>JAPQWV010000029.1:4891250-7336875 GCA_027422505.1 Craterostigma plantagineum
AAGTGGCTTTTACTTATCAAGTCGTTAATAGCAGTGGCGTTTTAGTTATAACATGAATTTTCATATAAGAAGGAACGCGCGAGTCTTTTCTCTGTAATCTTTCTTCTTATCTGTAATTCATCATAGAGTTCATCAATAAAAGTCAGTAGGGTTTGATCGTGGATGTAGGATTCAAATCTGAATCTGAACCACGTTATATCTTTGTGTTTGCACATCACAATCCAACGATTTCGATTTGTTAAGAAGAGTTCTTGTCTTTCATGAAAAGCGTGGGGCATGCAGACATGAGCAACTCCAAATTCTTTAAAATGATGGACAGAGATGACAGTGGCACGCTTACGTTCGACGAGGTTGTAACGCTCTACTACATCATTAAAAGCGGAAGGCCATTTTGCAGAACGTGTGGCAACTTCATTTCTGGTATGTTTTTCGCGTGCGTGGAGTGCTATGATAACCTAATAAAGACAGAAGGAACAAGTATAAGCACTCTCACGAAGGCGGTCGACAAGCTCAGTTCTTTGACAACTACTTGATGCTGGAACTTACAATAGCCAGATATGAGGTGATGATTGATATATTATTACAACTTTGCTGGACTGCATTATCTTTGTTCACATATATAATATGCATTACATTCATGTTTACAGGCTATGGATTATTATTGATAAGTGCTAAAAAAACATTATTTTTATTGCAGCAGCGAACGGCCACGACGAGCACACAGGCGCAAACCACCCTAAGCCAAACGGTTAGCAGCTCAAGCGCAATCGTCCCGGCATCTGATACCAATTGAGATCGAGTCGTGAGTATTACATATATATACACACACTTTATGTATGTTGGTGCCTAATTTATATATACATACATCATTATATAATGTATCCAAACATGGATCGTTTCAGGGAAAACCGTTCCTACTTCAGGTAGTCGTCTGGATAGTCAGGGGGACGGTCGTTCAAGCTATTGCTTCATCATGTCCGATACTATGATATTGCCATCGTTGGTGGTAATAATACGAGTCAGTGATCCTATGAATTGTCGATGGTTATAATATATGAGTCAGTGTGTGTGGTTTGAACCGTGCTTTGGCTATCGTTCTTGTTTTTCTTGTAATAATAGCAGCAAGTAAACGTCGTGTGGGATTAATGTAATGTAAGACAACCAGTGGTTTGAATCTGAGTTATTATCGTTCTTGTTCTTCGTAAAATAACGGCGGCGAGTAATAAACGATTTTTCGATGAATGAATGTATGTGGGAAAGGATTATCAGCATAACTAGTCCTCGGATTTTGTATGTAACTCTGATATATGAAAATGTTTTCAACAGTTTATAAATGGAATTTTTTCACAAATCGAAACCCCAAGCAGGATCAGACTATTATACAACGAAGAATTATATAGAAATTTTTGGTAGCTGTATGATGAAAATAAAAGGGCATTTTTTTTATAGGTAGGGCGCAAACAACCAAGAACTAAATTCACAATGTTTACTTTTCAAAATGAAGCTTTTTGTCCGTTTTAGTACGTATCCGCCATTGACTCCCAAAGTCTTCCTGATTTTGGAGATGAGTAATAACTCCACGAGAAATTAATAGTCTTTGTCGTTTTTGTATTTTGTCCACATCAAAAAGTCTGGCACTACAATGTTGAAATAAATGCTAGGTTTCCGAGATATGGATCAATTCCCTCTAATTTTGAAGAAAAGATTGGACAGTTTGTAAGGTAGGGACAATTCGACTACGTATTTCTAGCACGTTTAACGTAGGAACATGTAGAAGTACATGTATTGCGTACCAGTCGTATGCTTTTTATTGTTATTATGTTAAAGGACCCATTCGGGGATCAAATAAATCTAAGAGGGTCTGTCGCAATTAAATAAGATGTTTGGGATTAATTAATATTTGCGTAGAATTTCGGGGGCTGGAACGTAAATTTCTGTTGGGCTTATTAACGGGCCAACCCATTATGACATCTATATATATGGGTGTGGTCCCTAAGTGCTGTACAATGAAACATACAACCATCGCTCTCGTAAAACCCTAGTGACTACTCTAAGGATCTTTGGGGTACCCATCTTCCCCGAGCTAAAGGGTTTTACGTACACATACTTGAAAGATCCACATACCCGGTTCTCGATAAGAGCACTACGGAATTTCTCAGGTACGCTTTCTATTACCGTTGTATTTAGTTTATCGCCTTAATTAATCCAATCAAGGTTAAAGTTTTTCTTTTCGCATCCATACAGTAACCGATCCGAACAAGTGGTATCATAGCCACCTTGATTTGTATTAATTAGGGTTTTATGAAGCAAATGTAAGGTAGCCATGTGGGTTTCGTTGGACAGAATCGGCTACGATCTGATCTGCACTGCAGCGCCGTTGGGCGTCGCATTCGGTAGTTGCAGATCGAGGTCGTCGGGCGCTGATTACGGCTGTAGAAGACGCCGAAGCGCAGCGCCGCTGGGCTGTGCGAGCGGCTGCGCGTGGCCGCAAGGCCGTGGAGACTGTTGGAAATTAGGAGTTATATCGGAAGGGAGAATTTTGAAGGATAGTGTTTAGAGGAAGAGGCTTTAGAACACTTGATTTGATTTTCACTTGCTTGATTGCTTGCTTGATACAAATGCTAAGACATCGCCCCTATTTATACTAGTGGCACCTCCTTCAAATGTGTCTATGATTAAGCCACATGTCACTAGCCTAAACAAATATCTAGTTTCCATAAGGTTCCATAGAGTTCTATGGATTTCTCTAGATTTTCCGTAAGTTTCTAGATATGGGGCTTGTAATCCTCTTTAGCCCAAATATTAATCCATCTCTTAATAATTCAAGCCCAAATCAAGTTTATGTTTTCAACACCCCCCCTTAAACTTGCTTTGGTATTTCGAGCAAATTTCATAGTCGAAGGAGGTCTTCATTCTTCAGTGGCTTGGTAGAAATATCGGCTACTTGATCTTTGGACTTTACGTACATCAGCTTCACTTCCTTCCTTGTAATGCGCTGTCTTCGGTCATGGCTGACTGGATTCATAGCTAAGGTTATTGCCGACTTTTCATCCCTGAGATTGTTTAGCTCCTTATGTTGCATTCTCCATTCCTTCACCTTATTTCTCTTGTGGAGATGCTTGTTCTTTCTTGAGCCAGCTCTTGGTGCCTCTTCAAATCCATCGAGCGCATTCTTCAACTTCAGAATCTTATTAGTTTCCTTTGTCACTTCACACCCCGTGTACGTATCTTTCTCGAGAACTCCATGCTCGAGAGCAGACTTCATATGCATTTGATGTATTCTCCCATTATTTTCGTGGTAGCCAGTGTCTGCTTCTTTATTGTACCCTTCAGACGCCAAGCTTGTCATATTTCTTTCAACTTCTCCTTTATTTCCATTTTGAGTTGTTAACTCCCGCATGTCAATTTGCTCGATATCTTTATCCGTGATATCTTTCTCTTCATTAGTTTCTTGAAACCTCATCGGCCCACAATCTGCAAAGAGACAAATGAGAGTTTGATTGTTTCGATTTTCAGTTACCTTGGGTACTTCTTGCTGGCTCTTGAAGTGTGAGACTCCCTCAGTTGAGTTTTTCTTCTCCAGACCCCGCAGGGGGTAATTCTAGTAGAGTATTGACCTCGTCTCTTGTCTCCTCTATCATTGGTATCTCCATGCTAATTTCTTTGTATTCTTCTTCATTGTCGAACATCACCTCTAAGTTATTGTTACCTTCCACAGGAGTGTTATGCTCTTCTCCGAAATCAACATTGTCACCCACAACTCATTAAACTCCATGGACATGCTTCTGTTTCCACTCTTGCAACTGCTCCCACCGGTGTCTAGGTACCAGTTATTGCATTCGCCGATCTCAATATCCTTATGGGCTAGCAGTAGAATCTCTTCTTCTTGATTTTTCTCTTCAATGTAGTTAGCTTTCTCTTCAACTTTATTGATTCTACCGGCTCGACACTCGGAAGCGATGTCCGAATTTCTGACAATTACAACATTTAATATGCGACTTGTCATACCTTGGTCTTGAGTTACCTCTCCAGTATCCTCTTATTGGATAATCATTTCCTTGATGTTGGTCGTCATTGTTGGGCCTCCAGCCTCCGTCATATATATGTCCACGGTCTCTGCCTCGTTCTCCTCTATATCCTCGTCTGTAGCCTCGTCCTGGATACTTCCCTTCATTTTCCCTTTCTTTAGTAGACTCAACTTGTAGCTTGAGTAGTTGTTCGACAATCCCTTCCTTCTTTCTTTTCTTTTCTTCATGGGCTTGCAATGAGCCCAACAGTTGCTCCATCGTCATTTCTTTCAGATCCTTAGTTTCTTCTATGATGGCTACGATGTGCTCAAATTTTGGGTCTAATGAGCGAAGAATTTTCTCCATGATTCCGACATCATCAAGTTTCTCGCCATTTCTTTTTAGTTGATTAGTTATTGCTAATACCCTTGAGAAGTAGTCCGACACAACCTCATCATGCTTCATATGCAATGCCTCAAACTCGGCTCTTAAAGTTTGAAGACGTACCTTCTTTACCGGATCCGCTCCTTTATACGACGTTTGAAGCTTCTCCCATGCTTCCTTGGCGGTCTTTGCTTCCGAAATCTTCTCGAAAGCGTCGTCATCTAATCCTTGGTAGATTAGGTAGAGAGCTTTCTTGTCTCTCTTTCTCAATTCTCTCAAACTATCCTTTTGAGTTTGAGATTGGGTTTCTTCGTTCTTCGGCTCGATGTAGCCTTTCTCCACGATATCCCATACGTCTTGTGATCCGAGGAGCGCCCTCATCTTGATACTCCAATTGTCGTAGTTGCTCTTGTTGAGTGTCGGAACTTGGAAGGAACCATGCCGCTCGCCATCGCCTTAGGATCTTCTAGCTCTGATACGACTTTGTTGGAAATTAGGAGTTATATCGGAAGGGAGAATTCTGAAGGATAGTGTTTAGAGGAAGAGGCTTTAGAACACTTGATTTGATTTTCACTTGCTTGATTGCTTGCTTGATACAAATGCTAAGACATCACCCCTATTTATACTAGTGGCACCTCCTTCAAATGTGTCTATGATTAAGCCACATGTCACTAGCCTAGAATATTCCTAACAAATACCTAGTTTCCATAAGGTTCCATAGAGTTCTATGGATTTCTCTAGGTTTTCCGTAAGTTTCTAGATATTGGTCTTGTAATCCTCTTTAGGCCAAATATTAATCCATCTCTTAATAATTCAAGCCCAAATCAAGTTTATGTTTTCAACAGAGACAGCACCGTTTGGATGCCGGTTACCTCGCGGTTCAGCATCGTTGGGCGTTGTCGGGCTGCGCGCCGACTGCCTTGCGAATATGTGGTCGTTGGGCTGAGGCTGCGCGGCTGTCCAACTTGTGGATGTGCGGCTGCCATACAGGCGGTGCTGTTGGGCGCTGCATCGGCTTAGTGGTGCACGGCTGAGCACCGTTGGATGAGGTGCTGTGTGGTTAATGGCTGGTGAATGGATTAAGGGTGTGCGTATGTAATGGCTATTCTTTTGCTAAGGAGCAGTCTAGGGTTTCTCTAGATGGGCCAAATTTAAGCCCATAATTTGTTTATGTTGTCTAGGTTTTATATTAGTTGGTAGATTACATGTGCCAGGTTTTTCGTTAGGGCTGCTTTAGGGTTTTACTAATTGGCTTAGTTTATTTTGGCCCACATAAAAAAGGGCCTTTTTAGTTTTCCTATTGGGCTGCCTAGTCTTTTAGCAAATGGGTCATATTAATATAGAATAATTTTAGGCCCACTTCAGATTTGAACTAATTTAAGTTTATTAGGTCCAATAAATGTGTTATTGGTTGGCTATTTTCCGTGACCATTCGGGGTGCTTTTAAAGTCAGAAGTATTTGGAAAAATTGCGACTTCTAACAGAAAGTGATTATTAAATTTAATAACGGCATAAAGATGCTTATTTTAGCATATCGATTATTAGAGATGTTTTATTGAAGCAGTATAGTCACCTTCGTGACCTCTGCTGTAGAGATTTTATAAATCTAATAGTCGGGTCGGTGGCGTAACATGACGCATGCGGATATTTCGACTGGCCCTTCGAAAGGCGATTATCTGCAGTGACTTGTGTAACGTCTGTGATGGTAAGCTGAAGTACCTGAAAAGGCCTTTCCATTGCGAGTAGTTGATCGGCCCTGTTGGTCCCTATTTGATCCAACAACACTGACCTAGGACGATTTACCACGCTAATAATGAAAGTTTTAAAGATCGAACGTGGGGTGGGTTAGTGTAGACGATGGGTGCTTTGAAAATGCTTTCTTACTATTCAACACACACACACTCACACATACTACACCAAAAACACACCCCCTAATGAATTAGGGTTTGGGGATATATATACCACATTAGTTGGTATATTATACCCCTAGTAACTAAGAACTAGAATATTACAAACTAGCCCAAAGTTAATTAAATATAAACCAACTAAGATAAACATATTGAAATTGAACACTATAAAATATTTCTAACAATCTCCCCCTTAGTGTTCAATCTTCAATTCAGCGCGAGTTATCTTTGTTGGGCACATGGAGAATCTCTCGAGTCCTAACAATCTCTCGAGTTATCTTTGTTGGGCACATGGAGAATCTCTCGAGTCCTAACAATCTTCCCCTTGCTCCCCCTGCAAAGGCTATCTCCTCTTCTTGTGGAGGATTTGAATACAGTTTCAGCTAGAACTCTCTTGTCTTGACGCTATACGTTGTAGACCAGATGTATACTGTGATCCACACACGGATATTCGTTTCTTGATGATGTCGCAGATCTTTAAAATTTTGTTTGCATCTTGTCCTTGTCTTTTTCGTATTTTTGAAGTCGTCAAGTCTTCTCCAGTCTTCTTCTTCTCAGCGCCAGATTCGTCTTCGTCGAAGGAAGTTGTCTGGTTCGGCCTCGAAGAAGCGTGTCTGGCTCTAGAAGAAGATATGTGTCTGGTGTCTTTTAACATGTGCCAAAGCTCCTTCAGAATGTGACATTGTAGGTACCAGTGGGGTTCAGCTTCATCGTAGTAAGCACGGCGGAATATAGACGGTGAGCGTGGGATGTGTTATAAAGTGTGCCAAGGCTCCTTCTGAATTGACGTTTGAGTGCAGGAGAGCCCGGCTTCATAGTGGTACGCACGGCGGAAATGGTGGGTGGTCCGACCTGTTTGTTTATGCGTATCCCCTTCTCCCCCTCATGGCGATTCATGTTAACGAGATCGGCATGCTTGTATAGGAGACGAGAAAATATACAAACGACAGGTCGGGGGTAATAACCAGACGGAGCCAACTAAGGCAATCCGTCGACACGAGTTCAGAGTTAAACTCTGAGACGCGGCCTGTGAGAACAGGGCTTAGAACCGGAGCCACATAGGCGTTCCGTTAACATCGATCTAGGAGTGTAGCTCGCAGACGATGGCCTGATGCCGTTGTTGTTTTGATGTTGCAACGGTAGGACTTCCTTCCGATCATTGAAGCATGTCTTAGTATGACATGTCTACGGAAGTTCAGATCTGGTCACAAAGTCCAGATGAGAAAAGGTGTATGTGTCCTAAAAAAATATAAAATATTTAGGAAGTGAGGACACCTAGACTCGATGTGTTCAAGAAAGTTCAGTGGTGTGGGGCTAACTACCACTTAATTCAATATCTCCCGCTTCCAAGTGAAGCGGTGATAGTATACGTGGCTCCCCCGTGATTTGATGAAACATCGGTCTTTTGGGAGATCGATGAGTGGGTAAGGCTCGGTTGTGCATGCGCCATTGGACCAAATGAGGCGACTTCTACCCGGGAGCTGATAAAAATCAATTCCTGCACCTATATGGGATGGCCCGAAAATTTTGTGAGGTGAGGATTTTTTGTATCTTCCGTTCTATTGTCAAGAATTGCCAAATGGGAATGTGGCTTATGGACTATCTTCACTAACACTTGGCTACGTTCCGGGGTTAGGTTCAGTTTGGTCTGACTGAACCATGGGAACCTAGAATCCATGCGTGCGTCAATTTTGGTGAGTGCTGCTTCATCAGCAAGTCGGAGCAGGGCGGTTGAAATCATCTTCGTGTTGTGTGTTGATGTCACGCCTTTTGTAATTCTCGAACTCTTGAGGGTCGAGTTTTCAACTGAAGTCCGTCTTGGGAGGTGGAAGCATCTGAGAGGGTGTTTCTTTCTTTCTCCTTATTTTTTTTTGTTTGTTTTTTTTTTACATATATATATTATGGTAATATTAGTAGATAAATAGTATCATAGTAGTAATTGATATAGGTATATGTATACGTATATGTATATGGGTTAAATGAAGTTTCTCCCCCTCAATGCGTGCACCTAAGATGTACTCCTCCTAAAAATGTACTTCCCCCTCGTAAAAATGGAGTGATACTCCCCCTCAATGCATGCACGTTAAAACATATAAGTTCTCTCCCAATAAAATAAGCGTGAACGTATTTATCTATTTTCAGATCATATGCAAACAAAAGAATTATTTTTCTTTAAAAATTGCATATTAGAATGTACGTTTTTTACTTTTTATCGCTCGCAATAAATAGGTATTTTTGACAATTCAGCTCACATGCATACCTTAATGTTTAAGCTCAAAGTTCCTTAAGATATATGCATAGTTAAAATGTACCAATTTAAAGACAGGCATTTATCAATTCAGCTTATATGCATACGTAAACGTTAAGCTTGAAAATTCTAAGTTGTATGCATAATGAAATATACCTATAATAGGGTATTTATGCATTTCAGCTCATGTTTACATGCAAAAATTTGGAATTTAAAGTCTTTTAGAAGCATGCGTAACTATAATGTACCCTCGTGTGGTCGCTCGCCTCGCTAGCCAGCCGCGTATGTGGAGCAACCCGAGATACCATACACGCTGGGATGTTTGGCTGCCCTCGTCGCATACCAGTCATGAGTGTGGAGCAGCTCTCTTAGTACCTACCCATGCTGGGAATCTGCAAAAACTTTATCGGGACTTTGGTACCCATTTTTGGATGGGTCCTCCCTTGTTAGCAGAAAACAAGTTAAGCACATTTGGTTCAGATAATGATCCTAAATCATCCTTTAAAGTCCTATTCAAATTGATTTGTGATTTAGGAATCCAGGTTTGGTGAACCTTAGAGGGAAATGACAATTCAGCGCCAGTGAATGTGTGCCTAGGTCTAGAAGATCTAAAGATTTTCTCCCTAGCCAGTCGCATAAGATGCTTTCTAGAATGAATCTGGACTGGATATTTCAAGTAGGAATATGAGCTTATGGCGCTATATGCGTTATTGGATGATGAGTCGTATTTCCTACTAGAGTTCACATCATTCACTCTATAATGATGAATGTGCGAGATTTGAGAAGTTCGTTTGCTTAAGCTTGGAACTTCTTCTTTGCACGCTTCCCTTTTGATAGGAGTGGGAGAAGAAAAATCTTGAACATTTTCAACTTTACTTTTTGAAGATAATATTGATTTTCCTTGCTCCTTCCTAAGTTTAATTTGTTCCTTAGCTATTTTTAGCGCTTTGCTTTTACTTAACATTTCAGCTTCAGTCAAAATTGACTTAGAATGATTAATAAAAGCTTTCTCAGTTTTAGGAACAAGGATGTTTCTTTTAGTTTTTCTTTTATTTACCTGTTTCGAGGAAGATGTATTACTTGACAAATTATTGGAAACAGATAAAGACGGGGAATTTTTGAGATATAAAATCTCCTTTAAAAGCTTTTCATTTTCAGCGCCAAAACCTATCCTTTCAGAGTTCAAAGTATCTTGTAAATCTTTCAATTTACGAAGAGTCTCTGGAGTATCACATATGGTAGGTTTTTAATCATGTAAAATATTTTCCCCGTTAGAAATTAAGTTAGTAGGAGAGTATTGATCTGTTGGACCTATATTCGAAATAACATTCTCTAATTGTTTAATCTTAGAGTAAAGCATACGTTGTTCCTCTAAGATAGTCTCATATTTTGATGAGACTTCATTTCGCTCAGCTTCGCAAGAACGTAAACTACTACTCATATCGCAGACCCTCTTTTCACTATCTTCTAACTTAGTTTCTAAGCTAATGATCTTAGACTTAGCTATGGTCAAATCTTCATTAGCATAGGCTAGGCTTTCTTGTTGCTTAAGCAACACGGAGTAATTATTAGCAAGTCTTGCTTCTAATTCCTCAATTTTTCTAGCTTGAGCATCCATTTTAATTAATATAATATTTAATTGAAAATAGAAATTGGCTTTTAAAATTTCAGTGATGAAAAGTTTGGTTTACTCGAGAAGTATCGTGAAGTATCGCAGAAAGTCGGTGTCGAAAATTTTTGGCGTGCACCGAAAAATTTTGTGATGATTTCGAAAACTTCGAGAAAATGACCAAAACTTTTTCTATAATTTGCCAAATATGTCATACGTTTATTGTTGGATATAAATGATCGTTGACACGTTTTGTGGATTTGCTTAAATTTCCCTTTTTTTTTAATAAATTGCAATCAACCGATTCTTTTCTTTGGGTGGGTAGGTGGTTTTGCTTCCAAACTGAAAATGAACTTTGACCAAGGAGTAATCAATCGGCCAATTGTTTGAAGTGGGTGGTTTGCTTTGCCTTTTGACTGAAAATGAATTTTGACCAACTGAATTTGGGGTGAATTGCAATCGGTCGAATGTTTAAATTTCCAGATACAGTCAGACTTAAAACAATTGGGCGAAAGTTAAAGTTGCTACAGTAATCAGCGAAAGTGCAAACTATTGTAATCGAGCGAAAGTGACACAGTGAATTTTCTACAGTGAAATTTGACAGTTTCGCTCGAAACCAGTGACTTTGCAACAGTGATTCGGCTACAGTGAAATCTATTTGTTACACCCGAAACTCAGTTTGAGTGAAATTCGCTACAGTGTTTCGATCGAAACTGCTACAGTGAAGTGCGAATTTGCTACAGTGTTTCGATCGAAACTGCTACAGTTAAATGCTAAAAATTGTTTGTAATTGGTGCGATTGATTTTTAATAGTTTCGGGCGATGGATTGAATTTCCTACAGTAAAATCGCTACAGTGCTCTACAGTGAATTCGAAATTGCTACAGTGATTTTAATAGTTTCGCCCGAAACTAGTTTTGCTACAGTGATTTGGTAAAAGCTACAGTGTTAATCCAAAAAGCATAATATGTGAGTGTCAATCGATTGATGAGTCATTGTTCGATGGTTGGGTGCTGATTGAAATAATAATGAATTGATGAGTCACCAATCGATTCCAGCGAATAGTGAGTGTGAGTAAAAAAATCAACAAAACACTTGCATTCTACTTTTTGACCGAAAGAGAAAGTTTGACCAATAAAATTGCAACTTTCGGGCGATTTGAATGTCTTTAACTTGCAGTTTCGGGCGATTTGTTGCAACTTTCGCCGCGTTTTTTTTTTTTTAACAGTCCAATTTCGGGTGTTGACCAGTCAAAATTCGGGTTTGACCAGTCCAGTTTCGATCGAAACTAAATAAAAACGCCCGAAACTGAAAGAAGACGCCCGAAACTGAATAAAAATGCCCAGAATAAGGTACTGTAGCAATCTGGACTGAAAATGACGAAAAACAGACGCGATTTCTACGCAAAACTCACCCAAATCAACTGAAAAAAGTTGGGTAATCACTTCAAATCATACGAAAACAACCTAATTACCTCTTGAGCTTGCAAAATCACTAAAATCAACAAAAAAACTCAAGAAATTGCAGAAATTCGAACCGAAAAAAAATTCCAAAAAATTTCAAAAACTGTTCAAATCCGAACGTGTTTTGCTCTGATACCACTTGTTGGTCCCTATTTGATCCAACAACACTGACCTAGGACGATTTACCACGCTAATAATGAAAGTTTTAAAGATCGAACGTGGGGTGGGTTAGTGTAGACGATGGGTGCTTTGAAAATGCTTTCTTACTATTCAACACACACACACACTCACACATACTACACCAAAAACACACCCCCTAATGAATTAGGGTTTGGGGATATATATACCACATTAGTTGGTATATTATACCCCTAGTAACTAAGAACTAGAATATTACAAACTAGCCCAAAGTTAATTAAATATAAACCAACTAAGATAAACATATTGAAATTGAACACTATAAAATATTTCTAACAGGCCCTTCGAAAGGCGACTACTTGGTTAAAACAGTGTACGGACACTTGATCGTTGCACCAGTTTGATCACTCGTGGATTGACTACCTAACCTTCGTTAGGCTCTTTTGCACAACGATTAAGCTGAAGATGGATTGTTATTATTTAGCTTTTAATCATTATTAAAGCTCGTTCTCTTTTCAGCTGAGATGCTCGGTGTTGCGACTGCGAACTCTGCCATGAACAACATTCCTAAACTTAGTGGAATGAACTTTGCTGCTTGGAAAAATAAATTGCTTATGGTTCTGGGTTGCCTCGAACTAGATTACGCTATCATTAATCCGCGTCCAGCTAAACTCACTGATGAGAGCTCTCGTCAGGAACAGAGAGCTCACGAAAAGTGGGAGCAGACTAACCGTGTAAGTCTTATGGTCATGAAGAATGCAATCCCAGAAACCTTCTTAAGTACTGTGTGATCGCATGCGTGTATGTTTAAATAAAGGTTTGTGCGAGTACGTCAAGTAATAATTAAAACGGATATTTTATAACTGGAACCACGCGCGATAGGCAGTGTACCTATCGTTTGTAATATAGCTATAGTGAATATCCGAGTATCGAACACGAGGAATAAATTGATTACTAGTAATAACCTATTGACTCGATATTTAACCTAAATAAAATATTTTTTTTGTATTTTAAATTATGAATTAAATTCGACAATAAAACCTAATAAAACCACAAGCCTTAAAAACAAATTAAATATTTAAATATATTTTAGTTATATTTTGATTTATATAAATTCTAACTAGCTCGAACACAACTTAAATTTTAAAAATACTTCTTTTTTAACATAAAACCGGAGTACTCGGGATTGCAAATCCCGCTAGGTATCATTAACGAGGACGTAAATTACCTTTACTACAAATATAATGACTAAGTCGCGGTAATTCCTACTCACGTCCGAATTTGCTATCGCCCTAAACGGTTGTGAGAATAAATATTAATTTACCTAGAGGATCAATTATTTGCTGTCGCCCTATAATCGATTTCCTATCATTTTATGAAAGGCCTAATCGCTTTTCCAGTTGTCGCCCTAAACGATATTACCACGAATCACATCAATACATGGACATATCGAAGTGATATTCAAATTAACACATAGACATATTTATTTGAAAACAATATCATAAACGATAAATAGTCAAAATATAGCATGTTCACGAGTATTTTACGTCCAATAATTCTACCTAACGTTCATCTCATCCCAAGCACATAAAAATTAGTTACTCATACCAAATATTAATACGACGAGAAACGTAAATAACAAAGAGAAATTAAACATATTTCTTCCCTTAATTCCGGCTTCGGGTTAATATTTCTTTGAGGACTTTTGTCGAGCTGGTGGTGGACGAGTTGGGAATGGTTCACGGCAATCACTTGGCTACCCCTTCTTTAGCTCCTAACATGCACGCAGCCCAATCTTAGTCCAAAGGATAGCGTATTACCTCGCTCGTTACTGCTTCGCCGTGACCGTTGCATGCGGTTGACGATCCCGTTCGCTGTCCCTCGGCTTAACGCACGACTGCCTCACACCAATTCACGTGTGGCTTCCTTGCTTGATGGTAAATTCTTTGGCCCGTACGTAAGGTGTAGCTTTTGGTGAGGTGTCTCCTTGAGGTGGGTGCTTGAGAGGCTTGGTGTTCAACGTTGGTGGTTGAGGTGCTTGGTGGTGAGGTGGGTCGATGGCAGTGAGGTGTTGAGTGGAGAGGTGATATTCGATGGTGTGGAGTTCTTGGTGTGTGAGGTGGCTTAGATGGGTGCTTGGTAGGTTAACGTCCTTGAGGTGGATTTTCGTGGATTTTCGATGGCAGAGAGGTGTTGATCGTCCAGAGCTTGGCTTGTAAACCCCCTTTTATAGAAGATGAAAATACAGACAATATCTTCAAATGGCAACTCAAAGGATGCTGTCGGAGATATTCTTCCTGGAGCCTTGAGCTTCTTGGAGGCGTAAGATTTTCTTCGATCTCTTCTTCGCTAATTTCCATCGATGTGTGCTTGTGGGGCTTGCAGCTCACGTTGATCTCTCTATTTTATTTTTATATTCTTTTTTTTAATATAACTTGGGCTTGGGCTTCTCTTCTGGGCTGAAATTAATTCTTCGGCCCAATTGTTTTGGGCCGAATTTTGGTTGATTCTCAAGTTTATTTCAAGCCCAAATATTTCCGGTTGTAACTCTTTTTTCGAATATCTGTCAAAAATCAAATATAAGCGTTATACGTATGATATCCGATGAAATTCATCTAAATAACAACCGATAAAACGCTTTTACGGGGTATAGAATATAATATTAATTTTATTTATCACCGTGTCAACAGAGGCGACAGCAAAGGAGTTTCTCGATGCCCTACAGGAGCGTTTTGTGAAAAAAAATCATGCGAAGACAAGTGCTGCTTTACGCAAACTTGTTTCCATGAGGTATAAGGGCAACGAAAACATTCGTGAGTATATACTCGAACTGGCGGATTTAGCCACTAAGCTGAGAGCACTCAAGCTCGAACTTCCTGAGGATTTGGTTGTTCATTTGGTGCTTGTCTCTCTCCCTGCTTACTACAGCCAATTCGAGGTGAGCTATAATTGTCAGAAGGAAAAATGGACAATTAATGAGCTCATTTCTCATTTGGTGCAAGAAGATGAGAGACTTAGGCAGCATAAAGTCGAGAGTGCTCATCTGGCTTCAAAGCACTCTGTTGTTGGCAAAAAGAGAAAGGCTAAGGAAAATGCGGTCCATCAGAAGAAACCTAAGGTCTCTGACAAAGAGCGTAAAGAAAAACCAATTGAATGCTTCTTCTTCAAAAAGGCTTCTCACTTGAAGATGGACTGTGCCAAGTATCATGTTTGGCGACTAAAGAAAGGTACAAATTTGGCTTTTTTAACAACCGAACTTAATTTGGTTTATGCACCTGCATACGTGGTGGTTGATTCAGGTGCTACAACTCACATAAGTATGTCTATGCAGGGTTGCCTGAGCTGCCGAAAGCCCAGTGATGCTGTTCATCTATATGGGGGGCTGGAGAAGCAGTTGAAGTTCAAGGCGTGGGGACTTTTAGATTATATTACGTTCTGATTTCTTTTTGGATTTGAATAACACTTTTGGTGTGCCGTCATTTTGACGGTATTTGATTTCAGTTTCTGTTTTGGACAAAGAAGGTTATATTTGTTCATTTGGTAACTGGAAGTGTGTTATTTATTCTAAATCTTCGGCTATTGGAAGCATTAACTTATATGAACATGATAATCTGTATCTACTTTATACAATAAACTACGAAGAGTCTCATAATGTAGAAACTAGAAGAATTAAGCGTAAGTTATCATCCGAGAATTCATTTGGTTTATGGCATAAGCGTTTGGGTCATATATCCGAAAGGAGAATTGATAAGTTTGTGTCTGATGGAATTCTAGAAACACTTGATAAATCCGGAGATCATTTATGTATCGAGTGTATAAAGGGTAACACAACAAATAAAAAAAATTAAATGCTGAGGAGCCAATGAAGTCATAGAACTGATTCATACGGATTTGTGTGGTCCATTCCCTACGGCTTCTTGGAATGGACAATGCTATTTTATCACGTTCATTGACGATTACTCTCGTTATGGGTATTTGTACCTAATTCATGAAAAGTCTGAAGCACTTGACATTGTTAAGGCATTTAAAGCCGAAGTCAAAAATCAACACGGCAAAACGATTAAGGTTGTCAGATCCGACCATGGTGGAGAATACTACGGGCGATATGACGGATTAGGTGAACAACGTCCAAGACCGTTTGCTACGTTTCTAGAGGAGTGTGGGATCGTCCCTCAGTTCACCATGCCAGGAGTCCAAATATGAACGGTGTTGCTGAGAGACGAAACAGAACCCTTTAGGATATGGTGAGAGGCATGATTGCTCGTACGACTTTACCTCACTCTCTGTTGGGCGACGCATTAAAAACCGCAGCCTACATTCTTAACAGGGTCCCTACTAAAGCTACAAACAGTACCCCTTACGAGTTATGGACGGGTAAAAGGCTCGTTCTTAGGCATTTACGAGTTTGGGGATCTCCTACTGAGGCACGGCCTTACAGGCCGGGCGAGAAGAAATTGGACTCAAGAACCGTTAGCGGTTACTTCGTAGGTTATCCAAAAAAATCACGAGGCTATAAATTTTATTCCCACATTAAGGACATTTTTCGAGACAGGAAATGCCAGGTTCTTTGAGGATATTGATTTTGGGGAGGATAAGGATAATCACAACGATTTTATATTCGAAGAAGAGGATTCAGAAATTCCTCTTAATACAGCTCAGATCAGACAGGATGAAATTTTTGTCTCTATGGTTATCCGATCTCGAGATGTGGATGAAGATGACATCGTTCCTCTAATGGATCAGCATACTTCACCTGTAGCTGTTCATCATGATCAGCCTTATGAAGGTGAAGCTAAAGCTGATCATCAAGTACAAACTCATGAACCTCAGATGGAACCAGTGCCTCTATGGAGGTCAACGCGAGAAAGGAGAAATGCAATTCCGGATGATTACGTTGTATTTCTTTACGAGCATGAGAATACCATTGGTTTAGTGGGAGATGATCCATTTGCTTACCAAGAGGCAATGGAAAGCTCTAAGACTCGCGAATGGACCAATGCCATAAAGGAGGAAATCCAATCCATGAAGGACAACGACGTTTGGGATCTCATCTCGTTACCTGAAGGCGTGAAACCGATTGGTTGCAAATGGGTATTTAAAAGCAAACGGGATTCACTGGGTAACATTGATATATAAAGCCCGTCTTGTCGTGAAAGGATTTACTCAGTGGGAAGGCATAGATTATAAAGAGACTTTCTCTCCAGTTTCATCGAAGACTCTTTTGGAATTATCATGGCGCGCTTGTGGCACATTTTGACCATGAGTTGCATCAAATGGACGTAAAAACAGCTTTCCTCAATGGAGATCTCGAGGAACTATATATGTGTTGCAGCCAGAGGGCTTAGCTTCAGACAAATCTAGCCCATTGGTCTGTAAACTAAAGAAATCCATCTACGGACTCAAGCAGGCTTCTCGTCAGTGGTACCAAAAGTTTCACCAGACTATCAAGTCTTTCGGTTTTGAGGCTAACTTTGTCGAGGACTGTGTGTATCATAGATTCAGTAGGAGCAGGTTTATCTTTTTGGTCTTGTACGTAGACGACATTTTACTAGCTAGCAGCGTTAATTTACTTCGGGACACCAAGAGATTTCTTTCGGGTCATTTTGACATGAAAGATCTTGGGGAAGCTTCTTTTGTATTATGGATCCAGATTCACCGTAATCGCTCACGGGGAACTCTTGGGTTATCACAAAAGAACTTATCGAAAAGGTACTGCAAAGGTTTAGCATGGTAAATTGTCGTCCACATGACACTCCAGTTTCAAAAGGTGATAAGTTCAGCCTCAAACAATGTCCAGATAACATTTTGGAATCCAAGCGCTGAAGGATATACCATATGCGTCGGCAGTGGGAAGTTTAATGTACGGAGAGGTTTGCACCAAACATGATTTGGCGTTCATCATAGAAAGGCTTGCTCGATACCAAAGTAATCCGGGTAGAGAACATTGGGTAGCAGCCAAAAGGATCTTTCTATATCTTCAAAGACGAAGGATTATATGTCACATACAGAAAGTCAGAGTATTTGGAGATCATTGGGTATTGTGACTTTGGCGTGATGCCTGGATAGCCGCAAACCGACATCTGGTTATGTTTTTATGCTGGCTGGGGGAGCGATTTCTTGGAAAAGTGTCAAACAGACACTCATTGCTTCATCTAGATGGAGGCAGAATTTGTAGCTTGCTACGAGGCCGATGTAATACCCGTGAAATTAATACGGTGTTAGTGCATAACTATTTTGTAATGTTCGAAATTAATGAAGTTGATTTCGGACAAAATGGATTTTTCAGAATCAAATCGAAAATTACTGTGGGGCTCGAGAGTGAATAAATTTGTATGGGCCGAAGTATAAGAATAAAAAAGGCCTATTTCGAAGAAAGAAAGTCCAAAGCTTTAAAATGACCCAAAAAGAATAAAAGAAGCCCAAATGAATTAATGAAGGCCTAAGGTTTAAAGATGAACTTGGATGAAAACGTTGCTTAAGGTTTAGGGAACGATTGAGGATCATTATTTAGTCTTGTCACACGATTTCCCAAGTGAAGTGTGTATCAAATAAGTTACAAACCCTCACAAGTTGATAACAACAAGGAAGAACACTTTCAAAAGTAGAACCGAAAAGAAACGTTGAATAAGGAAATTCATCAACTAAGAGATCTTAAGTCTTAACAATTCAAAAGTCGGATAAAGGTATGCAAAGTTATTTTTGTGCTTGGTAGATTCGGCATGCTCAACATATTTTAAGATATATATCTGATTTTGTGTTAGTAGGCATTTGAAAATCTAACATGTTTAGGAAAAGAGCAGAAAAAAATTTCGAATAAAAGGAGAGAACGAGATTTTATTTGGCCAGCTTAGCGAACTTCGTAACAACCTTTGGAGGTTAGGTAAGTGGCTTTTAACCCCTAAAATCAAATCCCTTTTAAAGTCGTATTACAGTCCTTGAAATGCTTAGAATTCGGTTGAGAGGTCATTCGAATTTAAATAGTTCATTTTATGATTTTTCGGAATTTTTGGTGATGTTCTTAATGTGTTATGACGTGGATTCGAGCTCCATATATGAGCTCTATAATATGTTTGTGTTGAGAATGTTTTAGGAAGTAATCCTAGGATGATATTCCCATAAAATTAGGCTTTTGTGGATGAAAGTTGATTTTCACATGAACAGTAGTATTTTTCGATTGAACAGAGGCGTTTGCGAGAAATTTTAAGTGATTTCGGGTTGATTTTAAATCGCGGGCCACTTTTATTTCCTGAATTCGAATATAACGTACTCGAAAAGAGTCGAATAGGATACTCGAATAAAGAATTTTTAAATCGAATAGGAGATTCGAATAGGCCTAATTGATTTCCCGTCGCGAACCTTTATCGCGGGCCCAAAACGTTTTCGCAGTGTGAGTAAAAAGGGATTTCGTGGGCCAGAGTTCGGGTTCTCGCGGGCTGGAGCTTTTCGCGAACTGTGACATAGCGCGGGCCGATTTTGAGTTCTCACGGGCCGATTTCAGACCTCGCGGGGTGATTCCTGTGAGATGAGTCGGGTTTCTCGCGGGCTTAATTCGGGCTTCGCGGATCAGGCGGTTTCGCGAATTCGGCAAAAGTTTTTCGCGAACTCCTGGGGTTGACCGGCGTTTCAAATTGGGTTTTCGCGAAGTTGATTTGCACTTTGACTGAAAACATAAGTTTGATCGACAGTTTTAATCTTTGGGCTTTGCCCTATTTCCGGCCCAATTCTTTTAAATAAAATTATTTTCAGTCCAAATTAGTTTTAGATTAAAATAACTTCATCTTTTGACTAGAAATCTCGGGTCAATCCATATATTAATATTTTAAGATTATTTTGGAATTTAAAACGTTCGGCCTAGTGTAATAGTTGTACGAAGTTATGTGAATTCGATGTATGTGTTACATGTGAATGATTTTGTGTGCATTTCACGGCATTCACGTGATAGGTTGATGAACCGTATTTGTACGATGACGCCTTACGGTGTCGGACGAGTTGGGTAGAGTGACCATTATTGGTCGTCAGGTTTAGACTCGCGTGACACCTGGTGGGAGATAGGGTTTGCGCACCTGTCTACTCGGGATTGAGCCACCCGAGGTGTATATCACAGGATATATATTTGGTTTAGGAACGGCTGACAGATGTGAGATTGCTGTCTACCCGGGTTAGTGGTATACTACTCGGGGAAAGACCGTCGGATTGAGATTGTATGGGAAACGAGCGACCCGGAGCGGCCGGCGTGGGCTACTGCATGGTTTATGGCGTACCTTGCCATTGCGCCGTGGGTGTCGAGTCTAGCCGAGGTCCCTATTATGTGATGAGATGTGACGTAGGTTCGAGCGTGCATTTTATTATGACGTGCGGATTTGGGGTTGGGTTGATTGCACGCACGCATTGCATATTTTTACCACCACCTACTGGACAATTTCGCTCAGGGTTTTATTTTTGTAGGTAAGAATGAGCCCGACACCGATGAGTGCCAGGATGAGCAGTAGGCTGGCTGGCGGCGGTGACTCCACGGGCTTTTGAGGGCGGGCAATACATGAGACGCGACCTGTGGAGAGGCGTAGAATAGTTGGGTTTAGATTTTTGGGGCTTCTGCCCGTTGTAATATATTAACGTATTTTGTAAAACCCGACTCTTAGACTATATATGTATATTATTTTCTTGACTTTCGTTGCGGAAAGTCGCCAATTAACTTAATTAGGAAGTAGGATCGCCACAGCCTCCAACCATGCTGTTTGGCTGCACAATTTAGTGACATGACTTAAAGTTGTCAATGCTGTTGAACGACCAATAAAGCTGTTCTGTGACAACAATTCGGCGGTCCTGTATTCCAATAACAATAGAAGCTCTTCCAGGTCTAAGCACATAGACTTAAGTTCCTAGTTGTGAAAGAACGAGTTCAGAGTGGATTTATAATCATTAAGCATATAGGAACAGATTTTATGATTGCAGGTCCACTTACTAAAGCGTTAGCGCCCGATATATTTCATGAGCATGTTGCTCGTATGGGCGTGACGAATTAAGTTATATGTCTTATCGTGGATTCTGTTAATTCTGTGTTTAATGATTATTGAATAAAGCTTCTTTAATACATGTTTATGTCATGACATTTGGGTTTTTCGGATATCCATGAGCTTTCGATCTCACTAAAGTAGGACCAGTTGGAACTAGACATGCATGATCAATTGAGCATGTAATTTTCATGCTACACGTCCACACTTCGTCTATGTCATTCGATGGAGTTGGTATTCGTGATTACTGTGGGTTTGAGTTACGATATATGTATACTGACTACCCCTTTAGTTCTTGCATCGACAATATTGACGGAAAGATTGATTTCATATGCGACACTTTGGTTATAGCTATATTCGGTACGATATTTAGTATACGACGAAGGGTGCTTATTGGATAAATACGTCTTATAGTCCAGTGGGGGATTGTAAGGTTGGGACTATTCGACTACGTATTTCTAGCCCGTTTAACGTTCGGACATGTAGATGTACATGTATTGCGGTACCAGTCGTATGCTTTTTACTGTTATTAAGTTAAAGGACGCATTCGGCGATCAATCAAATTTAAGGGGGTCTATCGCAATTAAATAAGATATTTGGGTTAATTAATATTTGTGTAGGATTTCTGGGGGCTGAAACTAAATATCTGATAGGCTTCTAACAGGCCAACCCATTATGACATCTATATATATGGGTGTGGTTAGGGGTTTTCATTATCTGGGTGACCCAATTAACCCACCCGAACCAAACTGAATTCGGCTTATTTGGTTTGGCCAATTCGGGGATCGGGTGGTTAATTGGGTCACCCGAATTATTAAACGGCGAAATGGTTCGGGTATCGTGTGGGATAAGAAAATTCGGGACACGCCCGAAACCCGAATAACATAATTATTTTTATATAGAAATAAATATATTATTCTATATAATTTTACTTAAACCTTAGAAGATATAAATCATAATAAAAATTATACTAAACGGGGGCATCTCGATCGCACGCTACAAGAGAAGTAGATTCAAGTCTAGCAACTAGAAAAATGCACAAATCACAATCAGTGATTAGAAGTTAAAGACTAAGAAACCCAAATTACGCTCGCGAGTGTTAGCATTCGAAGCAGAGGACGATGAAGATTGTTGTGGTGTCTGCGTTGACTGAGATGAGCTGCTAGAATTCATTGGCTCAACAACGAAACAAAGGTACCCATAATCAACATCACTCGAATAATCGAAGGGAAAGAAGAAACAGTTTCGATTTACGATGTAACGCTGATAGAACTTGTGCTTGAAGTGCCTGACGACGTCGCTGCGTGACCCAATATGCGGCGGAATCAAAACGTTCGACTCGTAATCGGCCATCGGCGGTCGTTATCGTAGTCGTCGATGCCGCTATACGCTTCAGTCTCTGAGGATCTTCGCCCATGCTCTTCGATTGAGATTACCTGATTGAATCTACTCTTTGGGCTTAGTCTTAATTGGTTTTTTACATAACCAAACCAGTTAACCCGAAAACCGAATAACCCGAGAACCTAATAGTTAAATGTTTTGGTTTCGTGTGCGGGTGATTGTCTCAAATGTCAAAAACCCGAATAACCCAAACCGAATAACCCGAACACCGAAAATTAACCCATTTGAACACCCCTAGGTGTGGTCCCTAAGTGCTGTACAACGAAACATACAGTCATCGCTCTCGTAAAACCCCAGTGACTGCTCTAAGAATCTTTGTGATACCCATCTTCCCCGAGCTAAAGGTTTCACGTACGCATACTTGGAAGATCCGCATACCCGGTTCTCGACAAGAACACTATGGAATTCCCAGGTACGATTGCTATTTTCGCTGTATTTAGTTTATCGCCTTAGTTAACCCAATTAAGGTTAAAGTTTTTCTTTTCAGATCATACGGTCACGGATCCGAACGCAGTTTTCAAACTAGACAAGGCTTTATAAGTAGAGAAATTATGGGGTTTTTGTACGGTTGAGGCCATTAGATGACTCGAGGTGGGCGTGAATATAAGAACTGAACTATTACGTACGAGATAACTGGAATGTTTTTGGCTCTCTGTTATACTTACGCACACTGGAGGAGCCAGCAGTGGGCCAAGCGGGTCCTTGGACCCCACTAAAATATAATATAACATAGTGGACCCCACTAAAATAATAAACTAAAGTTCTACTTAAATAATAACATTAATAAGATAATTAATTTGAATATGGACCCCACTAACACTAACCTCTCCGCCACTGTACGCACGTACAATGAAGAGAATATACACTTGTCAACTCCTTTTATTACTTTCATTCCACGTGCCGATGCATGCATTTATAGATATAAATCACACATACTAAGAGAGGATATAGTTAATTATTAAATATCTACTACTATTCTAAATGAGGGAATGCGGCCTGTTTATAATGTCGGTTACCGATCATTTCTTAGTTTTGTGGGTAAGATTTGAAACTTATATTTCTGAGTTTCAGGTCATAGTTGATGTCAGAAAGTTATTGCAGGTAACACCATGGAATAATTGAATTGTTTTATGGTGCGGCAGTTAGGTTTCCCAAAGTATAATTTTTACTTTGAGAAAACTTTTGAAGCACGTCAGTACCTTTTATATAATATATTACAATAAGTATATCATTGACTATGCTTACAAATAATCTTAATATCACGTTACAGGTGCCGGGCTTAATATTCTATTATGTGTGACGTGTTCCACATGCAAGTAAATGCCAACGCATATAACTTCATTGTCACCAAGGTTCTGAAACCGGGTTTTCGAACCGGACCGGAAATTTTAGTGGTTTAAAGTTTAGTGGTTTAACCGGTACAGAATCGGAATCAACCGGAGTAAAACTGGTATCTTAAATATAATAAGTGTATATTTATCTATGAATTAATCAAATAATATGAAAAACTTACATGTTTTTATGAACTTTTTTCAATAGTTATTTAAATTAAGGGATAAAATCAAATAAACGTAAATTGTGTGAGTTTGTTATAAATTAATTGTATGCCAAGTATTAAATCTATGAGTTGGGGTCAAATTTAAATAAAAATAAAATAGTAATAAGTTAATTATAAAATAGAAAAATAGAGTTTGGGTAGATTCGAACCCAAAACCATTAAGTAAAATGCCCACAACTTAACCGCTAGACCAAACTAATTTATTAGTTTTTCTATTTTGTGTAATTATAAAAATAGACCGGACCGGACCGGACCGAATTTTTGACCGGTCCGGTCAGAACCGGCCGGTCCGGTCATGACAACCATGATTGTCACTAAATTGAAATTCCCCAACTTCCAATGTCACTTATAATTCGAGGTAGCCGAGCTCCCTTTCGAAGCTTCACTCTATTTATGCAACGACACTACAGTGTTTTGCTCAGTAAAACTCGGAATTCTTTTAATCTTTTCTCCTACGGTATGCATTTGGGAAATTAGTAGCTGTTTGTTGGTAATGTATATATTGTCTGTCTATGTTGTCTGTTGTGGTTTCCTCGGTCTTATTCAATCGTAAATAGTCTCAATACAATATTTAATTAATTGTCGTCTCTTGTGTAGCATGCAACTAGCCAGCTTCATCAGAAGTTCCAACGTATTGTTTCTTCTTACGTGATCGTCTACTGTTTGTAACGGCCGCTTTCTTGCAGAAATTAGGAAAATCATCAGAAGCAAGTGGGTCTACTTACCTTATCGTTACGTGAAAGGTCTTATCTTCAAGGTTTTCTCTTTAAACCAACCTTCGTTTCTCGTCGGAGACTTCTTTTTCTCTTTATTTCCATTTTCAAAAGGTTTGCCTGCAGGTTTCTTTTATATCCATCTGAGCTTTGGCTTGTAGCATTGTAGTAGCTAGGGACGAGTTCATAGCATTGATCTTGAATATCCCGAGAAAAAGGTTGGTCACATATAATCCTCTTTTTTGTTAATACTTGATTTACTACAAATTCTGTTTATAGATTAGTTATATTAATTCCAAGCTAAATAGTCTATATATTGGATAATTATATGTAATAATTGGTCTATATTAATCACGTCTATGCTGATCTCTTACATTATATTATTAAGCAAAAAATATATAGGTACAGCTACAAGGTCCAAGCGTGCCATAGTTGGTAGATATGGCTCAAAATCTCGTGTCTTACTCAATCGCTTAGCCATCTTTCCTTCACGTTTTATCTTTAAACTAATATAATGTGCAAAATGGTGCACCTCTATGTTGATGAATGTTCTTCATGTTGCATTGCAGGCAAAATATTGCTAAAGTATGACGACTTTACTTGGTGCTTCTTTTATGGTGATGGGACAACCACGTTTTACGAGATGATAATAGATGGTGGGAGAATGTCATTACGCACATATATACATGTATAATATATAATACTATAACTATTGGTCAAAGATTATGTATGTTTATTTAGGTAATAAAATCTGCGTCGCTCCCTATATATTTTCAATTTACCTTCGTCTCTTACACTCCATCTTCTAAAGCAAAAAACGCCAAAATACTCTTCCATTTTTTTCGTTACATCTTCCAACTCACTGTGCTCCTGGTGTCCGGGCTATTATTTTATCAATGCCGCGCAACGCGCGGCTTCACATTCTTAGTCATATCATAATTGTAGATTTATGCGGCTGGAGATGTAGATTTCTTTTGACTTCTGTGCCAATCATATCCACGCTTGGTTGATTCTCTTTTCTTTCTTTTATTTTATTTTTTCTTTTTGTCGACCTTCGATCTCCAGTCGATTCAATATTTCATCGAGTAAATCATTAAACTGTCTTGGGGCGACGTACTTTGATCTTAAAACTTGGGCACAACAACATTACCGATATTTTTCTATCACAATTGCTTCATCAAGGGGATCAAGTTTTGGGACATTCCATCAAGAACTCAGTTTCGATCAAGTAAACTACAGAATCGTCTCTAGACACGCTTTGATCTTGAAACATGGGACCATATCAAAGACATTTTGGGACATTCTATCGTGAGAAGATTCAAATTTCCCCAAAGCCATCAAATCCTCTCAAGATGTATACATAACCCTTATTAGGGCAATACTTCCGATATAGTTATTTCCATATCCAAACATTTCGAGCAAGAAAAGATTCAATTTCCATCAAGTAATTAGTTGATCGTCCTAATGTTATATTATTTATATATAATAATATATTTTTATTTGGTTGTGGATTTTAATAGTTAAGTTGATTCGGAAACACCTTTAAGGTGTCTATCTGTTAAAAGATGCATGAGTTCATTTAAGAGTTATAACTCTTGAAAGAAGGCAACTCTTGGAGTATTATAAATATTCCATAATTAAATCCATACATTAATATACAAAACACAAACTCATACAAAAGCGTCTAGTTCGAGTCTTTCATTACATACACTTGGTCGAGTTTTGTTCTTTATTTTTTCGAGCTAGTGTAAACTTGAAAAAAAAAACGTGATTAGGTTTTGTATCCTGAGAAGTGGATTTTCTGAGAACTACTTACACTTTCAGTAAGGGAAATCTATACTTTTAAAGACGACATCTTCAAAAGGTGTGCCTAACCTAAGTCTGTCCGGAAAGTTTCATCAAAATAAAATTTATATACAACAATTTTAGAAGTACATATACTTCCGACATGGATTCTGTTTTGGTGAAAGCACAATTACATGATGGAGACAAGTTGGAGCGTCTGAACGGGTTGAATTACAAGCGGTGGAGTCTGAAGATGGAATACCTTTTAACCATTGCAAAGGTACATTATGTTCTGTCCGTTCCATGTCCCGAGGAGATCAAAGATGATGCGGTTCCGGAGAAGGATAGGCTTGAGGCTGCAAATCTCGTGAAAAGTGGAAGGATGATGACTTCATATGCCGATACACGATTCTGCAATCTCTCAACAACACGCTATGGAATGTGTTTCACATCCACAACACCGCGGCTGAAATTTGGACTGCTATCAAATGAAGGTATGTTAATGAGGATGCTGGAAATAAATCATACTTGGTTAATAAGTACGTAGAATACAGGATGTCCGATTCCAAGCCTGTCATTGATCAAGTGAATGAACTCAATGACATAGCCACGGAATGTGCGGATGCTGGTGAACCTATTTCTGAAACTTTCCAAGTTTCTACCATCATTGGTAAACTTTCGCCTTCTTGGAAGGATTACCAAAAGAAATTGAAACATAAGAAGAAGTCAATCTCTTTAGATGAACTTCTTCAAGGCATTCAGATTGAATATAAAGTCTTAAAAGAGATGGTTCAATTCGGGTTAATGATGGTGTGAACAATGTGGAAGAGAAGAACTTTTCTGTTAATTCTGAGGGAAACCAAGGAAAATCTAAGAAAAGGAAGAACGAACAAAAGAAACAGAAGGATGGTGTCACCAAGAAAAAGAAGATTGTTTGCTTTGTTTGTGGAAAGGTTGGCCACATAGCAAAAGAATGCCATTTCCGGTAAAGAAAAGCCAAGAACGAACTAATCTCGTGGAAGATGATCTTGTGACTGTTCTTGAGGAAATCTGTCATATTGGTCAAGAGCAATCCACTTGGTGGATAGATTCGGGTGCAACATGTCATGTTACACCTTTCAAGCATCTATTCAAAACCTATGAAGAGTTGACCGAAACAAAAACTGTATTTATGGGTAACTCTTCGACAAGTGTTGTTCAAGGCAAGGCTCGGTTTTTCTTCCCCTCACGTCAGGAAAAACACTTACTTTGAGAGGTGTGTATCATATTCCTGCTATGGGAAAGAGTCTTGTATCTGTCCACAAGTTGGACGGAAATGGTTTTAAAATAGCCTTCGAGTCCCAAAAAGTCGTAATAACTAAGTTTGGACAATTTGTTGGAAAAGGCTACAAGAAAGACAATATGTACTTATTGAGTATTGATAATAAAACTTTTAGTTCTGATTATTTTTTTCCTTCTTTAATTCTTTTGTTATTGAGCATGACGTGAATGATATTTGGCATGAAAGATTAGGACATATTGGTATGAATGCTATGACTCGCATGATTAACTGTGATTTAATTCCGAAGTCTTCAAAGGTCTTATCTATGAACACTTGTGAATGTTGTACACAATCTAAGATAACTAAGACATCATTTAAAAGTGTTTCAAGGTCTACATGCTTACTTGAACTAATTCCTTCTGATATATGTGATAATAAGGAGCATATAACTAGAGGTGGTAAACGTTATTTTAAAACATTTATTGATGATTATTCTAAGTTTACGTTTGTGTATTTAGTTAGAACGAAAGATGACGCTTTTGAAAAATTTAAAATCTTCAAAGAAGAAGTTGAGAACCAAAGCGGATTAAAGATTAAACGATTTAGATACGATAGAGGTGGTGAATATTTATCAAACGAATTTGTGAACTTTTGTTTACAAAATGGTATCGGTAGAGAATTTTCAGCACCTAACGTTCCACTTCAAAATGGAGTAGCCGAGAGGAAAAATCGTTCTTTAATGGAAATGGTTAGCGCCATGATAATCCATTCGAAGTTACCTATGAGTTATTGGGGAGAGGCACTATTAACTTCTTGTTACATTAGTAACAGAATTATGCACAAAAAGCATATGAAAACGCCATATGACTTAATGTTTGGACATCGTTCTAGCATTAAATATTTGAAGGTATGGGGTTGCGTTGCATATGTTTTAGATACAACTTTGAAGAGACCTAAATTTGGAAGCAAGGCTGTGAAGTCTATATTTGTTGGTTATTCGTTAATGAGTAAAGCATATAGATTTCTGAATATAGAAGTAATAGTGTACTTGAAGCAACGCATGCTATCTTATATGAATATTTGACTATTAAGGATGCTGATGTGTTAGAGATAGATAATAATTTATTATGAGATCTTGATTTCTATTCCAATACGCAAAACATGGCATCTAGTACTTCTAATATGCAATATACGTGTCTCGATGAAAATGCTAACGGGCTTGAAAATGATAACGAAATCGAGTTGAGAAGGAGCAAAAGACGTAGGACTGAAAAAATTTTTGGTCCTGACATACACACATATATGTTGGAAGAGGATCCAAAAACTTTTCAAGAAGCTACATCCTTACCCGACTCAAAAATGTGGAAAAGAGCCATGGATGATGAGACGAATCGATTCATGATAATAAAACATGGACCCTTGTGGATCTTCCTCCTAATACTAAACCGATTGGCTCCAAATGGGTTCTGAAAAAGAAACTTAATGTTGATGGTACTATAAATAAGTATAAAGCGAGATTGGTAGCCAAAGGTCTTAGCCAGAAGGAAGAAATTGATTATTTTGATACATTTTCTCCCGTTACTAAATTTACATCCATGAGAACAATGTTCGTGATAGCTTCTATATACAAATTAGAAGTTCATCAAAGGGATGTAAAGACGGCTTTCTTGAGCGATGATCCCAATGAAAGAGATATACATACAACAACCGCAAGGCTACGTTCTTAAAGGAGAACATAAGGTATGTAAATTACATAAATCATTGTATGGCCTTAAACAAGCGCCGAGGCAGTGGTATATAAAGTTCAAGAAAGAAATTAATAAGTTCGGATTCAAAAGTAGCAAAGTAGAAACTTGTGTGTTTACTAAAGTTACATCTGAAAAGTGGCCATCACATTATATGTCGATGATCTACTTATCTTTGATACAAATATGGATTGCATCCATGAGACCAAAAGATGCTTGGGAGAGACATTTGACATGAAAGACTTAGGTCCCATAGATGTCATTTTAGGAATAAAAGTAGGTTGATGGAACTTATATATTAACACAATCTCATTATATTGAGAAAGTGTTGAGAAAATTTAATTACTTTGATTGCAAAATAAGTAAATCTCCGATTGACCCTCACGTAAAATTAGTTCCTAATAGAGGAGATGCCGTAAATCAAGATGAATATGCCAAAATCATTGGAAGTCTAAAGTACGTTGTGAATCACACGAGACCTGATCTTGCGTGTGCAATTGGCATATTAAATAGATTTACGAGCAATCCGAGTGAGGAACATTGGAAAGAATTATGGAGAGTACTGAGGTATTTGAAATTCACAATTAATTATGGCTTGATTATAAGTGTACAACATCTACACTTGAATGCTATAGTGACGCAAATTGGGCATCCGATGCGTCCAATTCAAAATCAAGAAGTGGTTGGTTGTTCACGATTGGAGGAGCCGTAGTTATGTGGGCTTCCAAAAGGCAAGCATGTGTTGCGTTATCATCTATGGAATCTGAATGCATATCTATGTCTACCGCTAGCAATATAAAGAACGAGAGAATATCAAACCATAGTAAACATATAGCTATGGGACTGTTACGGATTAAGTAAATATCTTGATTGAAACCAACTCTATTTTTAGATATAAGTTACATACTTATCATCTTAACATATGAGTTAAAAAAGGCAATTCAATATAAGATATTTGTGAAATGGAAACATGGATACATTTCAAAGTGCATAACCTGGAATTAGTGGGGGTGCCACTATTTTGAAAGTTCCATATCTGATTTATTCACTTCAATTACCACAAACATTACGAGGATGGAAATCATTTCCTTAATAGACTTACAGCAAATGTAGGATGCATTGTGGACATTCTTTATAAGTCTACCTATGCAAGTGAGAGGCCGCTTCTTAAAGGATTATCATCGGTAAAATCATAAGAGTACTTGTGACCAGGATTCAGCATAAGGCCCACTCCACAAATGTGTTGCCATATAGAAGAGAACAAGAACTCAGATATAGTGAGATTATGCCTCATTCGTGATACATTTTCAACCATTAGTTTAAGGTTCGTCCACTTGATGGCTATTCACTATGTAACGACCAAGTGTAATGTATTTTCTCCTGTTATTATATATAAATAAGTGGGGGATTGTTATATTATTTATATATAATAATATATTTTTATTTGGTTGTGGATTTTAATAGTTAGGTTGATTCGAAAACACCTTTAAGGTGTCTATCTGAATTAAAAGATGCATGACATCATTTAAGAGTTATAACTCTTGAACGAAGGCAACCCTTGGAGTATTATAAATACTCCATAATTAAATCCATACATTAATATACAAAAACACAAACTCATTCAAAAGCGTCAAGTTTGAGTCTTTCATTACATACACTTGGTTGAGTTTTGTTCTTTATTTTTTCGAGGTAGTGTAAACTTGAAAAAAGAAACGTGATTAGATTTTGTATCCTGAGAAGTGGATTTTCTGAGAACTACTTACACTTTCAGTAGGGGAAATCTATACTTTTAAAGATAACATCTTCAAAAGGTGTGCCTAACCTTAGTCTGTCCGGAAAAGTTTTCATCAAAATAAAATTTATATACAACACCTAAGACACACTTCGATCTTAAAACATGGGACACCAAAGGCTTCATCGGACATTCTATCATGAGAAGATTCATTTTTTTTTTCATCAAGCAAACCGTCCTGATCTTCTCGTCATGTTTTCTGTTTGCTTATTTTTTTCTTTCGCGGGCTTTCTTCTGTAGACCTAATGCTTTCAGATTAAAATGTAGACAGACATGTAGCAAAAGCAACACCACACAATGTAAGAACAGATCGAAATGCCAACAGCAACACTTAATAATAATGTCTTTTTAACATTTGTGCAGTGTATTTTTAGGTTCAAAGATATCCCGTTCAAAACCCTAATAACCAATCAAGCCAATAGCCAGAAATTCCTGTGGGTTTTACTGCTTAGTATATATCCCGCATTTTGGCCCTTCTTCTGCACCGCAACGCACGTGCACTTGCTGTTTGTGATCAAATTCTCCGCCGTATCGATTCCTTTCAGTGAAACCCCTCTCTTAGACCTGCACCATTATTACAAGAATTACGACGTAATAATATTACTTTTCGACGCAATAAGCAAAAACTAACCCTAATATGGCACTAGAAAGACTCCTCCTTTGCCCCACGACGATGAGGTCGATCTTAAGAACCTTGCTGTGTTCGAGGATCACCGAGGCCTTATCCTTCCCTTCTTCGTTCCTCGCCTTTTCGACCACCACCTTAACCCTAGGCTCGGAGCTCACGCATAATTGCCTCATAGTCTCAAGAAACTCCACCTCAGTGCCGCCACCTCCCTTATTGTTGCCCAAGTTTATCGAGGAAGACGAAGTGTAGACAACCCCGTTATTATTATGACCATTATTCGTCGTCCCCGAGGAAGAAGACTTCTTCAAAAACCCTCGATTAAAGGGATTCTTCCACGCACTGTTGTTATTTTCGACGTGGAAGAGGATTAATTGGTCGTTCTCAACAATGGCGTGGGCCAGGGCGTACTCTAAAGCTCCCGCGGATTCTCGGGTGGGGTCCGCCACCACCATCACCTTGCGAGGCGCCGAGCTTACGACGCCTGCTTCCATTTTCTGAAAGACCATCGACGGCTGATGCGAGAAAATCTTTGTGTTTTTTTGAGAGAGGCGACGCCCACTATTTATTTTTTTGTTAAATCATCGTCTTTATATTTTGGGAATCCATGATTGGATGGTATTTACAAAACGTTAATGAGGAGATATTGGGTTTTTTCTTTTCTGATGTAGTAATTGTGTATGTGCTTTTTGAAGACCATGAGAAGGAATTTTTGTCGATCGACAATCATGCTTGGCCACACGTATGTTTTAATATTACACATGCATGCCTATATGTCTTGGCTTCTTACATCCAAGCAACTTCTAGTATTTTGTATACGGCAATTAATATCAAGAATTATATATGAATAACTGTATCAAGAATTAAAACTAGGGGCAATTGGGTTTCAGGCCCCCTAGTAAGTATTTTTTAGGGTTGAGGACTCTGTCAGAAGAAAATTAGTTTTAAGGACCTGTTTTTGAATTTTACTTAGTTTAAAGGTTGTCTTGCGAAAATACCCCTATAAAATATTAATGAGAAGTGGTATCCAACGGGATTGTTGTGTTATCAAATCGTAGTATATCGTTATCGCTTAACAAACTGTATTACCACGCACAAATATGTTAATGTATATCCAATAAGTGGTATCAACACAATAAATTATAGTTTTTTAAGCGTATGCCATTAGCATGCTTTCTTGACAACACTTCATACTTCCGCGGTACCATTTCATTATTTCTGCATAACACTTCATGCTTTCCGAGTAACAATTCATGCTTAGCGGGTAACACTTTCTTGTTTCTAACTATTAACATACGCGGTAACACTTCATTATTTATGTATAAACACTTCATGCTTTCCGAGTAACACTTCATGCTTCCCGGGTAACACTTCCTTGTACATTTTTTTGTAATAGAATGCAGTTAACCCAATGAAGTGTTATGAAGAATAATGAAGTGTTACTCTATAGCTAAAGTGGTATCAATATAATCAAATTAGTTTTGAAGCATGTGCGGTTAACATGGTTGCTCGGTGCACTTCATGATTTTCGGTACCACTTCATGCTTTTCTGGTAACACTTCCTTATTTCTGGATAACACTTTCCCGTAATTCATGAAGTGTTACCACTTCATGCCTTTCTGGTAACACTTCCTTATTTCTGGATAACACTTTCCGGTATTTCATGAAGTGTTACCACTTCATGCTTTTCTGGTACCACTTTCTTTTTTCTGGATAACACTTTCCTGTAATTTTTCATTTAATTTATGAAGTGTTACCACTTCATGCTTTTCTGGTATCGCTTCCTTATGTCTGGATAACACTTTTCTGTAATTCATGAAGTGTTACCAGAAATGCACAAAGTGGTACCCGTCGATGGTTTGGAATAGCTGATGGCAATCCTGTGTAATTTTCGCAAACAAGCAGGGCAAATGCGTCGTTTTTTTCAAAATTGGTCCTTAACTCTAAGACCAAACTTAAAATAGATCCTTATCCCTAATTTAAACATGAGTGGGTCCTACAAACTAATGAAACCATCTTATTTGGGCCCGACTTATAATTACCTCTTAAAATTACAGTTTCCAAAACTCGTCTTTGCTTTCACTAAGACCATCTCCAACCAAGAAACATATTCTCAAACTCAAACGCATACTCAAACTCAAAATGCAGTAATTCTTCTCCAACCGTCCAACTCATTCTCAAACTCAAAAGAGCATTTTGTAATATTCACTCCACACCAGCTGTTACAAATTTACCCACATATTTTATAATTTTACAAATTAGACTACAAATATTATTTTCAATTTAATCACAAAAAAGTTAATAAAATTAATAATGAAATATCATTATTCATGCATCAATTATGTGAGGGGAAGAGAGAGAATACATGTGATTTTATCTTGTCCGTACACAGATATTTATATGATGTATCAGAGGGACGTCCTTTCATCATAGAGATGGATTTCAATACTGACGTCTTTTCCATCATGTTTATTTTCTTCTGACACATTGTACCCAAACGCATAGATGGAAAAATAATATAAGCCACTGCAATTAACAAATGCAATCACAAGTAACTGTACACAAACGCATAGATGCGTTTTTACGAGGAGAGAGAGTATGAAACGCATTTTGCGTTTAGTTTTGATGTTCGGTTGGAGTAAATTTACCTCAAAATATGGGTTTTGGTGTTCGATTGGAGACGCTCTAACCTAGCAAACAAACTGCAGAAAAGCTATCTTCTGTTATTATGTGGTCAGATAATTATTCTAATAAATACAATTCGATTCGAATCAATAGGCGAATTACATCCCAGTAGCAGCCAGTTACTCCGAGTAAGATCGTAGCATTGCTCTATATATGGTACATATATCAGCCCTTCTGATTCAATTTCTCGACGAGAATCTTGTTTAGAAGCCCGGGATTTGCTTTGCCTTTTGTCTCTTTCATTATCTGTATTGAAAGCGAAAACAGTTTCGAGATAAGGAAAACTTCTAAACTTTTCGTATCGTTTTGATATTTCATATATGTTTGGGCTCCATAATCTGAGAAATCAAACCTGGCCAGCAAAAAAGCCTTGCAGCTTCGTTTTGCCCCCTCGATATTGTTCCAACTGCTTTGGATTGTCTGCTAAGACTTTATCGATTATCTTCTCTATCTCAGCAGGGTCTACGATCTGAGACGTCAGGGTAAAAGAAAAAAAAGAAAAATAAACAAAGCGTCAAGCAAAAGTTGGTCTTTTTCTCGCAATTTCTAGGATGTAACGACACTTTTAGTCATCTCATGAAGTACATATTAAACACACTTGCCTGCACCAAATCCTTTTCCTTTATTAGTCCTTCAACGGTCCCACCCTTTTGCATTAGCTCAAACAATATCTGCACCATTTCGAGCAATATCTTCTTCATATTGTACACTGGCAATCTTTATAGGATTTACTAAGTCGGTGTATGAAAATGTATTTGTCGTAAAGTGGCTACCTACCTCTTTGCCAATCTTTCCGCTAATTGTGCCGCCTTTAATTGAAGCTATAAGCTGACCCAATTCTTGAGGGGTAAGCTTAACGTCGTTAATAGTCAGTTTCTCGTTTTTCATGTAAGCAGCCATATCTCCCATTATCCAATTCGCAGCAAGTTTTATATCAGAACCAGTTGCTATCGTTGCATCGAAGAACGCAGCTACCTGAGAAGGGATATTTAACGGTGGGAAGAAAATATGCAACGACTATAGGAAAAACAAATATATAAGACGAATGTGCATAAAATTAAACTAATTTCTAGCCAATTTCGCTTACATTGACATCATTTGCAAGAAAAAGAACATCTTGCATGCTCAGTCCCATGTTTTCATATCTCCTACGCTTAGCTTCAGGTAATTCAGGTAATGATTCGCGAATCTTATTCACGTAATCCTCTGTAAGGCTAACACCGGGGAGATCGGGCTCTGGGAAGTATCGGTAGTCAGCGAGCCCTTCTTTCTTTCTCATAGTAACCGTTTTCTGAAAATTTTTATTGAGGCGGGTAAACATAATTTGTATTATGCGATACAATACGATTATAATGCAAGAACAATATGAGATATATATGACCTGAGCTCCTTCTTCCCATAGGCGAGTTTCCTGCACGATCTGATCAGCCTGCCCTTGGCTGTGTAGCTCAACCTGCCTCGCTATCTCAAAATCGATGGCCCGATTCACCGATGAAAACGAGTTCAGATTCTTAATTTCCACCTGTTGTAATAGATTCAGAATCACTTGCATTACGTTATCAAACAAACAGAATAAGGGGAAAAAAGGATGATAACTTGAGAAAATAAGAGATGTAATGAAGAACTCCACTACCTTTGTGCCAAACTCAAGCTGACCAATTGGCCGAACTGAGATGTTAACATCGCAGCGAAGCGACCCTTCTTGCATATTTCCATTACTTACATCGAGGTATCTCACTAATCTCTGAAGCTCTGCTGCATATTCTGCTGCTTCGATCCCAGTTCTCATGTCAGGTTCGGACACAATTTCAAGCAACGGAACTCCTGCCCTGTTCAAATCAACCTGTCGAATGAAAGAATATCAAGAAAGTTTACATCGTCGTAACAGTTGCAAGAACCACAAAGGAGCAAGTATGATTAATCTATTGAGTTCTAACAGATCGTACCCACCTGCGAAAAATTCCCATTTCCCGTGTGAAGAAGCTTACCAGCATCTTCTTCCATATGAACTCGGGTTATACCGAACTTTCTATGCCCGCCACCAAACTCAAGGGGAAGATCAACGTCAAGATAGCCACAGCTTGCAATTGGGATGTCGAATTGCGATATCTGGTAACCTTTGGGAAGGTCGGGATAAAAATACTGCTTTCGATCGAACTTCGAGCTGAGAGAAAGCTTGCAATTCAGCGCCAGGCCTACTCTAACGGCATATTCGATAACCTTTGAGTTGAGGACAGGTAATGCCCCGGGCAAGCCCATGCAAACAGGGCAAATGCTGGTGTTTGGCTGAGCACCATAATTGTAAGGGCAGCCACAGAATGCTTTTGTGAAAGTCGAAAGCTGGACATGAGTCTCGATTCCTATTACAGCCTCGTAGTTTTTCAGCAATTCTTCCAACTTTGCAGATTCGGTTTTTCGGGAGGCTTTCATATGAGTTGGGGGCTTTTCTTGGGTCGCAGTTTGTGCCTCGACGTTCTTCGTGCTGTAACACGCTAGAGTGTGTTTTCTAACGACGCACGCAGAAGGGTAGAACCGAAATGTTTGAGCTCTCAATCCCCTGAATAACGTTAATGCCATTCTATGTCAACTCAACTCCCAATACTCAGCTTAACATGGAGATGACGCCTGCAGTATGTAGCAAGATATCCATAATCAATTCAACTCAGTGGAAAGTGTCCACACAGCGAACATATATGCAAAAAGGTACGAACTTTGATTGCAGGGCTTGACGCTAGAGCTAATTGGTGCTGAAATAGAACTCTTCAACTAGGAATACAAACGCAAATTATAATTTTCTACTCAGGCCAAACAAAGTGAAATAAAGCAAGGATTTTTACACAATCCCAAAGCATTTTAATGAAGAAATACGAGTTGTTTGCCCAATAGGCATACGCCCAACGGCAATTCAGCGAGACACCAATTCAAACAGCTGGTATGCACGTTAGTTCAGTGAAAAATCTAAACGTAAGCTTCAAACGACATATAGAGACGTGGGTCACAACTCAAATTCGGATATGTTTGGTGAAACAAGGAAAGATTAGACTTTAGGGTATCATCGTTATACCTTGTGAGAAGATAGCTACTGCCAATAGGCCGAAGGAGCAGGGCACACTGCCACTCAAATCGAAGATAAAAGAGGAGTAGATTTAAGGGAATTTTAGGAAAAAATACCCAATGACAGTTTAAACTTATGAATCAGTACCTACAAGTTTGATTTTGTGATTAGGTATTGACATTAGGCAGAAAAATTAGTATGAACTCCCTCACATGGAAGTTACAACAATGCCCTTTCTTCTTTATTTTTTAAATTGGAAATCTTTCTTCTTTATCGCAACACTGTCGATTGTCAAATGAAAAAGAAAATAAAGAGCACAAAAGCATATGCCTCACGCGATCGTGGTTCATCAGTATCTTCGTCGGATTTCGATCGACTCTTGGGCTTAGCTCTGACGTCCTTCTTGTTCAAAGCTGCGACATGAAGTTGCTGACTTTTGTTATTTTGGTGACTAATGGTATTTTGTATCTCACCCAAAACCACTACACACCTCTGCAACAGTTGCCAGACATGATGAAGAAGAATAGGAAGAAGATGGAGAATCAAGGAACATATGAGATTTCGAAATAGATTATGATCGACTGAGATTGGTTTGCTTCAACTCATATATGTGTCTTTTGTTTGAAATCAAGTTTGATCGACCGAGATTGGTTTGTGTTGCTACTTTAAATGCCTGTTATTCTTTTTTTTTTTTTTTTTCGATTTGTGGAGACATTTGAAATTATTTGGGTTTGTGGTTTAGCGTTTGTTTGCTTTGTGGAGCCATTTTGAATGGTCTGTGGCTTAAAAGGTTCGAGGAATACCAACATTTTTCTCCTTAATTTCGCTCAGATGGCTTATTGAGACGATTGGAGTTGAACTCTTGTTCATTTGTGTTTTTGTCAATCCACATAAGTGATGAGGGTTGGGAAGGAAGCAAACAAATATGAAAGGTTCTTCAAAGAGATAGTGACTCGCATCCGCTTGATTGTTTCGTCGGTCGGTGTTCGTAGACTAGCGGGTCGGTGTTCGTAGATCCGCTAGTCGCCACCTGCGTATCCGATGCTCGCCACTCGCCGTACATAATTTGACCTTTATGTAAGATGTTTGATTAAACCCCACAATTTTAGTATTAGATGATAGGCTCCAATTCACATTTACTTTTTCTGTATAAATATAAGAATTTATTTCTTGAATTTAAGTACTTTTATCTCAACTTAGGTATTTTCATGTTGAATTCAAGTAGTTGAACTATTACGAAGGTGAACTTGTTAGGAAGCTCATTTTAGCAAATTTTGTGGTGTTGATGAAGACTAGTGACCTTATTATGTAAGATGTTTGATAAAACCCCGCAATTTTAGTATTAGATGATTCGCTCCAATTCACATGTATTTTCTGCATAAATATAGGTATTTCTTGCCTGAATTTAAGTACTCTTGTCTCAATTTTAGGTATGTTCATGTTGAATTTAAGTACTTGAACTATTACGAAGGTGAACTTGTTAGGAAGCTCATTTTAGCAAATTTTGTGGTGTTGTGAAGACCAACGACCTTATTATGTAAGATGTTACTAAACCTCGTAATTTTAGTATTAGATGATTCATCCCAATTCGCAGGTATTTCTTGCATGAATATGATTATTTTCGGTCTAAAAATTAAGTACTTGTTGCTCTAATTTAAGTATTTTAAAGATGATTCAAGTATCCGACTTACAACAAAAGTAATGATGGGAAAACTTCTTTTTTTTTAGTGTTTGTGACGATCAATGTTCTTAAGTTAGAAGGTTTGATTAAAAGCTATCATTTTAGTGTTAGATGATTCATCCCAATTCGCAGGTATTAAATATGAGTATTTTGGTCTAAAGTTAAGTACTTCTTGCTCTAATTTAAGTATTATCCCATTTTATGTTGTTGATTATGGGGACGTTTGGGGTTCAGGCCCCATTTTAAATTTTGTATAGGCCCAAGGACCTTGTCAGAAAAACATTAGTTTGAAGGACCTATTTCACAATTTAAGTTAGAATTAAGGTTATTGGACGAAAATAGCCTTATAAAAGAGCAGTTATAAAGTGGTATCCAGCGCGTCAGTTCTGTTATCAGTTATCACATGACTTGAAGTGTTACATAAAGTGGTACTGTAGATCCATAAAGTGGTATTGTAGACCCATGAAGTGGTACGAGTGAACAGTGAAGTGGTACTGTAGACCCATGAAGTGGTACTGGTGAACAGTGAAGTGGTACAGTAGACCCATGAAGTGGTACTGGTGAACAGTGAAGTGGTACAGCATTTGTAAAGCATGAAGTGGTAAGGTTGAACAAAGAGGAAGTGGTACTGTAGACCATGAAGTGGTACAACTGACGAAAGAAGTGGTACAGCGTTTGTAGACCCATGAATTCCCAAAAATTTCAGCAGTACCACTTCATGGGTCTACAATACCACTTATTCTATATTCAACATTACCACTTCATGGGTCTACAATGCTGTACCACTTCACTGTTCACCCGTACCACTTCACTGTTCACTCATACCACATCATGCGTCTACAGTACCACTTCACTATTCACACGTACCACTTCCTGGATCTACAGTACCACTTTATGTACACTGTATACCACTTCTTCATGGTTGTTTTGCACGTTTGAATAAGACGATGGCATGATTCGTAATTTTTTTTGTTTATCATGGGCAAATATGTTTTTTGTCATGGATTTGGTCCTTTTTTCTAAATGGAACTTCAACTTAGGGGCTTTTATCTATTTGAAACATAAATGGGGCCTGAATCATAAATCAAACTTATTAAATGGGCCTGAAATATAATTACCTCTTGATTATGAGTAATGTCCTAATATGTAAGATGATAAAAATACCAACTTAGATAACTCGATCATATACAGAAGTATTTTTTGCATAAAAATCAGTATTTGTGGCCCTAAATTAGGTACTTTTAATCTCAATATAGGTATTTTATTGTTGAATTCAAGTATTTGACCTTGAATAAAGGTGAAGTTGCTAGACAACTCATTTATGTTGTTGATGATGAGTAATGTCCATAATATGTAAGAAGTTGATTAGAACCATAATTCGCAATTATTTTCTGCATAAATATTGGAATTTTGTGTCTTGAATAATTAGGTACTTTTATCTTGATATTAGGTATTTTTGTTGTCGAACTCAAGTACTTGATTTATACGAAGGTGAAGTTGCGAAGAAACTTCTTTTGTGGTTTTGGTGATGACTAACGGTCTAAGTATATAAGATGTTTGCTCAAAATTTATGATTTTAGTCTAAAGAGCTTCGCCATTATTCGCATGTATTTTCTGCATAAACGTTGGTATATTGTGTCTTGAATTAAGAACTTTTCTCTTAATATTAGGTATTTTGTTGCTGAATTCAAGTAATTGATTGTAATGAAGGTGATGTTGCGGAGAAACTTCTTTTATGGTTTTCGTGATGATCAATGTTCTTATATAGGTTTTATATAAGATGTTTGCTCAAAATCTATGATTTTAGTGTAAAACGTTTCACCATAATTCACATGTATTTTCTAAATAAATATTGGATGTTGTGCATAGATAACAGTATTTTGTGTCTTGAGTTAAGTACTTTTCTCTTAATATTAGGTATTTTATTGCTAAATTTTAAGTACTTGATTTTGTGAAAACCTATCATCTTAGTCATTGATTACTCGCTCAAAGTTGCAAGTATTATTCGCATAAGTATCCGTATTTTTGCGTTCTAGTCAAGTAGTTAATTCCAAATATATGGTATTTTAACAGAAAGTTTAAGTACTTGAATTATGTAACTTCTTATGTTACGGCGTTTGATAATATTTATTCTAGCCAATGTTGTTGCTGCACACAATTCAAAGAGGTGAAGATTGGAAACAACATTGATTGCCCATCAACTCCTATAGTAGAAGAGGATAGCTTGTGAATTTTCAATAGTAAGATTGTAAGTGATGCATACAAGTATATTACCAAATAAAACACAACTTTCCATTTTCTCGCCAATAAAATGGACAGCAATAAAGAACAATAGAAAGAAGACACGAAACCAACACTTAGTTTTGAACGTCTTCCTTCTTTCGACTGTTTCCTTCTTCTCGCTCTTCGTTTTCTTCATAGCCTTTGGAGCTGGAACCAGAAATTTGTAGCAGTGAGAATGTCTCACAGTTTAATTGTCTGCTATCATAGAAATCATGTAGTCGCGTTTGAGTAAATCGAGATGTCTCACATCATTCTTGTGGCGACCCTACTTTTCTAATTAAGGTTAGTGGCGGATTTCCGCAACGTAAGCCGCGGAAGGCCCGTCTAATTAGAATTTTTTCAAAAAGATATTATAATACAACAAAATATTATTTTACATAATAGTATCTGTACAATGGGCCGAAGCCCCAAAATGTCAAAAGGTCAAAAATCTATCGCCGCTTCACAGGTCTTCATCCATGTACTGGCCCGCCCTCAAAAGTCCGTGGAGCACCACCACCAGCCGCCTCAGTCACGACGCGGATCAGCGGACTCGGTACCTACAACACGTAAACACTGAGCGATTTGCCCAGCAGGTGAATATGCAATGCAGCGTGCACTCATCCCAATCCCAATTCTCACAACATGATATAAGCACACTCGTTTCCACATTTCTATCGTATCTCAATATCAGGGCCCTAGGCTGGACTCGGCACCTCGCGCGCAATAAAATAAAATATATCGTCTGGTCGTTAACGCCAGACTAGCGGTGCCCACGCCGATAGTGCACTGATCGATCACGTCAACGTCCTCCTATCAGGTCGCCCCTTCCGCTACACAACACATCCGACGGTTTGCACCTCGGGTCGCTCACGCCCGAGTAGACAGATCGCTCACGTCTGTCTCCCGTCAGGTGCCCCGCGAGTCCAACCTCAACTCCGCTACGAGTCTGACTGCCAAAATCGGCACACTCTACCCCGCTCAATCGACACCTTAAGTCTTAAGGTGTCACCACTAATGTGGTCATTGTCCCTCACAATGTGATGCGATGCCATGTACATACGTGATACACATGAAACGTGATGTCACATAAAGCATACGTAAAACACGTAAATCACATAAGTCACGTAATCACATAATAGCAGGTAAGCGTTTACGTGTCGTAGATGAATGATTCACCTACCTGTCCTCCTGATAAAGTTAGTAACAAAATCCGGTAAATTCCCTACGCTCCGATCCTCTGAATATTGGAAACATTATTATATCAATAAATTTACTAAGTCATATAAATTTTGAAAATGCTAAAATTATCAAAAAAATTTTAAAATTTATGAAAACCTAAAAATAATAATATTCCTAAAAATAAATAAACCATAAAATATTGAAAACCCTAGAAATAGTAAAATTCTAAGATACCGAAAATTTATTAATTAAAACACAATGTCTAAATAGTTATACCATTATCGAGGTCTTTAATATAAATGTCGAGATCTATATATATATATATATATATATATATATAACTAATGTCGAAAACATCAAACCATATCGACATTCTATAAATGTCGATAGAAATGTCGAGTTCTTTAATAGGTATATCTCGAATTCTTTATGTTATCTATATCGATATCTTTCATTGAGTGGCAAATATCGAGTTAAAGTTGTTGAGCTCCTACAAATGTCGAGACATTCTAAAAATAAATATAAATGTCGAGATACATGTTGGAACCTATAAAATGTCGATATCTTAAAAATGTCGAAACTATGCTCATTAAATATCGAGACATATAATATCGAGATCATGCTTATTAAATGTCGAAACCTTATCAGTTATAAATGTCGAAACCTTACCAATAAAATGTCGAGGCTTATTCCTTGAAGATATCGAAACCCTCACTATTGTTATTAAACATTTCGACATTTTACCAGTTATCACATTTCGACATTTTATGTCATATACCTCGAAATCATTTTATATAGCAAATGTCGAGGTCATCAAAAGAAAATGTCGAGTTTTATAAATAATGTCGAGATTTATAACGGTGAATACATCTCGAGATTTATCCAAGATTCATGATTTTTCCCAGAAACCCTAAAACGTCATGATTAATCTACATCTTAATTCTCGTGGAATACCTTCTCTACTCCATAAAGTGGTATACCCTCAACTATCAAAACCTTAGGAATATCATATATATCATCGAATTATTGCTCATGAACATAAGTTTTACTTTTGAAAACCCTACAGTTCCTAAGCGTAAGAAGTCTCGAACAACTCCTATACAAATTACTTAATTACTTAACATCATGTAACTATTGAAACAAGTTAAGAATATCAAATACAAGATATTATTATACCTTATTCCGAAGATTACCTCCCAAATCTCCAAGATTCCTTTGTTGTAAAGTTTCCTCACTCTCACTTAAAACCCCTTCACTCCACGTTCTTTCTAGTTTTGTTTGAGGATTTTCTCTTCCAAATGGTTTTCGATATCAACTATAGATTAGATAAGTATTAAACCCTCAAAAGCATAATTGATGGGACAAGAAGGTGACGTAACTTTCCCTGTAGTATAAGTAACTTAGTTTTCCATGTTAATCCTTGCAAAACTTGGGCCTTAACTATGTATTAAATAGCCCAACGTTGAGTCCCTATGTTATTTTATTATTATTATTATTATTATTATTATTATTATTTTTATTATTTTATGGTTCTAACCTTATACGTACTTGTATTATTATTTTCGGACATTAATTGAAACTATAAAAATCGACCTTAATTTACAAATTATATTGATTTCGTCAAAATCCCGTATTAAATTTTACGGGTATTACATCCTTCCCCCGTTAAAAGAATTTCGTCCCCGAAATTATGCCGACTGGAATAATTCGGGATAACGAACTCTCATATCATCCTCACGCTCCCAGGTGGCTTCCTCAACTGATTGATTCCGCCACGGAACTTTAACTAGCGGAATAGTCTTATTCCGTAGTCTTTGACTCGTACATTAAAATCTCTATAGGCTTCTCTTCGTAACTCAAGTCAGGCTTGAGCTGTTGATAAAGAAGCTCGTTCTGAATGACATGACTCGGGTCCGCGACGTATTTTCGTAATGTCGATACGTGAAATACGTCGTGAATTTGCGATAGGGAAGCCGGTAATTCTAATTGGTATGCAACTTCACCGACTCGTCTGATAATCTTGAACGGGCCTATGTATCTTGGACTTAGTTTGCCCTTCTTTCCAAATCGCTTCACTCCTTCCATCGGGGAGATCTTCAAAAATACTTGGTCATCTTCTGCGAATTCCAAAGGTCGTCGTCGATGATCTGCATAACTCTTCTGACGACTCTGTGCGGTTCGCATCCTTTCTCGAATTTTTGTGACAGCTTCTGTCATTTCTCGAATCATATCCGGTCCTAATAGGGCTCGTTCGCCGATTTCGTCCCAGTGGATTGGAGAACGGCACTTACGCCCGTATAAAGCCTCGTATGGCGCCATTCCGATTGTAGTATGAAAACTGTTGTTGTATGAAAATTCTATGAGTGGCAAATACTTACTCCAGTTTCCTTTGAAATCGAGCACACATGCCCGTAGCATATCCTCGAGAGTCTAAATAGTTCGTTCAGACTGCCCATCGGTCTGGGGATGGTAAGCAGTACTGAACGAGAGCTTGGTACCCATTGCTTTCTGCAGGCTCTGCCAAAAGTTCGACAAAAATCTCGAATCTCGATCCGAGACTATAGAAATTGGAATTCCATGGAGGCGGATGATTTCCAGAATATATAATTCCGCATAGCGTTCCATGGAAAAAGTGGAACTAATTGGAAGGAAATGAGCCGATTTGATCAGGCGATCAACAATCACCCAAATAGCATCGTGGCCTTTCGTCGTTTTGGGTAAACCAATGACGAAATCCATCGTGGTATGATCCCACTTCCATTCCGGAATGGGTAGAGGCTGTAGGGTTCCACTGGGTCGCTGGTGTTCCGCTTTAATCAATTGGCACGTCATACATCGGTTTACAAACGCTGCGATGTCTTTCTTCATTCCTGGCCACCAGTATGTTGCTCGCAAGTCTTGATACATTTTCGTGGATCCTGGGTGTACCGAATATGTGGTCGCGTGTGCTTCCTTCATTATCGTTTGTCGTAACTCCTCGTTGTTAGGTACATAAAGGCGGTTCTTGTATAGCAAGGCTCCATCTTCTCGGATGTTAAAATCTTCGGGAGGTGCTTCCTTCTTTTTATGTAAAGTTCGTCCTCTTCTTGCATTTTCTTGATTTGTTCTAGTAGCGTGGGTTGGAGAGTTAGCGCTGCTAGTCTTGCCTCAACTTCGCCCAAATTAACTATTTCTATTCCAAGCTGATGTAACTCTGTATTTACCGCTTTTCGGCTTAGCGCATCTGCGACTACGTTTGCCTTACCCGGATGATAGCTGATGACGCAATCGTAGTCCTTGACGAGCTCCAGCCATCTTCGTTGTCGCATATTCAGTTCCTTCTGAGTGAAGATCTGTGAAGATCTCACATTTCTCTCCGTAGAGATAATGTCTCCAGATCTTCAGAGCGAAGACCACTGCTGCTAATTCAAGGTCATGAGTTGGGTAGTTCTTCTCGTATTCCTTTAGTTGTCGCGAAGCATAGGCAATCACCTTTCCGTTCTGCATCAGCACGCATCCCAAGCCATTCTTCGAAGCATCACTGTATACCGCAAATCCTCCGGTCCCTGATGGTATTGTCAATATTGGGGCAGAGGTAAGACGTTTCTTCAATTCTTGAAAGCTCTGTTCGCATGCTTCGGTCCATTTGAACGGAACGTTCTTCCTCGTCAAATTGGTTAATGTAGAGGCGATACTAGAGAAGTCCGCTATAAACTTACGGTAGTATCCCGCAAGTCCTAGAAAACTTCGGACTTCGGTCGGAGTAGTTGGTCGTGGCCAATTGTTCACGGCCTCAATCTTACTCGGGTCCACAGAGATTCCACTCCCGGAAGTCAAGTGTCCCAAGAAGGCTACTTGCTCAAGCCAAAATTCACATTTCTTGAATTTGGCGTAGAGTTGTTTCTCTCGCAAGATTCCTAAGACGGTTCGTAGATGGCTTTCGTGTTCATCTCTTGTTTTAGAATAGATCAAAATATCGTCGATAAAGACGATAACGAACCGATCGAGGTAGTCTTTAAAGACTCGGTTCATCAGGTCCATAAAAGCAGCTGGAGCATTTGTCAGTCCAAAAGGCATGACCAGAAACTCGTAATGGCCGTACCTCGTACTGAACGCCAGTTTTAGGAACATCTGCCTCCCTGATCTTCAACTGATGGTATCCCGAACGGAGGTCAATTTTTGAGAATACCGTCGCACCCTGTAGTTGGTCGAATAGATCATCGATCCTTGGTAACGGATATTTATTCTTGATCGTGATCTTGTTCAATTCTCTATAGTCGATACATAGTCGCATCGACCCATCTTTCTTTCGTACAAATAAAATCGGCGCTCCCCATGGTGAAAAACTGGGTTGAATAAACCCTTTCTGCGACAAGTCCTCTAGTTGTTCCTTCAATTCTTTTAGTTCATTCGTTGCTAGTCGAAAGGAGCTTTAGAGATTGGGGCGGACCCCGGAATCAGATCTATTGTAAACTGTATTTCTCGATCAGGTGGTAACCCCGGGAGATCATCAGGAAATACATCAGGGTATTTGTTGACTACAGGTACATCCTTTAGTTCCGGCTGAGGTAAGTCCTCCGCCCGCACCGTATATACTAGATAAGACTCACAACCAGACCTCAATAGTCGTTGAGCCTTCAATGCCGAGATTTGAGGAATACGATTCAAAGTAGTTTTTCCCGAAAAAGTGAACACTTCTTCTTCGGGCAGTTGAAATTTAACGACCTTCTTGTTGCAATCTATGATCGCTCCATATCTTGAAAGCCAATCCATTCCGAAGACGACATCATAGTCGTTCATCGGGATTACAATCAGGTCGGCACTCAAGTTCCTACCCTCAATAACTACGACGCATCCTTTCAGTACTTGGTTGGTATGCGTCGGATCCCCGTGTGGTAGAGTAACTACATAGTTGCATTCAGATGAGGTAGGAGATATTCCTACCTTCGCCATGTACTTAGCCGACACAAATGAATGTGTGGCTCCAGAATCAATAAGCACAGAAGTGGGCACGTTATAGATAGTTAACGTACCCGTCACAATAGAAGGATTCGCCTCGGCCTCCTCATTTGTCAAAGTAAAAACTCTCGCGGGAACAGGTGGAGGTCGCATCGGCGGTTGGGCCGGGTTCCGCACTAGGGGTAAATTCTCCGTACAAGCTCTAGCAAAATGACCGATTTTTCCGCATCGGAAACATTGCGGCGTCTGCCTTGTTCCAAAACAGGCCCCGAAATGGTAACGCCCGCATTGTCGACACTGGGGCGCAACATTTTGAGGTCGATTGGGGATATTGATCGGTCCCTGTATTGGTCTCGGGCGCCAGTTTTGTTGGCCCTGTCGATTCCATTGGGTATTAGGACCTTTGCCGAAGAATTGGCGTTTCTTATCTCCTCCGCTTCCTTGTTGGACCTCTCTTCTCCTCTTCGCTTCCTGAGCTTCCACCACCACTGATTCTGCTTGTTCCGCAATTAAGGCACGTTCCGTCACTTGCATAAACTCTAATTGGCGTGCACCCGCAATACTTAAATCCCGATAGATTTCGGGTTTAAGTCCCTTAATGAACCTGGTCACTTTCAGCGAATTAGTCGCCACTAACTGCGGAGCAAATCGAGATAATTCTTCAAATCGACGGATGTACTCCGCCACCGGCATGCTCCCTTGTTTCAAACTCATGAACTCGTACATCCTTTGTTCTTGATCGTGCGCCGTAAAATATTTGTTGAAGACGAGATCCCTAAACCTTTCCCAAGTCATAGTCACTGGACTCTCCAACACCTTTACGGTGTTCCACCAATATCGCGCATTTTCTCGGAAAAGGGAAACGGCACAGAGGAGTTTTTCGTTGTCAGGCACTCGGCTATAGATAAACATGTCCTCTATTGTGCTTATCCAATCTTCAGCCACCGCAGGATTGGTGGCTTCGGTAAATATTGGGGGGTTTAACTTTCGAAATCGTTCCCGATTAGTTCTACTCGGTCAGGTTGCGGGGAATGTTCCGATGAGTTTCGGTGATGGATCAAGTCGTTGATTTGATCCGATTGTCGTCGGATCAACTCGGTTAATTGATGGATAGTAGAGCGGTCGTCATTCGGTGGGGATTCAGACCCCGCTCTACGGCTAGAACTGCCTACATCTCGACGTCATTTCGGCATTTTTATCTATTTCTACAATTATTCACACAGAGCACATATCAAATAACACGTAATAATGAAATCAAATATTGAACTTACAGGCCAGGCTGGTTCTCCAGGCTTTTGAGCGGCAGTACATGGACAGTCTTCAGAATCTAATACCGAAGCTCTGATACCACCTGTGGCGACCCTACTTTTCTAATTAAGGTTAGTGGCGGATTTCCGCAACGTAAGCCGCGGAAGGCCCGTCTAATTAAAACTTTTTCAAAAAGATATTATAATACAACAAAATATTATTTTACATAATAGTATCTGTACAATGGGCCGAAGCCCCAAAATGTCAAAAGGTCAAAAATCTATCGCCGCTCCACAGGTCTTCATCCATGTACCGGCCCGCCCTCAAAAGTCCGTGGAGCACCACCACCAGCCGCCTCAGTCACGACGCGGATCAGCGTCGGACTCGGTACCTACAACACGTAAACACTGAGCGATTTGCCCAGTAGGTGAATATGCAATGCAGCGTGCACTCATTCCCAATCCCAATTCTCACAACATGATATAATGCACACTCGTTTCCACATTTCTATCGTATCTCAATATCAGGGCCCTAGGCTGGACTCGGCACCTCGCGCGCAATAAAATAAAATATATCGTCTGGTCGTTAACGCCAGACTAGCGGTGCCCACGCCGATAGTGCGCTGATCGATCACGTCAACGTCCTCCTATCAGGTCGCCCCTTCCGCTACACAACACATCCGACGGTTTGCACCTCGGGTCGCTCACGCCCGAGTAGACAGATCGCTCACGTCTGTCTCCCGTCAGGTGCCCCGCGAGTCCAACCTCAACTCCGCTACGAGTCTGACTGCCAAAATCGGCACACTCTACCCCGCTCAATCGACACCTTAAGTCTTAAGGTGTCACCACTAATGTGGTCATTGTCCCTCACAATGTGATGCGATGCCATGTACATACGTGATACACATGAAACGTGATGTCACATAAAGCATACGTAAAACACGTAAATCACATAAGTCACGTAATCACATAATAGCAGGTAAGCGTTTACGTGTCGTAGATGAATGATTCACCTACCTGTCCTCCTGAAAAGTTAGTAACAAAATCCGGTAAATTCCCTACGCTCCGATCCTCTGAATATTGGAAACATTATTATATCAATAAATTTACTAAGTCATATAAATTTTGAAAATGCTAAAATTATCAAAAAATTTTTAAAATTTATGAAAACCTAAAAATAATAATATTCCTAAAAATAAATAAACCATAAAATATTGAAAACCCTAGAAATAGTAAAATTCTAAGATACCGAAAATTTATTAATTAAAACACAATGTCTAAATAGTTATACCATTATCGAGGTCTTTAATATAAATGTCGAGATCTATATATATATATATATATATATATATAACTAATGTCGAAAACATCAAACCATATCGACATTCTATAAATGTCGATAGAAATGTCGAGTTCTTTAATAGGTATATCTCGAATTCTTTATGTTATCTATATCGATATCTTTCATTGAGTGGCAAATATCGAGTTAAAGTTGTTGAGCTCCTACAAATGTCGAGACATTCTAAAAATAAATATAAATGTCGAGATACATGTCGGAACCTATAAAATGTCGATATCTTAAAAATGTCGAAACTATGCTCATTAAATATCGAGACATATAATATCGAGATCATGCTTATTAAATGTCGAAACCTTATCAGTTATAAATGTCGAAACCTTACCAATAAAATGTCGAGGCTTATTCCTTGAAGATATCGAAACCCTCACTATTGTTATTAAACATTTCGACATTTTACCAGTTATCACATTTCGACATTTTATGTCATATACCTCGAAATCATTTTATATAGCAAATGTCGAGGTCATCAAAAGAAAATGTCGAGTTTTATAAATAATGTCGAGATTTATAACGGTGCATACATCTCGAGATTTATCCAAGATTCATGATTTTTCCCAGAAACCCTAAAACGTCATGATTAATCTACATCTTAATTCTCGTGGAATACCTTCTCTACTCCAGAAAGTGGTATACCCTCAACTATCAAAACCTTAGGAATATCATATATATCATCGAATTATTGCTCATGAACATAAGTTTTACTTTTGAAAACCCTACAGTTCCTAAGCGTAAGAAGTCTCGAACAACTCCTATACAAATTACTTAATTACTTAACATCATGTAACTATCGAAACAAGTTAAGAATATCAAATACAAGAGATTATTATACCTTATTCCGAAGATTACCTCCCAAATCTCCAAGATTCCTTTGTTGTAAAGTTTCCTCACTCTCACTTAAAACCCCTTCACTCCACGTTCTTTCTAGTTTTGTTTGAGGATTTTCTCTTCCAAATGGTTTTCGATATCAACTATAGATTAGATAAGTATTAAACCCTCAAAAGCATAATTGATGGGACAAGAAGGTGACGTAACTTTCCCTATAGTATAAGTAACTTAGTTTTCCATGTTAATCCTTGCAAAACTTGGTCCTTAACTATGTATAAAATAGCCCAACGTTGAGTCCCTATGTTATTTTATTATTATTATTATTATTATTATTATTATTATTATTATTATTATTATTATTATTTTATGGTTCTAACCTTATACGTACTTGTATTATTATTTTCGGACATTAATTGAAACTATAAAAATCGACCTTAATTTACAAATTATATTGATTTCGTCAAAATCTCGTATTAAATTTTACGGGTATTACAATTCTCATTCTCTTGCACGACTTGGAACATTCTCAAAATCACCCACACGGGATAAGAACAATTAGATAGTTAAAAGTAAGCGCTGAACTAAACCTCAACGCATACAATGTCGAACCAATAAAGGAAAAGCAATAAAAATATAGAAACCCGTCTCAGAACTCTCTCAATCACGCTCTCCATGAACTATATCTATTAATTAGCAAAAACCTGAAAGAGTTTCAAGATATAGCTATAGGGAGATTCAACCAAACCCTAACTGCGGGAATTAAAATACATCTCGGCCAGACAAGAATTTGACTCCTGATGAGGTGGTGATCGCGGCACTGGCACTCTACCAAATATAACCGAGATTAATAGTGACGAAAGCTTTTCTTTTATGGTTCTATTCAATGTTCGTTCGCCAGCCATCTCTCTTGATAGCTTGTGATACATGAAAGGTCAAAGGAAGGACAGAATGGTAATTACCACATAAGGTAGTTAAATCTAATTTTTGGTCTAATGGCACTAGCTATTCATAAATCATAATTAATAGGGATTCAACCTTGCAGTAGGTATTTTTCTCCAAAAAACTCTAGATTTAAACATAAAGATTATTTAAATATAAATTTTCTTTTCTCGATATAAATTTCCCTTTAAAAATCACTAGTCGGACTTTATTTTCAACTCTAATTTTCTTTGAAGATAACATTCAGTACAATAATTTCAAATATCTTCCTCCGAAAAAAAAAAATTGGCTCGTTTGATATCGGTGTATTTGGATTTGATGGGTATAGATTATTTGTGTATGAGTGTACAAGGAATTTGTTGATAGAGTATTTATTATGTTACTGATATGTGTGTGTGAGATGTGTACATAATCTGTTAAATTTATGGAATCACAATTACCCTTCAGAAATTAATCCGGATAGGGCATCTGCGACTTCATTATGCTTTCCCGGCCTGTGCACCCACTCGAAATCGAATTCCCCCAGGAATTAGTGCCAACGGGCCTTCTTGGGCGACAACTTTTTCTGCGTCCGAAAGTAAGTATTGGCAACATTATCGGTCACAATAATGAACTTTGTACCGATTAGGTAATGCCGCCATGCGCAGGCAGTGTATCACGGCCGTCATTTCCTTCTCGTGCGTAGAATATCACATCTCCGCCCTCTTTGAACTTTCGACTTCCAAAAGCAATGGGGTGCCTTTCCTGCACCAGCACCCCGCCAATAGCTCGCCCCGAGGCATCAGGATGCACTTGAACGGCTTGTCGAACCTTGGCAGTTTTAGAACAGGCTCTGAAGAGATGGCACTCTTCAAGGCATCGAAAGCGCCTTGGCACTCCGAATTCCATACCCAACATGCCTCCTTCTTCAGCAAGTCCGTGAAAGGCTAACTATCTTCGAGTAGCCTTTTATGAACCGTCGGTAGTAGTTTGCCATTCCCAAAAATGACCGCAACTCCGTCACCTTGGATGGCTCGGGCCAATCAGTCACGGCCTGAACTTTGCGTCTGTCCATCTTTATCTCGCCTTGGCAGACAAGGTGGCCCAAGAAGGAAATTTGTTCACTGCAAACTCGCACTTCTCCTTCTTGGCGTACAACTCATTTTCCCTCAACTTCCCCAACACAAGTCTTAGATGCTGTAAGTGCTCATCAAAAGACTCGGAATAGATAACAATGTCATCCAAATATCCGACCACGAACCGGTCAAGGTATTCGTACATGACATTATTCATCAAATTAACAAAAGGTAGTCGGGGCATTTGTGAGGCCAAACGGCATAACCAAAAACTCGTACGAGCCGTACCTCGTCACACAAGTTGTTTTTGGTTCATCTCCTTCCGCAATTCGCACTTGCCAATAGCCCGATCTCAGGTTTATTTTTGAGTAGTAGCGTGCCTTCGTCAGCTTGTCAAACAGATCAAGTGCATTTGGGATCGGGTACTTATTCTTGATAGTTGCCTTGTTCAGCGCCCGATAATCCACACACATCCGCAGGGACCCGTCTTACTTCTTTTGAAACAGCACTGGCGACCCATAGGGAGCCTTCGAGGGCTGTACGAGACCAGCCGCCAAGAGTTCATCCAGTAAACCCTGGGGGCATCACATCTGCAAACTCATCAAGTAAATCTTGCACCACCCTTTGCACCGTTTCCGTCTGATCAGGGTTAGTTTCCAGCAGTGTGGCCAAGAATGTCTCTTCGCCATGCCGAAGACCAGCTTCAATTGCAAGACTGACAACAACCCTGTATTCTTCCCACTTGACTTGCGCTCCTTGTAATTCCCTTGCACAAATGGCGGACAAGCATCGTCATGAATAAAAAGTCCGCATAGGTGAGGAATTACTGCAACCTTGGGCACGCACGAAGAACTCTGTCCCGAGTATGACATCGAAATCATCGAGAGGGACGGCCATGAACCCGCATGGTCCACGCCAGGGGCCAACTGTCAACTCGACATTGGCCACGCCTTTGACAGGCGTTGCTTCAGAATTCACCGCCTTTACTTTGCTCGAGTGTTAGGCAAGTTCTAGGCCCAACTTTGCCACCTCTCGCTCGGCAATGAAATTGTGGGTCGCCCCCGTGTCCACCATGGCCAGCGCTTCCCTCCCATTCAACATGGCTTTAACGTAAAGCAAACTTTTCGATTGAGAGGAACTCTCTTGTATCGCAGACAAGAGTTGCATCGGTTGACACGCGATGGTCCGGCCTCATCATCGCTTTTGCTCAGCAACTGGGGCCGAGAGTTTCGTTCGCTTCGGGCAATCTTGCGTACGATGGTCGCCATTGCAGAGAAAACAGCCCATGTTCGTCTTATCCACCACAAGCGGCTGCTTTTCCTTGGACTTGGTAACGTCACCTCCTTCGTATGCTTCTTAGTGAACTTCTTTCCCTTTCGTCAGTCCTTTTCCTTATTCTTCCCACGATCGCGCTTGGAGCGATCTACATCAGGCCCTGTGACAGTTTTGAAAATCCACCAAGCGATCAGCCGGGGCTGTCGCAGCATTAACGTCCTGGACGCCTTGCGACGAAGTTCGGCCTGCGCCCAAGGTTGTAATCCCGACATGAAGTTGAACAACTTGTCCTCCTCGGACATTTCACGTACGCCCAACATGAGCGAGTGAAACTCGGTCACGTATTCCCTTATGGTCCCTGTGTGCTTCAACTTATGCAGGGACTCCCTTGCGATCCATGCCGTATTGCCAGGGAGGAATTGATCCTTCAGTTCCTTCTTCAATGCTTCCCATCTCTCGATCTCATCTCGGTTCGCCGCAGCAACCCCCGAGAGTTTTGTCCGCCACCAGAGTTTCGCATCACTTCAAGATACGAATTTACAACCGTCACCTTCTCGGCCTCTGGCACACGACCAGTCCGGAAGTAGGTCTCCATGTCCCATAGGAAGTTCTCCAGCAACTTGGCGTCTCTTGTGCAAAAAGAAACACCTAGGCTCACGAGCCTTCGTGGTCTGATTCCCTCCTGGGATATTTGCAACTGCCCGCCTTAGAACACACAACTTCTCGCGCATTGTTTCAACTTGGGTGCTTGAGGCTTGCGACCCTTCTTCTAAAGCCAACATTGTGTGGAAGAGGCCCTCCACAGTTTCGCCTGGTGGTGGCAAAATCAGATCGTATAACACGGTGAGTTTCCGTTCCAACTCGAAAACTCGATTTTGCAGCGTAGTGTATTGATTATCCGACATCAAGGCTGAAATCAAAGCAAAACCGGCATAATCAATACACTACGCTGGTATCAGAGCGTCGGGTTTGCTTTGATTTCAGCCTTGATGTCGGATAATCAATACACTACACTGCGAAACCGGGTTTCCGAGTTGGAATGGAAACTCACCGTGTTATACGATCTGATTTCGCCACCACCAGGCGAAACTGTGGAGGACCTCTTCCACAGAATGCTGGCTTTAGAAGAAGGGTCGCAAGCCTCAAGCACCCAAGTTGAAACGATGCGCGAGAAGTTGCGTGTTCTAAGGCGGGCAGTTGCAAATAACCCAGGAGGGAATCAGACCAGAAGGCTCGTGAGCCTAGGTGTTTCTTTGGCACAAGAGACGCCAAGTTGCTGGAAAACTTCCTATGGGACATGGAGACCTACTTCCGAACTGGCCGTGTGCAGAGGCCGAGAAGGTGACGTTTGCAAGTTCGTGTCTTGAAGGGGATGCAAAACTCTGGTGGCGGGCAAACCTCTCGGGGGATGCTGCGGCGAACCGAGATGAGATCGAGACATGGGAAGCATTGGAGAAGGAACTGAAGGATCAATTCCTCTCTGGCAATACGGCATGGATTGCAAGGGAGTCCCTGCATAAGTTAAAGCACACATGGACCATAAGGGAATACATGACCGAGTTTCACTCGCTCATGTTGGACGTATATGAAATGTCCGAGGAGGACACGTTGTTCAACTTCATGTCGGGATTACAACCTTGGGCGCAGGCCGAACTTCGTCGCCAAGGCGTCCAGGACGTTAATGCTGCGACAGCCGCGGCTGATCGCTTGGTGGATTTCAGAACTATCACAGGGCCTGATGTAGATCGCTCCAAGCGCGATCATGGGAAGAATAAGGAAAAGGACCGACGAAAGGGAAAGAAGTTCACTAAGAAGCATAAGGAGGTGACGTTACCAAGTCCAAGGAAAAGCAGCCACTTGTGGTGGATAAGACGAACATGGGTTGTTTTCTCTGCAATGGCGATCGTATGCGAGATTGCCCGAAGCGAACGAAACTCTTGGCCCTAGTTGCTGAGCAATCAAGCGATGATGAGGCCGGACCATCGCGTGTCAACCGATGCAACTCTTATCTGCGATACAAGAGAGTTCCTCTCAATCGAAAGGTTTGCTTTACGTTAAAGCCATGTTGAATGGAAGGGAAGCGCTGGCCACGGTGGACACGGGCGCGACCCACAATTTCATTGCTGAGCGAGAGGTGGCAAAGTTGGGCCTAGAACTTGCCCAACACTCGAGCAAAGTAAAGGCGGTGAATTCTGAAGCAACGCCTGTCAAAGGCGTGGCCAATGTCGAGTTCACAGTTGGCCCCTGGCGTGGACCATGCGGGTTCATGGCCGTCCCTCTCGATGATTTCGATGTCATACTCGGGACAGAGTTCTTAGTGCGTGCCAAGGCTGCGGTAATTCCTCACCTACGCGGACTTTTTATTCATGACGATGCTTGTCCGTCATTTGTGCAAGGGAATTACAAGGAGCGCAAGTCAAGTGGGAAGAAAACAGGGTTGTTGTCGGCCTTGCAATTGAAGGCTGGTCTTCGGCATGGCGAAGAGACACTCTTGGCCACACTGCTGGAAACTAACCCTGATGAGACGGAAACGGTGCCAACGGTGGTGCAAGATTTCCTTGATGAGTTTGCAGATGTGATGCCCCCAGAGTTGCCTAAGAAGCTACCACCCAAGAGGCCTATCGATACAAAGATGGAGTTGGAGCTTGGCGTGAAGCCTCCAGCACATGCCCCTTGCCGCATGAACCCGGTGGAGTTGGCGGAATTAATAAAGCAACCGGATGAACTCTTGGCGGCTGGGCTCGTACAGCCCTCGAAGGCTCCCTATGGGTCGCCAGTGCTGTTTCAAAAGAAGCAAGACGGGTCCCTGCGGACGTGTGTGGATTATCGGTCGCTGAACAAGGCAACTATCAAGAATAAGTACCCGATCCCGAATGCACTTGATCTGTTTGACAAGCTGACAAAGGCACGCTACTACTCAAAAATAGACCTGAGATCGGGCTATTGGCAAGTGCGAATTGCGGAAGGAGATAAACCGAAAACAACTTGTGTGACGAGGTACGACTCGTACAAGTTTTTGGTTGTGCCGTTTGGACCCACAAATTCCCCGGCTACCTTTTGTAATTTGATGAATGATGTCCTGTACGAATACCTTGATCGGTTCGTGGTTGTATATTTGGATGACATTGTTATCTATTCCGAGTCTTTTGATGAGCACTTACAGCATCTAAGACTTGTGTTGGGGAAGTTGAGGGAAAATGAGTTGTACGCCAAGAAGGAGAAGTACGAGTTTTGCAGTGAACAAATTTCCTTCTTGGGCCACATTGTCTGCCAATGGACAGACGCAAAGTTCAGGCCGGGACTGATTGGCCTGAGCCATCCAAGGTGACGGAGTTGCGGTCATTTTTGGGACTGACGAACTACTACCGACGGTTCATAAAAGGCTACTCGAAGATAGTTAGCCCTTTGACGGACTTACTGAATAAGGAGGCATGCTGGGTATGGAATTCGGAGTGCCAAGGAGCTTTCGATGCATTGAAGAGTGCTGTCTCTTTAGAGCCTGTTTTGAAGCTCCCAAGGTTTGACAAGCCGCTCGAAGTGCACACTGATGCCTCGGGGCGAGTATTGACGGGGTGCTGGTGCAGGAAAGGCACCCCATTGCTTTTGAAAGTCGGAAGTTGAAGGAGGCGGATATGCAACATTCTACGCATGAAAAGGAAATGACGGCCATGATACACTGCCTAGGCGCATGGCGGCATTATCTAATCGGTACAAAGTTCATTATTCTAACCGATAATGTTGCTAATACGTACTTTCGGACCCAGAAAAAGTTGTCGCCGAAGCAGGCCCGTTGGCAGGAATTCTTGGGGGAATTCGATTTCGAATGGGTGCACAGGCCGGGAAAGCATAATGAAGGCACGCTACTACTCGAAAATAGACCTGAGTCGGGCTATTGGCAAGTGCGAATTGCGGAAGGAGATGAACAAAAAACAACTTGTGTAACAGGCGCCCATTCGAGTTGGTGTACGGAATGCAGCCACTACTTGCACAAAGCCTCAGCGACAGGCAAGAGCCCATTCGAGTTGGTGTACGGAATGCAGCCACTCGCTCCTCATGAGGTGGCCGTCCAACAGGCAAAGATAGGTGCCCTGCGGCCTACACTTTTGCAAGGGAACAGCAAGATCTGTTGGACGATGCTAAAGACAGCCTAGCGAAGGCACAGCGCCGCATGCGGAAATATGTGGATGCTAAAAGACGGGAAGTTGAATTTGCTGTTGTGAGTCCTTGTAACTTTTTGTGGGGGAAAAGAAAAGGTTGGGCGTTGTCCGTAAATCTTGTTTGCTTTACTCGTTCAAACTAAAGTAAACAACACAAATACTTACTTTCGGACGCAGAAGAAGTTGTCGCCCAAGCAGGCCCTTTGGCAAGAATTCCTGGGGGAATTCGATTTTGAGTGGGTGCACAGGCCGGGAAAGCATAATGAAGTCGCAGATGCCCTAAGCCGGAAAGTGGTCCAACATGAGCGAGTATAAAATCAGGTTTTCGAACCGGACCGGAAATTTTAGTGGGTTAAGGTTTAGTGATTTAACCGGTATAGAATCGGAATCAAACCGGTGTTAAACCACTGTCTTTAGATTTTAAAAATGTATATTTACGAATAAATCAATCAAATTAAATAGAAAATATACATATTTTATGGACTTTTTCTAAATTCTAGTTTTATAAATTTAAGGGGCAAAATTAATAAAAGTAAAATGTATTGGGGATTAAAATTTAGTTGTACATGGGATGTGAAGTATTAAACCTATCAATTTGGGGGGTCAAACTTAAATAGAAGGAAAATATTGGGCTGATAATTAATTATAAATTAAAAAATTCGTGGCTTATAGAATTCAAACCCACCCATCTGGTAATCAATTAAGTGCCTCACCACTATACATGCCCAACTTTTCTGTAGTATTATTCTGTTTTGCGGTAGTTAATTAATATTATGTTTTCTTTTTCTTTTTTTAAATTAAAGAAGACCGGACCGGGATCGGACCGGAATTTTGACCGGTCCGGTCGGAACCGGCCAAAACCGACCGGTCCGGTCGGAACCGGCCAAAACCGACCGGTCCGGTCCGGTCTTCAAAACCATGAGCTACAGACGTCTTCTCGTCTTCTTCAGCAGCTCAAATTACACAAGTTTCACACCGAAACATCCAATTACCACCAAAAAAACATTTTCAGCTCAAAACTAAAATCATAATGCTTTTCACCTTGTTTGGCTTCAACAAACATGAAAGAGGCGTAGCAGAGCAGATGAAGCACTGAAAGAAACCATTATTTGAATCTGAAACCAATTAGACGAAGTGAAAGTAGACGAGGCGGCGAAGACCGCGAAGAGTGTGCAGAATCTCGTAGAAAAGCTTCATCTTCTTCGATTTGCTCAAATTACAGAAAAGCTTCATCGTCTTCATCATCTTCGATACCAAATTGCTAGCTCAAATATGGGGTTAACAGTTGCCCAAAAATTCCGCCGCTGAATCCCTAACGGCTGCTGGCGGAGATCTCCTCAAGCCACCGAAAGGATGCGGCTGTGCGCGGTGGACGAGGTGGTGGGTTAGGACCATCCCCTCTCCCGAGACATCCTCCTGCGCGCAGCCATGTCCCGCCGCCAGCCGGACATTGGTGAAGATTGAAATTGATAGAGGCATGGAAGAATGATTTGTACAACGATGATGGACAGACTATTAATCAGGGGCAAAATTGGAATTAAGGATACATGTACTGACATACCCATCTCCTTGGTGGGTATTTCTATACCTGGCGGATAACCAATGTGTGTGTATTAGATGTGTTTGTCCATACAAGGCCGGCATATGCATACACGCATAACAAACACTACACAATTTATAATACACGTCTATTACCCATCTAAACACGCGTATCAAACAAGCAAGCGTCGACTTTGCTAATTTACTAACGTTTCGAAATAAATTCGAGGTAGTTTCCAGAATTGATCGAGAGAATAGATGTAGAAGTCAAGTCCGATGCTTCAGTTGAGATCCATATTATTAGATATTTTATTACAATAAGGTCAAAAGACATATCTTCTCTACGAGATTTTGTCACGAAACATATGTATTATTAGTTTTCTTTTTTGTTTCTAGAAACAAATTAAATTATATATACTTTTTTTTTTTTTTTCAACACAAGAACATGCATAAAATTAGGCAGGCACGCCCATTGTACATCATTAATTACTGATACACAATACACACTATTAGGACATTGCAAATTGGCAGAACACTAAACGATACGATATGAAATCTTGAAATTAATTAAACAAAAGGGGTCGACGTTTGGGGACAAGAAGGAGAGGATTCTTCTTGTAGGTAGCAATCCCAGGCATACCCTCAACATCAACGTCTTCAATGCTCACACCTTTCGGCAATTCCCAGTCAAAGGAATAGAGCAGATTGGCCAACGCCAACTCAACGTTGGCCGCACCCAAAGGTATCCCAGGGCACTTTCTCCTTCCCGCCCCAAACGGCAATAGCTCATAATCGAGGCCTTTGTAGTCAATCTTCTTCTCCAAGAATCTCTCGGGGATGAACTCGTTAGGGTTTTCCCAAGCCTGAGGATCTCTCCCTATAGCCCATACGTTGACGTAAACCATAGTCTTGGGCTCGATTTCGTACCCATCGATGACGCTCTTCTTTGTCGTTTCTCTTGGGACCATCAATGGCGTCGCAGGGTACATTCTGAAGGACTCCTTCACCACAGCCTTGAAATAGGGCAGCCTTTCGATGTCTTCTTCTTCGACCTTTCCCTTATTCGCTGATCCTATTACGCTTCTGATCTCTTCTTGCACCCTTTTCATCGCCTGAGGATGCTTCACTAACGCTGTCATCGCCCATGTTATTGGTGCCGAGCTAGTCCCTGCTCCAGCCACTAGCATGTTCTGCATTATTCCATGGCAAAGAACCAAAAAATGTTATTATTTCTCCAACTAATTACAAAGCTATGGTTGTATGTATTGTTTGCAATAATTACGTACCATGAGTATGGACTTGACGTTGCCCCAATCGAACTGAACGGTGTTCGATGAGCCACCATCCTTCTGACTATCTTCTCTAAGCTTAATCAATATATCGAGGAGATCTCCGTTCATGGAGTCGGGCCTATTCGGGCTAAGATGCTCGTTGATGAGTTCTTGATAGAAAGCGTCCAAACCATGGAAGGCCCTCTCAAGCTGTGCTTGTTTCCCAATAAGCCTATCGATCCATCCGAGGAATGGAAAGAAATCGGCGGCGAAGATCGTCAGCGTCATGTCTTGAAGGCCGTTCAGTAAACTCTCGACCCTTTTCTTGCCCGAAGCAGTCTCGTCGTACCTCTTCCCGAAAGCAACCCTAGAAATGACGCTGGTTGAGTAAGTCCACGCAAGGTCGTTGACCACCACTGGCTCGTCAACGGCTATTTGGCCGACCATTCTAGAAACTTCCTCGGCGACGATGCTCAGGGAAGCATCTATCTGCTTGCGTGTGAAGAGGTGCTGGACGACGAGCTTTCTGACGTCACGCCAGTAGTCGCTGTAAGGAGCTGTGGAGATGTCGAGGTTTTCGTAGGAAAGCCTTACGAACGAGGTTGTCTTTGGCCTGCTTGAGAATGTTAGGTCGTTCTCTTTCAGAGCTTCCTTGGCAAATTTAGCTGAAGAAATTACGAGGATGGGCTTGTTCACCAGCTTCATGTGCATCAGTGGACCGTACTTGTCGGAGAGCTGCTTTAGGCTGACGTGGAGCCTCGAGCTGTCGAACTGATGCAAGTTTCCGATGATGGGAAGCATCGGCGGGCCCGGCGGATGACGGCGGAGGTTTCTTTTCATGAGAGATTTGATGAGGAAGGTGATGATTATAGGTAGAGCTAGGACGGTGCAGAACATCATTATTTCCATGGCTATATTTTGGTGAGTCTGATATATGTTTATTCTTATTGGTTAGTATATTGTAACAACTGTGATTGTGTTTTAGAATTTGCTTTGGTTATGTGTGTGATGATATTAAGTGCTATGCATGGCTATATTATTTATAGATAGTGGGCTGTGGACTGTTACGTGAATGAACCGTGTGGTTTCAGACGACCCAATCGATTCTATTCTCTTTCTTCCATGGTTTGGACTTTAAAACTCGTATTGTTTAACTTGAGTCTTGGTCAGTGTAATGATTTGTTTATTGTTTCCCTTCCCTTCCCACTAAGGAAGTTTGTATCAAATTTTGGTAGCTGTCCACATTGGTCTTTTAACCGCGGGCTTGTAACGTGTTAAACAGTCAAAGTATGGAATTCTGTTATAGTGTAAAGATTATAAAAATATTATATCGATTAACTATTGTCCAAATTTACATATAGCTTTGAGTATATAATACAAAGAGATAACCTTCTCGTGTGATTTTATAAAACATAAATTTCGAATTTATAAACAAGTATCTTAACTTACATTCATAAAATAAAATATTACATATACATAACTTAATTATCTATCTTTTGCGTAACATAGGTTCTGAATAATTTGATCCACGTTCAAATTAATTAAATAATCTCATGATTACGAACTTCTTACACCGTTGAAGGTGGACCTTTTGCAGTTCACTCTCATATTTTCTTTTTTTTTTTCCTCACAATTTCTTGTTTTTTGACAAATATTAGACTTGATGTTACCATACCAACCAATGTGCTACAATGTAAACGAACGTGTGTGACGAAATTGAAAGTGATTTTTTGAGAAATTGCAAGACAATTAAGGGAAAGAGGAGATTCGTACATGTTTCTAGAAAGAAGTACCCGAATATTCACAAAACGTTAATGAGACTTCGGCGTCGATTACCCATTGGTACGAACATGTAGTTAGTTTAGTTACATCCGACGTAAGAATAGTGCTTATATATATACATATATATATAATGCCTATTTATATGCATTATATAAATAGGTTACATGCCTATTTATGGGCAAATATAAGCCCAAATATGCATTATATATATTTTTCACAAGTATGAAAATGAAGTTACATGCCTATTTATATAATGCAAATATATGAACTACCTATCAATATGATTCATGGGTTTTAACTCTAATATAAGCTTTCCTATTATATTGTTTGGTCCATTTGGGCTTAAAAAAGGGAAAATTTCTATTCAGTTCCTAGTCATTAAGTTTTTAAACTGTTCAGTCCCTGTCAGAATTCCTATTAATTTAAAGGACCAACTTTTTTGAAAACGGCAGAGATAAGGCTTAAAAATATGTATTGACAAAAATACCCTTCCTAACATACTAGTACGAGTTATTTTTCGGCGACCTTCTGTTATGCTGTTAGACTATATTGTTATAAACGCCTAATGAACTGTTATTTCCCATCCCTTATCTGTTACTATGATGCAGAAATTGTTATGACAGAGAATATTTATTTTATGAATCTCGTTTTTACAGTAAATCGAAATCTGAAATTTCGAATGCCCATTAACCAACCAATTACGGCGTGTAAGGTATGATATATTGTGGCATTGACGACGCAAGATGTAAGATTTGTAATGAATTTTATTTTCTATTTAGGGTTCTAATTTGCGAAAATAAGATTAAATCAAAGCCGTTTTTGGCAACGATTACATCTAATATGTATAAATTCGAAGTACCCATAGTATGGGCAGCTGGTGCGACACATTATTTGCTCATTCGTCCGACGTTTATCTTCTAATTTCGCGAAAATACGGTCGACCCACTGTGTCAAAATTGTTACTCGGAGTATCAAAACCGTTACTAGGTGTATCAAAATCGTTATTAAACTATAATTAATTGTTACCATGTGTAGGATTCTAATTTGCAAAAATAAGATGAAATCAAAGCCATTTTTGGCAACGATTACATCTAATATGTATATTCGAAGTACCCATAGTATGGGCAGCTCGGTGCGGCACCTTGTTTGGTCGTTTGTTCGATGTCATCATTTGATTTCGCGAAAATATGATCGACCTTAAAATTTGGGTCTTTTTTTACTACGCCATTATATTCGAAATTTTGTGTCAATTGTTAACTCCCAAACCGTAAGTGGTGTAATGCATGTGGTATGAAAGACATCGACATTAAGCAGAAATCCATATGTTAGTGAATTGATTCGGACGTTCATCAATTGAGGTGATGAACAACTATTACTAAATTAAAATTATCAGGATATGTTACTAGTATATACGTTTCCGTTACTATGTTGCCTAAATTTGTTACTAAATTTTCCATGAAATTTCAGGCGGGAAAACCAGAATGAGATGAATTTTGGGCGGGGGAATAAATAAAACTAAGCATAGATTATCTGTTACCCGATATGTGTAAACTGTTACTAGTTCTATGTTTATATGTTACCAGAACTATTATAGTTTTTGAATAGGGTATGTGATTAAAATCATAACCTAAACTAATATATTTTTATCTAAAACTTCGTAAATTCATATATTTTAGTGAATGTAGCGCGTTTGCAAAATAAAATTTGAAAAACATAAAGTAAACTAATTACATATTAAATTGTTATCTTGACTATGTATTCTGTTACTCGTGTTGTGTCTCCTTGTTAACAACATATCAGTTTCTGTTTTTTTTTCTCCTCTTCAATTGTTTCTGATCAGTGTTAAACTGTTACTTCAGAAAATCAATAAACAACATAGGATTTATGTTTACGATTAATTGAAGATGTCATTAATTTTGTTGAATCAGTTATGTTAGGTCGACCATCTTGAAATTAATAGTTTATATCCGCAACGTTTTGAGTAAGTAGAATCAATTTCGAAGAAGCATGATCATCCTTTCAAGAAGAGTGCTACTTGTTTTCCATACTATATACTTCAACTTCTTTAATTCCAACATAATCTCCACGAAAATCATAACCTAGACTAATATATTTTATCTAAAGCTTCGTAAATTCTTATATTTTAGTGAATGTAGCGTGTTTCCAAATATAAAATTTGGAAATGATAAATTATACTAATTATATATGAAATTGTTATTTTGACTATGTATTCCGTTACTCGTGTTGTGTTTCCTTGTGACCAACTTATCAGTTTCTGCTTTTTCTCCTCTTCAATTGTTTTTAATCAGTGTTAAACTGTTACTGCGGAAAATCAATAAATAACATAGGGTTTACGTTTACGATCAATTGAAGATGTCATTAATTTTGTTGAATCATTTATGTCAGGTCGACCATCAGCATTATAATAAACAACTAATAGTTAATACCCGCAACGTTTCAAGAAGAATGCCACTTGTTTTCCATATTATATACTTCAACTTTTTTAATTCCAACATAATCTCCACGAAAATCATAACGTAAACTAATATATTTTATCTAAAACTTCGTAAACTCTTATATTTTAGTGAATGTAGTGTGTTTGCATTATAAAATTTGAAAATGATAAATTAAACTAATTCCATATAAAATTGTTATTGTGACTAAGAATTCTGTGACTCGTATTGTACTTCCTTGTTGCCTACATATCGATTTCTGTTTATTTTCTCCCTTCAACTGTTGCCGAACTCTGTTAAACTGTTATTGCAGGAAATCAGTAAACAACAGAAGATCTTACCAGAATCATGCATACATTTTCAGCAGAAGCGAAGTTTGTTCATAAGAAACATCCTACACATAAGTATCAGATACACGTAGCACCAAATTGTAACATCCTCGTCGTCACTGCTCGTGGCCGTCGCTGTTCGTCTTTGATTTCTTCGATAATTTGGGAGTTATCGATTTGGTATTAGCGAATCAGAAAGAACTTAAAGAATAAAACTTATACATAATTTAGTTGGATATTCACAGGAGTTTGAATCAAAGTCATTGGAATTCTAGATCGAAAGTTATACTAAAAAAGGTGCATGTTGCCATTTTCAGGCAATGCCATTTTCGGACAGCATCCCTAAGCACCCGTAAATCTTTTTTGGGCACATTTTTTAGGTCAATGGACTTCGAATCAGAAATAACATAAAGAATAAAAGTTATACATAATTAACTCGGCTAATCAAGGGAGCTTGAATCAAGGTCATTTGAATTCTAGGTCGAAAGTTATAATCCAAAAGGTGCAGGTTGCCATTCTCGGGCAATGCAGAATGCATAGTGTTACCCAGAATGCATGAAGTGTTACCCAAAATGCACAAAACGTTACTCGGAAAGTATAAGTTGTTACCCAGAATGCATAAATTGGCCGAAAGCAACCCTAGAAATGACGCTGGTTGAGTAAGTCCACGCAAGGTCGTTGACCACCACTGGCTCGTCAACGGCTATTTGGCCGACCATTCTAGAAACTTCCTCGGCGACGATGCTCAGGGAAGCATCTATCTGCTTGCGTGTGAAGAGGTGCTGGACGACGAGCTTTCTGACGTCACGCCAGTAGTCGCTGTAAGGAGCTGTGGAGATGTCGAGGTTTTCGTAGGAAAGCCTTACGAACGAGGTCGTCTTTGGCCTGCTTGAGAATGTTAGGTCGTTCTCTTTCAGAGCTTCCTTGGCAAATTTAGCTGAAGAAATTACGAGGATGGGCTTGTTCACCAGCTTCATGTGCATCAGTGGACCGTACTTGTCGGAGAGCTGCTTTAGGCTGACGTGGAGCCTCGAGCTGTCGAACTGATGCAAGTTTCCGATGATGGGAAGCATCGGCGGGCCCGGCGGATGACGGCGGAGGTTTCTTTTCATGAGAGATTTGATGAGGAAGGTGATGACTATAGGGAGAGCTAGGACGGCGTAGAACATCATTATTTCCGTGGCTATTAATTCTCTAGTGCGTAAATATTAATATTACTATATCTTATAAGGAATGTGTTTTAAGTTATTTATATAAATGTGTAAGAATTGCTTTGTTATGTGTGTGATTTTAATGATATGCATGGCTACCCTTATTTATAGATAATGGGCTCCCCCTGCATTGTCACGTGATTAACCGTGTGGTTTACTGACGTCTCAGTAGGTACTTTTAATTAAATAAACCAAAAAAAAATATCATTAACATAATAAACAGGAATTCAAAAGTATTAATAAAATAGGCATAATCGTAATCCCAGATTACGAGTTACGGTGCCAAGTCAGCATCCATGTCAACAGTTGACCAGTCCACAGTAACTTGTATCCTGGGAATACGAGTTAGTAACTCGTATCTCCAGGATACGAGTTATTTTGCCACGTCTGGTCAACTGGTCAGCGGACCAGAGTAATTCGTATTCCCAGAATACGAGTTACTAACTCGTATTCTGGGAGTACGAATGTTGCTATTCTATTAATGGTTTTTCTATTACGTTTATTTTCTTAATGATAATTTTTTTTTGGTTTATTTATTTAAAAATACCCGTCTCAGTACGACCCATAATGACCATTCTATATTCTTTTTCCATGTATTCGATTTTCAACTCCTAATATTACTTTTATTATTTCAAACAAGTCTTGGTCCGTGTAATGATGTGCATTGTTCTGTTCCCACTAAGCAATTTGTGCAGTGTGGTATAGTGGTAGCGTTTGATTTTTGGTATATGTATGTCCACACTTGTAAACGTGTTAAGTTATTAAACAGTCAAGTCAAGGAATTCTATTACAACGCATTAACGGTCGTTTTTTAAGATAAAAAATAATGGGGATTCAACACATAAATACCTATTAGTAAACTTAAAAGCCAAATCATTACCTTGTCAGAATTATTTTATACTGAGCTACCCATTTGAAACATTTATTGCTCATAGGTACCAAACTGACCATTATACCCTTGCTAAAACAGTTTTATTACATCATTTACCTGGATTTCTTATTTCAGCTTACGATGGTTCTTAAAAAAAAAATACAGACACCAGAGGAAATCGAAATCGCGCGACCTTCTTCCCGAAATCGACCCATGTTTGTGTTGCTTCAGATTCCTCGTCGTTGGGTTCTCACTTCCTCGTGGTTTTCGCCTTCTGAAATCGACATTCTTCCCAAAAGGTATGTCCTTCGCCTTCTGAAATCGTCGTGGTATTTTGTCTTGGTGGGTTTTCACTTACTCTGTGGAGAATCAATAGGCTTGTATCTAGTTTGGCTTTGCCGTTATTCGTTGGGTGTAAGCATTTTCGGTTAATGGTTCGTAACAGTTTCTACGTGTTTTTTGAATGAACCGATTTGTTGTTCGATTTTGGTTTTTTTCGAATGGTTCAATTTATTGTGGTAGATTTGTGCGTGTTTTTTCGAATGGGTCGATTTGTTGTGGTCGATTTGGGTATTGTTGAATGCTTCAATTATTGTGGTCGATTTGGCCTTTTTCGAATGGGTCGATTTGAGTGTTCTCGAATGGGGTCAATTTGGTACTACATGATCACTATATTTGGTACCATCTGTTTGGGCAAATTGGTATGCCGTGTGTGTATAAAATGGTACTGCTTCTTAACAATTTTGCTTTTTGCAGAAATGCCTCCGCAGAACAGCTCTGAGCTTTCTTCCAGGTTCCATCCTACGCTCTTTCGATCTACGTTCGCGATCCGATGGCCTCGCAAAAGATGACCTGGGCCGCTAGAGCATTCGTAAGTTTTAACTTTGTGCATATTCCGTCGACTGTGTTGCAGTTCTGCGTTAATGTCGTTTTTATATTGTGCATGCTCATTTTCTGACGAATTAGTGGGCACGAAGGTATGAGTATCTATGTAAGAAGACTGTTGATCCAGAGTTTAACCAGCCCCAATCAGGAGACGTAGACTGTTTGAAGACTGTTGTTTAAATTCAGTTATTTGACTTGGGGATGAGACTGTTTAGAGACCGTGTTGTTTATGTTCGTTAAATTATTTATCTTGGGGATGAGACTGTTTGGAGACTCAGTCGTTTGTTGTAGTTCTATGAGACTTTGTCTGTGATGCAGTACCATATGTTTTTATATTAGCATACCTTATTTTTTACATACAGAGTACCATAATATGCAGGTTTCTCGTACCATTATGTATATATATATATAGCGTACCATAACCAAATTATATGAAGTACCTCATCTTTCATATAGTGGTGCACGAGTTTTTGGTCGCCGAGATAAAGCACACGGTTGTGAGTCCGATGCGTTCGTCGATTGTTAACTTATTTTGCGTTGGGGACGAAACTGTTTGGAGACCCTTGGTTGTTTATGTTGGTTATTCTTTTGTGCATGGACGGTCAGTGTTGTGCTGCGTTGTGTAGTTTTCTGTGTTGTGTAGTTTAATGCAATACCATATATTTTTATATGACCGTATCTTATCTTTTACCTACAACGTACCATAATATACATGTTAACTGTACCATTATTAAGCATAGCAAACCAGAACTGATGAAGTACCTAAACCCTAAACGATATTACCGTGCCATATCTTTTACATACAGAGTACCATAATGTGCAGGTTAACCGTACCATTATAGAAATATATGGCATACCATTAGTGTTAATTGTACCATTATTAAGCATAGAAAAAAAGAACTTGTGAAGTACCTAAATCCTAAACGATATTACCGTGCCATATCTTTTACATACAGAGTACCATAATATGCAGGTTAACCGTACCATTATGTAAATATATAGCGTACTATAAACAGAAGATATGGAGTACATTGTCTTTCGTATTATCGTACCATATTGTTTACATACAGAGTACTGCAATATGCAGGTTAACCGTACCATTATGTAAATATATATCGTACCTTATATATCGCACATGAAGTACCTTATCTGTTGTACAGTAAGGTACCTTGTCTTGTACAGTAAGGTACCTTATCATTTACATTTATAGTATCATAACCAACAGGTTTACCGTTTCCATACGTGTACATATACGGTACCCAGATATGCAGGCATACCGTACCATTTGTTATACAATCGAAAAATAAATAAATTCCTAAGGGAATCGCGTTGTCCTGCGTGATTTCGCCAATACCTAACAATAATGAAATGAAAGAAAAAAATGAAATCCTAATGCATCGAATTCGCACGTGTAGGATTCACCAAATAATTCAAATTATGTTATAGATGTTCTTCTGTCTATCCTTATATTCTAATGAATCTTGGAATTCTAAGATTTAATTCATGCGTTCAAGGCCTAATCCATATAACTTGATCTGAAACGTATCTAATACTCCATATTAGTGTTCTACGGTGGTTCGAGATGAAAAAGTAATTCGTACGACCTCGAAAATTACTAACCCTAGTATGACGTATCATATATTTAAGGGACGCCGTACCTTACCTAGATTTGTAGGGGTATCTGTATGTTTGTGTTAAGGGTACCAACTCAGACACCGTTGTAGTACCCAAAATTACATATGACATGAAACATCTTATGAAAGCCAACGACCTGTCAGATGAGCTGTCCTTTTTTATTTAATACCTAGTATGTCAGAAATCTGTCACTCATGACAGAAAAAAACGTCAGAAATCTGTCCAGTCATGACAGAAAAACGTTACAAATGTTGCAGACATGACAGAAAAAGTCAGAAATTGTCTATTCCTTTCTCCACATCAACATTGGCTGAAATGCTTCGTTTCTGACGAAATATAGCCAACTATTAAATTCGAAGTCTTACTTTAATTTATACGGTACCTATTTCATTTACCATACAGTACCCTCTGTTGTATGTTTAGCGTACCCCACGGGCCTATGTTACGATACCAAACTTGCTCATATTAACGTAACAATTTGGCATATATTACAGTACCAAAATTGGCTTATATCAGTACTAGGTTGGCATATCTTACAGTACCAAACTGGTATATATTACAAGTACCAAATTTGCATATATTACGGTATCACTGGCATATATTACAGTACCAAAACTTGCATAAGTTACATTACCAAATATCCATATATTACAGTACCAAATGTGCATATATAAGGTACCAAACTCTCATATATTACAGTACCAAAGTTACATATAGTACGGTACCACATTCGCATATCTTACGGTAATAAATTTTCATATTTACGGTATCAAACTGGTATATGTTACAACCCCGAATTTGCATACATTACGGTAGCAAATTTGCATATATGGTACCAAGCGGCTCTATATTACAGTACCACATTTGCATAGACTACGGTCCGTGTGTGCATATATTACGATACCAAATTGGGCATATATTATAGTACCATGTTGGCATATGTTACAGTACCAAATGAGCATATATTGCAGTAGCAAATTTGCTACATTACGGTACCATGTTTGCATATATTATCGTATCAAACTGCCATATATTACACTACTAAATTTGCCTACATTACGGTACCACGTTCGCATATATTACAGTTTCAAATTTAAATATATTACAGTACCAAATTGGCATATATTAGGGTACCATGTTCGCATATATTACGAAATATGCATATATTACAGTAGCAAATTGACATATATTACGGTACCATGTTCGCATATATGATGGTACCAAACCGACATATATTGCAGTACCATTTGTGCATATATTAGGTACCATGTTCGCATATGTTACGGTACCAAATTTGCATATGTTACAGTATCAAATTTGCATATATTACAGTACCATGTTGGCATATATTACAATAACAAATTGGCATATATTACGGTACCAAATTTGCATATGTCACAGTACCAAATTTGAATATATTACAGTACCATGTTGGGATATATTACAGTAACAAATCGGCATATATTATGGTACCAAATTTGCATATATCACAGTACCAAATTTGCATATATTACAGTACCAAATTGGCACACATTAGGGTACCATGTTGGCATATATTAGGGTACCATGTTTGCGTACATTACAGTACCAACTGGAATGCCGGGAATCGATATTCGACCACTTTCTTTTGAGGATACGTATATATCGATAAGCGTCGTTGCTTCATGATTAATATTAAGGAAGGCTCCCTTTTATACTCACACATTGCAAATAACGTCCCACCACCAACCGAATTTGCCGATGCCATATTTTCAGATAATATGGCAACCTTTATAAATGGTAGGCTGTATAGTTTAGATTGGTATGCATAACAGGACATTTTGGTACCATATAGACAGGTTACTTGGTACGTAATATAAATACACAAAGATACTGCATAACATAAATGTCCAGTCGGACTGTAATAATATATTTAGGTACGGTAAAACAACAAACAATGGTACGTAATATACATAACAAATGGTACGTCGTAACAGTTCTATAAAAAAAAATCCAAAATCTCGATGGATTAGCCTCAATAACTACCAAATCCTAACATTCCACCCTTATATCGAGCTCTTAGAGCGCATTTAGCTCCCGGATTTGGGCTAAACCTTGAACAAATGCGTGAAATCGATTAACCAAACCATTTGCAAAAGAAAAGCTTACCTGCAAAATCAAGACTCAAAATCGAGAACCCAACTTTCAAGAGGCTCGTCGATCGTTGTCCGGCGCCGGTTGAGCGGAAGGAGGTGGTCGGCAAGACGAAAATTCGTCGACGGGGATGGAGCTCAAATTTTGCAGACAAAAAAAAAACTGAAGAGAAAAGAAATAAGGGTATTTTGGTAATCTTATGTGATTAGGTACGTAAGTATAAAATTTTTATACAAATGGTACCTAGCTATAAAATATATCTGACAAGGGACTGAAGTGGCTGTTTAGTTTTCTATTAGGTATTTATGTGTAGATTCCAGAAAAATAATAACTCCATTCCACTTATTTCGTCCCATCTTTCTATTTCGGGCGTCCCACATAATTCTTCTCATTTTCATTTTTGGTAAAAAATTATCCCACTAATTAAACTAATTACACCATTAATATTAGAAAAAGTCATCTTGATTTGCGTGTCTACAAATAACTTTTCTCTTTCCATACCTCAAAAGGTGTACTATGATATTAAAAATAATGTGGTTTCTTAATCTCCGTGCCCACTAATTTGGGAAGAAATAGGCGGGACAGAGGAAGTATTAATTAGGATCCGTCCTTAACGTAATGCAATTTAATTTATTATCATATTATTAACTAATTGCGCAATATGCTGATTTTAATCAAGTTTCGCAGGCTAGAAGATTGACCGTTTTGTATCGTACTCTTTCATTTATATACTCTCTTTTATGTATAACCGTAATGTTCGTTTGAATATTAATATATATCAACTCGGTTAGGACGCCTTCCTTAGCGACAATGCAATTTAATCAATTAACATATTGTTGATTAACTTCTGCAACCTTGATTGACAATTTTGTATTTTTCTCTCTTTTTCTTCATTTCCTTTTTAAAGAATGTTACGTTTTTTTCAGTACGAACGACTTGATGATAGCATATTAAAACCAAGGGCTAATTAGATATCAGGCCCCTTTAACAATTTCAAGTAGATTTCAGGCCCTCTTTATATTTTAAGTAGGGAAAAGGACCCAAATGATATTTACTTTAAGGATAAGGACCCATTCAGATTGAAAAGCCTCTTTTACCCTTACTTTTTTCGGAAATTACACCAACCTTTTTACACCTAAATCTTCACGTGTTATTAAGTGGTATATAAATCTATTTTAGTGGTATTTATTCTGATTGAAGTGGTATTAAAAAAATAATCTGTAACACGATGCATAGACTAAAAATCGATTTTCAGAACCACAAACCCTAAACATTTCCAGCCTTAATCGAGAAAACCCAAAGAATTTTCTACCGATCTGAAACGTTAATCGACGAAACCCGACCCATTTCGACACTTGATTGACGAATCTTGCGATGGTTCCGAAGAAGAATTCCGTCGATCGCCAAGAAAGTGACCGGAAGAAGGAGAAGAAAGTTATTGGGAAGAAGAACAGCGTCGAATGATGGATCTGCTTGTGTTTTGACTATGTTTAACACTTTTGGTGTTTCGAATGATGGTTCTGCTTCTGTTTTTTGAGTTTTGAACTAGTTCTATTTTCATACCACATCACATGTAAATCATACCACTTAATAATATTCTGGTAACAATTTAAACTCCATTCGTAACAAAAAAATAAGAACATTTCAGCTCCATGGGCCTATTACCGTCTCAGCTATAAAATACCACATCATATGTAAATTATACCACTTAAGTATATACTGGTACCAATTTATACTCCACTCGTAACAGAAAATAGAAACATTCCAGAACTTTCATGGGCCTATTACGGTCTCCATCTTTATACAATACCACATCACATGTAAATTGTACCACTTAATAATATTTTGGTACCAATTTATACTCCATTCGTAACAAAAAATAAGAACATTCCAGAAGCTTCAAGGGCCGTCAAACCGTCACCAGCTTTATATAGTACCACATTACATGTAAATTATACCACTTCAGTGTAGTTTCGTACCAATTTGTACTCTATTCATAACAAAAAATAAGAACATTCCAGAAGCTTCATACTCCGTCAAACATGTTTCGTCATATTTATACCATACCAAATCACATGTAAGTTATACCACTTTAGCATCGTTTTGTACCACTTCATACTCCAATCATACCAAAAAAAAAAGGATCATTCCAGAAGCTTCATGCTCCTCAAACCTGCTTCGTCATATTTGTACCATACCAAAACTCATGTAAGTTATACCACTTTATACTATACTTGTACCAATTTATACGCCATTTATAACAGAAAATAAAGAACATTCCAGAAGCTTCATGATCCGTCAATGGATATGGATCAATATTTATACCATACCAAAACACATGTAAACTATACCACTTCAGCGTAATCTGATACCAATTTATATGCCATTCATAACAGAAAATAAAGAACATTTCAGAAGCTTCATGGGCCGTCAAACTGTCTCCATCTTTATATAATACCACATCACATGTAAATTATACCACTTCAGCGTATTTTAGTACCAATTTATACTACATTCATAACAAAAAATAAGAACATTCCAGAAGCTTCATGGCCGTCAGTGAATATGGTCTCTCCATCTTTATATGATACCACATCACATGTAAATTATACCACTTGATAATATTTTGGTAACATTTTATACTATCCTCGTAACAATACATTATGAAATGATACCACATTAAGTCGTACTGATACTAGATAATATGTTATCTGTACCATATTAATGGATCTAATAATTTTGTAAATAAAAGTTGTTTTTCTCGTTTGTGGAGGAATAAAAATCATGGAAATATATGATTTGATGTATAATCCACGAAGTTCCTTGATTTTGCTACGTTTTATGCCAATATGATATAAGTAGTCAAGTAATGATGTTTTGATCATGTGAATTGTATACCAATGCAAATCGTAGACAACTATATTTGCATCACATTGATATATACCATTATGAATAACAATGAATGTATCCTAAACAACATTATACATCAATCATAGAACAAATCTTACGACAATAAACCTTTAATCGTAACCCCGAAACAGTTTACCCTAAGATCCGATACTCTATACCAAAAAACTGGAAACCCTAGCGCGTAAACCGCGATCTGTAACACATAAAGTGTTTCTGGTACCACATTATTACAGGAATATATACTACATAAAAGTTTCTGGTTAAACAGTACCACTACCTCCCCAAATGGTACCACTACCTCTCCAAATCGTACTACTTACTCCCCAAATGGTACCAGTTCCTCCCCAAATGATACCAGATCCTCGCCAAATCATACCACTTCCTCCCCAACGGGTACCATAACCTGCCGAAATGAAGAATATTCCACAACCTTCCAAATGACATATACTCTGAAAATAAATGCTATCCCTTCCCATTCGCACCCTGCCAAATGACATATATTCTCTGAAAATAAAGAATATTCCAGAAGCTTCATGATCCGTCAATGAATATAGATCCATATTTGTACCATACCAAGACACATGTAAAATATACCACTTCAGCATAATGCCGTACCAGTTTATACTCCATTCATAACAAAAAATAAGGAACATTCCAGAAGCTTCATGATCCGCCAATGAATATGGTCTCACCATTTTTATATGATACCACATCACATGTAAATTATACCACTTGTAAATATTTTGGTAAGCATTTATACTATCCTGGTAACAATACATTACGAAACGATACCACATTAAGTCGTACTGATACTAGATAATATGTTACTGTACCATATTAATGGTTCGAATAATTTCGTAAATAAAAGTTGCTTTTCTCGGTTGTAGAAGAATAAAAATCATGGAAATATATTATTTGATGTATTAAACCACCAAGTTCCTTGATTTTGTTAGCAAATAAGATGCAACTAGTCAAGTAATGAGGTTTTGATCATGTAAATATACACCAATGCGTAAACAGTAATCTGTAACACATCTTACATTTCTGGTACCACATTATTACATGAATATATACTACATAAAAGTTCCCACCCAAAATAATACTAAGATTCAGCTTTCCCGCCCAACACAGCGTGACTTGCTATACCAGTTTACGCCTCTATTATACCACTTTACTCCGTTTTAGTACCACATCTTATAAAACTAATACCAAATGAGAATAAGTAATAGTTATCGTCGCTATACCACTTTACGCCTCTATTATACCACTTGACGCTATTTTTGTACTACATCTTATAAAATTAATACCAAAATGAGAATAAGTAATATATCGTACCAGTTCGAGTGAGTAACGCTTCTTATCGTTGCGATACCACTTTACGCTTCTATTATACCTTTTTACTCTGTTTTAGTACCTCATTATATTAAATTAATACCAAATTAGAATAATATCTCGTACCAGTTTGAGTAACACTTCTTATCGTAACTATACCACTTTACGCCACTACTGTACCGAACCTTATGGAAACTATACCACTTACGCCTTTCTGATACCACAAAACGAACACTCATCTAAACTACTGGCGATTTCACTTTCATTTCGTCTTGATGGACGAACGATTGAGGGACCACTAAGGCGCGACGTAATTTCCAAGGTATGAGTTTCTCGAATTTATGCATATTAGCTTTTAATTTCGAGCAAAAACATGCTCGATTTATGTAATTTGCGTAAATGAATTTCTAAATTATTCCTCACGGATCTTAAATCTGACGACGTAAATATCATTGAGATCATCGAGTACACATCAAACTTGATTTTGTGCCCGGTATGCTCGAAAATTTACGGCAAATCGATCATTGAAATAGTTTTGTTGATTGATACCATTTGAATAACATCTCGTAACAGAATAATAGCAATACATACCTTTTTATTTAACACCTAAAAGGGCATTTTCGTCAAATCATACTTTATGCCCTTTAATTTGAATTTTATCTAAAGTTGGTCCTTAAACCTATATTTCATGTCAGGAGGGCCTGAACTCAAAAGCAAAGTTTCGATGGGGCCTGATTTGGAAAGGCCCCTAAAACCAATGGGCTACATGTACGATCATGTGAATGACGAAAGTGAGATGTCGTTTTCGAGAAGTACGGAGGTAAGTTACTACGGAAAAGAGGACATTTAGTTCATGTTTCTAGAAAGACGAGTGTGCTAATATTGACAAAATCGTTGAAAGACTTTGGCGTTGACTCCAAATTTCAAGTATCTAATATATTTAAGTGCAAACTACGAATCAAGCCTCAAAAGATATTATAAATTAGGTTCCAGACCCATATCGGAAAATTTATAGTTTTAACGACTCGTTTTTAATGAAATTTAGAGATAATGACCTAAATTTTCGCAAGTGTTATACAGTGTACATGAGGTGGTAATGCCGATCCATGAAGTGGTACTGTAGACCCGTGATGTGGTACTGGTGAACAATGAAGTGGTACTGTAGACCCATGAAGTGGTACCGGTGAATAGTGAAGTGGTACTAGACCCATGAAGTGGTATTGTTGAACACAGAAGTGGTACCGCAGAACCCTTAAGTGTTTCTGCAGAAATTGGGTCCTTAAAACTATGAATTTTCTGCAAGGTCCTTAAATCTAAATGAAACTTAACTGGGGCCTGAACTTTAAAAGTCCCATTTAATATTGGATCATATATATGCTATTGTCAACATCTGGATAAATTTTCAACCCTTCCAAAATAGTCCATTTCATGGTACTAGAAATCACCTAAAATTAAATGCACTCAAGCCCAAGCAAAGCAAGTAGAATAGAAAAACCCCCCAATTTCAAGGAGACTGTTATTATTATAATAATTTTCATTAAAAATATAAAAATAAATATAGAGGCTCAAGACTCAAGAGTCTAAGAGTTCAAATTATTAATGTTGACTAGTTCAGCATTGACAATGTCGAGCTAACATTCCAGCCAACATTGTTGTCTGTGAATTGGTCAATATTCGATTTTATCTTTCACGCCCAAAAATCGTTTAACCTTTTTTAGAAACTTTATTTACTGATATTCAAGACGTCGTTAAGTGCTGGAACGAGTCAAAAACGAGTGGATAGCGTGTGGATTCAGCTGGAGCGAAAATAGGAGTGCACTTACTAAATATAGATGATTTGAAGATCAAAAGAGAACTAGTTTTAATGAGATATTTTGGGGAATTATCGAGAGATCACTTATCGATTCAAACGAGAGCCAAGATCTATAAATAAGAGTTATTTTCGAGCTACAATTTGCCACTTTTCGAGAGAGCTTATTTATGAAGTAACTATGGAGCCAAAAGTGCAAAAATCACGAGTCATGGAGCGAAAAATATTTCGAGTTTGAGCGTATACTTTAGATCACGAGAGTTTGCTTTTAGTCTAGGTTTTCAAAGGTCGTAAGACTTTGTAGGTTTGCAAAATCATTTGATTCGCAGTTGCGCTAGGCTTGTTTTTGACTATCTTTTTATAGTCTTTTGTAATCCATCTTTATCGTGGAATTTTGCGCTTTGAGGCACGCATCAAGTTTTCTGACTTGCTGCACAATTTTACGTCTCGTGTCAATCAGTTTTCATGACTAAGTTTTCATATATTTTGCTGTGCACTTTGAGTGTTAGATCGAGTGTTGACCCAACATTTCATCCAACATCAGTTTACCACTTAGTGTTTTTTTTACATCCATACCGGACGAGACCACGTCAAAGTGGTATCAAAGACTCCGCTTGACATGACTAAGCGTTTTTTATCCTTTTCTATGGATGTTACAAGCTCAAACCATCTCGGCGAAGTCCCTGTGTTAGATGGTTCCAATTATGCCTAGTGGAAGGTTCGTGCGCGCCAATGCATCAAATCAATTGACACGCATGAGTGGGAGGCTGTTCAACGGTTATACGACACCTAAGTCTGCCCCCTACGTTGATGGTGAAGTCTTTGAGAAACAGATCGACGACTGGACGGTTCCTGAGCAAAACGCCGCTGAGTTCAATGGCAAAGCCTTAAACGCCACTTCTCCTCCATGGACATTTGCATGTTCAAGATCATTTAGAACTATACTACGACAAAGAATGTGTTGGATCTACTTCAGAGGTATTGCGAAGGCGATGCGAGTGTGAGGGAAACCCGACTAAGGCTTCTACTCAACCAGTTCGAAAACCTCAGAATGAAGGAAGACGAGGACATTGCCACGTACTTCGACAAGATTCTGACGATCTCGAGCGAGTGTGCTAGTCTCGGAGATCCGATCTCAAATAAGGTATTAATTTCTAAAGCAATTCGTACACTAACTGAGAAGTTTAATGTGAAGGTAGCTGCGGTCGAGGAAGCCCACAATCTAGCCACGTTGGACTTCAACACGTTGATGAACATTATGAAGAACTATGAGACCAACCTTGAAGTCCCAAAAGCTTGACGTGGCAAAAGCAGTGCTCTAGTCAGTCAGTCATCCAAGGTGCAAACTGAAGTAGACCCTGACAATGATGAGGATATGGCTATGTTCGTGAAGAAATTTACAGTTTCTTCAGAAGAAGAATGTCGAGCAGAATGTTGGCCAACATTCAAGAAAGGCCAGAATGCCAAAGCAGAACATTTGTCCGCTCCTCCATACTTCAAACGCAATACCGACGGAAAGAAGAAGATTGACTGGATTCAGTGAGATGCCATGCATGCACGGGCTGGGGTCATTATGCCAACGAATGCGCGAACACCCTTCCCAAGCGTGGAAAATCACTTTGGGTCGATCTCGCCGATGATGAAGAGGAAGAACAGTGTGCAAAGGAGACTAAGCAATCATCAGTGACCATTCAATCCTTTTCGGACGACGAAGATCATCAAATCGGCTTCACTGCGGTAACTGATGTTGAGCGAACATCTGACTCAACATCTGAAAAACATATCATTTTCGATTATGATGATTGAAACTGTTTTGATGGTTATTCTAGTTCTGATGATGCAGAGTTAGAAACTGACGTTTTTGTAGAAGTTCAAGTCAATGAAGCCGTCAAGATTCTGTCCGCTCAATACGAGAAGGAAAAGACGAAAAACTCGGAAGTCAAAGCCGTCGTAAAAGCACTGTCCGAGGAGAATGAGAAGAGCGAGTAGAAAGCCTACTTGAAGGGATGAATAAATTGGAAGCCGTGCTGACACGAGAGGACAAAGAAATCGACAAGCTACAGAAGCGAGTCAACGAGGCTGACCAAACCTTCTCAAAGATGAACAATGGTAAATCAACCATTGATGAGGTATCGTTAGGCGTTTTTGATAAGCAAGGTCTAGGATTTAATAATCAGCCTATTTGTGATGTTCCTAAACTCGTGACCCATGTTCAGCCTAAGATAGTTTTTGTTAAGGAGAAATCTCATGCCTCGAACCGGTGAACAATGAAGTGGTACTGTAGACCCATGAAGTGGTATCGGTGAACAGTGAAGTGGTACAGCAGAATCCTTAAGTGTTTCTGCAGAAATTGAGTCCTTAAAACTATGAATTTTCTGACAAGGTCCTTAAATCAAATAAAACTGGGGGCCTGAACTTTAAAAGCCCCATTTAATATTGGTTCATATATATTGTCAACATCTGGATATATTTTCGGCCCTTCCAAAATAGTCCATTTCGTGGTGCTAGAAATCACCTAAAATTAAATTCACTCAAGCCCAAGCAAAGCAAATAGAATAGGAAAAACCCCAATTTCAAGGAGACTGTTATTATTATAATAGTTTTCATTACAAACATAAAATAAATATAGAGGCTCAAGAATCTAAGAGTTCAGATGCTCCATCATTCAACCGAGATAAATTTTTTTATCAAGATATATTATGCAAACAAAAACGCAAAAAAGAAAAATTAAGAAAATTAAGCTCAAAAAATAGAACAAGACGACTACACAAGTTATGACTATGGGCGAAATGTAGTCGGGCCGGGCCGGGCTGGACAGGGGCGATCCATGTTAGTTTATCATTTACATGTTCGGTGTTCGTGTATTTCGAATATATTGACTTTGTGACGTAAACATATTGATCATAGGCGATGTTAGTTTAGTACTAAAACCATCTTATCCAAAGAGAGATATTTGATTCATTCATATCTAGGGGTGGTTCGGTCCGGTATACCGTACCAAACTTGTGATACCGTATACCGTACCGAAATCTCGGTATCGAAAAAAATCATACCAATACCATACCAAAATTTCGGTATACCTTAAATTTCGATACGATATCGTACCCGAATTTCGGTATGGTATCGGTATCATACCTTTTATACCATTAACACAGAGGATTTTTTATCATGCGTGTCTCGTAACTCGTTAATTCGTTGTTTTCGTATCTTTAATAAATTCAACACCTTATGCCCCAATAAGATGGATTGTTAATACCAAATTTTCCAAAATAAAAAGATTTTAATTCCTAAAATATCCTTAAATAATTTACATATTTTATTCAGTCTCCTTAATAAGACAAAGAACTTTACATAACCATAAATACAACGTCATATACAGATTAAATAAAACTAAATGGTTATTTAAAAATATAAGTGAAGATTAACAAAAATTAATTGCATTGATTAACAAAAAATTAGTGAAGATTAACAAAATATGGTGGGCGTCAAGGGTATAGTTAATAATTTATGCGCTAAATAAATTAATGAAGATCCTTATAATATTTTTAACCATTTTATATTTTTTTTGGAATAATATACTATATGTAGGCGTGTGTGTATATATATATAATATGAAAAGTTTTAGTATTTCGGTATTTCGATATAATCGTTATACCTAATTTTTAAAATTTTCATACCATTACCGTACCGAAAATTTTCGGTACGGTATCATACCTTACCAAAAACTTCGGTATACCAAAACTTTCGATATTCTCGGTACGTTACGATACGATAAGGACGGTATATCGGTATTTCGGTATATTTCCTCAGCCCTATTCATATCTCTACGGCCATTCGAAATTTAGATTGGACCCTCTGCTCCATATTGGTGTTCCAATCTGGTGTTCCACCAACCGAATTGCGACAAGTATACAATTGGTCAACTGAGTTTAACACTTGTCAGAAAATGGTTGGTGAACACAGAGGTGGAACACCGTTGTGGGACAGACAATCCGAAACGATCTACTGCGTCAATTTAACCAAAAATAAAAATACTAAGCAAACACACCCAACGAAATTAGTTTATTACCAATTGAGTTAGATTAAAATTACATCATACGAGTTAGATTCACGAACTTTAATGGAGACGGCTTGTTTTAGTTCACAAAAATACATATAATTAAGGAAGATTATGAAGTCACAAAAATATACAGTTACCAGTCTAAAGATCAATGATTGGGTGCCCATAAAAACTGAACTTCAACGAAGACTCTCTTCTCTATATTATACGACAATGCATTGGTTCATAAAATCAATAAAATCACGTACGTTTGCTTGATATTAACATAGAAGTGTTGCAACTTGTAAGAAGTTCTCCGTAAAATAATGCCAGTCACGTCAAAATAAAAGGGATAACATAGTTTATTATTACAAAAAGATCGACAAAAAAGAAATGCAACAACAATTGACATTTTTTACAATAGCACAACAAATAGATAACATAAATGTAAGAAATAGAGAATGAAATAACAAATATCAAACAAATCGTTTGGCGACTAGGCGAAGAGGGTTCTTCTTGTAAGTGGTAATCCCAGGCAGACCCTCAATGTCAACGTCGTCGGCGGTCATACCATTGGGCAGTTCCCAATTGAAAGAGTACAAAAGATTAGCCAAAGCCAACTCAACGTTCGCAGCGCCCAATGGCATGCCTGGGCACTGCCTTCTGCCCGAACCAAATGGTATGAACTCAAAGTCATGTCCCTTAAAGTCAATGTTCTTGTCCAAAAATCTCTCAGGGATGAACTCGTTAGGCTTCTCCCAACATTCAGGATCTCTAGCTATGGCCCATATGTTGACGTACACCATCGTCTTGGGCTCGATTTCATACCCATCTATGGTGCACTTCTTCATCGTTTCCCTCGGCACTGAGAGGGGCGCAGGCGCAAAGAATCTGAACGTTTCTTTCACCACCGCCTTGAAATAGGTAAGGTGTTCGAGGTCTTCTTCTTCCACTAACTTTTTTCCATTATTCTTTATTCCAACGAAGCTTCGAATTTCTTCCTGAACTTTGCTCATTACCTTGGGATGCTTTATCAGAGCCGTCATGGCCCACGTTAGGGTTGCCGAGCTTGTATCTGCTCCAGCAGCAAACATATTCTGCATATATATTATATGGTCAAGAAATTAGATATAGTTATTACCGTTTGTGTATCAATTAGTTCGTTAAAAAAAAAAAGAAAAAAGCTTACCATGATGACTCCCTTGACGTTGTCCCAGTCGAACTTGACGTCGTTTTTCTCCCTCAATTGGATCAAAAGATCGACCATGTCTCCGTTCATTGACTCGGGCCTATTTGGCTTGAGATGCTCGTCGATGAGCTCTTGGTAGAAGGAATCCAAACCCTTGAACGCCTTCTCAAGCTTATCGTACTTCCCCATGAGCCTATCAATCCAAGCAAGCTTAGGGAAGAAATCAGCAGCAAAGATGGTGACGGACATGGCCTGAAGTCCATGCAATAAGCTGTCGAACTGCCTCTTGCCCGAAGAAGTCTCGTCATACCTCTTTCCAAAGGCTATTCTGCATATTACGCTGCTCGAATACGCCAACGCAAGCTCGTTTATCACGACGGGCTCTCCTTTCGAGTTAGAAACTTCCTCGACTATTCTAGAAACTTCTTGAGAGCGTATGGGAAGGAAAGAGTCCATCTGCTTTCGGGTGAATAGCTGTACGACGACCATCTTCCTCATGTCTCGCCAGTAGTCGCTGTATGGAGATGTTGCTATGTCGAGGTTGTTGTAAGAGAGCTTTGCGAATGTGGTCGTCATGGGACGACTCGAGAAGGTTAAATCGTTGTCCTTCAGCGCTTCCTTTGCGACTTTTGCGGAGGAAATTACGACGACGGGCTTGTTCACGAGCTTCATGTGCATTAATGGGCCGTACTTGTCGGCGAGCTCTTTCAGGCACATGTGAAGCCTTGAGTTGTCGAATTGGTGGAGGTTTCCGATGAATGGAAGCGTTGGTGGGCCCGGCGGGCGGCGGTGGGCATTAGTTTGGTTAGGGTTTCGACGGAATTTTTTTAGGAGGAGGAGTATTATGGGTAGGGCTAATAAAACGTAGAATATGAAGGCCATTTTTTGAAATGAAAAGCGGGGTTATTGTAATGAGGGTGTTGTGGGATTGGATTGTAAGAACAGATGATGTTTTTTGTGTTTTTTGATGAGTGTGATTGAGTGTTTTGCATGGGATGGAGCTATATGTAGGGATTAGTATTATGGGAAACTGTTAGGCCTTTGCTGACCCAATTGTGTAATTGTTTCCGTGTTTTTGAGCTGGTTATTTTGAATGCGATGAATATTATATTCAAAAGTCATGGTCAATATAAAGCGGGATTCAAAGTCGTTGTTTGCGTGTAATAATAATAGCAATATATTGTGTCTGTCTCTATAGTCAAACGAAGTTGTTATTCAAAGCCCCGTTACCTGGAAGAAGATATGAATCCCGTAAACGAATAATAACAATTATTATTGGTTCATATTGTTATAAAAATATTATAACGGTTAAGTTTTCTTAATTACGACATAGAGATAACTAGAGATAATAACTTCTTTATTCAATACTTCTTCATACCATTTACACAATCTCAAATCACATATTTATACTACTACAAATTCACTATTACACCTAAAATTTACAACATTTATTACTAGTATACACCTCATCGTATCAATTAATACTAATCCGATTTTTACAAATATAATACCTCCAAATCTTAATACATCCAAATATCAATATTTCAATAACAATCCAAAAACATATATATCTTAATTTTAGTTCTTAATATTCATAACACTCCCCCTTGGATGTTTTTCAAAGAATATGCCTCGTCAGACCTTATTAGGAAAAACCCAATTGAAAAAAAAAAAACCTAACGAAGGAATTAATTCTTTTGATATGCTTCATATGTTGCCTCGTTAAAATAGGAAAACCCGATGGGAAAAACCACAGTGAAGGAAAAAAGAGTGCAATGCATATTTTCTCCGGCTGATGATAACATTACTTCAAATCTCGAAGTGGACGAACTCCGATTGAATATACCATTTTTTTTTTGAAAATTATAGGAGGAAGTGCTTCCGTAAACAAGTGCGAGATTTTCGCTAGATCGCACTTGTTGTACATCAATATCACCATTCTTCTCCAGGTCATGCGTAAAGAAAAATTTTGGTGAAATATGTTTTGTTCTGTCACATTTGATATATCCATCCTTTAACTGGGCAATGCATGCCGCATTATCTTCACATAACGTCGTCGGAACTAACTTTTTCGATGATAGCCCACAACTTGGTTGTATATGCTGGATAATTGATCGCAACCAAACACATTCTCTGCTAGCTTCATGTATCCGCATAATTAGATGATGTAGCCGTTAAGCTTTGCTTAATTGATCGCCATGAAATGGCAGTTCCACCGTATGTAAATAAATAACCGGTTTGCGATCGAGCATTATGTGCATCTGATAGAAATCCAGCATCTGCATATCCAATTAAATCCCTTTTCATCTAACTAGAATAGAACAATCCCATATCAGTTGTTCCCTGGAGATATCGAAATATCCGTTTAACTCCATTCCAATGTCTATGAGTCGGTGAAGAATTGAATCTTGCCAATAAATTTACAGCAAATGCTATGTCAGGCCGCTTATGACTTGTAAGATACTAGTGCTCCAATAGCACTAAGGTGTGATACTTCAGGACCAAGCAATTCTTCATTATTATCGGATGGTCTAAACGGGTCCTTATTCACGTCTAATAATCAGACAGTCATTGGAGTATCCAATGGACGAGCTTTGTCCATATAAAATATTTTCAACACCTTTTTCGTATAAGTCTCTTGATGGACAAATATTCCATCCCTCAAATATTCTATTTGCAGTCCGAGACAAAATTTAGTTTTACCGAGATCCTTCATTTCGAATTCTCTTTTCAAACAACCAATGGCTTTCGATAACTCTTTAGGAGTTCTGATTATATTGATATCATCAACATATACTACAATGATAATAAACTCAAATCTTCTCGTAAATATGCAGGGGCAAATTTGATCATTTTTATACCCCTCTATCAATAAGTATTCACTTATTCGATCATACCACATACGTCCGGATTGTTTTAATCCACAAAGCGCCTTGTTCAATTTAATTTAGTACTCATCTCGCGGCCCTGAGTTTTCAGGCAGCCGAAATCCTTCCAGAAGCTTCATATTAAATGTCACTGTCGAGCGAGCCATATAAATAAGCAGTGACAGCATCCATTAGACGCATATCGAGTCCTTCATGTACTGCCAGACTAATTACGTAACGAAAAATTGTTGCGTCCACCACGGGAGAATACGTCTCATCATAATCAATTCCAGGTCTCCGCGAGAAACCTTGTGCGGCAAGCCGTGCTTTATATCTCAGAATTTCGTTGTTTTCATTTCTCTTTATGATGAGAATCCATTTATATCCAACCGACCTTACATTTTCTGGTATGCGGACTACAAACTTTTTTGTTTCTTAAGTGACTTTAATTCTGCCTCGATTGCATCTTTCCATTTTGTCCAGTCATTTCTTTGTTTGCATTCGTTTACAGACTTCGGTTCATGATCCCCATTCTCGTTAATCTCATTCATTTCATGTAGCGCTACGTTAAATGAGAACTTATCGTCAACGTTGACTTCATCTCTGTTCCATCTAATTCCATTCTGGGTGTTGATCGAGATCTCTTCATTATCATTATTTTCAATTTGATCAGGTACCTGATTTTCTTTCTCATCATCATTTATGTCCATCGACTCTTCTTTAGTCGATAAATTCTCGATTGGACCAATCTTTATTCGCTCCTGTTCTTTTCCGAGGATTTGTATCGTTGGAACCCGAAGGCCTACCACGCTTCAATTGTGGTTTAGGCTCAATACTGTTATTTCTCTATCCTACAGGAACATCAATTCTAACAGGAGCATTAACAGTTGTGACGGTCACTCTCTTCGGTTCAGCAAAGTTGTCTGGCAACTAATTCGCTAAGCTTTGTAGATGAATTATTTTCTGAACTTTCAGTTCGCATTCTTCAGTTTGACAATTATACTGATTTAGTGGTAATTCATTCCAACTAATATTTGCTTCCAGCTGTCTCTTTTCTCCCCCTAATGTCGGAAAATTTGTTTCATCAAACTGACAGTTGGCAAATCTGGCCGTGAATAAATCTCCAGTTAGTGGTTCTAAAATATCTCATTATTGAAGGAGATTCAAATCCGACATATATTCCCAACCTCCTTTGAGGTCCCATCTTTGTAATATCCCCACTTAAATTACTAAAAGAATATTTAATGATTTTAAGGTGGAATTTGAAAATATAGAAAATTAAGGGTAATTTGAAGAATAAAATACAAGCACTAAATTGTCAAAACTAAATAAGTATAGGGTGAAAATATAAAAGAAGGAAGGAAGAGGACTTAGTAGCAAATGGAGACATTATATTGTTGTTCTCTCTCTCACTTCATACGTATCCTCCATTATTTTGGCCAAGGAGAAGGAAGCGATCGACATGAGAGCTATGGAGTGAAGGGTTGAAGAATATTTTGATACCAAATGCTTAGATACTAGGTAAAATAAAGCCTTTACATTTTTTCTTTCCTTTCGGGTTTAAACTTTTATGATAGGAAGTAAGATTTAGTAGCTAGGGTTGCGAAAATTGTGGTTATCATGTTTGTATTTCAATACGATGGTGCTTAGGGTTGTTAAGTATTCTTTGAGCATGTACTTATGCTAGATTCATGGATAGATTCGAGATTGGGGAGATGATACACTAATGGGATTATAGAAGGCTTAGGAGTAATATTTATGCCCGCCAACCGTTCGTATAAATGCCTATGAGAGTTGCATGTAATTTTAATGCAATTATGTGGTGGTTTATCTAGGATACTTTGAATTGGAACGAGGTGGTAACTCTTCGACACAAGGAAGCGGATAAAGAAGTCGAACCATCCCTAGTAGTTTGAGAACTAAAGCGTGAAACTTTCGCAAGGTAAGTGTGTGGGAGCAAGAGCTTGTACGTAGAGCTTCAAATGCATATTTGCGTTTAAAATGTGATTATGACTCGATTGAGCCCGGTTGAACGACGCTTTTAACCGAGTCATTATGAAATTTTATTTCTATTGTTATATGGTTTTCTTTAACTCGAACTTCCTTGTTAACTTGTGCATAGTCCTTCTAATGAATGACATCTCATATGCGGTGTGAATGTGCACGGTGATGTGTTATGTGAATGGATTGATGCTACTTTGTGGTCTATTTTTGTGATGAGAAGTTATGATTAAGTGATTGGGCTAAGATGTGTGAATGTGTGATAATGGTAGCATTGACATAGGGGCCAATGTGGGCCGAATAGCTATCTAAACAACAGCTCTGGGTCGGAGTGTGTGTGTGGCCAATGGGTCGGTGTGCGTGCGTGGCCGGTAAGAGTGTTGTTGGTAGCTTTCGATAGTTGTTGATAACTGTCGATAGGTGTTGATAAGTGTTGATGGTAGTTCTGTCGATTGAGATAATAATCGATGATTTGAAATTTTGGGAAATCAGTAGGTTGAAGGGCGAAACCTACGTTTGTTTTCCTTGTTGCATATTATGTGTTTGATTGTGCTACATACTCGTTCTTGTTGCACTTACTGAGTCTTGTCGACTCACTCCCAATATATATATTATTTTGCAGATCCTCCTTTGGGAGGTAAGACTTAGAGGAGGTGATGATGGCTGGCCTGTGGTGGAGCATGTGAGGGACGACCTGTGGCAGGCTCAGTGATACTATAGGATCATATATTCTGAAAAATATTGCATCATGTATAGTTATCGATTGCATTTTGGCTAGTGTTTTTGATGCGTCTCGTAGTTATTAACTTTTGCAAACCCCGTCTTTTGACTTGTAGATAACCTTATTGAATATATATAAGGTTGGATGTTTAAATCCGTAGTAGTGGATTGGTGTGTTACAATCTTTGTGCGTTGTCGTGGCGCAATCGGAACATATACCGCACATCCAAAGATTCTAAGATGGGAAATATCTGGTTTCTGACCATAAACCATTTGTAATGGGGGGAGATCATGATAACTTGTTCGCCTGATACGAATTAGTGCCGCTGCATGTATTATAGCATGTCCCCAACAATAGGAAGTTTCGACTTCATTAATAACGGCCTTGCAATTAATTGCAGATGTTTAATCAACGAATCTGCAAGACCGTTTCGCGTATGAACATGTTGCACAGGGTGCTCGACATCAATATCTATCGACATACAATAATCAATAAATGCCTTGGAAGTAAATTCACCAGCATTATCAAGGCGTATTTTCTGTTGGGGATATGCCCTCGGAATGCCGTCCGAGGATGTAATGAATAGGGCATGTATTTAATAATTTGATGTATTATTCGGTCTGTATCTGAATAATGTATTCTTATACGCATTAATGGAATTTATATTTTATTATTTATTCTTTAAAAGGCATATTATTTATTTACTTATCAAGTCTTACTAGGCATCCGGTGAGACGGTGAATAAATAAATTCCATATATCATAATTTTAGTCACCGATTCTCATGGGATGAGAGAGGGGCACGGGTAAGCTATTATCCTCCGATATTAAATTAGTCCATAAGTCTTAGACCTCAGTAGGGTGACTGTGTGTTGATCATGACTCATTTGTTGACGACTCTTATATGGTTGTGCCAACCATTCGCAAGTGAAGCGGGAGGTCGTAACATTGGTATAAGTTGAAGTAGGGATTTACTTGTATTTGGACACGACTCGCAATCGACGATCACATGGGCCTTATTGTTACTCTGGGTAGCGTCAATGGTCGATCGATTGACTATAGTAGTATGCGTGGACCTTAGACCAAAGGGTCTTTGACGGAGTTGACTTTGGGGTCTTGACTTGTCACTAGTTTGCTAGGCCCACCTTCTTCGGTGACGAACATGGGTCGGCGGCGACATGAGGTCTTGACAACGAAGGTAACTGCCGTTTTTAGAGTATCGTGAGGGATTCACTGTCTCGCTGGTAACCGAGATATGTGTCCTATGCATATTCAGGAACAGGAAATTACAAAGTCTTCGGCCGAAGCTATAAACTGACCTACGTGGGACGTAAGGATAGTTTAGTAATTTTGCAAGTCACGAATTGGTCATAGAGTCGAGTCTAGTGAGTTTGGCATAACCATGACTCTCACTTGACTAGGACATATATGAATGGTCTAGACGTACGCCGATAATCTATAGTCGGTTCGTAGATCGAAGAGCATACTCAACTCGAGATCAATTCGGTACCGAGGGATTGGCTAGGGACCCAATTCTTGGATTCCTCCATTTCCGGGTTGAGACGAACCAAGAGAGACGGGCTTAAAAATGATCACTGTGATAGTGCCTAACTAATATGAGATGTAAATTGATTTAACGGTCTTAGAGACGTTAATAAAAACGTTGAATACAAGTTTTAGAAAATATATTTATATGGACGTAAATTCACGGAATGAAGTGATGAAGATGAGGCGTAAATATGGTTCACAACGACGAGCAAGTCTCGTCACGGTGTGCAGCCTGTCTGCAAAGTAGCAGTAGCTTCAAAATTTCATATCTCCCAATCAAGACTGGTGAGTCTTTTATTTATGGATAAAATTTCAGGGCAATCGGACATCGTTTACCCCTCAATCTGAGAGAAATACGAAACTGTCGCAGTGCAGTCAAAAGTGTCATGGCCGTAACGTCTTGCACGTGGCCGTGATGACCGGCAGTGGGCGAGCCACAGGCTGCCCGACAGTGTCACGGCCGTGAAACTTCATGCCCAGGCCGTGAAGGCCTCCAAGTGACAGTTACCGCCGTGACGCGTGGCAGAAGCTCCCTAAAACTTGTCACGGTCGTGAAAGGTCTTGCAAGAGGCCGTGAACTGACAGTTTTTGTCAAATTTGATCCAAACCTAACCCAATTTCAGCTCTTGTTCTTTTGTTATGATTTGTTGGACAATATCTAGTCATTAGATGATAAAATAACAAAGGAATCAAACAAAAATGAGTCATGTAGGACATGATCTCATTTAAACAAATCTAAAGTCTATTTCATGATTTAAAACTTGGTTCTATAATTATGAGACTTTTGATTTTCGTACAAAACTAGTCCTAATCTTTCTCACACTAAGCTTTGAGTTTTATGGAGAGAAGAAAGAGCATTTGGGGTGGTTCTTGAGAAAACCCTAAGTGTGAGTGAGTTTCTAGCAAATCACACACGCATAAACATCTCCATACAAACATTCTTCACTTCCTCTAGCAATCCTTGGGGAGGTGAAGTCTGTGGCACGTCACAGGGTCGGCGTGACTCTCTTCGGCAGAGTTCTTGAGCTACGAGAGCTAAGGATCTTTGCTACGCGGGTAAGATCTTTATACCTTATACGTGTCTACGTGCATTTTTCTTCATTTAACCGAGTATCCTAGGGAAACCGTATGGGGAACCCGGGAAAATTTTTTAAATTCCACTGCCTCCGAGGCCAGACCTCAGGTCACCCGAAGTTTCCCAGCAGTGGTATCAGAGCCATATGCTCGGTTCTAAGAAACGACATAAACGAGTCCGAAACGAACTCGGTTGTGCAAGTCACTAAGTCACTCGAGTGTCATAGCATGAGTTGTACTTAGTTCGAGTTTTCAAACCGAGTGTTCGGTTGGTCGAAGGTCGTCTAGTTGCGAGCAGTCCAACGTAGCGTAGCGACGTGGAGGACCTAGTGGGAGTCTTGCCATGGTTCGTAACTTGACACTAGGTCGTAAGTTCAAGGTATTATTTACGTAGATGCATGATCTAGGATCTTTGGTCGTCGTCGTAAATCTTTATGTGGTTGAAAATTTTCAGCGACCCCGATTACGAGAATAGTGAGAATCGTTGGATCGGCGCGAAACCTTGATGTCAACTACTTCAGATTCGAGTTTGAGGGACTCCCAGAAAGCTAAAAAATGAACTGTTGTTCTAGTCGTGCGTTATATTACGTATTTACTTTATTGGGGCTGTGACGTTCAACTGATCCGGGTATGAACTCCAGTGACGGCGAAGTCCTACTCCGATTAAGTAGCGACAAGGGCCGGTAGCTCTATTTTTGAGTTTGGGTTATTTCGTATTTCTCGATGGGCTGACAAGGGTGTTGGTCCAATTCCAATCATGATGGATCTAAATGGTTAGGCCCAAAATTTAGTATGGTGGGCTTGACAAGTTTAGGCCCAATTAAAACCCTATTGGGCCCGTAAGTCTAGGACTAGCCCAAATTTCGTTTCGGTTTCTTTGAGCATTTTTGTTGTCGTGAACGTGTTTATGTTGTATGCATGTATGTATGACACGTATTAAGACGTCGGCGTGGACTTAGGCTCTATTTTCGGGTGATATGTTAAGGATGACAAGGTCCCCCCCGGTTGTGCTTTATTTGATATTGTACGGGTTGTCCGGGACAGCTGATCCCCTCGTTTTTTACTTTAACTAATTTTAGAAAATTAGTTTTATGTATGATGGCCGTACGAGTACGAATGGGTTCACGAGGAATGTCGTTCGATGACCTGGAGGTCGTTCAAAACATGGTGCGAAGCCGAAGAAGAAAAGGATGGAATTTATTTAAAAATTTATGTGTGTGAGACGTAGTCTCCCGGTTAGATGAAATACTAAGTGAGTAAAGGGACGGGGTTCCTGTCTTCTATCAAGCTCGAAACCATTGCGGCTTGAGTGTAGTGTGTGGTTTGTTCCGAGTTATCGGCGCCAATCATCTCGCTCTTGTCGTAGTTGGTGCGGGTGCGTTAAGACAATAAAGTCAGCTCATTATTGAAGCGACTTGGGTGTATGTGTGGTTTGTTCCGATTTATCAGCACCAAACATTTCACTCTCGACGTGGATATTTCGGGTCCGCTCTGCAAAACATATTCACGCCTTATAAAGAGTTATCCTACATGTGGGAATTTCTAAATGTTAGGATTGAGCCAGACGTTGATAGGTTACACTTAGACGGTTATTTCCCAATTTATATTTTATTATTTATTCTTTAAAAGGCATCTTATTTATTTACTTATCAAGTTTTACTAGGCATTCGGTGAGACGGTAAATAAATAAATCCCACATATCGTGATTTTAGTCACCAATTCTCATGGGATGAGAGAGGGGCGCCGGTGATCTATTATCTTCAATATTAAATTAGTTTATAAGTCTTAGACCTCAATAGGGTGACTTTGTCTCGATCATGACTTATTTGTTGACGACTCTTATATGGTTGTGCCAACATTTCGCTCGGGAAGCGGGAGGTCGTAACATTGGTATAAGTTGAATCAGGGAGGCACGTGTCCGTGACAACCGATAGTCGGCGAGCCACAGGCTGCCCCACAGTGTCACGGCCGTGACACTTCATGTCCAGGCGGTGAAGGCCCCAGATGACAGTTACGGCCGTGACGAAGGCCGTGACGCATGGCAAAAGCTGCCTAAAACTTGTAATGGCCGTGAAAGGTCTTGCAAGAGGCCGTGAACCGACAGTTTTTGGTCAAATCTGATCCAAACGTAACCCAATTTCGGATCTTGTTCTTTTGTTATGATTTGTGGGACATTATCTAGTCAATAGATGATAAAATAACAAAAGAATCAAACAAAAATGAGCCATGTAGGACATGATCTCATTTAAACAAATCTAAAGTCTATTTCATTATTTAAAACTTGGTTTTATAATTATGAGACTTGTGATTTTCGTACAAAACTAATTCTAATCTTTCTGACACTAAGCTTTGAGTTTTATGGAGAGAAGAAAGAGCATTTGGGGTGGTTCTTGAGAAAATCCTAAGTGTGAGTGAGTTTCTAGCAAATCACACACATATAAACATCTCCATACAAACATTCTTCACTTCCTCTAGCAATCCTTGGGGAGGTGAAGTATGTGGCACGTCACGGGGTGGGCTTGACTCTCTTCGGCAGAGTTCGTGAGCTACGGGAGCTAAGGATCTTTGCTGCGAGGTTAAGATCCTTATACCTTATACGTGTCTATGTGTGTTTTTCTTTATTTAATCGAGTATCCTAGGGAAACCGTATGGGGAACCCGGGAAAATATTTAAATTCTCCTGCGTCCGGGGCCAGGCCTCAAGTCACCCAGCATTTTCTTTATCAGATAATCTGGAAATGTGCTCTTAATATAATCAGCTGAGCAAGTAATCTCGCAAAATGCCGCGTTTCTCGTAGATAATAAACATACATGGGACCATTTACTTGATGCATCAATTAATACCATATAATATTTAAGTGGTCCACATGATGGATGTATTGGCACACAAATATCGCCATGTTAACGCTCTAAAAATGCAATAGATTCAGTTTTACTTCCATTTGTGAAGGTCGAATAATTAATTTTCCTTTAGAGCAAGCAACACATGCTAATTCATTTGATTGAAGAATCTTCTGGTTCCTCAATAAATGTCCGCGTGAATTTTCAATTATTTTCGCATTATAATTGTACCGGGATGGCCCAAACGTCATGGCAAACATTAAATGTGCTGTCATTGGTAAACATTAAATGATTCGATTGTTCTAGATATATATATAGTATATCCCAGAACCAAACGACGATAATATTTCTAGAATTATTTTTTCAGTCGAAATCACTTTTGTGATGTGCAAATATATTCAATATCTCCCTTTTGTGCAGTCTCAACATGATAATCATCCGTTATTTCGAATCGTCTTAAAACTTAATAAATTTCTTTGAGACTCAGGGAATATAAGGCATTTTCAATAATCAGTCTTGTTCCTCTGGGCAACAATATATTAACTCTTCCGGAGCCTTGAATTATATTTATGCTCCCCGATAGAGTTATGACACTGGCTTTTTTCATATCAAGATGCTCGAAATATTTCTTATTATTCAGTACGCTATTAGTCGTTGCACAGTCCGCAAGACATAATTCTCCATTGCACATGCTAGTGTCCATCATATGAAATCCTTTATGAACAAACATATAATTATTAATATGTATTATTGAAAACAAAAGATACATAGCAAACGTAGAATAGCATTCAAACGATAATAACTATAGCAAACATAACATTCAAATAATACACGCCAAAGCACACAATAATTATGCATATAATTTATAAAACGATAGCAGATCAAATTTCTTCATTTGAAAGGTTCACAAAACCGTCGATATCGAAATTAACACCTTCATCATTAACCCCAGAAGTTGAAGCAATTTCTCCCTGAACAAAGTTCGTTTCAATTTTCTTTCCTTTACCCTTTGATTCTTGATACAACTCAACAAGGTATTTGGGCGTACAGCAACTGCGGAACCAATGACCCAAACGATCGCATCGGTAACATAGCTCCTTATTCACTTATTGTTCCGTTTGCTTCTTCAGATTTAAACTGTCTTTAGTTTTGTGGAGATTATGATGAGTACCGCGAAAATATCGATAACCACCACCATTATAACTTCGGTCACGACCACGACCTTGACCACGGCCACATCCACGGCCGCGATATTCACCACGACCACATCCACGACCATTACCTCGATTATTATCACTCTTACGATTGACTGCATTCACTCCAGGGAGTGCAGCAGCAACAGTCGGTCAGGATTCATGAATTTTCATCAGCTACTCATTGTTTTGCTCAGCCAACAGTAAGCAAGAAATAAGATCTAAGTACTTTTCAAATTTTCTCTCTCGATATTGCTGTTGTAGAATAACATTTGACGGATGAAACGTGGTGAAGATTTTCTCCAACATAATTACATCAGTAATAGTTTCTTCACATAATTTCAGTGTAGAAGTAATTCTATAAACAACAGAATTGTATTTGCTTACCGATTTGAAATCTTGCAAGCGTAAATTCATCCATCCATACCTTGCATTTGGGAGAATAACAGTTTTTAGGTGGTTGTATCGATCTTCCAGTTTCCACAAGTCTTTTGGGTCTTTCACTATTAAGTATGCAATTTCAGACTTTCATGAATGTGGTGGCGAAGAAAAATCATTGTTATGATGTGTTATTGTGTCGGTTTGATGGCATCACCTAGACCTTTGGCTTTCAAATGAATCTCGGCATCTCGTGCCCAAGATAAATCATTTCGGCCAGTGATATCTAGTGCAACAAACTCAAGGCTCGCCAAATTCGTCATATTACTATAAAATACAAAAAACAATGATAATATAACAAAATATTACATGCCTAACTAATCTTATTTAGTATCATTGTTAGTATCTTCCTCAGTATCTTGCTTTGAAAATTTTTTATGAAAAACGTTGTCAACGTCAAAAGAAGTGCCTACAATAATAATACTCATAAGCGAATGCTCAACAATCAGATCGAGCAACATCCTCATTTGAACGCGTTGAAGAACTTCGACGGAGGTTGAATTCGACAGTGGAGGATGATCTGTGGCGGAGGTTGATCTCGACGACGGAGCGTGATCGTGCTGATAGCGTGATATAAAAATATTTAACGGTTAAGTGTTTTATCACTTACGATTAGAGAGATAACTAGAGAGATAATAACTTCTTTATTCAATACTTCTTCATACCATTTACGCCAAATCACATATTTATACTATTACAACTTCACTATTACATCTAAAATTTACAATATTTATTACATTATACACATCATCTTATTGATTAGTACTCATCTGATTTTTACAACATTCAATATAATACCTCCAATTCTTAATACATCCAATATCAATAATTCAGTAACAATCCAAAAACATCCACATGTTAAGTTTATTTCTTAATATTCATAACACATATAAGCTAATGTCAACATCTAGATATATTGGGCCTTAAAAATAGTCCATTTCATGGTGCTAGTACTCATCTAAAATTAAATGCACTCAAGCCCAAGCAAAGCAAGTAGAATAGGAAAAACCCCAATTTCAAGGAGACTGTTATTATTATAATAATTTTCGCTAAAAACATAAAAATAAATAGAGAGGCTCAAGACTCAAGAGTCAAGAGTTCAGATGCTCCATCATTCAACCGATGTAAAAAATTACATCAAGGGATATTATGCGAACGAAAACCCAAAAAAGAAACAACTAAGAAAATTAAAGCTTAAAAAATTGAACAAGACGAATACACGAGTTATGACTATGGGCGAAATGTAGCCGGTCCGGGCCGGACCATGTTCGATGTTGGTTTATTTCGCTAGTAGTTTTGCACACCCATCTATAGAATATTATGTATATTTAATTATGAAATAATAATACTAAAGTAGAAGGACAAATGTTAGTTGGTGGTTATGTTTGATTTAGTTTGATTTAGAAATTTTATTAATTAAATTTTTAATAAATAAAAAGAGATAACATTGGTTAATAGTTACACAAAAACAGTTTTTAATTCAACTCACCATTAATATAAGACTATAGATATATTCAAGACTTTGCGACGTAAACATATTCCCTTGCTCGTGACTAATAAACAAACTTAACCATCACAAATGGAACGTAACGAATATATTACCATATTCATGCATAAATATCAATAATAAAGATACGATAAAAACATCTGAGTGCTATTACTAATTGTATCTATACATATACAAAGCTTTTAATTAAGTTGTAAATGCTCGTTAATAAAATGGAACATTTCTAAGATGTTCTATTGGAAACCAAAAGTAGAAACTAATATATAGAAACAAGTAATGCCACATGAAAAGGATACCATATTTTGTTATTACAAAGACCGAGAAAAATGTTCAACAAAAGTCGACATTTGTAGAATAACACAACTAGATAACACACAGAAATAGAATTAAACAATAACGGATCAATAGTATCGTTTGGCGACTAGGCGAAGAGGGTTCTTCTTGTAAGTGGTAATCCCAGGCAGACCCTCAATGTCAACGTCGTCGGCTGTCATACCATTGGGCAGTTCCCAATTGAAAGAGTACAAAAGATTAGCCAAAGCCAACTCAACGTTCGCAGCGCCCAATGGCATGCCTGGGCACTGCCTTCTGCCCGAACCAAATGGTATGAACTCAAAGTCATGTCCCTTAAAGTCAATGTTCTTGTCCAAAAATCTCTCAGGGATGAACTCGTTAGGCTTCTCCCAACATTCAGGATCTCTAGCTATGGCCCATATGTTGACGTACACCATCGTCTTGGGCTCGATTTCATACCCATCTATGGTGCACTTCTTCATCGTTTCCCTCGGCACTGAGAGGGGCGCAGGCGCAAAGAATCTGAACGTTTCTTTCACCACCGCCTTGAAATAGGTAAGGTGTTCGAGGTCTTCTTCTTCCACTAACTTTTTTCCATTATTCTTTATTCCAACGAAGCTTCGAATTTCTTCCTGAACTTTGCTCATTACCTTGGGATGCTTTATCAGAGCCGTCATGGCCCATGTTAGGGTTGCCGAGCTTGTATCTGCTCCAGCCGCAAACATATTCTGCATATATATTATATGGTCAAGAAATTAGATATAGTTATTACCATTTGTGTATCAATTATGTTGACGTGACCTTTGCTTTTGGAAATAACAAAATGCATGTGGCTTTGAATTGTCAGAGAAAGCAGAAAAAGTAATGAAAAGAAGAAAACTGATTACGGCTGCAGTATTCAAACATCATGTGGGATTTTATTATTCAGCGCCGAAGCAAGTCCAAGGACGCACATGAGTTGAATATCAAATTCAACAATTGTTTTTCCTTCTTTTCACATCGAACAGCGAGGGGAAGAAAATCCTATAAATAGGCAGTATACGATGAAGAGAAAAACAACCACAACACAGATCTTCTCATTTCTGGTCATTTTCTATAGTCTACTCCTTATATTATTGTAACTGCTTTTGTACCACGTCAGTGTACGTGTCTGTAATATCTCCACATATAAAGAAGTTCTACCCTCCGGCCCGTGGACGTAGGTCATTCTGACCGAACCACGTAAATCTCGTGTCACTGTCCAAATTTATTTTCGTCTCTTTTATTTATTATCGTCATTTCTCGAGCAAATAATAATCGGGGATTTCCGCATATCCTAACAAATTGGTATCAGAGCCAACCCGATTTGTTTTTTAGCCACCATGACGATAACAAAGATGTCAATTGAAAAGTTCGACAGAAATGTCAACTTTGCAATGTGGAGTCTCAAGATGGAGGCCATACTCATTCAAGACGGTTGTGAGGTGGCGCTTGAAGGCGCAAAGAAGAAACCAACCGAAATGAAGGACGATCAGTTTAATGAATTGGACAAGAAAGCCAGATCGGCTATTATATTAAATCTCTCTTACGAGGTTTTACAAGAAGTTGCCACGGAGACGACGGCCATGGGTATGTGGGATGCGCTAAAAGCTATCTACATGAAGAAGACTAAGGAGAACCGGCTTTATTTAAAGCAGAAGCTATACAGTATGAAAATGACGGAAGGTACTTCTATTCTTTCGCATCTCGATAAATTCGATTCAATCATTATTGATTTGGCGAACGTAGAAGTTAAAGTGACGGATGAAGATCAGGCCATAATATTGTTGTGTTCCCTTCCCTCGTCTTTAAAGCATTTTCGTGACACTATTATATACGGAAAAGATACGATATCATATTCTAGTGTCAAATCCGCTTTACAATCGAAAGAACAGATAGACAGGGATATTACGGGAGAAACAAGTGGTAGCCAGGCAGAAGGCCTGTTTGCACGGGGAAGACCAGAACGTAGAGACGCTGAAAGCAGCAGATCTAAAGAAAGGTCGAAATCCAGGTACAGAAATAAAGTCTGTAATTTTTGCAAGAAAAAGGGTCACATCAAAGCTGATTGTTTTAAATTAAAAAATAAGGAGAAAAATAATCAACAATTTAATAAACCCGCCGAAGCTAGTTTAGCTGCTGATGAGAGCGATGGAACTATATTTGTAGCAACTGCAAATATTATTAGGTCCGATAATGAGTGGATCTTAGATTCGGGTTGTTCTTACCACATAAGTCGGAGTCAAGATTGTTTTTCCACATATGAAAAATTTGATGGTGGATATGTTTTAATGGGAAATGATGCTCCGTGTAAAGTTGTTGGTAAAGGCACAGTTAGGATCAAGATGTTCGACGGAATCATCCGAACGCTCACAGAAGTCAGACATGTTCCAGATATGAAGAGAAATCTTGTCTCTTTAGGCACACTTGAATCTCAAGGGTGCAGGTTCTCAGGTGAAGGTGGAGTTTTGAAAATTGCCAGAGGTGCCCTTGTCGTGATGAAAGCTTGCAGGTCTGGAAATTTATATATTTTGCAGGGAACTACTGTTACAGGTTCCGCTGCAGTTTCGACATCCCCGGAGGTTGATACCACGAGATTATGGCATATGCGACTTGGACACATGGGAGAGAAAGGCTTGACGATTTTAAGCAAGCGGGGCCTACTTTGCGGTCAAAGTACTGGTAAGATGGACTTTTGCGAACACTGTATTTTTGGGAAGCAGAAACGAGTCAGCTTCAAGTCGCCAGCAGTCCACAGGACAAAAGGTACTTTGGATTATATTCATTCTGATGTATGGGGTCCTTCTCGTGTTCCGTCCAAAGGTGGTGCAAGATACATGTTGACTTTCATCGATGATTTCTCGAGGAAAGTTTGGGTCTATTTTCTTAAGCAGAAAAGTGATGTTTTCTTAACATTTAAACAATGGAAAGCTTTGATTGAAAAGCAGACAGGAAAACAGATCAAGCGGTTGCGGACAGATAATGGCTTAGAATTTTGCGGAAGCGAGTTCAACGAGTTTTGCAAGAATGAAGGGATTGCTCGACATCACACTGTTCGAATGACGCCTCAACAAAATGGTGTTGCCGAGCGCATGAACCGAACGCTTTTAGAGAGAGCTCGATGTATGATCTCCAACGCTGGGTTGACAAATGATTTTTGGGCTGAAGCTATCGCCGCAGCATGTTATATTGTCAACCGCTCACCGTGTTCACCGATCAATTTCAAGACTCCTGAGGAAGTTTGGTCAGGTACTCCTGCTGATTACTCCAACTTAAGAATATTTGGGTGCCCAGCTTATATGCACGTAAACGAGGGAAAGTTAGAGTCTAGAGCTAAAAAGTGTATTTTTCTCGGTTACGCTTCAGGGGTGAAAGGATATAGACTATATAATCTTGATCCCAAGTCACCCAAATTTATAATTAGCAGAGATGTTACGTTTGACGAGTCTTCTATGTTACATCCTTCAAAAGAGTCTACTAATTCTTCTAATCAAGAAAAGGAGGATAGTGTACACAGCGAGGTGGAGCTCGAGATCAACAAAGATCCTTCAGATGATCCTGCTACGAGTTCAACAGATCAGAATGAACCAGAACCTGATTCAGATCCTGTTGAAGATGAAAGCAACGAGCAGGAATATTCTATAGCCAGAGATAGACAAAGACGGGAGATTCGACTACCACAGCGGTACGTAAATTTAGTTTCGTATGCTTTATCAGTGGCGCAAGAAACAGGTGGAGGCGGCGAACCTTCTACCTATGCGGAGGCAATAAGCGATGCTAATTCTGATAAGTGGCTGGTAGCGATGAATGAAGAAATGGAGTCTCTGCACAAGAATGGTACATGGATTCTTGTGCCACCGCCGCAGAAAAAGAAAATAGTCGGATGTAAGTGGGTCTTCAAGAAGAAAGAAGGTTTATCTGGTTCTGACGATGCAAGGTATAAGGCACGATTAGTCGCGAAAGGCTATAGTCAGGTACAAGGTGTTGATTTTAATGACGTATTCTCACCTGTTGTTAGACATAGCTCTATTCGTGTATTACTTGCATTCGTTGCCATGTATGATTTGGAGTTAGAACAGCTTGACGTCAAGACGGCGTTCTTACATGGTGATTTAGATGAACAGATTTATATGAAGCAACCTGAAGGCTTCATAGTTGAAGGCAAGGAAGACCAAGTTTGCCTGTTGAAGAAATCCTTATATGGATTAAAACAGTCTCCAAGACAGTGGTACAAACGGTTTGATTCTTTCATGTTGGGTCATGGTTTCTCCAGGAGCAAGTATGATAGTTGTGTTTACTTCCGGAAGTTAAATGACAGTTCGTTCATTTATCTGTTGTTATATGTTGATGACATGCTCATTGCGGCTAAGAATCTTGCAGAAATTCACCAGTTGAAGGCCTTATTGAATGGTGAATTTGAAATGAAGGATTTAGGAGCAGCTAAGAAGATTCTTGGTATGGAGATTAGACGTGATAGAGGAGCTGGTAAGTTATACCTGACCCAGGAAAGTTACCTCAAGAAGGTTTTGGAGAGATTTGGCATGAGCGATGCCAAACCAGTCAGCACTCCTCTAGCTAGCCATTTTAGGCTAAGCGCTGCTCAGTCACCATCATCAGATGAGGAAGAAGCGTACATGGCACGAGTTCCTTACTCGAGTGCAGTCGGCAGTATTATGTATGCAATGGTATGTACACGTCCTGATATTTCACAAGCTGTTAGTGTTGTTAGCAGGTATATGGCTAACCCAGGGAAAGAGCACTGGCAAGCAGTAAAGTGGATTCTCAGATACTTGAAGGGTACTCTAAGCACTTGTTTGGAGTTTGGCAGAAACAGTGATACTCTCGTTTGCTTCGTCGATTCAGACTACGCAGGTGATCTCGATAAACGACGATCTCTTACTGGTTATGTATTTTCTATTGGAGGTTGTGCAGTTAGCTGGAAAGCAACTCTACAGCATGTAGTGGCGTTGTCTACTACTGAAGCAGAATACATGGCGATTACTGATGCGATCAAAGAAGCTTTGTGGTTGAAAGGGTTATTCAGCGAATTAACTCAGAATCAGGGAATTATTACGATTTACTGTGATAGTCAAAGTGCGATTCATTTGACTAAGGATCAGATGTATCACGAAAGAACTAAGCATATTGATGTCAAGTATCATTTTATTCGTGATATCATTGCAGATAAGAAGGTGTTTATCAAGAAGATTCACACGAAGGATAATCCTGCGGATTTGTTTACGAAGGCTCTTCCAGTTTCCAAGTTCAAGCATTGCTTGGACTTGATTGGTGTTTCAAAATGGTGAAGTAGCCCGTCAGGGGCTAAGGTCGGAGGGAGATAAAGGTATTCTAATTAAGGTGGAGTTATTTATGAAACCAAAGGTCAAGGTGGAGATTTGTTGACGTGACCTTTGCTTTTGGAAATAACAAAATGCATGTGGCTTTGAATTGTCAGAGAAAGCAGAAAAAGTAATGAAAAGAAGAAAACTGATTACGGCTGCAGTATTCAAACATCATGTGGGATTTTATTATTCAGCGCCGAAGCAAGTCCAAGGACGCACATGAGTTGAATATCAAATTCAACAATTGTTTTTCCTTCTTTTCACATCGAACAGCGAGGGGAAGAAAATCCTATAAATAGGCAGTATACGATGAAGAGAAAAACAACCACAACACAGATCTTCTCATTTCTGGTCATTTTCTATAGTCTACTCCTTATATTATTGTAACTGCTTTTGTACCACGTCAGTGTACGTGTCTGTAATATCTCCACATATAAAGAAGTTCTACCCTCCGGCCCGTGGACGTAGGTCATTCTGACCGAACCACGTAAATCTCGTGTCACTGTCCAAATTTATTTTCGTCTCTTTTATTTATTATCGTCATTTCTCGAGCAAATAATAATCGGGGATTTCCGCATATCCTAACAAATTAGTTTGTTAAAAAAAGAAAAGAAAAGCTTACCATGATGACTCCCTTGACGTTGTCCCAGTCGAACTTGACGCCGTTTTTCTCCCTCAATTGAATCAAAAGATCGACCATGTCACCGTTCATGGACTCGGGCCTATTTGGCTTGAGATGCTCGTCGATGAGCTCTTGGTAGAAGGAATCCAATCCCTTGAACGCCTTCTCAAGCTTATCGTACTTCCCCATGAGCCTATCAATCCAAGCAAGCTTAGGGAAGAAATCAGCAGCAAAGATGGTGACAGACATGGCCTGAAGTCCGTGCAATAAGCTGTCGAACTGCCTCTTGCCCGAAGAAGTCTCGTCATACCTCTTTCCAAAGGCTATTCTGCATATTACGCTGCTCGAATACGCCAACGCAAGCTCGTTTATCACGACGGGCTCTCCTTTGGAGTTAGAAACTTCCTCGACTATTCTAGAAACTTCTTGAGAGCGTATGGGAAGGAAAGAGTCCATCTGCTTTCGGGTGAATAGCTGTACGACGACCATCTTCCTCATGTCTCGCCAGTAGTCGCTGTATGGAGATGTCGCTATGTCGAGGTTGTTGTAAGAGAGCTTTGCGAAGGTGGTCGTCATGGGACGGCTCGAGAAGGTTAAATCGTTGTCCTTCAGCGCTTCTTTTGCGACTTTTGCGGAGGAAATTACGACTACGGGCTTGTTCACGAGCTTCATGTGCATTAAGGGGCCGTACTTGTCGGCGAGTTCTTTTAAGCACATGTGAAGCCTTGAGTTGTCGAATTGGTGGAGGTTTCCGATGAACGGAAGCGTTGGTGGGCCCGGCGGGCGGCGGTGGGCATTAGTTTCATTAGGGTTTGGACGGAATTTTTTTAGGAGGAAGAGTATGGGTAGGGCTAAGAAGACGTAGAAGATGACGGCCATTTTTTGAAATGAAAAGCGGGTGTATTGTAATGAGGGTGTTGTGGGATTGGATTGTAAGAACGGATGATGTTTTTTGTGTTTTTTGATGAGTGTGATTGAGTGTTTTGCATGGGATGGAGCTATATATAGGGATTAGTATTATAACTGTTTAGGCCTTTGCTGACCCGATTATTCCGTGTTTTTGAGTTTGTTTTTTTGAATGCGACGAATATTATATTTCAAAAGTCATGGTCAATATAAAGGGATTCAAAGTCGTTGTTTATGTGTATAATGATAATAGTAATATATTGTGCCTATAGTCAAACGAAGTTTGTCATTCAGAGCCCCGTTACCTGGAAGAAGAGATGAATCCCGAAGTGAAGGAAATCTCTTTGGTGCTGCAATTATTTCTCGTTTAAATAACTAGCTATTGTCTTATTCCGCAAGAGAAGAGCAACCAAGGGCAACATGGATATTATTATATTTGGGTAAAATGATCTACCATAAGCATCATACTTTCATACAAATTAATTTAAAGAAATTAATTTTTCGATTAATTAATTAATTTCAGCTCTATACGTATATAATATTTATTTCGGATCAGTGATGATGACGACGCCTTTAGGCTTTACAAGTTGTTAGTGTTGACAATGTGGAGACCACATTCCAGTCAACATTGTTGTCTGAGAATTGGTCAGCCCTCGGTTTTATCATACCCGAGAACTGTTTAACCTACTTTCGTGCTTTTCTTAGTAATGCAGGACTTAGATAAGGAGTGGAATGGTTCAAATCGTGTAGAATAAGCGTGGAGTAGAAGGAGCTAAAATTAGGAAAGGAATATACTAAAAGAACATACTAAAAATAGGAGTCTTGAAGCTCAAGGCAAGATTGAGTCCTTTGAGGCTATCCAAGTTAACTTCCAATGGCCATATTCATGAAAATGGACGTTGTGGACAGAGTGGACGTTGAGGAAGTCTTTGAGAAGTCGAAGTACTTATATGAGACTTCATTTTTCCGTTAGAGACACAAGAGGGTCATATCGAGAAAAGCGTACTTTGAGTTAGAGCGACCACGAGAGTCTTTTATTGTTTAGCCTAGTGCTCAGTTTGCAAAAGCTCAGGAATTTGTAGGTTTGTAGGATCATTTAGATTCGTAGCTTTCTAGGCTTGAGATTTACTATCGTTTGATAGTTGTTTTTATAATCAATCGTAATAGTGGAATTTCGCCATGAGGCACGCAACAAGTTTCTAACTTGCTGCACAAAATTTATATCTCGTGTCATCAGTTTTTCGTCACTAAATTACTAGTTTAATCCGTTGTGCGTTCTGTATGAGATCAGTGTTGCTCCAACATTTCTGTCAGCATTTACATCACCAGTTTCTTACTTAGTGATTTTTACATCCATTTCACGACGGGACCACCCTCAAAGTGCTTTCAGAGCCTACGCTTGACGTTACGAAGCGCTCAAAATCCTCTACAATGGATGTTACAAGCTCGAATTACATTGGAAAAGTCCCTGTGTTAGACGGCACCAATTACGCTTATTGGAAAGTTCATGTTCGTCAGTGTATCAAGTCCATAGATGTGCGAGCGTGGGAGTCAGTACTTAGAGGATGTGCGAGCGTGGGAGTCAGTACTTAGAGGTGTTCAGACGGTTTGAAAAACCGTAACCAAACCGTAATTGAACCGTCGGTCAACGGTTCGGCTAACCGTGGTCAACGGTTACGGTTCAAACCGTAACCAAACCGTAAATTATGAAGGTTCGGTTACGATTCTTCATTTTCCTACCGTAAACCGGCGGTTAACCGTCTTTTAGTAATAACTAAATATATAATTTTATTGCTATTGTCATAATATCCAATGATAATTTATTCACCATATTTATTTTTTATTTTGTCAACTATCATAAAATTAACTTTAGAAAACGTAGACGAATATTGAGTGATAAACTTGATATTTAGAACTAAAATGCCTACGACGAATGTCCGTCAAAGATTTTCGAATCGAAGAATGAATGTTAATAATAACATTGTTTAATATTTAAGGTGTAAATTTTTTTTCAAAATGTTGAAGGTTATTATATGAATTCTAACTTGGAATGGAAATTTCTTTATTTACATTTTATATAAAAATATCAAAGTTTTTACAATATATTTAAATTATTATAAAGAAAGAAAATTCTAAAAAAGAATTAAAAATAACCGTAAACCGGCGGTTCAAAACCGTAACCGTAACCGGCTTAGCCTGTTCAAAACCATAACCGTAACCGTAACGGTGATTACCACGGTTCGGTTACGGTTAGACGTTTTTATTAACCGTAAACCGGCGGTTCATAACCAACCGTAACCGTGTGAACACGTCTATCAGTACTCAATGGTTGATGTCTATGTGCTCGTTGATGATTATTCTAGATATGCATGGATATTCTTTCTTAGGGAAAAATCTGAATCATTTGATTTCTTTAAGAATTTTTGCGCCATGATTAAGAACAATTTCAGTGCTTCTATCTTTTGCATTAGGTCTGATCATAGTAGGGAATTTGATAATCAGTCATTCACTGAGTTTTATGATAAGAAATGCATCATTCATGAGTTTTCATCTCCTAAGACGCCCCAACAAAATGGGTGGCCGAAATGAAGAATAGGACTTTGCAAGAAATGGCTCGTGTTATGCTGCAATCTAAGAATATTTTTAAGAGATTTTGGGCTGAAGCTTTGCATACTGCTTGTCATATATCGAATCGTATTTTCTTTAGGCATGGTACTAAGAAAACGTCTTATGAACTTTTGAATGGGAAGAAGCCTACAGTCATGTATTTTCATGTGTTTGGGCGCTACTGTAATATGCTGATTGATCGTGAGTACTTGACCAAATTCGATTCCAAAAGTGACAAGTGCATTTTTCTAGGTTACTCGTCTAATGGTCGTGCATATCGTGCGTATAACTTGCGTTTGAAGTTTGTTCAGGAATCTGTTAATATTGTATTTGATGATGCTACTGATCTTAGCAGAGTTTCCCCATAAGTTTGATATTTCAGATGTTATACAAGCTGTTGCTGAAACAGAAGACGGTGTGGAAGCGAATGTTGAGTCGGCACCAGACTCAACATCAGCGCCTGAACAGAATGCAGAAGCTGGACCCAGCGAAGTGCGAAGAGATCCGCCAGCTAAGATACAGAAGGACCATCCCACAGACCTCATTGGTGATGTGAACGAAGGAAGGAAAACCAGAGACAAACCGCCCAAAGATTACAAGTCTATGGTAAGGAACGTGTGCATGAATACAGCATACGCTGAGGTACGTTTCAATTGCTTTGTTTCTGAGATAGAACCTAAGGATGTCCTTGAAGCTCTCAAGGATAATTTTTGGATAAATGCGATGCAAGAGGAACTCTTGCAGTTCGAGAAAAACCAAGTGTGGACCTTGGTTCCACGGCAGAAGGACATTAATGTCATAGGTACTAAGTGAACTTTTAAGCATAAGTCTGATGAGCATGGTAGAGTAGTTAGAAATAAAGCGCGTCTAGTTGCCCAAGGCTACACACAAGTCGAGGGAATTGATTTTGATGAGACATTTGCCCCTGTTGCTGGACTTGAATCGATTAGATTATTGCTTGCTATTGTATGTTGTCTCAACATTACTTTACATCAAATGGATGTTAAGGGTGCGTTCATGAATGGTTATATATATAAAGAAATTTATGTTGAGCAGCCTAAAGGATTTGAAGATCCACATTTCCTAATCATGTTTTTAAGTTGCAGAATGCGCTCTATGGTCTGAAGCAGGCACCTCGAGCCTGGTATGGTAGTTGACTACGTTCCTACTAGAATTTGTGTTCGTGCGAGGTGAAGCGGATCAAACCCTCTTTATAAAAAGAGTTGGTTCTGACATTTTGATTGCCCAGATTTACGTAGATGATATTTTCTTTGGCTCTAGTTCTCAAACCATGTTAGACCAATTCGTACATGCTATGAATTCTACTTTCGAAATGAGTATGATTGGTGAACTAAGATTTTTCTTAGTCCTGCAAATTAAGCAAAGCAACGATGGTATTTGCATGTCCCAGGAGAAGTATGCGAAGAACACAGTGAAGAAATTCGGGCTAGATACTGCCAAGGTAATGAAAACACCAATTGGTTCAACACAGAAGGTACGTAAAGATTATGTCGGACAGAATGTTGACCCCACATTGTATCGTTCCATGATAGGCAGTCTTTTATATATTTCCGCGAGTAGACCTGATATTATGTTTAGTGTTTGTGTATGCGCTAGATATCAGGCTGAGCCAAAAATTACCCATTTAAATGCTGTGAAGAAAATATTAAGATATGTGAGTGGTTCGTGTAATTTAGGGTTACGGTTCTCGAAAGATACTAACGCGAATCTTGTAGGATATAGCGATGCTGCTGGGCAGACGAAGATGACCGCAAGAGCACAAGTAGCGGCTGTTTCTTCTTAGTTAATAATATTGTGTCTTGATATAGTAAGAAACAAAATTGCGTGTCACTTTCTACGGCTGAGTCGGAATATGTAGCTGCGGGTAGCTGATGTACTCAGCTTATTTGGTTGAATAGCATGTTAAGTGACTGTGGCTTAGAGAGTCAGTTTGTGCTCATGTATTGTGACAATCTGAGTGCAATCAATATTTCTAAGAATCCTATTCAATATTCACGTACGAAGCATGTAGATATTAGGCGACATTTTTTGGGAGATATGGTAGAGAAAGAGTTAGTGCGCATTGAGCATATAGTCACAAAACATCAGTTAGCAGACATATTCACGAAAACATTGGATTCTGAAAGGTTCTCGGACCTGAAGAAATCCATAGTTTGCACAGGTCAGTCTGAATGTTGGTCCAACATTTGGATCAACATAGCATATGTCAAATTCGACGGTTACTGCTTTAATGTATGGTTAGATATTCTGTTCTGTTTTCCTGTGAAATGACTTGATTCTTCTTGACTAGCCCCTAAACGAACCCGATCCCTTTATGATAGGCTCTTGGTAATACGTCCCTAGGTACGCGGCATTCAACGATGTACTCTTTGCGACAAAAAGCCAATCCTTGTTGCGTATAAGCACGCTCATAAACTCTTTGCTAGATATAGGTACTTGATAGTAAGCTTCCTTAGGTACACGGCATTCGCTGTGACGATGTACACTATGCGACAAAAAAACCAAGCCTTGAGGCTTGGGGTATAAGGGCAGTGCATAATTTCGGTTAGACAAATAAAGTGAAGGCTAATAAAGGGAACTGGTTTTGAGAAGGGTTGAGCAGAAAAGTCTAGGATGTTGAGTCAAATGTTGAGGCAACATGTGTAACTGTCAGTTTGGTATTGCTATATTTTTTGTGATATCGTTTATTTGCTTTAGCTTTTTGTCATGCATTTGTCAGTATCGTGTTTCTAGTTTAGATATCTCTCAGAATTGCATTAGAATTATCGAAGAACAGCATGTTACGCTTGTCTCAAGTGATCCTCATTGTCGCCTAAACGGTTAGTATGGCTCACGCCTGCTTTGATTTTTGACTTGGTATTTTTTGGGTTGAAACATGATCTGATGTGCTCTTCTATCCTCGCGTGAGTTAGCCCTGCATATACCATGTTTAGCAAGATATTTACATAGGCTTTCTTTTATTAAAGTCGTTCCTATCATTTATATTGCCTAAGTGTGTTTAAAGTCCAACGGTTATTTTTTGTATGTCCACTCACTCCACGTTTAATTGACATAACTGATAGGTCAGTTAATTTTCTTTTCCCGTTGGTTCTATTTAGCAATTTTCGACTTGGGTTGGCTTGATAACTTCCCCACTACACCCTAGTTACATAAGTCGAACTCCTCTCTCTGAAATTTCGCACTCTGTTCTTGAAGTGATTCGATACAATCAAGGGTTTTCTTTCTGTCTTGCTCGTCCATTTCTGGAATTTATCTTGATTTTTCACAATGTCGAACTCAACCCCATTCGAGGAACAGAATGCTGACCCAGTTTACAGTGGATGCACGCCCACCGTCTTCTCAGCAAGTCCAGTCGCCGCCGCCTAAAGTACACGCACCTCCACCACCTGAAGCCGACCAAGAATCGGCGACCCCTAACGAATGGCGAACAGAAACCACAGCGCCTCCCCAAGAACCGGCCTTCTCTACACCTAAAGTTCCGGTGGAAACCCCTTTATCTGAGAAAATTGCGCCCGGAAAATCGACGAATTTGTCCCATCCCGAAGATACCGCGGTCTCAAAGCAAAGGAAGTTATGCGACGCCACAGGGCTCGACTCAAGCAACTGCTCCAAGCCCTAGTCAAATTCCCGCCAGAGTGCCTCCCTCAACTCCGTCCAGTGAGTCCACAGAGGAGATGATCAACTCCCAGACCTACGACGACATTCATACAGAGAGTTTCGATGAGGACTTCAATGTTTCAGGGGGAGATGAAATTTCCACAGAATCAGAGTCCTTGGTGTCCTCGCCGTCTCCACCGCCCCCTGAAGAGGACGAGGAATTCTTCCGTGAGGATACCCGTGCTCAGCTGCCTGAAGCGAAAGGCTGGAAAAAGGCCCATGGGATCAGACGAAGGACCGTCTAAGAGGGCTCGACACGGTGACTCTTCCCAGGCAGGAAATGCTGATGCCGATGCCAGTCCAGCAATGGTGACCACAATGCCATCAGATATGAGATCGACCTGGCAGAGGACTCGGACTGGGATCTATCTGTGCCCCCTAGGAAATTCTACGCCCAACAGAACGAGGACTTATGGGAATCTATCAGCCAGCGACCCCTGAACGTGGAGTGGGTCGTCGATGTGGCAAGCTTTCGAAGGTATGGAGTCCTTCAATTTCTTGAATCGCGGCACATGGACAAGTCGGTCCGATGATTTGGCATCTACTGCGATGAGGCAGTAAGGGAAGTATACTCTAACCTTTTAGCTCGTGTGGATGAGTTAGATTCTAGGAAGTATGAGCGGGTTTATTTTCGTGGTAAAGTTTATGATTTCTCGGCTCGTGCTATCAATGAGTTTTTGGGGACGTCTGAGGTCGAGTCTGATTATGATTGTGATTATGATGAGGTGGTTGTGTTTTTAACTGGCGGGATGAAGTCGAAGTGGGGAGGGAATTTTGCCTCGAGGAATCTAACTTCGTTGTATGCAGTGCTATTTAAAGTTGGGATTAGCAATTGGCTCCCCACGGCTAATGATAGTCGGGTGATAAGGCCAATGGCACAACTCCTTGATGCTCTAGGAACAACCTACCAATCAATTGGGGCGAGTTGATTCTTAATCGAATCGCATATCAAGCTGAGAAGAGCGGGAAAGGCCCTCTGCCCTTTCCCTTTCATTTGGTCAATGCTGCTCCGAGGAGGATATGAGCCAACACGAAGATATGCCATAATCCGCCAGATGCAACCGTTCCCCATTCTAGCCAATCACCTCTCAGGACCAAAAAGAATTGTTGATCTACCCTGGGAAGGAGCGTAGAATATTGACCCGCCTGCTACTTTAACATCCTCTTCCACATTTCAACTGGAAACGGCGATCAAGAACCTGGAGGTTTCTATTGCCGCACTGATCGCTCTGAGGGATATTCTAAGGGCTATACTTTCTTCCCAAATAGGGGGAGATGCAGAAGCAGAAACCACGGTGGAAGAACCGAGTGGAGTTGAACAAACAGGGGGAGTACATGAAGAAGATAGAGCTGGAGAATATGGAGATCGAACAGATGCTGGAGCTGATGAAGCGGGAGCGGAGTCAAGTCAGAGTCCGACAATTTAGACCATAGTGGGTCTAGGTCGTTTTGTGCATGCGCACTCTTGAGTGCTTTTGTGTCTTTGCATGCATGTGTGACTTTTTCCTTTATTTTGTCTGCGCTTGTTTTTATGGACCACTTTGTTTTTGTTTGTTTTGCAGATGTTTATGTTCCGGACCCCTATGGCTATGTACTAAGTTCTTAGTGCTTTGAGTGCTTTAAATGCTATTCTATTTACGTACACTCTAACCATCATTTAACCTTTTGTGGTTGAGTAGATGTTGCTTTCAGGGGGAGTTTCGTTAAGCCTAACTTCTGCAACGGTTTTGGGAAGAAAGATAAAAAGGGGAGATTGTTAGTGTTGACAATGTGGAGACCACATTCCAGGCAACATTGTTGTCTGAGAATTGGTCAACCCTCGGTTTTATCTTTCACACCAGAAAACTGTTTAACCTATTTTCGTGGCTTTTCTTAGTAATGTGCTGGACTTAGATAAGGAGTGGAATGGTTCAAACCGTGTAGAATAAGCGTGGAGTATAAGGAGCTAAAATTAGGAAAGGAACATACTAAAAATAGGAGTCTTGAAGCTCAAGACAAGACTAATTCGTTTGAGGCTATCCAAGTTAACTTCCAACGGCCATATTCATGAAAGTGGACGTTGGGACAGAGTGGACGTTGAAGAAGTCTTTGAGAAGTGGAAGTACTTATACGTGACTCCATTTTTGCGTTAGAGACACAAGAGAGTCATATCGAGAAAAGGGTACTTTGAGTCAGAGCGGTCACGACAGTCTTTTATTGTTTAGCCTAGTGTTCAGACTGGAAAAGCTCAGGACTTTGTAGGTTTGTAGGATCGTTTAGATTCGTAGTTTTATAGGCTTGAGATTTACTATCGTTTGATAGTTGTTTTTAATCCATCGTAATAGTGGAATTTCGCCATGAGGCACGAACTTGCTGCACAAAATTCATATCTCGTGTCAGTAGTTGTTCGTCACTAAGTTACTAGTTTAATCCGTTGTGCCTTCTGTGTGAGATCTAGTGTTGCTCCAATATTTCTGTCAGCATTTACATCAGTAATTTCTTACTTAGTGATTTTTACGTCCATTTCACGACGGGACCACCCTCACAGGTAAACATGGACGTCACTTTGGAATTTAACCAAGTATAATCTTTTTTTGTTTCAACTTATATAGAGAATTCATATCCCAAGATTATCGATCAAATTTGGAAAATAACCTAGTATAATCATTTTTTCTTCAACTTATATAGAGAATTCATATCCCAAGATTATTGGTCAAATAATCTTACAGCTTCCAAGATTGTACTTATTTAATTTTCTTTCAACTCCATTTATTTGATGATGACAATAATTATACAAAAAAAAAGCACTATAAACGCACCATATTGGGAAAAAGTCTTCCGTAAATTGGAAAAAAAAAAAAAGGCAGCTTGTGTTATTTATAGGATGAAGATAGTGAAGGATGGGATAATCAAACCATAGTGAAGTGTCGTATTAAACAAATAAAGCATTAGAAGAAAATACGATGCGGTTCAATAACTTGATGAGAAGGGAGCTTAATTATCCAATATAATACAATGACTTTCTATTCATCGGTTTGGGGGGTTCTAGACGTTTGTTTGAATTATGTGTGTAGCCTCTTTATGAAATGCCCCTCTACTTGTACTGTTTTTACGAAATCGAAATGTTAAGAAAATTCCACCGCCACATTCGTACTTAACAAGTTGCATTGCATTGCATGGGGTCAACCACTAACGGTCAACTGTTACATCTCTTCAGCCGTCAAGAATGGCCAGGGAAGAAGGTTACCCAACTTGAATTCCTAAACAAAGACCATTGCCAAATGAAAAATATATCTTTTCCTAATACAATATCATACATATTGTTTTGGTCAGCAAAAGGCGAACGCACAATTTCACATAACACTAGGACGTAAAATACTAGTATAAATAGGTTCCAACCCATACATAAACACTCAATCAATCACACATCAAAAACCACAAAACATCCATAGTTTCTTACACTCCCATAACTCAATTAATATTACTACAAAAACAGCTTTTCATCTCAAAAATGGCCTTCATCTTCTACGTCTTCTTAGCCCTACCCATAATACTCCTCCTAAAAAAATTCCGTCCAAACCCTAATGAAACTAATGCCCACCGCCGCCCGCCGGGCCCACCAACGCTTCCGTTCATCGGAAACCTCCACCAATTCGACAACTCAAGGCTTCACATGTGCCTGAAAGAGCTCGCCGACAAGTACGGCCCATTAATGCACATGAAGCTCGTGAACAAGCCCGTCGTCGTAATTTCCTCTGCGAAAGTCGCAAAGGAAGCGCTGAAGGACAACGATTTAACCTTCTCGAGTCGTCCCATGACGACCACCTTCGCAAAGCTCTCTTACAACAACCTCGACATAGCGACATCTCCATACAGCGACTACTGGCGAGACATGAGGAAGATGGTCGTCGTACAGCTATTCACCCGAAAGCAGATGGACTCTTTCCTTCCCATACGCTCTCAAGAAGTTTCTAGAATAGTCGAGGAAGTTTCTAACTCGAAAGGAGAGCCCATCGTGATAAACGAGCTTGCATTGGCGTATTCGAGCAGCGTAATATGCAGAATAGCCTTTGGAAAGAGGTACGACGAGACTTCTTCGGGCAAGAGGCAGTTCGACAGCTTATTGCACGGACTTCAGGCCATGTCCGTCACCATCTTTGCTGCTGATTTCTTCCCTAAGCTTGCTTGGATAGATAGGCTCATGGGAAAATACGATAAGCTTGAGAAGGCATTCAGGGGTTTGGATTCCTTCTACCAAGAGCTCATCGACGAGCATCTCAAGCCAAATAGGCCCGAGTCAATGAACGGAGACATGGTCGATCTTTTGATTCAATTGAGGGAGAAAAACGACGTCAAGTTCGACTGGGACAACGTCAAGGGAGTCATCATGGTAAGCTTTTTTCTTTTTTTTAACGAACTAATTGATACACAAACGGTAATAACTATATCTAATTTCTTGACCATATAATATATATGCAGAATATGTTTGCGGCTGGAGCAGATACAAGCTCGGCAACCCTAACGTGGGCCATGACGGCTCTGATAAAGCATCCCAAGGTAATGAGCAAAGTTCAGGAAGAAATTCGAAGCTTCGTTGGAATAAAGAATAATGGAAAAAAGTTAGTGGAAGAAGAAGACCTCGAACACCTTACCTATTTCAAGGCGGTGGTGAAAGAAACGTTCAGATTCTTTGCGCCTGCGCCCCTCTCAGTGCCGAGGGAAACGATGAAGAAGTGCACCATAGATGGGTATGAAATCGAGCCCAAGACGATGGTGTACGTCAACATATGGGCCATAGCTAGAGATCCTGAATGTTGGGAGAAGCCTAACGAGTTCATCCCTGAGAGATTTTTGGACAAGAACATTGACTTTAAGGGACATGACTTTGAGTTCATACCATTTGGTTCGGGCAGAAGGCAGTGCCCAGGCATGCCATTGGGCGCTGCGAACGTTGAGTTGGCTTTGGCTAATCTTTTGTACTCTTTCAATTGGGAACTGCCCAATGGTATGACAGCCGACGACGTTGACATTGAGGGTCTGCCTGGGATTACCACTTACAAGAAGAACCCTCTTCGCCTAGTCGCCAAACGATTTGTTTGATATTCGTTATTTCATTCTCTATTTCTTCACATTTATGTTATCTATTTGTTGTGCTATTGTACAAAATGTCAACTGTTGTTGCATTTTTTATGTCTGTCTCTTTGTAATAATAAACTATATTATCCCTTTTATTCTGACGTGACTGGCATTATTTTATGGAGAACTTCTTACAAGTTGCAACACTTCTACGTTAATATCAAGCAAACGTACGTGATTTTATTGACTTTATGAACCAATGCACTGCTGTATAATTTAGAGAAGAGAGTCTTCGTTGAAGTTCAGTTTTTATGGGCACCCAAATCATATATCTTTAGCGTTTATTACCAGTTGCAACTGTATCCTCTCTTGGTTTTTATTTTTTTTTATTTTTTTTTTGGTAGGAATAAACTTCATTACCAAACAGAGATCAAAGTTTACACACAAAACTCGAACCACATTTCGCACCAAAACTAAGGATTCAAGAAAACGCCCGATAACTCGTGGTGAGATGGTATATACGCCCATCAACTCTCCCAGACTTAGCACGACACCAACAAGAGATGCGCGCCCTCATCAACCGCACGATCATACCAAAGAGTTCCTTTACATCGCGTGAGCCCCGCGCATGCATTCGCCCGTTTCTCTCCGCCCAAATGAAATACACAATCGCCGCAATCCGCGCAAGGACAATCTTAGCCCCACGTTGCTTCATCTTTCCCAGGCCACACAACCACAGCCGCCATCTATCAAACAAGATAGGGCAATCTTCCAACTCTAACCACGCCATAAACAACCGCAGCAATTCCCTACTGAACACACTCAAAAAAGAGGTGTTTGATGGTCTCGTCTTCCCTATCACAGAGTACACAATCCTTCTGAATCACCGGGATCACCCAAGCACTAAGCCGGTCCTTAGTAACCGTTGATGCACGAGCAACCAACAAATAAAGCTATGTTTTAGGAAGATTGTATCTATTCCAGACCGCCGAGCTCACATGACACTTGGAATGATTATTAGTGAGCCACTTATACCCTGTAGCAAGGGAATAGCATCCATCCAAACTAGCTGTCCAAATACCACCCACATACCCATCTTTAAAAAGATACTTAAACTTATGAAGTTTCCTCCGATGCCATCCACAATCCGCTGGGGGCTTTAATGTAGTAGCCATGTAACCATCTAACCCATAGAACATCCGCTTTCAAGGCAAGGTGCCAAATCTGCTTACTCATGCAGGGCGGATTCCAAGGCATACAGCTACGGATCCCCAAGCCTCCAGCACTCTTAGGTTGACAAACTTGCTCCCAGCTCACCAAAGGCACTCCTTTGATATCCTCAGAACCATCCCAAAGAAAGTTCTTGCATACGATATCCACCTCCTTGATCACACTTTTTGGAAGCAAGAAAATAGATCCCCAATAACCATACATGGTAGAGAGGACAGGATTAATGAGGGAGACCCTTCCAGCATAGGATAAAGCTCGAGCTGTCCAACACTTTATCCTAGCTGTAATTTTCTGCACCAAGAGCTGACAATCAAGCTTGCTCCATTTGGAAGGAGACAACGGTATTCCCATATATCTCATGGGTAGGATCCCACCATAAATCCATTGATAGCTTGGAGCTCAGCCATCAACTGCCCAGATATTCCAGCAGTGTAGAAGTTAGACTTAGTAGAGTTGGCTTCCAAACCAGCTGCAGCAGAAAAATAATCTAAAGCCTGTATAATAACCAAGACAGATCCAACCGAAGCCTTGCAAAAAGATTAACAAATCATCCGCAAAAAAAATAATTCACCAATTTCAAACTTTTACACATTGGATGAAATCTGAAACACTCAGACTGAGCAGCAACTTGGAGCCTCCTGCTAAGATATTCCATAATAAGGACAAAGAGGAGGGGTGAGATGGGATCCCCTTGTCTGAGCCCCCGCTTCCCAACGAACCAACCATCAATGCATCCATTAATGGGATAGCTAGGAGTAGTAACACACTGCATAATCCATCCCACAAACCTAGGAGGAAAATGAAGTTTCAGGAGGAGTTCCTTCAAGAAAGACCAATGCACATTATCATAAGCTTTCTTCAGATCAATCTTCATAACACACCTAGGTGAAGTGTTCTTTCTCTTATAGTGTCTAATGAGCTCTTGGCTAACCAAGATATTGTGAATAATAGACCGGCCCCTGACAAAGGCACTTTGATTATCACTCACAAGTATGGGTAGCACCTCCTTAAGCCCCGAGCAAAGTAACTTAGATATACACTTATAGAGTATATTGCAACATGCAATTGGCCTAAAGTCCACCACAGTACTAGGTTGCTCCTTCTTGGGAATCATAACCAAGGTGGTGCTATCACCTGTTTCATCAACAAGCCCCTCTCAAAAAACTCCAATATAGCCTCAATAACATCCTCTCCCACCACAGGCCAGGCTTTCTTGAAAAATCCACTACTATACCCATCCGGACCGGGGGCTTTGTGCTCATTTATAGAGAACATGGCATCCCTCACCTCCTCCCTTGTGAAAGGAGTGAGTAATAGCAACTAATCCTGCACAGAAAGGCAAGGCCCCTGCAGAATAGAATTCTCATCCACCGAGACAGGTATTACAGGATCCCTACCAAGCAACTGAGTGTAGTAGTTTTTGAACTGTGCCAAAATCTCCTCAGGATCTGTAAGACGTTCCCCTGACTCCAAGGAGTTAATAGCTGAAATCTTATTCCTATAGATTCTCTGCTTTATAGCACCATGATAAAACCTAGTATTCCTGTCACCTAGTTCCAACCACAGAATTTTAGCCTTCTGAGCGAAGAAGGTAGTAGCGGCTGCACTAATATACTCAAAATTTGTAGATAGAAGTTTAACTTCATCAATGAGTTCAGGATATCATCAAGTAGCTTTAGTTGAGCAATTTCACCTTCATCCTTAACTGATCAGAACTATACCCAATGTCAGGGAACATGCATTTATTAAGAGCTCGCAGAGGAGATCTAAGCATTCGAAGCCTTTGAGTGATACACCAAAGCTTGGTACCAGACAATGGCATAGACCAAATTCCTCTGACCACATCCAGGAAATTAGGAGCAGAAGCCCACATGTTGAAGAATTTAAATGGCTTAATCTTGACTGGGGGCACTTCGTATTACAAATCAGAGCGGGAGAGTGGTCAGACATCCCAGCAGGGAGGAAGTTGCCCTCCACATCTGCATACTGCTACACCCACAAGTCATTAACAAGTACCCAATCAAGCTTGCTCCAAATTCTGGCATGGACATTTTGATTATTAGTCCAAGTAAAAGGACTCCCCTTCCATCTCATTTCCACATGGTTACAGGTCTCAATGCACAATCTAAAACCCTCCAGGTCACTCAATTGTATAGGACTCCCTCCAAGCATATCCTACGGTTTGAGAATGCAACTAAAGTCCCCCCAAACAATCCAAGGGAGGTCCATAGATTGATGTAAATGACAAAGCTCCTGCCACAAGCTCAGTCTTTCCCTCAAAGGTGTTCCTCCCATACACACAGGTCACATAGAAACATTCCCCCTCATAACACATCTTAGCGTGGATAATCTGATCATATTTCTGTAGAGTAGTTACAGAGTCTCTTGGTTTTGATTGTGTCTTCATAATCTTTCTTAATTATGTGTATTTTTGTTAAAACAAGCCTTCTCCATTAAAGTTCGTGATCGTATGATGTAATTTTAATCTAACCCAATTGGTAATAAACTAATTTCGTTCGCTGTGTTTGCTTGATTATTTTTATTTTTGGTTAAATTGACGCTGTAGATCGTTTCGGATTGTCTGTCCCACAACGGTGTTTCACCTCTGTGTTCCAACAACCATTTTCTGACAAGTGTTAAACTCCGTTGACAAACTGTACACTTGTCGCAATTCGGTTGGTGGAATACCAATATGGAGCAGAGGATGTAATATAATTCCTAATGGCCGTAGAGATATGAATGAATCAAATACCTCTCTTGGATAAGATAGTTTTAGTACTAAACTAACATCGTCTATGATTAACATTGATATTTAATAATGGAATTCTTACGTCCATTTGCTAGGTTTTACTTTACCATTCATAACGTGCATAGTTCTCTTCTTGTTGATTGGGATTCAATGCATAGATGCTTTTTAACACCATGAATTAGATTGTGTTCTGAACCTAATTTTTAAGGATAAATTAGGTCTCAGTCCCTATTATCATATTTTCAACATGTTTCAGGCCCCATACGTGTTTTACGGAGAGAGAAGGGCCCAAGTTTGGTTAAATTTAGAGAATAGGACCTAATTGTTGCGAAAAAACCAATGTACCCATGATAGATGAGAGAATTACTTCATTTTGTCATCACTTCCTCCAAACGACAGAAGCTAAAAATTGAATCTGAAATCCAGATATATCTTGATTGTTTTGAGTGGATATTGTTCTTGCGGCCTCAATTTTTTACGGGTATTACTAATGAAGATAAATTATTGATGTATCCAATAAAATTATGCTTGAAACCCTTCGAAACTTTCGTTTAAAAAAGAAATGAAATTTCGACAGAGAAAACAAGCTGCGATCCATGAAAATGTCAACGCTTGTGACTGAACAAAGTTTTTACGTCCTTAATTTTGGATGGGTCTTACTAATCAAGACGGATTTTGTATGTATTGGAGATTGAAATACTTGCGAATTAACTAGCTTGCCAAGTAACACAAACTGATAACTGAGTACCATGTAAGAGAATACCACTAGCACAAACATGTCAAGAAGTAACAAATAAGCACCATTGGATAACGGGAATTTTCTCTCTAATGTCGACCTTTGCATCTGAAATAATCGGCCCTAATCTCATGTTATAGATGTTAAGCGCGAAGAAATTTGATGCGGCCCATGATTGAAGCTTTTGTTAATAAAACGCTCGCTAAGTAACAATTTATGCATTCTGGATAACAATTTATGCATTCTGGGTAACAACTTATACTTTCCGAGTAACGTTTTGTGCATTTTGGGTAACACTTCATGCATTCTGGGTAACACTATGCATTCTGCATTGCCCGAGAATGGCAACCTGCACCTTTTGGATTATAACTTTCGACCTAGAATTCAAATGACCTTGATTCAAGCTCCCTTGATTAGCCGAGTTAATTATGTATAACTTTTATTCTTTATGTTATTTCTGATTCGAAGTCCATTGACCTAACAAATGTGCCCAAAAAAGATTTACGGGTGCTTAGGGATGCTGTCCGAAAATGGCATTGCCTGAAAATGGCAACATGCACCTTTTTTAGTATAACTTTCGATCTAGAATTCCAATGACTTTGATTCAAACTCCTGTGAATATCCAACTAAATTATGTATAACTTTTATTCTTTAAGTTCTTTCTGATTCGCTAATACCAAATCGATAACTCCCAAATTAATCGAAGAAATCAAAGACGAACAGCGACGGCCACGAGCAGTGACGACGAGGATGTTACAATTTGGTGCTACGTGTATCTGATACTTATGTGTAGGATGTTTCTTATGAACAAACTTCGCTTCTGCTGAAAATGTATGCATGATTCTGGTAAGATCTTCTGTTGTTTACTGATTTCCTGCAATAACAGTTTAACAGAGTTCGGCAACAGTTGAAGGGAGAAAATAAACAGAAATCGATATGTAGGCAACAAGGAAGTACAATACGAGTCACAGAATTCTTAGTCACAATAACAATTTTATATGGAATTAGTTTAATTTATCATTTTCAAATTTTATAATGCAAACACACTACATTCACTAAAATATAAGAGTTTACGAAGTTTTAGATAAAATATATTAGTTTACGTTATGATTTTCGTGGAGATTATGTTGGAATTAAAAAAGTTGAAGTATATAATATGGAAAACAAGTGGCATTCTTCTTGAAAGGATGATCATGCTTCTACGAAATTGATTCTACTTACTCAAAACGTTGCGGGTATTAACTATTAGTTGTTTATTATAATGCAGATGGTCGACCTGACATAAATGATTCAACAAAATTAATGACATCTTCAATTGATCGTAAACGTAAACCCTATGTTATTTATTGATTTCCCGCAGTAACAGTTTAACACTGATTAAAAACAATTGAAGAGGAGAAAAAGCAGAAACTGATAAGTTGGTCACAAGGAAACACAACACGAGTAACAGAATACATAGTCAAAATAACAATTTCATATATAATTAGTTTAATTTATCATTTCCAAATTTTATATTTGGAAACACGCTACATTCACTAAAATATAAGAATTTACGAAGCTTTAGATAAAATATATTAGTCTAGGTTATGATTTTCGTGGAGATTATGTTGGAATTAAAGAAGTTGAAGTATATAGTATGGAAAACAAGTAGCACTCTTCTTGAAAGGATGATCATGCTTCTTCAAAATTGATTCTACTTACTCAAAACGTTGCGGATATAAACTATTAATTTCAAGATGGTCGACCTAACATAAATGATTCAAAAAAATTAATGACATCTTCAATTAATCGTAAACATAAATCCTATGTTGTTTACTGATTTTCTGAAGTAACAGTTTAACACTGATCAGAAACAATTGAAGAGGAGAAAAAAAACAGAAACTGATATGTTGGTAACAAGGAGACACAACACGAGTAACAGAATACATAGTCAAGATAACAATTTAATATGTAATTAGTTTACTTTATGTTTTTCAAATTTTATTTTGCAAACGCGCTACATTCACTAAAATATATGAATTTACGAAGTTTTAGATAAAAATATATTAGTTTAGGTTATGATTTTAATCACATACCCTATTCAAAAATTATAATAGTTCTGGTAACATATAAACATAGAACTAGTAACAGTTTACACATATCGGGTAACAGATAATCTATGCTTAATTTTATTTATTCCCCCGCCCAAAATTCATCTCATTCTGGTTTTTCCGCCTGAAATTTCATGGAAAATTTAGTAACAAATTTAGGCAACATAGTAACGGAAACGTATATACTAGTAACATATCCTGATAATTTTAATTTAGTAATAGTTGTTCATCACCTCAATTGATGAACGTCCGAATCAATTCACTAACATATGGATTTCTGCTTAATGTCGATGTCTTTCATACCACATGCATTACACCACTTACGGTTTGGGAGTTAACAATTGACACAAAATTTCGAATATAATGGCGTAGTAAAAAAAGACCCAAATTTTAAGGTCGATCATATTTTCGCGAAATCAAATGATGACATCGAACAAACGACCAAACAAGGTGCCGCACCGAGCTGCCCATACTATGGGTACTTCGAATATACATATTAGATGTAATCGTTGCCAAAAATGGCTTTGATTTCATCTTATTTTTGCAAATTAGAATCCTACACATGGTAACAATTAATTATAGTTTAATAACGATTTTGATACACCTAGTAACGGTTTTGATACTCCGAGTAACAATTTTGACACAGTGGGTCGACCGTATTTTCGCGAAATTAGAAGATAAACGTCGGACGAATGAGCAAATAATGTGTCGCACCAGCTGCCCATACTATGGGTACTTCGAATTTATACATATTAGATGTAATCGTTGCCAAAAACGGCTTTGATTTAATCTTATTTTCGCAAATTAGAACCCTAAATAGAAAATAAAATTCATTACAAATCTTACATCTTGCGTCGTCAATGCCACAATATATCATACCTTACACGCCGTAATTGGTTGGTTAATGGGCATTCGAAATTTCAGATTTCGATTTACTGTAAAAACGAGATTCATAAAATAAATATTCTCTGTCATAACAATTTCTGCATCATAGTAACAGATAAGGGATGGGAAATAACAGTTCATTAGGCGTTTATAACAATATAGTCTAACAGCATAACAGAAGGTCGCCGAAAAATAACTCGTACTAGTATGTTAGGAAGGGTATTTTTGTCAATACATATTTTTAAGCCTTATCTCTGCCGTTTTCAAAAAAGTTGGTCCTTTAAATTAATAGGAATTCTGACAGGGACTGAACAGTTTAAAAACTTAATGACTAGGAACTGAATAGAAATTTTCCCTTTTTTAAGCCCAAATGGACCAAACAATATAATAGGAAAGCTTATATTAGAGTTAAAACCCATGAATCATATTGATTGGTAGTTCATATATTTGCATTATATAAATAGGCATGTAACTTCATTTTCATACTTGTGAAAAATATATATAATGCATATTTGGGCTTATATTTGCCCATAAATAGGCATGTAACCTATTTATATAATGCATATAAATAGGCATTATATATATATGTATATATATAAGCACTATTCTTACGTCGGATGTAACTAAACTAACTGCATGTTCGTACCAATGGGTAATCGACGCCGAAGTCTCATTAACGTTTTGTGAATATTCGGGTACTTCTTTCTAGAAACATGTACGAATCTCCTCTTTCCCTTAATTGTCTTGCAATTTCTCAAAAAATCACTTTCAATTTCGTCACACACGTTCGTTTACATTGTAGCACATTGGTTGGTATGGTAACATCAAGTCTAATATTTGTCAAAAAACAAGAAATTGTGAGGAAAAAAAAAAGAAAATATGAGAGTGAACTGCAAAAGGTCCACCTTCAACGGTGTAAGAAGTTCGTAATCATGAGATTATTTAATTAATTTGAACGTGGATCAAATTATTCAGAACCTATGTTACGCAAAAGATAGATAATTAAGTTATGTATATGTAATATTTTATTTTATGAATGTAAGTTAAGATACTTGTTTATAAATTCGAAATTTATGTTTTATAAAATCACACGAGAAGGTTATCTCTTTGTATTATATACTCAAAGCTATATGTAAATTTGGACAATAGTTAATCGATATAATATTTTTATAATATCTTTACACTATAACAGAATTCCATACTTTGACTGTTTAACACGTTACAAGCCCGCGGTTAAAAGACCAATGTGGACAGCTACCAAAATTTGATACAAACTTCCTTAGTGGGAAGGGAAGGGAAACAATAAACAAATCATTACACTGACCAAGACTCAAGTTAAACAATACGAGTTTTAAAGTCCAAACCATGGAAGAAAGAGAATAGAATCGATTGGGTCGTCTGAAACCACACGGTTCATTCACGTAACAGTCCACAGCCCACTATCTATAAATAATATAGCCATGCATAGCACTTAATATCATCACACACATAACCAAAGCAAATTCTAAAACACAATCACAGTTGTTACAATATACTAACCAATAAGAATAAACATATATCAGACTCACCAAAATATAGCCATGGAAATAATGATGTTCTGCACCGTCCTAGCTCTACCTATAATCATCACCTTCCTCATCAAATCTCTCATGAAAAGAAACCTCCGCCGTCATCCGCCGGGCCCGCCGATGCTTCCCATCATCGGAAACTTGCATCAGTTCGACAGCTCGAGGCTCCACGTCAGCCTAAAGCAGCTCTCCGACAAGTACGGTCCACTGATGCACATGAAGCTGGTGAACAAGCCCATCCTCGTAATTTCTTCAGCTAAATTTGCCAAGGAAGCTCTGAAAGAGAACGACCTAACATTCTCAAGCAGGCCAAAGACAACCTCGTTCGTAAGGCTTTCCTACGAAAACCTCGACATCTCCACAGCTCCTTACAGCGACTACTGGCGTGACGTCAGAAAGCTCGTCGTCCAGCACCTCTTCACACGCAAGCAGATAGATGCTTCCCTGAGCATCGTCGCCGAGGAAGTTTCTAGAATGGTCGGCCAAATAGCCGTTGACGAGCCAGTGGTGGTCAACGACCTTGCGTGGACTTACTCAACCAGCGTCATTTCTAGGGTTGCTTTCGGGAAGAGGTACGACGAGACTGCTTCGGGCAAGAAAAGGGTCGAGAGTTTACTGAACGGCCTTCAAGACATGACGCTGACGATCTTCGCCGCCGATTTCTTTCCATTCCTCGGATGGATAAATAGGCTTATTGGGAAACAAGCACAGCTTGAGAGGGCCTTCCATGGTTTGGACGCTTTCTATCAAGAACTCATCAACGAGCATCTTAGCCCGAATAGGCCCGACTCCATGAACGGAGATCTCCTCGATATATTGATTAAGCTTAGAGAAGATAGTCAGAAGGATGGTGGCTCATCGAACACCGTTCAGTTCGATTGGGGCAACGTCAAGTCCATACTCATGGTACGTAATTATTGCAAACAATACATACAACCATAGCTTTGTAATTAGTTGGAGAAATAATAACATTTTTTGGTTCTTTGCCATGGAATAATGCAGAACATGCTAGTGGCTGGAGCAGGGACTAGCTCGGCACCAATAACATGGGCGATGACAGCGTTAGTGAAGCATCCTCAGGCGATGAAAAGGGTGCAAGAAGAGATCAGAAGCGTAATAGGATCAGCGAATAAGGGAAAGGTCGAAGAAGAAGACATCGAAAGGCTGCCCTATTTCAAGGCTGTGGTGAAGGAGTCCTTCAGAATGTACCCTGCGACGCCATTGATGGTCCCAAGAGAAACGACAAAGAAGAGCGTCATCGATGGGTACGAAATCGAGCCCAAGACTATGGTTTACGTCAACGTATGGGCTATAGGGAGAGATCCTCAGGCTTGGGAAAACCCTAACGAGTTCATCCCCGAGAGATTCTTGGAGAAGAAGATTGACTACAAAGGCCTCGATTATGAGCTATTGCCGTTTGGGGCGGGAAGGAGAAAGTGCCCTGGAATACCTTTGGGTGCGGCCAACGTTGAGTTGGCGTTGGCCAATCTGCTCTATTCCTTTGACTGGGAATTGCCGAAAGGTGTGAGCATTGAAGACGTTGATGTTGAGGGTATGCCTGGGATTGCTACCTACAAGAAGAATCCTCTCCTTCTTGTCCCCAAACGCCGTCTTCCCAATCTTCTTTAGTTAATTTCAAGGTTTCATCGTATCGTTATTATAACAATATGTTGTCCTAATAAGGTTTATTTTGTACGAGTAATTGATGTTGTAATATAGATTATGTTTTTAAGCTAGTTACCCATTTGAATAAAAATTTTACACATAGGTAACTAATCATCTAAGACTACCAAATACCCTTATTAAATGATTTACAATTTCATTTCAGTTTTTTTTCTCAGCAAAAATCGAGCTCCATCCCGCCGTCGACGAATTTTCTTCTTGCCGACCACCTCCTTCCGCTCGTGCCGGCGCCAGACAACGATCGACGAGCCTCTTGAGTTTCGGACTTTTTTATATAAATGTTACGACATACCATTTGTTATGTATATTACGTGCGATTGTATGTTATTTTACCGTACCTAAATATATTATGACAGTTTGGTTACCGTAAGATATGCCAACATGGTACCGTAATAAACGCCAATTTGGTATTGTTATATATGCAAATTTGGTACTGTAATATATGCCAGTTTGATACTGTAATATATGCCGATGGTAGTGTAATTATGCCAACATAATACTGTAATATATGCCAATTTGGTACACTACATATATGCAAGTTTGGTACAATAATATATGCCAGATTGGTACCGTAATATATGCCAATGGTAGTGTAATTTATGCCAACATGATACTGTAATATATGCAAATTTGGTACCGTAATATATGTCAACATGGTACTGTAATACACGCCAATTTGGCACTGTTATATATGCAAATTTGGTACTGTAATATATGCCAGTTTGGTACTGTAATATATGCCAATGGTAGTGTAATTTATGCCAACATGATATTGTAATATATGCCAATTTGGTACGCTACATATATGCAAATTTGGTACTGTAATATATGCCAGATTTGTACCGTAATATATGCCAATTATAGTGTAATATATGCAAATTTGGTACTGTAATGTATGCAAATTAGGTACTGTAATATGGGCCAACAAAGTACTGTAATATAGGCAAATAATGTATACCAAACATACCACAGGGGGTACTGTATCGTTTCAGAAATACGTACCGTATAAATTAAAGTAAGTTCGAATCAGAAACGAAGCATTTCAGAAGATGTCGATGTGGAAAAAGAAACAGACAATTTCTGACAATTTCTGTCATGACTGGACATATTTATGACGTTTTTCTGTCATGAGTAGACAGTATTTCTAACATACGAGGTATTAAATCAAAAAGGACAACTCAATGACATGTTTGGCTTTCATAAATTGTTTGATATCATATGTAATTTTGGGTACGACAACCGTGCCTGAGATTGTACTCTTAAAACAAACAAACAGATATCCCTACAAAGCAAAGTAAGGTAAGCTGTCCCTTAAATATGTGATACGTCGTACTAGGGTTGGTATTTTTCGAGGTCGTACGAACTAGTTTTCATCTTGAACCACCCTAAAACGCTAATATAGTATTAGTTACGTTTCAGATCAAATTAGGTGCATAGGCCTTATCATGACGAATTAAACCTTCGAACCCCAAGATTCATTAGAATATAAGGATAGAACAAGAATATCTTACGACATAATTTGGAAAATCTGGTGAGTCCTACATGTCGATTTTTTTTGTTTTTCAAATCAATTTATTTTTGTTAGGAATTGTCAACGTCACGCAGAACAACGCAATTCGCTTAGGAATCTATTTGTTTTCGATTGTATAACAAGCGGTACGGTATACATGCATATTATGGTACTAGATATATGTATACATAGTGATATGATAAACTGCACATTATGGTAATATATATGTAAATGATAAGGTACCTGTACAAGATACGGTACCTTACTGTACAGCAGATAAGGTACTTCATATATTCTGTTTATGGTACGGTATATACATACCTAATGGTACGATTTACCTGACATTATGGTACTTTGTATGTGCCAGTTTGATACGGTAATATAAAAGAGAAGGTACTTCATATGTTCTGTTTATGGTACGCCATATGTTTACATAATGGTCTGGTTAAGCTGCATATTATGGTACTATGTATGTAAAAGATAGGGTACGGTAATATAAAAGAAGGTTCTTCGTATATTCTGTTTATGGTACGGTATATATATACAATGGTACGGTTAAGCTGCATATTATGGTAATCTGTATGTAAAAGATATGGTGCAGTAATATAAAAGACAAGGTTCTTCATATCTTCTGTATATGGTACGGTACATATATACATAATAGTACGATTAAGCTGCATATTATGGTACTCTGTGTGTGAAAGATAGGGTACGGCAATATTAAAGAAGGTTCTTCGTACATTCTGTTTATGGTTAAGCTGCATATTATGGTACTCTGTATGTCAAAGATATGGTACTGTAATATAAAAGACAAGGTTCTTCGTATACTGTTTATGGTACGGTACATATATCGTAATGGTACGGTTAAGCTGTATACTATGCTACTGTGTATGTAAAAGATAAGGTACGGTAATATAAAAACATATGGTACTACATAAAATACGGACGGTCTCATAGAACTACACAACAAACGAACGTCACTGAGTCATGAACAAACTCGAAACAGTCTCCAAACAGTCTCATTCCCAACTCAAAATAAGTTAACCAACATAAACAACACATCCTCCAAACAGTCTCACATCATATTCAACGGGCTGTCCTACGTTATGCAAGGCCATTACTACACTAAATTCCTGTTGGTATTCTCCCCCAACCTAAACGTGCTCGCCTCTACACTATAACGCTTTATCAATGCCACTTCGAGCAAGCGAATGTGACATCTTAGGCATATCTAAATAAAATGAAATAGGGACCTTCTTATAGCTTCTTTTTTATCCGGGTCATGCTACCCTGCAAACTGCTTATGGTAGATCGAAAGAGCGCAGGATGGCACCTGGAAGGCAGCTCAAATCTGTTCCGCGGAGGCATTTTTACAAAAAAAATCTACTGTTAACATGTAGTACCATTTTATTCACACTCGGGGTACCAGTTTGCCCAAAAAGATGGTACCAAATACAGTGATAATGTAGTACCAAACCAAATTGACCACATTCGAAAAACCTCAAATCGACCCATTCCAAAAACCCCAAATCGACAACAATCAGTCCACCCATTCGAAGATACACGCACAATTTTACCACACTAACGTGAACCACTCCAAAGAAACCCTAATCGAACAACAAATCGATGTCATTCGAAAAACACGCAGCCATTTTACGAACATTAACCTAAAATGCTTAAACCCAACGAATAATGGATAATCAAACTAGATACAAGCCTATTGGTAACGGTAAAACAACGACGAAATGCCACGACGTAATGTAATGCTGCGAGGGGCTTACCTATCGATTTCAAAGGGGAATACCACGAAGAACGAGAACCCACGACGTTGAATCTGAAGAAAAACAAACGCGTGTCGATCTCTGGGAGAGTCGCGCCATTTGGGTTGGTTTGGGATGGTGCGATTTTTTTTAAAACAATGAGCATAAGGTGAAATAAACTAGGTAAAGGATGTAATAAATCAATTTTATCAGGGGTAAATCCGCCAGTTAGGTACCTAATCAGTAAAATAAAATTCAAGTAGGTACCTAGGTTAAAAATAAGTCTGACAGGTATTTAAGTGTTGAATCCCCTATAAAATAAAATAAAAAATAATACGACGGATTGTCTGTGGGAATAAGTAAATAAAACTATATAATATATCACTACTGCACAGATATCATATGAATCGTGAAGGCAGAAAAAGCGAACAAATAAAAATATCAATGTAGTTGCCTATTATTTGCACTTGACAACACGAAATTAAATCTTCCATGTAAAATATATTGCGCAAATATATCTTATCATAACTGTTCACGCAGAGCTCCTCAAATAAGCAGTAGATTCGGGATTTTTAAGTAAATGGCCTTTGACGTGGTCCACGTTAAAAAAGTATCATCCAAATGAAAAATGACTTTAATGCCCTTACTAATCGGTGTCCCCGAAAAATGCGGGGTCCATTGCTACATAGCACGGGTCCCCTAAGCAGGGGGCCTGCGCTATGCTGCAGAAGACCCGCCCATGCTGTGCAGCAATGGGCGGGACCTCTGCTTGCATGCGCGGGACCCCTACTGTATAGCACAGGTCCCATGCCCAATATGGGCGGGTCTCCTGCGCCCATGCTGTGCAGCAATGGGTGGGACCTCTGCTTGCATGTGCGGGACTCATGCTATATAGCACAGGTCCCATGCCCAATATGAGCGAGTCTCCTGCGCCCATGCTGTGCAGCAATAGGCGGGACCTCTGCTTGCATGCACGGAAACCCTGCTATATAGCACAGGTCCCATGTCCAATATGGGCGGGTCTCCTGCCGCAGTAGGCACAGGAGACCCGCCCATACTGCAGGGTGCCAGTGCTATGCTGCAGTAGACCCGCCCAATGCAGCAATGGGCGAGACCCCTGCTAGCATGCGCGGGACCCCTGCTATGTAGCACGGGGACCCATTAGTCTGGGTAGTCTTATATAAAAAAAAATGTATTGGGGATTTGAACCCACGACCTACTACTTGAACGTCAGAATACACAACCACTGGACCACGACCCACCCACCCTCCCTAATGCGGTCTCGATTTAACATATTGGGTTTTACTGTGGAAAAAAACCACCCTGTAAAAAGACGAAAATACCCTTAAATTGAAGGCTACTTTTTAAAAGGTACAATCGACGAGGCTATTTTTTTTAAAGCTGACCGAGTCAAAGGCTATTTCTTAAAAAGACCCCAGTAGATTCACAGAGAACCTCAACAAACAGCAAAAAAGAAAAAGAAAAAAGGAATCATAATATACACACGCACACTATTTATTAGTAATGCAACAAAGCAACTGCAACTTCTTGCACCAAAGGCCGAGTCACAGTCACACTAACAAAATCCTCAGCCTCTCTCCCAACTTCCTTCCCTTCCCTCGTCTTCTTCACATACCCCACAAAAAATTCCTCCAATTCGCCCCCCGAAAAAGTTCGGGCCCCATCCTTAAGTACGTAAAGGCGCACATCACCTCCCTCTCCTCTCCAAGGCCCGCCATCGAGGCCCTCAAAATCTGCTCGTGGGCATAACCTACCCGACGAGTGGGACCCGCCCCTCCCGGGCAGCCATAGCCACCTGCCCAACGAGCTTCTCGGGCGAGCAGAGCGCTTCCCCGGGCTGCTCGTGGTCCCTCATCTCCACGCAAGTGAAGTTGAAAACTGCTCCATGGCGGGCCAGGGTGCGGGCTATGGGCAGGTACCCGTCCCTGAACCTCGTGTTGTATTAGCCCGCGATCTGATCGAAATTTTGACCGGCCTGCCCTGGAATAGGCTCCGGGCGGAAGATAGGATTCTCTCGCCATGGTTGAGGAGCATCTGTGAGTACCATGAGAGGAAGAATTCGCCGTAGGGTGTGTCCCATCCTCCGCCTTCTTTCTTGAAGAAGTTTGAGTCTTCGGGCCAGTTGTTGTAATGGCCCGCATCGGTGGGGCTCGTGTGTCCTCATTCGGGCTTTCCTATGGATTCTACTGCTGCCTTGAGGGCTGTTGTGTTGGAGATAAAAGAAAGAAGTAGTGCTACGGCACTTTCTTAGTTGATATTGCTTTTCTTACTACATAATATTGAATGAGATGCATACATTTATATAGATGCTACGTAGACAAGTTAGCTACATATAATTGACAAATATGGATGTTGCTTTTCTTTTTGGCTTTCTTGTCTAGATCATGTCTTGTCTAGATAATGTTTGTTGGCTTGTCTAATTGTGGTCTTGTTCACATGCATTAGTAGTTGCAAAGGACTTTCAGCACTCCCTCTTAATTTGCAATCTTCAACTCATCCTTGATCTTCTGAAATTTTCCGTAGAAATAGCTTTTGTTAGAAATTCAGCAGCTTGATCATTTGTGCTGACGAACTCCAAAGTGATCTCTCCTTTGCTCACCACATCTCTGACGAAATGGTGTCTCATCTCAATATGTTTTGCCCTTGAATGGAGCACTAGATGTTTAGTCATAGCAATTGTCGACATATTGTCACGATCGGTTATTGTCGGTTGTCCTTGAACTTGCTGTAAATCTTCTAGAAGTCTACGCAACCATATCGCCTCGCAAGTAGCGTCTGTGGCGGCGATATATTCAGCTTCCGCTGTAGAGAGTGCGACAGTCTTTTGCTATTTCGAACTCCAGGTAATTATATTAGTGCCCATGCAAAATAAGTATCCCGAAGTACTCTTTGAATCATCTAAAGAACCTGCCCAATCACTGTCAGTAAATCCGATCAGATTATTTTTGCTCTCTTTTACATACATGATGCCCTGATTTTTGCTTCCTTGAAGATAATCAAGAACTCTTTTAGCTGCTGAAAAATGAATTTGACTTGGCTCGTTCATGAATCTGGAGATTAAACTAACGGCATACACAATGTTTGGCCTTGTGTTTGTGAGATAGATCAGAGAGTCAACGAGACTTCGAAATATTTTACCATCAACTTTCACAGCTCCATCAGATTTCAAAAATTCACCGTTGACAGACATAGGAGTAGAAACAGGCTTGCAATTTTCCATACAAAATTTTTCCAAAAGATCTTATGTATATTTCTCTTCAGAAATGAATATTTCACCTTTAGATTGTTTTACCTGAATTCCGAGAAAGTACTTCATCGCTCCTAAATCTGTCATCTCGAACTCGTTCATCGTAATTCTTTTAAAAGCTTCGACCTCAGATTCTTTGGTTCCTAAATAGATAAGATCATCAACATATATGCATACGATCATAAAATTCTCACCATTTTTCTTCACATATGGAGAATGATCGTTTGGACTTTGAGAAAATCCATTCTTCTGAAAATATCCGTCAATTTTTTTGTTCCATGCTCGCGGAGCTTGCTTCAATCCATATAGCTTTTTTTGAGTCGATATACTTTATCTTCTTTTCCTTGTATTTCGAACCCTTGAGGTTGTTGCACGTAAATTTCTCGTCGAGCTCACCATTTAGAAAGGCTGATTTGACATCAAGTTGAAATACTTATAGTTCTAGTTCGGCCGCAAGAGCAAGTACTAGTCGAATAGTCTCCACTCTATTCGAACAGGCGCAAAAGTCCCATTGAAGTCCACTCCTGGTTGTTGAGTGAATCCCTTAGCAACAAGTAGAGCCTTATATTTCTGTATGCTTCCATCTTCGTGCAGTTTCGTTTTGAAAATCCATTTGAGACCAATTATATCTTTATGCTCCGGTAGGTCCACCAATTCCCAAGTTTTGTTCTTTTTGATCATTGCGACTTCTTCCATAGCCTTTATCCACACATCTTGTTTTGCAGCAACTTCAAAGCTACTTGGCTCAACTGTGGAGAGAGCAATTTCGCAAGTTTCATAAATATTGCTTAAAGAGCGAGATTTTCTTACCGGCGAATCAGAGTTTTCTCCTCTTGAATTTGAATAAGAAAGTCTGGTTGAATTTGATAAAGAAAGTCTGGGACTTTGAGGTGGAGTTGCTACTACATTTTCTTCTTCGCCATTGGTTGGTTCAAAAAATTCATTTGGAGAAAATTGTTGTGAGGAATATTTGGTAGACCTATCACCATATGTTTTTGCATATATGCTCAAGAAACGGTTGATGCATTTTGCCATATACGCAACCTTCACAAATTTCTATCTGTAGATCAATATTTGGTAGACCTATCACCATATTTTTTTGCATGAGCAGCTTCAGTCCCTTGCCGTTGAGATGTCCTTATCTCAAATGCCAAAGTTGAGATTGCTCTAAATTTTCTCCCTTGAATGCCACTTTCTCTTGAAGAGGGATGCTCATCGAGAACACCTTTTTTGGACTCATAGGAACAACAATAGTATTATTGCTTTTCTTATCAATAATTCTGCATTTTCCAACGTCAAGAAATACCGAATATCCCTTCTCCAATAATTGTTCAACACTAAGAAGATTACTCGTAAGATTTGGCACATAAAGAATTCCTTGAAAGAACTTTTTGTTACCTTCTTTAGTTTGAACTGCAATGGTTCCCTTTCCTTCAGCCCTGTGTAGCTTACCATCGCCGAGTTTCACCTCCGACGAAAATTTTGATCAAGCTCAACGACCAACGTCCTTCTCCGGTCATATGGCTGCTACACCCGCTGTCCAGGTACCACGTATATGATGATTGATGTTGATCCGTCATGCAAGAAAATAATTGCTCTCCTGCATCTTTCCTGAAATTTGCTTCATTTTATTCCAGTTTTTGTTGATACCAACAGTCTCTTTGAGAATGGTTCGCGTTTCGGCACTTCTTGCACTTGAACATTCATTTATTGGAGCAATAACAGTGCTGAAATTTCTAATAAACCTCCGATAAAATGAAGCTAGGCCATGGAAACTTCGAATTTCATGAATCGTCTTTGGAATTGGCCAACTCATGATAGCTTCAACCTTACTCTTGTCCATCTTGATGCCATCGACGAGATAACATAACCCAAAAAGACTAGACTCTCTGTGAAGAAATGACATTTCTTGAGGTTGACATATAAACTCTCTTTCCTTAGCACCTCAAAAACCTGTCGAAGGTGTCCCAAATGTTCCTCCGTGCTGGAGCTATAGACAAAAATATCATCGAAGTAGACAACAACAAACTTTCCAATGAAGGGTTTAAAGATATGATTCATTAGTCGCATAAAAGTAGAAAGAGCGTTTTAGAAAGACCGAAGGGCATAACCATCCATTCGTAGAGTCCATCCCTTGTTTTGAAGGCGGTCTTCCACTCGTCTCCGGGCCTCATTCGTATTTGATGATATCCACTTCGCAGATCAATCTTCGATCCAATCTTGAAACCATGCAGCTGGTCGAGAAGTTCGTCAAGCCGAGGGATAGGAAATTGATATTTGATGGTGGTTTTATTCACCGCTCTACTATCAATGCACATGTGCCACGATCCGTCTTTCTTTGGTACAAGAAGCTCTGGGACAGCACGAGGACTCTTACTTTCTTGAACGAAACCCTTAGCCAAAAGGTCCTCGACTTGTCGTTGTAGTCCTTCATGCTCCTTAGGACTCATCCTATACGGTGCCTTATTTGGAATTGAGGCGCCAGGAATTAAATCAATGCAGTGTTGTATACTTCGCATGGGTGGAAGTCCTTGTGGAATCTCCTCGGGTACCACATCTTGATATTCTTCAAGAAGAGGCTGGACCGGTATTGGGACTTGAAGAACTTTTTCAATCTTCGAAGATTACCAAGGCGAATGCTTCTGATAAGGAATCCCGATCTATTTCACCCGAGACCCCGAATCCCAAAGTCGCACAGCGTCGATCGCAACGTAGGGAACACTTGATGGACTGAAAGACGCCACGAACGGATGTGTAAAGCCGTACGATAAGTCTCAGATCTATTCTCACAACGCACTGCTTTTGCAAGAGATAGACGATGTTCGAACGTCGAACGAAAGAGTAACAAAGACTCGAAGAGATTCAATAAAGAAAACTCGAAATTATATATATCAAAGTTGGTTCTCTCTAATGAGAAACAAGACCTATTTATACTAGTAGGATATGGCTAAATATAGAAATATAATAATAACAAACTAATAGATATTTAAAGCTAAAATCTAGGAGAATATTACCAAGTAAATATCTAATTAGTTTGAATATAAAAAGCTTGCAAATCTCGTTCAGATCTGGTTCAAGGACTAAAATTGCAACTTGGTCCTTCAATTCTTTGATAACTGCACTTTAGTCCCTGAACATTCCAAAATTGTCATTTCTGCCCCGATCAAGTTATTGAAATTTATATTCTGACCCTCTTTATTCTGAGTTGCTATGAACATGATCGTCTCTTCTTCAAGAACCTTTAATATGAGCGTGTTAAGTTTTTCTTCGAAGTTCTTTGCTCGAAATCTTATTACGGGCCCGGTCGGTATTTGAATCTTCAACTTAGCTTGCTTCTGATTGGACTCGTTCACATCATCCCCCTCTTCTTGAAAAGGATTTGTCTCAAATCATCACTGAAATCAAAAGGAGATAAATCAGAGACATTGAAAGTGGTACTAACGTTATACTCACATGGGAGATCAATTTTATAGGCATTGTTATTGATCCTTTCGACGACTTGGAAAGGTCCATCGCCTCAGGGGAGTAGCTTTGACTTTCTTTTCTCAGGAAATCACTCTTTTGAAGGTGTATCCAAACCCAATCACCTGGTTCAAATATGACCTCTTTGCGCCCTTTATTAGCATGGCGTGTGTATTGCTCTGTTCGTCGTTCAATGTTGAGTCGTGCAGTCTCATGTAGTTGCTTAACCATCTCAGCCTTGCGCGCCCCATCCAAGTTAACTCGCTCATCCATAGGTATAGGTGATAAATCCAAAGGTGTGAGTGGATTGAGCCCATAAACAATTTCAAAAGGCGAAAACTTAGTTGAAGAATGTATAGCACGATTATAAGCAAACTAAACGTGTGGCAAACAGTCTTCCCAAGACTTAATATTATTCTGAACAATTACTCGTAGTAAAGTAGATAATGTTTGATTTACTACCTCGGTTTGCCCATCAGTTTGGGGGTGACAAGTAGTCGAAAATAAAAGCATAGTACCGAGTTTGCCCCATAATGTCTTCCAAAAGTAGCTTAGGAACTTCACGTCTCTATCCGAAATGATGGTCCGAGGTACTCCATGTAGGCGAACAATCTCTTGAAAGAATAAATCTGCAATATGGGAAGCGTCGTCCGTTTTAATGCAAGGAATAAAGTGTGCCATCTTTGAAAACCTATCGACCACTACAAAGATGGAGTCTCGTCCTTTTCTTGTCCTCGGCAAACCTAGCACAAAGTCCATTGAAATATCTATCCAAGGTGAATTAGGAATAGGTAAAGGTGTATATAAACTGTATGGTTGAACTTTTGATTTTGCCTGGCGACATGTGGTACAATTACTACATAGTCGCTCGATATCGCGCTTCATACGAGGCCAGTATAAATATTCTTGGACAATTCCTAGAGTCTTTGCAATCCCAAAATGGCCCATTAAACCTCCCGCATGGGCTTCCTTAATGATTAACTCTCGAATAGAACAATTAGGTAAACACAATTTATTAAGTCGAAATAGATAGCCATTATGCTTAATGTAATCACCACATGCTCCATGCGCAAACTTAGAAAATAACTCACTAAAATCTTGGTCTGTATCATGTAAACTCTTGATGTACTCAAAACCAAGTAATTAAGCATCTAATGTTGAAAGTAACATATACCTGCCACCACATTCTCTTTACCTTGTTTATACCTGACGACGTATGGAATAGGCTCAAGAAATTCCATCCAGCATGCATGCCTTTTATTTAGTTTATGTTGGCCCTTCAAGTACTTAAGCGATTGGTGATCAGTATGAACCACGAACTCATTAGGTAGGAGGTAATGTTGCCATGTTTCCAGAGCTCGAACTAATGCATACAATTCTTTGTCGTAGGTAGAGTAATTAAGTGCCGCGCTCCCTAACTTCTCACTGAAGTACGCAATTGGCCGTCGATCCTGCATAAGAACAACCCCAATGCCCACACCGGATGCATCACACTCAACTTCAAATGGCTTATCAAAGTTTGGTAATGTTAGGCAAGGAGGGTTGGATAACTTCTGCTTCAGTATTTCAAACGCCTCCTCCTGTGCCGATCCCCATATGAATGCTTGATTCTTCTTGATTACCTTCGTTGGGGTCGGCCGCTGTTGTATAGATTTTACCTTGTCATCGTCAACCTGTACTCATGTTGAACTCACAACGAAACCCAAGAAAACAACATGATCGGTGCAAAATATGCACTTATCAAGGTTAGCATAAAGGCATTCTTTTCGTAGTACGATAAACACTTCCCCCAAATGTATTATGTGGTCATCTAAAGTCTTACTATAAATAAGAATATCATCAAAGTAGACTACCACAAATTTGCCAATGTATGAATATAAAACATGATTCATTAAGCGCATAAACGTACTAGGTGCATTTGATCAACTAAAAGGCATAATTAGCCATTCATATAACCCTAGTTTCGTTTTGAATGCCGTCTTCCATTCGTCTCCCTCTTTCATGCGAATTTGGTGATACCCACTCTTAGGATCTATCTTTGAAAATATACATGCACCATGCAACTCATCGAGCATATCATCTAATCTAGGAATGGGAAAGCGATACTTAACCGTAATGTTGTTGATAACTCGACAATCGATGTACATCCTTTGCGAGCCGTCTTTCTTTGGCATGAGGAGGACCGGCACAGCATGGACTCATACTTTCTCTGATGTACCCCTTTGATATTAATTTTGAAATTTGTCTCTGCAACTCCTTTGTCTCCTCGGGGTTGGTTCGGTAGGCTGGACAGTTCGGTAGTGCTGCTCCAAGCACAAAGTTAATCTGATGCTCTATTCCCCTAATAGGGGGTAGTCCGATTGGCATGTCTTGAACGAGCACATCCTTGAATTCCTGCAATAAAGAATCAACGGTCAAGGGTAGCCCCTTGCCTGACTGGTTAGTAATAAAAACGGCCTCTTTATAGACGAGTAAAATCGTCGACTGTGAAGAATAGTAAGCTTTCCTCACATCGCTCATCCTCGCCAATATAGTACGCTTGTCCTTAAACTTATTTTTTTCACTTCCCTCTACATTTCCCTCGTTATTTTCACGCTCTGATTTTACCTCGATCTCTCAACATCTATCGTTTCTTTTTCTCGCTTTAATTGCTCAACTCCCTCCTTTTCTTTTTGCAATTTAATTTGATCTTCATATACTTGGCTTGGTGTAAGAGGTCTGAGAGTGTAGGTGCGGTTGTTGTGCCGTAGGGTGTACTTGTTTGCGTGATCGTCGTGTGTTACCCTCCGATCGAACTGCCACGGTCGTCCCAGTAGAATATGGCCAGCGTCCATTGGAACAACATCACAAAGCACCGAATCCTAGTAGTTGCCAATGCGGAATGAAATTAGAACCTGCTTGTAGACTCGCACATCCCCGCCGTCCTTAAACCATTGGAGTCGATATGGATGTGGGTGTTTCGTCGTTGGAAGCACCAAACTGTTCACCAATGCCACGCTCGCTGCATTCGTGCAACTCCTCCATCAATTATGACACTACATACCTTATCTCCAACGTAGCATCGTGTGTGGAAGATGTTCTCACGTTGCTCCTGGTCGTCTTGAACTACTCGCGTTCAAGGCACAACGAGATACCAACACAAGTTCAGTGGGTATTTCAACTTCTTCCCCCAAATCGCCGTCCGTTTCTTCAAATTCGACGTCTTCTTCATCATCGGTCACTACCTCCCCTGAAGCAAGCATCGTCATAGTTCTCTTGTTCGGACATTGGCTTGCGATATGCCCAAGGCCCTGACACCTGAAACACTTTATGTCGCAGTTTCTTGTCACTAGAGCGTCAAACTTCTTCGGGAGCTTGTAGTTGCAATTGGCGTCGTTGCGCTCGTCGAACTACTTGGCTTGGACGTTTCTCCACGTGGTCTGAATTGATTCCGCTCTCCCGCATCATTGCTCCTCTTCCACGTGGACTGTTCAGAAAGTCGTGAATTCCTTGAGTTGCCCCTCGTCTTGAGCTGCCTCTCTATTTTTACCGCTAAGTGTATCAGCTCTTCTAGTTCCACATAGTTTTGCAGCTCTACTAAATCTGCAATGTCTGAATTCAGCCCCGCGAGAAATCGGGCCATCGTTGACTCACGATCCTCAACATTGTTGGCACGGATCATGGCGATCTCCATATCGCGGCAGTATTCTTCAACCGTGCGGTTGCCGTGTCGTAACCTTTGGAGTTTCTGGTATAACTCTCGATAGTAGTGAGGCGGCACATACCTCTTACGCATTATAACCTTCATTTCCTCCCATGTCTCGACCGCAAGCTCACCAGCTCGTCTCCTCGTCGTCGATAATTGGTCCCACCAAACAACCGCATAGTCAGTAAATTCAGCCGCGGCTAAGGTTACCTTTCTACGCTCCGTATAGTTGTGGGAGTTGAAGATGAATTGGGTCTTGGTCTCCCATTCGAAATACGCCTCTGGATCACTCTTGCCCTGAAACGTTGGGATCTTCTGTTTTATGCCTCCACTGTCATCACGATCACGCTCGGGCTGCCTCTTTGTCGTTGATCTTCTTCGTCAAATTCATCGTTAGCGAATAAGTGAGTTTCCTCTCTGTAGTCACGTGCTCGACGAGATCCATTACGATTATGTTGTGCAGCTGCCTCGACTTGATCTATCCGCTCGTTTATCGCCTCAAGTTGTTGTTGCATCATTCGCTGCATCTGGGCGGTGATTGCTTCCACGAATAATCGATTACTTGGATTGGCGATGTCGTTTTTGTTAGATTTGGAACCGTCTGACATAGTGTCTGACTTTTTTTCTTTCTTTTTTTCTTTTTTTTTTTTTCTTTTTTTATTTCTTTTTTTCTTTTCTTTTTTTTATTTCTTTTTTTTCTTCTTTTTTTTCTTTTTTTTGTCTCTCCCTCACTTTTTTTTCACTCAACAATATGCTCACTGGTAGACCTTAAAGTCTCTTCTTGTCTTCCTGATCGAAGAAAATAGACCTTGGCAGTCGAAACGACTTCTAAGATGCATTGTAGCCCCTAAGAAATCCAAATAAGAATAATACGATATATATAGATATCTCTCCTCATATTTTTTTTTGGCTGCAATTTACTACTTTTTTTTGCTGCAATATATATATTTTTTTTTTCTTTTTACGCAGAATTTGTTTTTTTCTTTTTTTTTGCAGATTTTTTTTTTTCGCAGAATTTTTTTCGCAGAGATTTTATTTTATTTTTTTTGCAGATTTTTTTTTTGAAGAACGAGAAGAAAATAGAATTTAAAGAACGAAGAAACCTCTGATTTTGTACGCAAAAGGTTGATGTTGCACCTTTTTGATTTTTTCGAACGAACTTAGATAACGAATCAAACGTGGATTAGGCTTTGATACCACTTGATAAGGAATCCCGATCTATTTCACCCGAGACCCCGAATCCAAAGTCGCACAGCGTCGATCGCAACGTAGGGAACACTTGATGGATTGAAAGACGCCACGAACGGATGTGTAAAGCCGTACGATAAGTCCCAGATCTATTCACACAACGCACTGCTTTTGCAAGAGATAGACGATGTTCGAACGTCGAACGAAAGAGTAACAAAAGACTCATAGAGATTCAATAAAGAAAACTTGAAATTATATATATCAAAGTTGGTTCTCTCTAATGAGAAACAAGATCTATTTATAATAGTAGGATATGGCTAAATATATAAATAGACTATAATCACAAACTAATAGATATTTAAGCGAAAATCTAGGAGAATCTTACTAAGTAAGTATCTAATTAGTTTGAATATAAAAAGCTTGCAACTCTCGTTCAGATCTGGTCCAAGAACAAAAATTGCATCTTGGTCCTTCAATTCTTCGATAACTGCACTTTAGTCCCTAAACTTTCCAAAATTGTCATTTCTGATGCGATCAAGTTCTTGAAATTCATATTCTGACCCTATTTATTCTGAGTTGCTATGAACATGATCTTCTCTTCTTCAAGAACCTTTAATATGCATGTGTTAAGTTTTTCTCTGAAGTTCTTTGCTAGAAATCTTGTTACGGGCCCGATCGGTATTTGAATCTTCAACTTAGCTTGCTTCTGATTGGACTCGTTCACATCAGCTTCCATCGACTCCCCAATCGCCCTTTCAATCTGTGACTTGGAAAGTAGGTTATTTCCTGTGCCCTTTGAGACGCTGGGAATATGCTCCATTTTAAGGCCCACAAAATGACTTTCACACTCGAAAGTATAAGTTGTCCTAAACCCGTCATGGTGTGTTTTTTCTATCATACTGCCAAGGTCTCCCAAGAAGCAGATGGCATGCATCCATAGGAATAACATCACACCATATCTCATCGTTATACTTCTTCCCAATTGAAAGTTGAATAAGAGTCACCTTAAATTCGTTACCCTTTCGAAGCCACGAGAGTTTGTACGGCGAGGATGATCTCTCATCTTCAGTTTTAACTTATCCACCATGATAGAGGGGATGACGTTTTCGCAACTTCCTCCAATGATAACGTCGCACACCTTGCCGTGAGAAGTGCATTTAGTATGAAATATGTTGTTTCGCAGCCAAGACTCATCATCTACATGGGTTGTAGTGAGGTTACGTCGAACCACCAATGCTTCACCATGGTCCTCGTAGGTGACTTCTTCCTCATCTTCAAGATCTTCATCATATATGGGTCCTACCTCGGATGGACTGTCATTGACTTCTTCCTCGACAAGAGTGATGACCCTTCGATTCGGACAATCTGCAGCAAAGTGCCCGAGACCCTTGCACTTGAAGCATGTTTTTTATTGTTGGAACCATTAGGCTTGGAACTGTTTCCCTTGTTTGCAACAACCCTTTTTTTCGCTTCCTTTGTTGGTTCGCCCTTAGAAACAGAAGTACTTCCACCAGTAGGGTGATTCTTGTTTGAGATAAAACAGCCACCGCTTAGGCTAGACTCCCTTTGCTGTTTTTCCACTTTGAGAGCCAACTTACATACGTCATTGTACGTCCAGTACGGCTATAATTGGACAATATTCCCAATCTCGTACTTAAGACCACCAAGGAAGCGAGCAATAATTTGTTCATCTGGCTCCATTACATCACACTTCATTCGGAGATTTTCAAATTCAGCGATGTAGTCTCCCACGAACAACTCCCTCTGTCTAAAGTTGTGATACTTGAGAAAGGCATCGTGGCGATAATTATCTGGTAAGAATCTCTTGCGCAGTTCCTTCTTCATCTTGCTCCACGTTCTAATCCTTGGTTTGCCATCTCGAGCCCATTGTTTGTTCAGGTGTTCCCACCAAAGAGAGGCATACTTCCTCAGTTTGATAGCGACAAACTTCACCCTTTGATCTTCTAGAATTTCTTGAACTCAAAGATCCTTTCAACTGAGATGAGCCAATCAATGAATTCGTCGGGGTCACTCCCTCCAACAAAATCGGGGACGTCAACCTTGAAGTCAAAAGACTTCCCAGGAACATTGTTCCTTCGCGGTCTCTCTTCCCCGGTTGAGTCGTTACTTGAGTTATCGTACTCCTCATTATAGAAAATATTATATTCATTTGAAGAGTCACCTTCGGAATCATGACCCTCAACATCACGATTCGGAAGTTCGCTACGTGCAAGACGTTGCTCGAGTTGTTGCACTTGTCTCCTTAAATCATCCAGTTCGATGCCACGCAGATCGCGCTCACGCCTTGGAGTTTCTGTCCTTCGACGAGGCGGCATCTCCGACCTTAGCTCTGATACCAAGTTGACACCGAAAAATATAGGAGAAGTAGGAGGTAGACACAAGGCACGCTCAAATATCACCACTCTAGGAACACCAAGAGTACAAGTAGAAGATACAATCTTCTAATGACAAGTTGTTTTTAATCAAACGATCATACTGCTTTCCCTATTACATTGACCTTACTTATTGACCATACTAACCACGAAAATAAGTGAAATTAAGGAAGAATGTTGAAAGACTTATTAGTAACGAAATCTGATGCAAAAGAACCCAAAAACTTGATTGTCCTTCCAACTTCTCATTTTTTGACTATGTCTGACAGACTACAGTCAGAGGGTCCTATCTCCGTCCATACTTAATATTTTCTTGGGTCGTTAATTTTCTTGAAAACTAGACTCGCTTGGCTTTCCAATGGTACCAATTTTGCCTCCTTATTCTGCGTCAATGAAAGCAGTTTATTCCGTGAAGTTGACAGTTCAGTAGCAGATTTTCCAGTGTCACAAGGACCATAACGGCTTGAACTTTCAGGCCGTGCTTTCTCGCCATTTCTAGGAGCTCGGGTTAACCTCCCCAAACATACTTCCCAGGCTCATCGCACTCCACGAGGCCCCACCAAACGTCCATCATTACACCTTCGACGCCAGCGCTTTTCAAGGCCATCATGCATTCATCGCCTTCTTACGGTTCACCGTGTGCTGCCATGTCACAGTGTCTAGAGAGACATCATTACGTACAGTGGGGCGCCTTTTTGCCTTCAACGGCTAAGGATTGCCTCCAGCTATGTGCAGCTCTTCTCTGGCGATGAATAGCAGTAGTTGAATGGTTAGGTAGTCGATTTGTCTGAAAAGTTATGTTTTTTTTTCTCGTTGTTGGTATGGCTAAGGACTAAAGGTGTAATTTTTTCGAGGGTAAAGAAAAATGGAGAAATTTCCGTCACCTGGTGAGGTCATCAGACGTCATCAGGGCCTACGCGGCGGCGAAAACTAGGCTAGGGGAGGCGACGGCGTGGGGAATACACGCGCTCAGACTCCTTGCTTACCGGCACGCGTAGGCTCGCCGAAACGGGAGGCCTCCGTAGGGAGAATTACGTAAATAGTGTTATTTTGAGAATTAATTTACAAAACTAGTTGAGTTTTTACGACTATTACAAAACTAATCAACTTTTTCAATTCTAACTATCATTATTATCATTTCTACCACAAAAATATGTAAACTACAAATTTTCGGTAATATTATCTTAAACTAACATTTGTTACAATACCAAACTCATTTTTACCAAATGCATTTTTAATTTTTCATCCAAGTATATTAATTAAAGAAATAAATAAAATGAAAATGAACGTAATCTAACTTGACTCCCACATGCTTAAACAAAACAATAATTATTATTAAAAAAACATGCTTTTACTATTATTTATTTAGTTACTTAAATCAACAAAAACTAAAAACCAAACAATCTCACAGTTACTTGGACAACTAGTGTTCTTGTTCCCGGTAAATGTAAAAGACAAAAATTGGATGTAATCGAACAGGATGATATTTAGATAAAATAGATCGAAGACTCACAAGAAACATTCAAGGGTAATGTTGATAGTTGTCAAATCTTTCGGCAAAATTAATCTTTATTATATTATGATGTTTTTTGAATATTTTGAGGATTATGATTTTTTATTATTTTTAATTTATTTATGCGTTAATACTACTTTTCAAGTATTACTAAAAAAAATAATTATTATAATAACAATAATATAGTTTAGTTGAAAGTGGGTTTCATGTCGAAATTTATTCTATACATGTTAATTTTTTGCCGTTAAAAAATGAATTGTGGTGAATTATATAATTATTAGTAATTATGTTATTAACTTAAACTAATAACTGTCGAAATATTGTAATTTTGAAAGTTTTGTGGTGAAAAATGAAAAGAATAATAGTCAAAATTATTATTAGTTTTGTAATAGTTTCAAAAACGCAGCTCGTTTTGTAATTAAATTATCAAAATAACATTGTTTACGTAATTCTCTCGGCCTTCGTACGCCTACTAGAAGTAAAAGCAATTGCCACTCGAAGGCCCAAATTGTGGCTCCATTAGGCCCAAGAAAAACTAACCAATCTGACGTCCAAGATTTCAGTGGTAAAAGAAAAGAATATGTGTTAAGTTGCGACAAGTAAATCATAATATTTGATACATTGTGGTCGTTTTGCATTGTTTTTCTAGGCATTAATCCCACATATCAAAACTCAGTCGATCATATTGTCTTTCTAATTCTAGGAACTAATATGTTTTGCACACTCAAATTCATGCGCAATAATACAAAAATACATCATGTTAATTTTACCTAAAAATATATGGGTAACATAGTAATTGATTGAGAGTAGTGAGGGTTTTCTTTTAATTTTAGTTTAGTATTTTATTAATGTGAAATTTAACACGCCAAATCAATTTGGATTTGAACGGTTTGTATCCAATCCTGAGCTTTTTATATAAAAATAAAGATAGACCAGTCTAAATGATCACAAAACGGTTTTTGTAATTTTGAATATGCTAAAGACAATAAAAATGATGTGAAGATCTAATTTTTATTATGTGAATCCTCATACATGAAATAAATTATTGCCAATGTGTAGAACTTATATTTTTATTAAAATAGGTCAATTTCTTGGTCAAAATCATCAGAAATAAAATCATACTGTATTACCATGTAATAAGAACCACAAATTACACCTCGATTATTTTCTGAATATGTTTATACATTCAATTCAAGCAAGAAAAAACCCTCTAATAAAGAGGGCTCCGAAGTTAAATCAACGACGCCTTTGCAACTCAATCAATATGCAAATCATTCTCTGATAGCCGGGAATTGTCAGGCAGGTTCTTCAGCCCACCTCTTTACTTTCCCAATTTGCCCCTGTAATCGACATTTCCTCCCTTGCATCTAGCGATATACGTCCAAATCCAGGGGTATTGTCCGAAAATCATACTCTGCCTCGTTGTCTTGCCAGAGCTCGTAGCTCACCTCGAACCCTCCATGTCGGGAAACGGTTTGGATGTTGTTGAATCGAATAGTCGCTTAAGATTGTTGCGTATTGAATAGAGATCTCGGATTGTGATGAAAGTATGAGCTCGTCGACGATTTGGACGGAGGATTCCGCCGTAGCTTCACCGCAGGAGTCAAATTTGAGGCAAAGGTTTGATTTTTATTCCCAATTTGACCTCCGTTGTCCCCATTTTTTTTATGGAATTCGATTGTGTTGGATATGGGTTCTGTGCAATAGGTGTTTGATTTGATCTTTCGTGTCAAGATTTACTAGGAGAATTGGAGTGGTTCGTTTTGGATGATGTATGATTTGCATGCTTATGTTGGATGCGATTCATGAACTTTTTGCTACTCTTGTTGTTGCATTTGGTAAGGAATTCATTTTGGTGTCGGAGAAGAACAGAAATTTCACGTACTAACCTTTACCTGCGTTAGGAATTTGAAGTTTTATGGCTCCAGTTTACTTAATCTTTCTTTTGTTGGGCTTGCCGCTTGCTTCACTAGTTGTGGAAGATTGAGTTTGAACTAATTTCCTTGACGAGGGCACTTTCATAACTCGTTGCTGAAGATTTTCGAAATTTCCCTTGTTATCCATTCCAAAGTAGTCTTGTCATACGTGGCATCTCCTCAAACACGTCTAGATCTCATGCGATTCAATGTTCTGCTTACATGCCGTCCGTTATAACCTTTCGTTTTCTTCACTGGTTTGGTTTGCTTTAAATCTCCTTCTGTAGAAATGTCTTTATACTGCTAGCACAAAGAGAGATTTCTCCCCAAACAAAGCGATCTCCCCGGAGATTTTGGGGCAAGGCTTCCAATTTTGCCACTGGTTCCTCTTTACTAAAAAGAGAAACTGCAAATGATGCGAGACAAGAACTTCGATCATGGTATTTTGCTCCTCTTCCATTTACATGGCTATTAATGGTTGCTCTTCAAAGACATGGAAGATTGTTTCTTAGAAAAGTTCTCTGAAACTGCAGGGCTGAGGCTGAGTCGTTTCTACATTTGTCAGCCAAGTATTGCCCATTGTTGCCTCCGCCCAGGTCAACCATTGCCGCATCCTTTAGTCCAGATGGAATGACACTTGCATCGACTCAGTAAGTCACTTTCTGTATATGTGTGTGAGTATTATTGTATGTATATTGTGCAAATCTGTACCTTATGAGTCCTACAATGGCAGTGGAGACCACACGGTTAAGATAATTGACTGTCCGACTGGGAAATGCTTGAAGGTGCTCAGCGGTCACCGAAGAACACCTTGGGTGGTAAGTCGTCGTCTTATTCCTCGAAAACTTGAGCATTTTCTTCATTGGTGTATGAAGAATAGCAAACATAATAATTAGCAAACAATTCCAACTATTCTATGTGCAACTGTAAAATAGAGAAATTCTTGCTCTTCTGTGGTCTTTAAAGTTAATAGTGGGAATTCTTCAGGTTAGGTTCCATCCACTTCGCCCTGACTTTCTAGCCAGCGGAAGTTTAGACCACGAAGTGCGCCTATGGGATGCGAAAACTGCAGAGTGCATAGGATCGCGCGATTTTTGTAGATATACTCGACGAGTTTATAAACGTCATTCCTTCCTTAATTCATTCTCACCGTTCGAATAAGCTTTTTTACAATGCAGACCGTCCCATCGCTTCGCTCGCCTTTAATTCCCTAGGAGAAATACTGGCCGTAGCGTCGGGGCACAAGGTAATTACTTAACAAAAGAAAAGTGTCTGTTCTGTTCTGTAATATCTCATCAACCCATTCCATTCTCTCAACTTTTCTCGCTTGACAGCTCTACATATGGCACTACAATAGACGAGGAGAGGCTTCCTCCCCCACAATGATACTAAAAACCCGCCGTTCCCTTCGTGCTGTTCATTTCCTCCCAAACGGCGCTCCTTTCCTCTTAACCGCCGAGGTACAGCTTCCAAAATTTAGACCAATTTAACCAACTCCCTTACCATCTCAGTTTTCTTACCGTAAAACTCTTTCCATTTCAGGTCAACGATCTCGACTCTTCAGACCCTTCGATGTTGACCGCGACCTCCAATGGCTACTTGCACTACCCTCCTCCAACTATATACCTCGCCGACGAACACTCCACGTTGGGCGACGAGCCACTGATATCAACAATGTGGCCTTCGCTCGGAGCTAACCCTAATAACGTTCCACAACATAGGAGGGATTCTTCCACATCTGTTCGCCTTCTTACGTACTCAACTCCATCTGGTCAGTACGAACTTGTTTTGTCCCCAATTCGATCTCCTGCCCGGGAAGAAGGGCACGGAAATTCGATGGAAACAGATGCAGCGGCTGAAGAGAGAGGAAGCAATCAGTATTTCCCTTTTGCTGATACTTCGAATTGGGAGGTTCCTTTCTTACAGGGATGGCTGATTGGCCAGAGCCAAGCCAGCCAGCGAGGAGGGCAATCGCAACAAAGCGAGGGTTTGACATCGATGGGAGGAATTCCTTCGTCGAGAATTTCGGGCAGGTCTTCTTCTACTGCTACTACTACTACTACTACAAGGCACCACCACCGTAGATCTCCACGCCCGAGAACAACTGAGCAGGGCGATCCTCAGCCCACCATGAGCCAGGTCCAAGCCGAGCTAGCCACTTCGCTGGCGGCGGCTGCAGCCTCCGAGCTGCCATGCACCGTTAGGCTCAGGATATGGTCCCATGACGTGAAGAATCCGTGTACGCCTCTTGACACTGAAGAGCAGTGCCGTTTAAATATTCCCCACGCCGTGCTCTGTAGGTATGTGAGGATTTATTTCGGTCATTTCGAATGTAAAACGAATAGGGATGACATGTCATAGACGTCGACAGTGAAATGGGCGCACATATTTCGCCGTGTGGGAGGTTTTTAGCTGTTTGCGTGGCGTGTCTAGTGACGAACAACGATGCTGATCAGGGGTTAAATCCTCGTGGGGTCCCACATGATTTTTTGTCGTCTTCTCCGACTAGGCATCCCATTACGTCTCACCCGATCATCTATGAGTTGAGGATATATTCTCTCGAGGAGGCGACGTGAGTAGTATTAAATTTTGTGCTCGTTATTTTCCTTGGCATCTTTTTTGGATGATTTCTTTTCTTACATAGACTTGCTTTCAACTTTGTTTACCGTAGATTTGGCTCTGTCCTAGCCTCTCGCCCAATAAGAGCTGCTCACTGTTTGACGTCAATACAGGTTCTTCTCGCTCTTAGATTTGAGGCATAAATGCGATATACAATACAATTTCGTAAGTTTTGAGAATCCTTTGCAGTTCTCTCCTACCTCGGATCATCTGTTACTAGCTTATGGTCGGCGCCACAGTTCACTTCTCAAAAGTGTACTAATCGATGGAGATTCAACAGTTCATATTTACACAATTTTGGAGGTTAGGAGCCTGCATTGATTTTTTATCTGCTTATTTCCAACGCATTGTATCGTGTCGTAGTCGTATTCTTCAGAGTTTCAGTCTTTCCACTGCTGTTTTTTTGGTGCAGATCTACAGAGTTTCTGATATGGAGCTCGTCAGAGTTCTTCCGAGCGCTGAAGATGAGGTTAATGTAGCTTGCTTCCATCCTTCGGTTGGCGGTGGCTTTTTATACGGAACTAAGGTCAGTGACAAGCTTTCAGTGAAATGTAATAACTTAAGGACATATATGATCTCGAATATTTTTACAGGAAGGGAAGCTTAGGATTCTCCAGTGCAATGCATCAGAAGGCTTTAAACACGAGGAATACTCTGCTTCAGATAGCGTCTTGTACGAGGTAGTTACTTATTCGCCGATATTAAACTGTTCCTTATATCTGTTGAAGAATTTCGAGACATGGTTCGATAAAATGGTTTGTTCTTTTTCATGTACGGTTTTTAAAAGTCTTGGCTTCTTTCCTAGGTTTGATGACAACTATGACCCTTGTCCGATCTGAGGGGTATTTATGGGATTTACTTCACGCAAGATGTGTACATACAGTTCACCGTCGACTCACCGCTGCAAACCATATAGAAAGATGATGTTCGATACAGTCGAAGTCGTCACAAACTGACTGACTAATCTTTTTTATCCTCTTTTTTTTTGGGATATATTTGATGATATCAAGGAAAAAGAAAAACTTACTTATTATTTCGTCGGACATAATGAGGTTTGTTGCTGTTCATTCTGGGTTTTCGGAGATTAAAGAAAAAGGATGAAGAAGGCTGAATGATATGATTATCTACTTCTGTTATCTTCATCACCCTTTTGATTGATCTTTTACCGAATCATAATAGAAAGGGAGTTTAATTGCATTTAACGGAAAAATTAGCCAACAAGGAAACATAGGATCCCGTTTTATTTCCTAATAAAGATCAAATGAAAAACGTATCTAATCGTTTGCTTACTGAATCTCGTAAATGATATATATAGTAAATATCCACAAAACCAGTATATCAAATAGCAAAGATCTTTCATAAAAGGATACTTTCCATATAAGTGCTCTCCACAGAAAAGAATTAGTCCTATATATACATTTATAAAGATGCATGACGAAAAACAACGTTAATACCAATCAAATCCACACAGGCCACAAACATGTCTTCTTCTTCTTCTTCTGTATTCCTCGTCAAGCCTCTTCAAGTGGACGAAGAAAACACGAATCAACTCAGCCTCATGAGCCTAAAGAGCAACGGAACACCCACAGTAAGCACACATGCAGACCTAAGAAGCAAACGCTGCGTAGGTTCTTCTCAGGGATGGCTCGCCTTTACGGACAGAGACAATGCAAACCCTTTCCTCGTCAACCCTTTCGACAAAACCCTAATCATAACCCTACCAAGCTTTTCTCCACCAAGACGCAGTCACCCTCTCTCCACAACCGTTACCATCGATAAGCTCATCCTATCTGCCAATCCCAGCTCAAGAAGCTGCAAGAAATTCATCGTAGCAGTTATGTACACCTACTTTCTTGACAGAAAGCTCGCCTTCTACGTCCATGGAGAAACTCGGTGGTTCTTCCCTCCGAAGGGAGGGAAATTAGACACCTACTACGACATCGTCTTCAGCGGCAGCGATTCTATGCTTCTTGCCTTAGGCTCAGGGCCAGAAATCGAAATATGGGACTCGAACAAGCTCGTTCCTGTAAGGGCCATCGGGTTGAAAGGTTCTTGGTCCCAAGACGGCGAGAGGTTCGACTCCGAGCTGTACTCCGGCGAGTGGTACTTGGCCCTATCGCCGTCGTCTGGGCGGATGTTCGTCGCCATGAGGTACGTCGGCGAGTTCGTGAGGTACGACGGCGAGGTGGTGCGAGAGGGGGATACGCTGACGGACTACTGCTCGGCGCCGCTGGTCTGCCCCTACAGGACGGTGTTCTTTCACGTGTATAGGGTGGATCTCGCCGGCGGCGACGGCGGATGCGCCGAGGAGGGAATTTTGATCGGGGCTGAGGAGTCTGATATGGATGGTCTGGCGATGTTCGTGGGTGGAAACGAGTCGGTGATGGTTCAGACGGCGGCGGCGAACTGGCCGGAGATGAAGGGGAATCGGATTTACTTCACCGACGACTACTTCGATCGAATGGAGGAAGATTACTGCTACGGTGGGCATGATATGGGGATTTTCGACTTGAAGGAAGGGAAAGTCGAAGATTTAATGGAGGGTCAAGGAGATAGAATCTTTCCTCCGCCGTTTTGGATGATAACTAAAAACCTCGGACCGAGTTCGTCGTAGGAAGTTAGATGTAGTTGGGTTTTTTTATTATTTGGATTTGAAATAGCTATATTATATTCTTCGTTACAACTACAACACCCAAATAAAGCCAGGTGTCGTCTTCTAGTTCGAGTGCGTGTGTGTCTTTTCCCTGACAAGCTCTCCACGTGACTGTTACACGTGTTAGAATATTGACGATTTGGGTCCCTTAAAATCTTCCAATTGAAGACGATGAAAATATTTATTTAGACCAAAACAAAGGCATCATCATAATTAGCTGGAACACTCAAAATCTCTTCATCGTTCATTCCAAACGAACCCCAAAGAGTCAGCGAATACACTCGGCACCGATTTATATTACATGTACGACGAACATTGCCATACGCTTCTAGATTCCTCTCTACAGTGTGGATATATAAGAGATCCCATGAAACAAAAAATTAATAAATATATTTTGCTTGACTGGGCAACTCTTGAGAACCTCCTTCTCCAAAGTCTGAAGATTGGTCTTTCGAGAGTTGGGGTTCGGTTCTCTCATATAATTCCTCTGTTTCGCAGACATGTCTGTTACTTTGAATTCCATCCCAGCCAATCACAGGTGCAAATATCCCCATGAGCAGAGCTTTTTATCTCTTCAGAAACCCAAAATCAAGTGTTCGAAAAGGTTCGAAAGGCGCAGCCCACGACTGCTTATAAGCTCGGCTATCGCCGTCCCAGACGACGAAGTGCCTTCGATCTGCACCAAGTCCGATAAAAATCGCATCTTTGGTGAAAAGAACGAACTTACGCAGGTGGGAAATCGACGGATGGCTGTCTTGTGTGGGCTCGGCTACTACGCCAATGGTTTCAGAGGCTTTCCTTGGTTAGCTCTGAATTTTCACATGGCGCACGGCTTGAATATGGACCCATCTACCTTGCAGCTTGTGCAGAATTTGGGCAATCTGCCTATGGTCGCTAAACCTTTCTATGGGATTTTGTCAGACTCGTTGTACATCGGCGGCGCTCGTAGGATACCTTATATCTCCATAGGAGGTAAGAAAAAATCATTACAAAAAAGCAAGAAACTTCCCAGTTCATGCTTGCACTCTTTCTTTACAGATATTGGTGCTTTCGTCTGAAAAGAATTTTGCTGGATTTGATAATTGTTTGCTGCTTGTAATCATTTTTCTTACGATATCAATCTCCTCAGTTGTTTTGCAGGCACTTTCTTGGGGAACGATGGCCTTAATCCCAATAGCCACAGAAGCTCAATTCGCTCTAATGGCATGCGTTCTTCTGACCAATCTCGGCGCATCTATCTCCGAGGTTGCAATGGATGCCCTCGTTGCAGAGTACGGCCAGAAGAAAAGAATCCCAGGACTTCAATACTACGCTTACACGGCGTCTGCGCTCGGCGGAGTCGTAGCAAACTTACTCGGTGGCTTTTTCTTGCTCAGAACGCAGCAAACGAAGTCAATGTTCCTCGCCTTTGCAGCTCTGCTCGCGCTTCACCTCACCGTATCCTTGAGAACGAAAGAGCAATCGCTAGGCCTCACTCACACAGCAATGAGGAAATCAGTCACTCAGGCCATAGGGAAGCAGTACGCCGACCTTTTGCTGGCGATCAAAGATGAACGCATTTCCCGCCCCCTTTTCTGGGCAGTTTCGTCCATTGCGCTAATCCCAGTTTTGTCGGGCTCCATTTTCTGCTACCAAACGCAGCGCCTCGGCCTCGACCCGTGGATCATAGGAATGTCGAAAGTCACGGGGCAGCTAATGGTGCTTACGTTCTCAGTCCTGTACAATCGTTTTGGACGAAGCATTCCCATGAAAAAAGTGGTCTTTACAGCTCAGCTCTTATACTCCATCTCCCTCCTCCTCGACCTTGTCCTAGTGAAGCAGATAAACTTACAGCTCGGAATCTCAAACGAGGCCTTCACGCTCTGTTTCTCGGGATTGTCTGAGACTATTTCGCAGTTCAAACTCTTGCCTTTCCACGTGCTCTTCGCAAGCCTGGCCCCGCCCGGCTGCGAGGGTTCGCTCATGTCTTTCGTTGCCTCTGCGTTGTGCCTGTCGTCGATATTCAGCGGGTTCTTAGGCGTAGGCCTGGCCTCGTTTCTTGGCGTAACTTCTGGCGATTACTCGAACCTTTCTTTGGGAATTGCTGCGCAGTTTTGCGCTGCTTTGTTGCCTCTGTTTTGGATCGATTGCGTGCCCACGGTGGGAGTTATTACGCCCGACAAGGCGAAGAACAGAGGCGCGAGCAGAAGGGCTCGAAGAAATAGGAGAGTGGGACGAAGGGTTGTTTTCGATTCGAGTTATAGCTATCGTCGGGAAAGAGAAAGGGAGTCAGATTTGCGAAGGTGAGAAAGGAAGACATGGAAAAACAGATTCATCTCGGTGATCATGCAAAAGGGTCTACCAAGTTTCTCTTTGCAACGATGGCTAAAGCAGCTTAAGATCCATCGAAGTTTTCGACTGAAGTTAAGAGGGTAAAGTATAGGCAGGTAAATGGGCACATTTGAGTTCTTCATCCAATGACCACAGCCATCGTCTTAGGCAGCTCTTAGCATTCATTTGAGGGCTCTCTTTAGTTTATGTTATTACACAGTAAGTTAGGACCTAACTTAGGGGCTCTTCGTTGGTCTTTAATTCAGCCCATATCATCTCGTACTGTTTCCGTGTTATAGCTACGATCGATCGATCACGTGAATATATTCAAGAATATTGCTTCTTTTTTGGGTTTGAATTGAACGATGATACTATCTATAAATATTCAATATGAAAATGCATAAAAAGGCATGACTTTTTTCATTGTGTAGCATGTGAGTAGCACATGATTCACTTGAAGAGTGGTTGCAAGAACATGGAACATGGGAGGAACCTAATTGTTCGGTCCAAAACATGGGCGCCAACTAACTAGAGCAGAAGCAAATATCAAGATTTAATAATATGATAAACACAAACACATTATATATATAACGGTTGATATTTGGTTTGATTGATTGTTCATCAACATGATGAAGACAAGGTGGTGGCTTTGATTGATTGCTCGATCGTCACGCCACCAATGATGATTATTGGATCCCATTGCATTATTCAATCTCTTCTTTTACAGCGAAAGACAGCCGACTAGTTTAAAAACTAATTTCAACAAACTATTTTCTAACCATTGTTCGGCCTTTTCCTTACAAATCTTGTGAAATTTTGATGTTTGTAACGTAGCCACATTTTTATTTTTTGTTTTTAAAAAAAAAAATGAAAGCAATCAAATATCTGAAGTTTGTTGCGGTGTCGTGGTACGTATGATGTAGAGATCTTGTGAGGAAAAAAATGCAATCTTGGAGAAAAAACGATTCATCTTATCTTTGTGAGTCCCACGATATTTTATTTTAATTAATGGATATTATATCGTCATAATTGCGATTTTAATATAATCTTCTTTTTCTGTTGTTGCCCCTCCCCCACAACATATCTTATTGTATTTGGGATTACGACATAAAATGTCAATGGATAACAAATCTGTACTGTACATGTGATTCGTATAATGTAATAACAGGCAATTTCTAATTTTATATCACAAATCACTCCTCCTCCTCTCCGCATGAGAATGACGAAAATGACCCCAACCACAACCACACTTGTACACGTGGTATCAGGTTATTGGGTACGTGACGAGCCTTGAATGTACAATGACGAAACTGCCCCTCCAACCACTGAGCTTGTGGGGTGCCTTTCTGCAATTTGTGCTATGATGAAACTTATTTCGCATGCTTTGGTAAATTAGATTAGATTAAGTCGAGCTAATAAATATGCAATAAAAGTAAACTAACTATTACGTTTCTTTTAACTTAATCCTCACCCACCCATACCAAACGAAGAACAAAGAGAAATGACAAATTTTAATTAGTTTAGACTTTAGAGGAACAAGAAAAAAGGTAAAACAAACCTAATAATGGTCCACCACCACTCGTATTGAAAGTGTAAATAAAAATCGTAGTGGGCATGTAATATTGTTGACATTTTGAATACTTTCGTTCATGCATCTTCGAAAATTAAAAATAATAAAAAAAAACGAATATTTCACTACAAGATCCCCGTGATTAGAGGGCATACACAAACAAAGCCGGTCGGAAAAATTTCAAAAAAACATGAAGAATATATAAGAAAAGAAAAAATCACATCCGACCATTTATTTTCTTTATTAAATTACTAAAATTCAAAATCTCTGCCTCGTTGAATTCGATAAAAATAATAAATGAAATCAATGTCATCATCGCTCTTTCTTTAATAACGCAGAAACAAGAACAAGGGCAATAAAAGGTGTGTTGTATTTGTAATAAGTCTCTCTTCTCTCACACCTATTACTCTCTCTCTAGCATAACAAGAGAAAACGCAGAAAAGAAGAAAAACCCATTAAAGAAGAAGAGAAACTCATCTGAGAAATGGAGATTTTGAACCCAACAGAAGCTTTATTCGACGAGGACTTCCTCAACTTCACCCTCGAAGGTGCTGAGCTCATAGGCGAAGAGAACGACTCGAAAGATTCTTCCTCTTCCTTCGACTCCAAAGCGACGTCGTTCAGCCAAGAGATGAACAGCGCTTCCTTCTCCGTAAGTTTTCCCTCTCTCTTTTGTTTCCGGCGAGCTTGGCCTCAGCCGCCGGCTTACTTTCTGTCGTGAGGGTACCCTAGTAATTTCGAAACGTGGGGGCATATTCGGAATATAATTTAACGGACGAGACTCGTCACGTTATGCCGTGAGTGGCGGGGGACGTAAATGGCGAAACTGCCCTTCATGACCTTCAATGTACTTTTTGAGACGTATCTTGGCCATTTCTTTTGACTTTATCGAACCCTTTCAAACTCTTTGACAATCATTTAATCTTGAAATTAATTTAGGAACTAACGGAAATGTGCCCAACCCATCAATTTGAAAAAAGAAAAGAAGCTGAAAATCCCTGGTTTTGTAAAGATTCAATCTTTGTTATTACAATGTCAAGCTCGAACTAACAGCTTCATCATATCAAATTTATTACAGGAATTTGTCGAAGAACTCGAATGGCTATCGAACAAAGACGCCTTCCCCGCCGTCGAAACATGCTTCGGCATTTTGTCCGACAATCCACAGCTCATCCCGAAACACCAAATTAGCCCTAATAATTCCAACCTCAATCGCAACGCAAGTTCAATTTCATCATCGATCGCCAGCTTATGCTTCGTAGGGCTCAAAGTCCCAACAAAATTCCCAGTTCGTCCCAGAACGAAGAGTCGCCGGAGAAGCAGAAGAATTTCCTCCGACGAATTGCCACCTCGGAAGGCGAGCATCGCCTTATTATTCAAGAAAAGGCCAATTAGGAGTTCTTCGGGGGGAATGGGAAGGAGGTGCCTCCATTGCCAGTCGGACAAGACGCCACAGTGGCGTGCGGGCCCCATGGGCCCGAAGACCCTCTGTAATGCTTGCGGGGTGAGGTACAAGTCGGGCCGTCTTCTGCCCGAGTATCGGCCCGCGAATAGCCCGACGTTTTCGAGCGATTTGCATTCGAATTCGCATAGGAAGGTTGTTGAGATGAGAAGGCAGAAGGAGGTGGTGGAGGCCGTGGATATATAGATATATGTAGGATATATATATGTAGTCTTTAATTTTATGGTGTAGTTTCTTTAGTTTATGCATGCAACGCATTTTTCTTTTCTATTACATTGGCAGATTTTGGTTAGATTTAACTAGAGTTTGATGTAATGCATTAGATATTATTTGATAGTGATGATGCCAATTTTTGCTTTGTTTATATATATTCCGTTGTCGAGGAGATGAGCTTTGATTGTGTGTTCTTTTGTTTTTTCTTACATATTCTTCTTTTTCTTGTCAGAATAGTACGCTGTCTGTTCTTTCACAATGCATGCAGTATATGCTTTTTGAACGTTGGATTGGAATCTTTGGCCGATGATCAATCATTCATAAGGGCAATGTGAAAGCATGCTCTGCTCATCTACCTTAATAAATATTACTTACTCCGACTCATTTAATTCTTCCCAATGATTAGTGGACACGGAGATTAAGAAACTACATTATTTTAATATTATAGTACACTTTTAAGGTACGGAGAGAGAAAACTTATTAGTGGGCACGCAAATTAAGAAGTCTTATTTTAATATAAATGGTGTAATTAGTTTAATTATTGAAATAATTTTTTACCAAAACTGAAAATGGGAAGAATTATGTGGGACGCCCGAAACAGAAAGATGAGAAGAAATAAGTGGGACAGAGGTAGTACTAAATATTCAAATTATATATATATATATATATTCATAAATATTACTTAATATTCAAAATTATATATATTCAGAAATATAATACACTAGTATAGATAGTAAACCTTTAATTACGACAAATTTTCTACTGACCGCCACCGCCTCTGCGGCCTGGACCACCAACAAAACCACCGCCGCCTCTGCGGCCATAGCCTCCCCCATACACATAACCACCGCATCCGACTCCGCCGTAGCCTCCTCCGGGGCCGCCGCCGACCCATCTTGGAAAACCTGGTGTTCCAGGGAAATCACCGCCTACTCCCCCGCCGCCCCATCTTGGAAAACCTGGTGTTCCAGGGAAATCACCCTGTAAGATTCCGTTCGAATTATGGTTGATTTCTTACGGGTATTTTATCAAACAGTTTAGGTGCGAAGTGTTTATATCCGAGAAGTAAGCGAAAGACTATTGAGAACGAAGATATAAGAGCTGAGAAGATAGAAGATAAGACGAATTGAGATGAAGAAGAGAGTTGATTGAGAGGAGAGACAGAGAAGATCGAGAGGAGAGATCGAGCTAGGCTAGAAGGAGAAGACGATAGAGAGATTAGAGTAATTCATTCTTGCTTAATCGTTTGAGTCTATGCCTTACAATATAAATGCAAACTACTAAGGGGGCACATCCCATATTGGGCTAATTTAATATAATATATATTGATGATATCATGGGCCAAGCCCAACCCGTATGGCCCCATCATTCTCTTCACTCGGGATACGACATTGCCTTCCCGTTGAAACATCCTTGTCCTCAAGGATGAGCTGATAGAATTCTCGACTATGCCCAATAACGACCCTCCGCCATAGCATGCTCTTGTCGATATACATTTTCCACGATCGAATGGAAAAAGTGAGCTCCCGACGAAACTAACGACCCCAGTCTTGTGAGGATGATGCTCGACAACGAGACCATGACCATTGCTTGCTATCATACGTGTACTCTTTCCACGATCGAAAGGAAAAAGTGAACTCACGAGTATGAACATGAAGTCACCTCGAGCGAGTTTAGAGCCACCCATCAGATTGCGCATTCCTCCATGCAACAACGTCATCATCTCATAATAAGTCTCTACGCCGCCAAGGTCAATTACATAAGTGCTTAAAAGAACCTCCACGACCTCTTCCTTGGTGGTGGTACCCTTGTGCTCGAAAGAATCACCACGGCCACCTAGTAGATGTATACACGAAAAGATCATGGAAACAATTTCAATAAGCAACAAAAGATCCTTATCCATCGCCGAGCGAATAAACCACATTCCCTCGACAATAGGTTCTCGTCCCCGATCAAAAGGTATACTACGCTCCTTTCCAACGGTCAACTGCTCAATATACCAACACCCTAGGCGTGATGTAGTTACCCAGTCAAATAACTCATCCGTAGCCAACACAAACCCATATTTGACTATCACCAAATCATCACTTACAATTTCAGCAACATTAACTACACCAAAACCCGACCAAATGAACCTGTCGGCTTTGTTTTTGCATAGACCAGTAACTCCCAACGCATTTGAGGGTGTAGTAAGGCATTGACAGCTCTTGGTGGATGCTCCAGTTGCTCTGAAATCGATATCAAATGAGTTCGCCAATAGAGGGTTACTCTCAATAGCAATATGGGGAACTTGTAGTTTTTGGCCAAACTCCACTGCGTCACCCCAACGTCCCCGATCAAACGGTAGGCTAGATACCCCTTCCACGAGTAGCCACTCGGTCTCGCACCGTCCTCGATCAAACATCATATTTTGATGTGATAATAATCTTCCATGCTTTTCAAGAACGTCAACCCATACAAACTCCTCGTCGCCTAACACAGATTCATCAACCACCACAAGCGAATACGTCTTAAGCATCACCAACGAGTCGTCATCACCTAGGACTAGCTTCTCAGTGCCGCCATCAACCAATACCGAACCAATCCCAACTAACAACAGCGACTCATCATCCACTTCCGGCAGTACGAACTCATCACCAACAAGGACAGATTCATCATCACTCAACTTCATAGAATCAAATCGTTTAAGCAAAGCTTCGGTGAAATCATTCCAAGGTAAGTCCTTACCTTCAACGTACTCGTCGTATTTTTGTAGCCAATCTCGGGGGTTCGTGCCGTCAGAACACGGGAATTCAAGCTTGGGTAAGGGGCGAGGTCGTGAGGCATTCCAGGTCTTCCCCGCTGTAACAGGAGCTCGTTCAGATCTGCTCGTCGTCTGCTGTAAGCAAGTGTAATCCGCCCTCGATAATCTTTGATGCTGATAATTGTGTGGTAAGGGGTTTCAATTTTGGTTTTGGTTCAGGTTTAAGTCCTGTAGCTGCTGCAGGATTATTTGTAGATTTTGGTTCATTTCACCCATCTGAACCTGGAGTCCTTGCTGAGTTTGACCCGTCCATCTGATGTTTCAACTGAAGCAGCTGGTCGTTAAGCATCCCCACTGTTCCATTGGTAAACTGAAGTTGACCTCGCACCAGAGCTTCCCCGTTTTCTCTTTGAGACCTTTCATCAGTCATCATTACCTCGTGCTTTCTTAGGGTATCTTGCACTTCCTTTTCCCAAATGTTGTCAGCCATGGCGATCCGAGGATGGTCAGCTCTGATACCAATTGTAAGATTCCGTTCGAATTATGGTCGGTTTCTTACGGGTATTTTATCAAACAGTTTAGGTGCGAACTGTTTATATCCGAGAAGTAAGCGAAAGACTATTGAGAATGAAGATATAAGAGCTGAGAAGAAGATAGAAGATAAGACGAATTGAGATGAAGAAGAGAGTTGATTGAGAGGAGAGACAGAGAAGATCGAGAGGAGAGATCGAGCTAGGCTAGAAGGAGAAGACGATAGAGAGATTAGAGTAATTCATTCTTGCTTAATCGTTTGAGTCTACGCCTTACAATATAAATGCAAACTACTAAGGGGGCACATCCCATATTGGGCTAATTTAATATAATATATATTGATGATATCATGGGCCAAGCCCAACCCGTATGGGCCCATCATTCTCTTCATTCGGGATACGACATTAAGTGGTATCAGAGCCATCGATTCTCGGATTTGGATTTCAACTATGGTGATTAAATGGATCAAGCCGCCTCACATCTTCGATGGAACGAATGCGATAAATTGGGTAGAGAAATGCAATCAATATTACGCATTGTCGAGCCTCACTGATGTTGAGCGAACGAAGCTCTCCTGGCTCTACGTCGAAGGCAAGGCTCTCGAATGGTACAACACGTACTGCGATGACGACAATAATCTCCTGACGTGGACCGTTGATCGACACATGGTGCGTGTATGAAAGTGCGACAAGTAATAATTAAAACGAATACCTAATTACTAACACCGGCGTGCGATAGGCAGTGGACCTATCGTTTGTAGTGCAGTAAAGTGAGTAAACGAGTATCGAACACAAGGAACAGATCAAGTACTAGTAATAACCTAATCGATTCGATATTTAACCTAAAGAAAATACGCAAGTTGATGATGACTTAACCTAATACTTTCTCCTAAATCGACTAGAGATTCGAAGAACACGTTAAAACTGGTACGAAGCTTTCAGATAATAAAAACGTGCTCGGGATTCGAATCCCGCTAGGTGCTATCGGCTAAGATAATTAACTATCGCTCCTACGTGATTCTGACTAGATCGCAGTAATTTTCCTGCCTGCTCGCGAGTTTGCTGTCGCCCTAAACGCTTGCAGGGATCTAAAATTCATTAATTACTAACGGCGAGGATCGATTATTTGCTGTCGCCCTATAATCGAATCCTATCTTCTACGAATGGCCTAATCGTTATTTAGCTGTCGCCCTAAACGATTTTCCAAACGATTACTTTAACACATAGACATATTAAAGTAACGAAGCAATTTCATAGAACGATAAATAGTCATAACACATAGTCACGATAATCAAGTCTTAACTACGATAAATCCTAGCGTTCATCTAATCCCAAACACAAAGGGAATTAGCTACGCATTATTGAAGGCAAAACAATCAGGGAAATAGAAATTAAGAGAAAAGAACTCATAATCGTTGAAAGCGCGGATGATCTTCGTTCTTCGTTCACTTCTGCGTGGAATTCCGTCTCTTGCGCTCCGGGACGTGATTCTACGTTCTTTTGTGCTCTTTTTCGTCTCTAGAGGGGTTAGGGTTTGTATCTGGTCGAAGTCCCCCTTTTCTGTGTCGAAATCGGGCTTTTTATAAGAAATTTCGTACAGGTCACGGCCTGGGACATGAGGCGTCACGGCCGTGACCATCGCTGACTCTACGCGCTAATGTCGCTTAATACGCGTCACGGCCAAGTGCGTAGGGCGTCACGGCCGTGACGCTTGGCAGTGAGTTCATCCTCGCTTTCTGTCCATTGTCACGGCCAGGTGCATTACATGTCACGGCCGTGACCATCGCCTGGCTAGCTCTCTGTCCTCGGTCACGGCCACGTGCATTGAGTGTCACGGCCGTGACCATCAGCAGTGTTGCACTCCTTTGCTCGCTGTCCCTCGTCACGGCCGTGACGCTTGATGCGTCTGACCGTGACCGAGGGCAGTGTGTCCCTTTTTGCTCCGTTTTGCTCCGTTTTCGCTCCTTTTCGCCCGAAACTTGTCCCAAGCTCCTTTAACATCAAAATAAGTGTAAATATGTTGAATTTATGCACAAAGTGATCGCTAAAATTATATTATGCCCCAATAAAGTACTACGATAAACGCACTAAAATGCGTTTATCAAACCTCCCCACACTTAAGCCTTTGCTTGTCCTCAAGTAAAGTAGGAATTAGATAAAGCATAAATCAGGATAACGGCACGATCGCTCGCAATTTATCATCAAAGCTAGACAGCATCAAAAGAATCAAGCAAACAATCATGGACGCTACACTAATGACTTGCACTTATTGACCTAAACTTCCTTCCCACTGCTAATCGAGACTTATACTCTCACAAGGATTCGCTCAAGTCGCTCAGTGTATAGGCTGAATTTATAGTGAATCACTCAAACTCGTGCGCTAGTTCAATCCCTACCATAGGCTTGCAGGCAAATCGCATATCTACTGCTGAGAGTGGCAAGCATAAATCTGGGGGTCTTTTCGGGAGAACATGGATCAAATAATAATAGTGCGTATATACAGTGTGCATGTGATCTTTAAGCTAGGGGTACGTAAGCGAGAAATTTCAAAGAACATAGCATGATCGAACAAAAAGTCACACGTTCCAGCACATGATTCGACATTCTTACTCCGAAATCCTAGACTTTTCTGCCCGACCCCTGTCAACTCAGTTCCCTTTCATTTTCTGCCTTTTTCCCTATAATTACGCTCTAGTGCACTACCCTTATTCCCTAAAGCATCAAGGTTCGGCTTTTGTCGCAGAGAGTACATCGTCACAGCGAATGCCGTGTACCTAAGGATATTTATTACCGAGACCTATATCTTGCCAAAGGGTTATGGGCACGCTTATTGAAAAAGGGATCAGGTCATTTCAGAAAACGGTCAAATCAGGGGCGAGTCATTTCACAAATAACAGAGAAGAACACCAAACCATACACTGAACCGCGACTCTCAAATTCGACTTCTGCTCTATTCTAACGGATTCGGGTTCATATAATTTCTGGAGGCTTATGTGAGTCAGGGGCATCATATGAGGTACGCAACGCATAGGCTTAGGCTCAAAGGGGCTAACTATGGTGGGACGTTTTGGCTCTGGACTTCATTCCTAATGCCCTCGTCATTTCTACACTAACACACCAAAAACAGTTCAACATGCAGGCAAGTTCAAGAGAGATATAGACTAGGCACGTCACACAACCAAGAAAGAAAAATGAGCGTAAGCTCGTCAGGCTCAAACTCTCACAACGAAATGGGGTTATGTGTACGAGACTCTCAAAACAGTGCTATCTCTATTCAGGCAAACATGATTCAGTCAGTCATGCATATCCTAATTGCTCACAAAGATTCGTAATAATGCAGACTAACTTGAAATAAACGCAAAAATCGTGCCTGAGTTCAATAATTCATGCCTTTCTAATGAAGCTTATAGACACGTCATAAAAATTTAAAAATTTTTCACGTAAGTTTTCAAACTAGAATCCCCTCCCCACACTTAAACCTGACGTTGTCCTCAACGTAAAAAAAATAAAGGGGATGGAAAAAGAGTTTAAAAAGAGCGTGACTCCCCTGACGAATAAAAGACGTGGTCGTGAGGTGTTCGTGATGTAGCGCGTGACAGTCGTGTTGTAATCCGTTAAGCGTTGTATCCTTTAGGCGTACCCAGGCGCTAGCTAGTGAGATAAATAGACGTGAAGAGAGTAGTCAAAGATAGACATCGTTATGAGCGTTAAACTTAGAAATAAAATAAGAACACACGCGACTACTCAAATACGCAATGTCAAAAGAAAGTAGGGGAAGAAATCCCTAAGGTGCTGGTGGTGGCGGCGGCGGCGGCTGTTGTTGCCTCGGGCGAAGGAGGTCCATCGATCGCCTGGAGAGCTCGAGCGCCTGGTCCATGGCTCGCAGGGCCTCGTTGTAGCGGTCCAGCTCCTCCCTGTACTGGCGGTGGGCCTCCTCGTTCCTTCGTTCGTACTCCTCCTGTCGGCGCCGAGTCTCTTGCACGTCCTGTCGCAGCGCTTCTAGATCCGCTGCCGACGCGTAGGGAGCGACGCCGGATGATTCGCCGTGGTGGTAACCGGAGGAGTAGGAGGGACCGGTGGCTGTCGTGTCCGTCTCCATTGGATGGGGGCCCTCGAGGTAGAGCTGGTCGTCCGGGACGGGTACGTGGTCCGTCTGGCCGCGATACAGCTCGTGCCAGATATACACTTTGTTGGCGCGAGTCCAGGTGGGCGCCTTCACGAGCATCTTCATCTTCACCAGCATCTCCTCGTTCACTGGGTGACGCCCGCCTACTACCTCCATATTTGGTGCATTCGCCGGCCAGTAACGTAATCCTTTGATTAACTTGGTGATCAGTGGGCCGACGGCGATCTTGCCATGGGGCCGTGCTTCCGCCTGAGCATTGAAGGCGTGGGACACCGCCATCCCTAATTTTATCTGTTCGCCTCGGTGCATCTGGATCAGGTAGTACAGATCGCGGAGGGTGACTGCTCCGTGTGAGTCACCCCTCGGTGTAAGTGAGGTCGTCAGGAGGCGGTGAATGTAGCGCAGTCCTGGACTCCTCAACGCAGATGCCTTCGACGTCTTCGCGCTGTACTCGCGCTCGCCAGGTCGCGCGATTTCATCCCAGCACCCCCGTTGTCCTTCCGGTGTATCGAAGAAGGTCACGAAGGGTCGGTGTCGGGGCGCTGGTGTAACATCCCGTCCCATACCGGGTGTCACTGTAGCATCCGTCCCTATCGGGACCAGTGGGGTTGGGCCCACCACACTCCGACTGATAGTCTGGCCCCACTGTACCACCATTTAACCTTCCAGCGTGCTTCGTCCTCGCTCACACGCACCCTGGGCAAACTTCCCAGGGGGTCACCCATCCTAAGATTGCTTCAAGTCAAGCACGCTTAACTTCGAAGTTCTTTCGGATGGACTCCCGAAAAGGTAGGTCGACCTTTGTGATATGAGTAGTACTATCAATTCTTTTATACGATTCTTAGCCTGACACGCCCATACATTGTCAGTCACAGGATCCGCTCTCATTCGGGTGTCGGATCGGTTCGTTCATGTACCCCTTCGCCTAGAAGCCTGCCAGGAGCCGCTCCTTGTCCGTGCACTTCTCTGGCACCGGCGATCACTCCCCGCCCTCATCGGCCCCGGGTGTCACATGCCCACCAGCTTCCGCCTGGTTCGTCCCCGAACCAGCACCGTACTGCGAGAGGTTGTGCTCTGATACCACCTGTAACATCCCGTCCCATACCGGGTGTCACTGTAGCATCCGTCCCTATCGGGACCAGTGGGGTTGGGCCCACCACACTCCGACTGATAGTCTGGCCCCACTGTACCACCATTTAACCTTCCAGCGTGCTTCGTCCTCGCTCACACGCACCCTGGGCAAACTTCCCAGGGGGTCACCCATCCTAAGATTGCTTCAAGTCAAGCACGCTTAACTTCGAAGTTCTTTCGGATGGACTCCCGAAAAGGTAGGTCGACCTTTGTGATATGAGTAGTACTATCAATTCTTTTATACGATTCTTAGCCTGACACGCCCATACATTGTCAGTCACAGGATCCGCTCTCATTCGGGTGTCGGATCGGTTCGTTCATGTACCCCTTCGCCTAGAAGCCTGCCAGGAGCCGCTCCTTGTCCGTGCACTTCTCTGGCACCGGCGATCACTCCCCGCCCTCATCGGCCCCGGGTGTCACAGCTGGGACTCCAAGGGCATGGCACACGTTGTCGTGTCCGACTATGTGGTCTTCGTTGAACGCACGAAAGCGGATTGTGCGGTCGCCGTATTCGTCGAATGAGAATGTGGCAAGGAACTCCAAGGTGAGTTCCTTGTATGCTGGTTCGTCGATGGCCAGGAAGGTGTTCCAGCCGCTGAGTGCGAAGTACTGGGCGACCTGCTGGTCGATGTGGTACTTCGCCAGTGTCTCGTGGTCGATCTGGTCCATGGCTATGAACTCCATTCCCTTCAGCCGGGTGTATCGTGCCGCCTGGGCCTCATCAGTGAACTGGCCCATGGCTTCCAGCATTGTAGGCGGGGGTCCGCGTCGACTTGGGCGAGAGGACGAGGCGGGGTTACGTGAGGTCGAGGGTCGACTTTTACTCATTGTACCTGAAATAAACGATGTGAGCTAAAAAATAATGGTACGAAGACAGCTCGACTCGACCAAAAACAGCAGTAAGATCATGTACTAATTCAACGATTCTTGAAAAGCTCAAAGGCGCATTTCGCCGAACACGTAACGGGCAAGTTGGGTTGAGCATATCAAATCCAAAATTCATGCACCAAATCAACACATTATGCATACCCAACGTTTCTTTAGCATGTAATTATTATAAACGAGCAAGAAGAACAAGAAATTGGTCTCAATTTTGAAAACCCCCAAATTGAAAGAAGTTAGGGTTCTTCGTAAGAACTTCGCAATCTAACATCGAATTCGCATAATTAAGCATACCCACGGCAGTCCTATCATGTATTTATCGATAACGGAGCAAGAGAATCAACAATTAAGACCTAATTTCGGAAATCCCAATTTCGAAAATTAGGGTTCTACGACAATTCGAAAATTTGTGACCAATTTCAACGAATTAGACCCACCCCACATCATGTAACAACCGATTAAGAGTTAATTCATATCCAAAACTTAATAATTTCGACGAGATTCAACGAATTTAGGTCAAAATAGTGGAAAAAGGAAAAATCATACCTTGAAGCTTTAATGCAATTAGGGACCGATTTTTGAGGTTCTAGGTGTTGATTCGCCGGGAATGGGAGGACGCGGCGGCGGTCGGTGGTCTATAGGGGATGATTTGGGTGGTTTTTGGTCGATTGTGGGTGGTGAGAGAGAAGGGGATCGCGAGGTAGGGGGAAGAGAGAAGAAAGAAAGAGAAAAGAGGAAGAATAGAAGGAGAAAAGGGTTTATACCCTTAAAAACGTGAAGGTCACGGCCGTGACCTTTAAAGGTCTAGGCCGTGACCAAGGGCAGTAAGCCCCTCTGGTCGTCGTCACGGCCGTGACATGGTAGTCACAGGCCGTGACCGGATCGGGCAATTTTTTTTTTTTTTTTTTTTTTTTTTTAAAGCGACGTAAGCGTCACGGCCGTGACTGATTAAGCAGTTGGCCGTGACATGAGGCAGTGAGTGCCTCTGGGTAGTGTCACGGCCGTGACTGCTTAAGCAGTTGGCCGTGACCTGAGGCAGTGAGTGCCTCTGGAGTGCGTCACGGCCGTGACTGCTTAAGCAGTTGGCCGTGACCACCTTTTTTTTTTTTTTTTTTTTTTTTCAGACCTAACCTAGGACATAAATAGAAAAAATACCTGGGTTGCCTCCCAAGAAGCGCTTACTTTACCGTCTTTAGCCGGACGTCTCGTTGTTTGCTCAATTTTGGAAGTCCAGGTAAAGCACTTCCTTCTCGGTCCCGTCTTCCTCGCCTGCGAGATAGTGCTTCAACCTATGGCCGTTCACCTTAAAAGTACCCTGCCCCATACCTGAAATCTCAACAGTACCGTAAGAAAAAACACGGGTAACAGTGAACGGTCCTGACCAGCGTGACCTAAGCTTGCCAGGAAAAAGCCTAAGTCGAGAGTTGAAAAGAAGGACTTGATCCCCTTCCTGAAACTCTCGCCTTTGCCTAATTTTCTTATCGTGATAGGCCTTTGAGCGTTCCTTGTACATACGGGCGTTGTCGTAAGCCGACAAACGCCACTCGTCTAACTCGTTGATTTGGAGTTGCCGCTTTCCGCCGGCGTTTCCCAAATCAAGATCTAGGGACTTAATGGCCCAATATGCTTTATGTTCTATTTCTACGGGAAGATGACATGCTTTTCCATAGACTAATCTGTACGGCGTAGTACCTATGGGGGTCTTATATGCGGTCCTATATGCCCAAAGTGCATCGTTCAACTTATTCGCCCACTCCCTACGGTTCCCCTCTATGGTTTTTTCTAAGATGCGTTTCAACTCGCGGTTCACTACTTCGACTTGACCACTAGCTTGGGGATGGTACGGGGTGGATAGGCTATGCTTAACACCGTAACGTTCTAACGTGCGTGCAAACTGGGTGTTACAAAAGTGAGTGCCTCTATCACTTATGATGCATCTAGGTGCCCCAAAACGTGAAAATAATGCTCGCAAAAATCTAACGACTACCCTAGCATCATTTGTGGGTAAGGCTTGTGCCTCGGCCCACTTAGACACGTAATCAACGGCGACTAGGATGTACTTATTGTTGTACGAGCTAGGAAATGGACCCATAAAGTCTATACCCCACACATCGAATATCTCGCATACCAAAATGAAATTCTGAGGCATTTCGTCGCGTTTTGAGAGATTACCTGCGCGCTGACACTGATCACAAGTGTCAACGTACCTTTGAGCGTCCTTGAAGATCGTGGGCCAATAGAATCCGCTCTCCAACACCTTCTGAGCGGTACGATTTGCTGCATAATGCCCCCCGGTCGGTCCATTGTGGCAATGCCTAAGGATCTGCGTCGATTCCGGGGCAGCAACGCATCGCCGTATCACCTGGTCCGCACACCGCCTGAAAAGGTACGGGTCTTCCCAAAAGTAGTACCTCAACTCAGAAAAGAATTTCTTCTTTTGCTGAATCGTGTACTCCTTTGGTAGGACCCTTGCAACAAGATAGTTAGCATAATCTGCAAACCAGGGAGTGTCGTCACTTACCACGTGTATCGCGTAGAGATGTTCGTCAGGGAACCGATCGTGTATCGTCCTTTCGTCCTTCTGATATATCTCGGATTCCTCCAGTCGAGAGAGGTGATCCGCCGCCAAGTTCTCTGCACCTTTCTTATCGCGAATCTCGATGTCGAACTCTTGCAGTAGTAGGATCCACCGAATCAGTCGTGGCTTGGCGTCGGGCTTTGCTAACAAGTACTTAAGAGCAGAGTGGTCAGTAAAAACGATAACTTTAGAAAGGATCAAATATGACCTGAACTTGTCGAAAGCGAATACGACGGCCAAGAGCTCCTTCTCGGTGGTTGTGTAATTGGCCTGGGCTGCGTCTAGCGTTTTACTCGCGTAGTAGATCGGTCTGAAGTGGTTGTCCTTACGCTGCCCTAACACGGCCCCAACTGCATAGTCACTAGCATCACACATTAGTTCAAAGGGCAGCCCCCAATCAGGGGCTACCATAATAGGTGCTGTGACTAATCGCTCCTTAAGCAAATTAAAAGCATGCAGGCACTCGTCATTAAAATCGAACGGGGCATCTTTCTCTAACAATCTAGACATGGGACGTGCAATCTTAGAAAAATCTTTGATAAATCTGCGATAAAATCCTGCATGTCCTAGAAAGCTCCTAATCGATCTCACGTTCGAGGGAACAGGCAATTTCTCTATAGTTTCTAACTTGGCTCGGTCCACTTCGATTCCTTTAGAGGAAATCTTATGACCGAGGACTATACCCTCTCGAACCATGAAGTGGCACTTTTCCCAATTAAGTGCCAAGTTCGTTTCCTCGCATCGTGCGAGTACGAGCTTTAGATTTGACAAGCATGCATCAAATGACGACCCGAAAACAGAAAAATCGTCCATAAATACCTCCATTACCTCACCTACCAGTTCGTCGAATATGGCCATCATGCATCGCTGGAAGGTGGCTGGGGCGTTGCACAGTCCGAATGGCATCCTTCGGTATGCAAATGTCCCGAACGGGCAAGTGAACGTCGTCTTCTCTTGGTCCTCGGGTGCTATGGGGATCTGTAAATAACCTGACAAACCATCAAGGAAACAATAGAATGAGTGACCGGCTAATTTTTCCAACATCTGATCAATAAAAGGTAGGGGAAAGTGATCTTTTCTCGTCGCGTCGTTCAACTTCCTGTAGTCGATGCAGACGCGCCATCCGGTCACCGTCCTAGTCGGAATCAGCTCGTTCTTGTCGTTGGTGACGACCGTCATGCCTCCTTTCTTTGGGACCACTTGGACCGGACTGACCCATGCGCTGTCTGAAATGGGATAGATCATCCCCGCGTCTAGCAGCTTGATCACTTCCTTCTTCACTACGTCCTTCATGTTCGGGTTGAGCCGCCTTTGGCGTTGCGCAACTGGCTTGAAGTCGTCCTCCATGAGGATCTTGTGCGTGCAGTAACTCGGATTGATACCCCTTATGTCGGATATCTTCCATGCCAACGCCTTCTTGTGCGCCTTCAATACGTCTAAAAGCTGGCCCTTCTGTCCGTCGTCAAGGTTTGACGAGATGATGACCGGCAGCCCTCCATTGTTGCTCAAAAACGCGTACTCGAGGTGGTCGGGCAGCGGCTTCAAATCCAGGACCGGTGGTTCCTCAACCGAGCTCTTTTCCTTGTCCTCATCACTGCTCTCGTCGATGGCTATGATGGGCTCGTCGACCTCCTCCCCGCACTCGTCGATGGCCATAAGCGTGTGTATGTCCGGATCGCCAACCTGTGATAGACCTTGCACGGAAAAGAGGAAGTCGTGCTCAAATACGTCTAAGAAATAACACTTATCGTCCTGCTCGCTACTCTTTTTCATCGAGTCGGCCATATCAAAGGTAACCTTTTCCCCATCTACCGTCAAAGTTAACGTCCCGTTCCTAACGTCTATCATGGTCTCCCCCGTGGCTAGGAATGGTCTACCTAAAATCAAAGGAACATTCTCGTCCTCCTCCATATCTAAAATAACGAAATCTGCGGGAATCACGAACTTATCTACTTTAACTAAGACATCCTCGATAACCCCTCGAGGGTACTTTAACGACCTATCCGCTAATTGGAGGCTCATCCTAGTGGGTCGTGGTTCGCCTAGACCTAAACGCTTAAACATGGAGTACGGCATGAGATTAATACTCGCACCTAGATCGGCTAACGCACGCTCAATCACTAAATCTCCTATAAGGCAGGGAATAGTAAAACTCCCTGGATCCTTCAGCTTCTTAGGAATCTTGCTTTGGAGAATTGCCGAGCACTCTCCTCGTAGGCAAACGGTGGAGACGTGTTCGAGCTTCCTTCGGTTCGTCAGCAAGTCCTTCAAGAACTTGGCGAAGCTGGGCATCTGCGTAATAGCTTCAACAAACGGTAAGTTAATATGTAATTCCTTACACATACCCATAAATTTACCAAACTGCGCCTCGTTCTTGTCCTTCTTCAGTCGAGCCGGATACGGGATCTTCGGCTGATACGGCTTCACCGGTGGTCGCTGGATCTCCGTCACCTTTTCCTTCTCGAGCTCGACTTTCTCCTTCTCAACTTCGGCCTTCTCGACGTCGTCGCTTCTGATCTCCTCAACTTCGGGCTCGTCGTGGCTCTCAAAGTTGGCGTTCGCCTTGGCCTTCTTCGTGGCGGGCACTTCTTGCAACTCTCGCCCATTCCTCAATGTCACAGCCTTGCAGTACTCCTTAGGATTCGGCTCGGTGTAGCTTGGGAGTGATCCCTGAGTACGTGCGGCCAATTGTTTCGCCATCTGGCCCATCTGCTGCTCCAGCTTTTTGAGGGAGGCATCGGTGTTCTGAGCACGCAGGTCATTTGCCTCCATGTACTCCTCCATCTTCGTCATACGGCTCTCGTGGGCTGCGGTGGTACTACTAAAGTTCGTGAGGAGCGTCTTCATCATGTCCTTCATTTCCCTCATGTCGTCGGATCCTCCCGCGGGCGCGTTCTGATATTGTCGTGGTGGCCCGTTTTGGAATCCGGACTGCCTGGGTTGGAATCGTGGTGGTCCCTGACTCTGATGGTTCTGACTCCCGTACGCCAGATTTGGGTGTGCCCGAGGCTGGAAACTTCGCTGGCCACCTTGGTAATTGCCCATGTAATCAACGTGCTCCAGTGACTGCCCAAGTTGGCATTCTGATGTCTCGTGGGCTGCGCCGCAAATCCCGCACAAGGGTACGTAAGGTGTGTGCTGCGTCGGTGCGGTGGTGGCCACGGCGTTCACGGGCTGCGTCTGCGCCGATTTAGGAAGTAGCGCTCCAATCACCGTCTGCAACTGGGAGTTCGTCGAGGCAATTTGCTGCTGGAGCGCCTCGATCTTAGCGTTAGTGGCCGTCTCCTCGCTTACTCCAAATACACCTGTCGTCTTCATCCTGGCATTGCCCCTCATGAAGCTGTTCCTCGAATAGTCCTCAATCAAGTTCCACGCGTCAGTGGCATTGAGCTTCACCAGTCCTCCTCCTGCGGCTCCGTCTAACATGTGAACAGTTTGATCGTTGAGCCCCTCATGGAATCGGTTGATCTGGGCTGCCTTCGACATCCCGTGCTGTGGGCACCTCTTCAGGAGCGCCTTGTAACGCTCCCACACCTCGTACAGATTCTCAGAGTCCTTCTGGTGGAATAGAGAAATCTCCGTCTTCAACCGCAACACCTTCGATAGTGGGAAGTAGTGATTGATGAAAGCGGCTCGCATCTCTTCCCACGTGGTGATCGACCTGGGCGGTAACATGTCTAGCCAATCCTTCGCCCTGAACTTGAGCGAGAACGGGAACAGCATCAGCTTGATCGCATCACCCGGGACACCGTTGATTTTGATGGTGTCGGTCACAGTCAGGAACGCCTTCAGGTGGGAATAAGGGTCGTCCTCGGGGTTACCCTCGAACTGGGCTGTCTGGAATATCATCTGAAGCCAGCAGTGCTTCAGCTCAAAGTTGTTGTTCTCGATCGGCGGGATGACAATCGCCGACTCAGTACCGCCTAGCGCGGCATCCTTGAGGAGGTCCTGAAGCGATGGTTCCTCCTCGGGAATGTTATGGACGGGCACTCGGTGGTCCGCCATGTCTACTTCTGTGTAGGGACTATCTACGGCTGCCTCTACACGTGAATTCTGAATGGATTCCTGCGAACTATCTTCTGAGTAACTAACTAAACGGTCCTGAGAGCTAGTGGGTGCTCCTTCGGTATCGTACTTAAGCTTTCTTCGCAACTTCCGTTCGAAATCTGGGTCTGCTTCAACGATGGGGCCCGATGGATGATTTCGGGTCATTCAACGCTGAATCGTACACCTTCAATGAGTGAGAAATAAAGATTAGCGAAAATAGTAAACAAATACGACGAATAAAAAAAATACGAGACCAATAACTACTCAGGAAAACAACTAAAACAAATAATAAAAACACAAATAACGCAAATAGCAAGAAACGCAAGAAAACGTCAAAATAAAAGTGGCTAAAGTAGCGAACTACGGTGTTCCTAATATCAATCTATTCCCCGGCAACGGCGCCAAAAACTTGATCGACACGTGGTGCGTGTATGAAAGTGCGACAAGTAATAATTAAAACGAATACCTAATTACTAACACCGGCGTGCGATAGGCAGTGGACCTATCGTTTGTAGTGCAGTAAAGTGAGTAAACGAGTATCGAACACAAGGAACAGATCAAGTACTAGTAATAACCTAATCGATTCGATATTTAACCTAAAGAAAATACGCAAGTTGATGATGACTTAACCTAATACTTTCTCCTAAATCGACTAGAGATTCGAAGAACACGTTAAAACTGGTACGAAGCTTTCAGATAATAAAAACGTGCTCGGGATTCGAATCCCGCTAGGTGCTATCGGCTAAGATAATTAACTATCGCTCCTACGTGATTCTGACTAGATCGCAGTAATTTTCCTGCCTGCTCGCGAGTTTGCTGTCGCCCTAAACGCTCGCAGGGATCTAAAATTCATTAATTACTAACGGCGAGGATCGATTATTTGCTGTCGCCCTATAATCGAATCCTATCTTCTACGAATGGCCTAATCGTTATTTAGCTGTCGCCCTAAACGATTTTCCAAACGATTACTTTAACACATAGACATATTAAAGTAACGAAGCAATTTCATAGAACGATAAATAGTCATAACACATAGTCACGATAATCAAGTCTTAACTACGATAAATCCTAGCGTTCATCTAATCCCAAACACAAAGGGAATTAGCTACGCATTATTGAAGGAAAAACAATCAGGGAAATAGAAATTAAGAGAAAAGAACTCATAATCGTTGAAAGCGCGGATGATCTTCGTTCTTCGTTCACTTCTGCGTGGAATTCCGTCTCTTGCGCTCCGGGACGTGATTCTACGTTCTTTTGTGCTCTTTTTCGTCTCTAGAGGGGTTAGGGTTTGTATCTGGTCGAAGTCCCCCTTTTCTGTGTCGAAATCGGGCTTTTTATAAGAAATTTCGTACAGGTCACGGCCTGGGACATGAGGCGTCACGGCCGTGACCATCGCTGACTCTACGCGCTAATGTCGCTTAATACGCGTCACGGCCAAGTGCATAGGGCGTCACGGCCGTGACGCTTGGCAGTGAGTTCATCCTCGCTTTCTGTCCATTGTCACGGCCAGGTGCATTACATGTCACGGCCGTGACCATCGCCTGGCTAGCTCTCTGTCCTCGGTCACGGCCACGTGCATTGAGTGTCACGGCCGTGACCATCAGCAGTGTTGCACTCCTTTGCTCGCTGTCCCTCGTCACGGCCGTGACGCTTGATGCGTCTGACCTTGACCGAGGGCAGTGTGTCCCTTTTTGCTCCGTTTTGCTCCGTTTTCGCTCCTTTTCGCCCGAAACTTGTCCCAAGCTCCTTTAACATCAAAATAAGTGTAAATATGTTGAATTTATGCACAAAGTGATCGCTAAAATTATATTATGCCCCAATAAAGTACTACGATAAACGCACTAAAATGCGTTTATCAACCGTATTCACTGAAGCGCTGCTCAAGAGGTTTGAAGGTACGAAGCTTGTAAGTGAGGAATCAGTCGTTGTAAGTGATGAATCTGTGCCGTTTATTGATGTGGACTCGCCAATTATCGCTGACGTAGACGTTGATGAGTCAACAATGAACGACAAGAGCACTTCGGTGTTGGCCGACGCGAATATGTCGTTGTTGGTTGTGAGCGACGGTGTTGGTCGGCAAGGACTTACCGTTGTTTGTCGAAAAGAGGGCTATGCCATCGATAGTGGTTGATGGGCCGGTGTTAGTTAGTGACGAGCTTTCATTGGCTGCGGATGAAATATTTAGTTGGGCAGAAACTGTAGCGGTTTGGGGAGGTTGGCATTTTGAGCCGTTGCACGTTGGAAAGATCCATAATTCGCTGTTTGATCGATGGCGATTTTATATCGAGCGGTTGCACTTTGGCGAGGATCATAGCCTACCTTTCGAGCGAGGAAGAGGTCGATGGTGCGTCAAGAATATGGTGCGAAGCACGACTTTGGCACAAGGAAACTGGCACTTCGATCGAGGTCAATCAACATCGAGCAGCTACATGATGGAAAGTACCAACGAGGACGGTGGTATGTCCAGTCGGTCTACCTTGGTGAGGGCCATATCCTACCTTTCAGTCAAGGGCGAGGGTACGTCGAGCAGCTACGCGAAAGCATACCATTTGTTCGGGGGCGTCAGAATATTGTTGAGGGCGTGAAGGTAAACCTACCGTTCGATCGAGGAAAGCATACGGCAGCGGTAGCATTTCGACTATGGTTGTGCGTGATGTGTTTGAGCGGTTTGAAGATGGTAAGGTTCAGTTTCGAAGCATGGAGACATCATAGATTTGAATCTATTGAGCTGTCGAGTGATGTTTCATTGCTTGAGGTTGATTCGTTGATGATTGATAAGCGTAGTAAAAATTCTATCATGGTCGAGGCTAACTTGTTGTTAGCCGAGGTTGATCCGATGGTGATTGAGGATGGACCTAGGATGCTTGGTATGGAATCAGTATTGACGGTGGAAAAATCAGTGTTGGTAGGCGAAGGTTCATCAATGTTTGTTGATGAGAGGCCTGTGTCGTCGATATTGATTGATGAGTTGGTTTACGTTAATAATGAGTTGGCGTTGGCTGCGAATGAGCTGTTTTCCGGGGGCAGAATTGTAGACGATCAAGGACGTTGGGATATCGAACGATTGCACGTTTGCAATGATCATAATATATTTTTTGATCGAGGAAAGAGTATTGAATCGTTTATTGAGGTCGAACTGACAGCGAATGATGACGTTGATGTAGTTCCTGAAGAGCTAAAAAGTTCAAGTCATCACGTGCCTTTCGATCGTGGGAGGTGGTATGGTAAGTGGCTGCATGTTGGCAAGAACTTGAGTTCACCAGTCGATCGAGGAAAATGCATCTTTGAGGTGTTGTTCCCAATAAGCGTTCTTTGGATCATCGTTGAGCCTCGATATGGTGCGAGGACAGAACATCCTGCAGCTTGGAATACCATAGAGAATCTGCTTGATCACATGGAGCAGTTAGAGAAAGGGATTGTTCTCGAGTGTTATACTGCCGCTACTGGAAATATGAAGCAGATTTAGGGACTCCTCAAGGTGAAGCATGGGTGCAGCGGGAAGAAACTGGCGTGGCTGCTGGGATGACGAAAAACGCAGCAATGGGGACGATTCAAGGATTAGCAGGTAAATATCGGCCTTTCGATCGTGGAAAAGTACCATGCAATGGATGTGGTATCTTCGTCGGACATGGTTCTCACTATGTCGGGAGTTTACTCTCACATCCTCGAGGACGAGGATGTCTTCAACGGAGGGATAATGTTAGGACTCGGGTGAAGACGATGAAGAAGGATTATTGGGCTTTTATTGGGCCGGTGCAATTAATGGGTTTGGTTTTATTAATTTCATATTTTAGTACATTTAAGGCCTTAAACCCATTCAGTTCTAATTAGAATATTAAGTATATAAGCTGTAATCGTGATTCTATTGGGAATTAAGCAAAAACAGTATTTCTCAATCTCTTCAGCTCGTCTCTCTCGTCTCTGTTCTCCCTTCATCTCTCTCTCTCTCTCTCGATCTTCTCTACCTCTCTCAGCTCTCCCTCTATCTCGATCTCTCTCTCCCCCCTTCGATCGTCCTTCGATCCTCTTCTATAATTGTCCCTCGAATGTTTTACGCCCGCACACCACTGTTTGATAGAAGTTCAGTGTAAGCTCCTATCAAATCCTCGTAGGAACAGCCGGATCTTACACACCCCCTCCTCCGACGCCTCCACCACCTCCAGTCCTCCTCCTCCACCTCCGCCTCCGCCGTCTCCTTGGCCGGGGAAAAGGACAGGAGGTTTTGGTGAGCCAAAGAAAGTGGAAGGAGGTGGTGGTGGGCTGGCCAACCTAAGAAGAAATTGGTCGGCACCAAGGGAACTTCTCCACAGCACCATAGTGATTAGAACAACGAAGTGGATGACCGAACGTAGACGATTCATGGCCAGCTTATTGATTGACGAATACTCGGATAAATTTGATGTGTTTGATAGATGCATTTTTGCCTCTATAGTTATCGGGCCTTTATATAGATGGCAACCATATAGAGAAGAAAACTTGGGTTAATTGAAGACTTCCTCTGCATTCTTGGCTTTAATTTTTGAAAGCCAAGATTTCTGGGCATTTGGGCGGTGCCAATTCACGTTCTTGGACATTGCTATTGAATTGCTTTGCCATAAATCAGTGCGTGAATCAGCTTCTGCAATAAGCTAAGGCAAATGGGCAAGAAAGGTACTGCTAATCTCAGGTTTTATACGTGTTGTTCGATTTTATATTATGAACAAATAACAGCAGTGATAATTGTAATATGCGTCATCATCCATTACAAAAGATGTATCTTCGTTTGTAACATTCACACCAATCACTTGTATGACTCGATAAAAGCTATGAAGACTAAAGGGACCACACTGCTTACTACTATGAAGGGGAAGACACAGAACGCTCACTAGATGTGAATGCTGACATGAAGTCAAAAAAAAAAAAAGAAGACACGAATAAATTGGACAACGCTTCTGCGCCTACTTCAAGAATATGGTATTTTCTATCTGTCGAACTAAGCCGAGGTTGCACAATGTGGACACACAATGGACGATTGGCAAGTGCAAAAAATGTACACTTGCCAATGCGAACGAATGACCCTAAATTGGAAACTAAAATTGCCCAAGGTAGAGAAACAAAAAAAAAAAGATGATCTTAGCTTTTTTCCTTTACTTGTAGGATGGTGAGAATGCTAGCATTGGCGTCCCCTGCGACAGCCAAGAGCACCTGCGCCTGAAGTGATAGACCCAACCATAGATGACGCTTTTGCCCCTAAGCTCGAGGCTCGGGCGTAGCTAGCCGAAGCTCCAGCGCCCGACGGAGTGAAGTAAGCTCCATTGAGCATTAAGTCTCCCTCTGATCTCCAATTCCACCCTTTCCATTGACTTTCTGCTGTCTCGACCCTCTTCGTGACCTGATAACACATATAAGAATCCATCGCCATCGTTTAATCATTTTAGTTTTCTAAAGTTGAGTTATTAAGAATCGAAATAAACGTACCTCTTTTGCAAAAGCATTGTTGGGAGCAAGGTATCTATTGCCCTGACTGTTGATGGTTGGCTCAGCACTTCCACCTATGGCATACATCTCCCAGTGAGTGTAGTCATTGTTTACCACATGGAAATAACCATGTCTGCACCTGAAATACGTAATTACAAGGAAAAAAAAAAGCATTTTTGTATCAGAAACACTTGTCCCAGGTTGAATCAAGTTAAGAACACAAACCACCTTTATTATCTTTTGTATTATACCTTGGCATACGCTGAATAAGGCCTGCTCCAAAGTGATTAAAGGCTATAGTCACCTGCATTTGCTTGTCTTTCACGTACGAGTCACTGTGACCAAGAAGCATAACCTGCGAATAGAGAAAACAATAAGAGGTAAACTAGCGTATCAAGGTTTGCAATTTTAGCCAATTTGTAAAAGATAAAATCTCGCCTCATTGTGGTGGGCGAAGTGATTGTTCGAAATGGTTATGGCTGTCGATCCCATAACAGCGTCGACGAGCCCATCGGTGCAATGAGAAAGCGAATTATGGTCCACCCAAATGTGACTCGATCCAAAGATAGATATGGCATCACCATCAGCCATAGTCCTCCATCCAAAGTGCGATGGTGAGCTCCTCACCATGGCATTCCCAGTTGGTTTGCAGTCATGTATGTGAAGGCCGTGGATGATCACATTGGTCACAAATTGAATAGTGATGCACCCACCATTAGCAATATGAACATTAGCACCACGGCCATCTATGGTCTTAAAACTGTTCACGATCAGCTCTTGCTTTAAGGTTATTACCATGTCGCGTTTGAACACGATCCAAAGAGGCTTGTCTTGGATAACGGCGTGCCTTAGAGTGCCAGGCTTAGGGTTAACAGGGTCGTCATCGCTAGGATCGGTGACAACGTAGAAACGACCATCACGGCCACCAATGGCATTACGGCCAAAGCCTATACCGCATTGTGCAAGCCTTTTGCGATTCTTGTGCCAGTTGGCATCGCAACGCCAGCAATCGTCGATGGGATTACCAGTCCCACACGAGAAAAATCCGAGTTTTCGCCTCTCTGTGCTGTTTTTTGTGGCCCTATAAAATTTTCAGAAGTTAACTTTTAGAAATAAAATGATCACAGTCACACCCCATCCGTTGTCTGTCCTAATTATGGAAGCCTGGACTAAACTTGTGTGATCAAACAAATATACGCAACCACTATTTTGAGGCATAGGAATAATAACCGATTCCATCATGAACCATACATGATAGTGTTCAATCACATGAGACCGAGCCCACCACTTTTCGTGTCACTTTTATAGCAAATAAGCCATGACTAGAATGAAATAATGGCTCTTTACAAATTGTGCAGAAGTGTTCAACCAACATACAACCAAGAACGTAACGATAAAGAAGAAACAGTGAAACACCCTCCCTCCTAAAACCGTATAAGTTACGATAAAGATTAAATACGGATGCTAATGAACGCACAAAACACGGCATGTGGGTTGTGTAGCCTTATGGTATTTAATTTAATATTCTATATGGACCACAAAGAGAATAAAAGCACATCAACTTAAACCATTTAATATATCAACTGAAAAACATTAAATACGCGACGCCATAGCTGCACAATAAGGCACCTATCAGGAAATCATGGAAATAAAGAAGGAAGAGGAAAAAGTAAAAACATGCAATTAAAAGGATTAGTAAAAGCTACCCACATTTCAACCAATCTTGCAACCTCTTCTGGATCGTCCACTGCATGTTCATTAAAACCCACCTCATCAATAGTACCTTCAAACCTGAGAAATCACCCAAAACGTATCAACATTAGTTCCACGAACTCACTGTGAAAATAATGACCCACAAAAATTTCCTATTACAACTCCAAAAGTCACACACATCCAACAGTTACTCAAGAAATTACTATGTCAAACAGGCACACTCGTCCATAAATTGTGACTGGGAATTTCACTATTCAGGCCAAACAAAAGCAGAAAAGGTAAATAACAAGAAGAAACAAGAAATGGAAAGTGTAATAATTTCACATGGGATGTCAGAAAGCTTGCACCGACAATTCTGAACGTTTACCTATTAATTAATGAAAAGCGGAAGCAGTTCTTAATTTACTGTGGAAAGAAAAAGTAGGTCGGTGACCAAGTACAGATAGCCCCCGCTGAGCTGAGAATGCAGACACAGTGTCGAAGCTTTTCATCAGAAACGAAATTAACTAACAACTGTTGTTGGCAGATTGACGAATAAACCCCTACGTAATATACTATTGGCGGTTTAGCCAGCAGCCATAATCAGGGGTAGTTTAGGATTACGACGAAAAGAAGGACGATAGAGGAATCGGAGGGGAATGAATGAAACGTTGAGATCTCGTGACAGAGTCAAGGGATCTTAACGGCTCGGATTCTGAAGTTTGGCAGAGAGAGAAATCCAACGGTGGATAGTTGATGACTGGGAAAGAGGGAATACCGAGCGGTGGAGATCGCATGATCAGAACGCAAATTACTAAAATGTACAAAGTTTGTTACTCACTCCGTCGTCGTCTTCATCGAGTTGGGAGAGCTCAGCGACAGCTCCTTCCCCACAGCACTGAACGTAATTAGAAACTCCATTAATAATTTCAGAGGTAAATCAAATAAGCAAACACCGAACATAGCTAAAACCACGAGCTGAAAATGTAGTTTAAGGGCAATGAACATTGAACAACGTTGCTTCCGAACAGCTGAGAGAGGAGAAACATAACGATCGAAATGCAGGTAAAAGGTAACGAAAATGCACGAAAACAGCAAGCAAAAGTTGAAAATTGCGATAATGCATTTGACCATAAGCAAAATGCAGGTATATACATACGCCATGAATATGGATTGTAGCAGAGCACGGTCTTCATTGCAGACGAAAAACAGAGCATCATCAAGTATCAACCTCAAACTGGACCAAAAAAAGGAAAAATAAAAAAAGGAAACCTCGATTTAGCTGTTTCGTGGCTGTGAAACCTCGCCACAGCTCCAATGCAGATCACCACCAGCAACAGAAACGAAAGCAAGGAGTAACCCCATTTCTTCGAAGCAAGCTCCATTACGACACCGTTTTACCGAAACTCGAAGACGAAAAACCGAACGGAGTTGAGAGGGAAAACGAAAAGTGGAGAGAGGTAAGAAGAGCAGCTGAAGAGAACCTAACCCAACGTAACGTCCATACAGTCGTTTTATTTATAGAGCGGCCAAGCCAAGAAAGACGTCAAGACTTAACGACCGTTAAATAACTGCCGTTTGGGTCCAGGTAATAATTACTACTTAACAGAATTAACTTTTCATTCTTTCTCCTTTCATTTTTATTTTTATTGAAATTAATTACAGGGGAGAGAGAGAGAGAGGAGAGAGTAACGAACTCAGCTGCTCCTCCACCTCTCTCTCTTCACACACTGTCTGCCGTTAGTCACGTGCCTTGTCGGTCGCTCACGTGCCGTTCCCTGTCTTTAACTTTTAAATTTTTCTTTTTATTTTTTTCTAATTGAAGGAGAATAGCACTCCGTAAATTCCGTACGGTAACATATTCAGGTATTATGGACTAGAAGGCAAATTACGTAACTCACGAGGCAAATCTGCTCATTCCACGGAATTAGATTGACAAGGGTTAAGTAATAATATACTTGCCCAAGTTGTTTGCTTGGGATGGAATAAAAATCATACAAATGATTAGATATTATTTTATTTTTTCCCTTACGCCGCGACTCTCGCCGCATATTAGTGAAATGGTGGGAAGAAGTTGGTAAGTGAGAAAATAAATAATGGTTGGGATTTAATTATTCATCATGTGAATTATCTTGCTATCACTGGACAGACTTTCACGGGTTTTTACTTGCCAAGAAAAAGTAAATAGAAGCATAATGATTAGTATTCACTTTCGACAACTGTAAATATGGTAAAGGGTAATGTGGTGGTTAACTATAGTTGCTCGGTGGTTGATGAGTAGTTAGGGACATAATCTTTGAAGATAGTGATGGTGAAGCTGAACTCAATCATGATACGACTTACTAGTAACATAAAAATGAAATTGACTTGTTTATCCTTTAAATTGTAGGGGAAAGGAAAAAAAATAAAGAAGGAAGGAACCCACAAATTGAATTAATTCAATAATATATCTTGACCTAGAAGCAAGGAGGCATGTTGTGGTATATCATGTGCGAGTGTAACGAAAAAGTCTTAGAAGCTTATGGGTTGCTTTGTTTTGCTTTATTTCAATGTCCACTCAAATTAACATCATCCTTTTTCACATTATGAAAAAGAAAAGGTGAAAATAGATTTTGTAGGCCATGTTTGTTACCAGAAAATTTTTATATACAAGTCATGAGCCCTAATGCAGTCAAACTATCGCTTTTCTTTTACTCAGACAATGTTCTTTTGACTATTGAATAATTCAACTTGCAACGAATAACCAATTCAATTCCCTCCACAATTCAAAATACTTTCAGCGGCTATTAGATGAATCAAACATTAATTTCTCTTCAACGTGAAGGGGCAGCATATTGGTAGCTAATTTACAAGTTATAATGGGCATTAACTATAGTCGTACAAGTCTGTATTCAGAATTCGGAATGACTATAAATTCTAGTTAGTGGTTTTCTATATCTGCCCGAAATCATCTGTCCCACAATAACTGTCCCCCTCTATGTCCCAAATCATCATGTCCATTAAATTTTAAATCCTGTGGCTCAAAAGTTTTCTCTTTTATTTATTAATTCTTTTAATTCTATATTCCACCAAATCATATAATCATTGTTGTTTCATGTGATTTATAAGATAAAAATATATAAATACATCCAATTTATTCCTTTTTTTTATGATGATCAATTTGATATCCATATCATATATTTTTTGATAATCATAAAAATTATATTAATAAAGTGGGACAGGAAATGGGACAGGGGTTGTGGGACAGATGATTTCAACCGTTCTATATCGAGTCACTAATCGCAGAAACATATTAACTTTATATTACCGAACAAAATTTGGGCAGCCATTGACAAATAAATAGAAGTCCCTATCTCTAGCGTTTTATGTATCAGTTGATAGATGATTAGAACAGTTTCTTGTTGTATGCTTGCTTCAACGTTTGGTTTAATATGAACAGAAACTGGAGAACTTAAAACCAGAAACAGACAAGCAATTTTTACGTGGTTCAGCTGATGGTTTTAGCCTACATCCACGGACCAAAGATCGAGAGCTTTTTATTGCTGATTGTTCGAGCTTACAGATCACACATGATACTCTCCTTTCTTAGTCTATCACTCACCTTGATAAATCCTACCCAGGAAGATAAACCCCGTACAATATGATCTAACAAACTCTGTCCTTGCTCGACTATTCCATTGGAAATAACACGTGAGCTTTTGAACAGATTTTATTCCAGCTCAGATTTCTTGTCTGTAGTAGAAACACTCCCAGCAGCAGCATCTATAAGTGACTTCCATTTCCCATTCGACAACTTCATCAACAGTCGCCACTCTGAATTCAGCAACTCTCCTAAAAGCAATACACATGCTCGTCTATACAGCTGCTCCATTTCTTGAGTTCATGAATTATCTCAACAAATCTCCACCTTAATTCATCAGCTCAAGTTCTGATCTTTGGCACTCCAACTCCTTGCAGTCAAGGAGCATCAATACTCCTTACCAGTTCCAAACAATAGTTGAACTTCTTGCTCGAAACTGGCTTGATGATCATGTCAGCAGGATTATCATCTGTGGATATCTTCTTCACAGCAACTTCACATGATCCCATCACTCCTCTGTTGAAGTGAAGTCTCACATCAACATGCTTGGTTCTCTCGTGGTATACACTGTCTTTCGCCAAGTGCAGTGCCCCTTGATTGTCGCAGAACACCTCCCTTTCAGACTGATTTACCAGCAACTCTCTAATCAGTCACTTAAGCCATATTCCTTCTTTGACAGCTTCAGTTAAGGCAATGTACTCTGCTTCCGTACTAGACAATGCAACCACTTTCTGCAATGATGCCATCCAGCTGATAGCTGTCCCATACGAGGTGAAGATATAGCCTGTCAGTGACTTCCTAGTATCATAACAGCCAACATAATCAAAATCAACAAATCCTGCTATTGCACCATCCCTGCTGGTGATCTTCATATCCTTCTTGTATATTAGCCCCTTCGCCAATGTCCCTCTCAAGTACCTCATACCCATTTTAAGGCAACCCAGTGATTCTTTCTTGGACATGCCATGAAGCGGCTTACCATGCCAACGGGGTATGCAAGGTCTGGTCTGGTACAGACCATGGCATACATTAATGACCCCACCACACTTGCATATGGAATCTTGCTCATGTATGCTTCTTCTTGTTCTTCTTCTGTGATCTCATCATCACCTTTCCTTCGCTTGAAATGTGCAGCTAAGGGAGTTCCTACTGTTTTGGAACTGCTCATTTCAAACCTCTTCAAGACTGAGCTTAAATAGCTTTTTCTGATGCAGTTTCAGGTAGTGCTTACTCATTCCCAAAATTATCTTGGTTGGACCAAGACCTTCATCTCAAATTCAAACTTCAGAAGCTCCTTGACTGTCCCTATTTCAGCTTTGCTCTCACTTGCCAACAAGATATCATCTACATACAAGAGTAGATAGCAGATTCTGTTCTGTGAGCAAAATGTATATGCAGGGATCATAGCTGTTTCTTCTGAAGTGATTCTTAACTATGAATTGATCAAACCTTTTGTTCCACTGCATTGGGCTCTGCTTCAACCCATACAATGACCTTTTCAGCAGACACACTAGTTCATTCTTTCCTTTTGTCTCATAGCCCTCTGGGTTGTGCCATGTAGACTGTCTCTTCCAAGTTTACATACAGGAAAGCAGTCTTTACATCAAGCTGTTCCTATTCAAGGTTAAACTGTGTCACCAAGGAGGGCATTAGTCTTATAGACCTCTGTTTCACAACAGGAGAAAATATGTCATTATAATCAACTCCCTCTTGCTGTGTGAAACCCTTTGCAACTAATCTGGCTTTGTGCCTAACCTTCGAATTTGCTTCAAGCTTTCTTTTGAAGATCCACTTGCATTTAATGATCTTCTGATTTGCTGGCCTCTCAACTAGTTTCCAAGTGTCATTCTTCAACAAAGAGTCCATTTCATCATCCATTGCAAGCGTCCAGTTTCTCCCATCCGAGGTTCTCATAGATTCCTGGTATGATTTTGGTTCATCTCCTGTTTCCTCTGACATAGAGAATGCAAAGGCTATGGCATCTGCTTGCCCAAATCTCTTTGGTGCCCTCACTCATCTTCTTTGTCTGTCTCTTGTGAGCATGTATTCCATTTCCTTCCTGGGGGTTGATTGGACTGGATCTTGTTCAGCATACTCTGGTTCAGCATGCTCTGTATCAGCCTCTTTAACTTGCTCTGATTCCACAGCTTCAGGTGTGGTCTCCCCAGCAAGTTCTTCAGCCTCTCTGTTCTGCTCCACCTCAAGCTGAACCTTCCCCAGAAATTCTGTGCCATCCATTTTCAGCCCTCTTTCCACACTGAATTCCTTTCAAGGTTTGCCATCACAGCTTCTGAAAATATCACATCACTGCTTAGAAAACATCTGTTAGCACCAGGTTCTAGACTCCACAGCTTATATCCTTTTACTCCTTCAGGATATCCTATGAAGATGGACTTAATAGCTCTGCTTTCCAGTTTGTCTCCCTTCACATGTGCATATGCTAAACAGCCAAACACCCTTAGATGTTGTAAACTTGGCTTTGATCCAGACCAAACCTCTTTAGGAGTTTTGAAGTTCAGAGCTGTTGATGGGCATCTGTTCACCCGGTAAGTTGCAGTGGCTAGAGTTTCTGCCCAGAAAGCCTTGGGCAAACCTCCACTAAGCATCATGCATCTTGTCCTCTCGAGCAGAGTTCAATTCATCCTCTCTGCTATCCCATTCTGCTGTGGGTTATAAGGGACAGTTTATGTCTTTTGATTCCCTCTCCTTCACGGAATGAATTGAACTCCTTAGAACAGAATTCCAATCCATTGCCAGTCCTTAATACCTTCACTTTCCTGCCAGTCTGTAGTTCTACTGATCTCTTCCAAACTTTAAACCTTTCCAGAGCCTGGTCCTTTTCATTGTGAGGGTCCAGACCTTTCTCGAGTGATCATCAATAATTGGCATGAAATACCTAGAGGTTCAGAGGTGTTGTGTATGCTTGTTGCAAACCTCACCTTGTGAGATTTCCAAACACACATTGCTCACAGAACTCAAGGTCTTCAATCTTGTCCTTTCCAAACATGCCTTGCTTGGATAATTCTTGAAGTCCCTTTGCACTGACATGCCCAAGTTTTCTATGCCAGAGACTAGTAAAGCTATCATCCTTCCTTGCAACAAAGGGCAGTTTCTGTCAGTGTAGTGCCAAGTAGAGAGTACACTGCATTTGGCTTGATGCCCTTCATTACCAGCAGAGAACCTTTGTGAACCTTCATTTGTCCACCCCTTGTTCAGCGACGGAACCACAGGGGGGTCAGAGGGGTCGGTCGACCCCCCGGCGGCCGGAGCTAGAGGGTAGTAGTGTAGACTAAGTTTGATGAAGTTGCAGACTATGTTGGTGTTATTAAGTCTGAACTCTGAAGCTCGAAGACGATGATGGAAGATCATAGAGAATTGGGGGAAAATTAATTAAAATTACAGTTATACCCATCCACTTAACCAAAATTGCAATATATGTCGGTTATTACCCGTTTGCAGTTTATACTTTTAATTAGAATAAAATATAGTCCAGTAAAATATTTGTTTTAAATGTTATTTATTTAGAAATATTTTCCAATAAGATTGTATAATTACATGATAAACTAATATTTATTATTGTTTTTTTGTTTTTATTATCATTGTTATTTTAATTTTATTTTTATATGTTTATAAAAAATCTTTGTTTTTCAAATAGTAAATTATACCAAAACATTTAATGAAAATGAAGAATATATTGAAAATAAAGGTAAAATTAGAGGAATGATTGAGTTGAATAACACTGTTTATCTGTAAATATAAAGGATTTGTACTGTTTAAACTCTATATATGGGGATCATTGGAGATGGCCTTAATGGGCTAAAAGGGGCCTACCATTAAGTAGAAATGTTAACTTTATATATATTGTATTGAGTTTTAGATGCCCGATATGATTCAAATAATTATATTTTAATTCATTTACGACCTACGTAAATAAATATTTTAAAATCTCAGTAAACCATATTCGCTTAACAAAAATTACATTTTAATTAAATAAACAAATTTATGTTCTTCTTTTATATAAATTTGTTTTTGAATTTTTAATAACTTGCTATTATATATTACTAACGGCAACTTCCATAAAATATTTTTAGGTCTGAAGATAATATTGACATATTGGTAATAATTTCAATAAATTATTACCTTGAAAAGATCGAGAGAAGTCTATACAAGATTTGTGATAACTCTCTCAAATTTATTAATATGTTTTATCAAAAAAGTAATTATATGAATGTGTTGGAAATGAAGCATTTTGGAGTTTATCTTAAGATGTAGGTCTCACTATAACATATTATAATTTAATATTGTCTATGTGTTATGAAAATTGTATATAATAAGCCATGATTATTGTACCAAGAACTTGAATATTTGTCAATTTATGTCGTACTAGTATAGTATTCTTGACCTCCCGAATGAAAAATTCTGGTTCCGTCACTGCCCTTGTTGTTATTTTGTATCCCAAATCATCTAGCATTCCCACAGAAATGAGATTTCTCTTCAACTCAGGTATGTATCTTACATCCTTTAATATAACCTCATTCCCTGTATGCATTCTTATTTTAACTGATCTTATTCCTTGAATTGAGCATGGGGTTTCATTTCCTAATAACACTCTGCCTCCTTCACAGTGCTTGAAGTCCACTAACCAGCTCCTATTGGGAGTCATATGAAATGAGCATCCAGAATCAATGATCCACTCTCTATGTTTTTCACCATCAGTTACATTAAGCACCCAGCAACTTCATATCATTCAGCTACCACAGAAACTTCACCATGTTCCTTCGGTTTATGCTGGGAGGAATTTGCTTTGTGTGGACAGAGCCGCCTTATGTGCCCTTCCTCATGGCAGTGGAAGCATTTGATCTTTCCTCTTGAGTTGGATCTCCCTTTCTTATTTCCTTTCTTGAACTCTCTCTGCTGCTTCTACAACGCACATTCAAACTCTCTCCAGGCCCCTCAGGCTTTAATTCAACTCGCATGTTGGGTTGTCTTGAGTGAATAGCAGACAGAACATCCTCAAGACTCAGCTCCTCGTGGGCATACATCAAAGTTTCTTTGAAGTGATCATAACTCTGGCCGTGATTCCATTTGGTTATGTAGTTGGTTAAGGTAGTTTGGGCTGAACTCTAATATATGGCCTACGTTGTATTGGTAACGATAATTGAGTTTGAAAGTATTAAGTCATAACGACCGTTTTATGAACAATACAAATGAAAGACGATCATAGAAGAAAAACCCATAACTCTTGAATTGAATTCCTATTCGTATAAATTATTATTACAGAAAACTTCTTCATATGACCATCACCATTTGATCATTATTATTACCAAAAATACTTCTTTACGGACGGCGACCGACCACCGTCGCCGTTGAAATAAAAACCATCGCTGTTAACTTTCCAATGGCAATCACTGGAAATACACGTTGTGGAGATAGACCTATTAAAAACGTCGAAGACAATGCTCTTCGAACCCCAGTAAAAATGGCAGAAGTACAAAACCCTTTTGAAGAATGGTTGTTGGCAAAACGACCAACTGAAGTGCTCGTAGAGGCCGAGCGATCGAATACCGTAATCTTTGCTTTTCGACTGGCAACGCACGAGCAAAGGAGTATTGTAGTTGGGTTCGTGATCTTCTATCTTGTTCGTAATTTGGACACTAAATTCCTCCGTGAAGAAGCAAAACTTAGCCGTTGATTTGCGGACGAGGAACGTCGTCGTTGTAAGAACTACAACGAGGAAGACGACGATGTTGCTATTTCTTCTTATTTGGCATCGCTTCATTTTTTTTACCTGTTTTTTTCGAAAGTATGATAATTCAGACAATCTATGTCTGTCTATATACAAAGTACAGGGATATGTTTTAGGTAAACCCATGATCACTCATGGGTTTGGTCAAAGAAGAGCATATGGCATATTCTTGAATACACATGCATGAACAAGTTAATTTTATCTAATATCTAATAAAGGCTGATATCATATTTTGATTGATATACTTATTGTCGAGGGATGATGGATATTTGGGTAGCTCAAATAAGATAGATTTTAACCAGTTTCGGGAAGACGATCAGCTGATGGAAGTCAAAATTGATTGGAGGAAAATCAAAGTTTATTTGGGTTAAAAGTTTGTAGATAATTAATCTGGTCAAAAATCGATATCAGAGTTTGTAATTAGCCATAGGTGGTCGATGAAATGATTTTGTTAAGGAGCTGGTTATCGTTTACAACTTAAATATAAATAACACATGAGTCAAAATTAGTCAACTTAAAAAATCGACAGTTCAACGCTACTCGTTGAGTCGTTGACCAACATTATCATCATAATCCCATAAATATATTACTTTACATGACTCAACAAATTTGAGCATCAATACATTTTCTTAGAACAAATAGATATGGATCGTACTCCAATCAGCAGGTAAGCTTGTGGAAAATATTACATGTCGCCACTCAGATAAGATTTTATTACCGAGAAAGACTTGGTCATCAACTACGTAATATTATCTATACTATCTATACTATTATATAATTGGTCTGGGATGGATATAAACGGCCATAATTTGGTGGGTAATTTATTTGCAATTTAGTCCCTCATTTGTAATTAATTAATAATTAAATATTTTTATATCACTCCTAATTTTTATTTACTGTATTTATACCTCTACAACTAAGTTTTTTTTATATATTTAAAAGTTGTTTTTCATCTTAAAACACTAAAAATTATAATTTCAAAATTTAAAATAACTACAATATAATTATTTGAAGCACACGCATCGGTATGCAAAAAAGTACCAGTGTCTATAATTCATTTGGTTATGTAGTGGGCTTGTTTGGGCTGCCGAAGTTGTATTAAAATTGCTAAACTGACCATTGTTTTTGTAATGATAGTGATCATTATATTGCCATAAAATTTTTATTTATTTGTTAACTTAATATTCGACCCCCCAAAGCTTTATTGAATGATGAAAATGAAAAAAGAGCTCAAAAACACCAATAGCAATTCAATCACGATGAACAATATTAAAAAGATGTCCTCTTCATATGAGCATTATTATACTTACCAAGAGTACTTTTCCCACGGCGAGCGACCACCGTCGCCGTTGTAATAAAATCCATCGCTGCGAACTTCCCAATTGCAGTCGCCCGACGCACACTTTTTCGAATTAGACCTATTGAAAACGTCGAAGACAACGCTGTTCGCACCCCAATAAAATGGCAGAAGTACAAAACCCTTTTAAATATAGGTTGTTGGCAAAACGACCAACTGAAATGCTCGCCTCGAAAGAGCGATTGAATACCGTAATCTGTGGTTTTTGATTTGCAATGGACGAACAAAGAATTGGTGTTACGCTCTTCTATCTTGTTCTTAATTTTGACGCTAAATTCTTCCGCGAAGAAGCAAAACTTAGCCGATGCCTCGCGGACGAGGAACGTCCACTAGTACAGAGTAGCAGATACGCGACGGTCGTTATCGACTATAGGCGACGGTTTCATGTCGTCGCCTACAGCACAGTCGCGTATAGTCCATATGTTACGCGACGGTTGTTAATAGTCGCGTAAAGGTGACTATACCCGACGGTTGTCCGCGAAACCGTCGCGTAAAGTTTATTATACGTGACGGTTGTTTCGTAGAAACCGTCGCGTTAGGTTCCCTATACGCGACGGTCTTTGCGCACAACCGTCGCGTTGCTTTAGTCTTTATGCGAGGGTTATCCTAACAACCGTCACAGTCTTTTTTTTTAATATCTTACTGGTTTTTTTATAAATTCCCTTTTAATCAATAAATCACACCAACAAATTTCCCAAATAAAAATCCAAAATCACTAAAGCATCAAATATCAAAACAATTTCATTAAACAATCAAATTGATCACAATTATCATCCTCAATCTAATAAAATCTACATAAACAAGTCTACGCTAATAAAGATCCAAAAACAATCACTCAACAAGACATACGGTACGAAAATATTCTGACCACAGCTCACGTATTTCTTCTATCGCATCCCAATCGTAATTGAAGCCTTGTAGCATCTAAAGAATATGAACGAGAAGTACGATAAGCATATAAAATCAATAAAGGTAGTTTTATTTTTATATATACCGTCGTTAAGTTGTGGCCTTCTCCCATAGTTCTGAAGATGTCATACATGTACCGCAGCACGTAGAAGCCACACAATTCACTTGTCTTCGGTTGTTGAGGACACTAGTTAACAATAAATTAATTAATAGCCGACGTTTAGTATAATTAGAAACAACTTTGCAAATCATAGAAAGTACTAACCTTGCATCGCTTCCAACTAACGGGAGATTTCGTCTTCTTAGTTTGAACGGCACCCACGAGGGTCGCCGACTTTATCGCTCTGAAATTCATAGTATACCAACATTATTATATTAAAAAAATTACCACTGCTATATAACATTTAATAAACTCACATGTTCAGTTGGTCACGGATAGCTAGATTTCTAACGCCTGCATTTGGCATCATTGGATCGAATACAAATACTGTGTTCGAAGCGAACTCGATGACCAATAAAATCCAATGGTTCCTAAATAAATCATAATTTAATAATATATGAAAAACTATTGATGTGTAAAGAAAAAATATAATAATATCAATGCTTACATCTCACAGTGGGGTGCAAAAAAATAACCGCATGACGTCCACGATTCTTTGAAGGCCGCAGCGTAGTAGTCAACATCGCTCGTCTCTCTGCTCAACATCCCTAGACGATTCGGGTTTAAGAACTGGAACGGCAATGACGGGTTATGCAGATATCTGAAATTTTGCAAAAAAGTATAACTTACGAAATAAGTGTTAATTACTGAAATGACTAATAATGATAACCATTATACCTCATGAAAAGCTGGATAATCGAAGCATCCAAACTCACACGTTTAAAAAAATCCCGAATATCCTTTATGTCTATGTACGTCGGTAAATCCTCTTGTTGAGGGTTATAATACACCTCGCTCATCAAGAACCTGAATTGGATGCTAAGACGATCTGGGCGGGAAGAGAGTGACTCGAAGACATACCGACTTTGTGCGCCTAGAGTTCTAACCACTTCAGGATCAAGGCATGCGATGTCATCTTCGTAGGGTACGCTAGAGGACTTCCCCTTCCGTGTGTTAGGTGATAATGAAGCGGAAGGTGCCTACAAGACATATATTCAAAATGGGATAAAAATCAATACATTATAATATATAGTGTTCCGTACCCCATGCGACTGTATCAGAGCTTTCGGCCATTGTGCGAAGCTCCATTGTGCCTCTCCCAGCGTGACAAGATCACTTGTTGGTATTGGAAGTCGGATCCCATCCTTTCCGTTCGCAAGAATATCGAGCGTGACAACGACGTTTTCGCTCGCAACTGGGACGTTATGAATTTGAGCACGTCCCGTAACAATCGTCCCAAGAGCGACAACCTCTAATTGCCCGCTGACGTTCAGCATCAGTCGTATCTTAGGAAACTATAAGATTTCAATAAGATACATATTGAGTACGGAATAACGTATATTAAACAGATTAGATGCGCAATACTAAGACTTACCGGAACTTCCACCATTGTAAATGGATCAACAGGGACCGATCCATGAGAACTCTTACTAAAGCCGGTGTTAAGCATGTCAACATTGCTAGTCATGTTGACTTCTTGTTCGAAATTAGGCATTGGCATCCCCATTTGAGCGAATGCGGCCCTCATTTGACTCGCCACTGCAGCTGCCACGCGAGACTCTACCTCGGACGCCATCCTCGCCTCCATCTCAGCCATCATTTCCGCCCGCATCTCGGCCTTCAATTGATCCAATGCGGTGTAAGAACTTGCCCTCGAGCCCTCAGCTGGGTTGCCAAACACGTCTCGAATTGTCCCGTATTTTCCTACACCTCTCACTCGCCCGGAATGATCCGGCTTTCCGATAGCACTGGACAACGCATCACGGTGCCTTACGGGGTCAAAGTCTCCTTGACTTTGTTGCTCGTGCACTCGTGCCTGTCCAATTTACAAGCATTGTTTGTATTTAACATATTTCTATAAGAAAAGCCATCGACACTGAAACACTTACCACTCTCTCAACTAACTCCCGGTTGGAGCTACCGTCGATGATATATCGTCCATCATCCATTTTCTTTGTCCTGGCGCGTAGGAAGTTCTTTGTTCGATCGTTGCCCGTTGATAACATAGGGATGAGATCCTCGGGAAAATCGACAAGGTGGTCAAGCGGATCCTCTCTAGCCCAATCGACCATTCGGCCTCTGTACCCCGAGTTACCGAGATGGTGTGGATAAATGCTGTGTGATACGCTTTGTCGAGCCTTCTCACTAATTTCCTGCAATATATACAACACAGTTATATGTGAATTAATATATATTCCAATTGCATCATAATTACCTGAAACAGTGGGGCTTCCCTATAGTTCCTCCAGTCCTCTAATCCCTCCTGGCTGAGGTGTTCATACTCGGTCGCCAAACCTGGACCTTTCTGCTTCTTCCCTTTCACACTATAGCCAGAATATCATAGCCCGTAATGTAAACCTCGCTTTTATATATGCGTCGTAGACCTCAACGCCTTCATACCATAATGCTTTTAGTTCGTCAATCAAGGGAGCTAGAAAGACGTCAATGTCATGGACAGGCTGTTTTGGGCCAGATATTAACAATGACAGCATTATGTATTTTCTTTTCATCGTAAGCCATGGTGGAAGATTGTAGATACAAAGCAGCACCGGCCAGGTACTATGACGGCTGCTCAAATCGCCGAATGGGTTTATCCCATCTGTGCAAAGTCCAAGCCTGAGATTTCGTAACCCACTTCCAATGAAGGATACAGCAGATCGATATTTCGCCATTGAGGGAAATCTGCGGGATGTCTTAATTTTCCATCCTTTTTCCTTTCTTCCCCATGCCATCTAAGCATTTTAGCGTCTTCAGCATTACAGAACATGCGTTTTAATCTAGAAACTACTGGAAGGTACCACAGAACCTTAGCAGGAGCACCGCCTACTTCATCTTTTCGCTTATAACGCCATGTTTCACAAGTCGGACACTTAACGGCTGATTCATACACGCCCCTATAAAGTACGCAATCGTTTGGGCATGCGTGAATTTTTTGGTATTCTAAGTTCAGAGGGCATAGTAGCTCCTTTGCCTCGTAAATCGACGTCGGAAGCTCATTACCATCAGGTAGCATGCTCGCAAATGTTTCCAAAAGGGTTGAGAAACATTTGTCTGAAACCCCAAATTTAGCTTTCACATTCAACAACTTGAACACGGCAGATAATTTGGTGTATTTTGAGCATCCGTCGTACAATGGAATATTATTGTCCCTAACTAGATGATCGAATATAGGAGGTCGCTCTTCATAATCCTCTTGAACATCGCACAACATCTCCTCAATACGGTCATTGTCGCCAGATGAATTGTCAGCTACAAAATCGTCGTCATTGTTAAGTGGCACACTACTTCCTTCCCCCGCACAACTCGTTTCAGCAACAATAGCCTCACCATGCCATATCCAGTTAGTGTAATCGGGTTTAAAACCGCTGACTATCAAATGTTCTCGAACAACATCACTACCCACCATCTCATGTTATTACAGTTACGACACGGACATGAAATCTTCGATTGTCTCTTTTTTCTCCTATTAGTATCCGCAAATTTCATGAATTGCTCAACGCCAGCCAAATACTCGACCGTTGTCCGCTTACTATACATCCAACGTCGATCCATTCCAATCACCTAAACTATGTCAAATAAATTAAATCAAGTCTAAAAACCTTATTTTCGAAACTATCTCTCGCCCAGTATTCGAAATTTAAGTAATACGAAATCGCACCTAAAACGTCAAAAATCAACCAAACCGTGACCAAAACCCTAATTTTCGAAACAATAACACCCCAAATTCGCCTAATCGCGAAATTCAAGTATGAAACAACATAGATTCACAAAATTGCACCCAAATCGACAAAAAATAAACCAAACCGTGACCAAAACCCTAATTTTCGAAATAATAACAACCCAATTTCGCCTAATCTCGAAATTTAAGTATGAAACAACATATATTACACAAAATTGGACCCAAATCGGCGACAAATCAACCAAAACCGCGACCAAAACCCTTATTTAGAGACTTAAACACCCCAAATTCGCCCAATTTCGAAACTGAAATACAAATCGACCTATAATCATCACAAAATCGCTCCCATTTTCGACTAAACCCACATAAATTAGCATTCCAAAGCATCAATTCACGAAACACGAAGTAAAAATCGAAGAAACAATACCTTCTAAGCCGCAAATCGCGAAACAATCTTCGTCCACGACCTCGAACCCCAACGCCGAGTCGAAGCACTTTAGGAGATTAGGAGTCGCCGCACGTTTCGTCGGTCGCCGTCGGATTTTTTGGAGATGCGAGAATAACAAGTGAGGAAGGAGGAAATGGGTCTGAAATTTTAAGTAACTATACGCGACGGTTATTTTCATGTAACCGTCGCACATATACTATACACGACGGTTTACACCAAACAGCCGTCGCGAAAGGTGCAGAGATACGCGACGGTTACCACTGACAACCGTCGCGTATATTAGACGACAATTATACGCGACGCTCGTCATCCAGTAACCGTCGCGTAAGACATATAAAATTAAAAAAAAATTAAAATCGCCGTCCGCTACCTTTAGCCGACGATTTTTAAACAACCGTCGCCTATAGTGCCGTGGCCAATTACCTGTTATGTACTAGTGGTCGTTGTAAGAACAACGAGGAAAAGTAGGTTGACGATGATGCTGCTGCTTCTTCTTTGGCCTCGCTTCATTTTTCTTCTTTATTATTTTGAATTATGAGGTGTATATATATAATATTAAGGACAAGGATAAGATGAACTGTATAGGTAGTAAATCCATGAGTGTACATGTCACATTATTTGGTCAAAAAGAAAATATGGCATCTTTCTGAATTAGATAAAGCGTTTCTGCGATGGTTGACACAAATGAGTCAACATGCATGTACAAACTAATCCTGTATTTAAAATTTAGAAAAGCTGTAATACAAATTAAATTGGAAGTTATGATTTGGAATTCTCTTGCCCTTTTTTTATTATTATTATTATAGTACTATGTGAACTTCGAACATGACCCGGTCAAGGGATGATGGATATTTGAGATATTTATTTAATAAGTTTTGTAAATCAGAAAGTCAATCGGCCGATGGAATTGATATCGTTGTATCAAAGTTCAAAAATCTATTTGGACTAGAAGTTTAATGATTATTAATATGGGCAATTTGATGTCAAGCCCCAATATACGTTTTATTTAGGTTTCAGACCCCTATCAGAAAATTTTTAGTTTTAAGGATCCGATACCTTAAGTGTTGTTCAGTACCACTTCATGGACTTATAGTACCACTTCATGGACCTGCAGTACCGCTTCATGGTTCTGCAGTATCAATTCATCGTTGTGCAGTATCACTTCATTGTTCTGTAGTAACATAGAACGATAGTCTGGATACCTGTTCATATATACTGTATAACACTTGCGTAAATTTTAGGTCCTTATCTCTAAATTTTACAAAAAGCGGGTCCTTAACCCTAAAATTTTCTAACAGGAACCTGAAACCTAACATAAAACATCTTTTGGGACTTGAAACTTAATTAGCACTTATTAATAAGGTCAAAATGGATATAGAGTGAATGTAAAATGACTTACTGATGTCGGCCCAATAACTAGTGTTAATATACAATGTATGTTTACTCATTGTCTGTTTTAAATTATATTTAAGCCCATTGATGGGGAGTCCCTCGAGGATGTCTTATGATGTGTAATTAGCCATATAATTAGCACACACTTGGAAGGAAGGTGGTCGATGAAATTATCATTTCTTACTTAATATAATCACGAGAGTCAAAATTAGTCAACTGAATCGACAGTTGAACACTACTCATTGAATCGTTGACCAACATTATCGTCATATCACTCATCACTCATCAGTAGTCTGTACTTTACGTTATTAAATAGAAGGAACTTCGTAACAAGGAAAGGAACCCAAGCCAACTCCAATCGCCTTTTCTAACTACGATTCGCTTCATTTATATCCGGAAAGTTGAAGAAGAAATCCAGGATTGGAAAGTTGCGGTAAGTGATCTATTTTATTTCTGGGTTTTCTCCGCATTCTACAGTGTTGAGCTGACGAGATTATTAAGGAATAAAAAGAAGTGAAACTAAGTAGATCGATTACGAGCTGTGTTTCTGGTTTCAATTGTTGAAGTTTATGTTATTGGTTCTTGTGTGAAGTGGAGATCAGTACGGTAGAGCGTTAAAACCTTAATTGATCTTGATCTGTTTTTGGTTGAGTGGTGTTCTGTTTGTGGCTTGCAGTATCCATTCATAATGGCAAGGAAAATGCTTGGCGATGGGGATCTGAAGAGAACCCATGAAGAAGATGCTCGTTATGATTTCGATTTATTTGTCATTGGAGCTGGCAGTGGTGGGGTTCGGGCGTCACGATTCTCAGCTCAGTATGGTGCTAAGGTTGGAATTGTGATGTTCGTTTGTTATTTTTCTTATTCTCATTTTGCCAATGATCAGTAATTGGGTCTAGATTCTTACATGATTTTGCTGGACTTCGTTGTATCTCATTACATTAGTTATATTGTAAGCAAATGTCATGAGGATGTGGATCAGATACACTCCTTATTGATTTTGATGTTAGTCTCTGTGGATTTGTGTGTTTCCAGGTTGGTATATGTGAGCTTCCATTTCATCCGATCAGCTCTGAAGTTATTGGAGGAGTTGGTGGAACGTGAGTATTGGGATAACATACGTCAGTTAATAATCAACGGAATGGTAGTTTTTATGTTGGATCGGTGAAGCTAAATTACCTACTATTTACCTTTTTCAGATGTGTTATTCGCGGTTGTGTCCCTAAAAAGATTCTGGTGTATGGTGCATCTTTTGGGTCCGATCTTGAGGTGAGATTCTTATTAGCGTTTTGTTTCATTTTTAGGCTAATTGATCAGCTTTTCTCGTTTATCTGTGCCTACTGCCTAGATCCATGTGTTTGTTTTACTGAAATGAAGTATTGATTCTGGTCACATAAATACTTCTAATGTAATTGTTGACCATTCAGGATGCTAGGAGCTATGGATGGGAACTCAATGAGAAAATTGATTTCAATTGGAAGAAGCTCCTACACAAGAAGGTTTGTGGATACGTTGGTTATATTCTGCACGATATAAATACTTCCAATATTGTATTGCACATGCGTTTTTTCTCTGCAGACAGAAGAAATAGTTAGATTAAATGGAATATATAAGCGCTTACTTGCAAATGGAGGGGTGAAGCTATTCGAAGGAGAGGGAAGAGTTGTTGGTCCTCATGATGTCGAAGTAGTGCAAATCGATGGAACCAAAATCAACTACTCAGCAAAGCACATACTGATCGCTACGGGGAGTCGCGCTCAGCGTCCTGATATACCTGGGCAGGTTTGCCTAAAAAATATATTTCTGCTACTCTTCAATTGCGTTGTCCACTTCTTTTTTTTAAGAAATAGTGTTTAACCGACTTAATCGTGTTTTGACGTTTAGGAACTTGCCATAACATCGGACGAGGCATTGAGCTTGGAAGAGTTACCTAAGCGAGTTGTCATACTCGGCGGAGGGTAGTTTTCTTGTTCAAATTGATTTTTTTTTTTCAGTGATTCTGTTTATACTTTCAGATAAGCCTGAGCAACAGCCATTTTCCCAACGTAGGTACATTGCTGTGGAGTTTGCTTCGATATGGAATGGAATGGGCTCAACAGTCAATTTGTTATTCAGAAAAGAACTTCCTTTAAGGTAAAAATACTCGTTGCTGCAATATTTATTCATAGGTTGTTTTTTTTTTTCACTTTTGGTCGTTTATCTAGTGCCGTTTTAACATAAACATCTTATGACAGAGGTTTTGATGATGAGATGCGAGCAGTGGTTGCAAGAAATCTGGAAGGTCGGGGTGTTATCATGCATCCAAGAACGAACCTCACCGAGGTTAATACTATGTTTCTATATACACAGTTGTTCTTCACTTTGCTTTAGAATGGAGAGAAGTGGAAGGTAGAAATTAAAATAACATAAAACTTATTGGGAAAAAAATTTGATGCATGGCTATGTTGTGCTGGTTCTTTGGCCCAGTTTTTATTTTCCACAATGTTTTAAGTACTCATTCATTTGTATTTCCAAAACAATGACCGTCTTTATGCAGCTGTCTAAAACAGAAAACGGTATAAAAGTACGTACAGACCACGGTGAAGAAATCATGGCTGATGTAGTGCTCTTCGCAACTGGTAAGTTCTATCAGTTGCCGTTTATTTATATGTGGACCAGACCAGATGCCCTAGTTATTAGGTCATAGTTTGTTAACATTATCTCAAAATATTCATTTCCTTTATTCGTCCTTCCTATCCAGTTTATTAACATGTACCCTCATTAAGTTTACTACGTGTAATTTATGCTAAACAATAGCAATCTTACTCTTTGCCCAACATTTTCTGTGGTAAGCTGATGATTATATTCTGCATCTGTTACAGGAAGGGCCCCTAATACGAAGCGATTAAATTTGGAATCTGTAGGCATTGAACTTGATAATGCTGGAGCTATCAAGGTGACTAATTATTACTAATAGTTTTATGGTCTTTTTCATCATGTTAGAAAATAATGAATTGAAGGGTTCCCAAAAGCTTTTTAATTCCAGCCAAAGTTGTAGAGCTTCAGATTCAGTTAAGTGTTCCTGGAAAAAAGCCAGAAAACTGTGATTGTAACCTTAATACATCACAGTTATAAACCATTTGTTTTACTATGTCCTTGTTGCCTTCAAAATTCTCACAGGTCGATGGGTACTCTCGTACTAACATACCTAGCATATGGGCTGTCGGTGATGTTACAAACCGAATGAATCTTACTCCTATTGCCTTAATGGAAGGAAGCTTTTTTGCAGTATGTTCCCTTTTCAGCATGGATAACATACATGGAGATTGCTGAACATATTTTTCTTTTATTTTTTCTCTTTTCTGATATTGAACTAAGGTGATGTTCGTTATTTCATATAGAAAACAGTTTTTGGCGGGCAGCCTACCGAAGTTGATTACAACCACGTTCCTTGCGCAGTTTTCTGGTATAAATTCTTCTTTTCAAATCTGGCATTACATGGATTGTATACATACTTAGCTTCTCTTATTCCTCGCCGCCAATAATGTATGTTTGCAAGATGATAATCTATGCTAACAGTGCAAATTTGGACATGTACTTAATCTGGTAAATTTTACTTGACAGCATACCTCCACTCTCCGTAGTTGGCCTCAGTGAGGAACAGGCTATAGAACAAGCAAATGGTGACATTCATGTTTTCACGTCTTCGTTTAATCCAATGAAGAACACCATTTCTGGGTAATGTAATTAACCGAAACTCGCAGTGTCTTATCTTTAGCTCCTTTTATCTTACAATTAAACCGAAATTGTGTGATTCAATGAAATAGACGACAAGAGAAGGCTGTTATGAAGCTTATCGTTGACGCGAAGACTGATAAGGTTCTTGGAGCATCCATGTGTGGACCTGATGCACCTGAGATCTTGCAGGTATTTGATTTTTCCTCTTATCGTTATTCATCGTTTTCTTTTACGATGAGACAGTAAATTTCATTTCATAGATGTCTCATATGAGTCCACTTTTACATTAAAGGGCATTGCCATTGCTCTCAAATGTGGAGCAACAAAAGCACAATTCGACAGTACAGTAAGTTTCATCCCATTGTCTTTCATCTTAACAGCAGAAAACCATGTATCATTATTACATATCAAACGATCATCGTACTTATTATGTTTAATCTCGAACATTTTAAGGTTGGGATTCACCCTTCAGCAGCTGAAGAATTCGTGACAATGCGCTTGGTCAGTCGAACTATAACTGCTGGCAAGCTATAGACAGAATCCATGGACTTAAAAAATACATGATAACTAATTCTTGGCCTCTTTGTTTTATTCAAAGAACTGTTTATTATGTAAGGAAGAAGTTAGCTTCCTAATATTTGATATGAAAACTTTGTTAAAACCCTTTCTTATGCATGCACAAAATTTTCGAAGATTTAATATTGGAAACCGATTCGTTTCGCTTTTACTTGAAATGAAAGTTTTAGATTATATATTTGAAAACATAAAGGAAGAAAAAGAAAAGTAGAAATATCAAACGTGGAAAATAGTGACATAATACTCCTCATCTTCCTTATCACTTCCTCGTAGTGGACTAGTCTGACTCTGAGTCGAGGCGAAGACTTTTGAGGACATATTTTTTTTTTTAATTAAACGTTGACCGTTAGTCTTTTTCTCGGAAGGAAAAGTTGACCATTACTCTGAACCTTCATGGCTTTCACATAAAAGCCACCTTTTAAGACTTCTATACCATGTATGAATGTATCAGTTCCACTGGAATAACTCTGTAATATTTGATATCAGAAATAAAAATGAATAGCTACCATGATAACTGGGAGAGGCTCGTAACAGCAGTGCTGCGAAGTGATGAACTGAGGACGCTCGCTATGAGCCCATCGATTAACTCAAGCGCCATCTCCTCTTCGAGTTTCAGGTCTGTTGATCAATCGCTGGTCTACGATAACGATGCTAATCACGACAATGGGCCGCAGACAAGGAGTGAGTTCTATTACGAGGATTACAGCTTCGAGGATGCGAATGGGCTCGTCTGGGATCGATTTTTCCAGGTGGGTTCATGCGATAAGCCCACGCCCGAATCTCTGGTAAGAAAACTTAGTTTCAGTTTAATTGTAATCAGAACTGTGATTGATTGAGCTTTATATGAAACAGAGTATTACAACCGATGAAAAGATTGGCAAGAAATGTGTGATGTTGGGAGCTAGGGTTCTTGAAATCTCACTGGGGAAAAATCCCAAGAACTGGGCTTGGGCGTTTGACCCTACTTTCTGGTAAGAATGAGATATAACCTGTAATAACACACACACACACACCCCTGCAATAAAAAAGCATGGACGCCATTATTGACCTTTCCTTTCTTCCATTATCATCCATCCATCCAATGAAAGGTTCTCAGAAGTAGCAGAGCTCATATCAAACTGGAGACTCGACATAAGAGGGACGATCCACACTAAATCGCTCGATCCATGGACTGTCTACTCTGCCTACCTCATCTTCAAAACCACGGCTAGAATCAAAGGGCTCGAAACTGCCAAAACGGTTATTCGATTCGTGGACGACGAGTCTGACCAAGAATCCATGAGGCGGGCCCACAGGGTTCACCTTCAGCCCGTGGAGGAGAGCGAGGGGAAAGTAGCGAGCTTGAGAAGCGATGGGTGGATGGAGATCGAAATGGGACACTTCTACGTTAGTGGTCGAGGAGACGATGGGTTGGTCGAGGCGAGGTTGGTCGAAATCAAGAAATGGAAGAGCGGTCTGATCGTTGGAGGGATTATGTTTCGGCCCATCAATTTGTATACTGAGGATCCACTTGTTTCCAAGCAGTTCCTGACAACCAATGTATGGGGATGATGATGATGATGAGTTTTTTCTTTCTTTCTAAGATTTGTTTTGCAGCCTCATTTGTTTTAGTACGATGTATACGATTATCCAGAGTTAGGCGTGCAGAAACTGAATGTGGTTGATTAGATATGAAACAATTCTTGGTCCCATCCCAAAACTAGCAGGGAAAGGTAAAAGGGGATAGATAGATAGCAACCGAAACGGCCATTAAAATTTAGGACAAAACATTGGTAGATAGTTCACAATGGATAGATAAATAAACACCCGAAAGAAGAGGATGGAGGTCCGAAATCAAGACATTCGATAAGCTGGAAATGCAAGAGAGTAGTTTTACCAAACAAAACTGACACTTCGAACAGATAACACCAAATATTTCCTGTAGGCTGGCTTAGTATTTAGTTGGAGCGATGATTTCAAGCTGGGCACCGAGCTTTTCCTCAGCAGCCTTCTCTGCCCTGACCCTCAGTTTCGTCAATTGCTTCTTCCTCTCGTATGCTGCTTTGGATCGCTCCTTTCTCTTCTCCTCCAATTCCTGTAAAAACGAAGATTTGTTGACGACAACAATATGGTCAGATTCTATCAGAACTAGGGCACAGCACAAAAAAGAGAATAAAAGAAAAAAAAAAAAACATCTAATTACCCTGATAGTATCAGCATAGTTCCACCCAACCTCTGATGAGAGGTTGCCCAACAAGCAATATTTGTGGCCAGATTGGAGCCTCAAGACCCTATTAATCATCGCATGGAGTAAGTGATGAGTTATAGTGACAGAGAAGAAAAAAATCAAGGTATCGGAAAACAGTGCAATTCCACTTACTTCAATGCATCAGGGATGACCATCCTCTTAACCTTGTCATAAGGTGGTGGGATGCCTTCGAACACCTTCAAACGAGCGAGAGCAGCTTCTCCTCGCTTAGTCTTGTGGGGAATCATCCTACAGTTATTGCACACCCAAAACTTATTGAAATGAAGAATAAAAAATTTGCAAATTATGACAGTCATAGGTATTTTCCAAGGCAATTGTTTCCAAATCTTTAACTCGTAGTCCTTGAAACATGGAAAAGCAAACGCTAATAGAGAACAAATGAAAGATTTTCATTTTTCTGATGAAACGATACAATCAAAAGTATATCGGCTACAAGAAGCTAAACTAGACTAGACGAGGATATCAGAGTCAATCCAATCAAAAAATCCCACGCTAGATCACTCATACATCTCATCATCACAATTAAGACACAGAAACAAGCGTATTCCAGCTTAATAATCAATAAAAGCAAGCATCGGAACACGACATACCCACGGATGGTCCTCCAAAGGATCTTAGAAGGAGCCCTGAAATGGATGGGACCGTGAGATGGCTTAGTGTTCATCCTCTTCCTCAGAAACCTGAGGTACTTCATCTTCTGCCTCACCAAACCGCCCGACAAACAGATCTCTTCGCATCGAACGACGGTAACCCTCTGGCCATTCAAGAGCTCCTTGGCTATGATTGAGGCCAATCGACCCAGCATGTGGTGCCTAGCGTCCACCACAATCCTCCTTGCGCAGATCCCTGAACCTGACACCATTTTCTTCCTACCTCTGTGTTTCTTTTTCTTCAGTTGCCGTGGCCTTGCGAAGCTAGGGTTTTTGAAGGAATAAGGTATTGGGAAACTATATATTGTTTGTTCGTTGGAGTAGGCCCATTTTCATGTTAAGCCCATAATCTCTAAATATGAAGGCCCATTTATCAATAAGCCCAACCAATTTTGAAAGGGTTATTGGGCCTCTATTATTTCCCTTCTTATTTTTTATTTTTCATGCTAGCTTGATTATTTAGGCGAAAGCAACGTTTAACATCTAACTGGGGAAAATTATTGATGTAACGATGGTCGAACTGAAGCCCCACCACAACAAAGTTATTACCTTCGTAATAATCTACTGCCCCCCCCCCCCCCCCACCCACATTTTGCCCCATCGTCTAAGTTCTAACCAGTAAAACGATCTTTTCCTGAGTTGGAATGCAACAGATTTCATATCCCATGGAAGGATAAATTTTTTTTGTTGGTTTGATGCTTCTATCATGTTTAGTTCGCCTTCGCGAGTGAAGCTGTTCAACTAGGCTTTGGCAGTAGTTTCTTTGCTGTTAATTTGACATGGCACTGTAGCTTCTACCTTGAACTTAAATTATCTCGACTCTCGAGTGGGTAGCTGGAAAACTGTCTTTTTCCGACAACCTTCCACGACTGCTCCCACTGGGAAAAAAAACATCTTTTGAGCGAAGATTTTCACTGCGAACCCTTTTTATGTTTTGCCCAGAAAGAAAAAAAAACCCATTCTTTGTCGAAATTCATGCGATTCTCCCTGAAAAGAAATGGTGTGGGAAGCCGTGCAGCTGTGGATCGATCTTACAATAGCTTACGCTTTTCTTTCTGCATCAACCCTTGCTTTCCTCGCATCCAGATTTCTGACTTACTTGGGATTAAGCTTGCCATGTCCTTGTCAGGGGCTGTTCTTCGGTATCTGCAGTAAAACCCTTTGTCTGAATAAGCTTCTGCTTGATTTCCCCATTCAAAAATTGTCAGAAGTTGTGCTCTGTGTTAGACAGGCCCACCCTTTTACTGGATGTATTTGTAATAGAACAAACAGGGTTCTTCGAATAGATTGCGAAGCATCGTCTAGTAGTTCTATCTCAGATACTACAAGAGAATCAGTTGATAATGGTGATGGTAGTAAATACCTATTTTTCAGGCCTGAGAAGTATGATAGAAAAGGGAAAGCTATAGCTCAACAAAGGCCTAAACGTAGGCTGCGTTTGCGTCGAAAACAAGGTAATAATGGCCGTGAAAAACACCTGTGCTCATTGCCTTATGATCGTAGTCGAGGTGGAGAGGCTTCAACTTTGTCGTCTCCAAAGCTGTGTGATGATTCTCAAGGGGATCGAAGTTCTTCGGGCGATGAGAAAAGCGCTGTTCAGCTCTTGGAACGAGCCCTTGGGGAAGAACGTGCTTTTCGAGCTAGTCTTTACATGGAGCTCGAAAAGGAGAGAAGTGCCTCTGCAACTGCTGCCGACGAGGCAATGTCCATGATTCTCCGTCTTCAAGAGGAAAAAGCTTCCATAGAAATGGAAGGTAGGCAGTATCGGAGGATAATCGAAGAGAAATCTGCTTATGACGAAGAGGAGATGGACATCCTTGTTGAGATTCTTGTAAGGAGGGAAAAGGAGAAGCTGTTCTTGGAAAAGGAAGTCGAAGGCTATCGTCGATTGGTTTCTATAGGAGAAGATTTCGGCGACGAATACGATGCTTTGGGTAATCAGGTATGTCGTATTTAGGTGTTCTTATCTTGTCCTTGAAATCCATGATGATCGAATTATTACTTATTACACAGTCTGAAAGATCTTGTCACCATGGACATGCGGACTTGCCTGAAAACTCTATGCAGTTTGCGAAGATAAGTGACTCTTCAGATGTAATAGCAGATGAAGAAGTTGAAAATCTGAGCCCAGAAGAAAAGATCATCGTAACTTGCGATGGGACCGAAGAAAAGCCGAGGGCATTGTCATTACCCATTGGGCTTCGGCGAAGCTCTATGACTTGTGGAGATGATGAAGTTGCAAGGCTTCTAGGGAAACTAAAGTTTGTTCAAGAAGATAGAGAGAGGCTCATTAGCTTATCAGTGAAGAATCAAGAACTGGGAAGAAAGAGAGGTAAATAGCCTCATCAAATCTTTGCTTATGTGCGGCTTAGGGCAATTGTATACGTATTGTACATCATGTAATAATTGGAGCACTGTCTGTATTTCGGATTATCTTCAGTTTCGTGGCCATTTTAATGGTAAGAGATTGCTGTATTGTTTTGTATCTAAGCCAAAATATCATCTCTTTCGCTGAATTAGTAAGTCCGACAATCAGATCGTCTTCCCTAAGAAGCTGATCACAGTTCATAGAAGCTCGTCAGAAAACCCAAACACATGGGGAAAAAAAAAGAGAGAAAACTAGCACTCATCGTCCTTCTTGAAGATCCTCACGAAACACAACCTTGAATATGTGTATAATAGCCAAAACAATCATGTTTTAGCACTAAAGCTTGAATATTTAATAACAATAGACTGTAATAATTGGTATTAGATAAAGTTGTAAATATTATTACAAGCAGTCTGTTTTCTTATTGGTTTGGACACGTTACACTTTCTACGGCCAGCCTGCGTCATGATTTATAAGAGAAAATTCCCACAAATGCATACAATCAGCATCATAAAAAATTGTGTTTTTTATTTTTAATTTTGTTGTATTAAGTATCACAAATCAGCCGAGGGCCGAGAGAGATCTCGTCAGAAAACAAGAAACGGGGAAAACTGAGTTTCGAGTTCTGCTAAAGAAAATCAGGAAAAGGATATTACCTATATTCAGATCTGTGTCTTTTGAGTTCTTCTGACGAACAAAGCTCAAAACTTTCTCATTCTTTTTTATTTGAGGGGTGATTTTTGAAGATGAATATATTTAGGTTAGCTGGGGACATGACCCATCTGGCCAGTGTTCTTGTTCTGCTACTCAAGATTCATACCATCAAATCTTGCGCAGGTTGGCGCATTTGCCATTCGATTTTTCTATTTTATTGCTCTATTACTGTATTTGCTTTGCTTGTAAATTAGGTACGCTGTGTTTTTTATGCATTTCTTCGTCTTGATGTTCTTTCTATCCCTGCTTCTCATGAATCGCTGCTGCTTTACACCCTTTCCTTGTAATAAAGTTTGGATTTTGATGGGTTGGTAATTTGTGGCTCTACATTTGTGTCATGTGTCTATCTGATGTTTATGCTACTATATAGCTCTGAATATGGCTTTTTTCAGTCAATAGACTAACCTGGGATTCAAAGTATTTGTTTGTCATAAGTTATGAGACTTGGATTTCGTCTGAAATTTCTCGTTTAGAGGAATGAGAATATTTTGTCGTAGGCTTCAACCGTAAAAATAATCTCTTACAGGGATCTCGCTGAAGACGCAGGAGCTATACGCCATTGTCTTTGCGAGTCGCTACATAGATCTCTTCACGACTTACATATCTCTCTACAACACGTTAATGAAACTCATTTTCTTGGGAAGCTCTTTCTCCATCGTATGGTACATAAGACAACACAAGATCGTGAGGAGATCCTATGACAGAGAGCAGGACACTTTTCGCCATTACGCCCTTCTCATACCATGTTTCTTGCTAGCCTTAGTCCTAAACGAGAGATTTACTTTTAAAGAGGTGATTAATGACTTATTACAGAATGCTTCACAGTCAAATATGCTTTTTGTGAACTCTATATGACTGAATGTATTTCTGGTTTTTTAATAGGTAACATGGACGTTTTCTTTGTACTTGGAGGCCATTGCTATACTTCCTCAGCTTGTCCTGCTTCAGAGAACGAGAAATATCGACAACTTGACCGGACAATATGTTTTCCTTCTCGGGTGATAATGACTTATTACATTATTTCGGATATCAGATTCAGGGATTTTGGACGCAAAATCGTTTCTTAACTAACGTTTTATTGCAGTGCATACCGTGCATTCTACATTTTAAACTGGATCTACCGTTACTTCACTGAACCCCACTTCGTTCACTGGATAAGTATATACATCTCTTTCTGTCGTTAAAATCTCAACGTCTCGCAGGCCTTTATCAAACTATTTTTTTCTTTTTTCGTTCTTCATATGCAGCATGGATCTCGGGGCTTGTTCAGACACTCTTATACGCTGATTTCTTCTATTACTACTTCCAAAGGTTCAAAATTTCTCATTACACTGTTTATTTCCTATGTTTTGTCGATGTTTGCTTCATTACTGACACTTGGCTTCCCCTCATTATCCCTACAGCTGGAAGAATAACGTGAAGCTCGAATTGCCCGCATAGAACCAGGAAACAGACAGACCACTAGCAGTTTTAAATCGAGAATCACTCTTCAGTTACGCACCATTGCAAGATAATGAAATGTTTTGTTCGATATTTTTCAGTCGCTTTTTGCCATCAGCTGCATTAGATCACTGTCATGAGATGATTTTTACATTGTGGGATAAGAGATTCTTGAACACTATTTGAACAAATCTACGGTTGTTCTTGATACTTTCACCTGATTGTACGTAATGATCGAAGAGCACACAGTTGAAAAGCATCTAGTCTGAAGGTACACAGATCACAAAGTTACTGCGGATGAGTTGGGAAGAAAAAGACACGAAGCTTACTGACTGCAAACATAAGTCCGCCATCACATTACATAAATCAAATAGTCCGGGAAAAATATTTCATGGTTAGGTTTTCTGCGCTTGTCGAACTTCCGCGTCGCACTGCAACCTATCCATAAGCTCCATACCTGCAAAGTAAAAGAAAACACAGAACATTCGTCACTCTCGAAAGAGTGGTAGGCCACCTAGTTATCCTGACAATACTTCCAAGAAAAAGCTTCTTAAGAGAGGAAATGTCCCAAAATAATGCATGTCTTGATATCGCTGATCTCAGTCTCCCTTTGGAAGTACTATGACGAATTTGCACCGCTGGCAACCACTTTATCCTCCACAAGGACTGAGTTGCTTGACCTGTCGTCGTAGGCATCATCGTAACCACCCTTACTGGACCTTTGTTTCTCAGGCTTCAACGACTCGTCTGAGTTCTCCATGGAATGAGTTTCCTCTATATCTTTTTCTTTCTTCGACTTCGACTCAGACTGCTTTCTGTGGCTAGACTTGTGGCTGTCTGAAATTTCAGGCGATGTCCTGCGGCTCTTACGATGCTTACGGTCAGTTGACCTTGATCTTTCGCGCCTTTTATCTCTGTGTCTTGATCTTCCTTCTTTGATTCTTTCGCCTTTCTCGCTCTTCCGATGCCTATCTTCTGGCGATCTTGACCGAGAGCGTTTTCTGTGCCCTGAACTGATTTTCTCGACAACTTCTTGGGAATTGCTCTCTACATGATTAACTTCATCTACAGACTTTGACCTTGATCTTCTGCTCCTATGACTTCCCCTTTCTACATGATCTGCTTCATCTAAAGATCTCGACCTTGACCTTCTCGTCTTGCGATTTGATTTCTCATTCCTTTCCCTCTCCTTCTTGTCGCCCAGGTGCTTGGCTTCAACAGACCTTGACCTAGAGCGCCGACCACGTCTTGACTTTTTATCATCTTCAGAAGATGGAGACCTTCTCCTATGGTGACGAGGAGATCTTGAATCAGCTCGGGATGACTTCCTCGTTCCATCAGGTGGACTTTCATGGCGTCTTTTAGGAGAGGAAACATCGTCTCGACGTTGCTTTCTGTAACGTGGGCTCACACTCCTGTCCCTGTTTCTTCTTGGGACGGGTGAATCACGCCTCCCATATCTGTCACCACTATCCCTGTAATATCTCCTTTCACTTTCGTAACTTGAGTAGTGACGAGATCTCACCGGCGATCTGTATCTATAATCTCGGCGGCGACGGGCGGGAGGTGAGTATGACCTGGACCTTCGCCTTGATCGGTAATTGATGGGAGAGGCTGACCTAGACCTAGACCTGGATCTTGACTTGGCACGAGGAGATGGTGATCTGAATTAATTGGAAAAGTAATTTGAGAGTAATTACATAAAACAAGTAGTTGGAGATTTCATAATACTATCTTACAAGAACAAGTTTCTTCATAGATGTCAATTAATACCAGCATACCTAGGATTTTTGTCAGTTTCTGTTCCTTCAGTTACCACGCCATCAGCTTGCAGTTTCTTACTTATCTCTGCAGCCCTCGCGGCAGCTAAGTCCGTAGCGGACTTCATAGTTGCCACTCGATTAGCAGCTTGCTGAGCAGCCATAGTTTGTTGCATCAAGAGAGCCTGTTGAAATTGCATTTGCTGCATTGCAACGGCTTGCTGCATCATCATCGGTAGAGACGACGAAGCCATGGAATTCTTTGGAGGGAGCGATTTAGCCATTTCAACGTTCAAGGGCCGGCCCCCAACATCCATGTTGTTCAATGCCAAAGCAGCAGCTGCTTCTTCGGGTTTCGAGTACTCGATATAAGCAAAATGTTTGGAATCAGTTATAGTGCAGTCGATGATAGAGCCAGAGAAACCAAAGAGCTGTTTCAGCTGATCCACAGTCAGAAGCGGGCTCAGATTGCTGACTTGTACAGTTTTCTTAAGGGATTCAGCAGAGTTCTCATTACCGCCAGATTCTGTAAAACACCATGCGAAAAAGATATCATGCTTAAGCCAGACCAAAAATATGGAGCAAACTCAAACTTCTATTTCTGACTCACTGGATGAGGCTTTCATGGATTTTGCTTGTGCAGCAGCATGCGCTTGAAGGGCTTGAGCGGCAACAATCGCCTGAGGAGCAGCCATTGCAGCAGCAGAAGGAGCCATCGGCACCTGACTGAGATTCCCCATAGTTGTCGAGGCAGCTAACGCAGTCATAAGAAGATTGTGAGGTGGGTGATTGAACTTACAGCTGGTACTTGCACATCGCCCGCTAAGGTAGTCTCGACATATCTCTCCCAAAGACGATCCCATTCCAGGTAAGATTACTCCACCTGATGCACCAGAGACAACGCCTGGCACCATACCTAGTAAACCGGGAAAAGCACCCGATACTGAGCCCGAATAGTTTGGCATGTTTGGCATTGTCTGGTTAACCATGTTGGGATATGTTGAGGTTGATGGAGCCACGCCAAGGATTCCACCAGTAGAAGTTGCTTTTGTAGAAATAAAGAGAAAAAAGGAAAACTTTATAATGTTGTCATCATCAATGAATTAATTGGCTTATCATTTCCAATGCAGCAACAAAGCAATGAAGCCAACAAAACAAACACTATCATGGTTCTAAGAGACACAGAGACAGACAATTGTGTAAAAATATAACAGATATTGCACCAACAAAATAGTGTACGTCTACACATATGCACAATTCATCATCACCTAAAAACCCCGAACAAAGCACCATAAAACAACCCACATACAGGAAATGAAATAACCAATTTTTCGGTTTCTCGCACCTGCACTGAAGAATACCGGGAAGGGACTTCCCAAAATACTCTTCCCATCACACTCCACATGGACCATATAATTCCCTCTCTTCGGCACAACATAGGTCACAGTATAACTCCCATCCCCGTTATCCTTCACGATCCCTTCCACATCAGCACCACCCACGCCCACCGCCGGTGCCACGCGCACTCTGACTTGAGCTCCACCGCGAGTCACCCTCCTCCCCTCTGCATCCCTAGCCACGACCATGAAATTCAACGCCGTACACGCCTCCCCGCCTGAGATACCCGTACCCTGAGCCGTGCAGCGCGTGGGTTCGACATCTCCAGCCGTTATTAACTCCTCTTTATCGTCCTCGGAATCTGAATCAGAATACTGCCTTTCTTCCTCTTGTTTTTCATTCGGTGGTTGTTGCGAGCTGACAAAGGTTGCGTCGAAGGCGGCCTTGGCTTGGGCGTCTTTTTCAGACGTTGTGGTGGTCACGGCGGCGATGTTGGTGTTGGACTTCTCCGCCATGGAATTGGGGATTTCGCACGGATTAGGAATTTCTGTACTTGGTGGGGGAGAAAGCAGGGGGTAGAAATTTCTGTAGAAATACGAAATTCGCCGTCAGCGAAATTTAACAGAATGCGGCCCGAAAATTGACTTGGCCCATTAGGCCCGTAGAAAGGGCCCAACTATTTTTCTTTTTTATTAAAAGCAGATAATAATATTCAAAATAGATTGTCTTCTCCTATATATAATACACATCGACGCCTCTCAAAAGCCAAATCAGCCCCCATTCTCAAGACATCCTAGTTCATAGCATAGCCATGTCCGCTGCTTTCTACACCTTACCTCAAAATCATCATAAGGTCAATCCCAATCTCAACTTCTCTTCTCCACTGCAAAACCCTCTTCCCCAATCGATCTCCTTCCCCAACAGGCCACGCCGCCGCACTTCTCTACTCCTCCGATCGTCGCTGAACGGCGCCGTTTCGGTGTCCTCGCCGGAGCTGAGCTTCTATGAGCTCCTGGGCATACCCGAGACGGGTTCTTTCTTGGAGATCAAACGAGCGTACAAGCAGCTAGCGAGGAAGTACCACCCCGACGTCTCGCCCCCGGGTCGGGTCGAGGAGTACACGGAGCGGTTTATTCAGGTTCAGGAGGCATATGAGGTTCTGTCGGATCCTAGGAGGAAGGAGGTGTATGATAGGAACTTGGCGAGGGGTGTTTTCACGGCTGGTCGTAGGAGACACGATTTTGACGAGGTTTGTTTTAGGTTTAGTATACCTCTTCCTCCTTTGTTGCCTGAGTTTCAGTATTATCTTGTTTGTTTGGTTCGTATTTTCACGTTAAAGATTGGGCTTTTTTTTTTGTTGAGAGGAACAGTGTGGTCCCGCGATGGCTAGCGTTTCTTCTTTTGTGATCGCATGTGGGCGGATTTTTTGTTTCTGAATTTAGCAAACTATGTCCCTTTTTGAGCGAAGATGGCAGCTAATAGGAGAAACCTTGCTTCGTATCTCACTTCATTCATCTGAAGGTCGATGGATGTCAAAAAGATTCAACCTTTGTTTTTGTGCTTTGATTTTAGAATCCTCCCTAGAGCTTGATAGAATCGTGTGTGTGTGTGTGTGTAATATATCATCTTCCTCTGCTTGTAGGTATATGCACATGAATAGCACAAAGGTTTAGGCTAATGGATTTTCTAGAAAAATTACCCATCCATTTAGAATCTTGTGTATACTAGAGGCTGGTTATGAGACATCATCTTGACTGGAATCCAGCCATTGATTTACATGTTCTAGTAACCTGCAAATGAGAGGCTTTCATTTGTTATCTGTTCTTACATCATGGCAAAGACATGGATAACCCTCGAATGGTATTTGATCATAGATCATGACTGAAGGATAGATAGGGACACAATTTTCATGCTGACTAGGTTTTTCCTTCTGGCCCACCATCGACTTTTCTCGGTGCACGTCTTCATCCCTTACATATGGACCCCCTTCTCTTCTTTTCATCATGTGGATGACGCTTAACGTATATCCATCTGTTTTCCCTTGCAACCATTGGATCATGTCTTTTAGTGCTTTATCTTCGAAACATGTCTTAATTGGGATGATTTAAGTTATGATAAGGTTCTTCTTTCCTAAACGCAGGGATTCGAGGACAAGAACGAATGGAAGGCTCGCTGGCAGTCTCAGCTGTCTGAGCTCAGGCGAAGAAGAAGCATGTCCAAGGAATCCAGCGATGACATGTCGTGGGGGGCAAGAATGCGTAGAGGAAGAAGCATGTCTTAATAATCCCATCTTTGTATGTACATTAGCTAGCTTTATGTAATTATGTGTTATTATCTTCTAGAAGAATTGGACTCACACGTCACTCGTCATCTTCCTCCTAATGATATCCAACAGTTTTAACTATATTCTAGAACGAAGACGAAGACAAAGTCTTCGATAATATGTGGTCCGTGGAAGTTAGATGAGGCCTTCGCATTTTGGAACCTTCTTCTTTCCTCATAAAAGCATAGTACATAGTACCACTTGATTTTTTTCTATATCGACCCCATAGTTCCCATATGGATAAATATGCGGATGCATTCTGAGTTACATGCCTATGAAATATTATTTGAATCGCATAAGCATAACATAGTCCTAAACAAGTCCTTGCTTATCTAGTTTAAGAGATATCCGTCTTTCGATATTTAGATGTTCAATTTCATTACGTGAAATGAGTAAATCATTTCTCAAGAATATCAATATATGTTTTGCTTGACTACTTTCATAGATCGACAGATTTACACATCCACATAAGATAAGAGGCTACACACATACGAGTCTAAGCCATTTTTTTACCTTAAATAACTATCTTTTGCCCGTTGTCTAAGATATATGATCCGTTTAGTTTGATAGATAACCTAACATAAACCCAAATTATCCAGTATAATACCATTCATATAAATAAAGTCCAATTGTCATCAAACAAGTCCTCGGTTGGGCAAGCATAATTAATCCAACTATTATTATTACGAAAAACTTAAATATCCTTATTCCACAATATCATAAAATTGTCGATTTAAATGATAAAAATAAAAAAAAACAACACCAATTTATGCTCATTACAATTAAATTCATATGTATATCTTTTATTTTTCGATATTCATAAGAATTTTTTTTTATAAATTATGTATTGATGAATTAAAATTACTTTTAAATTTTTAAAATACTACTAAAATTAACTCAACACATATCTTGCAAAATGTCACATCATACATGACTTGGATAAGCATATGATGAATAATGCAAAGACAATTTATCTTTTATTTTGCAATCTTGCAAAAGTAAACGCATCTGTAACAACCACTGTTGTAAAACTCGGGCTATGCGGCCGCCTAGGCGGCCCTGTCCGAGGCGATTTTTGGCTGCCGATTAAGCGGTGGAATCGATTAATCGGCCTAGGCGGACGATTAGGCGGCTAGGCGGCCTCGTTATTTGTTTGTATTTTTTTGAAAAAAACTAAAAACCATAAATTTTTTTTTTATAAATACAAAAAAACATAATTAGGATCGACATTATTTATTTAAATAGATAAATTAGATATAGCTTTAGTTTGGTATTTTGTCATATAAATAAATTTTATAAAAAATCGGTATACCGACTAATTTTCGCCTAGAAACTGCTTAGGCCCCGCCAGGCGCTAGGCTCCCTCGGGCGCCCGACTAGCGCCTAGCGAGTTTTATAACACTTCTAACAACTATAACATTGTGAGGATTACGAAACTAACCTCTCTAGAAAAAGTGTGGATATATTTCCTGGCGTAATATGTCTTTATTATTAAATTTATTTAACCGAACAAAAGATACTTCGCTTGGCAGCTAGACTGTGACAGGCGACAGCCCATAAACCCTAGCCGCTTCGTCGAGTTTTCTCCTGCAAAACCTCTAATCGAGGAACACAGGTGCTTGTTGCTCGCTTTTTACTGTTTACGTTACTTATACTAGCCTGGTTCTGTTTTCGTTTTTGTTTCTTGAACTGTTATGTTGATCTTACCTTCAGTTTCGTTTGTTTATTTGATTCCGTTTTATTCGTCGTATCTGTATCGCTTTCTGATTAAGGTCTATGTAAGCATGGGGAATTTACTTGAGCTTATCTGATGTTAGATCTTATGTTTGTTGCTTTGTCTTGCGATCATATAAGAAGAGATTAGCGTCAGAAGCAACAGTCGTTTGTATATTGAGAAATCTTTTCTTTGTGAAGTATGATTCGGGAAATTTCCCCTTGAAAGTGTTGCCAAATGTCAATCTACTTCCAACCTGAAAATAATTCGTGTGTATTATGTCTGCAACTGCTGAATTTTATATTCAGATTTTTCTCGGAGATGGCCTTGTTCAACAAAGTTGGAACCGTGTTGAGACAAAGCATGTCTGCTGGCAGTGCCTTGGGCAGGCAATCTTCTATATATGATGCTATTCGCTGCATGTCAACGAAGCTTTTCGTTGGAGGTATGTTTATATCCATCTGAATAAGCATCGATGAGAACATTTAGTCTGAAACAGTTTTGAAGTAACAATGGTTATATTTTCTAATAGGTCTCTCATATGGAACTAATGACCAGTCTCTTAGAGATGCATTCTCCAGCTTTGGTGATGTTATTGATGGTGAGTTGTGAACTGAGATTGTTCTTTTTATTCACAAAATCCTTTCAGTTTCTTGAAGTGGCAATGTTCGAATATGTTTCTGCATGGAAATTCAAGCTGACTTATCATGTTCTTGCTCCTTTCATACTTAGCTTTTGCAGAACTCTGTTTTATCTTTGAGCCTTTGTACTAGAAAAACCTTTCAAAACACTTGTATTTACACTCATTTTGACCCTTGCACCCTCAAATGAAACGTTCTTTTTGTTTTAATAGCCAAAGTCATCCTCGATAGAGACTCGGGGAGGTCAAGGGGCTTTGGTTTCGTGAACTTTGCAGACGACGATTCCGCCAGCTCTGCTCTCTCAGCCATGGATGGACAGGTTGGTACAGACAAAGCTTTTATCTTTAACAGTCTTCCAACATCATCCAACATTTTCAATATTTGCCCGCAGCAATTGGATGGAAGAAACATTCGAGTGAGTTACGCCCAAGAGAGACCTCCTCGCCCTAGCTTTAACAGCGGCGGCGGTGGCTTTGGTGGTGGATATGGCAACGCTGGATCAAACGATGGGTATTAGCTTTTCTTGTTATTTGTCCGTACAGGCAAGTAATGGCAAGTCTAAAATTCGAAAAATTATCATTTGCATTATTGTTCTTTCCAAGAATCAAACTCATAGTTTAGCTTGTGGCCGATGGAATGATGTGGTTTGAACTATGGGCTTTTCTTGGCTTTTCAATCCATATGCTTGTTGAGCCATTGAATATAAGGTAAAACTGATTATGCCCATGGGTAAAGGCCCGTACTGCAATTGCGCATATCAAGACATTATGGCAAGTTGCACATGCACTAGTTTATGCCTATGCTTCGCCATTTTGTTCCTATTTCACATTTTTCAAATCCCAGCTGTAATGAAAGCAACGACACGGTTGTCAACTTGCTGATTTATTTATTTATATTGTTTATAATAAATATCCCACTTTTTTTTTATCGATGTCATTTAGTAGCCTGATAAAGTTGGTGGTCAAAAATATCAAATCGGCCCAGGCGTCGATTTTGCTATTACATTTGTTCTTATCTAAATTGATTGTTAATAAGTGAGATATTTTTGTGCTCGCAAGGCGTCGGTGACCGTAATTTGTAGGTAATCTCTCTCACACTCAAAACATATATTTTATTTTATCTTCCAAAATATTAAAATCCCCTGTCTTACTCTTTTAAACGAACACCTATCCTATATTTTTTTAACCTTCATATATTTTTTTTTTCATTTTCTCCGTATCATTGTTCGTAGATTATTACCGCAAAACAACGAGCGCTGTTTCGATGGGTTATAATGCAGGGAAGATAGCGTCAACTTTCCAAAGTACAACATATGCCATGGATATCTTTGTCAGCTTTTAATCTTCTTGGGTTGGGAAATGGGCAAAAGATGATATGTACGAGTACGACCGTGTGTAGTTATAAAGAGAGCCATTAGATTCAGCGTCTTTACAGCAAATAATCGCTTCTGTATTACGAGATAACATATATTACTGCTATTATATAATACAAGGTAATCAATTATTCCAATGTTTAACGGAAAATCATGAAAAATAGTTATTTGGATCCCTCGAAAGCATATTGCCAAGTCTATTTATTTATTTGTTAATATATATGTATAATAATAATTGTCATCATCGAGAGCTATGATTTCTTGTTAACATATTACTAAAAGAAGAATATATATTTGTTGCCGACACTCTTGCCTTCGTTCAATCACTACCGTGAAGCTAGGACTCGGCCCACCACCACAATCATTTGACTTAAAAATACCAAGGATTTTATCACCCCATTCTCAGTTATAGAGCAAATCCATATACTTATTTTCTCAGGACATCAAAATTAAAACGAAAGAAGAATCTTTTACATAATCCCCATAGTAGCCATCCTCACATTAATTTACAGTTCTTGATTGTTCTGAACCCTTGAGGAGACAGAATTATTACACGAATGTGAAAAGAAACCAAAAAAAAAAAAGAAAACTATATCCTGTATCTATGACAACCAACCTTGCAATATTTCAATTTTCGGCATAAATTTCCCAAGAAAAAAGTATAAGTAATAGTTTAGACTTTACCACCATACCCCAGCTCATCCCCCACCACCACGCCATGTGATGTGATGAGTAAGCGATGAGACAGCAGGCAAGCAGACATAATCGTAATTGGTATATTAATTTAATTTAATTGATCATCGACCTGAGTTTCCTTTTTTACCCTCGACTCAATACCGTAATACCCAACATACCACTTGACGAACTTCCTCAGGCCAGTCGCCAGGTCGGTGGTGGGCTTGTAACCGAAGTCTCTGTACGCCTGGCTCACGTTAGCATGCGTGTACGGAACGTCGCCGTTTCGAGGCATTTTGATGACGTGTTTCTTGGCCTTGACGCTGAGCAAATTCTCCAAAATGCCCACTAGCTTGCCGACGGCCACCGGCGAGGTGTTTCCTAGGTTGTAGACGCGGAGCTGCGCCGGCGCCCGCTTCTTTCCTCCGCTTCCTGTGCTCTTCTCCGCCGTGTCCAGCGCGCCGAGGCACCCCTTCACTACGTCGTCGATGTACGTGAAGTCACGCGCCACCTCCTTGTGCTCGTCTTGGGTCACGTATATGTTTATTCCCTTGCCCTGCGAATGATCGCTGGTTATGCTATCGTATATTTGACTTCATAAAATGACCGACGCTAATCAATACCTGCAAAATATCTTTGGTGAAGAAGAAATAGGCCATATCGGGCCGACCCCACGGGCCGTAAACGGTGAAGAACCTCAAGCCCGTGAGCGAAAGGCCGTAGATATGGTTATAGGTGTGCGCAATCTCTTCGCCGGCTTTCTTGGTCGCCGCATAGAGGCTCGCCGGCTGATCCGTACGGTCGTTTTCGGAGAACGGCACCTTCGTGTTCAAGCCGTACACGGAGCTCGAACTTGCCCAGACGATCGCCGGCTGCGGGTCGGCCGACTTGGCAACTTCGAGCAGATTGACGAAGCCGGCGACGTTCGACTGCACGTACGATAATGGGTTCTGCATTGCGTATCTAACGCCGGCCTGGGCGGCGAGGTGGAGGACGTGGGAGAACGGCACGACGTCGAACAGCTTAGTGAGGAGTCCCTTGTCGTTGATGTCTCCTTCGACGACGAAGATTTCGTGCCTTTTGAGCAGATTCTGGCGAGCCCTCTTTAGGGCTGGATCGTAGTACGAGTTGAAGTTGTCGAGCCCCAAAACTCCGTCGCCGCGTTTCTTCAGCGCCAGGGAGCAGTGGGATCCGACGAAACCGGCGGCGCCGGTGACCAGAACGGAGATCCCGTTTGGACGGCGTGGGGTGGCGGAGTGGCGGATTTGCTTCTCCCAGGCTGAACCTCCGCCGCTTCCTCCGCCGCCGTAGAGGGCTGAGGAAAGGAAGCTTCGATGGTGGATGTGGTGGTTGCCGGCGTTGGACGGCGACGAGTCTATCGGCGGATGGTTGACCGTGAAGAAGAAGATGAGGAGCAAAGCGACGAGGAGGGTTACTCTGAAGAGGAGCTTCGACGATGCTTGGAGTAGCTTGGTGGTGTTTACACGGCGGAGATAGCTGTTGTATCGTTCGAGCTTGGAGGTGTCCGGCGGCGGAGAACTGCTGCTTAAGTGGTACTGCATTTTATTACCGCCGTTCATTTCTTGAATACGATGTGTACTTTACTTTCTGATCACTGAGTGTGAATGAAGAGCAACAATCAAAAATGGTTTTGTTTTGACCGTACTATGATCTATGCAAGTACCGATCTTGATGGAGCTTGCATGAAAGGTTGGATTTTTTATATTTAATTTTTCTTTTTTTGTTTGAGAGTAAATTAAAAAGGATCACTTGATTCTTCTTGTGTTGTGATCCTGAAGAGGGAAGGTCGAAGATGATTGGCTTATAAAGAAAACCACGAGCGGGCGATTTTATTCCTTTTCATATTTATTTATTTGTTTTCATATAGTTAGTTAAAGAGAGTGTTAATAATTTTTTTAAAGAATCATTTGGTTTTATGTTTTTTCTTTTAATTACGTCAAGTGGGAGTCATGTCATTCTTCTTTGTCAAAATGGAACATGATGTGAGAACTTGTTCGGCATTGTTTATGTTTGAACTCATTCCTTACACCACGAATTATACGGTCTGATTAGTTATGGCATGCATGTTTATTCATTGGGAAATTCTATTGAGACCCCCTTATTTACTAAATAAACCCCCTCATTATTGGAAAAAGCAAGGCATTAAAGTTCTAGTTAACTACTATCGATTCTTTTATCAACATTTATTGCTTCTTCTCACACATCTTAATTATATGTGATGTAATTTAAAAAATGCAGCAAATATACGATAAAAGATCTATTTAGGTTGATTTGATTTCTTTTGTGGGTTTCTACGTGTATGTGTATATGTGCTATACGATATATAATTTTTAATGTTATATAAAGTTTAGTATTATATTAAAGAATTTAATATAGTTATATTATTATGAGAGTAGACGCGTAGAAGTTCAATTAACGTGGTTCCTTTTATGTTTAGTGGATTTTATAATTTGGCTCTGTATATATATTACCGAAAAATCAATAAAAAGGTTAGTTTATAATTCGACTATCATAGTGATTGCTAAGCAAATAAATATTATTATATATAAGTATTTGAGAAAATATTGCTACTAAAATTTCAAGTCTAACTATATAAATTAATGAGTTTATGTTTTGTTATTAAATAAGAAAAAAATATTATTGTTAAAATTCATAGCTTACGTCTGTAAGCTATATTTATAAGTAATAAACTATAAAGAATGAAGCAATGAATGCTTAATGTTGAAATCAATGTGCAAATGTAAAATAAACTAATTAATTAATACTTCATAAACGATAGGTTTAACTTTTGATGTAGGGAAAATATTTTTTTTTAAGAGAAAAATAAATATCACTAACTTTAAGGAGCTTATTTCATTTATTAAGGGGGTGCAAATAGCATTTTTCATTGATAAGGGGGTGCCAATAGTAGCACCCATACGTCTTAATTTAAAAATACTTACTAAGTAACTGTGTATTTTTAAATTAAGACGTATATATAATGTTGATTAGTTAATTACACACAGCAGTATTAAAGATCGAAGTTAGTTGGAGACCACTTTCTCTTGCCTGTGTAGTCGGTCAATCTTCCGCGTACAGTTGGAAAGAATGATGGGATAAAATTACAAATGGGGCCCTTTGCTATAGATAATCTCACATTTGTCCCCCTCACATTTATTGTTTCTCTACTTTATAATCGCGGCATCGAATGCGAAGTGCCAGCTACTTTGCGGTGTGAGATTTATAGATAATAAATATAAACAATAAAAATATTGTATCCCCATGTGAAGAAATGCTAGTGAGAACACACTTCTCTTCTGTATTAATTAAAAATATTAAGTCATATATACTATATTTTGGTTTGTTATGTATGGCAATTTACAAGTTGCGTAAAATTACGATTTCTAGATATTTTGCAGTGTGTCGCGGCAACAAAAGAGGATTTTGGTGTGCGTGCGCATGGGTACTTTGAAATGTGAAACCATCGACAATATTGTTTTGATTTTTAAAATATAGATATTAATTTTTATCTTCTTCTTTATTGTATCTAATAGTAAGATATGTCCCTTCTATAATATATAAGATAGATATGGTCCAGACTGCAGATCGTTGCGGCAATCACATGCTAATTAAATGCAAATCCTATTATATGTAATAAAAAGTTACCTTGATATATAATATTATAGACTATCTCAACGGGAATATTGTGTGACTATATAACAAAGCTTCTTTTTCACTTACCAAAAAAAAAAAACTAGATAAATGTCGAATGAATCACACTAATCATTTCAATATATTCAACGAAAATATTCATGCCAATAATATGACCCTCGAAAGTCCACATCGGCTGTTCACCTTGAAAATCATGACAAACCCTGTTCTTTATTTATTTTTTTGCAGAACCGTCAACAGAAATTTCAAACTTATGAATGTTCCCATTATAAATTTAATTCCATGTCAGTGAACACATTTTATTTATTGGTACTTTGGTACAGAGATGAAATGAAAATATGCAAATCAGCGGCACCGACCCATGACAGCATCGTTTTATTTAATATTAAATAGAAAGAAAATTTAAATAATAATGACTATAGAAGTTCAGTTTTGTCTCTGGCATTTATTTGGTGTTTAGCGGAAACAGCATAGAAGTTTCCAGGAAATGTTACTTTTTTTTTTCAGGCCATGCATATTACTCTCATTGAATTGTTGGGAAAATTTATCGATTTTACTCGGTTTTCGATTTTAGGTCGGTATATTACAAAGACAATTTAATCACCTAAAATATGTAATGTTCCAGACTTCCTATATTATTTTTCCACGATTCAACCGATTGAATGAGACTTGCATCTATTTTTTAAAATTGAAAATGATCGAATGCGACTTCTTTCAAGCAATCCATTCCCTACTCACATGGTTGGCTTTCAATCGTTATTGGTTGGTCACAAATGTCATCCTCCTAATTTTAGCCATGTAACTGCACATGCATTATATTTATTATATAAATATGAATGCCTTATGTTGGAACCACTTAGAAAAACAGAGAATTCAAAAAATGCTTTTCTCCGTCTTCATTGTGGATATCAAAGAGTGCAAAATAGAATGAACATCTGCCATAATAAATGCAAATTAAAGGCTTGATCGAGATGGAAAAAGATATGTAGGCGTACTTTTTCTTTTTATATTGATGCCGTCGAAAAATGTCCCGACGCATCAATGGTGCACTGGAAGTTATCGATCCGTCGCCGTTTCGAGTTCGTCGTCTTCGTCTTCAACGGATCCCTGAAACGTCACGAAAAAGACGAGCTAAAGGGCGCCGTTTCGGCGACGCCCCTCCGACGCCAAGTCAGTCGGTCGTTCTTCGTACAGAAAATAACATTAAAACGTATAAAAGTATTCGAAATGTCGCATAATAAGTAGAGAAGCCGTAATCGAAAGCCGCATGATCGCCTTGTGCTATGAGAGTATGAATTCTTCCATGGGCGGGCGACGAATTTGTTGTATCAGAGAGGAGAAAGAGTCGTGTGTTAAACCTTTTTCCGTTGTGCTTGTGTGTGTGTCCCCCTATTGGTGGAAAAAACCTCCCCTAAATATCCCTGCGCTCCTCTCTATATAGTTAAGGTACAAGGGAGATAATGGCGATTGGGTAACCACCCACTCCATGGCCCATGATCCTTAGTGATGGGTGTGCTTCGTTGGGGGCCCGTGATAAGGAGAATAAGTGGTGGTCTTATGAGTCCACACAAGATAAGTTAGCCCATTATGTAGATCCCCTCGGTCATTCGGAGGCGCGTCCTCGGGAAATTTCTCGAGCGTGGTCCGGGTAAGACGCGTCCCTTGGGAGCGCTCGGGCCTTGAACGCCTCAAGATGTTTTTGTGGATTGTCGCCTTGGGAGATCTTTCCTGCGGGAGATGTTACCCGCCTCGCGAGGTGTTTTCGCAGGGAATATTTCCCGCCCTTTCGATTAGAGGAGGGAATGTTTCAGCCTCTCGCAGAGGGAATTCAGTGCGCGACGTTCCCGAAGGGAACAGTGAGCTGCCTCTCGCAGAGGGAATTCGATGTGCGCGTAATCTTCTCTTCCCCACAGGGGGAAAATGTTTCAGCCTCTCGCAGAGGGAATTTAATATGCGCATAGAGTTGTTTCCCGAGGGGAGTAGTTTGTTCCCAAGGGGCTCGGTGAGCTGCCTCTTAGAGAGAGAATTTTTCAGGAGAACGATCTTCAGTCTTAGCCAAGGTCTTCGATTTCTTTTCTCAGGCGAAGTCTTTGAGCGGAGCTTTTATTTTTGTGAATAGGCGGGACTTTGGCATACATTGCTTGAATCCCCGAGCATCAGAAGGTCGGATTTCAAGGGTGGCGTTGAAACAGTTTTAGGGCCCGAGCAGGTCGGGTCTTCGAAGGTGCAAGAACCTGCTACGATAACTAGGACAACAATGCATATACATACGGAACTCTAATGGCGATAAAGTAATTGCCGCATAACTTAATAAGTCACCCTTCAATCTAAATATCCTAGCATATTTCATTCTCCCTCGGGCATGTAATAGTCAACGATGAAAATGAGAAGTTCACGCTTTATAAAATAATCGAAAAACTCACAACCGAGTCTTAACGTAACCTCTAGCCGTGAGGAACTCGAAGCAGCACGAAGGAGGGGGTGCGGTAATTTTCCTTGTAATCGGGGGCGTCATAGTGCGCTTTCCCTCGAGAAGTTTGAAGTTTGCGAGTCTCGTATTTATATTTTTATTTTTTTATTTTTATTTATTTATTTATGTATTTATTTTTTGGCACGGGGCATCGTCGATTTCTCCGAAAATGATCTGCGAAGGAAAGTAAAAATTTTCGAAATATCATAATAAAATCAGGGGTACCTTCCATTTTGCAAGGATGAGTCGACGTGTTTGACATTCGCGAGTTTCGGCGGGATCTGGCCCTCGAAGTTGATAGCTATGTCATTCTCGACCATGTCGGATACCTCCATGCGCACCGGGCTTTTCGAAGGGTTTGATGGTGGTCGCCTCAGCTCCGGGAAAAAAGCGCCAGTGGATCGCAGGGCCGCCTCTTGTATAGGCGAGGACCGAGGGTTCCAGCGTCGGCGTGCAACCACGCTCATTTGAGCCGAATTTTTCTTTCTTTTTTTATAAGGGATGTTCTTGAAGGCGATGGTGGTTTAATTGACGTGAAGCGTGATGTCCGCTCGAGCCTTATCCGTTGGTGAGCTCGTGGTGGTTTCGTCTCGATCGCTTGGAAATTGCGGCATCCGTTCATAGTTGTTTGGTCTCTTTTTGATCTGCGAAGGAAGGTAAATATTTCGAAAAATCATAAAAATAAGGGGTACCTCCCATCGAGTTGAACGAGTCGACACGTTTTATTGACGCATTGTGTTAAGCTCTTCGATGCCAGCGGGCTTTTGACCTTCGAGAGCGGTGACTACGACAATTCTCGACCACGTGGGACCCCATGAGCAGTGGGCTTTTTGAAGAATCCATGGCTGCCTCGGATTTATTAGCTGAGATGTACTATCGAAGATCGAGGGCTACATTGCAGGCGTGTAGCCTCACTAATTTGAGCAGATTTCAGCTTCGCATGCCGGTGTGGGCAGCGGTTTCTAGATGGCTTCGGTGATCGATATTTGGTGGAACAGGTTTCTCTACCAAATCCTGACGTCGGGTCATTGGACGGTGGGCTCGCGATGGGAAGATGTTGCTCGAGGGCGGAGAAATGCGACAACCGCAGCCCTCGCACGGCTGGTCGGGAATTTTTTCATTGATTCTCAGGTAGGTATCGAGGCTGTTTTTAGAGATGAGGGTCGGCCGACTGAGGAAAACTGCGTCAGGTTGCGGCCGAAGGCGCACTATTCAATACATTCTTTCTCTCGGTTGCGCCCCTAATGCCCGCAAGCACAGGTTCACGTTGCTTCGAATAATTTATTCCCTCGAGTGTAGCAAATTTTCACCACGGTGGATGACATAGACGAGTCCTAACACTAATATTCTTGGCGTACCCACAAGCCTCAAAATACAGAACGAATCTTACTTCACAATCGGCGGTAGATCTGCTGCCGGTAATCGAATACGAGACCTGTGTTACCACGGTGGAGGTCTAAGGGTTCTGGTGGTACGTCGAGAAATTAGGACATCACGGGTTTGTCGAATTTTCCCCTCGAACCCAGGCCCCGCCCTGAAGGGGGGCGAAAGGGGCGACCGCCCCAAGCCCAGTCGTAAAGGGAGCCCATGTTTATAGTGTACTAGTACTACTATGCTATGTTATCAATAGTTTTTGAAAAAAAAGAAAGCCCATTAACTTCCCAGCAAGAAACCAAAAAGTATTCAATTAGTTTGGGCCACCATATTAATATAGCCCACAATACTCAAACTTCAAACATGCCGTAGTTAAAATTGTAAAGCCCAAAATAATAATTATTATGCACATAGAAGAGATCAACGGTATTATCTTTCCAGCAGCAGCAGAAACATTGAAACATTTCTATCTCCTCTTCGTTCTTTTTCTTGAGCTTTGAGCAACACCATTATTTTATTGACTTCAATTTTTGTCACAAATAAGATAAGCACCAAATCTCGAGTCAATCTTGTGGCAAAGGTATAAGATATGTAAAATCGCCTAATTTCTTGTTTAAATTAAAATTTTCTTTCTCATTAACCCTATGTTTTTTTTTTTTTTTTATTATTTTGTGATTTCGTTGCCCTTATAGTTTGCATCTTTGGGGATTGGATTGGGAATTACAAAAGCAACAAATCTAGGCTGAGCCACTGGGATTTTAAATAATCAGGTGTTATTTTTCCTATTCATTTGCGATTTGTGACAGTGTCGACTCCTTTCTTGTTTGTGTGTGATTTTTAATTAACTGAGCTATGTCGTCTAATAAGCAGTTGTCTGGTAGTCAAAAGAGAAAAAGAAAGCATCAGCAAGAAAAATTTATAGAATCTCGGAAAGGGGGAATTGATAAATTTGTTGTCAAAAGAGTTGAAAATGTGGATGTGGATCATGACATATTGCGTTAACCATTTAACAATGCTGAGAATAGTGAAAATAACGTGGTTGAGAATAATATCAGTTTGAATGAGCATGTTAGCAATGCATCTAATGATGCAAATCTGAAGGCTACGGAACAACCTAAGACTCATGTAGATATATACGATCCTAGAAACTGGGATAATCTTGATAATAAATCTAGAGATATTTTAGTTGATAGGGGGCCTATTAGAGATTTGAATATTGTATTCCCTAAGGATAACCTCTCGAGGCATTTTTCTTACTCTTATTATTCACGAAAGTTAAGTAATGGAGAGACTAGTGATAGAAAGTGGTTAGTTTATTGCAAGCATGATGATAAAATTATTGTTTTTGTTGCAAGTTGTTCAAATCAAATAATAGTAAAAGTTTATTAGCAAGTGAAGGATTTAGAGATTGGAAGCATCTTAGTAACTCCACGACCATGAGAATAGTATTGAGCATATCATTAACATGAATACGTGGAATGACTTTCGATTGAGGTTAAAAAATAACCAAACAATTTACAAGGAATTGCAAGAAGAGATTAGAAGAGAGAAAGATAGATGGAGACAAGTCTTGGTAAGAATTATCTCTGTCGTAAAGTGTCTTTCTAAAAATCATTTGGCTTTTCGAGGAACTAACGAGAAACTTTATCAAGGTAATAATGGTAATTTCTTAGGATTAATTGAGATGATTGCTGAATTTGATGTTGTTATGCAGATCATGTTAGGCGCATTCAAAACCACATATTCATCATCATTATCTTGGCCATAAAATTCAAAATGAGTTGATTTTTCTTTTAGGAGATGCTGTAAGAAATTCTATTATTAAGATCATTAAAGAGGCAAAATATTTCTCAATAATTCTTGTTGTACCCCAATTTGAGTCATCAAGAACAAATGTCTTTAGTAGTTCGATATGTAAACATGTCAAATAATGAAATAAAAATAGAAGAATACTTTTTAGAGTTTTTGAAGGTAGATGATACTTCCGGATTAGGACTTACTAACGAATTGCTAAATGCTCTAAGATCACTTGATCTTAGTATTGAAGATATAAGGGAACAAGGTTATGACAATGGTTCTAACATGAAAGGGAAAAACAAAGGGGTGCAAAAGCGATTACTTGAAATAAATCCTAGAGCATTATATATGCCATGTGCTTGTCATAATCTTAATCTCACACTTAGTGATATAGCACACTCTTGTGTTAAAGCTAAATCATTTTTTGGTGTTGTTCAACGAATATATGTATTGTTTTCAAGTTCTCCAAAAAGATGGAGCATTTTACTTAATAATGTTTCAAGTTTAACTGTGAAATCTTTGTGTAATACGAGTTGGGAGAGTAAAATTAAAAGTCAAAGCAATTAAATTTCAAGCTCCTCAAATAAGGTCTGCTTTGTTAGAATTGTGCACATCTTCCGATGATGCCTTATCAACTAGCGAAGCGCAAAGTTTGGTGGGTGCACTTGAAAGTTTTGAATTTTTACATGGTATGGTCATTTGGTATGATATCTTATTTACCATTAACATGGTGAGTAAGAAGTTGCAATCTAAATCAATGTGCACTGACACTACGTTGGAGCATGTCGAAAATGTGATGACATATTTTAGTAAGTATAGAGAAGAGGGGTTTATTTCTTCAATGAATGTTGCAATAGATATTGCACTGGAGATGGATATTGAACCTATCTATCAATCAAAGCGTCGTACTATTAGGAAAAGACAGTTTGACGAAAATGATCATGTTGAAGAAAGGCATAGTCCAGAGGAATCCTTTAAAATTGATTACTTTTTTGTTATTGTTGATATGGCAGCTACTTCTTTGAAGAACAGGTTTGAACAATTGACGACGTTTGAATGTATTTTTGGGTTTTTATATGACTCGAAAAAGTTGGAGATTATTGAATGATAATGAATTCAAAAGAGCGATGCTCCAATTTTCATCGCACGTTTTCTCATGAGAATTTGTCAGATATTAACGCAGATGATCTTTTTTCTGAGTTGAAGGTGCTACAAGCTACATTGCAAAATCGTTTAATGTCAGCTTTAGAAATTCTTGAGTTTGTCAAAATTGCTGATTGTTATCCAAATGTTTACGTTGCTTATCGTATTCTTTTGACTGTACCAGTGACTGTAGCATCAACGGAAAAGAGTTTTTCCAAGTTGAAATTGCTGAAAACATACTTGAGATCGTCCATGTCACAACAAAAATTGAATTGACTTGCTATATTATATATCGAGGGGAATCTGTTGGATACTATAGATATGGATACATTTATCCACCATTTTGCTTCTAGAAATGTTCGTCGTAATATTTTTATGTGATTATTTGCGTTATTTTGTGATTTGATATGAATATTGTCGATTTTCGGCTTCATATTAGAATGGAAAAAAAGTTCACACGATAGGGGCCTTGCTATTGTATTTCGCCCGGGGGCCTACAAATTGTTAGGACCGGCCCTGCTCGAACCTTCTCTGGAAAATCAGCAACGATTCGGCTCCGGCGAGGATCGGCATGAGAGGTGAGGACATAAACAGGAGATGCGTGCCCCGGGCAACCTTGATGTTGATAATTGATGTTTGTTCGCCTGATTTTCACAATGTCGGCTGTTAACGTGTGGTGGTGGTGGGGCAGTTTTGAGCATCAATTTTGAGCGCCACGACTGATTCTAGATGGCGCGCGAGGCATCCCCTTTGACGCAACATTTTTCGGCATGTCCAACAGTCTGCTCGGCTTCGCCTAATCGTGCTCGAGACACACGGGCGGCTCTCCGTGGTTGCGCTCGCGGGCACCGATGACACTACAACGAATCTTTGCTTGATTGCGAGTGTGGTGGGCTCCGACAACATCGCTCAGGTATATTTTGCATGGACTGCGGCTGATCTCGAAGATGAAAGCGGTCGTCGTCGGGCTTTATGCCGTCGCACAACTGCTCGCAGCCGGGCAACGCGCTTATATGATCTGATCATGAACGCAGCTATGCGCTCTCATCCCAAGCGAGATTTTACCTCTCCGACAGTGCTCCTACCGACATGTACTGCCTCGGGGCGTATTTTCTGCGGATGTCGTTTTTTGCCGTTTCCAATGGCAATCGGGGCTGATCCGCCTGAATAAAAGTTGATATTTCAGCTCGATAATGGGCGGCCCGCTGTCGTGCTCATGGAGGTCGATCTCCTCGAGCGTCGTTCCTGCACTCAAAATATCTCAAGAGAAGACAATGAGACATAGATGTGTCCATTTGATCCTCTCATGATATACCAATTCACATCGGGCTTTTAATAATCTTCAGACCCGTGTGATCAAAGTTGAACACAGAATTCCAGCAACTAAACGGGCTAATGTTTCTAAAAGGTCCAACAACACTAATTGCAGCAGGCCTAGTAAAATAGTTCTCTCGGGCAAAATTCTCACAACAGCAAGCCCGTCTTTTATTCTAGAGGCTCAATACAGTTAATTCCATAAGTCTAAAAATAATTCATCAATCCTTGATATCTACAGTCCAAATAAAATAATTCTAGAGGCCCAAAACTATTGAATTCGCAGACCCATGTAATTTATTATAACAGCCCATGGAAAAAATAGACTAAGGAATAGATTCTATCTACCCAACAACCAACGTGCCAAATAAATCCAAAGTGGCCCAAAACAGCCCTAAGAAATCTACACGTAAGATCACATATTTTCATAATCCTCAGAGTGACCCCAGACATTAAGATGTTATCACAGGCGCTCCATAGTAAAATAACAGAATTAGTCCATTACCTGAAATATTTGCCCACGACCCAAAACATCGAAAAACTTACAGAGGGGCTCTTGCTTTGCGATCGGCGGCCGATTTGCCTCTGTGATAAGAGACATGTCTTCTGTCGTCATATTAGAGGTCCAAAGGTTCCATTGGTGGTGTTTTTTCGTCGAGAAATTAGGATATCGCGAGGTTGACGAATTTTCCTGTTCGCGTTTTTTTCCTTACCAGTCACGCCACCGGCTCGGGTCTGGCGTTGGTTGGGTATGGAGGCAAGGAGTGGGAACGAGAGATCGTGCCGCGGGGGACCTTCATTTCGAGAATCAATGTTGATTTGCCCGATTTTTGCAATGCCGGCTGTTAAAGTTATGATGTCGGCGGGGCAGTTTTGTCCCTCAATTTCGCGCGGGGCATCTCTTCTGACAGAACACGATGAGAGCTCGAAACAGCGTCAGATTTCTCGATTCTCCCAAGTGCACTTTTATTTATTTATCTGTTTCCCACAGACAGCGCCAATTGATGCCATCGAAAAATGTCCCGACGCATCAATGGTGCGTTGAAAGTTATCGGCCGTCGTCGTTTCGAGTTCGTCGTCTTCGTCTTCAACGGATCCCTGAAACGTCACGAAAAAGACGAGCTAAAGGGCGCCGTTTCGGCGACGTCCCTCCGACGCTCAAGTCAGTCGGTCGTTCTTCTACATAAAATAACATTAAAACGTTTAAAAGTATTCGAAATGACGCATAATAAGTAGAGAAGCCATAATCGAAAGCCGCATGATCGCCTTGTGCTATGAGAGTATGAATTCTTCCATGGGCGGGCGATGAATTTATTGTATCAGGAGAGAGAGTCGTGTGTTAAACCTTTTTTCATTGTGCGTGTGTGTGTGTCCCCCTGTTGGTGGAAAAAACCTCCCCTAAATATCACTGCGTTCCTCTCTATATAGTTGAGGTACAAGGGAGATAATGGCGATTGGATAACCACCCACTCCATGGCCCATGATCCTTAGTGATGGGTGGGCTTCGTTGGGGGCCCGTGTATAAGGAGAAAAAGTGGTGGTCTTATGAGTCCACGCAAGATAAGTTATCCCATTATGTAGATCCCCTAGGTCATTCGGAGGCGCGTCCTCGAGAAATTTCTCGAGCGTGGTACGGGTAAGACGCGTCCCTTGGGCGCTCGGGCCTTGCACGCCTCGAGATGTTTTTGCGGGTTTGTCGCCTCGGGAGATCTTTCCTGCGGGAGATGTTACCCGCCTCGCGAGGTGTTTTCGCGGGAATATTTCCCGCCCTTTCGATTAGACTCGAATATTTTACTGATAAAATACGGGGATAACATATATTATGAATTAATCAAGCGACATGATAGGAAAATTGAATTATCAAAAGGTTATCACTTGTTGGAGCAAACTCAAATCAAAGCACTTCAATTGTTCATGGGCTGAGAAAGGAAAGAGAAGTGCTAAAGCAACTATGAAGAAAGCATGATTGGTCTATAAGTTGCTATCATTACCAACGTTTTTCTGTAGAGAAGTGGTTTGAAGTTGTAAAACAAGGGACGTACAAAGCAGTTGAAAGGAGCAGAGTGGTGATCATGGGTGAGGCAGTTTCTAATACATCAATGTAAACCACAGTGATCGAGACATTGATATGAGAGAGTAAAAATAGTAACTCTTGTGAGATCAGTTTAGAGGAGCTTGTGAATCTCTGTAATCAGTAGAAGAGAGAAAGCTATTTACGTTGTAATCTCAGATGAAAATGAAGTTAGAATCTCCCATGGACGTATGATTCGTTTTGAATCTGAACCACGTTAAATCCCCGTGTTCTTCGTTTTATTTTCTGCTTTGTCGACTTATCAAAATCTGATAGCAGTCAATTTCCCAACATTACTTACCAAAGGATTGTTTATTCTAATTGGATTATTGTGTAATGGTATATATACCTGTAATTGAAAATTCCAATGGGCCAATAACATTATTGGGCCAAATGTGGAACTAAGCATTACCTTATATAGGCTTATTAAGTTTTCTAGCCCAACGAAAGGGCCCATTTAAGTTTTTTGGGAGGAAGGGGAAAGGGAAAAAATGAAAAAAGAGAAGAAGAAAATCCACCTCTCGACATCTATGTTCGATGAAAGCGCTACTTGTTCGAGTGCTTCCTTTTTTTTTTTCCCCTCGAAAACCCTTCCTCCTCGCTCTTCTTCAGCTCCCTTTTCTGCATTAGGGGATGCTTTGTTGTGAGCTGATTCGCTTGTTAGTTTAACTTTTTACCTGCAACAATTTCGTAAGATAATAAAAGTAACAGAGGAGCTCAAAGATGAGTACCGTTGATAAAATGTTGATTAAAGGGATCAGAAGCTTTGACCCGGAGAACAAGAATGTCATCACCTTCTTCAAACCCATGACTCTGATCGTCGGTCCCAACGGTGCCGGGAAAACGGTATATTTACTTGATTTATTTTCTTTTCGTTTTTCTTTTTTGTGAAATAGGTGTTGTAATTTGTGCTGCTGAAGATATACAGTTAATTCTTCTGATATATGTTTTCCCGGGAACTTCGTAGTGCAGTTAAGTTACGCATTCATTAACTACTTCGATCACGGTATTATGGTCATCATTGATTCGTCACTGGAGGTTGGTTTCTTCAAGTATAAATATCTGTGCAAAGCTGTTAACGACATTTTGTATATCCTTTTTTGTTCCATTATGTGTTATAATTGGATGATGGGTTGTCTCTGTTCTTCCCAGATTTTTGGGTGGGGCATAGTTATTATATGTCGTGCTTACAAGATGTGGGTTGTTCTTTTTTTTTTTTTTGGCTTAGTAGTTCGGTGATTCATAATGTTCATTACAGATTTCATTCATTGATAAACTAGTGCGAAGAAAAAGGGTTCAAATCGTTTGGTTGCTGTCTAGATGTTACTTCCTCCGCTTCAATAGACAAATCCCAATAGTTTCTGTTAGTTTTCGAAGTTAACCTCACATAAGATAACAAATGTAACCTTTTTTTACATGCAGACTATTATCGAGTGCTTGAAAGTTGCTTGCACTGGTGAATTGCCTCCAAATGCACGGTCGGGTCACAGCTTCATTCACGATCCTAAGGTATATATTTATATTATCACATATATGTTTATTTGTTTGATTAAATTAGCATTAAACAAAGCATGCATGTTTAGCTGTTTAAGTTTTGCTGACAATGATCCTTCGTAGGTGGCTGGAGAGACAGAGACTAAGGGGCAGATAAAGCTGAGGTTTAAGACAGCTGCTCGGAAAGACGTTGTCTGTATACGGTCATTTCAGCTTACGCAAAAGGCTACAAAAATGGAATACAAAGCAATCGAATCAGTGCTCCAAACCATAAATCCCCAGACTGGAGAGGTATAAGCCATATTTTGATAAAGAATAATCGCAGGCAACAAATTTTATACCATTGAACTTCTGAGAACCATGTGAACTAGGTTTCTGCATTAGTAGTAGATGGCGGCGCATATAAGTTTTATAAAAATATCTACTCACTTAAAGAAGAATGTTTTGTTTCCAAGTGACAGAAAGTTTGCCTAAGCTATCGATGTGCTGATATGGACAGAGAGATTCCTGCTCTCATGGGGGTGTCCAAGGCTATTTTAGAGAATGTGATTTTTGTTCACCAAGACGAGGCAAATTGGCCATTGCAGGATCCATCGACGTTGAAGAAAAAGTTTGATGATATATTCTCTGCGACTAGGTACCTGATCTTTTGGTGTGGTCCTCTTTTCCATTATCTACACTATATTTTCGTCTTTTGGATGATACTTTGAACACCTACAATAAGTATATCAAGTTGCTTAAGGACAAGTTTAATTTTCAAGCGTTGCAAAAAAATGAAAGAAATAACTATTATCTGTTACTGGGTAGACTGTTGGTTATTTCGACTGAATTTTCCTCACGGGAGAGGTCATGCACGTATGTTATATGCCACTTCCCACCAAATAAGCATTAATGTTCTCTTTGTATGTTGCAAAGCCTATTTTTGGTCGATTTGCTTGCCATCTCAATTGTATCATTTTCCAATTTGCTATCTTCCAAGGTACACAAAGGCATTGGAGGTTATCAAAAAGCTGCACAAGGATCAAACACAGGAGATTAAGGCATATAAACTGAAATTGGAGCACTTACAGACCCTTCGAGATGCTGCTTTTAAGGTTTTTGTTGATTGTATTGGCACCTACTTTGATCGTGATTTTAGTTGGTTGGTTATGAATATTCGATTTGATGAATTTCTAAGGTAGTTTTTGTTGATTAGAGAAATTGTTTCCACTTACCCAATTATTTCTTATGTTTACGACGAGTTATGATAGTATAATTCTCATGTAAGATAATCTGTGCATTTTGTTCAGCTGAGGGAGAACATCATGCAAGACCAAGAAAAAACAGAAACATTAGATGGTCAAATTCAGGAACTTGAGATTCAAGTACGGGATATTGATAAAGAGATTAATCAAACTGAATTAGTGTTGAAAGACCTGCAAAAACTACATGGTCAGATAGCTACAAAGTCTGGGGAAAGAAAATCCAAGTACGAGGAATTGCAAAGGCGCTATGCAGCACTTACCGAGGAAAATGAAGGTATACTATCTCCAATATGTGCCTTCATAAATCAAATAAAGAGTATACCATTTCTTCTTTCTTTTTCTCCACATCCATTCCAGACACTGATGAAGAATTAAATGAGTGGAAATCAAAGTTCGATGAACGAATAGGAGTATTGGAATCCAAGATTAGCAAGCTATCAAGAGAAAAGTCAGATATAGATAATAAAAGCCGTGTTCTCAAAGATGTAATTGAAGGGACCCGGCCAGAGATTGCCAAACTTCAAGCTGCGGCTGATGTAATCTCCATCTCTTTGCCCTCAGGCATAATATGTGTGTTGATGAATTACTGATCTTCCTCTTCTTTCATATGATTTTCAGGATCATTTGTCCTTGAAGAATGAACGAGACTTCACCATTCGAGGGTTATACCGAAAGCATAATATAGGTTCTCTACCAAGTGATCCATTCAGTGACGAGGTTGCTAATGACCTTGCTAATCGCATTCAGTCAAAGTTGAATGATCTCAACAAGGACTTGCAGGAAAAAAAGGTACTCATTCCTCAAACTTTGATTTCCGACTTAATTTTGTTTCCATATATCTTTATCTCCACCTGACTATCATCTCTATCACTTTTTGGATTAGAAATCCAATGAAGTTGAACTTAGGGCAGCATTTGACAAGTACATGCATGCAAATAATCGTTGGAAAGCTATTGAGGCCCAAAAAGAGGCTAAAGAGGGCACACAGGTTTTTTTATTAATATGAGTGCTGCTATTTATCCACGAACTACTTTAATGTTAAAAATTCTGTTTGCTTTTCCCACAAACTACTTTTATATTCGGTTTAGACTGGCATTTTGAAACGTGTTCAAGAGAAGGAGAGTGAGCGTGATTCTTTTGAAGCTCAAATATCTGCGATTGATGTCGCGTTGATCGATGAGAGAGAAAAGAGCATGGTAATTGTTTACTGCTTTACTTAAATGCATTTTTGTTTGGTAGCTGATGTTTCCTTGCATGCAGCAAGTTGAAGTGGAAAGAAGAGCTAATCGACTTGCGACAAAAGAGTTTGAGTCACATATACGACAAAAGCAACTTGAAATTTTTAATTTGGATCAAGAAATCTCGGCCCTTAGCATGGAAAGAGATTCCCTGAATGCTGACTCGCATGACAGAGTTGTACTTTCACTAAAGAAAGCAGAGTTGGAAAACCACAAAAAGAAACACAGAAGAATGTAAATTATCTACTTTTTGTCTGATAATTATTTGTCAGAAATATTGATCTCCATCGGACTATTTTGCAGAGTTGATGAGTATAAGGATAAAATTAGAGGGGCATTGAAAGGCAGGATTCCAAGGGACAAGGATGTGAAAAGTGAAATTATTCAGGTTCACAGGTATTGATCTATCATTTATTATTTCCAAATCTATAAAGTGCCAAGTTTTTTGTTACAAACAAGCAATTACCACTTCACACTTTTTCTGTTTTCTTTAAACTAAAAACTAAAAAATTTGGCATTGAAATTGAAGTCTAATCATTAGTCCTAACCAATTTCTTGATGTTTGTCTCCTGTTACAGTTCCCTCAGGAAAGAGTATAATGATTTGGAAAAGAAGGCTGATGAAGCCAGAAATGAGGTTACTACGTTAAACTTGAAAATTCAGGAAGTCAACAGCAGTTTATCGAAACTGCACAAAGATCGGGAATGTAAGCTACTGAATTTCATAAGCAGTGTACTGTCATGATTGTAATAGAGCCATTCCTTCTGTTTCATAATATTACATGAGTAGTATTGCCAACTTTCGGATTCTATTTTTTCGCAAACTGGATTTCATTTTCTTCGTGTCTGTTCTTTATTTTGAGTAACGGATGTCATATTATACGTGCAGCAAAGCAGAGATTTATTGAAGGTAAAGTTCAATCACTGGACCCAAAGTCGGGTGGCATCGAGTCTTATCCTAAAATACTGGACACTGCCAAAGAGAAAAGAGATGTCCAAAAAAGGTACCCCATTTGATGTTAACATAGACGGTGCTCTTGCATGCATTATTAACATAATTTTTTAAGTTAACAGTAATCTTCATTTGCAGTAAATACAACATTGCTGATGGCATGAGGCAGATGTTTGATCCATTTGAACAAGTTGCTCGGGCTAACCATATTTGTCCTTGCTGTGAGAGACCTTTTTCGTCAACGGAAGAAGATGATTTTGTTAAAAAGGTTCCTATCCCAAAGTTTACGTTGATGAGAAATGTCTTTTAACTAATGAGGCCTAGCTTGAGATGTCTATGTATTAATTGCAGCAAAGAGTAAAAGCTACAAGTACAGCTGAGCATATGAAAGTATTGGCCATGGACTCGTCAAATGCTGAATTCCAATTTCAGCAATTGGACAAACTCCGTATAGTCTATGACGAATATGTCAGAATTGGGAAGGAACAGATTCCTCTTGCTGAGAAGAACCGGAATCAGTTGAATGAAGAATTGAATCAAAAGAATCAGGCCCTTGATGATGTATAAGTTTTTGTCTCCTCTTATTTTCTTTTATCTTTCCGTGTGCTTATCAGGGCCTGTTCTCTTCATATTATTCTCTTAGGATAGCCTGTAGACAGTTTCATTGTCACTGTTTTCAATAATAAATTTTATCCCAATTGGTTGTCAATCATGTAAAATTAACCATGACGTTAAAGTCTCAGTCCTGCGTGGCGTTATCATCTACCTGCAGGTTCTTGGTGTCTTGGCTCAAGTGAAAGCCGAAAAGGATTCTGTTGATGCCTTACTACAGCCTATAGAAACTGCTGATAGGCTGTTCCAGGAGATTCAAGCCTTGCAGAGACAAGTGGATGAATTGGAAAACAAACTTGATGTTCAAGCACACGGTGTCAAATCCCTGGAAGATATTACGTCGGAACTGAAAAATTTGGAGAAAAATAGGTTCTCAATGTTCTTTATCTCGATTTAACTGGATTAATTAATTTTGTCCCTTCATTTTCCAATTCTTAAATGAAATCCGAGTACCTAACATCCTTACATCTTGTGCTACAATTGTTGCATCCTAAATATGTCTGTCTTTTAATGTCAGGACTACATTACGTGATGAAGTGGATGATTTAAGGGTTCAACAGCTGACCATGGAAAAGGATTTGTCAGCTTTTCAGTTGCGGTGGAATAGTGTTAGAGAAGAAAAGATTAAGGTCGCAAATATATTATCGAACATTAAAAGAACAGAGGAGGATTTAGATCGTTTGGCTGAAGAGAAAGGCCAAGTTGAACTTGGTTTGAAGGTAATTTAACTCTATGATGTCCTGTATTCGTTGGCCATAGATATCTCTGACTCAGAGCACAGCTTCACTAGTTCCTTCCAACAATTCAATGAATATGTATTTATATGTATTTCTCAGCATTTGGCAGAGGCTCTTGGGCCATTATCGAAGGAGAAAGAGAAGCTGCTTGACGAGCATAACCATATGGAAGCCAAGCTTAATCAAGAATATGAATTGCTAGTTGACAAATATCGGAAAAATGAAAAGGAAGTTGATGAGATGCTCAATATTTTCTCTAAAATTGAAGAGTATGTATCCCTTGGCGGAACATGTCTTTCTCTTACGCGCAACCATTGTTTGATAATTTGGATCTCATTTCAGATATAATAAATTAAACAAAGGAGAGAGATTGAAAGCACTACAAGAAAAGCAAACAGGGTCCGAATCCAAGCTAAGAAACTGCGAAACCAGAATGGATGAACTGTCAAAAGAGTTGGATAAGAGTAAAGAACTTACCAGGAATCAGGTAGAATTGAGGCGCAATATCGAGGAAAATTTAGACTACAGGAAATTGAAGGCTCAAGTGGATGGGCTGACAAGAGAGATCGAACAGCTTGAAGAGAATGTAATGAAGATTGGTGGTATTCCCAAAATCGAGTCAATGCTTCTTAAGCTGGCACAACAAAGGGATGCTGTCCTAACAGAGGTTTAAAATTACTTTTCTGAATAATTCAATGCTTTCACATATCACAAGATAAATATTCCAAAAACCTGATCTGCTTGTCGCCTTATTCTATTGGTGACCTGATTTGCTGAAGCACGAATGTTGGTTACTGAAATGATGTGTTCAGTTTTCATTTGCAGTACCGTTATGTTGATTTTTGCTATGATGCGTCTTAGGCCTTACTGAAACCGTTATTAACTGCCCCATCCATTATCTGTTTCTCACTGTCATTGCTTATAATTCTTACGAGTTCTTTATGGCAGTTGAATAAGCACCGTGGCACTTTATCTGTTTACAAGAGCAACATTGATCGGAATAAAGTAGATCTTAAGCAGACACAATACAAAGACATCGACAAGCGGTATTTCGATCAGCTAATTCAGCTAAAGGTAATTTTTCAGTTTCCTTTTCCCCAATCCCAACCCTTCCATGCAGAAATGAAAATGACAAATGTATAGATTGTTCTAAAATTGTATTCTTCATTTCTCAACAGACGACTGAGATGGCAAACAAGGATTTAGACAGATATTATAAAGCACTTGACAAGTAAGCCTTGACGATTGAGTTTTCCCTATTCAAATATCTGTTCTGTGAGTTGTCATGGGAATGTTGAGGTTATTTATCAACCTCCACATTTGCACATGATACACACTAAACAACGGCAGACATACGTGTGATTCTTTATATTCATTCGTTCCAAAATTTTGACGTTTCAGAGCTCTAATGCGTTTCCACACAATGAAAATGGAAGAGATCAACAAAATAATAAGGGAACTGTGGCAGCAGACGTACAGGGGACAGGATATCGATTACATTAGGATTCATTCAGATTCTGATGGTGCCGGCACTCGTTCTTACAGCTATAAGGTAATATAGCATATCACTTTTCTTTATGTCCTTATGTCGTAATCCATTATACATGATCATTATCTGAATATTTACTCCCAATTGCACAACTTTACAACTGGTTATGAATTCAGGTTCTCATGCAAACCGGCGATACAGAACTGGAAATGAGGGGGAGATGTAGTGCTGGTCAAAAGGCAAGAATTTATCAAATTAGAACATGATAATACACTGAAGAAACTATTAATTTCCACTTTCTTCCTCCACTTTTCATTTCCAGGTACTTGCTTCACTTATCATAAGATTGGCACTAGCTGAAACTTTCTGCCTCAACTGTGGAATACTTGCACTCGATGAACCAACAACGAATCTCGATGGCCCTAATTCTGAGAGCCTCGCTGCCGCTCTTCTCAGGTGTGTGGCAACCCACAGATCATGAAAACTATTGCAAGATTTCATTATATGATCTCTTATTCCTTCGATTCTTTTATCAGGATAATGGAGGACAGGAAAGGCCAAGAGAACTTTCAGCTAATCGTAATTACCCACGATGAGAGGTTTGCTCAACTCATCGGGCAGCGTCAGCATGCTGAAAAATACTACAGAATCTCAAAAGATGACTAGTAAGCTTCGCCTTCACCTTCATGTCTTTACTTGTTGGCCTCTTTTCTGTATCTGAAAGTTTTCATTTTCCTTAATTTGCAGTCAACATAGCATTATCGAAGAACAAAAGATATTCGATTGAGATCGAACTGCTTATGCTCGATTGCGGTGGAGGCGTTTGCTTTCTTCCATTTTATGTACTTACCATCTTCGGCCAACGGTGTTATGTACTGCAGTTTTCGAAAATGAGAAAGGAGATAATTATTGCTAGAACAGATCGCTCATAGAGAGAATACATCAATGAATGCCTTAAAGGGGCCTTCAGAAAGTAAAACAACAACGAGGAACAAACACTTAAGAAAAGCAAAAGCATATCGATTGATAAAAAAAGACTGATATTTAGTCCTTGTACTTCATCTCTGACATCTTAAATCCAGGCATGTCAAAGGAAGATGCGAACTTCTCCACATCAGCCTTGAGTTCTTCAATGTCTTTGTTGTCGACCAAGCCTTTGTTGAAGTCCTTCAACAGCTTACCGTGTTCTTTCTGTATCTTCAAGGTGAGAGACACCGCTCGGTGTAAGAATTCGCCTATCTGCTCAAAGTCTTTCTCCACCAAACCTCTTGATGTCATCGCAGGCGTACCTGCAATTCAAAGTCTCGTTAAGACGTCTGCTGAACACAAAAACTTCGACGAATCAGCACAGAAAAAAGAAAGTTCTTACCAATGCGAACGCCTCCAGGAGCCAAGGCACTGCTGTCACCGAAAACGGCGTTCTTGTTCACAGTAATGTTGCAAAGGTCGCAGAGCTTCTCTACCTTATTTCCTGCAAAACCAGAAAAAGAAAACGAATCAAATGAAACTCGAATACTAAGCAAAGCCATCGGCGAACAACAAGGCACTTACCAGTCAACCCAAGAGGACGAAGATCCCACAAAACCAAGTGGTTCTCAGTTCCACCAGTCACAAGGCTGTAACCTTTGCCCATCAGATAATTTCCCAGGGCAACAGCGTTCGCCCTGACCTGCTTAGCGTAGGCCTTGAATCCAGGGGAAATCGCCTGCTTCAAAGCCACTGCAAGAGCGCCGATCTGGTGATTGTGGGGACCGCCCTGAAGTGAAGGGAACACGGCAAAGTTGATCTTGTCCTCGAAGTCGTACACGGCGTCTTCAGGCTGGCCCTTCTTGGGCGGCTTCGGGCCCTTTCTGTAGAAGATCATTCCCGCCCGTGGACCCCTCAGACTTTTGTGGGTCGTCGTCGTGACAATGTCGCAGTACTCGAAAGGATCAGCTGCTTCCTAAAAAAACCGAAGAAACACGGCGAACGTCAACTGGGGAAGACGAGCATGTTGATTGTTTCAGTTGATCTAGTTAACGTAACAATAACCACTGATTCAGATCTCCAATGCAATGCAACACATGTTAGAGTCAAGTTTCACCAACGATCAAGAAATTCCCATAGATCATACCATAGCAGCTCCCAAATTAACCAATCCACCGATAATCACTAGCAAAAACAGGAATATCAAGAACAAGAAGAGTTCGAAATCCATCTGAAAGCACATACCTGAGCAGCCACAAGCCCGCTGATGTGCGCCATATCACACAGCAAAAGCGCCCCAACTTTATCAGCCACCTCCCTAAACCTCTTGTAATCCCAATCCCTAGGGTACGCACTCCCACCGCAAATAATCAACCTCGGCCTGAAATCCAACGCCTTCTCCTCCAACCTGTCGTAATCGATGTACCCAGTCTTCGGATCCACCTTGTAAGGCAAGCTCTCGAAGTAAATCGAGGTCGCACTTATCTTCTTCCCACCCGAAGTGTAGTACCCATGGGTCAAATGCCCGCCCGAAGGCAGATCCAATCCCATTATCCTGTCGTGAGGGTTCAGAACCGCCGTGTACGCCGCGAAGTTCGCAGGAGATCCGCTGTACGGCTGGACGTTGACGCCCCATTTGGCCGGATCGAGGCGGTAGGCCTGGAGCGCTCGTGAGCGCGTGAGGTTCTCGATCTCGTCTATGAACTCGTTTCCGCCGTAGTATCGGTTCCCCGGCATGCCCTCCGAGTACTTGTTGGTCAGGGCGCTGCCCAGAGCTTCGATCACGGCGAACGACGTGAAATTCTCCGACGCTATGAGCTCGATCCCACGGCATTGGCGGCGCTTTTCCTTCTCGATCAGATCGTGGATGTCTGGGTCGATTTCGGATAGAGAAGTGTTGCCCCAAGAAGAAACTGAATCCATTTCTTTGTTTTTCTTCCTTCCTTCAAAGGAGAAACGAACTGAGATAGATTTGGATTACGAGAGAGATATATGAGGGTGGGTGAGCTATAAGTCCGCAGATTTGGATGGTTTATAAAGAAGGTGGCGTGGTGTGCGAAAGGACCATAATAACCTTGCGGTTGTTGGAGACGAGCGATCTTCAGTGTCTTCTTTGCATATATTGATTGGATAATAAATTCATATTCATTTTCTTTTCCCTCTTTCGAGTGGGTAGCTGTTTGGTGAAACGTTGACGATCTGAAATTTCATTTTTATATAATCTTAGTGGAGCGTTACATTAACACCATGACTTACCAATGTTTGACTACCAATTAAATATAGTTTCAGTAGGCTGGGCTTGCTAATTAGTACATTGGTTCACATCTTACATATGTGGGGTATATGAAATACCAATTACGTCCCTCACCAACTTCTCTTGTCGATTTTCTAACCAACAAATGACGTTGCATTTGATCTTTGCACGCATCGACATTACAACAAACATTTTCTCGCTACTTGTAACATATATTCTTATGTTCTATTATTTGGACAACATATGCAATCCAACTAATCAAAGCATGCATACATATAGACTGACAACGATAATCCCTGAAAATAGAACATGCAAATTACTCATCCACCTCAAAAACCAGTCCCAAGATCCACCAAACCCTCCTCATTTTCATCACATCCATACTCATGTATATATATATATATATATATATATAACCAAACCCATGGCATACTCAATATATTCACTCAAAATAAATACAACCCAATAACAAGAAAATAAAAATGGCGCTCTTAGTCGAAAAAACCACAGCCGGGCGCGAGTACAAGGTAAAAGACATGTCCCAGGCGGACTTCGGGCGACTCGAAATCGAGCTCGCCGAGGTCGAAATGCCGGGCCTCATCTCGAGCCGGGCCGAGTTCGGGCCATCTCAGCCCTTCGCGGGCGCGAGGATCACGGGAAGCCTTCACATGACGATTCAAACCGCGGTGCTCATAGAGACGCTCACCGCCCTCGGGGCCGAAGTTCGGTGGTGCTCGTGCAACATATTCTCCACCCAGGACCACGCAGCTGCCGCCATAGCCCGGGACAGCGCCGCTGTCTTCGCGTGGAAGGGAGAGACCTTGCAGGAGTACTGGTGGTGCACCGAGCGGGCCCTCGACTGGGGGCCCGAGGGCGGGCCCGATTTGATAGTGGACGACGGAGGGGACACGACGCTTTTGATCCACGAGGGGGTGAAGGCCGAGGAGGAATACGAGAAGAGCGGGAAGCTGCCCGACCCGAGCTCGACGGACAACGCCGAGTTTCAGATTGTGCTGACGATTATTAGGGACGGGCTGAAGGGCGACGCGAAGAGGTACACGAGGATGAAGGAGAGGCTGGTCGGAGTTTCCGAGGAGACGACCACGGGTGTGAAGAGGCTCTATCAGATGCAGTCGAACGGGACGTTGTTGTTCCCCGCGATCAACGTCAACGACTCGGTCACCAAGAGCAAAGTAAGGCATCTTTTCTTATCTATATGTGATTGATCACTCTACCTAAACGTTTAAGTGTGAATGGAGCGTAACATATTTTATTTCCAATATATATTCCTCGCGTTTAGGCTGATTTCGTTCCTTATCTTAGCCTTGGACGTGAACTTTTGATTTAAAAGGTGGTCGTGAGTATTCTTTCAAGTGGCTTCTTGGGATAAGCTCTGCTACTGCGTCAAATGACATCATTCGACTAAAAACCTTAATTTGAAGGGATTCGAACATATTTTAATTTTGTATAATACTATATAGGCTGATTCTGCCTTATCTAGTCTTAGACGTGAAATTTTAGCGGTCGTAGGGATTTCGCAGTCGTGATTGTTCGGCCTGATCTTTGTTATCATGTTAAATGACTACTCCACCCAAATGCTTATATATGCTTCACATACGTATATATTACAGTTCGACAACCTCTACGGATGTCGCCACTCGCTCCCCGACGGCCTCATGAGGGCCACCGACGTAATGATCGCCGGGAAAATCGGCGTCGTCTGCGGCTACGGAGACGTAGGAAAGGGATGCGCTGCCGCCCTAAAGCAAGGCGGGGCCCGCGTGATAGTGACCGAGATCGACCCCATCTGCGCCCTCCAGGCCCTAATGGAAGGATACCAAGTCCTAACCCTCGAAGACACGCTGGCCGAAGCGGACATCTTCGTCACCACGACGGGGAACAAGGACATCATAATGGTGGACCACATGAAGAAGATGAAGAACAACGCCATCGTGTGCAACATAGGCCACTTCGACAACGAGATAGACATGCTGGGGCTCGAGACGTACCCGGGAATACAGAGGATCACCATCAAGCCTCAGACGGACAGGTTCGTCTTTCCCGACACTAAGGCTGGGGTCATCGTGTTGGCCGAGGGGCGTCTGATGAACTTGGGGTGTGCCACGGGCCATCCTAGCTTCGTCATGTCGTGTTCCTTCACGAACCAGGTGATCGCACAGCTCGAGCTGTGGAGGGAGAAGGGCTCGGGGAAGTACGAAAAGAAGGTTTACGTGCTGCCTAAGCATCTTGATGAGAAGGTGGCTGCTCTTCATTTGGGGAAGCTCGGTGCTAAGCTTACAAAGCTTAGTAAGGATCAGGCGGATTATATTGGTGTGGCTGTTGAGGGGCCGTACAAGGCTTCTCACTATAGGTACTAAGGAAGGAAGGAAGGAAGCAATTTATTTAGCGAGGAATTTGTGTAAAGAGTGAGTCTCCTCAATTCTTGCTCTTGTGTTGTTCTTTATCAAGTTAGGAATAAGGTGATTGAGTGATTTGGGTCTTCGTATGTCATCATTACTAAGCTATTTTTCAATCATATCTACTACCAATGATTTTGTCATGTAGTGAAATCTTTCTTACCAAACTTGTTACTATTCTTACCAATGAGAACTAAAATTGATATGGCTGTAACGACGAGTTGCCTAACAAACGACGACTCCTACAATCCAACAAAGAAAAGAAGATACAAAAAGTTGACCAACAAACCGAACATAACAATGACAAGTTCAAACCAACCACAACAACCGTCACAAGCTAACACAAGAACAACTCATAAAAGGACAAAAAAAAAGACAAGACATTTTTTCAGCTCAAACGACTCAGTCAAATCCCACCTTGGTTAGCTTAGTACCTGTAGTTAGGCGGCTTGTAAGGACCCTCGATAGGAACACTGATGTAGTCGGCCTGATCCTTGGACAGCTTCGTAAGCTTAGCACCGAGCTTCCCAAGGTGAAGAGCGGCCACCTTCTCATCGAGATGCTTAGGCAACACGTAAACCTTCTTCTCATACTTCCCCGAGCCCTTCTCCTTCCACAGCTCGAGCTGTACGATAACCTGGTTCGTGAAGGAACAAGACATGACGAAGCTAGGATGGCCCGTGGCGCACCCCAAGTTCATCAGACGCCCCTCGGCCAAGACAATGATGCCCACGTTGGTTTCTGGGAATACCCATCGATCGGTCTGAGGCTTGATGGTGATCCTCTTTACTCCAGGGTATGTCTCGAGCCCAAGCATGTCTATCTCATTGTCGAAGTGACCAATGTTGCAGACAATGGCGTTGTTCTTCATCTTCTTCATGTGGTCTACCATGATGATGTCTTTGTTTCCAGTCGTAGTGACGAAGATGTCTGCTTCAGACACGACGTCTTCAAGGGTTAGGACTTGGTAGCCTTCCATTAGGGCTTGGAGGGCACAAATGGGGTCGATCTCCGTCACGATTACGCGGGCCCCAGCTTGTTTTAGGGCGGCGGCACAGCCTTTTCCTACATCTCCGTAGCCACAGACGACGCTGATTTTTCCGGCGATCATTACGTCGGTGGCTCTCATGAGGCCGTCTGGGAGTGAGTGGCGACAGCCATAAAGGTTGTCGAACTGTAAGAAGGAAGAAGAAAATAAGATTGATTAGATATTTAGGCATTGCTGAATAGGAACACAATTATATTGAAATTAGCAGATAAGAATCAGTGCCAGCCAAGCTAATTAGCAAAGGATGATCAAGTTCGTGGATGACACCTTCCGATTTTAATGAAAAGACACGATTCATTATTTCGATATCTATCGATTGACTTAGAGATTAACTTCATACGCACAAAACGTAGATAATCCACTACCAAAGCATCCGCTTAACGAGTAGATCTACCAAGAAGGATGTATAAGACGAAGTAAGAACATGGTCAAAATACCTTGCTCTTGGTCACAGAGTCGTTGACGTTGATCGCAGGGAACAACAGAGTGCCATTAGCCTGCATCTGATACAACCTCTTCACCCCGGTGGTTGTCTCCTCGGAGACGCCGACCAACCTCTCCTTCATCCTCGTATACTTCTTCGGTCGCTCTTCAGCCCATCTCTGATAATAGCGAGCACGATCTGAAATTCGGCATCGTCAGTAGAGCTCGGATCTGGCAACTTACAATCTTCTCGTACTCCTCCTCCGCCTTCACACCTTCGTGGATCAGCAGCGTCGCGTCGCCGCCGTCGTCGACGATATGGTCGGGCCCGCCGCTCGGGCCCCAATCGAGGGCCCTCTCCGTGCACCACCAGTACTCCTGAAGTGTCTCCCCCTTCCACGCGAACACCGCCGCGCTGTCGCGGGCAATTGCGGCGGCGGCGTGGTCCTGGGTGGAGAAGATGTTGCACGAGCACCACCTGACCTCGGCTCCGAGTGCGGTGAGGGTCTCGATCAGCACGACGGTTTGGATCATCATGTAGAGGCTGCCAGTGATCTTAGCTCCCTTGAACGGCTGCGACGGGCCGAACTCCGATCGTCAATACATCAATCCCGGCATTTCGACCTTGGCCAGCTCAATTTCCAGGCGGCCGAAGTCAGCCTGAGACATGTCCTTGACCTTGTACTCGCGGCCGGAGCTAGTTTTCTCCACTGAAAGAGACATTGTCGTTGATTAATCGGCGCGAGAAGGAGAAGAGAAGAGATTTGTACGAATGAGCATAAGAACCGAACCACCAGAGTATTTATAGAGAGAGAGGGCTTTGGGTCTGGTCGGAGGTGGTAGATCTTGTAATATGAGAAATAAATAAGGGTCAACTTTGCAATTTACCGTCTAAAAGGGCAAAAAGAAAATGAAACGACGTGCAACGATTAATATTACAGGAAATCTGTGAGCCGAGCGACACGCACCGTAGACCATTATTACACTACAGCACGACCCACGGATCACCTTAATCTTGTGCAATTGTATTATAATTAGAGTCTTACACATAAGTACCTATTTGATAAAAACTTGTAATTTAGTACAATGTCAGGATTTTTTATATGTAGGTACCTAGCAGAATAAATATTTTGCACATAGGTACCCGATCCCCGAAAGTACACCATACAACACATTTGGATACCTTATATCAACACATTTTGGTACCCTATATAACAGAAAATGGTACGACGTATGCTATATTTAGGTACACCCTATGTAAGAAACAGGTATGCCGTAGGTACGACGTATGCTATATTTAGGTACCATATATCAACGTGTTATGAAGCAAATATACACACAGGATGGTACGACATGAGTAAAGAAACTGGTAAAAATTAAATTGAGTATCTATCTGTAAAATTTTCTGACATGGGTCCCTATGTGTAAAATTTTTTATCCAATTAGGTATTTTTCTATAGATTCACCTTATAATTATTATATATCTTATCTTATATTAGAATAGAGATGTAGGTGTGCTATAACCTTTCCACGTGTCATGTCAAGTTTTTATTTTAAGAAAAACTAATTATTTTTAATTTATTAAAAAGCAGCCCATGTTAAACTTAGCCAACTCACTTTCTACAAATTGATAATCAAAATCGAGGAAAGGAACCCAAAATGCATAACGTGCTGATTTGCTAAGATCATCTCCAACCGATAAACGCATTCTTAAACAAACGCACTCAAACTCAAAATGCAGTAATTCTTCTCCAACAGATCAACTCATTCTCAAACTCAATAGACTATTTTGTAATATTCACTTCCACACAAATTTTGACAAATTTCAATACTACAACATATTTACAACTTTACAAATTAGACTCCAAATGTTATTTTAGATTAATCGAAAAAAATTAATAAGGTTAATATTAAAAATATTTTATACGTATAAAAAGCAGCGATTAATGTTTATTAAAATCACGACAACTACATAAAACGGGAAATAAAAACTAGTTTGAGATGCATATAAAAAATATCTGTAATTATCAAGTTAGACAACGATGATGATAAGATAATTAGCTTTGTATTAGCTTTGATAATGTTCATGACATGCATGATAATACTTAAGTAGAACTCTGGCTCAATTGTAATAAATATGTAAGTAATCGTGATGATCGTAATGATAAGAAAGAATAATAATTAAACGGTCACGTCTATTTGTTGATATTTCATTTTTTTGGGTTTTCGTATTATATATCTTTATACTCCTCATTTGTTGGGTTTTCTCAGAAAACTGGAGATGGCTCGTTTAAAATGGTCCAAACAGAGGTGTCAAGGGCTGAAATCATGAGCCATGTGAGAAAAAACAAATTAATAGTCAACAGCCGGCAGATCCATGTTAGCTTGTGCCATCGATTTGTTGATATTTCATTTTTTTGGGTTTTCGTGACTTCGATGTTTCTTTTTTTTTTATTAAGTGATCGATAAAAACGATGTGTTAAGATCAATATTTTAAAAAGCGCATTGCGTGATATGTCGCGTTTTAGTACCAATGTTGCGTAGCGTAAAAAGCGTAGCGCATCGCGCGAGCTTCTCGGGCAGACTACAATTAGTATATATGTATATATGATATATTCATATAGGCAACCCGTCAATTTCAATCCTAAAAAATAAACATTAATCATATGACATAACATTTAGAAATTAATTGTCTCAAACAACTCAAAGACATCAAAACCTGAGCAAAAGAAATTTGCTGATGATGATGCAGATTATGATTAGAGTAATATCAGATTGCGGTGTTATCGTATTTCACTGGGTGAGATGTGTGACTATTGGTAAGAGATCTCAAGTAATGTCTTTCTTTCTAGCTTGTGTGCAGAGTCAATCTGTTCTCCATTTGCTTTGCCTTTAGTTTTTCGATTAACCTTATATGAAACTGTAACTGTGATCTTCTGCCATGATTGTGTTTTTTTGCAAATGTAATTGCTATTGGGTTTTTTGCAAATCTAAACCCGACTATCCTACGCCTCTCCACAGGTCGCGTCGCATGTACTGCACCGCCTTCAAAAGCCCCTGAAGACACCGCCGCCAGGCAGCCTACGGTTCACCCTGACACTTGCCGGTGTCGTTACCTACAAAAATAAAATTCTGAGCAAAATTGCCCAGTAGGTTGTAGTAAAAACATGCAATGCATGCGCGCACTCAACCCAATCACAAATCCTCACAATGTGATAAAATGCACGCTCGGTCCTACGTCATATCTCAATACATAATAGGGCCCTCGACTAGGCCCCCACACGCGCAATGGCAAAGGACGCTATAAACAATGCGGTAGCCCATGCCGGCCGCACCGCGTCGCTCCTTCCGCACACAATCTCAACCTGACGGTTTTCACCCCGAGTAGCGTACCACTCACTCGGGTAGACAGGTATCTCACGTCTGTCTGCCGTCACTGAGCCAAATATATATCCAGTGGTATACACCCCGGGTGGCTCAATTCCGAGTAGACAGGTGTCGCAAACCCTATTTCCCACCAGGTGCCCAATCGAGTCTAACCCTGACGACCAATAATGGTCACTCTACCCACTCGTCCGACACCGTAAGGCGTCTCCGTATAAATAAGGTACCATGTCGTGAAATGCACACATAATTCATTCACACATAACATGTATCCCATAACTCGTACAACTATCAAACTAGGCCGAACGTTTTAAATTCCAAAATAATTTTAAAATATTAAATATGGTTTGACCCAAAATCTTAGTCGAAGTATGAAAATATTCTAATTTAAAATGATTTGGGCTGAAAATAATTTTATTTAAAATAATTGGGCTTGAAATAGGGCAAAAGCCCAAAATTAAAATAGTCGGTCAAAGCCCAAACCTGAAATCGCCTGATCCCACATTTTAAACACTGGTCAACCCGAACGTCGGTCAACGCTCGAATTCGCGAAATCTCGCTGATTTCGCGAATCGCTCGAGCAGACCCGCGAAACCTGGTTTAGGCCCGCGAGAAACCCGACTCTCCTCCCAGGAATCACCCCTCGAATTGAAGTCGGCCCGCGAAAACCCAAGGTCGGCCGTGCGCTATCTCACGACCCACGAAATGCTTCAGCCCACCAGAACTCGAATTTTGGCCCGTGAAACCTGTTTTACGCACACTGCGAAAATCTTTTGGGCCTGTGACAAACTTTCGGACGAAATCACATTCAGCCGATTCCTCCTACTTATTATAACCAATTCGCGAAATAAAAGCGGCCCGTGATTTAAAATTGCCCGACTGTTCATACGATATTCAATTCTTTTATATTAGAACATAAGTTTTCCAGAATTCCTAGCTCGATCATCAATCCAAATCACATGGACACATCATAAAATGCAGAGCCCATATTTTGGGCTCAAGAAAATAACACGTTGAACACATCGTAAAATTTCCAAAAATCATAAATTGATCTCTTTCGAACTCGGGTGACCCATTCATCCAATTTCTAAAATTTTCAGGAAAAATATTACGGTTTAAAAAGGGTTTGTAGGGGTTAAAAACCACGTACCTAACCTCTTTAGCTGCTTGAGTTTATTTCCTAAGTTGAAAATTCGGTTTGAGCCGGCCAAAGTCCATATCTGCTTTAATCGTCACCTCCTTTCTTCTTTCTTCCCCTTTCGTTTTCTTTGTGCTTTGCACGTTGGTCTTTGTGTGGTTATTATTTATGTATTTCATATAAGGTGGCAAGGTGATAACGAGTTTTACCACCTCCACTAAGTAACCTCATTCTTATCCTAAGTCCTTGGGCCAATATCTAATTATACTTGGGCCATAACCATTACTTTAGGCCTTCCATTCCTTTTGGTCTTTCTCTAATTAAATTGAGCCTCTTTATTCTTATTTTTAATTCCTACTTATTTATTGGGCTTTCTACACTTTTTGGCCCTATTACTTTATTTAATTATTGGGCCCAATTTATTATTTTCAGCGTGCTCCCGAAAATCGCTTACGCTCGAAAATTAACTTCATTAATTTCGAACATCACAAAATAGTGAAGCACTAATCCCGTATTAATTTTACGGGTATTACACATTCGTCGCCAAGTCCTCGGGAAGACCAAGCCTCATGTTAGCCGTTGCTAAGGTCAGAAGTATATAATAAAAGTGCATTTAATGCATCCATAATAAATTATTCGATCAAAAACACGAGCAACACGTCGAACACATCCCCATCAAAAAAGTCAAGACCCACAACTACTTTTCCATTTTTTTATTTTTGTCCTAAATTAATGTAAACTCAACGCTCACGTCCCGTCTGTGTAATAAGCGAATAGGTAACATTGGAATGTTGATCATCATCATGAACTACAAGTGCACTAAAACTATCTGATCCTCCATTATTAGTTTCGTTGGTAGACTTATTCCGTGTCATTTCGCCGGAAAAATAGGATACGAATCCCCAAAGGCATAGAAAGAGAGCGAGGCCCTTCTCACCATTGAACTCCTCTCCGTACAACATAACAGATAGCAACTCAGTGATGGGAAGTGAGACTGCGATTAATATTCCTGAAAGCAGTGACGAGGAGCAAGAAACTACCCCATTGCAGCCAAGAAAGAAGCATTCGAGGAATAGAGCACTGAATATCAGTACAAGGTAGTATTTCGTCTCCCCCAACGCAAACCCTTTTGCCTCCTCAGGAATCGCCTGAGATACAAAACAGATAACACTGTTAGAAAAGATCATCTCATTTTGTAATTTATATTATACTGTAGGAATTAATGTAGGATATAATTATAATTAATAAAAAATTTGAAGGCTAAATTGGTAAGTACAGAAATTATATCAAAAATAAAAAACAACAAAACTTTGTGCTCAAATGAATAGGCAAGCCAAGAAAAAAAAATAGTAGTTACAGCTAACATACCAAAGTTTATAAATATCTATTCTATTATATAAAGGCTCAGGGCCTGATAAAAACTGCCAAATTGACGTCTAATTTGGTCTGTAATTCATTTCAATTCACCAATCAAAACTTTTTCTGCAATTAATAATAAAAAAATTAAAAAATTCAGTAACCAACACACGTTTATTAGGACGAAACCTCCCAAGACGTTTTTGTCACGTTCATAATATGTAAAAAATTACTAATATACAATAAGTGCTACGGATGAAGTAACACACGAATTAATTTCGTGGGGTCTTTGTCTTTCATTGTAGATGTCACTTAATTGGATATTTTAGATAAAAAAAGTTTACTTGAGGTAATCAATCATATATTAGAGCAATTAAAGTACTAGTAAATAAGCTTAACTAATAATAATAATACCTGAAAGTCTCTGTTTGCCGACATGCCAACTACGCTAATCGCCGTGGCGACCGCTGAGGCGATCATCTGAAACTCCATGACGATTGAGTCCGTAATTATTATTATGTTTCTGCCCTCATCATCAATCCCTACTCCATATTTAGCATAAGCAAACTCCACAAACGGCAGAACAAAACCTGTCACCGCCGCAGAAGCCGCCGTCATCACAAAACCCGCCACGTAATCCCTAACCGATTCCCCTTTCGGAAGCTCTCCTCCGCCGTCTTCCGCCGCGTTCAGTCCCAGCAGCACTGCTCCCGCCGTCAGCAGAACCACCGCGTTTATAGAGTAAACCGTAAACCTAAATAAATGGGCCCAGTAATAACAAAATGCAATTTAATCTCCCAATAATGCTGAAATGATATGAAATAATACAGGCAACCTACCTCTGGCCAAGGAGCACGAAGGCAAAAGCTGCGGTGAAGACAAGCTGTGTAGCGTAGATGAGAGTTGACGTTGAAACCGGCAATAGCCCCATCCCGGCGGAGTAAAGGAAGTTTCCCGTGGCGGAGAGGACTCCGGTGACCAAGACGGCAGTAAGGATTCCGGGGGCACCGAAGATCGATGAAGAGGAAATGAAGCCGCGACGGCGGCGCGAGTAGTAAGAAACGCCGATTGGGATGATGAGCAGAGGGAAGCCGGCGGATTCGAGCGCCGCTGAGAGCCAGACGCGTTTCCCACCGTTGATGAAGTAGGATCTCACAATCAACGGCCCTCCGCAGTTGCCGACGATGAGTAAGGCGGAGTAGACGAGGAGTTGGACCCTTCTGCTGGCTTCCATCTTCGTTCTGCTCTTTTATTTTTTTTTTTCTTTTTCCTTTTTATGATTTGATCGACCGTGCGTTTATTTATATTAGCATGTACAACACATTCAAGGTGGGTGCAAATATGTTAATTTTTTTTATACATCGAACATTTCGTATTATTAATAAACTAATTTAAACTTATCTTTGGCATAATTCTGTAATAAATGAAAATATCAATGATAAAATTATAATTTAACAATTAAGGGTAGAATTGATCGTTATTAATTGAACAGACCAAATTTGGGCACTTTAAGCCACCATAGTTTCTTTATATAATGGTATAGGTTAGTTTTTCTGGCACACCCTAGTGCTTGTTTGGTTGAGGAGTTCAGTAATTTTAAAAGTGGGTTTAAAACATGTTAGTGTGTTTGGTTCGTTGGTTTATCTAAACCATTTATTTATATAAAGCCACTCTAAACCCATGTAGACATTTAAATAAAGACATATCCTCACATGTGTTTATTTAAACCCACTTGTGTTTATTTAAACTCTCTAGCCGAACACGCATTTTATTTATACTTGTTAGCATATGGATAAGGATAAATAACTAGGAAATAATTATTAGTATTTGATTTGATTACGTAATTCTAGCCTTAATTGTATAGCATTTATTATAGCTATCTTGTCCATACTTAGCTTAGTTCTTCTTGTATAAATAGTATGTATCAATGTTATATGAAAAGATAGAACCATTATTTTCATACTATGTCATTATTCAAACATTAACAATACTCATTAATTTGTTTTATATAAATCCTTACTTAAATAAACCTTCATAAATATAAACCTATCAACCAAACGAACAATACGTGTGCGCAATAAAATAAAGTTAATTATTATTAAATAGTTTTAATAAGTAATATACTAAAAGAAAAAATTTGGTAGTTATTATGAGGTTATGGAAGGTACTTGGTTTAATAAGTTTTTTTTATTTTTTTAATATATGTAGAAAAACTCTAATTGGTAAATTGATTCACAACCATTGACAATTTATCCCTCAAACCCTTAGTACAATAAACATCTATAAATTAATTACATTGCGACCATGTAAGTTTATTAATTTAGATAGATATTAATATATCTATAAATTAAAATTTTATTAATTAAAAGATACACTCTTTAAATTCAACAAATTTAGAATGTATTGACGATAAATGAACTCAAATATATTTCAGTAAGTATATTCATGTACTTAAAACGATTTACAAGTGTGAATTAATGAAAAATATCGTTTGAAAATTAGTCACTGTACAATATCAAATGGTCGCATGATATCATTGGAGTACCGTTCAACCAACTTTCAGAAGGGTGGGAATATTAAGCGACACAAAATGACGACAACAACCCTTCACAATTTTTTATTGCAGCTAGAGAACTCGACATCGGAACTATTGACTGCAATTAAATCGACGTGAAGGAAAGGGATCCAACTTGTATCGGCTACTTCCATTGTTTCTTGAACTTCAAATGGTTCTTGCCCACAATCTATGGTCCAAAGGCAGGAAAGTATTTGCCCTTATGATACATAACAAAGTTTCTTCGCTTTGGACATACACCCTAGCGCTAGAATCGGTAAGGGGGTCTTTCTAGATCACGCCGCTGGCCTTGTGGGCGAAACTGCTGTGATTGGAGACAATGTCTCGATTCTTCACAACATTACTTTGGGTGGGACTGGTAAGGTTTCGGGAAACATACATCCTACGATTGGTAATAGGGTCTTGATTGGCGCTGGGACTTGCGTGCTGGGCAGTGTAAGAATTGGAGATGGTGCGAAAATAGGGGCGGGCTTGGTGGTGCTTACGAATGTGCGACAAGAACACGTTATTGTAAGAGAGTTTGTGATGCAATAAAATTATAATGAATTTTTACAATTTTTGTAAGAAATTTCGATACCCCCGAAAGGGTCAAGATATCTTAGATCGTTTTCGTGGAATAAATATTATCCCGCATACAATGTTAACTTGCATATATTTAATTAATTATATAATCATGTTGTAGACATAATCATAAATTTGAGCGCATCGATTTTTTTAAATTATTTCGGGTTAATATTTTGAGAACTGTATAAATAACTTCATTTGTATTTGGCCTTCATTCCCCTTTTCTTGACGGTTGAGATCTCCTATTCCACTCTTTGTATTCCACTCCGTATTCCAACGAACAAAAATCGTTACACCTCCCCGGTCAAGTGTTAAAACACCCGTAAACATCATTACACCTATAAATTTCATTACAACAATTGTTTAAACAAAGAAAAAACTCATTATTATGTATTTTTCTTATATGGCGTAGAAAAAATCAGTATTATGTATTAAAATAGAAAAATACGCAATAATGAATTTTTTTTTGTTTAAACACTTGTTGTAATGAAATTTATATGTGTAATGATATTTACGGGTGTTTTAACACTTGTCGTGAGGAGGTGTAACGATTTTCTTTCGTTGGAATACGGAGTGAAATACAAAGAGGCGAGGCGGGGCGTAGACGTGCCCAACCGTAACCGGCGGTTGGTAACCGGCGGTTGGCGGTTAGTCCACGCCGTTTAACCGGCCGGGGACGGTTGCCGGTTAGCCGCCCCCGGTTGACGGTTAGACCAACCGCCGGTTGACTAACCGCCGGTTAACCGTAACCGGCGGTTACAACCGCCGGAATTTTTTTTTTTGAAAGATATTTTAATTCTTAGAATTTGAATAAAGTTTGATATATTATTTTTTGCAAGACAATTACAAAAAATTACATTTTACATTGAACTTGTATTACAAAGTTTTAATTAATCAATTAGAATACAATACATACATATATGTAAATTAAATCAGTCTTCGTTGGGGACTTCGTCCGAGAAAGGCTACAACAAGTGCAAGCGCCAAACTCCCAAGTCCCAAGCGAAAGTTATCTAACGCGCCCGACGCTTGCACTTGTTGAAGCCCATCACGGGTGAAGCCACGATTCTTCGACTTTTCGGTCGCGTCCTCGTTTAAGTCGCCGCCGAGCACGTCGGCGATATCCAAGAACTCGTTCGGGTCATATTGTTGGTAATCTTGCGATGAACTACCAACGACTTGCTTCCCTTTGCTGGCCCTCGATTCACCAGAACCACGTCGGCCACCGCCACGATCCATCTAAAAATAATCTACACACGGATACGAAAAATACGGCTAGATAAAAAACTAAAAAGGACCAAAAGAGGATACCAAGGGTCGGGGCCGAGGCGGTGGCTGCGGCGGCAGGCGGTGGTGCGGCGGCAGGCGGTGGTGCGGCGGCGCGTGGCTGCGGCTGTGGCGGTGGCTGCGGCCGGGGTGGTGAGGTGGCGCGGGGCGGAGGTGGTGGCGCGGTGGTGCGGTGGTCCGGCAGCCGGCGGTGGTGGTGGTGCGGCGGTGGTGGTGGCGCGACGCGGTGGTGCGGCGGCGCGGCGGTGGTGGTGCGGCGGTGGTGGTGGCGCGACGCGGTGGTGCGGTGGCGCTGGCGGTGGTGGGGGCTGGCGGTGGCTGTGGCGGCCGGCGACGGTGCGTCGCGGCTGCAGGAGGTGGTCGGCGGCGGGAGGTGGTCGCAGGGGGAGGTGGTCCGGCGAGAGAGAGAGCGAGAGAGAGAGAGACTGAGAGTGAGAGAGAGAGAGGGAGAGGGAGAGACTGAGAGTGAGAGAGAGAGAGATTAAGAGAGAGAGAGAGAGAGAGAGAGAGAGAGAGAGAGTGAGAGATGAGAGAGCTGAAATTTAAAGAAAAAAAATTCTTTAGCTGTTGTAACCAGCGGTTTGTCCGGTTAACTTAACCGGACAAACCGCCGGTTACAACGGCTAAATTTAATATTTTTTTTTATAAAAACGGTAGGCGGCAAATTCAAATTTTGAATTTCGAATTTTTTTTTTAAATTGGTCAACCGCCGGTTAACCGCCTAACCGGCGGTTACCAACCGGCGGTTTGCGGTTGGTCAAATCGACCAACCGCCCCGTAACCGGCCGTTTGCGGTTGCCGGTTACGGTTGTTGCCGGTTACGGTTACAAACCGCAACCGGCGGTTCCGTAACCGGCGGTTTCGCGGTTCAACCGCCGGTTACGGTTAATTTTTGGCATTTCTAGCGGGGCGGTCGGGTCGCGGCGGCCCGTTTGACAGCTCTAACTAGGTCTAATAGAGCTACTCTGTAAGAAACAATGACCCCGGACTTTAAAGTTCGGAATAACATGTATTATTACATAATTAATCGAGTTTTACCATGCCATCAGTAGCTTAACAACCTGCCCCGCACGTAAACTAACTAATATATTCAAAGTCTTATGGGCTAAAATAATACTCCCTATGGTTTTTAATAGAAGTCGCTTTCGAAATTATTTTTGTTTCTAAAATGTCTGTCAGTTTTACCTTTTCCAATAAAAAACTATTAAATATTTCCAATTTTACCCTTCTTTTAAATACAAGCACCCAAAAAACTATTAAATAGGATCAAACAATTAAGAAGGGTATAACGGGTATTTTCAATCATTTCTTAATAAGTGTGCATTCTCTTGTAACGACCTGCTTTTCGAACCAGAGGGAGTATCTTAATCTAAGTAAACGATGAACATCTCTTTGATAGTTTCACTATAAATACATGAATAACGAAAAGCTCCTCGCCAAAACAACCACCTATACGGAAACTCATCTGCAAAAAAAAAAAAAAAAAAATCTCTTACAATCCTTGTTTTAGCCATGGAAACTATTACATCTTCGTCTCTTGTCGTTCGTTCGATGTCCTTCATCCTCGTCGTAATAATACAAATGGAAGCGCTCAGTTGTCTCCCAATTTCTATTCTTCGACTTGCCCTAATCTCCTCTCAATCGTTAATTCGGTCGTGGGTGCAGCTGTTTCTAGTGAGCCTCGCATGGGCGCTTCTCTGCTTCGCCTTCACTTCCACGATTGCTTCGTTAATGCAAGTTTTTCAACTCATTCACGATAATTATTGCCTAATATAATATACAAGTATTTTTCATACACAGTCAAATGTGTGGGCGTATATAAATATATTATAATAATTTTATTTGAAATACTTAATAGAATTTTAATTTAAATGCAATAATCTAATATCTATAACTATATAGAAGGAAACATTAAAATGAAATTTAGGGTAAATGAGATATAAAATTGCACACTAAATTGAGAATTTACAATAATAGTGGATGGTTTTTCAATTTATTAAAATTTTTAAGAACGACTAAATTAACAAGACCAAATGTGGCATGTTATAACCACCATTCACTTAATATTAGAGCTATCAAAATTGCCTGCGGCCCTCGGGCCGGCCAGCCCCGCACTGCCTCTGGGGCGGGCTGGGCTGGGGTTGGGCCTAAACGGGCTAGCCCGCGCGGGCTAGATGCGGGCCGGCCCGCCATATTTTTCTTGTTACTTTATTTTATAAATTATAGACAGAACACTGGACCTAATGTTTGGGGCAAATATCGTCGTAGATGTTGGACCTTTTGGTGGCAAAACTGTATTGATGGGTGGTAATTTCAGGCAAATACTGCCAGTAATAGCTCGAGGATCGAGACAAGATACAGTAGATGCTTCCATTAATCGCTCATATTTATGGGACGACTGCCGTGTCTACACGTTGTCGCAGAACATGAGATTACATCACTCTAAAATTGAGTGCCAAATGGATTTTACAAGTTGGAGATGGCAATATGCGGGAAGACACGGATAGATCCATGGAAACAGTTAAAATGCCAGTGGACATGTATATTAATCCTCATGGTGACACCATTAGTGGCATAGCTACGTATGTCTACTCAAATTTTGAAGATCGTTGACAGAGCATGAGTATATCAGGGAAAGAGCAATGCTAACGCCACGAAACCAAACGGTAGATGAAGTAAACAGTTACATGCTAAACGTCTGGCCTTCCTATTGAATATTTAAGTGCAGACAATGAGCTAGATGCTTAATTGGAGAATAACATGGACGAGTTTCTGAACACTTGAAATTTCTGGTATTCCAAACCATAAGCTAAGACTGAAGCCTGCAATTCCTGTCATGTTATTGAGGAACATCAACCAGATGGATGGTTTGTGCAACAGAACAAGAATGATTGTGTCACATTTGGGGAGAAGAGTAGTTGAGGAAGAAATTTTAACAGGTCTCATATAGGGAAAAAAAGGTTCTAATACAAAGAATCATCTTTTCTCCATTAGACACAACATGACCGTTCAAACTCCGTCAGTTTCCACTGAAGTTAGCTATGCTATGACAATAAACAATAGTCAAGGACAGAGCCTAAAGAGAGTAGGTGTATATCTTCCGAAACCTGTTTTCAAGCATGAGCAGTTGTATGTTGCACTTTCTCGCGTGACATCATCGACGGGAATTAAGGTATTATGCATGAATGAAGAGGCGCAGACGACGAATGTTAGCAACATAGTTTACCGGCAACAACATTCACCAAAATAATTAGTGCGCGAAAATTACTTTCCTGCTGAACGATGTATAATACTGTATTCAAATGTTGTATTTCTAAATACTGCTGAGAATTTCTAAACACTGCTGAGACTTTTACTTTACCAATTTCCACAATTGAATGATGAGCATAAGATGCATTTTGTCCATACACCTATAGCACAGAGTCTTACGTTTATGCGAATTATGTTACCGAGCATGTCTCCGTTATTATAAGTAACTTTTATGAAGAGATACGATATTAATAATCTCTGCAAGCCAAAACGACACCTAGTAATGTCTAATTTTCTTCAAGTATTTGATAGCTTAGCTTGTAGACCAATTCAAGCAAGTTGATCGTGTATGCTTGAGATGGGCCCAATTTTACATATTCGTTGACAAGCTTAATTTGGACAAGGTACTATAAGTGTAACACGGGAAAGTGAGAGTTGCTCAATAAGTAACAGGGAACAGTTTTTGGTACGTAATCTTTTCAGTTGGCATAAGAGGTACAGAACATAGCAAGTCTCAGCAGCAAGCGATCTTTGTGCTAAAACTCTATCAAATCTCTGGCTATTCTTTTGAAGTAATGACCAGTAGTCCCAAAGCACCTATCAGTATATACTGAAATCATACAAATTCGGTCAAGGGTTTGAGATTGAGCGGTGCGAGTTTAAGCGAAGTATCAACAAGAATTAACGCGTGAAATTTACCTTGATTATAGGCTTTTCAGTCATGATGATAGTCACCCATCCCACGTACGGCAAGAATCTAGCAACAATGAACAAGTTGGATCCATCATATTGAATACTATCTATAGCGGGATGTGCTGTGCCCACTCGAAAAGATAAGTCATAGACATGAAGTAGTCAGTCAATCATAATGTATATGAGGTATGAGTGGGAAACTCAAAATACACATTAAAAGTGTGCACGTGATATCAATCGAAACATATGAAGAGCAACTACCCGACTGCTCTTCCCATAATATGTTTTCTTTGCAGCCAAAGTTGTCCTTGAGCATATAGAAGTCTGTCATCTCCGAAATTGTTGTCACCTGATGTATCAACGGCATAAACAGTAAAGACTGCTTGTAGTATATAAATAGATAGAGAATAATCTCGTGACGGCATATCTGAGCTAATCATACCTTTTGTCAGGACATCAACCTCTCCAGTATCTTGACGCTCATGAACCTAAACAACAGAATTCTCCATTTTAGTGCTGGATGGAGAAATGTGCAAAGCGACTAACAGCTAAATGTGCAAATCCCAAGTCAACCAACGTTCTTCCCTATGTTTTCACCCCAACCCAAATGTTCATCTCTCACTAACCCTGAGAACAAACATTTTCATGCTTCTTTAACTTTGAGATCCTTCTCATGAATGGATCAAAAAGCTGTTTGATTCAGATCGACAAAGGTAATGAAAAAGGAAGATATTTCAGCATCAAACCTTGATAACTCGGTGGACAATCGGAATTTCACGGCCCTGTTAGTTGAGGGGAAAAGGTTATAGAAAAAAAAAAGCCCATAAAAATAAACAATTCTCAAAGTAAAAACTCAGACGCATAATTATGTTCATGACAAAAGCGAAGACAATAACAATAAGACATGCGAACACATAAAAATTTGAAATATGATAAAGGAAGCACATACATCGACATTAAACACGACTATTTCTCCCGAACGAATCGGGTCGTCACTCATGCGCAAGAACAAGATGTCACCCTGAAAATAAAAGAAAACTAATTTCGTCAGAGGAAAATGTCCTAACATTTGATTTGAGAAGAACAAAAACTGGCTGCTAAGTAATAAATTGTATAGCGAGGTTGCAATGTATCAAATGTCCTTTGATATATGTCAAACATCGAAGGGTGGGTACATAAGAAAATGTACTAGAGGATCCTAATCAGAAATCAGAATTCATTCATCGTTCTCGAACCTCCGGTCTATGCGAAGGGTGTTTACTTGCTTTAACGCCACGAGTGGGGTACTAGTCAACCTACTGGGAGTGACATACACATCATTTATAAAAATAAAAGGCTGAATCATAAACACTAACGCTGGCGAACTCCTGATTCAAATTCCATGACAATTATTCATAATTGCAATAAATGTCAACTTATAATTAACTCACAAAGATCATATAGCACAACTCACCCTTTTAAAACCAGGTTCCATACTTCCCGAAAGCACAACTACAACAGGCGATTCACTACCAGTAACACACATCAACCCTTTCCATATAATTAGGGCCGATGTAACAATCATGCCTGAAAGAAACAATGACAAAAAACTTCATCAAGCAATCAAAGAGTAAAAACAATTGAGAAAATAAAACGAGGTACATCAGTGCCTATGTTACCATGTCTATGGGGGCTGGAAAGTGAACTGATAAAAAAAAAATTCTTATTCTCCTTTTCAGCTCGTTTTCAGTCAAACACAGGAAACTCCCCCATTTTCGAATGATTACGAAGAAATTCATCAAAATCAGATCACTGTATTGCCAGGAAAAGCAAAAGGCCGAAGAATAATTTCACAAGCATCAAGGACAGAAACATGGAAGAGATCTGTACGAACCAAGACTGATTGCTTGAGTTAGGAACTGTCTGACATTCAAAGATTTGATTGAATCGATCTGATCTCCGACCCACCCCATTTTCTTCAGGTGCCGCACCCTCCGCAATGTCTTCTCTCAGCATAAACGCTCAAATGACGAGAAACCCTATTCTTCCTTTTCCCCGTAAAAAATAAGTTTATAGTATATACTAATATTTGGGGAACCAAAGCAATTTTCTTACATAAATTATTAAGAAAACATCTATATATATCTTTTACATTTCCCATGTCAAAAATAAATCTCAACATTTTCTTGAAGAAATTCTCAAAACTCACTCGTTTACCTTATGAAGTCAACAGGTCATAAAAATTGAAACATTAATAATCGAGATAATGAGATAATTACTATTTTCCTATTTATCCATATCACAATTATTAATTGATTGCACATGGTCGGCCATCACGCCCAGGTGCAAAAACGGACAAATACAATCCTTGACAAGCAGGACTCTTGTGATCACTTCAGAACCACAGATAAAAAGGGACATTCTTCTTCTCTTCCCCTTTTCTTCCGTGCTTTGCTTAGATTCATAGAAGAGAAAGACAAAATCACCAGAAAGAAAAAATGGTGAACGATAAGGTGGGCGTTGACGAACATGCAAAGGTGGTAGATGGATGCTGCAATAACAACAAGGGCCCAGGTTATGCTACTCCACTTGACGCCATGTCTGGCCCAAGGGAATCTCTTATCTATGTCACTTGTGTTTACACAGGTTAGATCTTTCTTCACCTCGCCGACCAATTGATGGTTTGTTCGGGTCGAATTTTTCTTTGATTTGATTTGGGTCCGACTTTCCCTATGATTGATTGCTCGATTTCTGCCTTTCATTCTCGCAAAAGGTGTGAATCCGGCGAAACCTGACTACCTCGCGACGGTGGACGTGGACCCCACGTCGCCGACGTACTCTAAGGTTGTCCACAGATTGCCCATGCCTTACCTCGGCGACGAGCTTCACCACTCTGGTTGGAATTCTTGCAGCTCTTGCCATGGAGACCCTAAAGCTTCTAGAAGGTTCCTGGTCCTTCCTTCACTAGTGTGAGTTTTCCTATCCTATCCATCTTTTCTTCCCATAAATCGATCGAATAGCTTGGGTTGGGAGATTGACCCGAAAAGGGATTTCAATTCCCAGGTCGGGTCGCATATATGCTATCGATACTCTCAAGGACCCAAAAGCTCCGAGCTTGTACAAAATTGTCGATCCAAATGATGTAATAGAGAAGAGTGGATTGGCTTACCCTCACACAGCACACTGTCTTGCTTCTGGGGAGATAATGGTCTCTTGTCTTGGAGACAAGGATGGAAATGCTCAAGGAAATGGATTTCTCCTCCTTGACTCTGACTTCAATGTGAAAGGAAGGTCAGCAAAAAATGTTTTACATCCGCACAAAACAGAAATTGTATTTATCGATGCAAATGGTATGATAATAGGTGGGAGAAACCTGGGAACAGCCCGCTTTTTGGGTATGATTATTGGTATCAGCCTCGGCACAAGACCATGATAAGCACGTCGTGGGGCGCACCTTTGGCCTTCACAAAAGGGTTCAACCTTCAGCACGTTGCAGATGGTCTTTACGGTAGGCATTTGCACGTTTATAGCTGGCCCGAGGGTGAGCTGAAGCAGACCTTGGATCTTGGAAATACTGGCCTCTTACCTTTAGAGGTGAATGAAGAAGCTTGAATGTGAATGCTTCTTACCGATTTGCGTAGCTTCTTCTTTCGTGTCTTAATGCGTTCTCTATATACCACATTATGCAGATAAGATTCTTGCACGACCCAGACAAGGACGTGGGGTTCGTGGGGTGTGCTCTGACAAGCAACATGGTGAGGTTTTTCAAGAAACAAGATGGATCGTGGGACCATGAGGTATATATAGTGCTAAAAAAAATCAACATTATACGATTCCTCAAGTTAATAATAAATCTGAAAAGCACCTTCTTTGACTAGGTAGCTGCGTCGGTCAAGCCGGTCAAAGTCCAAAACTGGATACTGCCCGAGATGCCCGGCCTAGTAACAGATTTCTTGATCTCCCTCGACGATCGTTTTATCTATCTGTCAAATTGGCTTCACGGCGATATCAGGCAGTACAATATCGAGGATCCCGCAAATCCTAGACTCACTGGTCAGCTCTTCGTCGGAGGTTTGTTCAAAAAGGGGAGTACAGTGTTTGCCGAGGCTGAAGATGGTACGACTTACCAAGTTGAAGTCCCCAAAGTTCAGGTAATCTTAACAAATTCATTCCCCTTTCGTGAAAATCTTGGCTCATTGCGAGCGAATCCATCAGTTCAAAAACTGCTTACTTTTGCGTTGCTAAGGGGCATGAACTGAGAGGAGGGCCTCAGATGATACAGCTCAGCTTAGACGGGAAAAGGTTGTATGCTACCAATTCCCTCTTCAGCACTTGGGACCGTCAGTTTTATCCCGAGCTCGTCGAGAAAGGGGCCCACATGCTGCAGATCGACGTCGACACGGAGAATGGCGGGCTGAAGATCAACCCCGACTTCTTCGTGGATTTTGGGTCTGAGCCCGACGGTCCTTCCTTGGCTCATGAGATGAGATATCCAGGCGGTGACTGCACTTCAGATATCTGGATTTAAAGCTCAAATCATACATGGGTTAAAAAGTAAAAACTTTGTTTTTCGAATTCAATGCTCTGCTTCTGCACTATTGTGATTTATTTGCTTTTGATTATAAATAAATGCATTGGATCTATTGCACGTCGTCTACTACCAAAAGTCTCTGCAAGAGCATTTTCCGCCCTTAAAATGATGGAATCTGTTTGCATCCCTGACTACTTTTTCTCTCCCAACAATGTTGCAAATGAGTTGAGAAACTGTGTGGCAGTCATAAATCATTTCGTAGGTTCTTGATGATACGTATCGTCGACCCACGGGCAGATCTGAGCAGCCCATAAGCTAGAGCGAGCCTTTCGATATGCCAAAAGAGCTGCCTTTCCTTTTCAGGCTCTTCCATGTCATGCAAAACCAGCGAAGTATCGGGCACATAACCTCTCTTCCTCATCTCTTCGTCTAATTCCTTCAGCAAAGCGTAGATTCGATCTTTCATAGGATGTGCACTAATCTCCCCTGCGTAGAGAACTTGGTTCTCTTTCCCCAAGTCTATGCAGCGTAGACATTGGAATGAGTAGGTACGTCGATGGATCTTCGGGTCCTAACCCGAGAGGATGGCCTGCATTTCTTACGCCTATTTCTTTCCTCCCAGTTCTACAGCAAGCGCTTAGAAGGCTAGCCCATACAGCTTTGTGGGGCTTGAATGGCATTGAGTTTATCACAGTTTCAGCCTCTTCGATGTGCCCTGATCGTGTGTATAGATCGATCAAGCATGTGTAATGCTGAAGAGAAGGTCTTAATTTGTATTCCTCGACCATGGATTCGAAAAGCTGCTTTCCTTTCTCTAGTCCCGCATGACTACATGCGTAGGTTACGCCTGTGGGCTATGAATGTTACTAAGTTCGGTTTCAGACCTGACAGTCATCTTGTCGTAAAAAGACAAAGCCTTCCTCTGCACGGCCTTGATGTGCCATACCGACTATGAGCCAAGTCCACCAAACTACGTCTTCTTCATAGAGCTGAAAGTCTTCTCTGCACTTACCACCTCACTGCAGAGTACATATCGATCAATGAATTACCTATGTATGGGTTAGCCTCCTAGCCGAAGACTATAACTAGTTTATGAAGCTGCTTTCCAAGCTCCAACACGGCCAAGGCAGACGAGGCGACGAATCAAGCTCGAAAGAATGAAGGGTTCTGTTAAATCGATGCCTTCTCTCCTCAGTTCATTGAAATGGCAAAACGCAGCATCATAGTCCCCACTCTGCACCAAACCTGATATCAAAGCTGTCCAAGAATGTTTGTTCTTGCAAGGCATTGAGCGCAAGATTTCAACAGCTTCTTCTTTCGTTCCTATCTTTGCATAGCCAAACATTAAACTAGTCGAAGACACCACGTTCTTCAGTACGATGGAGTCGAACACTTTCCTAGCTTCGTCGGGCAACCCATACTTTGCAAAGAAAACAACTAAGGAGGCCTTTACGACATCATCGCCTGAATACAGCGACACCACAAACGGGCGTGAAGTTGCAGGCCAAGTTTCCTGCAGTCATATTAGCAGAAGCCTTGACGAGGTTCGCCATGATAAAGCCGTAGGGTTGAAATCCATCGCGAGATAGCATATCCGTGAACAAGAATATGGTGTGCCTGGGGAGGCTGGCCTGGTTATACGCAGTGAAAATCGATGCCCACGAAGCCAAGTCCCTGTGAAGCGTTTCGTCGAACACTTTGACGGCGTCGTCGAGTAGGCCACATTTGCCGTACATGTCGATGAGTCTGCTGGCGTAATGGGTCCGTGAAGGTCTACGCCAGCTTTCACGACATGGGCATGGAGTTTCTTGCCTTGTCTTGGAAGTAGAGTTTGCTGCATTGCTTAAGGAGGAGTTAGACTTCAAGGTACATGCGCATATATTGGATGTTCCAAGTCCCAAAATTTCCTTAAAGCCCAAAATTTTATTCTGCAAAGTCCTGGGCAGTACAAATCCTCTTCCATTTATTAAAATATATCAATCCCATACATAATGCAATACTATCATCTTAGCTAGAATAGGGATGTCTGGACGGGGGCGGGGATTTGGTCCCCATCCCCGTCCCCCGTCCCCGCGAACTAAACGGGGAAAAAAATTGTCCCCATCCCCATCCCCGTCGGGTCCCCGCCCCCGCGGGGATTCTCCGTCCCCATGAATTTTTCTATAAAAAATTATATTTTCATTATAATATAAATTGAATACATTATTTATATTATATATTAAACTTTATTTATATTATAATATTAAAAAATTTGTAAAAAAGATATTTTTTTAAACTATAATAATATAAACTATGTCTAAAAATATTTATTAATTTAAGCTATACAATATTTTTAAATAATATTAATGGCGGGGAACGGGTCGGGGATCCCCGCGGGGTGGGGACTATGGTCCCCGTCCCCGCTTACGGGGACAAAAAATTCCCCATCCCCGCCCCGCGGGGATTAAAATTCGGGGATTCCCCGCCCCGTTTGGGGCGGATCAGCGCCCCATTGACAAGCCTAAGCTAGAACTGTCACTTTGGCGGGCGGGGCTGGCTGGCACGCCATATGCGGGCCGAAAATTTTAATTTAAAATTTTACTAATATTTTTTTTTGAATTATGGTATTTATTAAGAGTTAGGGATAAATATGCTATTAATTATGTATTGGATAAATCATATTAATTAGACATTATAAATGAATCATTAGTTACATTATTTAATTAATTTAATATTTATTTTCGATATAATATATATTTATATAATATATATAGTTACAATAATGGCGGCTGGCCCGCCCCCTGGCGGGCCTAAAAAATCGAAGCCCGCCGCGCCCTTTTGGCAGGCAGGGCGGGCCATATTGACAGTAGTAATCTTAGCCTAGTCTTATGTGAAGAGTTACTACCTACCATAGTTAGCAGCAGTGTATAGGTTACAAGAGCATACTATTGTGTACAACAAAGAGAAAGAAATTATATAATGCTACGTTTGGATCGGGGGATTTCGATTTGAAATCCGAATTTCATTCAAATCACCCGTGTGGCAACCGCTCGGATTTTGGATTTCGATTTCATCCAAATCCGAGGAGAATCCGAGCGCTTGTCTTTTGATGGATTTGAAATTCGATCGGAAACGGCCGTTTTCGAAATACCAAATCTTGCCGTGATTATTTTCTTAAATAATAATTATTATTATTATTATTATTATTATTATTATTATTATTATTATTATTATTGACAAATGATGAGTCGAGCCGACCAGCGAGCTCGACGAACGACGAGTCGAGTCGGCCGACGAGCTCGACGACATGAGTCAAGTCAAGTCAACTCGCGAGCTCGACGACCGATGAGTCGAGCCGACTTGCGAACTCGACGACCGATGAGTCAAGTCGGCTCGCGAACTCAGTGAGCCAGCTCGAGCTCGATGACCGGTGGCTCAAGCCGGCTCGAGAGCTCGAGCACATTTTGAAATTCGGATTTCCGAAATCCTAACGTTTGCCAAACGGTGGATTTGTATTTAAAATTTGGATTTCAGAATTCATAATTTCAAATCACGGATTTCAATTCAAATACACCAATCCAAACGCAACCTAAGATTTTTCCACAACCTGGCCCACGTTATCAATGATATAATTCTGGAATTGCATTTCAGTAGATTTCGAAGGTAATCAGCTACCTTCTATTCGCGTGCGAAGGAGGGTAGTATACTATGCCTATATTGTGCGTACCATTTATGTTATTGCATTTTTGCCAAATTTTTAATTTCCTTCATTCATACCGTAGTGATTTGTTTTCCTTCTTTATCTTTGGATTCCTATCTAATGATCCCGGATGTAATCCTGGATGTGAGGAATAAAGTCCAACGCGTTTTATTGGGGTAATTTTCAAATCTTCATTCACGTCCATGATTTTTCAAGTGCACAGAAAGCAGAAGCAGCTAGATTTACAACGATGGAGCAGAAATTCATTGAATACGTATAGTTGTTGAATTTTATCTAGGAGTTAAAAAGTTTTTAACAGTTGGTGTTTATATGACTTTCTTGTCTTCTAAAGTATATATGTGTGCAGTTCCCATCGGGACTTTCATTTCGCTGCTATAATGGTGGGCAATGCGACTAACACTCGAATAACTGCCTTGCGCCGTTAAGTTGTATACGATATGGCCACAGTGGTCGTATTTCCCACTATTGCAAAATGGAGGGAAGGTGTTATCATTATGGCAGCACACAATATGCGCTAGGCAATGGGCTGAACACTTTAAGGTCTGAAAGAGAATATCACCGATCACTTATAAAAGTGGAGTTCTATGAAAGAATTGAGTGAAAGTGTTTCAGCACTAAGAGATTATTTGTTGTTTGTGTGTTTTCTTCTTATGTGTTTCTGTTTGCAGCTCCAAGCTATATCTCCTTTGAGCTGCCGCTGCAACAACTTTGGTGAATCTAACCATGTTGCAAACGACCCATGTCATTACGGTGTAGTCACTATAGTCAAATTTTCCTCATAGATTGCCAAGCATGCAATACAGCCTACAACCTTTGCGCCTCGAGGACAGCGTCGAGCTGTTACAGCATGAGGTCTTTGGCATGCCGAGGTGGGACACGATTTTTTACAAGCACGAGAAGCAGATAGCGGAGAAGAGCCACGGGCTTCCGCCCGTAATAGTGGTCGTCGGGGGTAGTCCATTCTTGTGAAGACCAGAGGGCAAAGAGAAACTCGTGGAAAGAATTTTCGGAGAGGCTGGACGAGTACCTTCACGAAGACCCGAAAGAACAATCAAGAAGGTTCTTTCGTTGAGCTACAACAGGCTGCCATATCACCTATGTGCTTGCTTTCTGTACTTTGGGGTGTTCCTCAGGGACGCCGAGATCCCGACGTGGAACCTATTTCAGATGTGGATCGCCGAAGCTTCGTTAGGGAGAATAAGGAAGAAAACACGACGAAAGACCTTGAAGAGTTCGTATGCCGGAACTTGGTGACCGTCGTCCGGAGGAATTACAGCGGCAAGGTGAAAACTTGCCTAATACACGAGTCGCTCCGGGAGTTCTGCAAGAGACAGGCCGGGACATAGAACGAGAATTTCCTTGAAGAGATCGTAGTGCGGGAAGGAAGGCTGGAGCCGAGGTGACAGGCGACAGATAACTACCGCCGCCTCTACATCCATTCGAATATTTTGGAGCGTTCGTGTCTTCCAGGCCTTGCGGACGACGAATCCGTTCGCTGGTTTGCATCTCAAAGGTGAAGGAAACTTTGAGAAGGAAGCACGCTTCGACTATTTGGGCTGCTTTCAAGTCGCTCAAAGTCTTAGATGTGAAGCCCGTCGTGTTCGACGGAGTCCCCACGGTTATGTCCGAACTGCTATATCTGAGGTATGCCCATCTGTCATTCAGTTCCAATGTTCTTCCGAGGATTTTGCAAAGCTCTGGAGCATACAGACCTTTATCACCGACATGTCGGAGCCTATCCTCGACATCCAAGCAAACATATGGCGCATGCGTCGCTTAAGGCACGTAAAGGTCAACAATGCAATCGCGACGCTACCCAAACCGACGGATGACGTTGTCGGTGCACGGGGCTCTTCAGCGATCGTGATAGAGACCCTCGGGACTAAATCGCCCGAGAGCTGCACGATGGGCATTCTCAAAGTGGTAACGGGCAATTTAAAGAGGCTAAGCATTCGCGGGAGCCTCGAACGCTTGTGATCGGCGACGGCGGTGGGGGATCGTTCGATCATATGGCGAAGCTGACAAAGCTCGAGAAATTGTACTGCCCCTCCATTGCCACGTCCTCCTCCATCTTCTGCATTTCCCCCCCCCCCCAAGTTGAAGATGCTGACGTTCTCGAGGACCTTCCTCGATTGGAGCCAGATGCAAGTCCTTGGTCTTCTCGAGAGCTTGGAGGTTCTCAAGTTGAAGGAGGAAGCATTCATGGGGGATTCTTGGGAAACTGATCGTGACGAATTTCTAAGCCTCGAGGTCCTTTTCATTGAGAGCTCAACTTTAATGGAATGGAAGATGTTGGCGGCTGGGATATTCCCCGAGATTATGCGCATGGAGTTGAGGAACTGCGGCAACCTTCAACAAGTTAATATCAGATCACTCAAAAACCGAATCTAGGTGTACTGATCCTAGACAGGCAGTGGCGTCGCTCGGCGAACCAAATCAAAACGAAGATGGAAGTCGATGCAGCTGATGAGTTCAACGTGATCGTCTGTTAAGGTATTTTGTCTTTCTTGCTTGTCCACAATCAATCAGATTTTTTTGAGTCTAATAAAAATATTTCTATGTGCAAGTAGAGCTGCTGCCCAAGAGATATGCTTTCTTCAGCACAAAAAATAATGCACTCGAGGAAACTTTGAATAATGATGATGATGATGATGATGATGATGATGATGATGACAGTTTGTTTGGTCTTGTTTCCCTTTTCTTTTTTTTTTCCTCATGGATTGAGAACAAGGAGAACTTAGATCAAATTGATATTGATGTGATTGTTTCACAAACATATATGGATTGAAAACTATGACTTGGATTGGACCTAATGCCATCTATTATTGAAAATTCACACAGTGAAGTTGGGCATGCAACTCCTCTCCTTATTATTCCGTTTGGTTTTGTTTTTTCTTGTTTTCTAATCACATGCCTGATTGAATCCAGACAGAATAACTTGGAAAACGATTAGAGAAATTGGGAACATTGATCTAAACATACGATCAAACATGCTGAATAAGAATCATATTCCCAACACATGTTTCATATAATGTTACGCATTGTTATTTACTACAAAAAATGTTTTCATTGTGGATTTACGGTGCTTTGACCTCGTTGAAGGAATTCAAAATCTTTGGATTATGGAGCTGATAGAAACCTCGAATGCCTGCCCTTGCAACCAAAAAGCGTCATCATAACTCACGTGATATCCGGCTTTCTGTCAAAGATGCAATTAGTTCAGCCCTGGTATCGAAGCAATGGAACATCATGTTTGCCGAACTTCTAGTTTTTTGCTTTCTTGGAATTGGAGCGAAGTCATGCGAGGATTATGTGTTTAGGGTCAATAGGCTTATTGAGAATGTTAGAAATAATCTCAATGCCCGATAAAAGACCCGCGTGTGACAGGAAATAATTAAAAACTAATAAGCAACCAAGTCAATTATTGCAATATGGAATGAAGAGACCAACCAAGTCAACATAAAACAAAAGAATCAAGATCTTACAACCGAAATATAGATATGACGAATGGTAGCAATTAAGTCATAGTTATCCTTTAGGCAAACACCCTAGTATATGCTATATGTATGTATCTATCTATATATATGTCTGTGTGATGCAATGTGTAAGATACGAGAGAGGAAGGATCTGAGAACGTGTCAGTAAAAAATGCACACACAAAAAATGTGCGCCAATAAAATATCAATACAAGTATATCAAAATGTGGCCTAAATATGCGTCAATAAAATACCAATTTAAGTATAACAAATGTTGACATAAAATCGAGCAATAATATTTTCATAGTAAGGTAAGATAATTTTTTGGATTTTGAATTTATTGCAAATATAGATTTTAGGGCAAATTTTGTTATACTTATATTGGTATTTTTATCGGCGCACGTTTTTATGTGATAACAAATTTTGGCCTCAAAACCATATTTGCAATAATATCAAATCCAATTGCAATACAAAATGTGTGCCGATAAAATACCAATATAAATATAACAAATTTTGGCCTAAAAATCTATATTTGCAATAATTTTTGTAATAGTAAGGTAAGAGAAGTTTTTTGGATTTTGAAATTATTAATGCACATACAAAATGTGCGCCGATATAAAATACAAATATAAGCATAACAAATTTCGGCCTAAAATCTATATTTGCAATAATTTTTTCAATAGTAAAGAGAGTTGTTTGGATTGAAAATTTTTGAAACTATAGATTTTATGCCAAACCTTATTATACATATTGATATTTTATCGGCGCACATTTTGTAAATGCACATTTTGTTTTGGTTTGGACAGAATATGGAGAACACATATCGATCGTTGGATCGAAATTGCATGTTCAAGAAAGGTGCATGTATTAGATATTGATTTGTAACCGTGCAGATTTTATAACCACGATGCAATTCGGATCTATCAGCTTCCTAGAACAGGCTTTCTATCTGTAGAAGATTTGTCACTTACGAGCGTTAATTTGAGTGGTGAAGATCTCGCGCAGTTTACTGATAACATGTAATGCATTACAACGTCTAACTTGTTGAAAGGAGTGTCAGCCTCCAACACATCATAATTGACATGAATGCTAGCTTTCTAACTGATCTTAAACTTTGCTATTGCTTAGGATTGCAAACAACAACCATCATTGTTGCTAACGTTCAATCATTGTTCGCATAGCCGACATAGTTGTTGAGAATGTGCCGTTCTTGGAGAAAATATGTATTGGAGATGGACTGCATTGTTTGGACGCATTTCTGATGCATATGATTACACCACTACTGAGCCAGGTAACGCATTTAGAGATCTTCGTGGGTCCTCCCTCCATCCGTAATCTTTCAATTATTCTTTTTTTTTTTCACTTTCGATTGGATTGCAAATTCTAATTTTTTTTTCATAATTATTTAGGACGATGTCAAGGCATTTCACTTTCCTAATCTTTGACATCTAATGATGAGAGTGGACGCCGTGGAAGATAATAGCCTCTTAGGGGGGTATTGTTTTGAGGTGATCCTTCAAAACATCACTGTGATCCTTCCATCGCTTCCTAAGCAGCGTGAGTCCTCACTGTAATGGAGGATCACCGAGGTATCAAAACATGGTGATATTCCAACTTTTGGCTCACGGATCACCCCAAAAAAGCAGAGTGATCCTCCATCACCGTGATGGGGTGATGTTTTCAATATTTCTTTGGACAAAATTATCCCTTACTTTTAACATTCATTCCTTATATACCTTTATTCCTATTTTAAATTACATAACCAACATATTTAAATATGACATTTACACAACATCACTCAGATATCAGTGCGTTTAAACAAACATTTTATATTCCAATATCGCATTCATATGCAAAATGAAATATCACCCCAACACAAACACAATGATGGCATATCACCTTGAATCACATCACGGTAATATCCTCATCATCACGGTAATATCCTCATCACGGTGATGTGAATATCACCCTGAAGTTGGATCACCGAAAACAAACACCCACTTGAAGTACATGGTTTTTGCCTCGATGGCTACCCTAATCTTCAGTTGTTCGTACTAGAGGTTTGTTTTTGCTCCTTATTTTTCATTTTCTTCTAAACCTTCGACAATTATTATAACTTTTATGTATCAGCTCGACTGGATTAGACCGTTAAAGATGAAAAAGACCCGTTCGTTGGCTTTTTGTTGCTGAATATAACTTCAAAATTTTCGTATTGAGGGAATATTTCGACAGAATGACCGAATTAGAAATTATAAGGCATTTTATCACATACTAGCGTTCGCTGATGAAGATTGTCGTTGACCCAATGAGATTATACAACGAAGGTAAAAACTAAATTGCATTTTCACTTTGAAGGATTATATATGTTTTTTTCACAGTTTGGCCCAAGTTATCAATGACATAGATCTGGAATTGCATTTCAGTAGATTTGGAAGGTAATCAGCTGCCTTCTATTCCCTCCGCCATGATATTGTTCATTATCGTGGTTTTCTTTCTTTTTCCAATACGCAGATTACGTGCGGGAAGGAGGGCCATATACTATGCATATATTGTACGTACCATTTATGTTACTGGATTTGCCAAATTTTAATTTCCTTCCTTGATATCGTAGTGAATTTTTTTGTTTCTCTCTTTATCTTTGGGTTCTATCTAAAGATCTCGGACCAAATCCTGGATATGAGCAATAAAAACCAACTTGTTTTATTGGGGAAATTTTCAAATCTTCGTTCACGTCCAGGATTTTTCAAATGCACAGAAAGCTGAAGCAGCTATATTATCATGAATGGAACAGAAATTCACGGAATACTTATAGTTGTTGAATTTTATCTAGGAGTTAAGTGAAAATCAACAGTTACTGTTTATATGACTTTCTTGTTCGTGTGATTTTTTCTAATGTATAACTGGGTGCAGTTCCCATCGGGACTTCCTTTGCGCCATAATTGTGGACAATACGATCACATGTCGAATAATTGCCTTGCGTCGTTAAGTTATATACAATGTGGCCACAGTGGTCATATTTCCCACTATTGCTAAATGGAGGCAATGCGTTATCATTGTGACATCATTTAATATGTCCTTAGGCAATGCGCTGAACACTATGAGCCTGAAAGAGGATATTAGGGATCACTTATAATGGTGGAGTTCTATAAAAGGGTTGAGTTAAAAGTGTTTTAGCACTAAGAGATTATTTGTTGTTGGTGTGTTTTATTCTAATGTTTTACTCTTTGCAGCTCCAAACCATATCTCCTTTGACCTGCCGCTGCAACAACTGTGGTGGTGAAACCATGTTGCAGACGACTGCTCCAAGCCATTACGGTGTAGACACTATGGTCAAATTTTCCATGAACTCATCGATTGCCAAGCATCGAAATGTTTTCATTGTGGACTTAGGGTGATTTGACCTCGCTGAAGGAGTTCAAAATCTTTAGACAATGGAGCTGATAGAAACCTCGGATGTCTGCCATTGCTACCAGAAAGCGTCATCATAGTCATGTGTTATCTCGCCTTTCTGTCAAGTATGCTATTAGTTCAGCCCTAGTATCGAAGCGATGGAACGTCATGTTTGCCGATCAGTTTTTTGCTTTCTTGGAATTGGAGCGAGGTCAGGAGAGGATTATGTGTTTAGGGGCAATCGGCTTATTGAGAATGTTGAGAAATAATCTCAATGCCCGATACATGCTACACGTGATAGAAAATAAATAAAAATTACCAAGCATTCAAGACAATTATTGCAACAATGGAATGAAGATATAGCCAACCAAGTCAATATAAAACAAAAGAATCTAGATCCTACAACCGAAATATCGATATGACGCATGGTAGCAATTAAGACATAATTATCCTTTAGGCATGCTAGTACATGCTATATATATGCATTCAATGTGTAAGATAAGAGAGAGGAAAGGTCTTAGAACGTGTAATTAAAAAGTGCACATACAAAATGTGCGCTGATAAAGTACCAATAGAAGTATAAAAAATTTTGGCTTAAAATCTATATTTGCAATAGTTTTTTTTAATAGTAAGGTAAGAGAATTTTTTGGATTTTAAACTTATAGCAAATATAGATTTTAAATGCACATACAAAATGTGCGCCGATAAAATACCAATATAAGTATCACAAAATTATTGCAAATACATGTTTTAGGCCAAAATTTGTTATACTTATATTTGTAGTTTATCGGCACACATTTTGTATGTGCACCCAATTGCACATACAAAATGACTTGCGTGTTAGAAAATGCACATACAAAATGTGCGCCGTTAAAAAACCAATATAAGTATAGCAAAATTATTGCAAATAATAGAGTTTAGGCCAAATTTTTGTTATACTTATATTGGTATTTTATCTGCTTACATTTTGTATGCATCCAACTGCGAACGTAAAACTAAATTACATTTTTACCTTGAACGTAATGCACGGTTGCATGCCAAGAAGCACTTCCGGGAAGTAGTGGAGCTTCCGCCTAATATTGAGTTGGTAGTTCTTTAGCTGCTAATGCGTAGAACGTGTCACGCCGAAAAGGACTTAGAAATTTTTCGCAAATCCCCTTCCCTCAAACACGCGCGACACGGCTCTTCCTTGGCTTACTCCGCGCGCGCGCTTCGTAACCAAGGCAAGACACGCCCTCACAACACTCGCCTCGCCCAAACGGAAACGTAAAGACAAGTGATTTAGCCGAAGGGCCGGCCAACCCCAAAACTGGCCTTTCTTTATTTCGCACAAAGAATTACAATAGGACTTGAACGGATCGGACACGCCCCGAACTCGTTCGACTTGATCGCACACAAGTCTACCCAAATCCTATCGTCCCTTCGACCCGGGATCTTACAACGCTAAAATCCCTCGCCGGAATTACCCTCAAACGCAATCCCGATGCTACTCGACAATCTCGCACTAATCGCCAAGTATTTCGCTCTCTGAAACGCCGTCACTCGATGATCTCTTTCTTGGGCGAGTGGGCGCTATTTATAGGCCCTAGCTTCCTTTTGTGACTTGGTAAAGATCTCCTCAAGATCTTGTTTTCCATATCTTCTAAATATAGTAAATATTCAAACAAGATCTCCCTAAAAGATCTCAAACCTTCTAGGACCAATTCACCTTCTAGAAAGCTCCCTTGGACTTGGCATGCCGCAGCCCGCCATCGTCCGTGCCGCGCGCCCATCGCATCGCTCAGCCCCGCGTGCCCGCATGCCGCGCGCGCCCAATGCCGCGCGCGCCCAATGCCCCGCCATGGGTGGTTCGTGCCGCCAGCTGGTCCCGCCTGGTCTCGGCCCCGGCAGCGCGCCGCCGCCGTGGCCTGGTCGCGGTCCGGCCGCGGCCTGGATGGCCCGACCCGACCCGACCCATGGTCTGGCCCGCGTGCGCCCAAGTCGGCCGCACCGCCCCGGCTTGGCCTCGTTGTCCCGATCATCGCGTCTAAGTGTTGATGCCTCAACTCCGTGCCTTAGACTCGCACGCCTTCGCTATTTGCCTGGCGAAGACTCAGGCTTGCTTACGTGGCACTTCACGTTTGTGACAGAACGTATGAAATATTAAAGTTCACAGATCTTCGGATCTGAAATTGAATAATTGATTTGAATCGATCTTTGTCTGCTTTTTTTTCATATTCTATAAAAATTTCCATGGCACAAATGAAAACTTCCCACTCCCATTTAGCCCAAATTTTATTCTGAAAAGTTCCTACTGGTTCCAGCATGTCTATATTTCTTTGTTGGGTAACGTTCTTGACATAGGATGCATTTAGTTTGTTGGATAAAGCTTGACAAAGTCCATTAGTCCGCATAAAATTGTTTACTTTTCAATTTATGGATTTGGATAAAGCCCGAGATAAAGGTGAGCCCGCTACTATAAACTCTCATATCCAAGATAAGTTATCTAGTGGGCTTGGGCAAGTTAATTAACCCAACACATACTATTATTATGAAATGACGAAAAGACCCTCCTCTCTAAAACCCTAGATTACGTTCTCTCAGCTGATTTGTGCAGACCAGGCGATCTTAATGGAGGCAATTCAAGATTTTCAAGGCGGTCCTGGATTGTGCCTCTTCGAAGGTTTCTGATCTCCACGGATCTAATCTCCTCATATCATCCGGCAAAGAAGAGAGAGTTTGTAATACCCGTAAAATTTAATTACGGGATTTACAATATAATTAGCATGAAGGTATTTAAGTTGAGATTTTATTGGATTAACTAAATAAAAAGTTAAGACTATATGTGACTTAGATGTAACACATAAATTAACTGGGGAACAAAAGTGTTGATATTTCAATGCTTTACATGACTTGTGTGTTATGTGAATCACGTGCTACATGATATGTGTTACATGTTTTACAATATATTATTTGTGCCTATATGATTACATGCAATATTGGATAGGCACTTTACAGGATATATGACTTATATGACGTGATAAGGACTTAGAAAAAATTTAAATATCATTCAGGTAGACAAAAACTCTTTAAGTTCTAGGATGAGACTAACCCTAAGTTTCTGAATTTTATATATCACGTAACTTCCTATGATTTAATTGTAAATATATTTCATGTTCGTATGTGAGAATTCGTCTATGACTTATGTGTCAGGAAACCCTAAATTTCTGAATTTAATATATGCCAAAGTTGTTGTTTTAAGGGTACATGTGAGTTGCTGTTTTGAATGTTTGACCAAGATTCTTAAATTGTATGATAAAAATTTCGTAGTGCTAGCTCAGAATAATTACATTTCATTACGGGATTTACAATAAAATTAGTGGTGAAGAGTATTTATTAGAAACCTTGTTGAATTAATTTAAATAATGAAGCTACGAATTGGAGTGAAGATTTGGTTTAGAACACGTAATTATTTTGAAACGTGATAAGTAAATTATGTGCTTATATGATTATATATTATGTATTATATGATTGATGTGGTGACATGAGACTTAGAAAATCTAATTACTACTTATAAGTGTGAAAAACGGGAGTTTTGAGCAATCGAAATATAAACTTAGAATGCGACCGATTGGTGGGAGCATAGAATTAGATCGAATTGATCGATTCGATTATCATAGAAGGGAGTTTTGGTCGATGCATGTTCCATTAGAAATAGACCAATCATGATCTAGATAAACTAAATAATTAAAAGACATAAAAGTATTCCTTAACCTAAGGGATAAACATGGATACTTAAATTACTTAAGCATAAGGTAACTTATATTGCCTTTATGTCACATCAATTATGTGTTAGCTAAATGGTACTCATCGAAACTACCAGATAAGAAAAAGGTTCTTCAAACAAGAAACCCTAAGCAAGGAAGAAATCAAAACAAAAGTCCAGCAAGGAATAAAAGAACGAGTTCTACTTTAAGAAGGTATAGCTTTATATATAGTTTATAAACAAGTTTTAAGTACTGAGTATTGATGTTATACTTATTAATTCACGTGATCTATGGGTAGGAGACAGAAATAAGGTGTAAGGTTTTCTCAGCTTAGGAAACCTGTAAGGAGAATTGCGATTTTAGTTGTTTAATGATTTTAGGGATTCGAACTTTAAGTATAGTAACTGATTGATATGGAGTAAAGGAGGTTATGATTGGAAAAATTTATATGTTAGGGATCGTAGTTGGGAGAAGTAGGCAGCTTGATAAAATATCGAAACCCTGTTAGTTTGGAGATATCATGTCGAAGATTAACAATGAGAGTAAGAGTCCAAAATCAATCTCGAGTCTTGCTGAATGTCGATATCTTTGTTTATATTATGTTAAATACTGAAAGCTAAAAATTCGAAGTCCATGTCAAGCTCCATTTAAGATTTTATCTCGAGATTCAATGATTCATATGTGTATGTCGAGATTTATTCCAAAAGGGATGTCGAAATCTATCCATGCATTGGATATCGAGGTCTTGGTGTATTGTTTATTAATTGTCGAGAGATGAAGAATATAGAAATGATAAATGTCGAGCCATTGAATGTCGGGATATACATCGAAATGATGTGTTGTATAAATTCGAAATTCTTACTTATATTATGTCGAGATTCATTCTATCGAGATCTTTGTTTAAGAATCTCAAACACTTATATGAGCCAATTCGAGATTTTAGGATTGTATTCTGAAATCATATCGAAATTATATAAATCTCGAGACCATGTTTAACAATTATGTCGAAATTGTGTATAACATATTGAAATCTTTACATACACTATGTCGAGATTCATATGTTGAATTTTATGTCGAAATCCTATGTGCTAACTCAAGATCGATCCTAAGAAACATATCGAGATTATCAACCCATGTCGAGATCTTTAATCCTATTATATACAATATCGAAATTCTATAGTATGAAATTGAACTCGAGATTTATCTTCAGAAAATGTCGAGATCTATTTCAAAATTTGTTTCGAAATTCATAAAAAATCAAAACTAGGGTTTTCTAATTAAGCCAATTTCGTGTAATTATAATTAGACTAACAAACCCTAGTTTTATATGTTTCTATACTTAGGGTTTGAAGGCTAGCGATTTACTGAACAATATAGCTAAGGATACCAGGTAAGTGGAAATCGCAACTACAACACATAATTATATGTGTATAAATTATGTGTCTATGTGCCTTTCATGATTTTATGTGACTTCTATGATTTCTATGTGACGTAAATTTACGTAATTTATGTGACGTAAAGTATTCTATGAATATTGCACGCATGTTTATATAATTCATGGCATAAGCACGTGCACGCACGACTAGTATGATAGTCAGTGAGATAACGTGCGTGAGTATAAGATCGCTTGAAAGCGATATGTATATTTGCCGATATGGGCATTTGTGTCGACTCAATGATGAGTCACGACTCTTCTATGCTACCACGGCGATTCACGAAGCCGAATTACCTGATTCACGAAAGGTAGGGGGAATACCCCGTAGCGGGAGATGCAACCTGGAGGATGCGACTCGAGGGTATGAGCGGCATCAAGGGAACCTCGAGTGTTGGCGACCTCGTAGTAAGCTACCAGTGAGAAGTGCCCGCGTGTCAGACCGCATTGGGATGGAAAGGCGCCTTAGGGTTAAACGAAATTTGTGTGCCCGGGTTAGCCTCTCAATGGGACGGCATTGGGATTGAAAGGCACTAGTAGCCTCTCAGTGTGGATCACACTGGGATTGAAAGGCACTAGTAGCCTCTCAGTGCGTACCGCATTGGGATTGAAAGGCGCCATAGGGTTAAGCACAGATGGAGTACTCAGGTTTAGCCTCCCAGTGTGTGTACTGCCACTTATACCTTTAGGGGTTTGACTCTATATGGTGCATAGTAAGATTGAAAGCCGATGGCCCAAATATGTTATGAAAGGTCAAGAAGAATATGAGAAAGGTCAGGAAGAATGTGAGAAGTAGATAGCATTGGCGCGGATGCCTTCGCTATTTAGGTCACGTGCATTGCATGTATGATTTTCACTTACTGAGCTTTATAAGCTCATTCCACGTTTTTATGTGTTGTAAGACCCCGCGATCACGGTACGTGATCATTTTCACGGTGAGGCCAACTTTTGAAGCTTCCGGGGACTTTTGAGATGGAAGTGTGTGCATGGATACGACCTCGTGGAGGCCCAGTAGATAGATTTTTTTTGACCCGCATGCGCCCTTTCCTATGTAAATAGGACCCAACGATGATTTTGTAGGAACAGTTATGATTCCTTTATATAAAAGGAAAAATTTTATACGAAATTTCGTACTATCTATTTAATTAGTAGAACATTAGTCGCATAGACTAGTGTAGAATGTAGTGGTGGAAATCGGGGCTGCCACAGAGTTTAGGTTTCGAAACTGAGCAAATGAAAGATTGGAGGTAAGAGTAAGACTCATGGCTAAGCTCCCAGTCTCAGGCCTTCTCGACGTGGTCCTCTTCCCTGCAGAAGGCCAACCTCGCTTATACACTGAGTAAGATAGTCGATAGGAGATAAATCGTGCTTTGTTCAATTTTGGATGGCTGTAAATCATCCAATGCTTTCTTTACTCAGTACAACTCAAATTTCCTTTCTTTTCTTTATTTTAGTCATATATCGACAGATTGAAAAGATGTGAAAGTTACATACATAAAAATCCAAAAGCGAGTGATTGGTTTCTATTTTAGCTCATTCTAAACAAAGACTTTCAGTAAATATCGGTAGATGTAAGTGAGAGCCATTATGTAAATGGAAAAAAATCTGTATAGAGACAAATGCATATAAATTTAGCAATAAGGTTGCCGATGTCAAAGGTATGCATGAGAAGATCTTTGAGAAGAAAGCTGATTGGGGCCTACGTGATTGGCTACACCTAACAAATTTGATTGTCACTACATTTTCATTGATATGAACGCTCATGTCTTGTTAGGTTGTTTTCAAATGGGTATATTGGTCAAATTGCATATATCAAAATGACGTACATAACTATTAGTGTTGGCAAGTGACCAACATAAAATGATCATTGTTTAAGTAAGATGGGACAAGATTACTATCTATAGTTGGGATTTTACACCCTGTTTTCTCGAGTGGCAAAGTAAGCACACCATAGTCAAGTACCAAACTTTTCTCATCTCCAAATTCGAACAGTTATGGACTTTTTCTACTATCTCGAGGTATCCCCACACAGCCTGGTTACGGACTAACCGTCACACACTCTAGAGGTGGGACTAATCTCCGGGGTCAGATGAATACGTCTCGAACACACCCGACAACGGTAGTCATGAGCCTAAGACCCATGTAAAGTTCTCAATGAAAAGTGAGAGGTGGGATTCGATCCCTTGACCTCTTAGCCACATGCACTTTGACGCTTCCCCCTCAACCACTAGGCCAATGGCCTAATTATAGACTGACATTCAATCTCAAGTAAAACGAATCCCTACTTGTATCATTCGAAAATCACACTTAGATTTGTTTGTAAGGTTATCATCATTCCCACTTGCGGAACAATAAGTTACGCTTGAATTGATAAGATAATAATAATAGTAAACTTAATAGAACAATACATGCACCTGAAAAAGAACTTTGACATTGGAACATAGAAGTCTAGTCATGGTTTCTCGCCCTCTATTGAAAGAGCCACACAGCAAAACCCCGACAGTGACTTATAAATAGACATTATGTTGTGAAATGGACACCTCTCGAACGAGGTTTCAATGTATATTCTGTGTATGCTAAGTTTAGGAATCGAATTGAGCTATTTGGAGCTCAATCGAACCAAGAAAAGCACCCAAAAACTCACACACACAAAACAGGATTTACGTGGTTCGGCCTCGACTTTAGGCCTACTCCACGTATCAACCGAGCTCCGTTTCTTATTGATCACAACACGAAAGTTGTACACTGCCATGCCCTCTACACTTTTCATGTTTACACTTCACTCAAATTCTCACTCATTAAGAACTTATGGACGCTCAAAGATCCCTCGTCGAACTCGAAATCCTGATATATATAACACTGATATCATGGATAAAGCATGTCGCAGGTTTAATCTCAGCCGTTCTTTCGATCAGATCCAGCGTCCCATAGCTTGCCACGTCGCCCTTGCATCTATCTTCACGTGAAGTCACAGAAGTAACATGCGATTCTATAAGTGATTTGGCACTTTTGATCTGGACCATCCGATCTTCGATCGATCGGCTGTAAATCATCATCCGCGTGATCTCATTCCATCGCATCTCGGCCGTTCCTCTTCTTTGCGCGCGATCCTACGTCTCATATTCAATCTCGCAGCTTTGCATTAGAGCCCTGCGATTGCGCGCCTAAAAGATCTGACGGCCACTGAAGCATCCCAGCTTATCTTCAGCAGAATCTATCTCCTGCTTCAGCTCTTCGACTGGTTCGTCCAGCTGCTTTCCGGCGACTTTTTCGGCGACTCCGGCGAGGTGATGGCTCGCCTATCTCGACAAACTCCACCTCGAGACAGCCACCTAGCGATTCCAACTCCTGGAATCTCCATCACTGCCCAAATACGCCCAGAAATTCGCCCCAAAGTTCACCAAAAAACCAAGAGCAACTTCGCAACTTCTACACAATGGGGACGTCGCCGCATTCGATGGGGGAGAATGTCACGGTCCGCACGAAGAGTCCAAAACATGCACAAGAGAAACGCGGCCCATGAGGTTCATTTTCGATCTGGAACGCCCTTGAAGCTTCTAGATCTCGCTTGAGTATTCTAGGAATAAACCTAGAATCATATAGAATTCTCTAGAGATAGAATATTCCTTGGATATGCTTAGAATTCTCTAGAGCTCTTTCAGTAGCCGTTAGATTAAAACAATCTCATCCATCCATTCCAAAGGGACACTTTTATATATAGGGGTGCTTGGCTCATTTGTAAATCATCAAGTGAAATACAAGGCTATTTCTCTCACTACCTTCTCACCCTACAAGTCTTTCGCATACTTGCTGTCTTTCCCACTTAGGTGATTCGAAGAGGCTGACTTAGCTAAAGTCGCACGAGGGCGAACTTGAAGAGCTAAGGTAGCGCGGAGCGTTGTAAGCGAGTTACAAGTCCGTGACGAGTGGTATCAGAGCCTGCTTCGAGCATTTCTTGGGATGATGGCTAACGAAGGTGCATCGGGTGTTACCGAAGAAAGGGTCGGGAGACTGCCCCAACACAAGGTGGCAAGAAGGCGAGGGGCCAGAGTAAGACACGGGAGGCTGCTGCCGTCGAATCAACCATAGTGGAGATGGCAACCCTCCTCGAGGAGATCGAGGGGAAACTGGATGGGTTCGAAGACCATGCGTCTGAAGAATTTGACGCTGTGACGAAAGAGCTCAGTTCGCTCAAAGATGAGCTCGAAATCGTGAAAGAGGACGTCAAGTGAGTCGATGTCCTTGAGGGCTACGTGAATAGCACTCTCCGGGCCGAGAACACCTTGCTACGGGAAGAGTTAGCCAAGGTGCAAACTGCTGTGCAGGACCTAAGGGAAGAAGTCACTGCATACCGTCGAGCCGCTCTCATGGGGACTACTATCGTCGGCACCCCAAGTCCAAGGATTGACCTACCCAAGCCCAAGTCATCCAGTGGGAAGAGGGAGGCCATAGTCGAGGACTACATCTGGACGATGGAGAGGTACTTCGAAGATGCTCGAGTTGTTGAGGAGAACGACAAGGTACGTATCGCTTCCGCCTATTTAAGTGACACCGCCTTATTATGGTGGCGAAGAATCCATGGTGACATCGAGCGAGGCGAGCGCACCATGGACACCTAGGAGAACTTCAAAAAGGAACTGAAACGCCATTTTTATCCTGAAAACGTGGTGTATGAGGCACGCAAGAAGCTAAGGGAGTCGAAGGCACAAGTCGTCTCTCACCGACTATGTGAATGAGTTTCAGGTACTCACTCTACAGATCCCTTGCTTAACATCTGCCGATATGCTCTTTTATCGAGATGGCCTCCAAGATTGGGCCAAACGAGAGCTACAAGGAAAGAAGGTGACTACGGTCGACGACGCCATAGCTGAAGTCAAAAAGCTCACCGAGTTCCAACGTGGCCATGACCCCTCTAAGCCCAAGAACGAGAAGGGCCACTCTGGTAAAGGTGGGGGAGAGAAGCGCGACCACAAAAGGGACTACAGGAAAAGGACATGCAAAAAACACTAATGAAGCATCCAAAGCTTGGCACGACAAAAGCAAGCTGCAAGGTGTACCAAAGGGAGGATGCTTTAGTTGCGGAGGACCACACCGATTTGTGGACTGTCCCAAGTACAAAGCCTTGGTGGCCATGCAAGAACCAAGACGTACCCGATGGCAATGAGGAGGCCGGGCAAATCGGATCATTGCAACTACTCAATGCCATCAATGCAAAGCCAAGCCCGACGAGGAACCATAAAGGGTTGATGTACGTGGACACTATCATCAATGGAAAACCCACAAAGGCCTTGATCGATTCCGGGGCAACACATAACTTCATTGCTAATGAAGAGGCCAAGAGGCTGGGCCTAAACGTAATAAAGGGCGACGGTTGGCTCAAGACCGTAAATGCCGAAGCTAAACCCCTGGGAGGCATCGCAAAGGACGTAAAGGTGACTATGGGAACGTGGACCGGCCAAGCCAACTTTTCAGTGGTACCCATGGATGACTTCCGAGTAGTGTTCGGCATGGAATTCTTTCGGCAGGTATGTGCAATTCTAATGCCCTCTTGCAATACCGTATGTATCATGGATTGGGAATCCCCTTTCATTGTACCCGCAACGAGTGAGGCAAAAACAAGCAACGGAGGGCATTTGTCGGCTATGCAAGTGGCCGAGGGACTCAAGAAAGGTGCGCCAACATTTTTGGCCACTCTTGTGGAGGATAACCCGAAGGAGGACCTAGCGAAAGTACCTCCGATCATCCAACAAGTCTTGGTTGAATGCGGGGATGTGATGCCTCCAAGCTTACCCAAGAAGCTTCCACCTAGAAGGGAGGTGGATCATGTAATTGAGCTGGAAGTAGGTGCCAAGCCACCCGCAATGGCACCATATAGAATGGCCCCAACGGAGCTAGAGGAACTCCGCAAACAAGTGAACGAGCTGGTGGAGGCGGATTCATCCGACCGTCCAAGGCACCATTCGGCGCACCAGTTCTATTCCAAAAGAAGCACGATGGCTCCTTAAGGATGTGCGTGGACTATCGGGCGCTTAATAAGGTAACGGTGAAGAACAAATATCCCATACCCTTGATTGTCGATTTGTTTGATAGGCTCGGGAAAGCCAAGGTGTACACGAAGATGGACCTGCAAAAAGGCTACTACCAAGTCAGAATAGCCGAGGGTGATGAGCCAAAGACGACGTGCGTAACCCGATACGGAGCATACGAGTGGTTAGTGATGCCCTTCGGCCTCACTAATGCACCGGCCACATTTTACACGCTAATGAACAAGATCTTTCATCCATATTTGGATCGGTTCATGGTGGTCTACCTTGATGACATCGTGGTGTACTCCGACAATTTGAAGGATCACGCCGACAATTTGTGCATTGTCTTCCAAGTGCTACGGGAGAATGAGCTATTCGTAAAAAGGGAGAAATGCTCCTTTGCCCAAGAGGAGATACAATTCCTCGGCCACATCATTGGCCATGGGAAGCTCAAGATGGATGAAGCCAAGATCAAGGCAATCACCGAGTGGGAATCCCCGACCAAGGTACCCGAATTGCGCTCGTTCCTTGGTCTAGTTAACTATTACCGCCATTTCCTTTGTGGCTACTCTAGTAGTACAGCACCTTTGACGGACCTTCAATAAGCCGTGGGTATGGTCCGATCGTTGCCAAGAAGCTTTCGAGAAGTTGAAGTCGGCGGTGAGCAAGGACCCTGTACTAGCCTTGCCCGATTTCAACAAGCCATTCGAGGTACATACCGATGCCTCTGATTTTGCCATTGGAGGAGTCCTGATGCAGGAAAGGCACCCCATTGCCTATTAAAGTCGCAAGTTAAACGAGACCGAGCGGCGCTACACCGTGCAAGAAAAAGAGATGACAGCCATAATTCATTGCTTACGTGTATGGCGACATTACTTGCTCGGAGCCAAGTTTGTGGTGAAGACTAACAACGTTGCGACTAGCTACTTTCAAACTCAAAAGAAGCTCTCACCGAAGCAAGCTCGATGGCAAGACTTCCTCGCGGAGTTTGACTACGAGCCCGAGTACAAACTGGGGAAGGCCAACGTTGTCGCTGATGCCTTAAGCCGAAAGGCGGAACTTGAGACCATATGCTTAGTGACGAACGACCTTGTGGGCAAAATCAAGAAGGGGCTAGATCTCGATCCCGAAGCTAAGGCACTTGTGGACTTAGCTCGAAATGGGAAGACGCGACAATTTTGGGTAGAAGACGGCCTACTCTACACCAAAGGAAGGCCACTCTACGTGCCAAAGTGAGATAGCCTTCGTCGAGACCTAATCAAGGAGTGCCACGATACCAAGTGGGCGGGACATCCGGGCGCTATGAGGGCCCATTTCCGATTATCGCTAAGGTATGCAAGGTTTCATATCGCCTTGACCTTCCTAGCTCATTGAAGATTCATCCGGTCTTCCACGTGAGCATGCTCAAACCGTTTCATCGAGACATGAAAGACCCACGAGGGGAATCATCACGAGCACCGCCCGTTGTCACCAAATCGTTCGAAAAAGAGATTGAGGCGATTATCGATTCAAGAACGGTGAGACGTCGTGGTGTTTCGCCAAGTATTCAGTACTTGGTAATTTGGAAAGGATTACCAACATCCGAAGCCACATGGGAGTCGAAGGAAGACTTGTGGCAATTCCAAGAGCAACTTCGCAACTTCTACACGACGGGGACGTCGCCGCATTCGGTGGGGGAGAATGTCACGGGCCGCACGAAGAGTCCAAAACATGCACAAGAGGAACGCGGCCCATGAACCTTCGATCTGGAAGGCCCTTGAAGCTTCTAGATCTCACTTGAGTATTCTATGAATAAATCTAGAATCATATAGAATTCTCTAAAGATAGAATATTCCTTGGATATGCTTAGAATTCTCTAGAGCTCTTTCAGTAGCCGTTAGATTATAACAATCTCATCCGTCCATTCCAAAGGGACACTTGTATATATAGGGGTGCTTGGCACATTTGTGATCATCAAGTGAAATCCAAGGCTATTTCTCTCACTACCTTCTCACCCTACAAGTCTTTCGCATACTTTCTATCTTCCCCACTTAGTCGATTCGAAGAGGCTGACTTAGCTAAAGTCGCACGAGGGCGAACTTGAGAAGCTAAGGCCGCGCGGAGCATTGTAAGCGAGTTACAAGTCCGTGACATGTTTTTCAGTCCTGAGAATCCACCTTTACGAGCTCCGAAACCCCATCAAAGCTCCACCTCGATCGATACGCTCTTGCTCGGTTGATCAAAGCTCCCCTAGGAGCTGCGAGCCTCAAGAGTGCACTTGCCGACCCCAAGTAGGATTGAAATTTCCCACTTGGAATCGACTCGTACTCTTGAGCTCACTTCCTTCGTTCGGCTCGAAGAATCCTCCACCCTAGCCTCTTGAGCCACCTCATGAACTCTTCCCGAGCTAGGCAACATCTTCTTCTTGCCCTTCGTCGCGTCCAAAACCTCAGCTGCTCGAAAATCTGCAAAACGAAACTTATCAGTTTTTTCAGAAACTGACATTTCAGTCGACTTTGCCGTCGATTTTCCTTCGTTTTCTTCCACAGAGCTTTAGCTGTTCTCCACCTCAAATCCATCCCTACCATGTGGACTTGAAGTACCTTCATCCCTTGGCACAAATAGCTCCATCTCGGGCTCGGAAACAACCTCGCAAAACCCCTCCTCGACCCATCTCGGGCTCGGAAACAACCTCGCAAAACCCCTCCTCGACCAGCCTGGTGTCAATAGCAGGTTTCAGATTTTCAGCCGCGAGCTCCACTTTTGAGCCGCATTTTGCTACCTCTTCTCGAGCTTTCTGGGGCACGTCTCCCACACCATTAGAACAAGCATACTTCCTAGTTTCATGATGTGCCTTCGCCTCCACAGAACATCCCTCGAGCACGTAGATACAGCGCCTTCTACACCCTTGCAGAATCAGCCTGCCTTGCTTTTTGACTAGCATTTTCCCGGTTGCGATACTTGTGTTGAATCCTCTCCTATCCAAAGCTCCGATGGATATAAGGTTCCTCCTCAACTCAGGGACATACCTAACATCTTTGAGAACACTCAACACCCCATTAGCAAGCCTCATTCTAATAGAACCATAGCCACTTATTTCGAAACTTTTACCATCACCTACCTTAACCGTTTTACTTCTTAGCTCCTTGAAGTCATGCAAGCACCCTCTCTTGCATGTTATATGGAAGCTAGAGCCTGAGTCTAGGATCCATTCTTTCCTCTTCTCCTCCTCGGAAATGGCTAACACCTCGGCATACTCAAAACCATCGTCAATGTGGCTAGTTTGGTTGCAACTTCCCCGAACTTGCAACTTTGGGCAATTCCTCTTGAAATGACCCACCTCATTGCAATTGAAGCATCTCTTAGGCTCAGCGACCTCCTTCCCCTTGCTCTTCTTCCGCCTCGGATTGGATTTTTGCTGCACATTCAACATTTCGGCCGAGTTAGGTTCAAATTTTGGCGCCAACCTTGTATTGAGTTGCTTTGTGCTTAGGGCTGCCATCACGTCTTCCATGCTAAGCTTCTCCCTTCCATATAGAAGTGCCTCCTTGAAGTAGTCATGGCTTTTGGGCAGAGAACACAAAAGCAACAAGGCTTGATCCTCGTCCTTGATATCCTCTCCAACGTTTTGCAAATTCAATACGAGCTTTTGAAAGTGATTAATCTGCTCCTCAATGGCTGTTTCCTCCACCATTTGGAACCTATAAAGAGCTTGCTTGAGGTAGAGCCTCTTTGCCAACGATTTGGTCATGTATAGTGCTTCCAATTTCTTCCATAGTTCCTTCGCCGAGGTCTCCGAAGCCACCTTACGAAGCACACTATCCGAGAGGTAGAGGATCATGGCCGAGAACGCTTTCTCCTTCATCTTCTTCTTTTGAGCCGCGGTTAAGGTCGATGGCTCCATTTCGGCATCCGATTTCAAGACTTCCTCCAAGCCTTTCTCCACGAGCACGGCCTTCATTTTGTGCTTCCACAGCCCAAAATCGTTAGCACCATTGAACACCTCCATTTCAAGCTTGGTCATCGTGTCCATTTCTCCCGAGAATCGAGCTCCTTCCTTCCACGCTCACCGCACCACTTGTTGTGAAATGGACACCTCTCGAACGAGGTTTCAATGTATATTCTGTGTATGCTAAGTTTAGGAATCGAATTGAGCTATTTGGAGCTCAATCGAACCAAGAAAAGCACCCAAAACCTCACACACACAAAACAGCATTTACGTGGTTCGGCCTCGACTTTAGGCCTACTCCACGTATCAACCGAGCTCCGTTTCTTATTGATCACAACACGAAAGTTGTACACTGCCATGCCCTCTACACTTTTCATGTTTACACTTCACTCAAATTCTCACTCATTAAGAACTTATGGACGCTCAAAGATCCCTCGTCGAACTCGAAATCCTGATATATATAACACTGATATCATGGATAAAGCATGTCGCAGGTTTAATCTCAGCCGTTCTTTCGATCAGATCCAGCGTCCCATAGCTTGCCACGTCGCCCTTGCATCTATCTTCACGTGAAGTCACAGAAGTAACATGCGATTCTATAGGTGATTTGGCACTTTTGATCTGGACCATCCGATCTTCGATCGATCGGCTGTAAATCATCATCCGCGTGATCTCATTCCATCGCATCTCGGCCGCTCCTCTTAATCGCGCGCGATCCGACGTCTCATATTCAATCTCGCAGCTTTGCATTAGAGCCCTGCGATTGCGCGCCTAAAAGATCCGACGGCCACTGAAGCATCTCAGCTTATCTTCAGCAGAATCTATCTCCTGCTTCAGCTCTTCGACTGGTTAGTCCAGCTGCTTTCCGGCGACTTTTCCGGCGACTCCGGCGAGGTGATGGCTCGCCTATCCCGACACATTCATTCTCTGCAACTTTTTCGTGCAAACAAAGAAGTAAGAACACTCGACCTTAACAAGAAAAACAACACATACAAACGGAAATGGCAGCAGAAATGATTAAGAACACTGGCAGTCTTAAAAACTACGTCCAAGGTGCGCCGAAAGCTTCGGACATGATCCTCAAAACCTCGAAGATAGCTGCTAAGTACCGCAGTCCATCGATTGCTTACTCTTCTATTTTCCGCTTATTATTAATTTCTTCCTCAAAATTGCAGCTAAGTAGGGGAAATGGGGTATCAGAAGTGGTGAATTCTTCACATCCCAGATTTAAGAAGGGTGACCTTCAACCCCAAGGATGGAGACAAGGATGGAAATGATGTAATAGAGAAGAGTGGATTGGCTTACCCTCACACAGCACACTGTCTTGCTTCTCGGGAACTATGGTCTCGTGTCTTGGAGACAAGGATGGAAATGCTCAACGAAATGGATTTCTCCTCCTTGACTCTGACTTCAATGTGAAAGGAAGGTAAGCAAAATATGTTTTACATCTGCAAAAAACAGGAATCATATTTATCGATACAAATTATACGATCATAGGTGGGAGAAACCTGGGCACAGCCCGCTTTTCGGTTATGATTATTGGTATCAGCCTAGGCACAAGACCATAATTAGCAAATCGTGGGGTGCACCTTTGGCTTTCACAAAAGGGTTCAATCTTCAGCACGTCGCAGATGATCTTTACGGTAGGCATTTGCATGTTTATAGCTGGCCCGAGGGTGAGTTGAAGAAGACCTTGGATCTTAGAAATACTGGGCTTTTAGCTTTAGGGTGAATGAAGAAGCCATAATATGAATGCTTCTTACCGATCTGTGTGTGTCCTAATGCATTCTCAATATGCCATATTACGCAGATAAGATTCTTCAACGATCCAGACAAGGACGTGGGGTTCGTGGGGTTGGGGTGTGCCTTGACGAGCAACATCGTGAGGTTTTTCAAGAAAGAAGATGGATCATGGGACCATGAGGTATATATATAGTGCTCGAAAAAATCAAACATTCATACGATTTTCTCAAGCTAAGATAAATCTGAATAACCACCTTCTTTAACTAGATAGCTGCTTCGGTGAAGCCAGTCAAAGTGCAAAACTGGATACTGCCCGAGATTCCTTGCCTAGAAACAGATTTCTTGATCTCTCTTAACAACCGTTTTATCTATCTGTCAAATTGGCTCAAATTTCGAGGATCCCGCAAATCCTAGACTCACTGTCACTGGTCAGCTCTTAGTCGGAGGTTTGTTCAAGAAAGGGAGCACAGTGTTCGCCTAGGCCGACGATGGTACGGCTTACCAAGTTTAAGTCCCCAAAGTTCAGGTAATCATCACAAAGTCATTCCCATTTCGTGAAAATAATCTTGGCTCAGTGCGAGCGAACCCATCAGTTTAAAACTGCTTACTCTTGTGTTGCTAAGGGGCATGAACTGAGAGGAGGGCCTCAGATGATACAGCTAAGCTTAGATGGGAAAAGGTTGTATGCTACCAATTCCCTCTTCAGCACTTGGGACCGACAGTTTTACCCCGAGCTCGTCGAGAAAGGGGCCCACATGCTGCAGATTGACGTCGATACAGAAAATGGCGGGCTGAAGATCAACCCTGACATCTTCGTGGACTTTGGGTCTGAGCCCGACGGTCCATCCTTGGCTCGTGAGAAAGGGGCCCACATGCTGCAGATCGACGTCGACACGGAGAATGGCGGGCTGAAGATCAACCGTGACTTCTTCGTGGACTTTGGGTCTGAGCCCGACGGCCCATCCTTGGCTCATGAGATGAGATATCCTGCGGTGACTGACTGCAGTTCAGATATCTGGATTTAAAGCTCAAAATCATACATGGGTTAAAAAGTAAAAACTTTGTTTTCAAATCAAAGCTATGCTTCAGAACTATTGTGATGTATCTGCTATGGATTATAAATAAATGCATTGGGTCTATTGCACGTCGTCTACTACCAAAAGTCTCCGCAAGAGCATTTCCCACCCTTAAAATGATGGAATCTGTTTGCATCCCTGACAACTATTTCCCTACCAACGATGCTGCAAATGAGCTTAAAAACTGTGTGGCAGTCGTCGCAGATTCGTAGGTTCTTGATGATACGTATCGTCGATCCACAGGCAGATCTGAGCAGCCCATAAGCTAGAGCGAGCCTTTCGCTATGCCAAAAGAGCTGCCTTTCCTTTTCAGGCTCTTCCATGTCATGCAAAACCAGCGAAGTATCGGGCACATAACCTCTCTTCCTCATCTCTTCGTCTAATTCCTTCAGCAAAGCGTAGATTCGATCTTTCATAGGATGTGCACCAATCTCCCCTGCGTAGAAAACTTGGTTCTCTTTCCCCAAGTCTATGCAGCTATAACCAGGTTTCCTCTTCAACTCCATGGCCACCATCAGTTTTCTTACAGCAGACACATTCTCCCACATACCCGCCCGAGCGTAGACATTGGACATGAGTATGCACGTCGATGGATCTTCGGGTCCTAACCCGAGAAGATGTTCTGCAATTCTTACGCCTATTTCTTTCCTCCCAGTTCTACAGCAAGCGCTTAGAAGGCTAGCCCATACAGCTTCGTCGGGCTTGAATGGCATTGAGTTTATCACACTTTCAGCCTCCTCGATTCGCCCCGATCTTGCGTATAGATCGAGCAAGCATGTGTAATGCTGAAGAGAAGGTTTTAAATTGTAATCATCTACCATGGACTCGAAAAGCTGTTTTCCTTTTCCGATTAGGCCCGAATGACTACATGCATAGATTACACCTGTGAATGTTACTAAGTTCGGTTTCAGACCAGACAAAGTCATCTTGTCGTAAAAAGACAAAGCTTCCTCTGCACGGCCGTGATGTGCCATACCAACTATGATCGAAGTCCACGAAACTACATCTTTCTCAGTCATAAAGCTGAAAGTCTTCTCTGCACTTACGACCTCACTGCATTTAGAGTACATATCAATCAGTGCATTACCTATGTATGGGTTCGCCTCATAGCCAAAGACTATAACTGTTTTATGAAGCTGCTTTCCCAACTCCAACATGGCCAACGCAGACGAGGCTACAATCAAGCTCGAAAGAATGAAGGGTTCTGTTAAATCGATGCCTTCTCTCCTCAGTTCATTGAAATGGCAAAACACAGCATTGTAATCCGCACTCTGCACCAAACCTGATATCAAAGCAGCCCAAGAATGTTTGTTCTTGCAAGGCATTAAGCGCAAGATTTCAATAGCTTCGTCTTTCCTGCCCATCTTTGCAAAGCCAAACATCAAACTAGTCCAAGACACAACATTCTTCAACACGATGGAGTCGAACGCTTTCATAGCTTCGTCGGGCAACCCACATTTCGCGTAGAAATCAACTAAAGAGGACTTCACTACATCATCGGACGAATACGGAGAAACCACAAACTGGGCGTGAAGTTGTAGACCAATTCTTACTGCAGCCAAATTAGCAGAAGCCTTGACGAGGCTCGCCATGATATAGCCGTCAAGTTGAAATCCATCGCTAGATAACATATTGTTGAACAAAGATAGGGTGTGCCTGGGGAGGTTGGCTTGGTTGTACGCAGTGAAAATCGATGCCCAAGAAGCCAAGTCCCTCTGCGGCGTTTCGTCGAACACATTGACTGCGTCTTGGAGTAGGCCGCATTTGCCGTACATGTCGATGAGTCTGTTGGCGTAAATGAGTCCATGAAGGTCGAAGCCAGCTTTCACGACATGGGCATGGAGTTTCTTGCCTTGGCTTGGAAGTACAAGTTTGCTGCATCGCTTAAGAAGGTGTAAGACTTCAAGGTGATGCATACATGCGCATATATGCCCCTACCTTAGGCTCAGCTAAACTGTAACATTACATACGAAGGAACTTTTTGTGTCTGCGTTGTCCTCAATTTTATGTGAATAATTGATTACATGGCACAAATGAAAACCTTTCAAGCCCAAAATTTGATTCTGGAAAGTTCTTACTGGGCTGTATAGTGTATAGTCGGTACTGATTCCCTTTCTAGAAGGTCAATTCTAGAAGGTCAATTTGCATATTATATATGTTTTCTTTTGGGTAAAGTTCTTGCATAGTCAGGCTTAGGCCATGCAATAAATTCTCTACTTCGCTGTGTGAAGGCGGCTACACTATGTCTACCATATATTAATCTCCCACTGGATGACTTTTTTATTTAATCCCGAAGTTTTTTATCCTCCGAATTCGAACCTAATTACGGAGTAAATTCAATCTCCTTCATTCGAAATTCACACTTGCGCAATAAAAAATTACGTTTGAGTTATGTAGAAGAAATATAAAACAATATTTCGCCCAAAAAAAGAATTTTGACCATGGAACATAATCCTAGTCATGGTTTCACGCTTCTATTCAAAGTTAGCACACCGCAAAACCACGACAGTGACCTATAAATAGACAATCTCTCCCTGCAATATTTTCTTGCATACACAGAACTAAAATCACTCGATCTTAACAAACTCAACAGAAAACGAAAATGGCAGCAGAGATGATTAAGAACAGTTTGGTAGTGTTAAAAAACTACGTCCAAGGCGCGCCGAAAGCTTCCGACATGATCCTCAAAACCTCGACAATCGCCGCCAAGGTTCCGAGCAACCGCAGAAACGCGATCTTGGTCAAGAATCTCTACCTTTCTTGCGATCCTTTTCAGGGCATTTTCTTGCCAGCATCGCCGCCTGGCACCGTATGTCCATCGATTGCTCTTCTTACTCTTCTGTGCTTTTCCTCTTATCATAATACAATCTGTTGTTTTTTTCTCAAAATTGCAGCTAATTAGGGGAAATGGGGTATCGAAAGTGGTGGATTCTTCTCATCCCAAGTTCAAGAAGGGCGACCTTGTCTGGGGATTTACCAGCTGGGAAGAGTACAGCCTTATTACATCGCCAGATGGGCTTTTCAAGATTCAACACACCGATGTTCCCCTCTCTTACTACGCAGGAATTCTTGGTAATGAAAAAAAAAAAAAAAGAAGATTCTCTCTTTCCTCGAAAAAACACAGTATTTCTTTCGATGGTTCTTCTAATGTTTCTTCTTTCTTTAGGCACGGTTGGAGTTACGGCTTACACTGGGTTTTATGAGATTTGCGCCCCCAAGAAAGGGGACACCGTGTTTATAACGGCGGCGGCCGGCGCCGTCGGTCAGATTGTAGGTCAGTTGGCGAAGTTGAAGGGCTGCTATGTTGTCGGAAGTGCAGGGAGCAAGGAAAAGGTCTGTCATTTTTTTCCTTACAAATTTCATATCTTCCTCTGTCAGAATCCTAACACCTCTCCCTTTTCTGCACAGGTTGATCTATTGAAGAACAAATTAGGGTTCGACGACGCTTTCAATTACAAAGAAGAGCGCGATTTGGACGCAGCTCTGAAGAGGTAATTAGTTTCTGGGCTTTTTTACACTCTCATGATTACAAGTAAAAGCTATCAACTTTGAGTCGAACTGAGCATATCTGAGTTTCTGGGCTTGTTACCCTTCAATTATAATAAGGAAAGCTACGTTCTTTGAGTCGAACTGAAACATCTGAGTTTCTAGGCTTTTATTACACTGATGAAAATAATAAGAAAGCCAAGTACTTCAAGTACAACTCAACATCTCTGAGTTGCTGGGTTTTATTACACTTTGATGAAAGCTTCCTATACTTTTTGAGTCCAACTGAGTTTCTGGGATTATTCCACTTCGATGACATTAAGGAGAAAGCTGCGAACTTTTGAATCACAACTGAAAACATCTCCGAGTTTCTGGGCTTATTACACCGTTCTTTTGTCCATATAAATCTCCATCATCTTACAATTACAACCATTTCATCGTCAGGCGTTTTCCACGCGGAATCGACATATTCTTCGACAACGTGGGCGGGAAGACGCTTGACACGGTGCTCCCGAACATGAAAGACCACGGGCGAATAGCCACTTGCGGGATGATATCTCAGTACCACCTCGCCCAGAAAGATCCCATACACAACATGCTTCAGATTTTGGTCAAAAGGCTCAGAGTCGAGGGCTTCAACACGGACGAAAACTTCCACCGTTACCCCAAATACTTCGAAATGGTCTATCCGCTCATCAAAGAGGGGAAGATCACTTACATCGAAGACGTGGTCGAGGGCCTCGAGAACGCCCCCAAGGGCCTTGAGGCCATCTTCACGGGCCGCAACGTCGGGAAACAGATCGTCGCCGTCGCCCGCGATTAATTGATTGATACATTTTTGCATCTTTTTTCTTTTTGTTTTTCGGGTTTCTTATGTTGTAATGCTGTTGTTGTTGCCATTGTTATTCTCCTCAAATGTATTAGTTTCTGTCTGATTTTTCTAATAAAACTTCCCCACGCGAAAAAACGGTGTGTTTTCGACAAAGCAGTTACAAGAACAAAGCAGTTACAAAAGGAAACCTCCACGCATTCGACAAAACCAACTGTTAGATCATCATCTGAAACAAGAACAAAAAGAGAGAAAATCAGATTGATCGTTTGTGTCGAGAGTGTGTAAATGAGTTCTTAATCTTGTAATCAGAAGAGAAAGATTATGATGGTGTGATTTGTAAACACTCGAAATGATCAACGAGAGATTTGTTGTTGTCCGCGATGTAGTCTCGAATCGTATACGAGCCGAACCACGTTAAATTTCTTGTATTTCGATTCGTCTATGCGTTTTCATTTGTGGGTGGTTAATTCATTATCTTGATCGGCTGAATCGAGTCGGTCGATTCAAATCCCAACATAATCGTATACCAAGTTGGGTATGATTCGACTCGCTTGGATTTTTACGCGTGAAATTTTCGAAGACATGTCGAACATATAGCGAAGTGGGTAGGAAAGACGAAACCATTGACAATTTGAACAAGCAACGCATTGTTATTGTTTTTATTACCAGAGAAAGCAAAACATCAGGGAAGGCAGCGTGTGGCCTGAACAATACATTTATAATACAATTACAAAGCAAAGCATCGACCATCGTCGTCGTTCATCGGGTATTATTATTATTATTGTTATTATTATTATGCATACTGCATGCGATGCGATGAGTGACGTCATTCCATGGTTGATGACGAATGTATTATCAGTTGGGGGGTGGTAGCAACACACAAGCATTGTTGAAGCAAATGCCAACACAACCAGCGATTAAGTTAACACAGTCAAGATGATTACTGCACGTACCTCCGCAGACATCATCGTCGGTGGCGGCCCGCAGTTTTCTCCCGCCGTCCGAGGAGGAACCAATTGTTGGCTGCCTTCGGCTTATTACAGCAGCATTTTGCTCGTTTGCAGATGACGATAATAGCTGTCTGATTGTTAATTTATTCTCCCTTGCCAAGCACTTCAATGACCCAACTGCACACAAAATGTACTTACAAACATATACACAGTTATACACGTACATATATATATATATATATATATATATATATATATTTATATATATGTCGAGAGAGAGAGAGAGAGAGAGAGAGAGAGAGAGAGAGAGAGAGAGAGAGAGAGAGAGAGAGAGAGAGAGAGAGAGAGACCTGATAAGGCAGTGAGGAGGAGAAGGGCTAAAAAGGACATTCTAACGGTGATGATCATCGTCTTCATGTTATTTTGTATGGTTGGTTGTTAATAGCTTTTATTCATGTGAATCGCGTCTACGGGTTTATTCAGAAAATGTGTGAATTTATAGAGCTTTAATGCTATGACGTTCTTAGGAGGAGGTTTTGAAGAGCCAGCGCGTGAGTATAATCTTTCTGAGATGCTTGAAAATGGAAAATGACAATCCAAGGAATTTGATGATTTGATCATATCCGTGCCAGGCTAAGTACGTTTTATTGAAAAAAAAAAAAAAAAAAGATACAACTTTTTATAAGTTACTTCTTGTGTGGATAGATGGGAATGAACTAGGAAGAAAACAAGAACAGTAGCCAATTACGATCGAAGAAACAAAAAGAAAACTAGTATATATATTAATTAGGCTTTTTAATTAAAATAGGGCTGTTTGAGCCCATATTCAATAAAATAGGGTTATGTCGCATGAAATTAATAAAATAGAGCGAAACGCGTCTATTAAAAGCGAAGTCGCACCTAATAGGCGCGACGGCTGACGTGGCAAAGTAACTAGCAGCCTGGGCCCGCCTGGGCCCGAGTGTGGCCCGCGTCGCGTCTAATGGACGCGACGACGCTGGTATTGGGCGCGACGTTGACCCAGACCCACTAAAGCCCACTAGACACGGCCACTAAACCCACTAAACCACTACCGATATTGGGCCACTACTCGTCGCGTCTAATGGATGCGACGTCGCATCCACTAAACGCGACGTCGCGCTCATTAGACGCGACGAATGTTTCTATATAAGCCCACTCAATTGTCGATTATTAATTTCATAACTTTCATACATATCCAATATGGTGTCTAGAAAAATTCAAGTAGTTGTTTATTATGGCGGTGAAATAATACACGAGTCAAACACAATACACTATAGTCTTCAACCCATTGGTTATCGACGAATTCGTCGCGATACCAATTTCAATCAATTTCTTAGTATGATGTACGACATGACTTCCGTCGACAGCAATGCTTTCTTTTTAATCGTTCGAGTGAAGAACGAACACTATCAACACTCACAACTGTACCATAATCTCCTACTAGTGTCTAGTGATGCCGACCTCGCATACTTCTTGGATCCCGACAACGAGCTCGATTACATTGAGGTCTTTGTCGAGGCAACTGAGATCGTTCAGTACACTAATCCCGCGCCGATGGATTCATTTGCTGACATTACATCAGTTACTGAAGGAATGACGACTATTTCGTTTGCCCCACACGAAGATATACCTTCGAGCAGTCGTTGCGTTCCAATGAGTTCGACGGTGGAGCAGCCTGAGACCGTTCATGATGCTGTCCAAAATAGTGACGTCAGTGACTCCGAAGCTGACGACGACGATGGGGCACTAAACGATTTACCAGATCCTGCAGATGACGATGATGATCAAAACGATGATCCAATGCCAAGTGAACCAGAGGAGAATAGAGCATTATACCAGTCGGTGCCGTTTAATACCACTTATCAAATGGCTCCCCCAGACGTTGGCGAAACTGGTGGTGATTTTTACGATGCGGACGACCCCGCCTTTTACGTAGGTATGACGTTTAATAGCAAAGAACAATTGAAATGTGCCGTTAACGACTATCATCTGAGGGTTGTTAGACGTGAGTACCACGTGACCGAAAGTAACAGAACCGCATGGAGCGTGAGATGCAATCACAGCGACGATTGTAACTGGAGACTGCGAGCAGCCTTCAAACCGAAAAGTTTCTTTTGGAAGGTGACGATATACGGGGGACCGCACACATGCTTCACGCACGAGTTGGCCAGCAAGCATCGCAATGTTTCGCGTGATGAAATTGCGAGATTATTACACCAGACGGTGAAGAATGACCCTCAGTATTTGCCCAAAAATGTGCAGCAGCTCGTGAAGGACACTTTTGGGTACGACATCCCGTATAGTCAAGCATGGCATGGACTCAAGAGAGCAAAAGAAAATGTTTATGGTACTTGGGAAACGTCAATCCAACAGCTACCTATATTCATGAAAGCGTTGCGACGTTACAACCCGGGAACGGTGGTCAAGTGGTGGCATCTTGAAGATATTTCTGGAGTAAAAATATTCGGGTATGTCTTTTGGGCGTTTAAACCTTGCATTGACGGCTTCAAGCATTGTCGTAGAGTGGTCTGCGTCGATGGTACGCACTTGTATTCGAAGTACAAGCATAAAATGTTGATTGCATGTGCACTCGATGCAAATCAGAAAGTTTTTCCACTTGCGTTTGCCATCGTTAATATCGAAAGCTTACATTCTTGGAGATGGTTCCCGAACTTGCTTAATGTTCATGTACTGGAGGGACAATCGGTATGCTTAATATCAGATCGCCATCCAGGTATTTGCAAATAAAAACAGTACATTATATCATTTTTTCATTAAGCACGTGCATTTATGTCACGTCACTTACGAACTGTAATGCAGGTTTAATGTCCGCAGTAGAACAGCTCGACGCTTATAGGTCTCCAAACGGAGTGCATCGTTACTGTTTACGTCATGTCGTATCCAATTTTAACAAAGAGTTCAAAGACAGTGACCTAAAGAAATTGTGCCACAGAGCAGGTATGGCGCATACGGTGGAAAAATTTGAACGGATCATGGAGCATCTTAAGAGTCTTCGCAAAGAAGCCTACGATTGGTTGTGCGACATTGATCGAGAAAAGTGGACATTTGCTTACGATGGTGGGCTTAGGTGTGGTTCGATGACGACGAACATCTCCGAAGCACTTAATGGTGTGTTCAAAGGGGCTCGCTTGTTGCCTCCAAAAGCAATAGTGGACTTCAGCTTCCATCGATGTGCAGCATACTTTCGCGATAGGTATCAACAGGCGGCTGCGGCAATGGAGAATTCTGAAACCGAATGGTCTCCTTATGCGTGGAGGATGTATAGTGACTGGTCAAGTGCCTCGTTCGGCCATTTCGTAACTGCATTTGACCCGCGAGCGCAAACAGCAGAGGTGTTCACTTCTTCAACGGTGACTCAAAGAAAACACGTGGTCAACATTCAGAGAAGAACATGCACTTGTGGAAAATGGGACCAGCATTTCATTCCATGTTCTCATGCGCAGGCAGCGTGCCGCCAGTGGAATGTTAGTAGCACACAATTCATTGCTCCGTTCTACAGTAAAATAGCTTATTTTCAGGCATATCAGGGGACGTTTCATCCGCTGTGGGACGAGCGATATTGGGAGCCTGCTGATTTTTCACTTGTCCATAATGAAGATCGACGTGAAAGAAGAGGACCGGGTAGGCCGAAGACAACTCGTATTCGCAACGAAATGGATCAAGGTAGCTCAAGTCGGAGACGTCATCAGAGAGGTCGTGGACGTTGATGGTCGGGTTCGCTGTTGGTCAATGTAGTATGTTGTTGTAACATCTGTTGGGTGTTGTATTATGTCATGTTATATGTGTTTAAGTATTTGGAAATAATATCATCGATGAACTGCTAAAAAACTGCAAGACACATAAAAACAGTTCGCAAACATAAAAAAATACAGAAATCAACACTAAGGAATATAATGCCCTCCTGTGCCACATCTGCGCGGTCGTCTGGGCCTGTGGAGATGGCCCCGGTCAACTGGAGGATCGGCCTGCTCAGGGCGACGACGTCGCTGCTGGGGTCGCGGCGGTGACTCCAACACAAATGGCTGATATGGAGGCGTCGCATCGTCGTCATCATCATCATCAGCGCCATGACCGAGACCAAAACCGGTCGGTGTAAAGTAACTACCATCACCGACCTGTGACATGCGACCACGTGAAGACGAAGCTCCAGGGTCATGCGCCCGACCACGCGAAGATGACGGGACGCTCGTGTGTGTCGAGGGCACATCAGCGAACGACATATGTCTTCGCTGTCGTCTGTCAAGGAAAAGACCCTGCATCTGATGAATGATATCCAGTCCCCCTTGCATATCTCCTCCTGTAAATATCACCTCGGCCCTATCGACGTGCTGTGCCTGATAGGTGGTAACAATTCACGTCTTAAATGACACGTCCAAAATAAAATTAAAAAAAAAGAAGGACAGGTAACTAACCATAACGTCGATAAATGCACTATCTCCCATCTGAAATCCTCGGCTCATGTGGATCGTCGATGGAGAGATGTAACGACGGGTGACCCTCCAGAACCATGGATAATAGTCTGGAGTGCACTGTGCACCACCAACTATCTCCATCCCACCAACTATCCTCTCGTACCGAGACACCCATAAGGCTTCGTACTGCTCGTGGAATGCCCTCCAATCCCTCCCCGCGACGTTACGTGTACTGTGCCGATGAAGATCAACGTCGAGCTGTCTCGGACGTTGCGGCACGGACTGAACTAGCCCAAACTGTCGTAGCACCCGATCGGGGTAGTGCCACTCAACGATGTTATAGAAGATGAGTGGACACGACGACCGAACGCACGCTGGTCGGGAGTCGGCTCTCAACGCCATAATCTCTGGTGCCTGATCGTCGTAGGGTGCCCAGATGAACTGCTCCCAAGACATACTATCGATCGACTCACGAATCGCACGCAAATTCGAGTGCGTCGATGTCGTATGATCGAAAAGCGCATTCCACCTGAATGAAAAATATAAATATTCAAATTTAAAATAGATAAATATAAAAATAAATACTTTTAACACTCAAGAAATATCTATTAATTATATTGTCTTAATTTCAAAATATTAAATATTTTTGTAAAAACTACGTAAAATATATTAAATATTTTAATAAAAATATACTACCTCGCAGCATGTGGCGGCATGGGCAACTGAATTCCATCTTCTTCGGTGGGCATCATCCTCACTCGCGGACGGATAATAACGGGCTGCACGGGTAATATACGAATCCATGCCCATACCTACACAAAATTTAAATTAGTATGTATACACCTCAAGACAATTCTATTACACAAACTAAACGCACCTGAAGCAACCGTAGAGCTCCACCTATGTTCATCTGCTGACGCTGACACGAAGTACATAGCTCTCTGTACAAGAAAGCCAGCACGGCACTACCCCAACTGTACGTGTGGACGGCGTCTATGTGTTCGAGCAACGGGAGTAAGGTCATGGACGTCGAGCTGCCGCTGGAGTCGGGGAACATAACCGACCCCATGAGTAATAGCGCATATGCACGTGCCCGCTGATCGACCTCATAATCTGAGCTGTGATCATCAACCTCGTTGGCTTCTAGCCAGTCTGCAAATTTCCTCAGCGACACCTTCGTCCCCGTGTACGCCCCCACAGCAGGCCTGTATCCAGTCAGCTCCTCCAAGTAATCGAGCCACTGATCCTGCGTCCTGTGCTGGATAACACCACTGACCGAGTGACCATCAACGGGTAGTCCCCACAGCACACCGACGTCCTCAAGAGTCACGGTGGCCTCACCCACAGGCAAGTGGAACGTATGCGTCTCCTTCCTCCACCTCTCTACGAGGGCCGTGATCAAGTGTGGATCTAACTTCTGAGATCCACAACTATACACGCCGTAGAAGGACATGGCATGCAACCTCTCCAGAATACGACCGTGCAACCGCACCGGTCGTGAAAGCTTACCCCAGACAACACTCTCCAAGCCCCTAACGGTCAAAGGCGTGTCGAGGGCACCATCAGCATTGGATAGTACATCGTTACAACGATGACTATCCTGGAATATCAACAGGGAGCGATCTATCGGACCGTAATACTCGTACGTATCCATCCTAAATCGAACGTTTAAAACTCAATATCGCCACAACAACCAACAAGCACACACATAAATTTAAACATGTAGTAACAATCAAATCAATCAACCTAAAAATCCTAATTTCAAAATTAGGGTTCGAAATTAGGGTAAATTTCTAAATCGAATCAATTATGTAAAATTAACGTATCATATCAATCTACTAAGCAACCTGATAAACGTATTTCGATACGTTTATCGTAGTATTTATTTGGGGTATATAGAGCTTTAGCAATCAATTTATGCATTTATTCGACATATTTACACTCATTTTGATATTGAAGGAGCTTAGGACGAGTTTCGAGCGAAAAGGAGCGAAAACGAGGCAAAACGGAGCAAAAAGGACGAACACTGCCCTCTGTCACGGCCGTGACAGTCCATGCACGAGGCCGTGACGTCCACCAGAGGAGAACACTGCTTGGTGTCACGGCCGTGACACTTATTGCACCAGGCCGTGACCCATAGCAGCAGCAGCATTAGAAATTTCATATCTCTCAATCCAGACCTCGGATTGAGAATTCCTTTGGTCATAATCAAGATTGGCGAGTCTTCTATCTATGGTTAAAATTTCAGGTCAATCGGACATCGTTTACCCCTCCATCCGAGAGAAATAAGAAACTGCCGCAAAGCTGTTGAGACGGTCACGGCCGTGACGCTACTGCACCAGGCCGTGACGAGCGGCAGTGAGCTCAATTTTCGCCCAGAAAGTGTCACGGCCGTGACCTATCTTGTCCCAGGCCGTGACCATGTCGAATTTCACTATAAAAGCCCGATTTCGATCCAGAAAAGGGGGATTCTGACCAGATATCAACCCTAACTCATAAGAGGCGAATTACAGACGCCAGAAACGCAGAATTTCATTGGAGAAGCGCGAGAGACGGATCAACGACGCAATCACACCAAATTAAACGCAGAACGAAGATTCATCTGTGCCACCATCCCAGATCATCAGTATTCAAGATCATGAATTCTTCTTCTTCGTTTCTTATTTCTTTCGTTGTTTTCCCGTCAATTATGCGTAGCTAAATCCCGTTTGTGTTTGGGATTAGATGAACGCTAGGATATTTCGTAGTTAAGACGTATATCATCGTGACTTCGTGTTTTTGACTATTTATCGTTCTATGAATATGATTCGTCGCTTTAATATGTCTATGTGTTGAAGTGATCGTGTGGATAAACGTTTAGGGCGACAGCTAAGAAACGTTTAGGCCGTTCATAGAAGATAGGATTCGAGTATAGGGCGAAAGCAAATACTCGATCCTCGCCTTTAGTAATTACTGAACCTTAGATCCCCGCGAGCGTTTAGGGCGACAGCAAATTCGTGAGCGGGTAGGAAATTACTGCGATCTAGTCAGAATCACGTAGGAGCGAGAATTCATTGTCTTAACCGAGAGTACCTAGCGGGATTCGAATCCCGAGCACATCTCTATTATCTGAAAGTTTTCACCAGTTTAGGCGTGTTCTTTTAGTCTCTCGTTGATTTAGGAGTAATCTGTTAGGATAGTCCGTAACACCACCGGCATATTTTATTTAGGCTAAATATCGAGTCGATAGGTTATTACTAGTACTTGATTTATTCCTCGTGTTCGATACTCGTTTACTCGCTTTACTACACTACAAACGATAGGTCCACTGCCTATCGCACGTCGGTGACAGTAATTTAGTATTCGTTTTAATTATTACTTGTCGCACTTTTCATTCACACACCACGTGTCGATCAAGTTTTTGGCGCCGTTGCCGGGGAATAAATTGATATTAGGAACACCGTAGTTCGGTAATTTAGCCATTTTTATTTGAAGTTTTCTTTTTCTTTTCTTTATTACTGTTGGCGTTATTTGTTCTTCTAGTTACTGTCATTGTCGTTATTTCTTTTACGGGTCGACTTCGTTTAGTCCAGATAGAGAAGTAGATATGGCAGACCACAGAGTGCCCGTCCACGAGGAGGAGCCATCACTACAAGATCTCCTCAAGAATGCCGCGCTAGGCGGTACTGAGTCGGCAATTATCATCCCGTCGATCGAGAACAACAATTTCGAGCTGAAGCACTCTTGGCTTCAGATGATCTTCCAGACGGCTCAGTTTGAAGGCAATCCCGACGACGATCCCTACTCCCATCTGAAGGCCTTTCTGACGGTGACCGACACCATCAAGATCAACGGTGTCTCGGGCGATGCGATCAAGCTGATGCTATTCCCGTTCTCCCTGAAGTTTAGAGCGAAGGACTGGCTGGAGATGTTGCCACCTCGCTCAATCACTACATGGGAGGAGCTGCGAGCCGCGTTTATCGGCCACTATTTCCCGCTGACGAAGGTGCTAAGGTTAAAGACAGAGATCTCCCTATTCCATCAGAAGGACTCAGAAAACCTCTACGAGGTGTGGGAGCGATATAAGGCGCTACTGAAGAGGTGCCCGCAGCACGGGATGTCGAAGGCAGCCCAGATCAACCGATTTCACGAGGGGCTCAATGACCAAACTGTCCATATGCTAGACGGAGCCGCAGGAGGAGGACTCGTGAAGCTCAATGCTACCGACGCTTGGAATCTGATCGAGGACTACTCGAGGAACAGCTTCATGAGGGGCAATACCAGGATGAAGACACCCGGTGTGTTCGGAGTGAGCGAGGAGACGGCCACTAACGCTAAAATCGAGACACTTCAGCAACAAATCGCCTCGACGAACTCCCAGTTGCAGACGGTGATTGGCGCATTACTTCCCAAGTCCGGGCAAACTCAGCCCGTGAACGCCGTGGCCACCATCGCACCGACGCAGCACACGTCTTACGTGCCATTGTGCGGAATTTGTGGCGCAGCCCACGAGACATCAGAATGCCAACTTGGGCAGCCGCTGGAGCACGTAGACTATATGGGCAATTACCAAGGTGGCCAGCGAAGCTTCCAGCCTCGGGCACATCCAAACCTGGCGTACGGGAATCAGAACCATCAGGGCCAAGGACCGCCAGGATTTCAGCCCCGACCGTCCGGATTCCAAAATGGGCCACCACGACAGTACCAGAACGCGCCCGCAGGAGGATCCGACGACATGAGGGAGATGAAGGACATGATGAAGGCACTTCTCACAAATTTCAGTAGCACCACCGCAGCCCACGAAAGCCGAATGACGAAGATGGAGGAGTACATGGAGGCAAACGACTTGCGTGCTCAGAATACAGATGCCTCGATCAAGAGGTTGGAGCAGCAAGTGGGGCAATTAGCAAAGCAAATGGCGGGGCGAAATCAAGGATCACTCCCGAGCTACACCGAGACAAACCCCAAGGAGTATTGCAATGCGGTAACCCTGAGGAGCGGGAGAGGATTACAAGAAGCTCCCACCAAGCAGAATTTAAAGGAGAAAGTCGATTTCGAGGGCCACGACGAGCCAGAAGTGGAGGAAAGCAAGGGGGACGGAGTCGAGAAGGTCAAGGATAACGAGAGAAAGACGCGACCATTTGTGAAGCCGTATCAACCAAAGATCCCGTACCCAGCTCGGTTGAGAGGAGCTGCACCTGAAAAAGAGAAGGTTCAACCTAAAAAGGAGGAGGCTGCACCCGAAATAGAAAAAGCGAGGGAGAATGAGCGGCCACCAGTGATGCCATACCAGCCGAAGATTCCCTATCCAGCACGGTTGAAGAAGGACAAAGACGAGGCGCTAATTGGCAGATTCATGGGTATGTGCAAAGATTTACATATTAACTTACCGTTTGTTGAAGCTATTGCGCAGATGCCCAGTTTCATTAAGTTCCTGAAGGACTTGCTGACAAATCGACGGAAGCTCGAACACGTCTCCACGGTATACCTACGAGGAGAGTGTTCGGCGATAATCCAGAGCAAGATACCGAAAAAGCTCAAGGACCCAGGGAGTTTTACTATTCCTTGTCTGATAGGTGATTTAGTGGTTGAGCATGCTTTAGCTGATTTAGGCGCTAGTATAAATTTAATGCCGTACTCCATGTTTAAGTGCTTAGGATTAGGTGAACCACGACCCACTAGAATGAGTATTCAACTGGCCGATAGAACGTTAAGATACCCTCTAGGTGTTATTGAGGATGTTCTAGTTAAGGTCGATAAGTTCGTTATCCCTGCTGATTTTGTGATCTTAGACATGGACGAGCATGAAAATGTTCCATTAATTCTAGGTAGACCATTCTTAGCTACAGGCGAGACCATGATAGATGTTAGGAATGGAACATTAACATTGACAGTAGATGGTGAAAAAGTAACATTCAATATGGCTGATTCGATGAAAAAGAGCAACGAGCAAGATGATAAATGCTATTTTTTAGATGTCTTTGAGCGCGATTTTCTCTTTCCCGTGCAAGGTTTGTCACAGGTCAGTGAGCATGATAGACACACGATTATGGCAATCGATAAGTGTGGGGAGGAGATCGACGAACCCATCATAGCCATCGACGGGAGCAGCGAAGAAGTTAAGAATAAGAGCCCAGTCGAGGAGCGACCGCCACTAGAGCTGAAACCGCTGCCCGGCGAAAGGCGACACCTCCAAAGTATGGATGTAGGCGAGGGAGACGTAATCGGAAAAGAGGTGTTGTACCTCGACTTCCAGCCACCCTAAGCGAACGGAAGCACGTCCGGCTGAAGACGGTAAACGAAGCGCTACTTGGGAGGCAACCCATGTGTTATCTATCTAGTACTTTCTTTTATTTATTTACCTATGACTATGATGCATATGAAATATATTATTATTTTTATTATCTATGTCTAGTTCCTTTTTACGTTTCATTTCTTTTAAGTTATGTCAGGATATCATGAGTCACGATCCACGACCTGCACGCGTTCAGTCACGACTACTTCACGACCACGTCATCTATTTGTCAGGGGAGTCACGCTCTTTTTAAACTCTTTTTCTCTTCCTTTTATTTTTTTTTTACGTTGAGGACAACGTCAGGTTTAAGTGTGGGGAGGGGATTCTAGTTTGAAAACTTACGTGAAAATTTTTAAATTTTTTATGACGTATCTCTGAGCTAAAATTTTCGTTAGAAAGGCATGAATTCTTGAATGCTGGCACGAGTTTTGGCGCTTATCTCGAGTTAGTCTGCATTATTATGAATCTTTGTGAGCAATTAGGATATGCATGACTGACCGAATCATGTTTGCCTGAATAGATATAGCACTGTTTTGAGAGTTTCGTACACATAACCCCATTTCGTTGTGAGAGTTTGAGCCTGACGAGCTTATGCTCATTTTTTTTCTTGGTTGTGTGACGTGCCTATTCTATATCTCTCTAGAACTTGCCTGTCTAATGCGTGTTGAACTGTTTTTGGTGTGTTAGTGTAGAAATGACGAGGGCATTAGGAATTAAATCCAGAGCCAAAACTTCCCACCATGACTAACCCAATAGTTAGCCCCTTTGAGCCTGAGCCTATTCGTTGCGTACCTCATATGATGCCCCTGACTCATATAAGCCTCCAGAAATTATTTGAACCCGAATTCGTTAGAATAGAGCAGAAGTCGAACTTGAGAGTTACTGTTCAGTGTATGGTTTGGTGTTCTTCTCTGTTATTTGTGAAATGACTCGCCCCTGATTTGACCGTTTTCTGAAATGACCTGATCCCTTTTCATAAGCATACCCATAAACCTTTTGGCAAGATATAGGTTTTGGTAATAAGTATCCCTAGGTACACGGCATTCGCTGTGACGATGTATTCTTTGCGACAAAAGCCGAACCTTGATGTTTTGAGGGAATAAGGGTAGTGCACTAGAGCGTAATTAAGGGGAAAGGGCAGAAAATGAAAGAGAACTGAGTTGACAGGGGTCGGGCAGAAAAGTCTAGGATTTCGGGGCAAGAATGTTGAATGCTGTGCTGGGACGTGTGATTTTCTGTTTGATCATGCTATGTTCTTCGAAATTTTTCGCTTACGTACCCTAGCTTAAAGATTGCATGTTCATTGGATATGCGTACCATTTTATGACTATTTGATCCATATTCTCCCGAAAAGACCCTCAGATTTATGCTTGCCACTTTAAATAGTAGATATGCGATTAGCCTGCAAGCCTATGGCAGGGGTTGGACTAGCGCACGAATTTGAGTGATTCACTATAAATTTAGCCTATACATTGAACGACTTGAGCGAATCCTTGTGAGGTATGAGTCTCGATTAGCAGTGCGAAGGAAGTTTAGGTCAACAAGTGCAAGTCATTAGTGTAACATCCGTGATTGTTTGCTTGATTCCTTTTGTGCTTTCTAGCTTTGATGATAAATTGCGAATAATCGTGTCGTTATCTTGATGTGATGCCTAATCTTACTTCTAATTTACTTGAGGACAAGCAAATGCTTAAGTGTGGGGAGGTTTGATAAACGTATTTCGATACGTTTATCGTAGTATTTATTTGGGGTATATAGAGCTTTAGCAATCAATTTATGCATTTATTCGACATATTTACACTCATTTTGATATTGAAGGAGCTTAGGACGAGTTTCGAGCGAAAAGGAGCGAAAACGAGGCAAAACGGAGCAAAAAGGACGAACACTGCCCTCTGTCACGGCCGTGACAGTCCATGCACGAGGCCGTGACGTCCACCAGAGGAGAACACTGCTTGGTGTCACGGCCGTGACACTTATTGCACCAGGCCGTGACCCATAGCAGCAGCAGCATTAGAAATTTCATATCTCTCAATCCAGACCTCGGATTGAGAATTCCTTTGGTCATAATCAAGATTGGCGAGTCTTCTATCTATGGTTAAAATTTCAGGTCAATCGGACATCGTTTACCCCTCCATCCGAGAGAAATACGAAACTGCCGCAAAGCTGTTGAGACGGTCACGGCCGTGACGCTACTGCACCAGGCCGTGACGAGCGGCAGTGAGCTCAATTTTCGCCCAGAAAGTGTCACGGCCGTGACCTATCTTGTCCCAGGCCGTGACCATGTCGAATTTCACTATAAAAGCCCGATTTCGATCCAGAAAAGGGGGATTCTGACCAGATATCAACCCTAACTCATAAGAGGCGAATTACAGACGCCAGAAACGCAGAATTTCGTTGGAGAAGCGCGAGAGACGGATCAACGACGCAATCACACCAAATTAAACGCAGAACGAAGATTCATCTGTGCCACCATCCCAGATCATCAGTATTCAAGATCATGAATTCTTCTTCTTCGTTTCTTATTTCTTTCGTTGTTTTCCCGTCAATTATGCGTAGCTAAATCCCGTTTGTGTTTGGGATTAGATGAACGCTAGGATATTTCGTAGTTAAGACGTATATCATCGTGACTTCGTGTTTTTGACTATTTATCGTTCTATGAATATGATTCGTCGCTTTAATATGTCTATGTGTTGAAGTGATCGTGTGGATAAACGTTTAGGGCGACAGCTAAGAAACGTTTAGGCCGTTCATAGAAGATAGGATTCGAGTATAGGGCGAAAGCAAATACTCGATCCTCGCCTTTAGTAATTACTGAACCTTAGATCCCCGCGAGCGTTTAGGGCGACAGCAAATTCGTGAGCGGGTAGGAAATTACTGCGATCTAGTCAGAATCACGTAGGAGCGAGAATTCATTGTCTTAACCGAGAGTACCTAGCGGGATTCGAATCCCGAGCACATCTCTATTATCTGAAAGTTTTCACCAGTTTAGGCGTGTTCTTTTAGTCTCTCGTTGATTTAGGAGTAATCTGTTAGGATAGTCCGTAACACCACCGGCATATTTTATTTAGGCTAAATATCGAGTCGATAGGTTATTACTAGTACTTGATTTATTCCTCGTGTTCGATACTCGTTTACTCGCTTTACTACACTACAAACGATAGGTCCACTGCCTATCGCACGTCGGTGACAGTAATTTAGTATTCGTTTTAATTATTACTTGTCGCACTTTTCATTCACACACCACGTGTCGATCACAACCCACACCATATAAAGCACGTATTATACCAAAAACACAAACTTAAACGCATTTATTCGACGAAATTTAACGAAACATTAAAATAAAGATTTAAAAGAAGTAGGAGTTTCATACCCGAACGAAGCTTAATCGACGATGACGAGGAAGAATAGATCTACAAAGTGGTGTTCGCCGGTGGTGTTCGCCGCTTAATTCGCCGGAATCGAAGGTATTGGAGAAGATGAGAAGTGAGGAAGAAGAAGGAGGCGTCGCGGCTTTATTATGCACGTCGTCGCGGCTATTAACCGCGACGTCGCTGCTATTAGCCGCGACGCCCGGTTTACTGGGCCAACAGTCGGCCCAGTTATTTTTTTTAAATTTCGGGCCCGATTTTTGAATTTCGGGCCCGATCAGGCCCTCGTTAAGCCCGCGTTAAGCCCTTTCGCCATTGCCACGTCAGCGTCGCGTCCTTTGGATGCGACGACGCGGGTAATGCCTGCGTTTCGCTCGAATTCAGTAATTTCGACCAAAATAATCCTATTTTATCTAATTTGGGTTTAATTAACCCCATTTTAATTAAAAAGCCTATTAATTATGTTATAAAAATATTATTGTGATTAATATTTATATTATAATAATATAATTACAGAGAGAAATATTAGAGAGAGGTAGTATGAATAATTTCAATACTTGGTGTGTTTTAAAATACAACTCAAGGTGCATATTTATAGGCAAATTTCTCAAATTACAACCACAAAATAGAATATTACATTCTCATAAAATAATCATACCTAATTTATAAGCTCATCTATTCCAAACTTATTTAACCACTAGATATACATCCACTCCAATATTTCATAATAACTCCATATTTCATAATACTCCCCCTTGAATATATATTCAGGAATATGCCTCGCTAAAACCTTACTAGGAAAAACCCAGTGGGATAAAAACCTAGTGAAGGAAAAAGAGTACATTATTCCTTTATTACGCTTTCGTATGTTGCCACATTAAAAACCTTTACTGAGAAAACCACATGGGAAAGCCACAGCGAAGGGCAAAAGGGTGCAACGCGTATTTGCTTCCCCTGATGATATTATCATTTCAAATCTCGAAGTCTTCGAACGCCAATTGAATATATCAATTTTCTAAAAATTATTGGGGGAAGTGCTTTCGTAAATAAATCTGCAAGATTTTCGCTAGATCGCACTTGTTGTACATCACTATCACCATTTTTCTCCAACTCGTGTGTAAAGAAAATTTTTGGAGAAGTATGCTTTGTTCTATCGCCTTTAATATATCCTTCCTTTAGTTGTGCAATACATGCCGCATTATCTTCATATAATATCGTCGGAAGTAATTTTTCAGATAATAGCCCGCAAGTTTGTTGTATATGCATAATTATCGATCGCAACCAAATACTTTCTCGGCTAGCTTCGTGAATTGCTAATATTTCAGCGTGATTAGATGAAGTAGTCGTTAAACTTTGTTTAACTGATCGCCATGAAATGGCAGTTCCTCCATACGTAAATAAATAACCAGTTTGCGATCGAGCATTATATGAGTCGGATAAGAATCCAGCATCCGCATACCCAATTAAATTTGCTTTCATCTCATTAGGATAGAACAATCCCATATCAGTTGTTCTTTGAAGGCATCGAAATACTCGTTTAACCCCGTTCCAATGTCTAGAAGTTGGCAAAGAACTGTATCTTGCCAACAAATTTACAGCAAACGCTATATCAGGTCGCGTATGACTCGTAAGAACTAAGATACATTAGCGTTCCAATAGCACTAAGATATGGTACTTCAGGACCAAGTAGCACTTCATCATTTTCACGTGGTCTGAACGGATCTTTGTTCACGTCTAGCGATCGGACAATCATCGTAGTATCCAATGGATGAGCCTTTTCCATGTAAAACCTTTTCAATACCTTTTTTGTGTAAGTTTCTTGATGTACAAATATTCCATTCTTTAAATATTCAATTTGCAGTCCGAGACAAAATTTTGTTTTTCCGAGATCTTTCATTTCGAACGCATTTTTCAAACAACCGACAGTTTTTGATAACTCTCCAAGAGTTCCAATTATGTTGATATCATCAACATAAACTGCTATAATGACAAACTCATTTTTAGATCCTTTCATGAGTATACGAGGGAAGTTTGATCATTTTTATACCCTTTCTTTCACTAAAAATTCCCTTAGGCGATTATACCACATACGCCCAGATTGCTTTAATCCATAAAGCGATTTATTAAGTTTAATTGAGTACCCTGAATTTTCAGGTAATTTGAATCCCTCGAGAAGCTTCATATCCCTCGAGAAGCTTATATATATATATATATATATATATATATATCACTGTCAAGAGATCCATATAAATAAGCAGTTACAACACATAAGACGCATATCGAGTCCTTCTCGTACTGCCAAACTAATTAGATAACGAAAAGTAGTTGCGTTCACCACAGGAGAATACGTCTCCCCATAATCAATACCAGATATTTGCAAAAAACCTTGTGCAACAAGCCATGCTTTTTATCTCGTAATTTCACCGCTTTCATTTCTCTTTCTCACGAAAACCCATTTATAGCCGACTGGCTTTACATTTTCTAGTATGCGAACTACAGGTCCGAAAACTTTTCGTTTCTCAAGTGACTTTAATTCTGCCTCGATTGCATCTTTCCATTTTGGCCAATCATATCTGTCTGCATTCTTGTACATACCTTAGTTCATAGATCCTCATTCTCATTAATCACGTTCATTTCATGTAGTGCTACGTTAAACGAGAATAGATCGTCAACGTTGACTTCGTCTCGGTTCCATTTAATTCTATTCTAGGCATAGTTTATCGAGATCTCTTCATTCTCATTATTTAAAAAAATTCAGAATTTTCAGGTACCTGAGTTTTTTCTCGTCAACATTATGCCCGTCGACTCTTCTTTTGTCGATAAATCCTCGATTGGACCATTCTTATTATTTGTTGTTTTTGTTTTCTGAGGATTTTTATCTTTGGAACCCGATGGCCTACCACGCTTAAGTTGTGGCTTAGGCTCGATATCATTCTTTGTGTGTTCTATAGAAACGTCAATTTTAGCAGGAGCATTAACAGCTGGTATATGACTTAGTCACCCTTTTAAGGTCAGTAAAGTTATCTGCCAGTTGATTAGCAAAGTTTTGTAAATGAATTATCTTTTGAACTTCTAGTTCAGATTCGTTCGTTCGAGGATCAAATGCATTAATGATAATTCATTCCAACTAATATTCTTTTCCTGTTTCTTTCTCCCCCTAATGTCAGAAAATTTGATTCATCAAAATGACAATCGGCAAATCTAGCCGTAAATAAATATCCCGTTAAAGGTTCTAAATATTATATTATCGATGGAGATTCAAATCCCACATATATTCCCAACCTCCTTTGAGGTCCCATCTTTGTGTGTTGTGGTAGCGCAATTGGAACATATACCGCACATCCGAAAATTCGTAGATGGGAAATATTTGGTTCCTGACCATAAACTATTTGTAACGGGGAGATATCATGATAACTTGTTGGCCTAATGCAAACTAATGTCCCTGCATGTAATATAGCATGTCCCAACAAGACGTTGGAAGCTTTTACTTCATCAATAATGGTCTTGCAATTAATTGCAGCCGTTTAATCAACGATTTGTTGGGAAACCCCGGGTGACCCGAGGCCTTGCCCCGGACGCAGCGGAAGTATTGAAAGGGTCTCCCAGGTTCCCCGTTGGAACGAGTGAATTTCAAAGATTTCCTCGTTCCCGCCACAAGATCAAACTCGGTATAAAGAAAAACACGCATGTATACACGTATTAAGGTTTAGAACATTACCCTCGTCGCGAAGATCCTTAGCTCCCTAGCTCACGAACTGCGCCGAAGAGAGTCACGCCGACCCCGTGACGTACCACAAACCAACACCACCCCAAGGATGGCTAGAGATGGTGTGGAGTGTTGTGTAGAGATGTGTATGTATGTGTGTGATTTCTAAAACTCACAAACACTTAGGGATTTCTAAAAGATCACCCTAAATGCTCTCATTTCTCTCTAAAACTCAAAGATAGAGTGAGAAAGAGCTTAATTAAAGTTATGGACGAAATTCTCTAAGAAAATATATTAAAAGTCCATTTCCAAACCAAGAAAATGACTTTTAACTTAATCCAAATGAGATCATGTCCTACATGACTCAAAAGGTGTTAGATTCCCTTTTATTATGTCACTAAATGACCTAATAATGTCCCATATGCCTAACATAAGAACAAGGAATGAATTTGGACTTGATTTGGATTAAATTTGGCCAAACCGACGCTCGTCACGGCCTGAAACAAGCCTATTCACGGCCGTGACAACACCCTTCACGGCCTGGGTCATAATGGTCACGGCCGTGACCATGTCGAGGCCAAAACTCAGCCTCTGCCGCGCGTCACGGCCACGTGCAATGTGTTCACGGCCGTGACACTTTGACAGCTTTGCGGCAGATTCGTATTTCGATCCGATCGAGGGTAAACGATGTCCGATTGACCTGAAATTTTAACCATAGTTAAAAGACTCATCAATCTTGATTCTGACCAAAGGGATTCTCAATCCAAGGTCTAGATTGTGAGATATGAATTTTTGAAGCTACTGCAACTTTGCAGATGGGCTTCACAACCGTGACAAGCCTTGCTTGTCATTGTGAACCCTATTTACGCTTCAACTATTACCATTTTCGTTCCGTAAATATCCGTCCATGTAAATATAGTTTCTAAAACATATATTTAATATTTTATTAACGTCTCTAAGACCGTTAAATTAATTTACATCTCATATTAGTTAGGCACTATCACAGTGATCATTTTTAAGCCCGACTCTCTTGGTTCGTCTCAACCCGACAAGGGAGGAATCCAAGAATTCAGTAAGCGCCTAGCCAATCCCGCGGTACCGAATAGATCCCGTGTTGAGTACGATCTTCAATCTACGAACCGACTATAGATTATCGTCGTACGTATAGACCCTTCACTAATGTCCCGGTCGAGTGAGAGTCATGGTTACGTCAAACTCACTAGACTCGACACTATGACGAATTCGTGACTGGCGAAATTACTAAACTGTTCTCCACGTCCCACATGAGTCAGTTTATTGCTTCGCCGAAGACTTTGTAATTTCCCGTCCCCAAATATGCATAAGACATATATCTCGGTTACTAACGAGACAGTGAATCCCTCACGTTAGTCTAAGCACGGTAGTTACCCTTCGTTGTCAAGACCGCATGTCGCCGCTGACCCATGTTCATCACCGAACAAAGCGGGCCTAGCAAACTAGTGACAAGTCAAGACCGCGAAGTCAACTCCGTCAAAGACCTTTCAGTCTAAGGTCCACGCACACTACTATAGTCAATCAATCAATCATTGACGCTACCCAGAGTAACGATAAGGCCCATGTGATTGTCGATTACGAGTCGTGTCCAAGTACAAGTTAATCCCCTGATTCAACTCATACCAATGTTATGACCTCCCGCTTCCCAAGCGAATGGTTGGCACAACCATTTAAGAGTCGTCAACAAATAAGTCGTAATTGACGCCCAGTCACACTACTGAGGTCTAAGACTTATGGACTAATTTAATATCGAAGAATAATAGCTCACTGGTGCCCCCTCTCTCATCCCATGAGAATCAGTGACTATACTTACGATATATGGGTTTTATTTATTTACCATCTCACCGGATGCCTAATGAGACTTAATAGGTAAATAAATAATATGCCTTTAAAGAATAAATATAAAAATATAAATTCCATTATCAAGTATAAGAATACAATATTCAAATACAGGCGAAAATACATCGATTATTAAATACATGCCCTATTCATTACATCCTCGAATGGCATTCCGAGGGCACATCCCCAACACGATTCTGCAAGACCGTTTTGCGTATGAACATGTGGCACAGGATGCTCAACATCAATGCCGATAAACATGCAATTGGAAGTAAATTTACCAGCATTATCAAGGCGTATTTTCTTTATCGGATAATCTGGAAAAAACGTGCTCTTAATCGAATCAACTGAGCAAGTAATCTCGCAAAGGTCACGTTCCTCGTAGATAATAGACATACATGTGACCATCTACTTGATGCATCAATTAATACCATAAAATATTGAAATAGTCCACATGATGGGTGTGTAGGCCCACAAATATCACCATATATACGTTCCGGAAATACAATAGATTCATTCTTTACTTTCATTGGTGATGGCCGAATAATTAACTTCCCTTTAGAGCAAGCGACACAAGATAATTCATTAGATTGAAGAAAACTCTGGTTCTTTATCAAATGTCCACGTGAATTTTCAATTATCTTTCGCATCATAATTGAACCGGGATGGCCCAACCGGTCATGCCAAATATTAAATATGCCGTTATCGGCAAACTTCTGGTTTGTAACAGCATATGATTCAACTGTTCTAAGATATGTGTAGTATAGTCCAGAATCAAAAGATGGCAATAATTCTATAATCCTTTTATCATTCGAAATCGCCTATGTTATGTGTAAATATTCGATCTTTCCTTTTTGTGCAGTCTCAACATGATATCCGTTATTTCGAATAGCTTTAAAGCTTAATAAATTTCTTTCAGACTTAGGAGAATATAACGCATTCTCAATCATCAGCCTTGTTCCTCGAGGCAGTAAAATATTAGCTCTTCTGGAGCCTTCAATTATGCTTGTGCTACCCGATATAGTGGTAACACTTGATTTCTTCATGTCAATATGATCAAAATATTTCTTATTTCTTAGAATCGTATGAGTCGTTGCACTGTCTGCAAGACATAAATCTCCATTGCACATGCTTTTATCCATCGTATATATCCTTAATGAGAAGCACAAATAATTTATCAACATATATCGATAACAAAGCAACCATTACAAACATGCAAATGACTAAACGTGACATAACACACAATAACATAATGCACAATAGTAAAACATATGATATAACATGTAATTAACATCATATCGAAGCAATTAGAAATCGGCAGGCTCCAAATGGGTACTTTCATTATCGTCACCAGAAGTAGAGGCGAGTTCACCATGAACAAGATTTGTTTCGATTTCCTTTCCTTTGCGCTTCTGATCTTTTTGATATAATTCAACAAGATGTTTGGCCGTGCGACAAGTTCGCGACCAACCCCCAAACCACCGCAACGATAGCATTCCTCATCATTATTCTTTTGTTCGGTGTGCCTCTTCTCATCATTATTATCGTAACTTTCCTCTTATGGGGAAGATTTTGACGACCGCCACGAGAATTATGATAACCACCACGAATTCTGTGAACCACCACTGTAGTATCCTCGGCCACGACCTCGGCCTTGACCACGACTGCGTTCGCGGCCGCAATATCCACCACGTCCACGTCCACGACCATTACCTCTGTTATTATTATTATTATTATTATTATTATTATTATTATTATTATTATTATTATTATTATTTTTATTATTTCCTCTAACTGCATTCGCTTCAGGGAGTGCAGTCGAACCAATCGGTGGGGATTCGTGGTTTTTCATCAACAGCTCATTATTTTGCTCAGATAGAAGTAAACAAGAAATTAGATCTGAGTACTTTCCAAATTTTCTCTACCAATATTGCCGTTGTAACACAACATTTGATGGATGAAATGTGGTGAATGTTTTCTCCAACATATCCGCATCGGTAATTGTTTCTCCACATAATTTCAACGTGGAAGTAATTCTATAAACAGCAGAATTGTATTCGCTTACCGATTTAAAATCTGTAATCGTAAATTCACTCATTCGTACCTTGTATTTGGAAGAATAACAGTTGCCTGGTTGCTATACCTTTCTTTCAGATTTTTCCACAACTCAGCCGGGTCTTTTACTGTTAAATATTCACTTTTCAAACTTTCATGGATGTGGTGGCGAAGAAACATAAGCGCTTTTCTTATCTTGCGCCTTTGGGTTCGTGGCGTCAACGGTGTCACCTCCACCTCCGGCTTGAGCGCTTGTGGTTTTTGGGTCGACAATGGTGTCACCTAAGCCTTTGCATTCAAATGCACATAGGCATCTGGTGCCCAAGATAAATAATTTTTCCCCGAGATATCAAGCGCAACAAATTCTAAGCTCGCCAAGTTCGACATTATACTATCATAAGATCAAAAAAATGTTAACAAATAAATTATATAAGATAAATAATAAAAAACATAAGATCCGAAAAATATAAGAATAACATAATTAAAATAAATCTTTTATTATCCATTTATTTAATTTCTGTAAGGTCCGTTAAGGTAATTGTGGTATTCAAAATCCGTGTCTTTTGTCCAAAGTCCGTATTCATGTCCGAAATATGTGTCCATAGTCCGAAATACATGTCCATCCACATAGTCTGTCCAGTCGGTATTAATTAAAAGTATTTGAACAAATATTGTTTTAATAATTTTTTTAAAATATCTATAATAGTTTATGATTAATATAAACAAAATTATCGTACATAAAATAAAATACATCACTTGTGAAATTATCTCGACAGAGGTTGATCGTTGCCGGAGAGCGCTCGTGCTGATAACGTGTTATACAAATATTATTGTGATTAATATTTATATTATGATAATATAATTATAGAGAGAAATATTTAGAGAGGGGAAGTATGAATAATTTCAAGACTTGGTGTGTTTTACAATACAATTCAATGTGCATATTTATAGGCAAATTTCTCAAATTACAACCACAAAATAAAATATTACATTCTCATAAAATAATCACACCTAACTTATAATCTCATCTATTCCAAACTTATTTAACCACTCCATATACATCCACCCCAATTTCATAATAACTCCATATTTCGTAATAATTTATTTATTCTTTTATGGTATCCTAATATATGTCCACATGAACCATGGGTATGGGCCTCAACAAGTCAACTGCTTCGGGCCGTTCGGGCCACTCTTGGCCCACGAAGGAAACGTTTGAGCCCTCACTTTCATTTCATTTGCCAGTTTCTGTTGGGTCTTATTTGATCAAAGAAGCTGCTGCTATATATTAAAGGCTACCATATTTTTCAACCACATATATATATATATACTTACCACTTTCTTGGGGGGAAACCAAATACGTGTCATTATCATAGGCCGGCCCTTATGTAATAAACTCAATTAGTCTTTACCCACTTATAACGGCTCTTTTAACTAATCTCTTCGAGTCTTTTCAGCTATTCATACTTACACGTTACCCAACGGTCATATATTATTACTCTCATTCTTGACTTTCTCAGACAACAAATGCAGAAAAAATTATGACGACGCGCTTTCTTTTTGTTTAATGCTTAAAAACTACTCAAATACGCGTGAAGAAAAGCTCACGGAACAGATCCTCCAATAGCGCCAAGACAGCTACACCCAATATTAAAGAGATTGCTCTGTTTCTATTTATATAGCAGCACCACTCTTCCCCTGTTTCCTCGCCAAGATTTTCTCCAACACCACAAGCTCTTTCTCTCTCCCTCTCTCTTTATGGCAGCCATTAGGTTCATGAGAAAGATTTTGTTTCTTCACAATCTATTCAAAACCATCCTCCTCTATTTGCTGCCGAAGAAGCTGAGGACCCATCTCCTCCCATCTTCTTGGCATCATCAAAAGCAGATTATTCCTCAGAAACCAAAGCAGAGCCCGCCGCCGCCGTTGTCTCCGTCGCCATCCCCACCGTCGTCTCGCCGCATGGATCCAGGCGAGCTGAAGAGGGTTTTCCAAATGTTCGATAGGAACGGCGACGGACGAATCACCAAGAGAGAGCTGAGCGACTCGCTGGAGAACATGGGCATCTTCATCCCCGACAAGGAGCTGACTCAGATGATAGAGAAGATCGACGTGAACGGAGATGGGTGCGTGGACATCGATGAGTTCGGCTCCCTTTACAAGACGATCATGGATGAGAGGGATGAGGAAGAGGACATGAGGGAGGCTTTCAACGTCTTCGATCAGAACGGAGATGGGTTCATTACCGTCGATGAGCTGAAAGCCGTGCTGGCGTCGCTTGGTCTGAAACAGGGGAGGACGGCCGAGGATTGTAGGAAGATGATCACAAGGGTTGATGAGGACGGCGATGGGAAAGTCAACTTTGCTGAGTTTAAGCAGATGATGAGAGGTGGTGGATTCGCTGCGCTGACAAATTGATTTCCTTTTTTTGTCTTTTTTCTTTTTTACATCTTTTTATCATCGATCGATTCCTTCAAGGCTTTCTTTTTTTTTTTTTTTATGATCAAATAGGCGTTTCATTGTATATACATATCTTGTTTCTTTCATTGATTGTGATATCATCCAAGATCGAGAGCTTCAGGCAACGTTTGATGAAAGATTACGTAGTAAGAAAAGGTATCCTTTTTAAGCATTCATTACTCGTCTGTATCTTCTGTTTTATGTTTGGTCCGCATTCATCTCTAGTAGAAAAGAAGCGATTTTTTCGTCTTGACGTTTCATATGTTGATTTGCGTTTGGATTGAATCATAATTGGCCGATATGGATGATCGATCTTAGAAATATGATTGATTATCAACTCAACTCAAACAGTGAGAGGCTTCTGTAATAACTAAACATGAAAAATTATTATTACTCGTAATTTATTAAAAAAGAAAAAGGAAAAAAAAGGAGAGTCAATTAGAGTTCTTTAATTTTTTTCCGCCGTGACCTGCTAAAAAGGAGTTGGCGGATTTGTTTGTCTGCCGAACACTGCGAAGTAGCCTGCAGAAGACAATCATTATTCTTTCACATTCTTCACTCGTTCTTTTTTTTTTTTTTTTGCATTAAAAGGAAAAAAAAAAGAATTACAATAATCATCAGAAACCTTGGATTTAAATGAAAATCGATTTGTGCGCACTTCTGTTCCATTAGACACTCTAACGTCCATGCCCAGGCTATCGACTCCAATTAAACTTGCACCCTGTGAATAAATAGGATACGATTTCAATGTTGTACACATATATAGATATCATTACAAAGAGGTGAGGCAAATTACTCACTCGTGATTTCATTACCTCAACACTGAGCCCTTTCTTTCTGCAAAGAGATTTAAGAGCAGCGCTGGACTTTGTTCCTTTCTTACCGTAACGGTCTATAATTGAAGAAACGCAATGCACAAGCACATCGGGTTCGGCATATTGATAATCTTGTATGCCCACCTCCGACTGCCAATGATTAACCGACGTGAATCAATGAAACACTATCTTTCGCGACGACAGTGTTATATAACGAGAAAAAACGCGAATAGACTCATCATTTAGATTAGGTGGTCAAAGTGTGAGGCATAATACGCACTACAGAGCATGGAAAGGAAAAGGTAATCGAAATAGACATGCCTGAACTCCATAGACAGAGAACAGCTCTATCCTCATCATCTCCAATCGATATATAGTCGATCTTCCATGGAGTTTATCCTCAGACAAGGGAGCGGTGTCTTCATCTGCAAAACCAACACCAACACACTGAGGAAAGAAAACTGCGACAAAACTTCACAAACATCAAGGCATAAACTGCTGATGCTCTGTGTTTCTTTAGATAACTGTGATATGGCACTAGTACGTATATTACATGAAAATTTCACATGGGCCTGATTCAAGTAAAGATGGCATTGCTTGGTTGTAGCGGGAATACATGAACGATTAACGGGGCATGAATCACAGTGTATGTTGGCTTCACAACTCATATAGGCAGGCACAGCAGTAACCTATGCATTGATGCCAAAAACTCGTTGTGCAAAAATAAGGAACTAGCACCATAATCCTATCACCTTTTCCATCCGAAGAATAGTCACTGTCGTTATGCTCATCCAAGAGCTCGCGAAGATAAAATTCTTCATCTGTAGGCACAGGATTGAGGATCCCCCAAAGTGCAACACCATTTGATGGGTGATCAATAAATTTGGCATGTTCGGCACAAACAGCCTGAAATGAGATGAATTGGAGTCGCATTATTGGGAAAAAAAAAAAGAATTTAAATCTTATTTGCTAGTGCGGCGTTATCATGCTGTTTTCTGTCTAACAATTTCTCTCAGGATTTATTAAGATAAAAACTGACACAGGGCTACAGATTGAATGACGCACGACACAATCACCAAAAGAAAGATGTGCCATGAAAATGATTATCTAAATGTTACAATATTGGAAGCAAAACAGTTTCATGCACTTTTCGGGGCAGATTGCATTAGGTATATACTTGTACTTCTCAAGAAAAACACAATATATCAAACCTTGGTCAAACACTTGGCAAAGTAAACAGGATGAGTCAAAATATAATCCTCTTCTGTTCCCCAGTCGACTGAGATGTCACTCGTGCTGTCATCTTCAGTCTGGTCATAAAAATGTTGTATAGTATAGTTCAAGCAAAGGTGCTTGTAAGATAGTTGGCTTAGCTTACGATTGAAGCTGGACGAAGAAAAAGGTTCATAAATCTCACTTCGAAGTAACCTTCAGCAAAGGAACTTTCATCAGCTACATCAGTGTCCAAAGAATTGTCATGAAAAGGACCCATCGTCTTACTCTCATAATGAGAAATATCCATCCCAATTAAAGCAGTCTGAGAAGATTTCCAATCCTAACTGTCAATTGATAATCCAAAAAATATGATTCCTACAAGTGACATCTATTGCCAGCGGAGGACAAGGTCTAGACAAAAAAGTTTTAATATGACCGGTAGACGAATCTATAATTTTGTGGAAAGAATAAACAGTTGACATATCAGTAGCCAAGTGATGGAAATGGCAGCTACACATGGATAGGCCCAAAGGAAACCATCACCACTTGAATATGCTTTGGTTCCATAAATGAAACTTCACACAGCAAAGCTCTTTCTTTTCCTCAAGTAAAGTGATATTACTGTGTCTTCAAAGTAAGCCATTGAATACAAAATAACCAAGAGAACGATTGGCCACGATCACATACAAACAAAAGATGATAAGGAATTGTAATCAACCGAGTTGTCAAAATGAAGAAGAAAACAAGCACTCCTAAATTCAACCCAAGGACATAAAAACTATACCACGGGATTGCTTCCCTCGTGATCTAGCAAGATATTTTCCTTGTCATATATCTCAAAAATTATATCTGCAGAATAAACCATCAAAATTAAAAACCATCAATACGCTTTACATACACGTGTACCCTAAATTTGATGATCACCAAGAGACAGACTAACCTCCAAAGTCATCAATGGCATACTGAAACTCAGCCCATGAGATTTGTTCATGGGGCTCATAGTGAACACTACCGGGGAATACCAGCAAAGCCTTATCATTAGCCTTCATACAAAAGAAATAAATGTTGGAGAAATTAATTAAAGCTAACACATTCAAAAAGCATGTTCTTTGCGTCTATGCAAGGTTGATGGAAGAGAGACCTCTACAGTTGTCCTAGCCATCTCTGCATATGTGAGCATTTTATCAGGAATCTTGCCATGTTCTCTCAATTCTTCAAGTGGATGATAGCCGTTGTGAGTAACATTGCTAGACGAGTCGGGAACAGAATCCGAATAGTCAGCAGCTACAGGAACTTGTGAAATGCAGAAATCACGTCTCTTCAAGAGCCAATGCAGCTGCGTCGACCCAAGGAAATGACTTTCACCGTGGAAACTGTGCATTGAAGATTTTACTTCAATAGATAGACTAAATTAAAACAAGTTAAGTGAAGTTGCACCTTTGAAGAAGTAATTAAATGAACAAGAAGACATAAACTTGTTTAAACATCTTTTGATAAAATGGGAGCACACTAATCAAATGTATCCGGAGAGTAGCACCTCAATCCCGTAAATTCAGAAAGTTTTTGACACTCAAAACGTCGCCTGGTGAAACTTCCAACGATTTTGTAAGATGTTGAGCACATAATTGGTTCGGCTTGACACCGGAAGCAGTAGAGAGAGACGGATTCGCCTAGAAGACAAAATGCAGCTCATGATAAGAAAAGTGAAAAACTAAGACCGACAACCCAAACAACTAACAGGTTCACTTATTAACAGCGGAATGTCACGAGAAGCACTATACTCATTAGGTCTATGAACAGTAGAATGGGTTCAAAAACATCATCCCAAGAAAATAGTACATATGCAGTCATTTGGATTTACATAATGGCCCAGCCAATGCACTAGATCATGCCTCACCCTGAAATAAGAATTTCACAATAAGAAGAACCTAACATTTGTTCCCACGCGAAGGCAATTGGAGCTGAAATATGACGAATCACTTAATTTCATTGCATACAAACCACAACTACTATCTGCATACATCGTGACTTATCATCCAATGCAACTATATGACGAGTGATATTAATCCTAACTTGAATCATAAAGCGGTTTCGGAGACACCTATCCATTGCTAATGCAAAACAATCAAATTCAACCACAGGAAAAACACGATCTACGATTAGAAACCTCTTGTTCAAAGCACACAAGCAAGATATCACCATAAGAAACCTCTAAATACCAACAATTAAAGAAGAATAAAACTTCTTAACAAAAAAAATAAGTATGCGGAGCATAATTACACAATTAAAAGACGAAGCAGCGGCAAGCTATTAACATTACCAAGGGACACGGAACATGACGACGGAGCTGAGATCAGCATCTTCTGTCTTCATATATCAGAGAGAGAGAGAGAGAGTGAAGGAGGCGAAGAAGAGCCCCAAAATAGGTTTGTCTTGTGCAGCAGCCAAACTCAAGAGCTCTTTGACCTTGTGTTATGTGGTTCCCACACTGATTTCTATTTCCCACTTCAGCTGATAATGAGGGGGACCACAATTGAAATACTTGACAATTCGGGGATGTTCTTTTATATTTTCATTGGGCCAACTTTCTGAAGCAGATTCTCTAGGCAGTAATGGGCCAAACATGGGCTGAACAATTCGTGGCCCATAATCTGACTTGTACTTCAGTGTGGAAATAATATGAAATATAAACAAAATAGATGCTGAAGGTTAATCGTGTATATATTGTGCGCGTCATTTTTCTTAATCGACTGTTCTTGTATCCACCTCCTTCATTCCTATCGATTTATACAAGAGGTAGGCTTTAAAAAAAGGAACCAAAAAGAGAATGATTTAATAATATCTTATTCGTTCTCTATGGATATTGCAACACAAGTTTTCTTATAATCCTTAACGACGAGATAAAGAATATATGGAAGCCAACGTTCGTCGGCATTCTATTGTATCGTTCGACCTCCCTCGCTGTTAGCTCGTGTCTTATTAACTCTTAATATGGGAAATAACGCCATATATTATTGCATTTTTGAATCCTACCTTGTTTCCATTACCTTCTTGTAAAAGAACCGCAAATAGCTAGCCAAGACACCTCTATAAATTCATGCACATTTACTCAACAAAACACCCATCGACCATAAACAACGCCAATCATCGTCATATATAACAAACCCTAACCAACCGCCAATAATATTCAACCATGAAGATGATGATCACTGTAAGAATTGCCTTCTTAGCCCTCCTCCTTCACACTGCCTCAGGTATCTCTCTCTCTCTCTCTCTCTCTCTCTCTCTCTCTCTCTCTCTCTCTCTCTCTCTCTCTCTCCCTCTCTCTCTCTCTCTAGCTATCTATATATATATTATATAGTGGGGAAAATTATAAAAATGGTAACTAAGTACGCCAATTTTCGATTTTGGTTCATTATGTTTGCCAGTTACAAGACTAGGTCACTAAGTATGTATATAGTTACAAAATTAGATCACCTCTTTTTTCTTATTATATACAACTTAATTACCCAAATTTGTAACTATATACATACTTAGTGAGCTAGTTTGTTACTATATACATACTTAATGACCTAGTGTTGTAACTAGTGACCCAACTTTGTTACTATATACATACTTAGTAACCTGCAACTGGCAAACATAGTGACCCAAAATCAAAAAATGGTATACCTAGTGGCCCATTTTTATAATTTTGCCTGTATAGCGTACGCAATATATATTTTGTATGTATGTGCAGTTGGGCCGTTGAAGTGCTTGGCAAGGGAGAACGAAGAGACGACAAGAAAGCTACCTGCAAATACTGCAGTAATAAATTGGGAGCACAAAAGTGTTTCATCGTCATCCGTGGGTAATAGTAATAATGGAAATAGTAAGGGTGGTTCAAGGAAACTATTGCAGGGATGCCCAACAACGTGTGGAAATCAACTAGACTGCGACGACATCATCTCTGGTTGTTTTGGACTTTGTTTCAATGGTAATTGCGTGAGGCCATGATCACATATTTATGGTCGAATATCGATGATTATAAATTTCCTTTCTCGCTCGCTCACTCACTTTTTTTTGTTTTGTTTTTAATGTTAAATCACGAATAAATGTCGTCGTGTAGTCGCCATCACCCATAGCGAGGGATTGCATATTGTTGTTATATAATAAATAATGATGATGATGGACGACGATGTGTATTATGCTTTTGTTGCTTTGTATAATTTTAACAAATGTTGGACGCCCTGCTGTTCTGAATAAATTATCAATACAATGTGTGTAGTTATGTTTTGTGTGGGTGTTATGATCGGTGAAAAACCCCTTTTCATATTCTTAATTACATACAATACATATTTTTTTGTTAATGTCGAAGATATGAAAAAGATTTTGTCTTCCTTCCCCAAAAATAAGTAACGCGCTACCATATAAAGATCATATCAATTGGAGATTGCACCTACCATAAATAGAATCTATGAGATCACCCAAGAGCTTAAGAAGATTCGAACTCAAATACTTAATATATTTGGGAGATCTTCAAGGAGATATTTTAGGAGATTCTCAAGAGATCTTTTACCAATTCAAGAGGTAGCCAAGGCCTATAAATACAGGGGATTTCGAGCTGTCACAATAGAGCTTTCATGGAGTAACTTTTGAGCGACATATTGAGCGAAAATCACGAGATATATCGAGCGAAGATCATATCTGAAGTGGTCCCGTTACGGTATGGATGTAAACACTAAGTTGTAAACAGGATGTTGGGTAAAATGTCGGGGTAACACTCGACCTAACACTCAGGCGCACAGCGGAATATTTTGAATACTTAGTGACGGAAACTGATAAACACGAGATGTAAATTGTGCAGCAAGTTCTTCAACTTGCTGCGTGCCTCAAGGCCAAATTCCACTACAGCAATGGATGGCAAAATAACTATCCGAAGATAGTAACAACAAGCCTAGAAAAACTACGGATCTAAACGATCCTGAAAAACCGACGAAGTACTAAGACTTCTGAAAACTCAATACTAGGCTACAAGACAACTCTCGTCATATTTAAAACTCGCTCAAACTCGATATATGTTTCACTCATAGTTTTTGCTCTTTTCGCTCAATATTTACTCCATGAAAAGTTCTCTCGAAAATCGTCATTATGGCAGCTCGAAATCTCCTTATTTTATAGGCCTTAGCTCCCTCTTGAATTGGTAAAAGATCCCTTGATAATCTCTCAAAATATCTCCTTGAAACTAATTCTCTTTTGACCTTCAAATCTTCTATTTTTAGTAAGTGCGCTTATATTCTCGCTCCAGCTGGATCCACACGCTATCCACTCGTTTTTGACTCGTTTCAGCACTTAACTATGTCCTGCACATTATTAATTAAAGCCACTAAAAAAAGGTTAAACGGTTTTTGGGCATGAAAGACAAAATCGAATGTTGACCATGTTGAATAATCTCAATGATCTCAAAGTCAAATAAAAACACGAAAGGAGACGTATTGGATTTTGGAATTGAAACCAAGGAAGACAATGAAAAAAGCAGTCAAATAAAGCAAATAAAGAGGTATGTTGAAGCAGCAAATGTTGAAGGCTGAAAGCATGCGTGGATGGAAAATCAGAACTTTGTATGTTTTATATATTTGTCTTATAGTGTCTAGTTGGTCCTATAAAACCATGTGATGTACCGTGTGATTGTATGTGAGTGGGTGAGAGAAAAAGGAGAGACAGTGCATGAGTTTGTGAGTTCGTGTGTAATACAGATAATGAAAAAGGCACCTAGGCTAAATATGTTGTATCCGAAAAATAGAAAGTGAAAGAAGAGATTTCTTCCTCTGTTAAAAAATACTGTTCTCCTCTCACAGAGCAAACACTCATCCTTAACAAATAAAAATAAAATAACAAATTGGTATCAGAGCCGATGATGTCAAAAGAGCCGAAGGTGTTAATAGAGCCAACAGAGCCGATGATATCGCCAGAGCCGATGGTGTCAATGGAGTCGAGGTGGATAGCTGATGTCCAAATGTTAGTCCCACAACTCACCGATAGTAACTATGCAAAATGGAGCGTAGAAATGAAGGCTTTGCTTGAAGAGCAAGACTTATGGAAAATCGTCGAAAACGGAGATACCCCACCCGATACAACGAGGTATACAAGGTTGCAACGGAAGACGTTGCGAGCCGCCGCCATAGAAAACGGTCTCGCGCTCCTCGTCATCTACGAGGCGTTACATTTTACCAGTTTCGGTGCCATAGGCGCAACGAGAAAAGCCAAAGAAGCCTGGGATCTGTTGGAGAAAGCGTACAAAGACGCTGATCACACCAACCAAGTTCGGCAACAAAATCAAGGCGAACTTGAGATGGCGAAAGAAGACGACATTATCAAGTTTCCAGAGGACGAGGAGAAGATAGAGGACGACAGCGAACGTGAAGACGACGATGCCCTTGCCGTGTCGATAAAGCGTGATAGAGATTACGCTGAGGATCCAACATTGGTGGTGGAAAAGAAAAAAGGTGAACCACCGGTTATGGCCGAGAAAGAAAAGGAAGACGAAGCGTCAAAGAAAGACGCCAGTGAAGTCACTGAAGAAGAGGAAATATATCCAAAGGTCGACGAACCCGTGGAGGAAGAAAAGAAAAAAAGAGCTCCAAAAGAAGAAGAGCTCGAGAAAGAGAAGGCGGTCGAAGAAATGCCACCACGACAACCACCCGAGAAAGTCGATGAGATCGACATGAAGACATCCGAGAATGTCGATGAGATGAAAAACATGATTGACGATGCCATGCACACGTCGTCGGGGGAAGCTTATTACCACGAGGCGAACGAGAAAGTCACACAGACACATGAGACGGTATCCGAGAAAGGCGTTGAGGCAGTTGAAGAGACAACCATGCATGATGAAGAAGCCATGCGGAGAGATAACCAGAAGCGCGGCGTGAAAGAGACGATCGGCGTAGCCACGACGGAGGCCATGGGAAAAACTGACGAAGAAGTCGGTAGACGGAAGATCGTAGAACCTAATGAGGTCAGCCCTAAAGAGATGGAGCGCTTCAACGAGGAAAAAGCGCGCCAGAAAGAAAAAGAGGTGAAGCAGTGGATCAAGGCGAGAAACAGCCTTGAGGCCTACATGAATATCTTGAGGAGCCGAACCAACAACAAGTACAAGCTCGTCGAAAAATTAGAAGCGGGCGAGAAAGACGTAGTCAAGACGACGACCAAGGAGACCTTCGAGGCGGTGGACGAGAACCAAAATCCGAAGGAAAAAGAGATCGACGAAAACCGAAAAGAAGTCGCGGAGGTGGTCGTAAATACCGAAAAGAAGTCGCGGAGGTGGTCGTAAATAAGATCGATGTACTCCCAAGAAACGAGGCAGCGCAATACAAAACTGTTTCTGTGAAGAGACCGTTCGAAAAGAATACGTTAGAAGAAACTAGCCAAAAGGCGAAAGTGGTCCAAGAAGGAAAGTTGACGGTCGAGCAAGATCGAAGAAGCAGACGGACAGCGAAAGCACGTATTGACGGTACGGAAGCGAAAAAGGCTTATAACACAGTTCGACAGGTAAGTACTGCAGCGAAGTGCTCGAGGGCACTTATCGACGGCAAATGGCTAGCCGCGACATATGACAGACGGAAGAGAGTTAAGTTTAAAGAGAGTTGAAAAACCGAAAGACATTGAGATTAAGGGAGGAATTTGTTGAATAATCTCAATGATCTCAAAGTCAAATAAAAACACGAAAGGAGACGTATTGGATTTTGGAATTGAAACCAAGGAAGACAACGAAAAAAGCAGTCAAATAAAGCAAATAAAGAGGTATGTTGAAGCAGCAAATGTTGAAGGCTGAAAGCATGCGTGGATGGAAAATCAGAACTTTGTATGTTTTATATATTTGTCTTATAGTGTCTAGTTGGTCCTATAAAACCATGTGATGTACCGTGTGATTGTATGTGAGTGGGTGAGAGAAAAAGGAGAGACAGTGCATGAGTTTGTGAGTTCGTGTGTAATACAGATAATGAAAAAGGCACCTAGCCTAAATATGTTGTATCCGAAAACTAGAAAGTGAAAGAAGAGATTTCTTCCTCTGTTAAAAAATACTGTTCTCCTCTCACACAGCAAACACTCATCCTTAACAAATAAAAATAAAATAACAGACCAATTCACAGACAACAATGTTGGCTGGAATATTAGCTCGACATTGTCAATGCTGAGCTAGTCAACATTAACAATCTCCCCCTTTTTATCTTTCTTCCCAAAACCCGTGCAGATTTAAAAGTTCCAAAACTCCCCCTGAAGGCAAAATCTACTCAACCACAAAAACATTAAAAGATGGTTAGAGTAGACGCAAACAGAATAGCTATTAAACTATTCAAAGTACTACGAAAATAGTACATTGTCATAACAAGGTCTTAAGTCAAACATCGACAAATAAATATATTCAGCAAGTAAGCATGCAACTATGTAAGCATACGGAGAAGCAAATCAGCATGCACATAGTAAAACCAATTAATCTGACATGAAAAAATAAAGATCAGAGAAAATCAATTATGCATGCAAAAATAGAAAGGACCAGATCTTACTCTCAATGGATTGGAGTTTCCTTCTGATGCTTTCTCGGCTGCTTCTCCTTTTGGTCAGCTCCCCCTGTTTGTTCGTCTCCCCCTGAATTTCCTTATCTCCCCCTTTTTATCTGCACAACCTTCTCCCCCTTTTTGGAAGAAAGAAAAAAACACAGAGAACTTCTCTGTTAGCCAACTTGCAGATGTCGAGGTAAATGTGGGACTAACATTTGGGCCAACATTCTAAGACTCAGAAACAAGTTAGTTCGCCATAAAGAAATCAAAGATAAATTCAGTAAATTAAGATGCAAGACAGAATGGGTAATCCTTGATTATATCAAACACAGTCAAGAACAGAGAGTAATTTTAGCGTCAAGTTCGAATTATCTAATAGGGTATGCTTAAGTGATGAGAGCTCAAGTCGAACCTAAAAGAGACAAATATCCAACAGCACAATAAAACGATCACTCAGTAAATAGGGATAAATTTTTTTATGAGCTGAGTAAATCTAACTGTTGGAATAAAGAGCACTTAGACAGTTTGAGGATGTGGTCGAATTAGGTCAAACCTGTCTAAGTAAACATGGAGATAATCAGTCATGAAAAAATAGAGGAGCAAATCAGATCATGATTCAACCAAAAATACCACGTCAAAAGTCATAGTAAAATCGAGCGAGACTAACCGTTTGAGTGACAATGATGAGCACTTGAGACAAGTGTAACAAGCTGTTCTTCGAGAGTTCTAATGCAATTCTGAGAGATATCTAAACTAGGCATACGAAACTAGTACTGTCAAATTGGCGGGGCGGGGCGGGCTGGCCTGCCGCCCGCCAAAGCCCGCCACTTGGCGGGGCGGGGCGGGGTGGGGCGGTGGCGGGCCTAAAAAACTGGGGACCGCCCCGCCCCGCGGCGGGCCGCGGGCCTGGCGGGCCAGTATTTTTTTTGCTATTTTTTGTTTTAATTTAAAACTTTAATTTACTAATACTTTTTAATTAATTATGGTATTTATTGATAAAATATGAGTAAATATGATATTAATTATACATAATTAATGACATTAATTGTATTATCTAATTAATTTAGTTTTATTTTCTATATTTAGTATTTATTTCTATATATTATATATTTATTTAATATATTATATATATTACAATATTGGCGGGCCGGCCCGCGGGCTAGCCTGCCCCGCCCCGCCAAAGCCCGCGCCCGCGCGGGCTGGCCCGCTGGCGGGCCTAAAAAATTGAAGCCCAGCCCACCCTTTTGGCGGGGCGGGGCGGGCCGGGCCGCGGGCCACATTGACAGTACTATACGAAACTGACACATGCTAACTTAAAAAGTAATGCACATAAACGAAAGCACAAAAATATAGCATGATCAAACCGACAGTCACATATGTTGCCCCAACATAAGACTCAACATTCTACTCTGAAATTCGAGACTTTTCTGTTCAACACCCTAAACTCAATTCTTTCATTTTCTGCCCTACTCACCTCAGTTATAGATAGTATAATGCACAACCCTTATAAGATCCTTATCATCAAGGTTAGGATTTTTGTCGCAAAGAGTACATCGTCACCGCGAATGCCGTGTACCTAGGGAAACTTATTACCTGAACCTTATCTTGAAAAAGAATCGTGAGCAATTTTTTTTTATTTTTTATTTTTTATTTTTTATTTATTTTTTTAAGGAAGAGGCAGGGAACGGTCTACGTGAGTCAAATAATTTCACAGAATAACAGAGAGAACGTTAAATCAAACATCAAAACAGTAACTATCAAGTTCGACATATGCTATGTTGATCCAAATGTTGGACCAACATTCAGATAGACTGATGCAAACCTATGAATTTTTTCAGGTCCGAAAACCTTTCAAAATCCAATGCTTTCGTGAAAATGTCAACTAACTGATGTTTCGTGTCTATATGTTCAATGCGCACTATTTTTTCTACCATATTTCTCAGAAAATGATATCTTATATCTATATGCTTCGTGCGTGAATGCTGGATAGGGTTCCTAGATATGTTGATGGCACTAAGGTTATCACAATACATGAGAACATATTCACACTCTAAACCATAGTCAAACAACATGCTATTTAACCATATTAATTGCGTACAACAACTACCCGCAGCAACATACTCAGACTCAGCAGTAGATAAAGACACACAATTCTGTTTCTTACTGTACCACGCAACTAAATTGTTACCTAAGAAGAAACAGCCGCCACTTGTGCTCTTGCGATCATCCTCGTCACATGCCCTATCAGCATCGCTGTAGCCTACAAGACTCATATTAGTATCTTTAGAGAACCACAACCCTAGGCTACACGAACCACTCACTGAACGAAGAATTCGCTTAACGGCATTAAGATGGGAAACCTTAGGCTCAGACTGATACTAGCACATACACATATGCTGTACATGATGTCGGGTCTACTAGCTGAAAGGTACAATAAACTGTCTATCATGGATCGATACAATGTTGGGTCAACATTCTGTCCAACATCGTCTTTACTTACCTTTTGAGTAGACCCCATGGGCATTTTCATTACCTTAGCCGTGTCCAACCCGAACTTTTTCACAGTGTTCTTAGCGTATTTCTCCTGGGGTATAAAGATATCGTCGCTGCTTTGCTTAATCTGCAAGCCTAAAAAATAAGTTAGTTCCTCGATAATGCTCATTTCGAACGTAATATCCATCGCTTGCACAAACTGATCTAACATAGACTGTGACCTTGAGCCAAAAACAATATCATCAACATAAACTTGGGCAATCAAAACATCAAAACGCGACCCCTTTTACAAAAAAAGTGCGGTCTGTCTCACCTAGAGTGAACCCAAATTCGAGAAATTAGCTAATCTACCATAATCAGACCTAATGCGAAATATAGGAGCACTGAAATTATTCTTTATCATGGCATAAAATTGTTTGAAGAAATCGAATGATACACATTTTTCCCTAAGAATCGAAAATCCATGCATATCTAGAATAATCGTCAATGAGCACATAAGCATATTTCCTACCACCAATGCTATCTACTTCCATCAGACCCATCAAATCTATATGAATTAACTTAAAACAGTGAGCAGTTTTAAAATGTTGGGCAGCATGTTGGTCAACATTATGGCTAACATGCACTTGCTTACCCTTCAAACATGACTCATATACAACCTTACCAAACTCCTTAAGCTTCGGAATGCCTCTGATCGCATCGTGCTTCATAAGTTGCTCCAATGTACGGTAGTTGACGTGGCCCAGTTTGTAATGCCATAAGATCACATCGTCCTCGGCCTTTGAGAGTTGGCACACATCCTTGGATCCGAATTTGTCTCCGACTGAGTAGCAATTTTCACTTGATCTTTTCCCTGCCGAACACGATTGCTGTTAAAAACCTCGCAACATTCTTTATTAAATCTTACCTCAAGGTCATCGTCGCATAGCTGGCGTATGCTAATCAAGTTAGCAACAAGTTCATCGATGTGTAGAACATTGCTTAGCTCTGGGAAGTCAGGCACATTTAATCTGCCTCGTCCGAGAATCCGTCCTTTAGCACCTCCTCCAAACGTCACAGATCCACTCTTTAAGGGCATGTACTAACTAAGATATTCTTTGGTACCCGTCATATGTCGGGAACACCCGCTATCGAAGTACCAAAAATCTGTCACGTTAGCTCGCAAAGAGGTATACACAACATTGCACTTATGCGCGGACTTCTCTACCCAAACTTTCTTAGATGATAAAACAGCATTTGGATTACCAGAATTTGAAGGTGAGCTAGCTGAACTTTCTCCAGATATACCTTTCAACACAGATTTCTCAATGTTGAGCAGGATGTTTGATGACATTTCAGCTGACATCGATTTCTTCGCAGAAATCTCCCCCTTCAATTTCCAGCAATATGGCTTAATATGTCCAGGTTGCATACAATGATTACATTTAAATCGTCTATCCGTACTGGCAGCATGCTTAGTATCCTTTTTAACGACTAAAATCTCACTACTTTCATTCGCAACATGCTCGATTTTCTCCCTAATAAAGACTATCTTAGGTCTATCATGTATAACAGAATCTGAAGCATTAGTAGGCTGAGAATTAAATCCTAAACCTTGCTTATCGAAAATACCTAACGATAATACCTCATCAAGGGTCGATTTACCCTTATTCAACTTCGTGGAAGTTTCGTTGGCCTCGTTTACTTGCTTTTGAAGTATGTCAAGTTCTTTGTCCTTTCTTGTCAGCACGGCCTCCAATTTGTTCATCCCTTCAAGTATGCTTTCAATCATCTTTTTGTTCTTCTCATTCTCCTCGGACAGCGTTTTCACGATGGTTCTTTCTTTTGAATTTTTTGCCTTTTCCTTCTCATATTGCGCGGACAACATCTTGACAGTTTCATTAATCTGAACTCCCGTGCAAACGTCAGTTTCTAAGTTTGCATCATCAGAACTTAAATACCCATCAAAACAGCTTGATTCATCATAATCAAAATAATTTGTTTCCCAGATGTTGAGTCAAATGTTGGCTCAACATCAATTACCGTCGTAAAGCCGATTTGATGATCTTCTTCATTGTATGAGAAGGAATGTATGGTTATTGATGATTGCCTGGATTCCTTAGGGCACTGTTCTTCATCTTCATCATCGGAGAGATCCACCAAAGCAATTTCCCACGTTTGCGAAGTGTGTTTGCACATTCATTGGCATAGTGACCCCAGCCCGTGCACGCCTGGCATCTCACTGAATCCTAATCAATCTTCTTCTTTCCATCAGGATTGCGTTTAAAGAACGGAGGAGTAGACGAAGGCTCTACTTTGGCATTCTGGCCCTTCCTGAATGTCGGGCCAACATTCTGCTCGACATTCTTCTTCTGAAGGAACTTTGTAAATTTCTTCACGAACATAGCCATATCCTCACCATTGTCAGGGTCAACTTCAGTTTGCACCTTGGATGACTGGCTGACTAGGCAATCTTTTGCCGCCTGAAGCTCTCTTTTGGACTTCGAGGTTGGTCTCATAGTTCTTCATAATGTTCATCAACGTGTTGAAGTCCAACATGGACAGATTGTGGGCTTCCTCGACCGCAACTACCTTCACATTAGACTACTCAGTTAGTGTACGAATTGCTTTAGAAATTAATACCTTATTCGAGATCGGATCTCCGAGACTAGCACACTCGCTCGAGATCGCAGAATCTTGCCGAAGTACGTGGTAATGTCCTCGTTTTCCTTCATTCTGAGGTTTTCGAACTGGTTGAGGAGAAGCCTTAGTTGGGTTTCCCTCACACTCGCATCGCCTTCGCAATACCTCTGAAGTAGATCCCACGCATTCTTTGCCGTAGTACAGTTCTGAATGATCTTGAACATGAAGATGTCCACCGAAGAGAAGCTGGCATTTAAGGCTTTGTCATTGAAGTCGGCGGTGTTTCGCTCAGGAACTGCCCAGTCGTCGATCTGTTTCTCAAAGACTTCACCATCAGCGTCGGGGGCAGACTTGGGCGTCGTATAACAGTTGAGAACAGCCTCCCACGCACGCGTGTCAATTGATTTGATGCATTGGCGCACACGAACCTTCCAATAGGCATAATTAGAAAAGGATCAAGAACGCTTAGTCACGTCAAACGGAGGCTCTGGTACGACTTTGAAGTGGTCCCGGTACGATGGATGTAAACACTAAGTTGTAAACAGGATGTTGGGTAAAATTTCGGGGTAACACTCGACCTAACACTCAGGCGCACATCGGAATATTTTGAATACATAGTGACGAAAACTGATAAACACGAGATGTAAATTGTGCAGCAAGTTCTTCAACTTGCTGCGTGCCTCAAGGCGAAATTCCACTACAGCAATGGATGGCAAAATAACTATCCGAAGATAGTAACAACAAGCCTATAAAAACTACGGATCTAAACGATCCTGAAAAACCTGCGAAGTACTAAGACTTCTGAAACCTCAATACTAGGCTAAAAGACAACTCTCGTCATATATAAAACTCGCTCAAACTCGATATATGTTTCGCTCATAGTTTTCGCTCTTTTCGCTCAATATTTACTCCAAGAAAAGCTCTCTCTCGAAAGTTGTCATTATGGCAGCTCAAAATCTCCTTATTTTATAGGCCTGAGCTCCCTCTTGAATTGGTAAAAGATCCCTTGATAATCTTCCAAAATATCTCCTTGAAACTAATTCTCTTTTGATCTTCAATACTTCTATTTTTAGTAAGTGCACCTCTATTGTTGCTCCAGCTGAATCCACACGCTATCCACTCATTTTTGGCTCGTTCCAACACTTAACTACGTCATGCACATTATTAATTAAAGCCACTAAAAACAGGTTAAACGGTTTTTGGGCATGAAAGATAAAATCGAATGTTGACCAATTCACAGACAACAATGTTAGCTGGAATGTTTGCTCGACATTGTCAATGCTGAGACATTGTCAATGCTGAGCTAGTCAACATTAACAATATCGAGTTTCAGCTATCACAGGAGTTCTTTTAGCCTAGCGTTTATGTTTGCAAAAGCCAGGACTTTGTAGGTTTGCATGATCGTAAGTTTCGTAGTTTTCTAGGCTTGATCTTTACTATCTTTCGATAGTTGTTTTTGTAATCCATCTTCGTCGTGGAATTTCGCCATGAGGCACGCAACAAGTTTTTAACTTGCTGCACAAAATTTACATTTTGTGTTCATCATCTCTCTTTACTAAGTTGGTTACAATTTCCGATGTGCGATCTGTGTGGGATCTGATTCCAGGTGTTGGCTTCAGTGTTACCCCAACATTTGTTCAAACATTTAGTCAGATGTTTAGAAGTTAGTTTTTAGATCCATATCGTACTAAGGACCACTTCAAAGGGGTATCAGAGCCTGCGCTTGACGTAATTAAGCGTTTTTTTTATCATTTCCTATGGATGTTTCAAGCTCAAATTCTTTTGGCACGTCAAATTAAGTGGGAGATTTCTTCCTTCCCAAGGGGGGGGGGGGGGGGGGGTGTCTTGGACAAAGCTAAGTGGATGTGCACGGGTTTTGGGAAGAAAGACGAAAAGGGGGAGATTGTTAATATCTAAGATATGAAAAAGATTTTATCTTCCTTCCCCAAAAATAAGTGATGCACTTACCATATGAAAATCATATCAATTGGAGAATGCACCTACCTTAAATAGAAGATATGAGATCACCCAAGAGCTTAAGAAGATTCGAATTCAAATATTGACTATATTTGGGGATATCTTCAATGAGATTCTCAAGAGATCTTTTACCAATTCATGAGGGAACCAAGACCTATAAATAAAGGGGATTTCGAGCTGCCACAATAGAGCTTTCATGGAGTAACTTTTGAGCCCATATTGAGCGAAAATCACGAGATATATCGAGCGAAGCTCATATCGAGTTTGAGCGATCACGATAGTTCTTTTAGCCTAGTGTTTATGTTTGCAAAGTCTAAGGACTTTGTAGGTTTTCATGATCGTAAGATTCGTAGTTTTCTAGGCTTGATTTTACTATCTTTCGATAGTTGTTTTTGTAATCCATCTTCGTAGTGGAATTTCGCCATGAGGCACGCAGCAAGTTTTTAACTTGCTGCACAAAATTTACATCTCGTGTTCATCATCTCTCTTTACTAAGTTCGTTACAATTTTCGCTGTGCGATCTGTGTGGGATCTGCTTCCAGGTGTTGGCTTCAGTGTTACCCTAACATTTATTCCAACATTTAGTCACATGTTTTAGAACTTAGTTTTAGATCCATGTCGTAGTAGGGACCACTTCACGTTTGAAGCCTTTGCTTTCTATGCAAAGCTATAATGGATATTTGTATAAAAATAATCTAACATTAACAACAGATAGAAACCTCAATACTAGATGTACTGTGTGTGTGGGCCACGTTCATTATAATCCTTAAGACCTTTTTTGTTCCAAAAAGAAGCAGCAGATTGAATCGAGTAATAGAACAGTTATAATCTCCTCGAACCATTACAAAGTTCGTTCTCATCTCTACGTTTGGCTCTACATTCCTTAACCACTAATATATAAATTCCGATAAAAGCCTCCATTGATCACCAAGCACCCCATAACTATACTTACAACATTATCTTGTGATAAAATTGATTAACTGCAAAATGGAGGTGTTGCCACCACTTTCAAGATGGCTACTTACGTTCTTGATATTGCTGATCGTCAATGCTTCATTAGAATCCGTCGTTAGTAATGACGACTTTAACCTTGTCGTCAGACGCAGTATGCTCGGCAATGGCCTTGCTTCCACTCCGCCCATGGGGTAAAGCTTTATTCTTTTTTTTTTTTTCTTCATTTTCACTTGCTTTATTACATGTATACTAAGAAGAAGCAAGGGCTTTGTCTTGTTTGTATAATAGTTGGAATAGTTGGAACCATTTCGGCTGCAATATCAGTGAAACTGTGATCAGAGAAACTGGTTTGTCGACCTCTCTCTCTCTCTCTCTCTCTCTCTCTCTCTCTCTCTCTCTCTCTCTATCTCTCTCTCTCTCTCTCTCTATCTCTCTCTCTCTCTCTCTCTCTCTCTCTCTCTCTCTCTCCCTCCCTCCCTCCCTCCCTCTCTCTCTCTCTCTCTCTCTCTCTCTCTCTCTCTCTCTCTCTAAAGTTTCTTTTTTTTTAAGACGTTTGCTTTCAAGGAGTGCTCGTTCTTGCAATATATAACTGTACGAAGTCTTATGATGTTTTAATCAGCTGATGCTCTGATTTCAACTGGCCTTGCCAAGCTCGGATACAACTATGTAAACATCGGTGCGTAAATTATGAACACAATCTCTTGTTGCAGCTTTGGTCTATACATATCATCTGCAACTAATTGCCACTTATCGATTAGCAGACGATTGCTGGGCCGAGCTATTTAGAGACAAAGAGGTGGAGATCTATTTCTTGCTTCCCTTATTATTACCATGTCGTGGAGTAATCGTATCGCGGGCTTCGAATTTCAGGGAAATTTAGTACCTAAAAGATCGACTTTTCCATCTGGGATGAAGGCTTTGTCCGAGTTTGTTCACAGCAGAGGGCTTAAGCTGGGAATATACTCAGATGCAGGGTAACTATTTTCGTCTTCTGAGATACGAGTATTCGACATACTATTTCTTACGACTTCGATCACATGTGATTTTCTTTTTTTCTTGCAGCTACTTAACTTGCAGCAAAGAAATGCCGGGATCGCTTGGGCACGAGGAGCAAGATGCTAAGTCATTCGCTTCATGGGTACTTAGTTAGTTATCGAGCACTTGAGTGAGACGATGAAGGCATGAACGTATCGTTTAGTTTACTCGAATCTTGTTTTTATTGCAGGGTATCGATTATTTGAAGTACGACAACTGTAACAACGGAGGATTGAGGCCAACTCATCGGTAATAAAAGAAAATTTCTTACTTTGCTGAGCCTGAGCCATTCTTAATGATATTCCGATGAGTTTCTTGATTCAGATATCCCATAATGACCCGAGCTCTGATGAACGCTGGACGACAGATCTTCTTCTCACTATGCGAATGGTAACTTTCCAAAGACAATTTTTCGGAGAACTTCAGAAAGAAAAGTTGGGGGAAAAAAATATCGATCCTTTTTTCAGGGGAGATATGCACCCGGCCTTGTGGGGCTATACGGTAGGAAATAGCTGGAGAACTGCGAACGACATAGCAGATACATGGGATAGGTAAGCTTGCTTTCATAGTAGTCGAAATAACCTTAATCCTTTTCTTTTTTCATGAAATAGACGCTGAGAATCATCTTTACTTTAAACAGCATGATATCCCGAGCAGATCAAAACGAAGTATACGCAGATTTTGCCAGGCCCGGCGGATGGAATGGTATATATAATACGCATCCAACTATAACCCTATTTGCATAAACGCCTCGTAATGAAAACGACTGTTTTTCTAAGCAGATCCCGACATGCTCGAGGTTGGAAATGGAGGGATGAAGCAACACGAATACATCGTTCATTTTAGCCTGTGGGCGATCTCTAAGGTTCGTTTACGCCTTGAGGTTCTGTTAACTTTTCGACGCTCTTACTATTTCCTTCTTTTTAACGTTTCGCAGGCTCCACTTCTCATTGGCTGCGATGTGAGAAACGTATCTAAAGAGACAATGGAGATCATAGCTAATAAAGAAGTGATCGAAGTGAACCAGGGTAAGTTCTGCTTGCTCTGTTTTCTCGTCAAAAAAAATTACGACTCTTGATGTATATTGCAGATAAGCTCGGGGTTCAAGCTAAGAAGGTTCGAATGGAAGGGGACTGGGAGGTACGTCGTTCATCATACGAAACTATATATGCATCGATATAAAATAAATTGATCTTTAAAAACAGAGTGCATATGTGTTACCAGGTATGGGCAGGGCCTCTTTCGAGATACAGAGTGGTGGTGATGCTGCTTAACAGAGGATCTTGGCTGACCAACATTACTGCGCATTGGGACGACATAGGGATTTCGCCTGCGACGACTGTGAGAGCAAGAGACCTTTGGGAGGTTTGAAAAATATCCACTATATTATTTTTTGATCTATTTTCAACAATGTTGCTATACTAACTAAGTAGAGGCGTACGAAATGAAAATGGCAGCACAAGACTCTGAAGACGAGGTTTACGAAGAAACTGACGGCAAGAGTGGGTCCTCATGCATGCAAGATGTATATATTGAAACCCATTTCTTAGAGGGGCAATAATATAGTGTTTGATGTAAGCTATGCCTAAAAAGAGGGTTGGAAAGGTAGTTGGTAATAATGTTAGTTGGGTTGTTGTGAACTCTTGCAAGGTCTAACCAATTTGTCGAGCCAAAGAAATATCAGACAAGACATTCAAATGAGGAGAAGATCATTTCTTTCACAATCCATAACCAAGGAAAAGTTGGCTAATAAGGCTCACACAAAGTTCAATAACACCAAGGATTGAAATATATAGACAAGTAGATAAACAATGGGAGAAATAAAAGCACGATGACACATTGTTACAATATCCCGGAATTATATGCATCATTATAATCATTCAGTCTACAGCACCTCCATATAATAGCAGTTACAGTATAAAACTACAAGGAGGAAGAGCGATCAAGAACTCTTATTTTCTGAATATGCATAAGTTGAAGAGGCCATTCTCAATTTTTTTTACCTGTTCTTTGAAAGTGAATTTGGAATATTCCTTGAGATTGCTACGATGGCCTTCTGGGCTACATTGGCTGCAACCTTTTCTACACCATCAAATGACTTTTCGTATTGCTCGTATATGAAACCGATCGTGAATGACAGGACAAATACTGCAAAATTTTGAATGAAGCCAATAAAAATACAATGGAGAACTCTATCAGGCAGATATATAGTGATGTGTGCGTGTGTGTGCATCATACCTAGTCCAACCGTTGCTGTAAAGTAATACGGAATAATCAACTTGCACAAATATAGGACACTTGCTGCCTGCATGTGTTATAAAAATATGTGCAATGTTACTAAGAGAAGGCTAGAATTAAGTTGCAACGATGGGACTCCTACATCAATGTAATGTAAAAGGAGAATAATGTTGTGTAAAAAATAGTCAGATACTTATGAAGCCACAAAAGAACTGAGTAGGGACACACACCTTTAAGAAGATAGACCAATCTTCTCCTTCCGCCAAAGATTTTATAATTGAGCATAGTTCGTTCCACAAACGCGTAATGGCAAAAAAGGGAATCCTCATATCAACTTCTGAAATTTCAAAGACGGATTGTGATAATCTACTAATTTTGTATCCACACCTGTCGAAAAATCATGTGAACAGAACAGAAACCAACTAATGTTAGTTAATTCGAAGAAAAATAAAAACTGGGATTATGTTTATAATGCAAACTTCTGAATTATTACACAGTCAACGGTAGAACGTGATTCCCACAGAGCAATACGGTGGTCAGTAAAAGCAGCTTGGCAACAGATGAGATAAAGGTTCTACCAGAGAGGAAAAACCAGTGATAGAGAAGGGCAAGAAACAAGAAACAAAAGAAAGTTCTCTTTTCATCTCTCCAGAGCAAAATATCAGCAACTGCAATAAAAGTGGAGCTACAATCACTTGCGGGGAGAGGAAGTCAAAAGAAGAATCTTATAAAGCATCAGATGCTGATATAAACATCAGAGAAACAAACGAACTTCCTTTTACAGAGCAGAAGAAACAACAAACCTTTTCCACCCCCTAACAGCTTATCCACTTTTGATGGTTTATCAAAATCGCATCTTTCCAGAGCCGCATCTGTGGCTAAATGAGAAAATGAATCAGCAGTCAAGGTCATTGCCTCCTGCGCTAGAAAAAACGTCGCGTTATGACTCAAGGATGGTTGTGAAGTTCCTCATGGTGTGAAACATGATGGGAAGTAAACAGAACTTATAAACTGACAAGCGGTCACTTATTAACAGCAATTGTAGATCCTAATAAGATAAAGGGAGAGCATGCAAATACAGAATCAGTAAAGATAAGACCTACTTCCAAGGAAACAATTGGTTCGTACAGAATATGTCTCTGAGCTTCGGAGCAGTTGAATGTCCGTGTGCGAAGAGCTAAAGTAGCAACATTGATAGCTGAGGTCCATGGATCAAAATTTTTGGAGTCTGATTTCAAATGCAGTGATTTCATAAGAGGAACAATAAAGGAAAGTATCCAAACAGGAAGACTGATGACCGGCCTGCAACAGCACAACATAAAATATATAAGAAACTATGTCCAACAAAAGCTCAATTGCAGCGGAATTCAACATATTCAACAAAATATATGAAGTAAAACTATCAACACATAAAAGTGCATCTCGCAAAGCATACAAATTGAAAAAAAAAAAATCAACTCTTCAAGATGTAAAAAACAGACAGAGTAAAACATTTTGATACCTATGGTAGCCTAATCTCCCCAGCAAGAGAGATGCAAACTTCCAGAACTCCACTGGAACCATATTAGTTATGAAAAAGGCCTACAAAAAATTCCGGTCTGGTACATCACTCGCATATTGAGAAATTTATTATTAACAATAACAAAGCGAGATAAAAGATTAAAACTACCTTCCCAGATGCAGAAGTCATCTGTGAACTCAGAGATGCTTCAGCACAAATATGAGCATGGGCAAGGTTGTCAACATATGTCAAGTCTGAGATACAGTTTCCACTTCCTATAATAAACTGAAATGAGAAAGCCTATTACTAATTCAAAAACGTTACGGACTTACTAAACTATAGTAAACTGAAATGGGAAAAGCCTATTACTAGTTCAAACCAATATTGACGTGACAGCAACAAAATCAAAGTGCTAACAAAAAAGGTTAAGATAATACAACCAAAAGTCCTTCATTCTAGTGGAAAGATCAGATTCTGATAGGTGTATTTATCAGACTAACACGTGTTATGATAACATTTCTCACACAAAAACAACACCCAAAAAGAGAGAATTTTACTCGGATAAAACAATGAGAGACATGCTAGAAAAAACATACAAATGAAATAATCAGCTAATATATGAGTTTGTAAAGTAGCTCAGAAACCTTAGCCCAGCTGGATTTGGCAAGATTCACCAGCATTGGGACCAAATGGTTATCTCCAGGACCGAATATGTTGCAAGGACGGAGAGCACAAGTTAAAAGACCATCAACATCATTAGCAGCTAAAATTATAGCCTCTGCTTGTGCTCTAAGGTCAGAGACCATGTCCCAATACTGAATCAAAAAACATACAGCAGATGTTAGATATTCCTCAAAAGAAGAACTCCATAAACCAGGACTATCAATCAACAACATACTTGGCCAGAGTACGGCAATGATTCATCTCCAGCTTGTATATCATGTGCATTGTCGAATACAACATCAGCAGAACTATTGTATATAAGTTGTTTCACTTTACATTGTTGGCAAGCATTCACCACATCCTTTGCACCTAAAGGATCAAGAAAACACCAGACAGCGCTTCAATTTCTACCACGGCAAAAGAGGAAAGGAATGAGGAAAAGTACCTTGAACTATGATTTGGTAGCAAGAGTAGAAATCAGCGGGCCACGAATCCATATCATCAATGTAAAACACCGCAGACACACCTTGCAATGCTGCAGACAAAGAACATGTACAATGCTCAAAATAAAAATATTACGTAAAAAAGAAACTCATAAATTGAATACGACCACTAACATATCATCTTATGCATTTACTGGGATTCGAAACGTCTTTGCAAGTAATTCATAATATTAAAATAGTGACAAAAAAAACTACTCAAAGGTGGCTAAATTAACTAAACAACAGCAAGATATACAAACCGAAAATTCAGATTACTTGAACTTCACTGGAAAATCAATATACATAGTAAAATACACACAAAAAAGAACTCTCGGACAGCTCAAGTAACTAAAAATAGCAAGAAACGTTAAAAGAAAACTCCGATCACTAGAACCACAGCGAAAGTCATACCCACCAATCGACTAAGTCGACAATACAGATACAGCTCCTCGGACACAACAGAAATCAACAAAACAAAACCGCTAGCTGCGATTCAAAGCACGACCTTGTATAATTTGCGATTTATACGAGAGACGATGATCAAGATTGAGGTAGCTAGCGCGTCCGCAATCAACAGCGTCAGCGAGGATAGCAGAATCTGCGGTGGACGATTCTCTGTAGCGATCGACAATAGTCACGATCCAATTGGTTTTCTCCTGCCTCAGAAGCATGTCAACGACAGCACGGCCGACGAATCCTCTACCCCCCAACACGCAGCACGCCTTCGTATTCTTCCTCTCCGTATTTTCGGTATCATCGAGATTCGCCATCTCAAATCGATGAAGAATAGTAAAACAAAACCTTCGTCAGGTGAGAAGAGAGCAATCAGTAATGAACTAAATCAATTCAGGTAGTGGAAGCTGGACGGGCTTTGACCTTTCTCTCTCTCTCTCTCTCTTCTCCCTCTCTTTTTTCCATTTTTATTCGTTTTTATTTTTAATATTTCTATATTTTTCTTTTCAAGAAAGTAAAATGGATGCTCTCCATCTACTATATATATATTAAAACCTCTAAAAATTAATAATATTGGGAACATAAAATTTTATTAATTTAGATAGATAATCAATAAATTAATATTTTATTAATTAAAAGAGAAACTCTTTAAATTCAACAAATTTAAAATGTATTGACGATAAATGAATTCAAATGTATTTCATTAATTATTCTTATATTCAAAACAATTTACAAGTGTGAATTAAAAAAATCATTTCAAAATTAGTCAATGTACAATATCAAATCCTCTCCGGATCTCATTGAAGCATCGTTCAACCAACTTTTCAGAAGGATGAGGATATTAATCTACGCAAAATAGCGACAACAACACTTCATAATTTTGTTGCTGCTAGAGAAAAGACACCGAAACTATTGACTGCAATTAAAAAAAGTTGGGGATGAAATCCAATTAGATTAAAATTTAAGAAAATCTAGTAATAAATAGATTCTTATTTTAGCAAATTACCATATAATTGTAATTTTTATGAATTATTAATTTAGAGTTTTAGGGATCTAATATTTACAAAGGAATTTTCAAAAAAGTTATTATCTTATTATCTTATCGAATTTGACGATTTTTAACAAAAGCCAATGTAGAGACCGAAAGATTTTATTATTTTAGAAATGTTATTAATTTATCGAGTATTAATTTATAGAGGGTTTTTACTGTACTACACAAAAAGGAAATTTTTTCGAGTGACGAAAAAGCTTCAAAGTGAAGCAAAAGTAGGTGGTCTAACTTTGGCTTCAAAGCCAAGCAAAATACACGCTGAACAAATAAAAATATCATTACTTCTATACAGAGCCATTTCTGTCGCGTATGGTCACTTCCTTCTGCACAAATTTTGGGATGAAAAAGAACAACCAAATGCTTCTGCATCAGACTCTCACCTTTTCAGTCTTTCAATTGCGTTGGAATCTATTCCATTTGACCGAGGTTTTTGCTTTAGGCATGCGGAAAAGATTTGCAAAAGCATAATACGTAAAAGTGCTGATATATATATATATATATAATATATATATATATATATATATATATATGCCTCAGAATCAGTATGATCTTTTCCTATTTGGACATGAGAGAGGTATTCTATGAAAACTTCTTACAATCAGACACGCTTCCGCCGTGTTTCATATTTAAAAAAAAAGGCTCAATGGATGCTAATGGTATTGTGCATTTGATCGTAATTATTGACTATTGTTCTTGTTTTCTCCTACTTAATAATTCCTATTGTTCCACGGAAACTATTTAAAAGGTTGAATCTTTTCTCCATAAGCGACGTACTTAGTGCTGGCTTGTCAAAACCTTCCTGTAAGTGCTTGTTTGGTTTGGGGGTTTAGTAATTTTGAAGGTGGGTAAGACATGTCAGACTGTTTGGTTCATGGGTTTATCTAAACCATGGTTTATATAAAACCATACTAAACCCATGCAGACGTGTTTAAATAAACACAGCTCCTCACATGTGTTTATTTAAACCCACTAACCAAACACGCATTTTATTTATACCATTAATTTGTTTTATATAAACCCTTACTTAATTAAACCTTCCTAAAGATAAACCTATCAACCAAACGAACGCTTATATTCACTTGGACTTGAAAGTAGGTAGCTTTCCGTAATATATTACTCCCTCCGTCTCATAAGTTTATGGACATTTGGGTATCGGCACGGGAATTAAGAAACTGAATATTTTAATAATATAGTGTGTAGGAAAGGTAAAAAGTGTATATTTTGACACGTCTTTTAAGAATATCTAATATTATTATATTGATTGTTTGTGATAGGTTTTTTGCTAAATAAGGAAATGTACAAAAAGAAGTGGGACGCCCGATTTAGTAAAATGTACAAAAACTTTTGGGACGGAGGGAGTATCATCAAAGTGTAATCCGAGAAACTCAGAAATGTTCAGATGGACTCAAAGTAGGTAGCTCTCATCATTATTATCATCAAGTGTAACAAAAGCCCAGAAACTCAAAAATTTTGATTTCCAAGTAGCTTTCCTTACTTCATCAAAATTATCATCGAAGTGTGTCGTGGTAAAGCCCAGAAACTCGCAATGTGGATTAATATAAACGGGAAACTGAAGTTGATCGAAAGAGTAAATATAGTTTTTAAGTGATATTATATAACCATCTTTTATGTATTTATCTACATAAAAATTGAAGTTATGTACTTGTGTTGTGTGGAGTGGAATGTGGATGCCCGTGCCGTAATTTCAAAATTTTAACCTTGGGCAAATATTATAAATCCTAAACGTTGAAGGACCATATTGCAAATAAAATCAACAGTTTTAATATAAAGGGGAAATTTCGAATCAGTACCTACTAAGCAACTTTGTAAAGCATTCAGTCCCTGTCAGAAGCCCCATTAGTTTAAAGGACCAACTATTTCAAAAATGGCAGAGAAAAGGACTAAAAATATGTATTGACGAAAAGACCCTTCCCAACATACTGTAAGTGTTATTTTCTGGCGATTTTCTGTTACGATGTTAGACTATATTGTTATAAACGTCTGGTAAACTGTTATTTTTCATCCCTTATCTGTTACTACGATGCAGGAAATTGTTACGACAAAGAATATTTTATGAATCTCGTTTCTACAGCAAATCAAAATCCGACGCAATTTCGAATCGTTTTTACAGTAAACCGAAATTTCAAGTGCCCATTAACCAACCAATTTTGGCGTGTAAGGTATGATATATTGTGGTATTGACGACGGAAGATGTAAGATTTGTAATGAATTTTATTTTAGGGTTCTAATTTGCGAAAATAAGATTAAATCAAAACCGTTTTGAGCAACGATTACATCTAATATGTATAAATTCGAAGTACCCATAGAATGGGGAGCTCGGTGCGGCACATTGTTTGGTCGTTCGTCCGACGTTCATCTTTTAATTTCGCGAAATACGATCAATCCCAATAATTTGGGTCTGTGTCTAAACTGTTACTCGCAGTATCAAATATGTTACCTGTTTCGCCAAAATCGTTACTAGGTCTGTCAAAACTGTTATTAAACTAAACTTAATTGTTACCATGTGTAGTGTTCTAATTTGCGAAAATAAGATGAAATCAAAGCCGTTTTGACAACGATTACATCTAATATGTATAAATTCGAAGTACCCATAGTATGAGAAGCTTGGTGCGGCACATTGTTTGCTCGTTCGTCCGACGTTCATCTTTTAATGTTGCGAAAATACGATCTACCCTATAAAGTTGGGTGTATTTTTTTCATTTTGGACGAATTGTAAAATTCTCAGGATTTGTTACTAGTATATGCGCTTTTGTTACTATGTTGACTAAATTTGTTACTAAATTGTTGGTGAAATTTTGGGCGGAAAAACGAGAATGAGATGAATTTTTGGCGGGAGTCTAAGTAAAATCAAGCATATATTATCTGTTACCCAATATGTGTAAACTGTTACTAGTTAATGTTTATATGTTACTAGAATTGTCATAGTTTGTGAATTAGGGTTTGTGATTAAAATCATAGCTTAAACCAATATATTCTTATCTAAAACTTCGTAAATTCATATATTTTAGTGAATATAGCGCGTTTGCAATATAAAATTTGAAAATCATAAACTATAATTACATATTACATTGTTAGTTTGACTATGTATTCTGTTACTCGTGTTGTGTTACCGTGTTACCTAGATATCAATTTCTGTTATCTTCTCCTCTTCAAATTGTTGTCGATCACCGATAAACTGTTACTGCATGAAATCAGTAAACAACATAGGGTTTACGTTTAAGATTAATTGACGATGTCATAGATTTTGTTGAATCATTTATGTTAGGTCGGCCATCTGGATTGTAGTAAACAACTAATAGTTCATATATGCAACGTGGCGAGTAAGTAAAATCAATTTCGTAGAAGCATGATCATCCTTTCAAGAAGAGTGCTACTTGTTCTCCATACTATATACTTCAACTTCTTCAATTCCAATATAATCTCCACGAAAATCATAACTAAACTAATATATTGTATCTAAAACTTTGTAAATTCTTATATTTTAGTGAATGCAGCGCATTTACAATATAAAATTTGAAAATCATAAAGTAAACTAATTACATATTAAATTGTTATTTTGACTATGTATTCTGTTACTCGTGTTGTGTTACCGTGTTACCTATATATCAATTTCTGTTATCTTCTCATCTTCAAATTGTTGCTGATCACTGATAAACTGTTACTGCATGAAATCAGTAAACAACATAGGGTTTGTGATTTAGATTAATCGAAGATGGCACTAATTTTGTCGAGTAATTTATGTTAGACCGACCATCTGAATTGTAATAAACATCTAATAATTCATTTTCACAACGTTTTGTGTAAGTAGAATCAATTTGGTAGAAGCATGATCATCCTTTCAAGAAGAGTGCTACTTGTTTTTTATACTATATACTTCACCTTCTTCAATTCCAACATAATCTTCACAAAAATCACAATCTAAACTAATATATTTTTATCTAAAACTTCGTAAATTGACATATTTTAGTGAATGTAGCGTGTTTGAGTATAAAATTTGAAAATCATAAAGTAAACTAACTACATATTAAATTGTTATTTTTACTACGTATTCTGTTACTCTTGTTTTGTTTACTTGTTACCTACGTGTCAATTTCTGTTATCTTCTCGTCTTTAATTGTTGCTGATCATTCTTAAACTGTTACTGCATGAAATCAGTAAACAACATAGACTTTACGTTTAAGATTTAGCGAAGTTTATTCAAAAGAAACATCTTACACATAATTATCAGATACACATAACACCAAATTGTAGCATCTTCGCCGTCGCTGCTCATGGCCATCGCTGCTCGTCTTCGATTTCTTTGATTAATTTGGGGGTTATCGATTTGGTATTAGCGAAAAGAATTTAAGTAGTAAAAGTTATACATAAGTAAGTTAGATATTCACAGGTATTTGAATCAAGATCATTTGAATTTTAGATCGAAAGTTATACTACAAAAGGTCCAAGTTGCCATTTTGGGCGATGCAGAATGCATAGTTTACTCAGATGCATAAATTGTTACCCAGATTGCATGAACTGTTACCCAGAGTAAATAAATTGTTACACATATGCATAAACTGTTACTCGAAATGCATAAATTGTTACCCAGAAATCATAAATTGTTACTTAGCGAGCGTTTTATTAGCAAAAGCTTCAATCATGGGCTGCGTCAAATTTCTCCGCGATTAACATCAATATTTTCATTGAATATTAAGACCCGACCAATTTCACCTTGTTCGGTCACTGAAGTCCAAATTTTTCCTTGTTTCAACGAGATTTTCGGATTACTTTTAATACATTATTCCATTATAAACTTCAAAAATTTTCATTGATTAGTGACACCCATGGGAAATTATCATCGATTTAACCTTATTCGTTCATTAATGTCGAGATTGAGCCGGCTTTTAGATCGTAACTTTTGGTCTTTTTTGAACGTGGTTTGTGCATTCATCGGTTGGAAGAGACGAATGCATAGTGTTACCCAGAATGCGTTAATTGTTACCGAATATGCATGAACTGTTACCCAGAATGCATAAAGTGTTACCCAGAATTTAATAAATTGTTATCCAGGATGCATAAATTGTTACCCAGTATGCATAAATTGTTACTAGCGAGCGTTTTACTAGCAAAAACTTCAACCATGGGCCGCGTCAAATTTCTTTGCGATTAACATCAATATTTTCATTGAACATTAAGACGCACGACCAATTTCACCTTATTCGGTCACTAAAGTCCAGATTTTTCCTTGTTTCAACGAGAATTTCGGATTACTTTTAATAAATTATTCCATTATAAACTTAAAAAATTTTCATTGATTAGTGACACCCATGGGAAATTATCATCGATTTAACCTTATTCGTTCATTAATGTCGAGATTGAGCCGGCTTTTAGATCGTAACTTTTGGTCTTTTTTGAACGTGGTTTGTGCATTCATCGGTTGGAAGAGACGAATGCATAGTGTTACCCAGAATGCGTTAATTGTTACCGAATATGCATGAACTGTTACCCAGAATGCATAAAGCGTTACCCAGAATTAATAAATTGTTACCCAGGATGCATAAATTGGTACCCAGAATGCATAAATTGTTACTTCCCGAAATCTTCAATATACGTCGCATAAAAAATTTTGATTCAAAATTCTTCACAACTTCTTTCGTAAACTCAATAATTCTCGTTCATTAGCAAAACCCATTATCATATTCATTCAATTTCGTCTTAATCGGCCATTAAAATCGATATTTAGTCCATTTATATTCTCGTTTTTTCGAAGTGAAATTTCGACATTGTTTCTTCTTAACTCTAAATTATTCGTTTATTATAACTACCCGTGGAAAAACGAAGTTGATCCCATCTTCTTTGCACCTTAAAACGACATTTCAGTCATTTCTATGGTCCTCATACCAACCCAAAATCGAAAGATGAAGATGATGGCAAATGGCTGTAATTTTGCCAACCACAAAGGACATATTTGTCATTTCCTCTCACATGGGTCCTTGAAACTATTGTTTTCGGTACCTAGGTCCTTCAGCCTAATTTTGGTACTTATGGGGCCTGAAACCTTTTCAAAATTAGATATTGGGGACTGAACCCAAATTTACCCTAATATAAATTGGGTCGTACGTTTGTAGCCCTAGCCTCTGCAATTGCGTCCCTAGGTTTTACCCATTTTGTTGTTTCTCGATAATTCCCATCATCAACAACCATCGGCTCGATAAATTTAACTCCACTGATGGCGCGCGAGAACCCGCCGTCGAACAATTTGTGGTTCGGAAACCTACCTTCGGATGCTACGGATGCAGAAGTGAAGTTTCTTTTTGAGCAGCACGGAGAGATCGATTCAATCACGACTTATCCTTCCAGAAACTACGGATTTGTGTATTTCAGAGACGTCGAAGCGGCCAAATCGGCGAAACAGGCCCTTAGCGGTTACCCGCTGCGCGGAAGCCCCTTGAAGATCGAGTTCGCAAAACAGGTATGTCGTGTAGAGATTTTTTTCCCCGTTGTGGTTTCATTTTTTTAGTGTTTATTTTTGGTGCGTTGTTATGATGGATAGACTGGACTTGTCATTGGATGGTTGGTTCGCTGAATGCTTTTGTGCCATCGAAGTCAACCTCTAGTTTTTTTTGGGGGGGGGGGGGGTGTGGATAGTTTGATATGTTTTGGAACTCTGATTCGTCACAGAGACTAATTAAATGCAACTGTTCCGGATTAGGATCATGGATATGTACTGTTAATGAACAACTAGCTTTGCATCTTGGCCGTATGTATATGCTGAAGCGTGCTTATTAATCTTTGTATATGATAGGATACTTAAGATGTAACTGTGAACATGCAAATTATAGTACTTCCAAATATTGCCATTGCCTCAATTGTTTACATTTGTGGCCACATACAAAACCATTGAGAGTGTTTCTGTATATATCACTATTAGCCAATAATACTTTACCCTGTCTGTTGGTATCATGGTTATCTCTGAAACTTTATGCTGTTCTTTGCAAGTAATCATATGGCTTCTATAATTGTTTGACTTGTTCCTTGTAGGCCAAACCTTGTAAGAGTTTATGGGTGTCAGGAATTAGCAATTCTACGTCCAAGGAGGAATTAGAGAAGGAATTTCTGAATTTTGGCAACATTCAGGAATTTAGATTCCTCAGAGATAGAAACACTGCATATGTTGATTATTTCACCTTGGAAGATGCTTCCCAGGCGTTAAAAACTATGAATGGGAAGCGAGTTGATGGTTCCCAGTTACGCGTCGATTTTCTTCGATCAAATTCATCCAGAAGAGTAAGTAGCTACTTTCTTGAAATCTCATGTTACTCCTGACAATGTTGTATCAGATAATAGAATATCATATAGTTTCCTGCTTGATGTCCACAATTGAACGGTAAAAATATAGGTTAGAAAATCCAATTTTTATAATACCCTTTAAACTCAGACGAAGAGAATATGCCGAGTCTTAACCAGAAAGTATGATATGGTTCTGCTATTGATTTGGTCAGCTACTATAGGAAATAACATGTGCATTCTTGATTTAATTATATTATGTTCTATATGCAGGATCAGGGCCACGATGCAGGGCAATTTCCAAATAGAATCATGGGGCCTTCTGATCATTATATGGAGCATGGCATTCCCGGGTTCAAAAGGCCATTTGTAAGCTTTATTACTTTCATAATTACAGTAGTTAATTAAAAAACCTTTGTTTATTGAAATGCATAGAAGCCTGTCAACAGATATGAAAATCACTTTCGTTGTGCTTATAAAGTTTGGCTTGTCGATTGTTTGATATTTATTGCACGCCATTCCATGCCTTTTCTCTACTTGCAACCTTTTCTTTTTCTTATGTGCAGCAATTTCTTTCCATGGGGTCACCATCTGGGGAGGGACCCAGTAAAGTATTGAGAATTAGTCACCCTCCTTCTGTAGTCATTGATGACGATATGCTTCATAATGCCTTGATCTTGTTTGGGGAAATTGAAAGAATAAAGACATTTAGTGACAGCAATGACGCCCTTGTAGAATTCAGAAGCGTTGAAGAGGCTAGGCGGGCAAAAGAAGGGCTGCAGGGGAAGCTCTTTAACGACCCTCGAATCTTAATTGAGTATTCTAACGTTGAATTTCCTGGTGGGAGAGGTCTGCCTGGTGAACATCCATTTCAATCCCTTCAGATTGGCCATCACCAGCCTGGTTTACTGGGTAGCAAACCCATGCAACCATCGTTGCCTAGTGGTCATGGACATGATCCTTACGTAAGATCTGACGTGGCAATTCATAGCATTTAGCAGCACCGTTTATCTGGCAATTCGTTGCAGCTTATTTACTTCTATTTTTGTGAGTTTCAGAATCCCAGTTCCCAAAATCTTGTCGGAGGCCTTAACTGGAAAAGGTCATCACCGCCACTCAGTGTGGTTTCTTCTTCTGTTGCATGGGATGCACTTGATGCTGGGCAAGATCATAGGGTATCTAAAAGGTCTAGGTTGGATGAACAGCATGGCTTGCATATTATACGCGGTGGATCTCCTGGTTTAGCAACAAGGGGACCTGTTGGACTTGGAAAGCGCCATCTTGGTAATGATTGCATCTGGCAGGGTGTTATTGCGAAAGGCGGAAACCCGGTTTGTCACGCTCGATGTGTTCCCCTTGGGCAAGGCCTAAGTTCTGATATGTGAGTTTGCTATTCAGTGACATTATGTTGAATTTCTTTTATTTATTTATATTTAGGTAGTTCCTTATTCCTATATTTGGTGAAACCGATTTAACTGAAAAATATTTATCTGTGTATGCATGTGGTTTTTCCCATTACAACTAAAGGCCATTCTTCCAAACATGGGCCTTTCAGACAATACCAGGGTGACGATTGTTATAGATATATAGCTGTACCAAGCATGATAATATTTTCTTCCTTGCTGTATTTAGTTGTTTCAGATTCATTTTTGACAATTTCAAAAGATATATTTAGTCACCTGCTGTTACATCTTAGTTTGAGGAATTGTATGTTTATTGAAGTTTCCACTTTGTTTATGTTCTTGTGCACGCTGTCTTCTCATCGTCTTATTGTATGGTATGTTTGTACAGACCCGATGTCGTTAACGTCTCTGCCAGAACCAGCTTGGACTTGCTGACCAAACATTACGAAGACGCCATCGGATTTGAAATTGTTTTCTTCTTGCCTGATAGTGAAAAAGACTTTGCGTCATATACTGAATTCCTTAGATATCTAGGATCAAAAGACAGGGCTGGAGTCGCAAAGTTTGTTGATGGGACAACACTATTTTTGGTGCCTCCATCAGACTTCTTAACTAACGTACTTAAAGTTTCCGGGCCTGAACGCCTTTACGGTGTAGTTTTGAAGTTTCCTCAGGCCTCAGGTGGTCCCTTGAATCCTCATTCAATACGTCATGAGTACCCAGATCCACATAGAGTAGGCTACGCTGCTATTCCTCGAGAGGAAAGGGTCTTGCCTCCAGATAATCTAAGGCCAATTTCTGAGATTCCTCTAAAATCTGCTGGTCCATTGAATAGCTCTTTGCCAACACAATCTGTCCTTACAGCTGCATCAACATCCCAACCGAGTTTGGTTTTGACGCCGGAACTTATTGCCACTTTGACTTCATTGCTTCCTAGTTCCACTAGTTCTCAAGCTACGTCGTTGCCTCCAACCACATATATTCCGACTTCACCCTTAAACGAAGTTCCGCGGCCCAACAACGATCGCCAGGTGCTGGATCACAGTAACCAAGTTGTGCATCAGTTGGGTGCCCAAGCCAATGCGTTTCAACATCATCCATCTGGTCAGGCAATGCCTATGATGTCCAACGCAGCCAACCAATATCATCCTCCGATAAACATGTATGGCCAAATGCATGATCGTGCAACTAGTTTTCCGCCCCAAGTAGCCCCTTCAGTGCCATTGCAAATCCCTCCAGTTACATATTCGTCCGAAAATACACAGCGCCATGGTAGTTCCCAGGATTCATCTATCTTCCAACAGTCATCATATCCTCTTCCATCGGCAAAGCAGGATGTTGGTGCTGGTGTCCCTAGTATGCAGTCCTATGTGCCTCAACCTTCTGTAGTTGAGCACATCCATCAAAGCCAACGTCCTCCCTCTGTTTCAAGCGGGATGTCCCAGGAAAGTGGAGAAACTGAGGCTGATAAAAATGAGCGTTACCAGAGAACACTTCTTTTTGCAGCTAATCTCCTTTCTCGCATAAAAGAGCCAACAAGTAGTCAGAGCGGCGATGGTGCAGGGAGTCGCTGATGATACAATCCATTTGCCAGGTAATTTTACCATCTGAGTTTGCCTTTTTCAGTAAGTCCATTCATTTATTTTGCTTGAACCTTGAACTATGTGTGTTGCGGTATGGCCTGTCTTGCAATGCTTATCATATTAGGTTAAAGGTTAAACTAGGTATATCTTTGTAGATAAAATATGAATGTGAAGGATGATGAGATTTTGATTTAGGTATTACTGCTAGATTTAACCTAGGCTTGTGCCGTAGATTTCGTGCTGAGAAGAATAGGAAAGTTGTGAAGGTAAGATTATAAGAGCATAATCTATTGTTTGTGCAATGATGAACTTCGTGTTTTCCATGCCCGTATTCGGCATACCAAATGGAAGGTTAGTGTCTTGGTTAGTCGGATGTTACATGTAAGGGAAAGTGCTAAGAAAGTATGCAGTGCTAAGAAAGTATGCACTATTGTTTGCTCTGACCAGTAGTGCATGAGAACTGTAATAACTGCTATCTAGTGTTGGACTCCGGACTTATTTTTGCTACCAAAGTATGTCTTGTCGAATAATACTTGGGGAGCGGCACTGTGGATTTGTTGTTTTGCTTGGTGTTGATTGGTTATTTTTATGTGAATCTGCTTGATTTTGTCTGTGACAACATAAAATACCGAGACAATAAATTGGTCTTTTTTGTTAATACATAAACTCTAACCTCTTTCACAAGGTCATGATTAGTAAAACTGGGTGGGTTGGGGATGGGATCCTTCTCTAGTTTTTTTGTTTACATTTTAAAAAGTGAGCTTTTGTTGGTTATTTGCTTTTCGCTGTTATACTTGAATTCTTCATAGGATAATATTAATGTACGGATCATTGTTTTATACACACAATATATATACTATATATTAATCCACAGTAACACAGTAAAAATATGATTCGTTGCACATTGTGCTTGCTCGTTTAAATATAACTTCGTTGCCTGCGTTTTCGCCTAAGCCTCCCGTCAAATTTCAACTGTTTTTTTGCTTATGCAACGTGAAAATCTTCGTGCTCTTTTTTCCTAAAACCTGCCTAGGTTTTCCCGTCGCCCTTAACAATAGTCATAAAACGTTCTTCAAGTTACGTCTGTTGTAGTTGCGAACGTGTAATTGCCTGATTTAACAAATACTAAAGATTAGAACTCCCTATTTATAGCTGCGCCTCTTCTTCCAACTTCGAGCTAAATAGTTGACCAGACTACGATAATCTGCTTCATGACTTTCTGCATATATGATGCAGAAACATTTTGCGTTTTTTACTTCGTCCGTGGAAGTACACGATAAGCTTCCCCTATAGAATTTGCAGTTGCTGACCCCTTGAACACATATCAAATCGTTTTTCAGCCACCTTCTATACAAAAAATGTTTGCACTATTAATATCTGTTAGCATTTAACAAGTTGAGCAGTACACTCAGTAGCATAATGCATCCCACAAAAGGGTATGCGCCGAATGCAAATGACGATAGTACCCCTGTTAGACTGTTTTTCGTGTCTGTGTTCCTCTGTGACTAGTAAAAACCCAAAGCACCTTTTCATGCGACGTTTCAAATCCGCGGATGGGTTCGTATTTCTTCGTTGCCAATATCTGTTGGTTTTTCGATGGCTTTTCATGTCCTGAGCCAAAATCGATATCTGTTGAACGAACGTATCTGCAATCGATATCGATTGTGATTAGGTCGGAGAACGTGGTGAGTTTTTGTAAAAATAAACAGATGGATTTTTCCAACTTGTCTATCGAATATGCCCACAGTTACAGTTTAATCAGGCTATCTTGGGTTAAAACCAAGTTCAAATTGTGGAGCTTGTTTTGATTGGTAGATAATCTGAATTGGTTCTCCACCCGTTTATTATGTGACGTTCATTCGATCTGCAAAATGCGTTCAGGGTTTGTTTCTGTCTCCTATCTATCATTTTAGAATATCCATTTTTCTAAATTAAAATTCGAACTAGAATATTCACCTGTGCGTATCTAAATAGAAAGTGAAAGCGACTTATAACCAACTGCACGTATTTATTCACATCTCCCTTGGTACTTCGGCTGTTATCAATTTTCGTACCTGGCTAATAGATATCGATTGAATGTAATAAGTAAGACATGGGTATAGAACATAATTTTTTTTTCCTTCTGTTCTGTGTCAATCTGTAGGACGAGGAAGAAGTGCCGTTCGAATGCGCTACGTGGCGTCGACAGTAGTCCATCGTCGTATATCCGATGCTCCTTTCATCGTCGTTTTCATTTTTTTTTAATGGGTGAAATTTCATGTCTCACTACCTTACTCTGTAGGATTATTTAATTTGAATTTGTAACGCTGTCAATTTATCTCTCTGTTTTTCTCATCGTTGACCAAATTTAAGGATCTCTTGAAAATAGTTGGATCTGCGAGTAGTTATCCGAAAGTCGTTTAACCTCATTCGTTGGGTTTCATCGACGCATAAAACAAACTTTTATCAGAGGAAAATGCAAAAAATTTCAGTTCATCGAATATCAGCAAATCTGCGTTGCCTACATCTATCCGAATCAGTTCATCTCTATTCACTCTCTCACACACACGCCCTCACACCTAGAATCATCATAAGATTACAGATGGTTAATTGAGAAGAGAGGTTGACATCATCATCGTTATCAGAGAGAGAGAGAGAGAGAGATGGGTTCCAATAGCGTATGTCTAGAGAGCGTTGGCGGTCTGGCAATTCACATAATCCTCTCTAAATTGGGTCCTTGTGAAGTTGCAGTCGTTGGCTGTGCCAGCAAACGGTTTCGGGCTTGGGCGTTCGAAGATGATTCTCTGTGGGCTCAATTCTGCCTTGACGACCTCGATCTCAGTTCTCCAGTCGATCCTGACGGCAATCCCGCAATTTCTTTTAAGGTGGTTGCTCAAATCTCATCTTGTCCACGTGTGTGCGTGCTTTTCCTCTCCCAATTCAGCTCTTGATCGTTCGTTACAGACACAATGCGAGGTTTTTTAGCGAAAAATTGAAAAATTTAATGGGAGGGAAGAACTGGGCAACATATATTAGTATTTTATAGGTCTTGTGTGGTCGATACTATTTCTGCTGTAAATAGCTGTATGGATTATCGTATAGATTACGCCGCGTTTATCTCAATGTCTGTATTGTGATACTTGTCTCAACGAGTGGATTATTCTGCTACACCTTATTCGACTCAAGTTGATAACCACTTGTGTTTTTTGCCTTCGTTCAGAATGCTTATCAGACATGGCGAGCATCATTTTCCATGTACCCCTGGCCACTAGTTACTCGAGTTAAAAAGTGTTGGACATCCATCAAAGACTGGGCTTCGACGAATTTTCCTGAGATGTTGCCAACTCTACGTAAAGGTGCTTCTGAAGATGAGATTGAGGAGCTCGAAGAGTCTTTGAAACTCAAACTTCCTCTCCCCACAAGGGTCATTTATCGATTCTGCGATGGCCAAGAAATACACGACAAAGACTTTGTTGGTGGGAATTTACCCTCTTGTCTAAAAGGTCTCATTGGTGGCTATTCTCTGTATGATCACCTAGTCAATGTGTTCTTGCTGCCATTGGACCAAATGAAACATGACACAGTGAGTATTATGCATCAGTTGGGCCTCAGCAGCAGATCCAAGTTCATCGCAGTGGCTGCCTCAGGCACCTATAGTGAGAAGATATTCTTTTTGGACTGTAGCAATGGCCAAATTTTTGTTGGAACGAGGAATTTAGTGACTGATGCAGAGATGCTACCTTGTGTGCCAGCTACACTGATTAGTTCCGTCCACGATCGGAGAGGTGTTGGACAGCAAGATGGTCTTCTGTTGTGGCTCGAAGAACATGTTCGTCGCTTGCAAAGCGGAACTATTGGAGTTCGCCGAGAAGGAAATATCAGGAGCATAAGTCTGTTCCCCGAAACGCCACCACTGTGCTCCTCTGCTATAATAAATGGTGTTAAGGTGGGTTATAGGTTGTGGTGTCCTGGTCTTCTTTTCACCCATTTCTGTGTTTATGCTATGCGGTAGTGGCTATGGGCCTGATTATAGTTAGTTGCATGAAGAGTTTTAACTGATCAATGCGATATATAAACGTTCTTGGGCACTCAGAATTGGGTGAGAGAAGTATCTGATTGCTGTTCGACTTTGTTCTTGTCCAATCACATGACTTTAGTTATGCAGGTCTTTGGATGATAGAAGTACTGTTGCTATCTTCTCATATCTTTACAATAGAGTTTGCTCATTCACGTGCGATATTCTTTGTGTCCAAGAATTTTCCTCTAGTTGCTGAACTCTTCAACATCTTTGTTACTGGGCAATCTGTAGGTTCGAGCTTCTGCTGCATTTGTGCCCGAGTTCAGCAATCTCCTCGATGAATCCGAAAAGTATCTGTTTGCTTACTCCATTCGATTGTCTCTTTCACCAAATGGCTGCGTCGTCGACGGGATTACCTACAAGTCTTGCCAGTTATATTGGAGGCATTGGATTATACGCGCTAGCGAGACTATCGTAGCTAATACAAACGGTGAAGCAGTGATAGGCAAGGTTGGTTTTTTTTTCTCGACTTCTCTATCTAATCCCTACTCGTAAAGTGAATTGTAAAGTATAACATTAGAAACGAAACTGAGTGATCAAGAACTCGAAAAAAGTTGAACGCGAGTGAACCGTTGTTATATTATATTCTACAGTTCCCATTGCTACGTCCTGGCGAAGAAGAATTCGTGTATGAGAGTTGCACTTCCTTACCAGCTTCTCAAGGATCCGTGGAAGGCTCCTTTACTTTTGTTCCTGGAAGGTAAGCACTTAAGTTCAGTAATTCGCCGTATATCGATCTATTATTACACACACAAACACGCACTGTTCGGTTTTAACTGTTTTGTGTTGAATTCTCAGATTGGCAGACCCAAAGGGTAGTCCGTTTCCCGTCGAAGTAGCGCAATTTCCTCTTCAGCTTCCTGATTACATCTACTGAAGCTTCCAAGAATGAGTTTCTTTAGACACTGATTTGCTTCAGTTCTGTTGTGTTGTCTGATATTTATTATGTGTTTGTCTCTGTGTGTGTGTGTGTTTGTGTTTGTGTTAGTGTTTGTGTTGGATTTGAATTATAACCTCTTGCTTGTCTGTTCTGGGCAAAGGACAATTCTCTCCATCCAAGTCCAACGAGTAAGAAATGGATGAACAAATATAATATATTTTCAATCTAATATGAATTATGACCACAAATAATAAAACAACAGGAATCTACACATAAATACTTAATAGAAAACTAAACAGCCACTTCAGTCCCTTGTCAGATATATTTCATAGCTAGGTACCCATTTGGATAAAAATTTTACACTTAGGTACCTAATCACCTAAGATTACTAAAATACCTTTATTAAATGATTTACAATTTCTTTTCAGTTTTTTTTTTTTATGTCTGAAAAGTTCGAGCACCATCCCGCCGTCGACGAATTTTCGTCTTGCCGACCACCTCCTTTCGCTCGTGCCGGCGCTGGACAACGATCGCGAGCCTCTTGAAAGTTGGGTTCTCGATTTTAGGTCTTGATTTTGTCAGGTAAGCTTTTCTTTGCAAAGAGTTTGGTTAATCGATTTCACGCGTTTGTTCAAGGTTTAGCCGAAATCCGAGATCTCAATGCGCTCCAAGAGCTCGATATAAGGGTGGAATGTTAGGATTTGGTAGTTATTGAGGCTAATCCATCGAGATTTCGGATTTTTTTAGAACTTTACGACATACCATTTGTTATGTATATTACGTACCATTATTTGTTGTTTTACCGTACATAAATATATTATGCGATACAGTCCGATTGGACATTTATGTTATGTAGTATCTTTGTGTATTTATATTACGTACCAAGTAACATGTCTATATGGTACTAAAATGTCTTGTGATGCAGTACCAATCTAAACTATACAGCGTACCATTTATACAGCTTGACATATTATCTGAAAATATGGCGTCTGCAAATTCGGTTGGTGGCGGGACGTTATTTGCGATGTGTGAGTATAAAAGGGAGTCTTCCTTACTATTAATCAATGGAGCAACGACGCTTATTGATATATACCTATCCCTCCAAAGAAGGTGGTCGGATATCGATCTCGGCTTGCTAGTGTGGTACTGTAATGTATGCGAACATGGTACCCTAATATATGCCAACATGGTACCCTAAAATATGCCAATTTGATTGTGGCGACCCTACTTTTCTAATTAGGATTAGTGGCGGATTTCCGCAACGTAAGCCGCGGAAGGCCCGTCTAACAAAAACTTTTTCCAAGAAAATAATATAATATAAGAAAATATTAATTTACATAGTAATATCTGTACAACGGGCATAGCCCCAAAAATGTCAAAAGAACAAAAGTCCTATCGCCGCTCCACAGGTCTTCATCCATGTACCGCTCCCCCCTCAAAAGTCCGTGGAGCACCGCCACCAGCCACCTCAGTCACGACGCGCGTCGGCGTCAGACTCAGTACCTACAACACGTAAACACTGAGCGATTTGCCCAGTAGGTGAATAGAAATGCATGTATGCACGTGAACGCTCATTCCCGATCCCAAAATCTCACATGCAATGTTCACTCTTTCTTTTTCCACATTCCTATCTCAAATCACACAACACAGGGCCCTAGGTCAGACTCGACACCTCGCGCGCCCATAACATAACGGAAGCTTACACTAGCAGCGTTTTGACGTTCACGCAACTGCCCTGCTAGATCGCTCTTCCGTAAGCGGTTGCCGACATTGACAGCGTTTTGACGTTCACGCAACTGCCCTGCCAATGTCCCTCCGCTAAAAATCAAATCACGACGGTGTTGCACCTCGGGACGTTCACGCCCGAGTAGACAGATCGATCACGCCTGTCTGCCGTCAGGTGTCATACGAGTACCAACCTCGACTCCTCAACGAGTCAATCAATCACAATAAACTCGAGCTACCCCGCTCAGCGGTACGCCAAATCACCACCGTCTCAATACGGTGTAAGTATCTCTCACCCCTGTGATATGATATGCATATGCTATGCATATAAACACGATAATACATACGTGCGGAAAACATATAAATCACGTAAATCATCGAAGCACATAACAGCACGTAATTCAAATAAGTGTTTACGCATTGTAGATGAATAATTCACCTACCTGTCCTCCTGATAAAGTTAGTAACAAAATCCGGTAAATTCCCTACGCTCCGATCCTCTGAATATTGGAAACATTATTATATCAATAAATTTACTAAGTCATATAAATCTTGAAAATGCTAAATTATCAAAACTTTTAGAATTTATGAAAACCTAAAAATAATAATAATCCTAAAATAAATAAACCCTAAAATATTGAAAACCCTAGATATAACAAAATTCTAAAATACCGAAAATTTATTAATTATGTCGAAATCTCACAAATGTCGACATCTTATCCCTATAAATGTCGAGATCTTCTATATCGATATTCTTAAGTAATGCCTATACTATATAAATGTCGAAATCCTTAAAAATGTCGAGACCCTAAACAATAGAAATGTCGAGACATATAGATATCGAGTCCTTTAAATATCGAAGTCTTATAAAATGTCGAGACCCTCTAAAAACAAATATAAATGTCGAAGAGGTTCATAGAAAATGTCGAGACCCCTTGAAATGTCGAGCTTCTTAAAGGAAAAATGTCGAGATAAAACAACATGGAAAATGTCGAATTGATATAGAAGATATCGAGACCTAGTTAAATGTCGAAGCTTTACTTTTGTCGAATTAACTTATGCATCTCGACATTTTAAAGGTTAGATATCGACATCTTTGCATTATTAGTATATCTCGAGATCTTCATAACATTCCTAATGTGCTGACATCTATTACTTCATAATGGTATTGTTACGACATTATATATTTCTCGAGAGGACTTACGGGATTTTATATTTCTCGAGACCTTCCTCATCAGTAACTTTATTTCGACATTCAAACTAAACCCAGAAATTCATATACTAAGAACATCAAACCCTAAAATTATCACAAATTATTGTTCCATGATCATATTTGCAAACTATACTGATCCTAGAAAATGTTAGGTCCAAATTCATCCCTCATAGATATTTCATATACTTGGAATTACTAACACTTCTATTTCATTAGATAACCGATGTGATCATTACTAAGTTTCTAAAGTTAGGGTTTTTATCCACAATAGGTTTCGAACTCTCATGATAATATCAGGTATTATGTATCGACAATTAAAACTCATATTCTGTCATATGAATATTCATAATTATGGACTAAATTTCGAAAGTCCTAGGATTCCTAACATAATCCCTTCGAAAGTTTCCTATGGTTATTGCATAATCATGTAAGAGAGTGTATTCATATAAAAATTGATTAAACCTTAAACATGATGAATTTTATATATATACCTCTTCTTCAAACTTTTGGACTCGTTAGTGCTTAGTCGAATTTGCTCCTGGTTCTACTCTTGTTATTCGTCCTTGCTCAAATGGGGTTCTTCCTTACCAATGACCTCTACTCCTATTAGATATATTTTAAGGTTTCGATAATTGTGTTGAAAAGACTAGGAGTGACGATATTTACTTCAAGCTAAAGCAACCCTCATTCTCAATGTCTATCCTAGCAAATCTTGGGCCTTATTCACGTATTCAACCTAGCCCACTATTAGTATTTCTTATATTATCATTTTATTATTCATTTATTTATTTATTTATTTATTTATTTATTAATCTAAGTTGTTTCAAGACTTGAATTCTGTTACAAAAATTCCTAGTTCGCAAATTACGTAGTTTATTACATAAAACCCCGTATTAAATTTACGGGTATTACATTGATAGTGTAATATATGCAAATTTGATACTGTAACATATGCAAATTTGGTACCGTAATAAATTTGTTACTGTAATATATCCAACATGGTATTGTAACATATGCAAATTTGGTACTGTAACATATGGAAATTTGATACCGTAACATATGCGAACATGATACCCTAACATATGCACAAATGGTACTCTAATATCTGCCAGTTTGGTACCGTCATATATCCGAACATGGTACCCTAGTATATGCCAATTTAGTACTGTATGTAAAGTTGGTACCATAATATATACGAACGTGGTGGCGTAATGTATGCAAATTTAGTAATATAATATATGCCAGTTTGGTACCTTAATATATGCGAACATGGTACCGTAATGTCTAAAAAATTGCTACTGTAATATATGCTCATTTGGTATTGTAACATATGCCAGTTTGGTATCGTAATATATGCCAACATGATACTGTAATATATGCTCAGTTTGGTACCGTAATATATGCACACATGGTTCGTAATATATGCTCATTGGTACTGTAGCATATGCCAGTTTGGTATCGTAATATATGCCAACATGATACTGTAATATATCCCCAGTTTGGTACCGTAATATATTCACATATTGTCCGTAATATATGCTCATTGGTACTGTAACATATGCCAGTTTGGTATCGTAATATATGCCAACATGATACGGTGATATATGCCCAGTTTGCTACCGTAGTATATGCACACATGGTCCGTTATATATGCCAACATGGTACTGTAATATAAGTCAGTTTGGTATCGTAATATATGCACAAATGGTACTGTAACGTAGGCAAATAAGGTACACTTAACATGCCATGTAGGGTACTGTATCGTTTCAGAAATAGGTACCGTATAAACTAAAGTGAGTTCCATTTAAGACCTGGGTAATTTCGTCAGAATTGAAGCATTTCAAAAGATGTTGATGTGGTAAAAGAACGAGACAATTTCTGACGTTTTCTGTCGTGAATGGACATACTTATGACGTTTTTCTGTCATGAGTGGACAGCTCTTCTGACATACGCGGCATTAAATCAAATAAGACAGCTCATCTGACATGTCGTTTGGCTTTAATAAAAATGTTTGATGTCTTATGTAATTTTGGGAACTACAACCATGTCCGAAACGGTACGCCTAAAACAAAAAAATAGGTACTCCAACAAAGCAATGTAAGGTACGGCGTCCCTTAAATATGTGGTATGATATACTAGGGTTAGTATTTTTCAAGTTCGTACGAATTAATTTTTCATCTGAAACCACCCTAAACACTAATATAGAGTATTCGTTACGTTTCAGATCAAATTAGGTGCATTAGGCCTTACAAGCATGAATAAACCTTCCAACTCCAACATTCATTAGAATATAAGGATATAAGCAAGAACATCTTACAACTTAATTTGATCTATTTGATCTTAAATTAGGTGAGTCCTACATGTGCGAAATTTTATTTATTTTTTAGGCATTTTATTATTGTTAGGTGATAAACGTATTTCAATGCGTTTATCGTAGTACTTAATTGGGATATAATAGAGCTCTAGCAATCATTTTATGCGTTTATTCACCATATTTACACTTATTTTGATATTGAAGGAGCTTAGGACGCGTTTCGGGCGAAAAGGAGCGAAAACGAGGCAAAACGGCACAAAGATGACGAACAATGCCAAGTGTCACGGCCGTGACTGTTGGGGATGTGCCCTCGGAACGCCATTCGAGGATGTAATGAATAGGGCACGTATTGTATATTCGATGTATTTTCGCCTGTATTGAATATTGTATTCTTATACTTGATAATGGAATTTATATTTTTATATTAATTCTTTAAAGGCATATTATTTATTTACCTATTAAGTCTCATTAGGCATCCGGTGAGATGGTAAATAAATAAAACCCATATATCGTAAGTATAGTCACTGATTCTCATGGGATGAGAGAGGGGGCACCAGTGAGCTATTATTCTTCGATATTAAATTAGTCCATAAGTCTTAGACCTCAGTAGGGTGACTGAGCGTCAATTACGACTTATTTGTTGACGACTCTTAAATGGTTGTGCCAACCATTCGCTTGGGAAGCAGGAGGTCATAACATTGGTATGAGTTGAATCAGGGGATTAACTTGTACTTGGACACGACTCGTAATCGACAATCACATGGGCCTTATCGTTACTCTGGGTAGCGTCAATGATTGATTGATTGACTATAGTAGTGTGCGTGGACCTTAGACTGAAAGGTCTTTGACGGAGTTGACTTCGGGGTCTTGACTTGTCACTAGTTTGCTAGGCCCGCCTTGTTCGGTGATGAATATGGGTCGGAGGCGACATGCGGTCTTGACAACGAAGGGTAACTGCCGTGCTTAGACTAACGTGAGGGATTCACTGTCTCGTTAGTAACCGAGATATATGTCTTATGCATATTTGGGGACAGGAAATTACAAAGTCTTCGGCCGAAGCAATAAACTGACTCATGTGGGATGTGGAGAACAGTTTAGTAATTTCGCCAGTCACGAATTCGTCATAGTGTCGAGTCTAGTGAGTTTGACGTAACCATGACTCTCACTCGACCGGGACATTAGTGAAGGGTCTATACGTACGACGATAATCTATAGTCGGTTCGTAGATTGAAGATCGTACTCAACACGGGATCTATTCGGTGCCGCGGGATTGGCTAGGCGCTTACCGAATTCTTGGATTCCTCCCTTGCCGGGTTGAGACGAACCAAGAGAGTCGGGCTTAAAAATGATCACTGTGATAGTGCCTAACTAATATGAGATGTAATTAATTTAACGGTCTTAGAGACGTTAATAAAATATTAAATATATGTTTTAGAAACTATATTTACATGGACGGATATTTACGGAACGAAAATGGTAATAGTTGAAGCGTAAATAGGGTTCACAATGACAAGCAAGGCTTGTCACGGTTGTGAAGCCCATCTGCAAAGTTGCAGTAGCTTCAAAAATTCATATCTCACAATCTAGACCTTGGATTGAGAATCCCTTTGGTCATAATCAAGATTGATGAGTCTTTTAACTATGACTAAAATTTCAGGTCAATCGGACATCGTTTACCCCTCGATCGGATCGAAATACGAATCTGCCGCAAAGCTGTCAAAGTGTCACGGCCGTGAACACATTGCACGTGGCCGTGACGCACAGCAGAGGCTGAGTTTTGGCCTCGACATGGTCACGGCCGTGACCATTATGACCCAGGCCGTGAAGGGTGTTGTCACGGTCGTGAATAGGCTTGTTTCAGGCCGTGACGGGCGTCGGTTTGGCCAAACTTAATCCATTTAAGAGTCGTCAACAAATAAGTCGTAATTGACGCTCAGTCACCCTACTGAGGTCTAAGACTTATGGACTAATTTAATATCGAAGAATAATAGCTCACTGGTGCCCCCTCTCTCATCCCATGAGAATGAGTGACTATACTTACGATATATGGGTTTTATTTATTTACCATCTCACCGGATGCCTAATGAGACTTAATAGGTAAATAAATAATATGCCTTTAAAGAATTAATATAAAAATATAAATTCCATTATCAAGTATAAGAATACAATATTCAATACAGGCAAAAATACATCGAATATACAATACGTGCCCTATTCATTACATCCTCGAATGGCATTCCGATGGCACATCCCCAACAATCTCCCACTTGCACTCAATGCCATGCGCTGTGATATCGCAACCCCATTTTATAGAGGTGTCGATCAAGCACTGCCTGTGAGAGAGGTTTGGTGAACGGGTCCGCCACGTTATCCGCAGTAGCTATTTTCTGCACAGCTATGTAGCCATTCTCAACGAACCCACGCAACACGTGGTATTTTCTTTCTATATGTTTGGACTTTGAGTGAGACCTAGGTTCCTTGGCTTGTGCGACTGCCCCACTATTGTCGCACCACAATGGCAGTGGGCGGTCCACTATGCCTGGAACTACTTGAAGTTCTTCTAAGAACTTCCTCATCCAAACACCTTCCTTTGCTGCCTCAGAGGCCGCAATATACTCCGCCTCAGTGGTGGAATCGGCAGTAGTGCTTTGCTTGGAACTTTTCCAAGATACTGCTCCACCATTGAGCGTATAGACGAAACCAGAAGTAGATTTTCGGTCATCCACGTCTGACTGGAAATCCGAATCAGTATAACCATCCACCTCTAATTCTCCATTTCCATAAATCAATATCATATCTTTAGTCCTTCTAAGGTACTTAAAGATATTCTTTACTGCATTCCAATGTTCTTTACCAGGATTAGACTGGTACCGACTTACTATGCTCAAAGCATACGCAATGTCAGGCCGCGTACATAGCATCGAATACATTAGGCTACCTATTGCTGATGCATAAGGAATTTCACTCATTTCCTTCCTTGCTTCCTCATTTTGAGGACACATGGATTTCGAGAGATGAATCCCATGTCGAATTGGCAAGAACCCTTTCTTAGATTCATCCATTCGAAACCGTTTCAGAATCTTTTCTAAGTAAAGGGCCTGAGATAAACCTATCATTCGATTCGCTCGATCTCTAAAAAGGCCAATTCCAAGAATATAGGTTGCTTCTCCCAGGTCTTTCATGGAGAATTCGGTTGAAAGCCAAGCTTTCACCTCCGAGAGCATCCCGATATCGTTTCCCATCAAAAGGATGTCATCCACGTACAATACGAGGAACGATATCTTACTCTCACTGACCTTCTTGTAAACGCAAGGCTCATCTTCATTCTTTAAGAATCCGTAGTTCCTAACTACTTCATCAAATCGAAGATTCCAGCTTCTAGACGCTTGCTTAAGTCCATAAATTGACCTATTAAGCTTGCACACTTTGTGAGCATCTGCTTGCGATGTAAAACCCTTGGGCTGCTCCATATAGATTTCCTCCTGGAGGAATCCATTTAGGAAAGCAGTTTTCACATCCATCTGCCAGATCTCGTAATCATAGTATGCGGCTATGGCAAGCAGAATCCTGATAGACTTAATCATTGCTACAGGTGAAAAGGTTTCCTCATAATCAATGCCCTCTTTCTGATTATACCCTTTCGCTACTAGCCTAGCTTTGTAGGTTTCAACCTGTCCGTCAGATCCAATCTTTCTCTTGTAGATCCATTTGCACCCTATCGGTCTAAAACCTTGGGGCAAATCTACTAGAGTCCAGACTTGGTTTGCTGTGCATAGAGTCTATCTCTGCTTTCATAGCTTCGACCCATTTCTTTGAGTCGACATCCATCATTGCCTGGTCATAGGTAGTGGGATCATCACCAATGATTCCCTCCGTCGCAGCAACCCCGTGCTCGACGTGTACCATACCATATCTCTCAGGCTCGCGAGATACTCTACCTGACCTGCGCAATTCTGGGCGCGTCTCGGACTGCTCATCTGTGACCCTAGGCACTGATGGCTCTGGAGGCATTTCTTCTAACTCTCCAAGAGTTACTTCTCTGCCAGCTCCACCCCCTCGAATGAACTGTTCCTCGAGAAAGTGAGCATGTACAGGTACGATGATCCTCTGATCATCATGGAAGTAGAAATAATATCCCATGCTATCATTGGGATATCCTACGAAACGTCCTTTCGTGGACCTTGATTCAAGTTTGTCTGTCATAAGCTTTTTCACATAGGCGGGGCAACCCCAAACCTTTAAGTGATTCAAGCTGGGTTTCTTACCGTTCCAAATTTCGTAAGGTACCCTATCAACAGACTTCGAAGGAGTTCTGCTCAAAACATAGACTGCAGTTTGCAAAGCATATCCCCATAACGATATGGGAAGATCTGTATAGCTTAGCATAGATTGAACTTTATCTAATAATGTTCGATTTCTGCGTTCGGCAACACCATTCAACTGTGGTGTTCCGGGCGGTGTAAACTGCGAAATGATTCCATTGTCTTTCATGAAATCATCAAACTCAAGACTCATAAATTCGCCGCCTCTATCTGATCGAACGACTTTAATTTGTCTCCCAGTTTGATTTTCCATCATTGTTTTGAATTCCTTGAACTTTTCAAGCGTTTCATACTTGTGCTTTAACAGATACACCAAGCCATAGCGAGAGTGATCATCTGTAAAAGTCACGAAATAGTGGAAGTTACCTCGGGCCGCTACACTAAACGGTCCACAAACATCTGTATGGATCAAATCCAAAATATTTGCGGCTCTTTGAAAAATCCTTGTAAAGGGAGACTTAGTCATTTTGCCTAAGATACAAGACTCGCACGTTGGATAGGAATCTGATTCCGTTGGCTTAATTATGCCATGTTTCTCCAACTCTTGAATCTTTCGCACTCCGGCATGACCAAGTCTAAGATGCCACAAATACTTTTTATTTAACTCTAAGTTATGTTTGTCGGTAACTACATTAGCATGTTCTTGGACGTTAACGTAATATAAACCATTTAATTAACGTTGCATTTCCGACGCATTTATTTCCAAAATAAATCTCACAAATATTATTATTGAATCGAAATTCATAACCATTCTTACTCAAAGCAGGAATAGAAATAATATTTTTCAGCCCCTTGGGCAACACAAGTACATCGGATAGATATAATACATGTCCAGAACTTAGTACAAGAGTCTTCGATCCAACATGACTAGCAGGCACACAATGTCCGCTACCAACGTTAATCAAGTCTTCTCGTTCCGCCAGCTTCCTACTTCGTTCCAGACCCTGGTTCAAAATACAAATGTGAGCACTAGCTCCCAAGTCAAGAATCCACGAAGTGGAAAATACAGTAAATGAACAATAAGTTTCTGAAACTTTACCTGAAGCCCAAGAAGCTCGAAGCTTGGGGCAGTCCCTTTTCCAATGGCCCAGCTCTTGACAGTGAAGGCACCGATCAGTTGCCTTCGGAACATTAGGCACGTTCATTTTGGCCTTGCCCTTTTTCTTAATTCCTCCTTTTGGCTTATTAGGCTTGGGCTTGGGCTTGTTCGACTTAGATCTCTTAGACCTTGTAGTCACAACAAGCGCAACCTCTTTTCCCTTTCCTTTCTTTAGCTCACGCTGAGTCTGAACCAGCGTGTTCATGAATTCAGGAAGTGAAAATCGCCTATCGCTCAGATTATAGTTTATAATAAACCGAGCAAATGAAGCTGGGAGTGACTGAAGGATCAGGTCAATCTGAAGCTCGTTATGAATGGGACAACCGAGAGAACTTAGTTCCTCGATGTACCCAATGAGCTTACGCACATGTGCCGCAACATCTGCACCCTCAGGCATCTTGGTATGAAAGAATTGTCGGCAGCACGGTATCGAGACGATCTTGACTGCTCGCCGTACAACTCCTTCAGATGAATCAATATCTCGCGCATTTGCATACCCTCATGCTGGCGCTGCAGATCATTATTCATCCCAGCTAGCATATAAGCCTTGACACGGGCACTATCAGCCATCCATTTGGCATAATATTCACTGTCATCATCACTCGCACCCTCTTGGGGTTCGAGTGGTATGGGTCCCTCAAGGACATACTCTAGGCGTTCCAGAGTGAGGATATCCTCAAGTTACGGAGCCAGTCCGCAAGGTTTGGACCCTCCAAACGATTTTGCGTGATCAGTAAATTGAATGGTGACGTCATTTTGAATACAAACAAGAAAGAAAACAATCTGCAGAAAATAAAGCATTGAAGGGGTCAACGTATTATTCTACAAGCACAAATAAGGACTTTAACAATTTGGCTTGCTCCCACTATTTTTCTCAAAATCTCATTCTCCCGATAGAGATTTCGGGAACCTCGTTGATAGTTTCATAGTGGAGTTGATTTCCCCGCTCCGCAGAAATGAACCTCAACCTAACAGTTTGTTGGCCCATTACTCGGGCGGCGCCGTGTCCCACACGAACCCATAGACGTACCCGTGTCCAACATGAATCCATCTCATGAGTATTTCAACTACTTTGTCTCCGGTCAGGAACCCTCACCCTAACAGGAGTAATTGGGAAATAACCGTCTAAGTGTAACCTATCAACGTCTGGCTCAATCCTAACATTTAGAAATTCCGCCCGTAGGATAACTCTTTATAGGACGTGAATATGTTTCGGAGAGCGGCGTTTAGACAGTCACCCGAAATATCAACAACGAGAGCGAAATGTTTGGCGCCGATAAATCGGAACAAACCGCACATATACCCAAGTCATTTCAATAACGAGATTGACTTTATTGTCTTAACGCACCCGAGCCAACTACGACAAGAGCGAGATGATTGGCGCCGATAACTCGGAACAAACCACACATGACACTCAAGCGCAATGGTTTCGAGCTTGATAGAAGACAGGACCCAGTCCTTTACCCACTTAGTATTTTGTCCAACCGGGAGAATACGTCTCACACACAAAAGCACTTAAATACACGCATGTAACGCCAAACAAACATGCACGTAATTGCAGTAAACCTAGTTTGCCTGTAAGACCGTCTGCGTGGACTATTTCTACTCTACTACATTTATATTGATAAAAATACACATCTCTACGCCGTCGGCTTCAAACCGTGTTCTCGAACGACCTCCAAGGCTTTGAACGGCCATCTCATGATTCCTCCTCATACTCATACAGCCATCGTGCTAAACTAATTTTCTAAAAATTAATAAGGTACAAGACGGGGGGATCAGCTGTCCCAAACAACCCGTATATTAACGAATAAATTACAAACCGGGAGGGACCTTGTCACCCTTAACATATCACCCGGAAATAGAGCCTAAGTCCACGACGATGTCTTAATACGTGTCATACATATATATACATACAACATAAACACGTTCACGACAACAAAACGCTCAAAGAAACCAAAACGAAATTTGGGCTAGTCCTAGACTTACGGACCCAGTGTCAATGACGAACCGTGAGGAGACTCCACTAGGGTTTTCTCCCCACGTTGCTTCGATACGTCAGACCGTTCGCAACTAGGCGACTCTCGACCAAGCGAGCGCTCGGTTTACAAACTCGAACTAAGTACAACTCATGCTACGACGCTCGAGCGACTTAGTGACTTGCACAACCAAGTTCGTTTCGGACTCGTTTATGTCGTTTCTTAGAACCGAGCCTATTGCTCTGATACCAATGTTGGGTAACCCCGGGTGACCCGAGGCCTCTCCCCGGACACAGCGGAAGTATTGAAAGGGTCTCCCATGTTCCCCGTTGGAACGAGTTAATTTCAAGTTGGGTAACCCCGGGTGACCCGAGGCCTCTCCCCGGACACAGGGGAAGTATTGAAAGGGTCTCCCAGGTTCCCCGTTCGAACGAGTGAATTTCAAAAATTTCCTCGTTCCCGCCACAAGACCAAATTCGGTATAAAGAAAAACACGCATGTATACACGTCTTAAGGTTTAGAACATTACCCTCGTCGCGAAGATCCTTAGCTCCCTAGCTCACGAACTACGCCAAAGAGAGTCACGCCGACCCCGTGAAGTACCACAAACCAACACCACCCCAAGGATGGCTAGAGATGGTGTGGAGTGTTGTGTAGAGATGTATATGTATATGTGTGATTTCTAAAACTCACAAACACTTAGGGATTTCTCAAAGATCACCCTAAATGCTCTCACTTCTCTCTAAAACTCAAAGATAGAGTGAGAAAGAGCTTAATTCAAGTTATGGACAAAATTCTCTAAGAAAATATATTAAAAGTCCATTTCCAAACCAAGAAAATGACTTTTAACTTATACCGAGTTTGGTCTTGTGGCGGGAACGAGGAAATTTTTGAAATTCACTCGTTCCAACGGGGAACCTGGGAGACCCTTTCAATACTTCCGCTGTGTCCGGGGAGAGGCCTCGGGTCACCCGGGGTTACCCAACATTGGTATCAGAGCAATAGGCTCGGTTCTAAGAAACGACATAAACGAGTCCGAAACGAACTTGGTTGTGCAAGTCACTAAGTCGCTCGAGCGTCGTAGCATGAGTTGTACTTAGTTCGAGTTTGTAAACCGAGCGCTCGCTTGGTCGAAAGTCGCCTAGTTGCGAACGGTCTGACGTAGCGAAGCAACATGGGGAGAAAACCCTAGTGGAGTCTCCTCACGGTTCGTCATTGACACTGGGTCCGTAAGTCTAGGACTAGCCCAAATTTCGTTTTGGTTTCTTTGAGCGTTTTGTTGTCGTGAACGTGTTTATGTTGTATGTATATATATATGTATGACACGTATTAAGACATCGGCGTGGACTTAGGCTCTATTTCCGGGTGATATGTTAAGGGTGACAAGGTCCCCCCCGGTTTGTAATTTATTCGTTAATATACGGGTTGTTTGGGACAGCTGATCCCCCCCGTCTTGTACCTTATTAATTTTTAGAAAATTAGTTTAGCACGATGGCTGTACGAGTATGAGGAGGAATCATGAGATGGCCGTTCAAAGCCTTGGAGGTCGTTCGAGAACACGGTTTGAAGCCGACGGCGTAGAGATGTGTATTTTTATCAATATAAATGTAGTAGAGTAGAAATAGTCCACGCAGACGGTCTTATAGGCAAACTAGGTTTACTGCAATTACGTGCATGTTTGCTTGACGTTACATGCGTGTATTTAAGTGCTTTTGTGTGTGAGACGTATTCTCCCGGTTGGACAAAATACTAAGTGGGTAAAGGACTGGGTCCTGTCTTCTATCAAGCTCGAAACCATTGCGCTTGAGTGTCATGTGCGGTTTGTTCCGAGTTATCGGCGCCAATCATCTCGCTCTTGTCGTAGTTGGCTCGGGTGCGTTAAGACAATAAAGTCAAGCTCGTTATTGAAACGACTTGGGTATATGTGCGGTTTGTTCCGATTTATCGGCGCCAAACATTTCGCTCTCGTTGTTGATATTTCGGGTGACTGTCTAAACGCCGCTCTCCGAAACATATTCACGTCCTATAAAGAGTTATCCTACGGGCGGAATTTCTAAATGTTAGGATTGAGCCAGACGTTGATAGGTTACACTTAGACGGTTATTTCCCAATTACTCCTGTTAGGGTGAGGGTTCCTGACCGGAGACAAAGTAGTTGAAATAGTCATGAGATGGATTCATGTTGGACACGGGTACGTCTATGGGTTCGTGTGGGACACGGCGCCGCCCGAGTGATGGGCCAACAAACTGTTAGGTTGAGGTTCATTTCTGCGGAGCGAGGAAATCAACTCCACTATGAAACTATCAACGAGGTTCCCGAAATCTCTATCGGGAGAATGAGATTTTGAGAAAAATAGTGGGAGCAAGCCAAATTGTTAAAGTCCTTATTTGTGCTTGTAGAATAATACGTTGACCCCTTCAATGCTTTATTTTCTGCAGATTGTTTTCTTTCTTGTTTGTATTCAAAATGACGTCACCTTGGATTAAGTTAAAAGTCATTTTCTTGGTTTGGAAATGGACTTTTAATATATTTTCTTAGAGAATTTCGTCCATAACTTGAATTAAGCTCTTTCTCACTCTATCTTTGAGTTTTAGAGAGAAGTGAGAGCATTTAGGGTGATCTTTGAGAAATCCCTAAGTGTTTGTGAGTTTTAGAAATCACACATATACATATACATCTCTACACAACACTCCACACCATCTCTAGCCATCCTTGGGGTGGTGTTTGTTTGTGGTACTTCACGGGGTCGGCGTGACTCTCTTTGGCGCAGTTCGTGAGCTAGGGAGCTAAGGATCTTCGCGACGAGGGTAATGTTCTAAACCTTGATACGTGTATACATGCGTGTTTTTCTTTATACCGAGTTTGGTCTTGTGGCGGGAACGAGGAAATTTTTGAAATTCACTCGTTCCAACGGGGAACCTGGGAGACCCTTTCAATACTTCCGCTGTGTCCGGGGAGAGGCCTCGGGTCACCCGGGGTTACCCAACAGTGACACCTTGTGCACGTGGCCGTGACAACCACCAGAGGCCGAAAGCTGAAGCAAGTCACGGCCGTGACACTTCTTGCACCAGGCCGTGACCCATAGCAGCTGCAGTTAGAAAAATCATATCTCTCAATCCAGGCATCGGATTGAGAATCCCTTTGCTTGGAATCAAGACTGGTGAGTCTTCTATCTATGGTTAAAATTTCAGGTCAACCGGACATCGTTTACCCCTCCATCTGAGAGAAATACGAAACGGTCGCAAGTCTGGAAAGCGTCACGGCCGTGACACTTCTGCACGAGGCTGTGACGAACGGCAGTGAGCTCCATTTTGCGCCCCGATAGTGTCACGGCCGTGACTAATCATGTCCCAGGCCGTGACACTTATGAAAATGAGTATAAAAGCCCAAATTCGACTCAGAAAGAGGAATACTTACCATGATTAACCCTAATCACCCTAGAGACGAAAATTAGCACAAAAGAACGCAGAATCGCGTCCCGGAGCGCAAGAGACGGATCATCGACGAAATCACGTCCAATTTAATGAAGAACGAAGAATCTTCAACGCTTCCATCGCAGATCATCCGTATATTGAGAATATGAATTCTTCGCCTTTATCCCTTACTTCTTTCGTTGTTTTCTCGTCTATCATGCGTAGCTAATTCCCCTTTGTGCTTGGGATTAGATGAGCGCTAGGATGTTTCGTAGTTAAGATTTATAATCATCATGACTATGTATTTTGACTATTTATCGTTCTATGAATTTGTTTCGTTGCTTTAATATGTCTATGTGTTAAAGTAATCGTATGGAAAAACGTTTAGGGCGACAGCTAAAACGTTTAGGCCGTTCGTAGAAGATAGGATTCGAGTATAGGGCGAAAGCAAATACTCGATCCTCACCGTTAGTAATTACTGAATTTTAGATTCCCGCGAGCGTTTAGGGCGACAGCAAACTCGTGAGTGGGTAGGAAAATTACTACGATCTGGTCAAAATCACGTAGGAACGATTTTATTGTCTTAGTCGATAACACCCAGCGGGATTCGAATCCCGAGCACATCTCTATTATCTGAAGCTTCGTATCAGTTCTTAAGCGTGTTCTTTGAATCTCTAGTTGAGTTAGAAGTAATCTGTTAGGTTGAGTCATAAAATAATTTGCGTATTTTGTTTAGGCTAAATATCGAGTCGATAGGTTACTACTAGTACTTGATCTAGTCCTTGTGTTCGATACTCGTTTACTCACTTTACTACACTACAAACGATAGGCCCACTGCCTATCGCATGTCGGTGATAGTAATTAGGTATACGTTTTATTTTATCACTTGTCGCACTTGCACATTACACCACGTGTTGATCAAGTTTTTGGCGCCGTTGCCGGGGAATAGATTGATACTATGAACACCGTAGTTCGGTAATTTAGCCATTTGTATTTGAAGTTTTCCTTTTTTTTCTTTATTACTATTTGCGTCATTTGTTCTTTTAGTCATTGTTATTTTCGTTATTTCTTTTACGGGTTGATTTCTTTCAGTCCAGATACGGAAGTAGATATGGCAGACCACAGAGTGCCCGTCCACGAGGAGGAGCCATCACTACAAGATCTCCTCAAGAATGCCGCGCTAGGCGGTACTGAGTCAGCGATTGTCATCCCGCCGATCGAGAACAACAATTTCGAGCTGAAGCACTCTTGGCTTCAGATGCTCTTCCAGACGGCCCAGTTTGAAGGCAATCCCGACGACGATCCCTACTCCCATCTGAAGGCCTTTCTGACGGTGACCGACACCATCAAGATCAACGGTGTCTCGGGCGATACGATCAAACTGATGCTATTCCCGTTCTCGTTGAAGTTCAGGGCGAAGGACTGGTTGGAGATGTTGCCGCCCAGATCGATCACCACGTGGGAAGAGATGCGAGCCGCCTTCATTGGCCACTACTTCCCACTATCAAAGGTTCTAAGGCTGAAGACGGAGATATCACTATTTCATCAGAAAGACCTAGAAAATCTCTACGACGTATGGGAGCGTTACAAAGCGCTACTGAAGAGGTGCCCACAACACGGGATGTCGAAGGCAGCTCAGATCAACCGATTTCACGAGGGGCTCAACGACCAGACCGTTCACATGTTAGACAGAGCCGCAGAAGGAGGGCTCGTGAAGCTCTCTGCTACAGATGCTTGGAATTTAATCGAGGACTACTCGAGGAACAGCTTCATGCGAGGTAACACGAGGATTAAGACGCCAGGCGTGTTCGGCGTGAGCGAGGAGACGGCTATGAATGCTAAATTTGAGGCGCTCCAGCAACAGATCGCGGCGACGAACTCTCAGCTGCAGACGGTGATTGGAGCCCTACTTCCCAAGGCCGGGCAGACGCAGCCCGTGAACCCCGTGAGGACCACTGCACCATCACAACATACGCCTTACGTACCACTGTGCGGGATCTGTGGTGCAGCCCACGAAACGTCCGAATGCCAACTTGGGCAGTCGCTGGAGACAACTCAGATATGTTCCGCGGAGGCATTTCCGCAAAAAATCCACTGTTAACAAGAAGTACCATTTTATTCACACAAGGGTATCAATTTGCCCAAACATAGGATACCAAAAGTAGTGATAATGTAGTACCAAAACAATGGACCCCATTCGAAAAAACCAGTTAACAAGCAGTACCATTTTATTCACACATGGGGTACCAATTTGACCAAATAGAGGGTACCAAAAGCTGTGATAATGTAGTACCAAAACAAATTGACCTCATTCGAAAAAACCAGTTCACAACCAGTGCCATTTTACTCATACAAGGAGTACAAATTTGCCAAAATGAGGGTACCAAATGCAGTGATAATGTAGTACCAAAACAAATTGACCCCATTCGAAAAAACCAGTTAACAAGCAGTAGCATTTTATTCACACAAGGGGTACCAATTTGCCCAAACTGAGGGTACCAAATGCAGTGATAATGTAGTACCAAAACAAATTGACATCATTCGAAAAAACCAATTAACAAGCAGTACCAATTTATTCACACAAGGGGTACCACTTTGCCCAAACAGAGGGTACCAAGTGCAGTGATAATGTAGTATGAAAACAAATTGACCCCATTCGAACAAACCAAAATCAACCCATTCAAAAACCCAAATTGACAAAAGTCAATCCACCCATCCGAAAATACAAGCACAAAAAACCCTAATCGAACAACAAATCGATGTCATTCCAAAACGCAGCCATTGTTACGCACATTAATCGAAAATACTTAAACCCAACGAATAACAGCAAAATCAAACTAGATACAAGCCTATTGAGGACGAAAATACCGCGACGAAATGCGACGACGTATGGTAATACTGCGAATGACTTACGTATCGATTTCAGAAGGGGAATACCACGACTAACGAGTGGACAGACGACGTCGATTCTGAAGAAAAAACGAACAGGAGTCGATTTCTGTGATTAAATCCGCGATTTGAGTTTGGGAGAGTGAGAATGTTTTTTTTGAACGAACCAACATGAAAAAAGAAAACATGTAAAAGATGTAATATAGCAGTTTTAGCAGGAGTAAATCCGTCAGTTAGGTACCTATCAGTAAAATAAAATTCAACTAGGTACCTAGATTAAAAATGGATCTGACAGGGGACTGATCTGTTTTATTTTTATTGATGTAGGTATTTAAGTGTTGAATCTCCATAAAACAAAATATTAAAATTAATAAAATAAAAAATAAATGAATCAGATCTTTATCGTTTCCAATTATATATATATTTCAGTGGAGTAATAATCCGATCAGACAGCACACTAACTAACTCTTGCGCATTCTCCTCTTTAATTGATGGCCACTCGTTCGTTCATCTAACTATAGCTAATAATAGGTTGGCCAAGTAGTAGCAAGCATAGTAATAAATAATGTCGAAGCTACTTCTTCTTACAGCCACACATTGCATGGACACATTGCTGTCTGAACCTTGTTCAAGGATTTGATACGCGGTACATATCTCAAAACCTTATCTCCATGCATCCTCCTCCAAATAAAATCTATACCTTTGACTTTGATTGATCTGCATCTTCTTCTTCTTCTTCTTCGAGAGAGAGAGATTCAAGCATAGTTTAGGTTCATGTCCTCGTTTGTCTCGGTCCCCAAGTAGATTAAATCCCATCTTCTTTTTTGCCTTTCCCTTGATCTGAGATAAGTGATGAAGATACAGTGTGACGTATGTGAGAAGGCTCAAGCAACTGTAATCTGCTGCGCCGACGAAGCTGCTTTGTGCTCAAAGTGCGACGTCGAAGTTCACGCCGCTAATAGGCTGGCTAGCAAGCATCAAAGGCTTCTCCTTCAGTGCCTCTCTAATAACAATAAGCTCCCTCCTTGCGATATATGCCAAGTAAATTTCCTCTCCTATCTTCTGAAGATCTGATTTTGTTGTGCTTGTAAAGGCGAGAGATGTAATGATATCATCATATCTGATTCTGTCGCAGGAAAGGACGGCGTTCATCTTCTGCGTTGAGGACCGAGCGCTCTTCTGCAAAGATTGCGACGAGCCCATTCACTCGGCGAATAGCAGGGCCGCGAACCACCAGCGATTCTTAGCTACGGGGATAAGGGTGGCTTTGAGTTCATCGTCTTGTAATAACAAAGAGATTGTCCAAAGCGATAGCACTGAGAAGCCAAAGCCTCAGCAGATGAATCTGAAATCGCCGCCGCCAGCGGCGTCTAAGATCAGTGCGCCGACCAAGTCTTGGACAGTCGACGAACTGCTGCAGTTTTCAGACTACGAGTCGACCAACAAGCAGGTAAGAAAATAATTAAGACGATTGGAGTTGAGGAATTTCGAGGTGGAAAGGTTAAGTAAATGGGCTTCTTTCTTTCTTTCTTTCTTTTTTTCTGCAGAAGGAACAAATGTTGGAGTTTGGCGGCGAGTTCGATTATTTTTCTGGGTTCAATTTCTACGACGAGGAAATGTCTGGAGAGGCTCTGTCGGCGGCGGAAGTGCCTCAGTTGCCGGCGTCTCATCACTACAGTACGGCTGCTTACGGCAGATCTTCGTCGGAGTTTTATGGAGCTCATAAGAAGCCGAGGCTTGAGATTCCCATCGACGACGACGACGATGAAGACTATTTGACCGTCCCCGATTTGGGATGAAAAATATACCATTGTTCGATGAAAGAATGTATTTTATTTATTTGGGTAAATTATGACAATTTATGATTGCATGTAGTAAGATGATATCATCTGCTGCTACAAACTGTTCTGTATTTTGTTGTGGTTTCTTTCTGTTTTAAGACAGATTTCTATGGAAGTCTATAATCTTAATACGTCTCTTGCAAACTAGAAACCTAAAATATCTGAAAACAAAGGACCAAATGTTGCTTCGCCGCCGATTGGCCCACCTTTGTGTTTGTTAGGCATACGTTTATATCTAGGTGATGTACTATTATGATCTAGAATGATATTTATTCTAGTATTAAGCACGTTTTTCTAAAGCTTGAAAACTACAAATTCCATATTTGATTTGACAAGAAGAAAAAAAAGTGTTATCTAATAATTTTTTCCCTTTCATTAGAATATACCATAATGAAATCAGTAGACTGAACATAGTCGGAATGAGAAACTGAGACACATTAATAAGCAACACGCAAATAAATCCCACGACAAAAAAAAAAAAAAAAAGTAAAGCACCCCAACAAATTCAGATGAAAAACGACGTTAATTATTCAATTCTCTTCAGCAACGACGACGACCTGCTTCCCGACATTTCGACCAGAGAACAAACCCACGAGAGCCTTGGGCGCGCTTTCGATGCCCTTCGCCAAATCTTCGACGTACGTTATCTTCCCTTCCTTAATGAGGGGAAGTACGACGCCGAGATACTTAGGGTATAAATGAAAGTAGTCGAAGACTAAAAATCCTTCCATGCGAATTCTCTTCGTTATTAGACATGTGAGGTTATGAACGCCTTCGCCCTTATCGAGTCCATACTGCGAAATCATACCGCAGACCGATATTCGTCCGCCGAGCTTCATGTTGGCGAGGACGGCGTCGAGCATTTTTCCGCCCACGTTCTCAAAGTATATGTCTATCCCGCCTGGGAAATACCTAGCGAAAAGAATAATGAATTAGATGTTAAGAATAATCCCTCTTTTTTCATTACAAGGATTGTAAAATTGATTAGGGTTGCCGATATTAACCTCTTCAAGGCTTCTTCGTAGTCGTCTTCTTCCTTGTAGTTGAACGCATCGTCGAAGCCAAGCTCTTTCTTCAACATATCGGCCTGATTTTCACCATTACCAGAAAAAAAATCAGGACAGTCATGCTACATGTGGTGTAGGGGGCGTGTTGGGATTATAATTTGAACGATTTGTCCCATATCGAATAATTCAAGCTCTTCTAACCGCTTAATATATCAATTCCTTTTAGCAAGGACCCATCGATTTCTAATAACATGTCAGCGAACGAATTACATACATTTTCGTTCGAATTTCTTGCACCTACGAAACGACTTATGCGATAATAATAAGTACCTTCTCTTTCGTGCCTGCGCTTCCGACGACGTAGCAGCCCATCGACTTTGCGAATTGCCCCACGAGCTGCCCGACGGCGCCTGAGGCTGAGGATATGAAGACGCTTTCGCCCTTCTTCGGAGAGCAAATTTCGTAAAACCCTACGTATGAAGTTAAACCAGCCATACCTATAAAAACAAAAACAAAAATACATATTATAGCTTAGGAACTTCTTAGGTTTTTGTGAAAAAACTAACATCACTTGGAGAAACGAAATGATTTTTTATTACCCAGAAGCCCAGTGTAATGAGAGAGGGGAACGCTTTTGTCTTCGATCTTAAAGCAAGTGCTTGTATCTGTAATAAGGCTGTAATCTTCCCAACTAGTGATTCCCCACAGAAGATCGCCGATCTCATAGTAGTCGTGCGAAGAATCCACGACCTTGAAAACTCCATAGCCGACGATGGGCTGCAGTTATTACACAACCAAAAAAAAAGAAAGAATTCTGATTATATATATATATATATATATATATATATATATATATATATATATGAATCTTGAGAAAACTAAGCTGATGATTAAACTCACAGAGCCTAGAGCATAGGAGCTTGTGTAATGACCCTCGAGTTTTTTCATGCGGCCAATCATGTAAGGATCGCACGATAAGTAGAGATTCTTGACCAAGATTGAGTCTTTTGAATTTTCGGGGACTTTGAGGTTGATGGTGGAATCTGTCTTTAAAAGCATGTCAGATTCTTCAGGGAAACCCTTGACGTAGTCTTTCAGTATCACCTGCTTGTTTGTTACCGTTGTCGTCGGAGAAACTCCATTGTTATTACAGGCGGCCATTCTTCTTTGCTTGAATTTGCAGCTGTAGATAAGTGTGTCAAGGAATGGTAGGATTTGTTACATATATATATTTCAGGGTTGCGAGGTTTTATTGGGCTGGGGCCCATAACTTTGTTCTATTTGATATCGGATCGTATGCCCACTTTATTGGTCCACTATTTGTTGATTCTGTATGGTATAGATCGTGGAGTAGATTCGGACAAAATACGAAGAGAGATACGAAGATTGTGCAAGCACAATTTCTTTAAAACAAATTTGCTCCCTCACGTTTGTGCTTTGAGGTTTTACGAGCGTCTATCTCCCATGATACTTTTTGTTTAGCACACAACAACACCAACGGCGATAAATCAAATAATTAAATGGCAATAAAATCTCTTGATTACTGGACATTTATGACTTTAAATCAAATAATTTAATGGCTATAAAGTCTCTTATTACTAGACATTTATTGCTTCAAATCAAATAATTTAATGGCCATAAAGTCTCTTTATTATTGGAAATTTATGGCTTTAAATCAAATAATTTAATGGTCATTTCAAATGATTGTACGTTTGGACTTCTAGGTATCTTAATGGTCGCTCCCGGCCAGCCTACCTAACCCGCCACGCGTAGCGACCAGTTCAGTTCGGTCATAGTCATTATAGTCCAGTTTCACAAGCCATGTTAAATACCGAGAAATAAAATCTAAAACATGGGCAAAATGCGGGTTTATCAGACCCGTTAGTTTTCGATACGGCATTCGTGTCAAACCAACTTGATTTTCAATGTGGGACAACACCCACTTTTATTTCACTTCAAAACAATTCACATTCACAAGTCCAAACAAAGTCTATGCTTTATCCAACACTATTTGTCCTACACTTGAGAATTATCAAAATAGAACGAACTTATGAATATCGAAATTTGTTTATATCATATAAAGCAACTGAAATAATAATTTTAAAACCCATATGTAAAAAACATTACTTCACAAAGTTTTTGGACACATCCTCCCTCCATTACAAAAACATGTCTCTAAACTACTTAGGTGGTGTTGGCGGTGTGAAATTTCATCATTGAGCCTTATCGAGCCGGCCCACATAGGAGGGGAGTTGACTCATATAAGAGATGAACTTCCATTTAAAACCAATCGTTGATAGGTATAGTGACTCATCTACTTATATACTATCCAAACTCTCCTCAATTATCCGAATGAGACACACGTGAGTTATTTAAGGTTATCTATTTTCACAGGTGGAGTATTTAAATTGTTTTTTTTTTCTTGTACCACGAATTTTCCATTCAATAACAAGGGCTATTAAACTTTCCTTAATGATGACAGTCGATGCGGCGAATATAAGGATCTTTTTATTGTATGACCGTTGATAAACGTATTTCAATGCATTTATCGTAATGTTTAATTGGGACATAATAGAGCTCTAGCAATCATTTTATGTGTTTATTCATCATATTTACACTTATTTTGTTATTGAAGGAGCTTAGGACGAGTTTCGGGTGAAAAGGAGCGAAAACGAGGCAAAACGGAGCAAGTCTGAAGAAAACTGTCAAGTGTCACGGCCGTGACACCCCTTGCACCAGGCCGTGACAAGGGACAGAGGCAAGCCATAGAGTGAGTCACGGTCGTGACACCTATTGCACTTGGCCGTGACAATTGGCAGAGATCGAAGCTTAGTTTGTCACGGCCGTGACGTCCAATGTACGTGGCCGTGACACTTGGCAGCGAGCATGGCGAGTTGAGTCGGTGATGGTCACGGCCGTGACGACCCATGTCCCAGGCCGTGACCTTTACGAAAATTTTTATAGAAGCCCGAATTCGACTCAGAAAAGGCCTACCAGATATCAACCCTGAATTCTCCAGAGACGAAAAAAGAGCCAAAAGAACGGGGAATTGCATCCCGGAGCGCAAGAGACGGTTTAACGACGAATTCCACGCAGAATGAACGAAGAACGAAGATCCTCCCGCGCTATCATCGCTGATCATCCGTACATCAAGATTATGAGTTCTTCACCTTCAATTCTTGTTTCTTTCGTTGCTTTTCTTTCCATTATGTGTAGCTAATCTCCCTACGTGTTTGGGAGTAGATGAACGCTAGGATATTTCGTAGTTAATATCGTGACTATGTGTTTAGACTATTTATCGTTCTATGAATTTGTTTCGTTGCTTTAATATGTCTATGTGTTAAAGTGATCGTGTGGAAAATCGTTTAGGGCGACAGCTAAATAACGATTAGGCCGTTCATAGAAGATAGGATTCGAGTATAGGGCGATAGCAAATACTCGATCTTTGCCGTTAGTAATTACCGAATCTTAGATCCCTACGAGCGTTTAGGGCGACAGCAAACTTGCGAGCAGGTTGGAAATTTAGGTTGAGATTGCATGAAACGTGCCCGTGAGTTATCAATGTCGTTAGAAAGGCATGAATGATTGAACTCAGGCATGATTATTTGCGCTTATCTCGAGTTGGTTTGCATGCATGAAATTTTGTGAGTAATTAGGATATGCATGATTGATTGAACGTGTCTGTCTGAATAGATACAACGCTGCTTTGAGAGATTCGTACACATAATGTAACATCCCGTCCCATACCGGGTGTCACTGTAGCATCCGTCCCTACCGGGACCAGTGGGGTTGGGCCCACCACACTCCGACTGATAGTCTGGCCCCACTGTACCACCATTTAACCTTCCAGCGTGCTTCGTCCTCGCTCACACGCACCCTGGGCAAACTTCCCAGGGGGTCACCCATCCTAAGATTGCTTCAAGTCAAGCACGCTTAACTTCGCTTTCGGATGGACTCCCGAAAAGGTAGGTCGACCTTGGTGATATGAGTAGTACTATCAATTCTTTTATACGATTCTTAGCCTGACACGCCCATACATTGTCAGTCTCAGGATCCCCTCTCATTCGGGTGTCGGATCGGTTCGTTCATGTACCCCTTCGCCTAGAAGCCTGCCAGGAGCCGCTCCTTGTCCGAGCACTTCTCTGGCACCGGCGATCACTCCCCGCCCTCATCGGCCCCGGGTGTCACATGCCCACCAGCTTCCGCCTGGTTCGTCCCCGAACCAGCACCGTACTGCGAGAGGTTGTGCTCTGATACCACCTGTAACATCCCGTCCCATACCGGGTGTCACTGTAGCATCCGTCCCTACCGGGACCAGTGGGGTTGGGCCCACCACACTCCGACTGATAGTCTGGCCCCACTGTACCACCATTTAACCTTCCAGCGTGCTTCGTCCTCGCTCACACGCACCCTGGGCAAACTTCCCAGGGGGTCACCCATCCTAAGATTGCTTCAAGTCAAGCACGCTTAACTTCGAAGTTCTTTCGGATGGACTCCCGAAAAGGTAGGTCGACCTTGGTGATATGAGTAGTACTATCAATTCTTTTATACGATTCTTAGCCTGACACGCCCATACATTGTCAGTCTCAGGATCCCCTCTCATTCGGGTGTCGGATCGGTTCGTTCATGTACCCCTTCGCCTAGAAGCCTGCCAGGAGCCGCTCCTTGTCCGAGCACTTCTCTGGCACCGGCGATCACTCCCCGCCCTCATCGGCCCCGGGTGTCACACATAACCCTGTTACGTTGTGAGAGTTTGAGCCTGACGAGCTTATGCTAATTTTTATTGGTTGTGTGAAGTGCCTAGTCTGTATTTCTCTAGAACTTGCCTGTCTGATACGTGTTGAAACGGTTTTGGTGTGTTAGTGTGAAAATGATGAGGGCATTAGGAATTAAGTCTAGAGCCAGATCCACCTACCATGACTAACCCCATTAGTTAGCCATTTTGAGCCTGAGCCTATTCGTTGCTTACCTCGTATGTTGTGAAATGCCCCTGACCCGAATAAGTCGCCAGAGATCACAGAAATCGAACTTGAGAGTTACTGTTTCAGTGTATGATTTGATGTTCTTCTCTGCTATTCGTGAAATGACTCGTCCCTTACCTGACCGTTTTCTGAAATGACCCGATCCCTTGCATAAGCCTGCCCATAAGCTTTTTGCAAGATATAGGTTTTGGTAATAAGTATCCCCAAGTACACGGCATTCGCTGTGACGATGTATTCTTTGCGACAAAGCCAAACCTTGATGTTTAGGGAATAAGAGGCAGTGCACAAAAATAGAACGTAACTAAGGCGAAAGGGCAGAAAATGAAAGGGAACTGAGTCAAGAGGGTCGGGCAGAAAAGTCTAGGAATTCAGAGAACGTTGAGTCTTATGTTGGAGCATGTGACTGTTAGTGTAATCATGCTATGTTCTCTGATATTTTTTGCTTACGTGTCCTAGATCTAAGATTACGTGTCCATATTACGTGTTCATTATATATGCTTATCACTTCTTTATTATTTGAACCATTTCGACCCGAAAAGACCCTCACATTTATGCTTGCCACTATATAGTAGATATGCGATTAGCTTGCAAGCTTATGGTAGGGGTCAGACTAGTGCATGAATTGAGCTATTCATTATATGTTAGCCTATACTGAGTGATTTTGAGCGAATCCCCGTGAGGTATGAGTCTCGATTGACAGTGCGAAGGAAGTTTAGGTCGACCAGTGCAAGTCATTAGTGCGATGCCCATGATTGTTTGCTTGATTCCGTTTTGTGCTTTCTAGCTTTGATGATAAACTGCGAACAATCGTGTCGTTATCTTGATTTATGCCTTCTCTGACTTCTAATTTACTTGAGGACAAGCAAATGCTTAAGTGTGGGGAGGTTTGATAAACGTATTTCAACGTGTTTATCGTAATGTTTAATTGGGACATAATAGAGCTCTAGCAATCATTTTATGTGTTTATTCATCATATTTACACTTATTTTGTTATTGAAGGAGCTTAGGACGAGTTTCGGGCGAAAAGGAGCGAAAATGAGGCAAAACGGAGCAAGTCTAAAGAAAACTGTCAAGTGTCACGGCCGTGACACCCCTTGCACCAGGCCGTGACAAGGGACAGAGGCAAGCCATAGAGTGAGTCACGGCCGTGACACCTATTGCACTTGGCCGTGACAATTGGCAGAGAGTCGAACCTTAGTTTGTCACGACCGTGACGTCCCATGTACGTGGCCGTGACACTTGGCAGCGAGCATGGCGAGTTGAGTCGGCGATGGTCACGGCCGTGACGGCCCATGTCCCATGCTGTGACCTTTACGAAAATTCTTTTAAAAGCCCGAATTCGACTCAGAAAAGGCCTACCAGATATCAACCCTAAATTCTCCAGAGACGAAAAAAGAGCCAAAAGAACGGGGAATTGCATCCCGGAATGCAAGAGACGGTTTAACGACGAATTCCACGCAGAATTGAACGAAGAACGAAGATCCTCCCGCGCTATCATCGCTGATCATCCGTACATCAAGATTATGAGTTCTTCACCTTCAATTCTTGTTTCTTTCGTTGTTTTTCTTTCCATTATGAGTAGCTAATCTCCCTATGTGTTTGGGAGTAGATGGACGCTAGGATATTTTCGTAGTTAAGACATATAATTATCGTGACTATGTGTTTTGACTATTTTGTCGTTCTATGAATTTGTTTCGTTGCTTTAATATATCTGTGTTGAAGTGATCGTGTGGAAAATCGTTTAGGGCGACAGCTAAATAACGATTAGACCGTTCATAGAAGATAGGATTCGAGTATAGGGCGAAAGCAAATACTCGATCTTCGCCGTTAGTAATTACCGTATCTTAGATCCCCGCGAGCGTTTAGGGCGACAGCAAACTCGCGAGCGAGTTGGAAATTACTGCGATTTAGTCTTAATCACTTAGGAGCGATTTTATTGTCTTAGCCGATAGGGCCTAGCGGAATTCGAATCCCCAGCACATTTTTATCATCTGAAAACTCTCGTACCAGTTAATCGTGTTCTTTGAATCTCTCTTGATTTAGGAGTAATCTGTTAGGATAGTTCGTAATACCATCTGCGTACTTTATTTAGGCTAAATATCGAGTCGATAGGTCATTACTATACTTGATTTATTCCTTGTGTTCGATACTCGTTTACTCACTTTACTGCACTACACACGATAGGTCCACTGCCTATCGCACGTCGGTGATAGTAATTAGGTATTCGTTTTAATTATTACTTTGTCGCACTTTCCATTCAACACCACGCGTCGATCAAGTTTTTGGCGCCGTTGCCGGGGAATAGATTGATATTAAGAACACCGTAGTTCGGTAATTTAGCCATTTTTCTTTGAAGTTTTCCTTTTTTTGTTCTTATTACTATTTGCGTTATTTATTCTTTTAGTCATTGTTATTTTCGTTATCTCTTTTACGGGTCAATTTCTTTTAGTCCAGATACAGAAGTAGATATGGCGGACCACAGGGTGCCCGTCCACGAGGAGGAGCCATCACTACAAGATCTCCTCAAGAATGCCGAGCTAGGCGGTACTGAGTCGGCGATTGTCATCCCTCCGATCGAGAACAACAATTTCGAGCTGAAGCACTCTTGGCTTCAGATGATCTTCCAGACGGCCCAGTTTGAAGGCAATCCCGACGACGATCCCCACTCCCATCTGAAGGCCTTTCTGACGGTGACCGACACCATCAAGATCAACGGTGTCTCGGGCGATGCGATCAAGCTGATGCTATTCCCGTTCTCGTTGAAGTTCAGGGCGAAGGACTGGTTGGAGATGTTGCCGCCCAGATCGATCACCACGTGGGAAGAGATGCGAGCCGCCTTCATTGGCCACAACTTCCCACTATCAAAGGTTCTAAGGCTGAAGACGGAGATATCACTATTTCACCAGAAGGACAGAAAATCTCTACGAGGTATGGGAGCATTACAAAGCGCTACTGAAGAGGTGCCCACAACACGGGATGTCGAAGGCAGCTCAGATCAACCGATTTCACGAGGGGCTCAACGACCAGACCTTTCACATGTTAGACGGAGCCGCAGGAAGACGGCTCGTGAAGCTCTCTGTTACAGATGCTTGGAATTCAATCGAGGATTACTCGAGGAACAGCTTCATGCGAGGTAACACGAGGATTAAGACGCCAGGCATGTTCGGCGTGAGCGAGGAGACGGCTACGAATGCTAAATTTGGAGCGCTCCAGCAATAGATCGCGGCGACGAACTCTCATCTACAGACGGTGATTGGAGCCCTACTTCCCAACGTCGGGCAGACGCAGCCCGTGAACGCCGTGAGGACCACTGCACCATCACAGCATACGCCTTACGTACCACTATGCGGGATCTGTGGTGCAGCCCACGAAACGTTCGAATGCCAACTCGGTCAGTCGCTAGAGCATGTCGATTATATGGGGAATTACCAAGGTGGCCAGCGAAGCTTCCAGCTCGGCCGCATCCTAACCTGGCGTATGGGAATCAGAACCACCAGGGGCAAGGACCGCTAGGATTTCAGCCAAGACCATCCGATTTCCAAAACGGGGCGCCACGCCAATACCAGAACGCACCCGCAGGAGGATCGGACAACATGAGGGAGATGAAGGATATCATGAAGGCGCTCCTCACGAACTTGAGCAGCACCACCACAGCTCACGAGAATCGAATGATGAAGATGGAGGAGTACATGGAAGCAAATGATGTACGTACCCAGAACACTGACGCCTCGATTAAGAAGTTGGAGCAGCAAGTGGGCCAATTAGAAAAACAACTGGCGGGGCAAAATCAAGGATCACTCCCGAGCTATACCGAGATAGATCCTAAGGAGTACTGCAACGTGATAACCCTGAGGAGCGGGAGAGGATTGCAAGAAGTTCCCGCCAAGCAGAATTCAAGTGAAAAGTCCATTTCGAGGGCCACGACGAGCCAGAAGTAGAGGAAAGCAAGGGCGATAGAGTCGAGAAGGCCAATGATGAGAAAGAAAAGGCGCGAGCATTCGTGAAGCCATACCAGCCGAAGATCCCATACCCAACTCTATTGAGGGAAGTTGCACCTGAAAAAGAGAAGGTACAATCTAAAAAGGAGGAGGCCGCACCCGAAAAGGAAAAGGCGAAGGAGATCGAGCGGCCACCAGTGAGGCCGTACCAGCCAAAGTTTCCCTATCCAGCACGGTTGAAGAATGACAAAGATGAGGCGTTATTCAGCAGATTTATGGGTATGTGCAAAGAACTACATATTAACTTACCATTTGTTGAAGCTATTACGCAGATGCCCAGTTCCGCGAAGTTCCTGAAGGACTTGCTGACGAATCGACGAAAGCTCAAACATGTCTCCACGGTATGCCTATGAGGAGAGTGTTCGGCGATACTCCAAAGCAAGATACCAAAAAGCTCAAGGACCGAAGGAGTTTTACTATTCCTTGTCGTATAGGTGACTTAGTAGTTGAGCATGCTTTAGCTGATCTAGGCGCTAGTATAAATTTGATGCCGTACTCCATGTTTAAGCGCTTAGGTTTAGGTGAACCACGACCCACTAGGATGAGTATTCAACTGGCTGATAGATCGTTTAAATACCCCCTAGGTGTTATCGAGGATGTTCTAGTTAAGGTCGATAAGTTCGTTATCCCTGTTGATTTTGTGATCTTAGAGATGGACGAGGATGAAAATATTCCATTAATTCTAGGCAGACCATTCTTAGCTACAGGTGAGACTCTGATAGATGTTAGGAATGGAACATTGACTTCGAATGTAGACGGCAACAAAGTTACGTTTAATATGACTGACTCGATGAAAAAGAGTAGCGAGCATGATAATAAGTGCCATTACTTGGATGCTTTTGAGCACGATCTCTCGTCTTTTGTGCAAAGTTTAATATTACTTTGAATGTATGCTAGATCTTTTTCGCTGAGTTTCTTGGATATGTTGTTAGACTCTTCGGAGACTGTTGTTTAGTTTGGTTAACTTATTTTGAGTTGGGGATGAGACTGTTTGGAGACCTTTTGGTTGGTGGTTTTTCTTTTGTGCATGGACGGTTATTGGCAAGTGTGTGCTGTGTTGTGTTGTTCTATGACTGTCCGTAATTTATGCAGGTTAACATAAGTTATTGTATGACCGTTGATAAACGTATTCCAATGCGTTTATCTTAATGTTTAATTGGGACATAATAGAGCTCTAGCAATCATTTTATGTGTTTATTCATCATATTTACACTTATTTTGTTATTGAAGGAGCTTAGGACGAGTTCCGGACGAAAAGGAGCGAAAACGAGGCAAAACGGAGCAAGTCTGAAGAAAACTGTCAAGTGTCACGGCCGTGACACCCCTTGCACCAGGCCATGACAAGGGACAGAGGCAAGCCATAGAGTGAGTCACGGCCGTGACACCTATTGCACTTGGCCGTGACAATTGGCAGAGAGTCGAAGCTTAGTTTGTCACGGCCGTGATGTCCCATGTACGTGGCCGCGACACTTGGCAGCGAGCATGGCGAGTTGAGTCGGCGATGGTCACGGCCGTGACGGCCCATGTCCCATGCTGTGACCTTTACGAAAATTCTTTTAAAAGCCCGAATTCGACTCAGAAAAAGGCCTACCAGATATCAACCCTAAATTCTCCAGAGATGAAAAAAGAGCCAAAAGAACGGGGAATTGCATCCCGGAGCGCAAGAGACGGTTTAACGACGAATTCCACGCAGAATTGAACGAAGAACAAAGATCCTCCCGCACTATCATCGCTAATCATCCGTACATCAAGATTATGAGTTATTCACCTTCAATTCCTGTTTCTTTCGTTGTTTTTTTTCCATTACGAGTAGCTAATCTCCCTATGTGTTTGGAGTAGATGAACGCTAGGATATTTCGTAGTTAAGACATATAATTATCGTGACTATGTGTTTTGACTATTTATCGTTCTAGGAATTTGTTTCGTTGTTTTAATATGTCTATGTGTTAAAGTGATCGTGTGGAAAATCATTTAGGGCGACAGCTAAATAACGATTAGGCCGTTCATAGAAGATAGGATTCGAGTATAGGGCGAAAGCAAATACTCGATCTACGCCGTTAGTAATTACCGAATCTTAGATCCCCGCGAGCGGGTTGGAAATTACTGCGATTTAGTCTTAATCACTTAGGAGCGATTTTATTGTCTTAGCCGATAGTGCCTAGCGGGATTCGAATCCCGAGCACATTTTTATCATCTGAAAACTCTCGTACCAGTTAATCGTGTTCTTTGAATCTCTCGTTGATTTAGGAGTAATCTGTTCGTAATACCAATCTGCGTACTTTATTTAGGCTAAATATCGAGTCGATAGGTCACTACTAGTACTTGATTTATTCCTTGTGTTCGATACTCGTTTACTCACTTTACTGCACTACACACGATAGGTCCACTACCTATCGCACGTCGGTGATAGTAATTAAGTATTCGTTTTAATTATTACTTGTCGCACTTTTCATTCACACACCATGTGTCGATCAACCGTATCTTATCCTTTACGTACATAGTACCAGAATATGCAGGTTAACCGTACTATTATGTAAATATATGGCGTACCACAAACAAAAGACATAAAGTACCTTGTCGTTCATATTACCGTACCATATCGCTTACATATAGAATACCGTATATGCAGGTTAACCATACCATTACGTAAATATATACTGTACCTTATATATCGCACATGAAGTACCTCATCTGTTGTACACTAAGGTACCTTGTGTTTTACAGAAGGTACCTTATCATTTACATATATAGTACCATAACATGCAGGTTTACCGTATCCAGAATTATACATATACAGTACCCAGATATGAAAGTATATCGTACCATTTGTTATACGATCGAAAAATAAATACATTCCTAATCGAATCGCGTTGTCCTGCGTGATTTTGATATACCGAACAATAACAAAATGAAAAAAATATGAAAGCCTAATGCACCGAGTTTGATCTGAAACGTATTTAAAACTATATAATTCTATCTACGGTGGTTCGAGATGAAAAAGTAATCCGTACGACCTCGAAAAATACTAACCCTAGTATGACGTATCATATATTTAAAAGACGCCGTACCAAATATTGCTTTGTAGGTGTACCAAATGTCGCCATTTCTTCGACGCCCACGTAATGCCCTGGGTCCAATCCCTATAAGGCCAAGACCATAGAATACGTCGTCTCAACAGTCGAAGGCACTGACCTGAAAACCGATAATCCAAGAAAAGGTGCTGAGCCGTCTCGTAGCGGAGCACATCGCATAGAACACATGCAGGGGTGCCTGCCGGTACAGGTTATGTCATTGAGAGGTAAACGAAAAGCCTTTGTTAACGTAGACGACTATACTAGGTACACATGGGTCTTATTTCTTGCGCACAAAAGTGAGGCTTTAGATAATCTTGCGCCACTGATTAAGAAGCTAGAAAATGAGAAAGAGATGAAGGTCCGTAAGATTAGGAGTGATAACGGTCTAGGATTTGATAGTAAATCCTTTGCATCTTTTTGTGATGAAAATGGTTATAGTCATAATTTTTCAGCCCCTATTACGCCTCAACAGAACGGAGTGGTCGGGAGGAAAAAAGAGTACTACAAGAAATGACTAGGACTATGTTGAGCGAATATAATACTCCAAAACATTTCTGGACCGAAGCTGTTAGTACGGCATGCTATGTCGCGAATAGGAGTTTCCTTAGACCGATTATTAAGAGAACTCCCTATGAACTTTGGAACGATAAAACCCCTAACATAGGATATTTCCATGTATTTGGCTGCAAAGGTTTCATTTGAATGATAGGGATAAGAGAGGAAAATTCGCTTCCAATGTAGATATACCTAGGTTACAGCCTTCATTCCAAAGCTTTTAGAGTGTTTCATAATAGGAAGAAGACTGTTCAAGAATCTGTGCATGTTACATTCGATGAGTTTCCTAACGCAAATGCTACTGAGGAAGGTATAGTTGTGTCTCCTGCAGATATACAGGTTACTGACAAATGAGTGAACACAATTCCAATGGAACTAGATACTAAGTCAGAGGAACCTAAAGCTTCAGACGAAACAACAGTGCAGAAAATTCAAACATGCTTCCAGCCATCCCACTGAGCAAGTCATATGGAATATAGAACTTTAGGGATCAAAACGAGAGCAACTGCACGAAACGATATTGCTGAGGAATCACATGGCGTGCTGTTATCAACCATGGAACCTAAGACAGTAAATGAAGCTCTTGACGATGAATCGTGGGTGATTGCCATGGAAGAAGAGCTAGCACAATTCGAAAAGAGCCAGGTGTGGACTCTTGTGGAAAGACCTAAGGACAGGTCCATAATAGGCACGACGTGGGTGTTTCGCAACAAGCTAGATGAAAACGGTAATGTGACACGAAATAAGGCCAGGTTAGTTGCCAAAGGTTATTCCCAAGAAGAAGGTATAGATTTTCAAGAAACCTTTGCACCTGTAGCTAGACTTGTGTCAATACGCATTTTACTTGCATATGCATCTTTTAAAAGATTTAAACTTTTTCAAATGGACGTGAAAAGTGCATTTTTAAATGGTTTTATAAATGAAGAAGTCTTTGTCGAACAACCTCCCGGTTTTGAAAAAGAAGAACTTTCAAATCACGTCTTCAAATTAAACAAAGCTTTATATGGTTAAAACAGGCCCCTAGGGCATGGTATGAAAGATTGAGTGGTTTTTACTAGACATGGGCTTTACAACAGCAACAATAGATAAAACTCTGTTTATAAAGTGCGAAGGGAATCACATACTACTTGTGCAGATATACGTTGATGATATCATATTTGGTAGCACTGATATCACTCTTTGTGAGAATTTTTCTAAGTCTATGCAACAGCAATTTGAGATGAGCCTAAGGTGAGAACTCACGTACTTCCTTGGATTGCAAATCAAGCAATTGGATACGGGAACATTCATATCTCAAACGAAGTACACGAAGGAACTACTTGAAGAATTCGGAATGGCTGATTCCAAGGCACTTCCCACTCCTATGCATCAGACCGCCAAAATTGACAGTGATGAACAAGGTACACCTTTTGACCAAACTAAGTATAGAGATATATCGGAAGTTTGCTCTACCTTACGGCAAGCAGACCCGATATTATGTTTGCTAGTAGTCTATGTTCTATATACAATCGAGTCCTAGGGAATCTCACTTGACAGCAGTCAAGCAGATACTTAGATATTTGAAAGGAACAAGCAATTTTGGTATGTGGTATCCAAATTCCAAGGAATTCCCATTAATAGGATACTCGGACGCGGACTACGCCGGTTCTAGGGAAGATAGGAAAAGTACTAGTGGTACTTGCCAAATACTAGGGAATTCCTTTGTAACTTGGTCCAGTCGGAAACAAAATGTCGTGGCCCTATCCACAACCGAAGCAGAATATATGGCCTTAGGAAGTTGTTCTCAGCAAATCCTTTGGATGAAACTGACCTTGAGTGATTACGGTTTAAGGTACGACCAAATTCCTATTTTCTGTGATAGTACTAGTGCCATTACTATCACTAAGAATCCCGTACACCACTCTCGAACTAAGCATTTAGAGGTGAAACATCATTTTGTTCGAGATCATGTTCAGAAAGGGAATATCATGGTGAACTTCGTAGGAACTAATGATCAATTGGCTGATATCTTCACGAAACCCCTTATTGAGAGTATATTATGTGATATACGCGACCGATTAGGAATTATTGAGCTCAAATAGGAAAGGTGACTAGATATGTTAGCCCTTAGTTTTTCCTTGATCTTATTCTTGATTCTATTATTGATTTTTTTTACCTGCCTTATCTATCTTATTTCTTTCACTCATGGGTAGATTATTTTTTCTCTAAATAGATTTTCTTCGACATTTATGTCAAAATCTATTTTCAGCAAATATTTTTTTAATTCTGATCTTTACTTATTCCTTCCTTATTTCCGTGGGATACTCCTTTTATCTTTAGTTAATTCCACATAACGGGCAGTTTGCTTCTCTACTAAGAAATCTTTTAAATTCAAATTTTGAAATCCCTTCCTTATCTGACACATGTCCTGTCGAGATCACATTCCTTAATAACTTCTTTCTATCCTTATCCAAGATAGTCTTTGCCTTTATAAACGTCCCTTCCTTGTCTCTCCATTCCATTCAAACCCTAAGCTCCTAACTCCATATCATCATTCTTTAATTTCTTCGATATCAACCATGGTGAAAACAAAAGGTGCCGGATCTGAGTCGACAAGAAGCGAAAATCTACTCTGACTCCACTCTCTCCAAAAGCCATCCGTTCGAAGTCAGTCCAGTCCTAAATCCACGAAATCCCCTACGAAACCGAAGAAGAAAAAGGCTAAGATCGATAAAATCCCAATTCCATCTCCTGCCTCTTCCGATGATCAATCTGTCTCTCTCGAGAAATCTGCCTCTCCAGAAAAAGACATTTCTGCTCAAATCGAGTCACCCAACGAGATTCCAGTCGTGATACTGAAGGGCAAAAATCGTTCAACCCTGATAATCTTGAGGAAATCACCGATGACATCAAATTTCTGACTGAGAGCGCCAAGGAACTCCACGAGAAACTTCAGAAGCGGCGAGCTGCTCGAGGAAGAAGCGTCAACTTTGACGCTGGCTGAGAGCCAAGTAGCAACGTGGCTGACTGAGTACGGCTGGGAGAACATTATGAGGATAGACAAATCTTTGTATGTGGAGGCGGTGAAGCTGTTCTACGCCAATCTCACTTTCATTGAAGACGAAACTGAGATTACAGTGAAGTCTTATGTGCTGGGGACAAACCTTGAATCGAAAGCGCAAGGGTGAATGAGATGCTGGGAGTAGAGAACGAGGGGCTCTGTTACTTCGACTTTGCCCATTGGTGTACGTCTGAGGTGCCCCTGCGTGACTGTGTGAAAGCTCTATGGAGTTACACCTATAAGCCTAAGTTCTCTGAAGGAGAAGCGCTGAACAAACTCCCTGTCGATCTATTCTTCCTTTACAAAGTTCTGCATTTTACGCTCTGGAGCGCCCACGTTGGTAATGGAGGCCATTCCACCACCATGAACAACATTAGCATGCTGACTCTCTATCTGGTATCCCAAAATAGGCACTCAATCTAGGTTACTTTGTTCTTAAGTACATGGTCCATGCCATTAAGAGCTCTGATAAGGAACTTCCATATGGAATGCTGCTTACGCACATGCTTGAATTCGAGGGAATCACTCTGTCCAAGGCTTGGGAAGATAGCACAAAGCATGCAATTGATATGGTCACACTAAAGCGTGTTGGTATACGCTGTGATGAGCGGAAAGGATGGTTCAAGACAAGGGATTTGAAGACCCCTTCAAAAAGTCCGACCAAGGAGAAGAAGGATGATGAAAGCGACGACGAGCAGGTGACGATAGCTGATCTGAAAAGAAGTTTCAAGGGCCTTAAGGATGAGAACCGCAAAAAGTTCAAAGAGATCTCACGGAACTTCAAAAGGGTTAACAAGTATCTGAGGAGATCTCCGCGGCTCTGAATATCGCTGAATCCTCATCTGCCTCATCTGATAGCAATTCCAGCCCTTAGAACCTCGTTCCGTAAGAAATTCCCTAGCTCTAATAGGATTAGCTCTAGTTTGCTCAGTTTTTTTGCGCTTGGATTTGGGTCTGAAGGTCGTGGTTGGTTGCAGGTTTAGGTAGGTTGGTGGTGTTAGTGTCCCTCCTTTTTGATGCTGAAGGGGGAGAAGTCTTGGAAAATTAGTGCCTATGTTATTTTGGAATGATATAATATAATCGGCTTGCTTGCTTTTTCATGCTTATGTCTTAATCATCTGTGCTTTAGTTTCGAATGTTATTTTGGAATGATAATACAATCGACTTGCTTATCTCTTAATCCTCTGTGCTTTAGTTTGATGACTTGTTAAGGATTAAGGAATTCTGCACATAGGCAGGGAGAGCAACTGATGTGATGTGATGTGTGTGATAATTTGAGACATTCCGTGGTAACTTGAGATGTTCCATATGATATAACCTGGTAACTACTATATCGTTGCGACTGTGCTTTACATATTAGCAATTAGACGGGGGAGCATGCACGCTGATCATATGTCACATGCTTTGATACTTAAGCATGCTACGTGCTTAAATGGTTTCATATCGAGTGTAATCATATGCTTAAGATAGGCATTAATTACTTGTCATCATCAAAAAGGGGGGAGATTGTAGACGTTTTTGGTCCAGATGATTATGAGAGCTTTGATAATTCCAAGTAATTATGTAAATTGGGGGGGGGGGTACGAATTAGAAAACTCGATATGCATGTTATGTGATGTTTAAGTATGTGAAAATGTTCGATTAAGCACTTGAATGTGATTAAAAATCAATGATATATCCGTTGAGTGCGATATTATGTGACTCTTAAATCAGTAAACCATGATGCGACATAGGATTTATATTTTGGAAAGTGATTAATTGATTGGGCTTACATATGAGATGCTGATTGAGTCTATTTATGGAATGTGCTGAAATCGGATGAGATCATCATACATGGAAAGTATGCTTTGCATTATACTCAGTAAATTCTGTGCGAATTAGCTATCATATTTTGGGAAAGAAATCAGTTGATTGAGCTTACCATTGATAATATGCTGAGTGGAATTATATATGGAATATGCTGACTAACAGATGAGATTACAGTAACGAAAGTTAATCTGTGGTATGTATGGTAAGTGATCATGCATGAACGTTGAGCTTGATTGGTTTATTCTTGGCATGATTCTTTGAGTTAATGCGCGTGATTATTGAGCTTTCTCTTGCATATTTTTGTGCTTAACTTTCCTTATGAAGTGTAGAAGCGGTTATTGGGACTATATAGAAGAAAACACTTCACTTTGATGGGTAGACAATGAACACACAAGCAAACGAAATTTGAGCTGAAACTTGCGATTCATTCGTAGTTTGTGTTGAGCTTTCACTTGTGAATTCTATACCCTTTGAGCAATCTTTAGCAACACCCTACGCTAAATCCTTGTCTTCGGACGTGTTGTGTCTGCGGACGCGTTTGAACGCACAAAGTAGCACGTTTGGAGTCTTTCACATGTGGAGGGCGAATTTGGTGGATTCGGTGGCCCTTCGGTAGCAAGCTGCATCCAGTCAGGGAATTGGTTTCCTGGGTTAACGACGAGGTCGAAACTTGGCGTGCGATAGCCTAGGTGGAGGTCTAGTATCCAAAGTGCTTCGGTTGTGTAAGGGTCAATCATTTTGTAACCAGAATCGGTAATACCTAGTGATTGATTGGAACTCTTGGGGAGATCACACCCCAAGGACAGGATTAAACCCCAGTTGGGGATATAACCTGTATAAAAATCTCGTCTCTCTTTACTCCCTGCTATTTAACTTTCTGTGAGACAAACCCGGAACACGCGCTAATAACTAGGTGATATCGTAGAAACATTTTCTAAAACTAACGTGATATTTTGAAACAGGGTTAGGGAGATAACTTTGATACTCGTACTGCTTTCTGGGAAATAACATACTCTGCAAATATCTTCTTAAAGAAAAGAATTTTTCAAAGAAGAACAAGCCAAAATTTTTATAGCCTAATTCACACCCCCACCCCCCCCCCCCCCTCTTAGGCATATTTTACACTTCATGTACTATTATCATTCGAATCTCTATTCTATACTTAGTAATCGACCGATTCTTATTCAACTTAATACCTCCTTTTGGCTGATCTCTCTTATGATTCCAACTATTTCTATATATAAATGTTATCTAATTTTTCCTAACTCTTAACATTGTCTACCAAATCATATAGCACATAGAACACCCGTAGCATATAGCATATAGTCATTTATGCACATATAATGTCGTAAAGCATGTGTCATGCAGTCGCATAAGTCTCATAAAGTGCATGCATATTTATTGGCCAACACTAGTCCATGCTACGTATAAGTGTTTGCCCAAATTTTCTAAGTCTAGTATTATCATCCAAATCATATATTTCTAATTAAATATCTTCCATTTCGAATTATACCGTAAATCTCGTAATTTACAGAGGAGCGACTGGAGCTGAGAATACGCTTAGGAACTTTGAGTATGCGATGGGCTTGCGCAGGTCGTACTATGCCCGACGAAGACAGACAGCGCGGAAGAGAAATCAAGCACAAAGGGGAGAATATAGAATACACTTGTAAATGTGCATTGATGTTATTAGCTGTCCTCGTAGATTGGGGCTTGTACAAACATTGAGCTTAAGAGAAGATTTTAGTCAATTGATCCGAAAGGCTTGCAATTCGAATTCTAGAGAGAGAAACACACGAAACTTTCTCACTCTAAGCGAAATTCTCTCTCGAGCTCTCAACAGTAAGTTTTCGTCATGAGGTAAAGTTGAACAATTCTGATCGTAAACTTAAGAATTCAAGTTTAGGATCATAGAGTTGATAAATTAGGACCTAACAAAGGTTAAGAGTTTCATTAGAAAATGAAAGAGAGGATTTTGAAACTGAAAAGAAAAGACACCTAAAAGAGATGAAAAATCTCAAAGCTTCCTCCATCTCGCATGCCATTTCTCACACTACTCCCTTAACTTATAAGATCATTCTAAAAAGCGTGTAAAAAAAAAGCGCCTTCAAAAGATCAGAAACTTAAAAATAATATTTCGAAAAGTTCTAACTCTAATTCTGTTTCGCTTACGTCTACAGATTGCATTTGGCCAACACTAGAGTCGAAGGCAGGAGTGTCTAGTTAAAAATTGAGAAGGAGTCCGTAGATTTGACTGCCTCTAAGAATATTTCTCCTTCTGTACAAATAAAAGGCACTCGTAGAAATAAAAGAGTTGTTTCTTCTCTTCCAATAATCGCTTTTACATGTTCTCTTTAGACTACCACTTTTAGTAGCACTAATTTTGAGATAGGCTCTAGATCAGCAATAAAAACTGATCATTCTAAGACAACTGCGTCTCGGAAGACCCCTAGGAAGCAAGATCCAGCCCTTAAGAAAGCATATGGCGCTATTCATGCTTGTTCTCACCTAAGGTATCCCGTAAAGATTGAATCTCTTAAGCACTTTAGGCGACTATCAAATGAAAAGATCTTTTCCACTGTAAAGCCTACCAAAGCATTTGTCCGTGCTCAAATTAATCTTCCCTGCCAGGTTCAACCTAAATGGGTTCCTAAATCTCCAGAATGACTAAAGCCACAGAGCCCAAGTCTTCTACAAAGGGCACACCCACATCAACTTCTCCGACGTTGACTTGGATTGTTAAAGCTCCAACTAGCACTAACTTAGGAACTATATGTGAACCAACATCTAAATCTGCTAATCGGAGAGGACCCATTTACAAGTGTGTACCTAAAGCTCTCTAATTTGTTTTTGCAGATCCATCATGTGTGGTATCTCGACTCTGGTTGCTCCACACACATGACCGGGAATTAAGAGCTACGGAGCAACTACCAAAATCGATCGAATCGACCTCTGTGGACCTATGCAGACACAGAGTATTAATGGACGCAAGTACGTGCTAGTTATCGTTGATGATTACTCTCGCTATACATGGACAAAGTTCCTCCGAACTAAGGATGAGACAGGGGACTTGATCATCAATTCGTGAACTCTACTCAAAATTTACTGCAGCAGACTATCCAAGTCATCCCAACGACAACGGCACTAAGTCTAAGAACAAATACCTCAGTGATTTTTATCAAAAACTTGGGATTAGTCAGCAATTCTCAGCCGCCAAGACACCTCAACAGAATGGTTGTTGAAGGAAGAACAAAACTCTAGTGGAAGCCGCACATGCAATACCGATTCATTCCGGCCTCCCACACTTCCTTTGGGCTGAAGCAGTAAATACCGCCGTTTCACTCAGAACAGGACGATGGTTTGCAAGCTCTTCGATCAAACTCCGGATGAGATCATTAATAAGCGAGTACCCAACATCTCCTTCTTCAAGGTCTTCGGGAGCAAGTGCTTTGTGGCGAACGACAGAGAGCAAGGTGCTAAGCTCGACCCAGAAGCATTCGAACCTTTTTCGTCGGGTATTCTTCAACTTCAAAGGTGTACCGAGTATACATTAAGTCCAACCGCACTATCAAAGGTTGCTACAATATCACTTTCCACGAAGTGGCAGAAGTGGCTCCTGCACACCTTAGTTCATGATCCGTGCCAAACCCAATGGCTTCTGAATACGACAGTTCAGAACCCGTATTCACTGGTGTGTTGGCACAAAACCAACAAAAGAAGGCAACAAACCAGAATTCAATGTTAGAAGAAGCCATGAGACTTGCTTTAGAGGACTTAGATTCTCTCTTTGAGCTCGTACATCAGCCAGACACCATCACTGCTACACCTTTAGTGGATCCCCACTTGATGAGGCCGATGTACCAAGCTCTTCTAATGTCCCCACCTCACCGACTCAGAATTACTACAGAACACTGAAGTACCTACCATGGTCATTGAGAAAGTATCATCAGAATCTCTTAATTCAAGTGCAGAATTAGAACTACCTCAACTTAATGAACGACCTGGTATAATTGGTCATCTGGGTCCACAAATGGCTGATGCATCTACCTCAGCCATGCCTTATGAGCGAAAGTGGACTCGGGCACATCCGGTTGATTCAAATAATTGGTGATCCTTTTAGTGGAATACGGATAGGACATCAACACAGTATTTTTTAGCTGCTTCTTAAGCCTAAATGAGCCAACCAAGGTAGCAAATGCACTTAAGGACCCGGATTGGATAATAGAAATGCAAGACGAAATCAACCAATTCGAGTGATACAGAATTGAGCTAGATTGGTTGCGAAGGGTTACAACCAACATGAAGGTATTGACTACGACCGAGACGTATGCCCCGGTTGCCCGAATCGAAGCCATCCACCTTTTCTTGGCTTATGCGACTCATAAAGACTTCAAAGTCTACCAAATAGACGTTAAGACCGCCTTTCTCAACGGCGTATTAAAGGAGGAAGTCTATGTCGCTCAACCAGAAGATTTTGTTAATCAAGAACATCCCGATCACGTTTATCAATTGAATACAGCTCTCTACGGACTAAAACAAGCCCGCGTGCTTGGTATGACGTCTTGAGCAATTACTCCGTGAAGTCTGGATTCATCCGAGGAACGATCGATGATCCTCTTCATCAAATGGCATGACAAAGATCTGATGGTCGTCCAAGTTTACGTCGACGACATCATCTTCGGATTAACTAATCCACGGCTCTGCAAGAGGTTCAGAGATTTAATGAAGAGCAAGTTTGAAATGGCTCACATGGGAGAGATGCAATTCTTCTTAGCACTCCAAGTCAGGCAGCTCGAAGATGGTATCTTCATAAGTCAGATGAAATACATCAAGGACATACTGAGGAAGTTCCATGAAGATCAGAGCAAGCCTCTCACCACTCCTATGTCAACAATCTGCAAGTTGGATGCTGATCCCACTGGTAAATCGGTCAACATCACACTTTATCGCAGCATCATTGGATCACTTCTTTATCTCACCTCAAGCCGGCCGGATATTATGTTTGCCACCTGCCTTTGTGCGCGTTTTCAAGCCGATCCCAAAGAGTGTAACATGCTTGCGGTCAAGCGGATTCTGCGCTACCTCAAGGGCACCTCAACCTTAGGTTTATGGTATCCTAAAGGCACAAATTTCAAACTAATTGGCTATACTGATGCTGACTATGCATGTTGTTGAATGGACAAGAAAAGCACCTCCGGTGGCGCTCAATTTCTAGGCGAAAAGCTGGTCTGCTGGTCATCCAAGAAGCAGATTGCGTCTCAACGTCGACGGCTGAGGCCGAATATGTCGCGGTGCCAGTTGTTGCTCGCAAATGCTATGGATGCGGACTCAACTTCGCGATTATGGGTCCAATTTCAATAATATACCCATTTACAGTGATAGCCCCAGTGCCACTGCGATTATGTGTAATACTGTTCGCCACTCACGCACAAAACACATAGATATTAGATATCATTTTATAATAGATCATGTAGAAAAAGGCACGATTGACATGTGTTTCGTGAACACGGAATTTCAACTAGCTGGCATTTTCACCAATGCATTGGATGAAAAGCGATTCCAATTTCTTGTTGGAAAATAGGCATGCTGAATCTTCCTTAATATGTGCTTTACGTGCCCCTATGTGCTTTCATATGTCCTATTCTATGTCTTTTCACTTTTAAATTCTACATCTGAAAATAAAAATAAAAATAAAATACTTAATATCCAAAATTATCTAAATAAAATAAAATCCAAAAATATTATGCATATACTTATAATATTAGGGGAATGACGATATCATTAGGATGCTCGATCTAGGTCACGTATAGATTTCCTTGATATGCAACATGTTAATTGCTTAATTTTGTCAGTCCAAGTCGCATTATTGTGTCTAAAGGTCATTAGTTTGCTCCACTAGACACACAGCCACCTCATATAAGTGAGGATTCTAGCCTTCTTATTTTTCGTTTCTACGGATCTATTCTTGAGCGAGTCACACAATCATTGTTGGTCTTAACTAGTGATTCTCGGCCTCATGCTTGCCCTGCGTTAGATCATTAGGAAAATGATTAGGGCACTCGGCCAAATATATACTTTTCAATCCTTTAACATAGCCATTAGTCATCCATTTTGAGCCTTCTCCGAATTCCTTTTCTTCATTTGAAAAACCCTTTAAGCCCTCAACCGACTATCTAAGCTTTCGGCGGGATGTTCAATTCAGAAACGAAGGGAGAGAAAAAGATACGACAAAGAAAAAGATGACAAAAGAAGGTGGAAAACGCACACGAGGAATGCTCAACGCACAAAAAAGCAGTACGAAAGAACCTGCCTCTTGACAATCAAATCAGAAGGGGCATGGATCTTGTTCTCAACTTGTCCATTGATAATCTCGTACGCTCGTCGGAACGGCTGGAAAGATGAGCACCTTAAAGTGAACTTCTCCAACGATAATCCGGTCTTATATCGGGAAACGAGAAGAGGAGCACGGCCTTGAGTTCAAATTCCATAACTGTGAACTTTTTCAAATCGATAATCTCTGAAACCTCTCTAGGGATTAAGAGAAATGGAGCACAGTAGCGGCCCGAGAATCAATAAGAAGAACTTCGCCTTACATAACCTCTCAGCCTTGTAGAGAAGCGGAGCTTCAGCTTGAGCAAGTGTAGACTGATACGAAGAAACAAAGGATGAAATGAGAAATGCCGAAAAAAAGGAGTGACTAAGAAAAGGAAGATGAAGATAATATTGACAGAAAAGTGCTTGTGTTGACTTGAGTGATATAAACATATAAATACCAAGTTAAAAGTAAATGAGCGCTAGAGTGAACCTAGTGAGAGTTGTCGAAATGGGTCATTCTATGAACCTGGGCTTTAGTTTGTTGACATGACTTGACGGCATATGATATTTTCAAGCGTCTTCAAAATTTTAGGCGTGACAATGATCGAAGCAAAATAATCTGACCCCATACTATAAATAATATTACTATTCATACTAAAAATTTTCAATAAAAAAAAGTCTTTTTTCGCACATTATGATATGCAATTTTAATTTGCATCTATGCGGAAATGATTAAATGCGAATTTTTGTTCTTGCTCATACCTCGCGCAACATTTGCAATACATGATTAGGGGACCATGTATCTTGGAGACATTGTCCAAATTGCGTGTGATATGTTTGGTACTTGAAATTGATTCTATATGTGTTCACATTAAATCAATTTTTGGTGCATTATTTGAGGGGGAGCATTTACAAAAGTTATGCCTTAAGCTCCAAGACCATTTGATGGTCTTTCTCTAAGTGTTTGCATAAATAATGAGGACTTCATGAATTATTCATGACTTGGAGTGCACGGCATTTGTTTAAATTTTGGTTGGTTAAATATTTTGATCCTTGACGTGTTTTATGGATTTGAGTTTAACCGATTTTCTTAAAAACTTTTCCAGGGGGCGCCTGATTATAAAAATTGCTTCCAAATTAACACTAATAATCTCGACATTTTGCTCTAAGTATTGCAGATTTTCAATTTTCGACTATGGAGCCAGATGTCACCATTCAGAAATACATGGAGTAAATTGCATTTGTTTTCATATATAGGGGAGCAATTATGTGGTCTTTACTTGATTTAAGGGTCAATCTGAAAACTAGAAAACTTCCAATCGAAAAACTGGGTTTAGAATGTAATTTTCGATCAAAAGTTTCTCGAGCAAAAATTAAGAATGGGCTTGTGCAATCGCGAACCCAAAATGTCTAGTCAACCCATTAATGAGAAATACACTTTTTGCAGTCGAAAACTTTCACACGCGCATAAATCCCATTTGAGAAACCCTACAGTCGAATTTCAATATCCACAAAATCTCTTAAATCTCAACCGGTTTTCGCCTTTCTAAGGTACGTTTATTAGGTGGTTGTGTGCGATTAAACTTCGTTCTCATTTACATTTTACAGTCTTTGGCTTGATTATGTGAGTAGATTTTCGATAATTCAAACTGTGAAAAACCCACATGCTATGAGATTTAAACCTGTTTCAGTTTTTATCTTGGTTAAAATCTGCGTCCTAGGATAGTTTAAGGGTTTTCGGTCGATATAAGGTTATATTGTTTCGATTGTCTGTGATTTTAGAGCTCGACTGAAAGTCTAACTAAAACTGGGTTTTTTAAACGTTTAAAGGCGTCAAAGAACTTTTTGATCGCAAACATTTTCAATCCAATTTCAATTTGATTGAATTACTGTTTGCATCGTAAAAGTTTTTTGATCGCTAAAATTTTGACTTGGTCGCTAAGATAGCTGACGTAGACCGAAAAATACTTCCAATCGAGAAATTTAATTTTGATTTTATGTGAGCGAAAGACTACTGAGTGAAATGGATAAATTAGATGCAATTAAGTTTCGAGTGCAAAACATACTATCGAAAACAGTATTTTCGATTTCAATTTTGTTCTCGGTCGTAAATTTTAGCGGCGATAAAATTAATTTTTCGTCGATAAAATTTCTCGAGCGTAAAATTACATAGCGATGACTTTAATCGATCGAAAAATTTTTTCGGCGAGTCACCTAGTTTCTCGTTGTCAATTTTCTCGCTCGTAAAATTTCGCAGCAAAAATCTATTTTATATAAATACTTTCTCGCTCGATAACTTTCACGACGAAAATTCTATTCATGTGCGAAAAATTTCTCGTTCGTAAATTTACACAGAAATCAATTTTCTCGATAGTAAATTTACACGGAAATTTTTCTCGATCGTAAAATTTCTCGGCTACAGTACCACACTTTAGGCTCAAACACTTAGAAAATTTTCTCCAAGTCTTTTCTACTGTGGCAGACAATTGCGAATAAAGTTTTCGATCGTAAATTAGAACGGATACTCAAAATCAAAATTCGCACTTACGAAATTAAACTAAGAATTCAATTCTCGCGCGATAAAAGAACGGAGTGAACAGTGCTTGATTTTCCAATTCAACACTTAGAATATTTTCGACTAAACTCACATGCATCATATATATACATGCAAGACTATTATGGTTTGATGAATTAAATTTCGACTCAAATTAAATTCTTGATCTAAGTTTTGGTTTTCTATTTGTTTTTCAGATGGACCACTATCCGGCTTACAATCATATTTACGAAAGGTTCAGGACACAAATTTTCAACTCGACCTGACTACTTTCAGGTGTCCGGACGAGATAATACTGTCAATACTACAAGGCCATCCCCTCTGGCATGCGCTGATGGTGACGGCATAAATTCCGATGGTCTATCTCCAACAGTTTTGGGGGTGAATACATAGTCACGTAGTCAATGGCACTTACCAAATCACAACCGTGGTCGGAAGAAGACACGTAAGCTTTAGCAAGGACAACTTTGGACTTGTCTTGGACCTTCCGTTAAGCCAGAACTACGATCCTTTGCCGACGGATGCGGAGATGATTCATGATTTTCTCTACATGGGATACCATCCACCACTCGCCAAGCTCGCACAAGTTCAGAGCAACGGCATCCCACATCCATGGCAGACACTCTTCGGCATCATCAATAAGTGTTCGTCGCCAAGCACGCCGGCTTTGACAAGGGCAACGGCAACATTCTTAGGATCTTCCAAGGAATTGTCTTCTCCAGAAACTACGACTTCACCCAGCTGATCTGGGATGACCTTGCTGAACAGTTCAGACAAAAGGAGAACAAACGATCGAAGAATGTACAGTATGCGTGGTGGTTCTGTGTGATCATCGCCCACCTCATGCAGCTTCACCAGAACATCACTCGTCTACCTCCAAGAGGCAATTATCAACCACCCCGGCTAAAATTCTTCCACCACCCTAGGCTCACGGATTTGGATGAGCCGTCGATGCAGATCCCGTTCGAGCTGCTATGTCTCGCCGACCCCACGGGAGACACATATCGCCTATACTATCGGGAAAATCATCTCACGAAAGTGATGATTCGAGGGCCCCCGACAGACTTGATGTGGTCCTCCCCAACAACAACAGCACCAACCTAGCCCTGAGACCGAGTTGATAGATGAAGTGGCTCAGGAGCTAGAACAGGAGCGTCCAACTCAAGAAACGTAACTACCTGACGAAGATGCCATGTTGATTGATGCAGTGGCACAAGAGTTGGAACTCGAGGCTCCTCAACCATCACTTGGTGCTGAAGTGCCCATAATTGTTGGCGTGTTCCAAGGATCTATTGAGGATATATTGTAACAGGAAACACAGGCCGAAGCAGAAACGGGGCACAGTCCACCATCACAGGCTACTACGCCTGCACCAGAGGCCGTGATTCCCACGAGCATAGTCCACCATCATAGTCACAACCTCATATGACTGCGAGCCAGCCTGAGGAGCCGGTGATAGCTCAAGCGTTGCCAACAGGCGACATTTGTCGACCTGGTCCATCAACGGGGCGTCCGCCCGGTTTGTGACTGAAGCACACTTCAAAACAGCTCTCTCGGCGACCATCAGATCACTTGAAGACAAATTGATGGAGAGAGTGCTGGCAGCCAGCGAGACGTCCCGATGCGACACCGAGAAAGCACCCGTCTCAGAGGGCACTTCAGCTCAAGCAAACCTCCCAACCCCACAACCCTCTCCCACCGACCCAATCACAAACTCATCCATCCTCATTAACCCATACACCATACTCATCACCTAACTCCACGACATACTACTCGCCCGCCTTATAGGCCGTTCCACCCGAACGCCTCTGGAAGAATCACTCTACAGACGTCTCGTGGATCACCCTGAGCCATCTACTCAGTCCTACCGAGGCCAAAGCTCCCGCACACGATGTCGACATGACGATCCAGACGATCAGGACCGTCATGAGGGAGAGAAATGACCTAGGACATCATCGAGTTGCCAAGGTGAAAGTCAAAAACAAGGCTCAGGCTCAACGCAGACACGCGCTGGAGCAGGTGAAACCCAACCCACTACACAAACAACCCACACCACGCACCGCACCACCCATACTCTAACCCAAATCGATCCACCAACCTTTCACCTAAGGACGCATCCACCCACACCACCGACCTTTACAAGCCTCTTGCTTCCAGAAGAAGAAGCAAGTGCCGCTATGCTCGTAGCACTGGCGCAAACTCAAGCTACTCCTCAGTCGCTCCAGACCAATTGGGACCATCAGGAAGTGGAGTCAACCCACACGAGTTCCTCGATAAGTACATTTGTGAAGGATAGTGGATGACCCATTTTATGCCTGACGAGCATCAAATACAACGACTCAAGGACGTTCGACAGTTCTTACAGCAAGCTTCGGTGGACGTCGTGCTGATAGAAGACGAAGAACTTCAGGAACGTGAAGATCATGAACAAGATCCCCCAAGGCTTCCAAAGTTGATTGCACAACGAGCGGATTCCCCTACAAGACAAATGGCAGGGACCGTTCGAATCGACACGCCATGGGAGAATATTCGGATTGAGATCACATTCCTTGAAGAAGTTCGTGAACAAATATGAAGGTCACCGGACAAAGTCAAGAAGCCGAACGAGTTTGAGCTAAGAGGCATCTCTCATTGGGAACAGCGGAAGATGATGACATATCCTTTGGATGTTAACCCAGTTAGGACCAGATATGAGGTTGGGGATTCCAAAAGATCGTTTGAAGAGTCATTTCAAGGGCCTATCCCCGATCTGCCATCTACTAAGTGTTTACTGCATGAAAGGGCAGTCTTCCAACACCATTCTATGTCATAGAGCGAGTAGACAGCACTCGAGAAGAGCTAAGTGAGAGCGACCTACCTGACCTCCCCGCCGAAGAGGTGTACAAATCCTACCAGCTATACGTAGAGAAGTACAAGTCAAGGCTTCATAAAAAGGAAGGACTCGAGGGACTCTACCGGTGCATGATGCATCAGGTCAAGTTCCATGCCGTACACGAGCTTCAGATAGCTCTGGAGAGCAATATGAAGAAGGTCAACATGACCGCTCTGCTCAACTGAGGACCTTAGGTCGAAGGGCATCCTAACAATCACGTGCACATCAGCTCAGTCTTAGGCATCACCTACAACAATCCAATTGCTAAGAAGAATAGGTTGATGCTGAAGACTGAAGTTCATAAGTTTTGTGACGGGACGCTCAAGGTCATCAGACAGAATATAGAGAAGAGATTGGAAGAAATCAACAAAGACACGATTTCACAGGTTCGTGAGTGAGAAACCCCTCATGATGGAACTCCTTCAAGTCATAGAGGAGCGCTTGGAGTTGAGGAACAACATCAGGAACTATGAGCATGCGCTGGGCTTGCGCAGGTCCTACTATGCCAGATGAGGACAGACAGCGCGAAAAAGAAATCAAGCACAAAGGGGGAGAATGTAGAATATCAAGTTGTAATTGTGCTTAGATTTATTAGTTGTTCTTGTAATTAGGGGCTTTATTTGTATTTGTCCTTAGATTAGGACTTATTTGCTATTTATACAAAGTATGTTTGGTATAGATACGTTTACAAACATTGAGCTTAATATAGAATTTTAGTCAATTGATCTGAAAGGCTTGCAAATCCAATCTAGAGAGATAAAGTCAAAAATCATTCTCTCACTACTCGAACCCTCTCTCAAGTTCTTCAACAAAAGATTTTCGATCGAAATATTTTTTTACAATCCTAATCGATTTCCTTAGGATTTGAGTCTAGGATCATAGGAGATGATAAATTAGGACCTAACTGATAAGGTACTTCAGGACCAAGTATCTCTTCATCAGTTTCATGTGCGGATCTCTATTCACGTCTAACGATTGAACAATCATCAAAAAGTCCAATGGATGAGCTTTGTCCATGTAAAACCTTTTCAATACCTTTTTCGTTTAAGTTTCTTGATATATAAATATCACATTCTTTAAATATTCTATTTGCAGTACGAGACAAAATTTCGTTTTCCGAGATCTTTCATTCCGATCCCCTTTTTCAAACAATCAACAGCTTTTGATAACTCTCCACGAGTTCCAGTTATATTGATATCTAAACTGCTATAATGAACTCATTTTTAGATCTTTTCGTGAATGCACAAGGGTAAGTTTGATACCCTTCTTTCACTAAAAATTCCTTTGCGCAATTATGCCACATACGCCCAGATTGTTTTAATCCATAAAGCGATTTATTAAGTTTAATTGGGTACTCATTTCGTGCCCTGAATTTTCAGGCAATTTAGTCCCTCGGGAAGCTTCATATATCTATCACTGTCAAGCGATCCATATAAATAAGCAGTGACAACATCCATAAGACATATATGGAGTCCTTCACGTACTGCCAAACTAATTAGATAACGAAAAGTAGTTGCGTTCACCACATGAGAAACATCTTCAATACCAGGTCATTGCGAAAACTTGTGCAACAAGCCGTGCTTTGTATCTCGTAATATTCGTTTCTCAAGTGACTTCAATTATGGCTCAATTGCATCTTTCCATTTTGGCCGATCATTTCTTTTTCTACATTCATGTGACCTTGGTTCATAATCTAGCTAGATAGTCAATGTTGGCTTCGTCTCAGTCCATTAGTTCCATTCTGGGCATAGTTTATCGAGATCTGTTCATTATCATTATTTTCAAAATTTTCTGAATTTTCAGATAGCTGAGTCTTATTCTCTCAATATTTATGTCCGTCAACTCTTCTTTAGCGATAAATCCTCAATTAGACCATTCTTATTATGTGCTCATTTCCTTTTTCGATGATTTTTATCTGTGGAACCCGATGGCCTACCACGCCTAAGTTGTGGCTTAGGCTCGATATCATTCTTTGTATGTTCTATAGAAGCATCAATTTGTGCAGGTGCATTGACAGCTGGTATACGTGATTTAGTCACCCTTTTAAGGTCAGTAAAGCTATCTGGCGGTTGATTAGCTAGGTTTTGTAGTGAATTATCGTTTGAACTTCTAGTTTACATTCTTTTGTTCGAAGATCATTATGGTTTAACGATAATTTATTCCAACTAATATTCTTTTCCAACTGTTTGTTTCTCCCCTTAATGTCCAAAAATGTGATTCATCAAAATGACAATCGGCGAATCTAGCTGTAAATAAATCTCCCATTAAAGGTTCTAATTATTTTATTATCGATGGAGATTCAAACCCGACATATATTCTCAACCTCCTTTGAGGTCCCATCTTCGTGCAATTGAAACATATACTGCACATCCAACAATTTTTAGATGGAAAATATCTGGTTCCTAACCATAAACCATTTGCAACGGGAGATCATGATAACTTGTTGTCTTATGTGAATTAATGTCGCTGCATGTAATATAGCATATCCCCAACAAGACGAGTCAACTTCATCAAATGGCCTTGCAATTAATTGCAGACGTTTAATCAACGATTTTACTAGACCGTTCTGCGTATGAAGATGTGGCACAAGATGCTCAACATCAATATTGACAGACATACAATAATCATTAAAAGCCTTGGAAGTAAATTCGCCAGCATTATCAAGTCGTATTTTCTTTAATGGATAATCTGGAAAACGTGCCCTTAATCGAATCAACTGAGCAAGTAATCTCGCAAATGCCACGTTCCTCGTGGATAATAAACATACATATGACCATCTACTTGATGTATCAATTAATATCATAAAATATTTGAGTGGTCCACATGATGGGTGCCCACAAATATCACCGTGTATACGTTCCAAAAATACATGAGATTCATTCTTTACTTTCATTGGTGATAGCGAATAATTAACTTTCCTTTAGAGCAAGCGACACAAGATAATTCATTAGATTGACGAATCATTTATGTTCTTTATCAAATGACCATGTGAAATTTTCTTTGGCATCATAAATGAACCGGGATGGCCTAATCGGTCATGCCAAATATTAAATATATCGTCATTGGTAAACTTCTGGTTTACAGTAGCATGTGATTCAATTGTTCTCAGATATGTATAATATAATCCAGAGTCAAATGAATATAATATTTCTCGATTCTTTTATCATTCCAAATCACTTATGTCATCTGCAAATATATCGTCATCGGTGAACTCTGGTTTACAATAGCATGTGATTCACATTATTTGTGGATACATTCACTTCTAGTAATGTCGAACATTCACTTCTGGAAAAAGTCGTCCAGTCGTTCAGCAAAAATATCAACCATAATTTACCTTTTCTTTCACGTGTATATCAAATTCTAAGCGCGTTCGCCAAGTTCAATATCAACCATAATTTACCAACATATCAAAATATGGAAAGCAACAAATTCTAAGCTCGCCAAGTTCGACATTATACTATCATCAGATCAAAAATATGTTAACAATCAAGTCATATAAGATAAATAATAAAAATCATAAGATCCAAAAATATATGTAACAAAGAATAACATAAATAAATAAAATAAACCTTTTATTATATGTTTATTTAATTTGTGTAAGATCAGGTAAGGTAATTATGGTATCCAATATGTGTCCATTCAAAGTCCGTATTCATATTCGAAATCTGTGTCCACAGTCCAAAGTATATGTCCATCGTCCATAGTCCATAGTCCGCCCAATCGATAATTAATTTTAAGTTGTTTAACAATTTAAACAAATATTGTTTTAATTTTTTTATTCTTAAAAAAAATTCCACACGCCACCAAGAGGAATCGAAATCTGGACCTCTCACCCCTACTGACGAAATTATGCGTTACCACTCAGCTAGAGATGTTTTCTTGTATATTTTACTTTTTTAAAATATCCGTAATAGTGTACGATTAATATAAATAAAATTACTGTATATAAAAATAAAATTACCCTACTCACTCTATGAAAGCATCTCGACGGAGGTTCATCGTTCCCGGAGAGCGCTCGTGCCGATAACGTGTTATAAAAATATTATTATGATATTTATATTATGATTATAGAGAGAAATATTTAAAGAGATGATATAAGTATGAATCTTCAATACTTTGCAATACAACTCAAGGTGTCTATTAATAGGCTAATTTCTCAAAATTACAACTACAAAATAAAATAATACATTATCATAAACAATCACATCTAATTTATATTCTCATATATTACATCTTTATCATATCAACCACTCTATATAATATACATCTACTCCAATATTCATAATAAAAACTGCGTTTTACAGGGGTCTCACTTCCAATTTTAAACTATACCAGGAGCTCAATCTTAAAAGCCCCGAAGTTACATTCCTTCGCAAAATACTTAGCTGAACTCAACAAGATAAGAACATCTGGAAGTAGTTTGCGGAGCGAATTACCTACGTGAGACTTTGTTCTACAACAGTCAACAGAGCATTCATTAGAGCTGGGGCGAGAGAGTAATTTTGATGACAAGGACTCTCAATCTCAGCCATCCATTTCATTCCAGCCATCGATGGGGGTGGCTGCCTCCCAAGAAACCAACGGCTTCCCAAAGGCTATCGTTCTCTTGCTCTATGCCCGCTAACAAGGTCAGTAAAGCTATCTGGCGGTTGATTAGCTAGGTTTTGTAGTGAATTATCGTTTACTTCTAGTTCACATTCTTTTGTTCGAAGATCATTATGGTTTAACGATAATTTATTCCAACTAATATTCTTTTCCAACTGTTTGTTTCTCCCCTTAATGTCCAAAAATGTGATTCATCAAAATGACAATCGGCGAATCTAGCTGTAAATAAATCTCCCATTAAAGGTTCTAATTATTTTATTATCGATGGAGATTCAAACCCGACATATATTCTCAACCTCCTTTGAGGTCCCATCTTCGTGCAATTGAAACATATACTGCACATCCAACAATTTTTAGATGGAAAATATCTGGTTCCTAACCATAAACCATTTGCAACGGGGAGATCATGATAACTTGTTGTCTTATGTGAATTAATGTCGCTGCATGTAATATAGCATATCCCCAACAAGACGAGTCAACTTCATCAAATGGCCTTGCAATTAATTGCAGACGTTTAATCAACGATTTTACTAGACTGTTCTGCGTATGAAGATGTGGCACAAGATGCTCAACATCAATATTGACAGACATACAATAATCATTAAAAGCCTTGGAAGTAAATTCGCCAGCATTATCAAGTCGTATTTTCTTTAATGGATAATCTGGAAAACGTGCCCTTAATCGAATCAACTGAGCAAGTAATCTCGCAAATGCCACGTTCCTCGTGGATAATAAACATACATATGACCATCTACTTGATGTATCAATTAATATCATAAAATATTTGAGTGGTCCACATGATGGGTGCCCACAAATATCACCGTGTATACGTTCCAAAAATACATGAGATTCATTCTTTACTTTCATTGGTGATAGCGAATAATTAACTTTCCTTTAGAGCAAGCGACACAAGATAATTCATTAGATTGACGAATCATTTATGTTCTTTATCAAATGACCATGTGAAATTTTCTTTGGCATCATAAATGAACCGGGATGGCCTAATCGGTCATGCCAAATATTAAATATATCGTCATTGGTAAACTTCTGGTTTACAGTAGCATGTGATTCAATTGTTCTCAGATATGTATAATATAATCCAGAGTCAAATGAATATAATATTTCCTCGATTCTTTTATCATTCCAAATCACTTATGTCATCTGCAAATATATCGTCATCGGTGAACTCTGGTTTACAATAGCATGTGATTCACATTATTTGTGGATACATTCACTTCTAGTAATGTCGAACATTCACTTCTGGAAAAAGTCGTCCAGTCGTTCAGCAAAAATATCAACCATAATTTACCTTTTCTTTCACGTGTATATCAAATTCTAAGCGCGTTCGCCAAGTTCAATATCAACCATAATTTACCAACATATCAAAATATGGAAAGCAACAAATTCTAAGCTCGCCAAGTTCGACATTATACTATCATCAGATCAAAAATATGTTAACAATTAAGTCATTTAAGATAAATAATAAAAATCATAAGATCCAAAAATATATGTAACAAAAAATAACATAAATAAATAAAATAAACCTTTTATTATATGTTTATTTAATTTGTGTAAGATCAGGTAAGGTAATTATGGTATCCAATATGTGTCCATTCAAAGTCCGTATTCATATTCGAAATCTGTGTCCACAGTCCAAAGTATATGTCCATCGTCCATAGTCCATAGTCCGCCCAATCGATAATTAATTTAAGTTGTTTAACAATTTAAACAAATATTGTTTTAATTTTTTTATTCTTAAAAAAAATTCCACACGCCACCAAGAGGAATCGAAATCTGGACCTCTCACCCCTACTGACGAAATTATGCGTTACCACTCAGCTAGAGATGTTTTCTTGTATATTTTACTTTTTTAAAATATCCGTAATAGTGTACGATTAATATAAATAAAATTACTGTATATAAAAATAAAATTACCCTACTCACTCTATGAAAGCATCTCGACGGAGGTTCATCGTTCCCGGAGAGCGCTCGTGCCGATAACGTGTTATAAAAATATTATTATGATATTTATATTATGATTATAGAGAGAAATATTTAAAGAGATGATATAAGTATGAATCTTCAATACTTTGCAATACAACTCAAGGTGTCTATTAATAGGCTAATTTCTCAAAATTACAACTACAAAATAAAATAATACATTATCATAAACAATCACATCTAATTTATATTCTCATATATTACATCTTTATCATATCAACCACTCTATATAATATACATCTACTCCAATATTCATAATAAAAACTGTGTTTTACAGGGGTCTCACTTCCAATTTTAAACTATACCAGGAGCTCAATCTTAAAAGCCCCGAAGTTACATTCCTTCGCAAAATACTTAGCTGAACTCGACAAGATAAGAACATCTGGAAGTAGTTTGCGGAGCGAATTACCACTTTGTTCTACAACAGTCAACAGAGCATTCATTAGAGCTCGGGCGAGAGAGTAATTTTGATGACAAGGACTCTCAATCTCAGCCATCCATTTCATTCCAGCCATCGATGGGGGTGGCTGCCTCCCAAGAAACCAACGGCTTCCCAAAGGCTATCGTTCTCTTGCTCTATGCCCGCTAACAAGGTCAGTCCGACTACGTCTTCCACTAAAAAATTAGATGTTGTGCAAAAGCATTGGACTTGCTGAGATATTTATGCAAAGAGGTTAGATATTTGTCTACGGAAGTGTGCTTTGTGTATTTGGTCTGTAGAATTCTTAAACCATTTGCGTTTTCTGGGGTGACACAGTTGTTTTGTTTCAAGAAAATATGTACTAGTTTGTGGGTTTCTCTGGAAATTATGAGGTCTTACGCAACTTTTGTTGATATATCTACCGTGCGCTTGGTTTGGCTTTAAGTTATGTTATCTGGCATTGACTTGCTCAAATAAATATATATTAGTTTTATCTGTTTCAACATTCACCTTCTTAGGTATAATATTGCACACCATATGCTTATTGAAGCGTTTGCTGATGAAAATGGTTCGGTTTCACTTCACACTACATGAGAATATGTATGGGCTTAAACATTCAAAAGTAATGAAGCTACAAGAACATTATTAGATTTGTACTTCTTTCCCTTTTCTTTTGAATAGTTTAAGAAGACTTATACGAGCGTGATGATACTGCCAACTGGTGTTGGAGCAGCCATTGGTGGCTATGCAGGCGACGCTTTGCCCGTTGTTCGAGCGCTTTCCTCCGTGGTTGATTGCCTCATTTCTCATCCCAATGTATAGCATCGATTTTCAAACTCATCTTTATACAAAATTTTACCAAAAGAATGATCTTTAGACTTGTTTCCTTGTTTTTTGTGTAATGATTTTTCAGGTTCTAAATGCAGCAATGCTTTATTGGCATATGCCAAATGTACTATACGTCGAGGGTTATGCACTCGATAGATTTGCTGAAGAACTATGGGCTCTACAACCAGTTCATCAGAATAAGGTATGTATTTATTTATCTTGTAAACATTTCCTTTTTCTCCATTTACTGTATGAAGATTAATTATTCGAGCAATGTGAAGCTAGGTGGGCTTAGTTCTTGATGCTGGGATAGAGCAACATCTCATTCTTCGCCATTTACAAGTGGCTGACGCGACAAGGGCTTCCCTCGGTTTGCCTATTGTTGAGTATACCGTGACAGATACTGCTCTACAGGTCTGTCTTTTGTGTTCCCGGTATAGCTCGTAAAATGAACTTTGTGAAATAAATATTTATCTTCTTTCCCTAGACTTTTCATAATTAGTCAGAAGCCAAAAACTTCATGATTCTCTATTAGAACAGTCTCAGCCCCACTTATGATTGTCCGTACGTATATACAAGCAATCAGCCTTTTCAAGAGATTTCAGCATCCTTTTCTGAATTTTTTTTTATCTTGCGTAATTTTGCTTTTTGGGTACACATCGAATATCTGTAGGTGGAAAAGTGGGTTGACCCCAATACGGGCCAATCCACGGGGAGAATAGAGCGACCCGATTCGCTGTTAAGGGCCGTAGAGACATTGATAGAGAGGGCTGACGTGAATGCAATAGCAGTCGTTGCACGTTTCCCAGATGAAAACTGCAATGCTGATGTGGACAATTACAGGCAAGGGGAGGTAGAAAATTTATTTTTTTCATTCACCTAATTTGTACTTTGTAGTTCATTTTGCTTATTATTTTTGCGTACCGCACGACAAACTGAATGACTTCAAAGTACATACAGGGAGTCGATCTTTTGGCTGGCGTAGAAGCCATAATTAGCCATCTAGTGGTGGAGAAGTTTGGGATTCCCTGTGCGCACGCACCTGCGTTACTACCGTTCCCATTAACACCTTTGTGTCCTAAATCAGCAGCTGAAGAGGTGAAATGCTAATAAAATCGTTACATTGAAAGATACAAATCAATTTACGAAATTGTCGTATTCATTCCTTACGTCACTTCACAGATTGGATACACATTCTTACCATGTGTGCTCGTGGGTCTAAGCAATGCACCACAGTACATAGCCACAAAAGGCGGCTCTCGTTCACTAGATAGGGAATGCATAGTGGCCGATGATGTCGACAGTTTGATTTTACCTATCGATGCTTTAGGAGGTGACGGAGTTATGGCTTTTGCTCAAAGGAAAAGAAATAGGGTTCGTATTCGTAGTTTTCTTTTTTTTTTCTTTTGCGTAATTTGCCATTTTTACTGCGACACGCCGATCACCTTTTTTGTTCAAGTAGCCGGTTATTATTGCGGTTGAAGAGAATGAAACTGTGCTCGACGATACGCCGGAGAAACTTGGGATTTCAGCGGTATGTACGGTACGACTCGCCATTTGTTTCTTGGAGTTTCTTGTATTTAATTTATTGTTTCTTTGTTGATTGTATTATTGCAGGTTAGGGTATCGAATTATTGGGAGGCCATTGGAGTTATTGCAGCTCACAAGGCTGGACTAGACCCAAATTCGCTCAGGAAAAATGGGATAAAAAACATACGTGGAACTCGGAATGGCATGGCGACGATTACGAACGAGAGATTGTTTGCTTGATTTATTGATGCATGAGATTATTTTGCATCTTTATTGTTGGGAACTGTGAGCTTAGAACTCCAGCAAATAACCCTTGGGATGATTGGAAAAGTGGTATTCGTACACGGACTGAGTACTTCCATCGCTCATTAATTCTCCGCCCATTTCATCCTCAGAATGTGCAAAATCAGACCCAAATTCTTATAAAGTTGTAGATAAAAGAATTTACCACTCAGCGTTTGGATTTTCTCCCTCAAAATAGGGTCTTTGGATTTCTCATCAGCTTCGCGTGGTCGGGATAATTTAGAGCAATGGAAGCTGATTACAATCGACTACGTAGTGAATGAGGAAAAGAAGAAATTCGATAGTTTATGGATTCAAAGAAATTCATGCAATTGGTGGAGGAAAAGAGGAAGAGAGATCTTATACATCATTGAGCTGTTGCACGTAGTGGTTGAGAAGATCATAGGAGAATAAGGCGCGGACAATGTCCAGGCGAGAGAGTCAACGACACCCTCACGACCAAGGAGGAGTAACTGGTCGGAATCTTACCGATATCCAGCGATATTACTGGAATAGTCGGCATTCTTGATAAGGGCGGCTGAGCTGCACCTGAGATTCCACGAATGGGATTAATGAGAGATGCTATGATACTTAATGGCAGAAATAGATATGGCTACCTGCAGAAGTAAGACCACAGTGTGGCTGTGTGTGTTTGTATGGAACGTGTTTTGCTTGATGAGCAGTATGGCAATGATGAATACCTGAAGCAGAATTTGTGCTATACACAAGATCTAAGCGATGATTATATGTAGTGATAAGCTCGGTTTTGTTTGCTTGATTAAGATCTTGTCGACATTTTGCATTTGGGGAGTAAAGGCCAAATACTTGAATTCAACAAACATACCTAAATCGGGAGTAAAATACCGTGTTTAATGCCAAAAATACTGATTTTATGCATAAAATACTTGTGAAGTGGGTCAAGTTATCTAAGTCTAAATGACGGGTTTCTATTTTATATTATCGATAGTCATGTAAGTTAGTATCGTTAATGGGTAGTAGACGGCGGGTGCCACAATCAACACCACAAATTATCTAAAATGAGCTTCCTAACAAGTTCACCTTCGTATAACAAGTTCAAGTACTTGAATTCAACAAGAACATACCTAAATTGAGACTAAAGTACTTAAATGCAAGAAATACTTATATTTATCAAAAAATGCATGTGGATTGGAGGGAATCATCTAATAGTAAAATGGTGGGTTTTAATCAAACATCTTACATAATAAGGTCATTGATCTTCAGCAACACCACAAAATTCTCTAAAATGAGCTTCTTAACAAGTTCACCTTCTTAGAAGGTTCAAGTACTTGAATGCAAGAAGAATATACCTAAATTGAGACTAAAGTACTTAAGTTCAGGTAGGAAATACTTATATGTATGCACAAAATACATGTGAATTGAAGCGAATCATCTAATACTAAAATTATGGGCTTATTCAAACATTTTACATAATAAAGGTCATTGATCTTCATCAACACTACAAAAATTCTAAAAGGAGCTTCATAACAAGTTCACCTTCGTACAACAAGTTCAGGTACTTGAATTTAACAAGAACATTTGAGACTAAAGTACTTAAGTTCGGGCAAGAAATACTTATAGTTATGCAGAAAATACATGTGAATCGGAGGGAATCATCTAATACTAAGATGGTCGGTCTTAGTCAATGTCCAAAAGTCCGCTCTGATTTCTTGTCCGTATCACTCGAAGAATCACCAATTATTTGATCGACTGGATGAGCTCGAGTCCATTTGAGCTCATGAGGCAATGCCGAGTCTGATGCATCAGCCATTTGTGGAGCGAGATCTCCAGTGATCTCAGGCTGTTTGTCTAGTTGAGGTAATTCAAGTTCGGCACTTGACTTGAGCGGTTCTGATGATATTTCCTCAACATCCACGTTTGGAGCAGCAGCACTCTGTGGTAGTTATGAGTCGGGTGAGGTGGGGACATTTGAAGAACTTGGTATATCGGATTCGTCTTGTGGGGGTTCCCCCGTAGCTATGGGAATAGGGTTGTTCGGCCGATATACATGCTCGAAGAGCGAGTCCAAGTCTTCTAGAGCTAATTGTAAAGCTTCTTTTGACGTTGAAGCTGTGTTGTTGACGTTCTCTGTTGATTCTGTGCCAACACACCAGTGAGCACGGGTTCTTAACTGTCGTATTCAGAAGCCATCTGGTTAGGCACAGGTCCTAAACTGAGGTGTGCAGGAGCCATCGGGTGGAGCACGGTCCTGGATTGATGTGCCCATAAGCCATCTCTGCCACTTCTTGGATACTGACATTGTAGCTTTCCCTAATAGTTCTAGACTTGATGTATACTCGGTATGCTTTTGATGTTGAAGAATACCTGACCAATGTGGCTTCGAATGTTTTAGGGTCGAACTTAACCGGTTGCTCTCTATCGTTCACCAGAAAGCACTTGCACCCGAAGACCTTGAAGAATGAAATGTTGGGCACGCTGGTTAATGATCTCGTACGGAGTCTTATCGAAGTGCTTGTGAACAACCGTCCTGTTCTGAGTGAAGCAGACGGTATTTACTGCTTCAGCCCAAAGAAAGCGTAGGAGGCTGGAGTGAATTAGCATCGTACGCGTGGCATCCACTAGAGATTTGTTCTTTCTTTTACTTACCCCATTTTGTTGAGGCGTCTTTGTGGCTGAGAATTGCTGACTAATCCCAAGTTCTGATAAAAGTCACTGAGATGCTTGTTCTTGAACTCAGTCCACTGTATGTTCGAATGATTTGGATAGTCTGCTGCAGTAAGTTATGCTTTGAGTTCACAAAATTGACGATCAAGTCCCCTGTCTCATCCTTTGTTCGGATGAACTTCGTCCATGTGTAGCGAGAAAAGTCGTCGATAATGACTAATACGTACTTACGTCCGTTGATACTCTGTGTTTGCATGGGTCCACAGAGGTCCATGTGAAGTAGTTCCAAGTAGAGGAAACTAGCTTGACGTGATGAGAAGCTCGCTTCATTTTTCCAAGGTAACACGCCGAACAATAATGCTCTTTTTGTAGAATTATGGTTGGTAGGCCGTGGAGCAAATTCTTCGCTGAAAGTCGTTGAAGAGCTTTGATCTTGAGATGAGACATGCGTTGATGCCATAAGCTGTTCCTCTGAATTGTAATCTGATAGATGAGGCAAACAGCTGTCGAATGCCGCACGGACGTGAGGTTGATCATGTATAGATTTGAATACCGAATTCCTTGAAGTAGTTCTTTGTCCTGACTGTCCGAAATTCTGCATCGGTCAGCAAGAAAGACCACCTTCCTTTATCGCAGAACTGGCCTATGCTGAACAAGTTATGGCGGAGGCCTTCGACGTATGAGACATCCTTGATGGTCAGATTATCCAGAATGATATCTCCCAATCCTAGTATAGGAGCCAAGTCGTTGTTCCCGAAACTGACTTTTAGACGGTCTTGGTAGTTGCTCAGCAACTCTTAAATTCCCGTCATGTGTGTGGAGCAATCGGAATCGAGGTGCCACACATGATGGATCAGCAACAACAGATTAGAGAGCTTTAGGTACCCACTTAAGAATGGGTCCTCTCTGATTAGCAGATTTAGACTTTACTTCAGATTCGGTTCCTAAGTTATTGCTAGTGGGAGCTTTAGCGACCCGAGTTACTTTCGAAGAAGTAGCTTTGGGTTTAGGCTTTGTAGGAGACTTAGCCTTTTTGGTTTGCGTCTTCCTAGGCGGAGATATAGGAACCCATTTCGATTGAACCTGGCAGGGAAGTTGAATTTCAGCTCGGACATGGTAGACTTGATCGAGGAAAAGATCTTTTCATTAGAAAGTCTACTAAGGTGTTTGAGGGATTGGATCTTTACGGGATACCTTAGGTGAGAACATGAATGAATAGCATTGTACGCTTTCTTGATGGTTGGATCTAGGAGTCATCCTAAAGGCATTTGTCTTAGAATGATTGACTTTAGTTTCTTAGGTAGAGCCTATTTCGAAATTGGTACTCTAACAATGGTAGGCTGAAGAGAACATGTAGAAGCAATGATTTCAAGTGAAGAAATGGCTTCTACGAGTGTCTTTTTCTTTTACAGAAGGAGAATATAACTTTGGAACATCGACATCTAGAGACTCCATTATTACTAAACTATCTTGCCTTCGACTCCTTAAGCTCTGGCACTACGCTCCCTGTAGACGTAGTAGAGACTATAAGAAATAATATTTCTGGAAATATTACTCTTTGGTTTTGAGTTAGTAGAGGGCATTTTTTCTTTCTTCAGGCTTTTCAAAATAATTTGTCTTTTGAGGGAGATGCGCGAGAAATAGCTTGAGATACGAAGGAAGCGTTGAGATCTTCTATCTCTTTTAGTAACTTTTTTTCCGCTTCAAAATCTCCTCTTTCTTTTTCAAAAGAAGCTCTTAATCCCTCTATTTTCTTAAGAGTTGGAGGTATGTAGAGTGAATTTTCAGAATTATGATTTTGTGCTTCCTTGATTGTAAAACGATCTTCGGGAAGATAAATTAACTCAAAGTTCCAGCCCTTGGGAATTTCCCTAGTTTGTAACTTCGCTTCAATTCGGTGTAGGAGAAGGGGATTTCAACCCTAGTCTTAGCTTTTCTCTTGGTTTCTTCTAACGCCTTAATTTCTTTTGCATTAGTAAAAACCATTGGAGAGGCTAGTCCTAGACCCATGTAGTTGACATCATAAAGTTGATTGCGGTCAACTTTCCTCAAATAGCGTGGATTCTCGAAGCCTAAGCCAAACTTATAATCATAAAATTCTACGTCCATGGGTTGATTCAAATATAGTTTGATCAGTTTGACCACTTTTTGCAAGAAGATCTTCTAATTTCTTAATCTTAGTATATAGCTTCTTATGGTCATCGTCTAAGGTAGCATAGTTGATTAGAGCGGTGCTCTTTTCGGCTTTACAGGTATCTAAACTCTTTCTCAAATCACTAATCTTAGATTTTGACTTAGCTAATTCATCTTCGAAACTAGTGACATTCTTACTTACGGTAGAAATCTTGATTGGAAACAATCACTTATGGGAATAATTCAGTCTAGCCTTGCTCATGGCCCAGTCTATTTTAATGTTTATCCGAATCTCCAATTATCACTGACTGACGTTAATATATTAGATGCTCTGACATTAAATGTCAAAACTCACGGATATAATTACGCTCCAGGACCGGAAGTAATATGTATTTGTTATAGGATTTATTATAAGCCTTTATATACGCTTAATCCACAATGCAAAATCGTTGATAAACTCATCAACATTATAGAAACCAATTTTAGTAGATCTAATATTACAACTAGAAGATCTATAAAATAGGAAGAAATACAGTTTCCAAAAACGGGATTATCGAACGAGCCAGGACTCTTCAGCCCAAAATAAAATATAATCCTACTCAAATAATATAAACAACCGATTGACCTGTTCAATTCAATTCTAACAAAATCAAAGATCAGTAACTCGTAAATCTAGAATGACTAGATCATCCTCTTCTCATTATCATATATCTCCATGTGACTATCTAGTAGGTCTCCTTTGGAACTTCGACCTCTCAAAGTAAAGAATCAACTTATTGTGATTTCCTACAAAATAAAGTAGAAGAATTAAGAATTAATTCCGACAATTTTGTTCACGGAGTCTTTAAAAATCGAGATGAGAAAATAACCGAGTCAGAAATGGAATTTCATGTTTAATGGATTTAAACTTGAAATTGATTTAGTCTGGATTCACCGCAAGAAAGAAAATTCAACATGAATTCTTTCAACCCAAAAGGGAACTTTTTCGAAAATGGTCTTTTGAAAGTTTTAATAAAGAAGATAAAATTATTATCCAAGAAAAATTTCATGATGATTTGTCAGAAAGAAATGAAATGTTACCCTTTATCGCTTGGTTTTTGACAAAATATTATAAAAATATGATTTCTGTTCTTGAAAGAAATTAGGGTAAATTCCTTGTTAGTCCCACTTGAAGTTTAAACTTCCTCTTAAATACCCCTCGAATTATTTCTTCCTGTTCAGTACCCTTCTGTTAAAAGTTTCCTGTTTAATACCCAAAATGCTTGAAAAGACGAAAATAACCCTTCCTTAAGGATGTAAAAAACTTTCAGATTATTACATCACATGTAGCAAGTATTATACCATGAAAACAACTAATTATACCCAAAATCGAACAAATAATTCTACCAATAAAAATAGATATTACACCAATTGTTTCAATTTTTATACCAAGTCAAATTTAAAATTATTATACCAAATTGTTATTATTATTATTATACCAACAAATAGTGTTATTATAATTTTTATATATGAAATAATCTTTGCACACATACCACGAACGGCAGATATTATACCAACAAAAGGGAATATTATACCAACAAATATTCAAATAATTATACCAATAAATTCAATTATTATACCAATAAACTCATTTTTATATTATTATTTTTCCATTCAATTTCTGACTATTATACCAACAAAAGATCGCATTATACCAACTGTTTTAGCTATTCTACCCGAATTACATTGTACAACATCGTACCAAAAAACTTGTTTATTATACCACCAAATATTTGACTAAATGTGCATATAAATATACCAACACATGATACGATTATACCAACAGTTTTGGTTATTATACCAACAAATTCTGAATGATTTTAACAATTATTACACCAATAAAAGATCTAATTATACTAATACAATTGGTTATCCTACCCATACACAAGATTATTCTACAATTAGAGGGCCTAATTATTATGGTATAATTTACTCAGTTTCTGGTATAATAGCAAAATTAGTTGGTATAATCTCCAATTTTGCTGTATAAAATTAATGTAACTATATTTATTGGTACAATAACGAAAAAGATGGTATAATAACGAAAATATATGGTATAATTTTCACAATTTCTGGTATAATTGCAAAAATTAGTTGGTATATAATTCAATTTCGCTGTATAAAATTAAAATAACAATATTTATTGGTATAATAACGAAAATAGATGGTATAATCTCCTCAATTTCTGGTATAATAGCAAAATTAGTTGGTATAATCTCCAATTTTTCTGTATAAAATTAATATAACTATATTTATTGGTATAATAACGAAGAAAGATGGTATAATAACGAAAATATATGGTATAATTTTCACAATTTCTGGTATAATTGCAAAAATTAGTTGGTATATAATTCAATTTCGCTGTATAAAATTAAAATAACATATTTATTGGTTAATAACGAAAATAGATGGTATAATCTCCTCAATTTCTGGTATAATAGCAAAATTAGTTGGTATAGTCTCCAATTTTTCTGTATAAAATTAATATAACTACATTTTTGGTATAATAACATAGAAAGATGGTATAATAACGAAAATATATGGTATAATTTCCACAATTTCTGGTATAATTGCAAAAATTAGTTGGTATATAATTCAATTTCGCTGTATAAAATTAAAATAACAATATTTATTGGTATAATAACGAAAATAGATGGTATAATCTCCTCAATTTCTGGTATAATAGCAAAATTAGTTGGTATAATCTCCAATTTTTCTGTATAAAATTAATATACCTATATTTATTGGTATAATAACGAGGAAAGATGGTATAATAACGAAAATATATGGTATAATTTCCACAGTTTCTGGTGTAATTGCAAAAATTAGTTGGTATATAATTCAATTTCGCTGTATAAAAGTAAAATAACAATATTTATTGGTATAATAACGAAAATAGATGGTATAATCTCCTCAATTTCTGGTATAATAGCAAAATTAGTTGGTATAATCTCCAATTTTTCTGTATAAAATTAATATAACTATTTATTGGTATAATAATGAAAAAGATGGTATAATAGCGAAAATATATGGTATAAATTTTACAATTTCTAATTGCAAAAATTAGTTGGTATATAATTCAATTTCTGGTCTAATGAATTATACTAGTACCAATATATAATTTAAAGACGTCGTGAAAGTAACATCGTAAATTGATTGATTGATTGATTGATTGATGAACGTATTTCATATGTTGAGTCAACTATAAAAAGATAATAAACAAATTATTAGTTCGATCGGAAATAATATTGATATGGGGCCAACCCAATCAACGATATTTGTAAGTGTGTGGGTAAAGGAATTTATATAGCCGGAAAATTGATAGAGTTATGTGCGTAAGGTGCTTATTGAAATAGAGACTGAAGGGGACGTGTTTGGGACTTTTGGGGGACGTATTTGTGGTATTGGGACGTGTGGGACCTGCTGGGGGCATGTTTGGCATGTTGGGGGACCTGTTTTGGACGTATTTGGAACATGGGGGACCTGTCTGGGACGCTGGGGGACCTGTCTGGGACGTGTTGAGATGTAAAGGAAATTAACACAAGGAATTACGTGGTTCGGATCTTTGCAGATCCTACGTCCACGGGGGCTCTGAAACCTCTTTTCACTATACTTGAAAATTTACACACTCAAACTACCTATGTCTCGCTCCTTTCTCTCGAGAACACATAAGAAAAATACAAGAGAATGTCTTTGATAGTGAGAGAGTATTTTTTAAGAGTTTTAATGCGTTAGAATGTGAATGGTATGTGAAAATGAGGGAAGTCCTCCTTTTATAGGAGCTCCCAACGGTCATTCCCATGTAGAATCCCAGGGATTAAGGGACGTGACCTCTGCAGGGCTAGGGGCAGCTAGAAAGCTGCTGCTTGGATAACTTTGGTGACGGCTGCAGCTTTTCCAGCTTTTCAAACAGTGGATTCGTCCTTTTATACGTCGACACGTGTCCCTGTGGCTTCTTTTCTCCTTTTTGTTGTCTTTTCGTCTGGAAATCCCAGAGGAAGTTCCTCTTTTGCCTGGATCTCGTTTTTACCCAGAGGTCCTTGCAGATGAGATATTTTTTGACTGGGTGTGGGCTTCTCCTCTCGTGAGCTTTGTTGGGCCGTTCCTTTTTTTATTTCTTGGCCCGTCTTATTTAGTCCATATCAACCACTCCCCTACTCTAATTTATCTTTTGGTAGAAAAAATGAATTAGAGTAAAATAATCGGATGGAACTTACCTCCCTGTTGAGAACCTATCGTAATTACCACTTGAAGGGACGTATCTTAAAGGTTCGGTTAGCGCCTTGGTACCTTCGAGGCAGGTATGACGAGTTTTCGGCGTGGTCTGCTGGCTGATGTGGAGGAAGGAATCAGTTCCCAAGTTCCACAGTGCACCCTCTGTAGCTCCCTTGCTCCTTTGCGTCCTGGCGGCTGAGGACGTTTGCGGGGAGATTCGTCCTTCGGTAGGAATGGAGGGTGTTCCTTTAGTTCCTTCTCTTGTCATGGGAGCTCAAGAAGTTCCCATTACGGCCCTGCCTCGGGTGTCAAAAGGAACAGCTTCGTCAAAAATTTTAGAAAGGAAAAGCAAAAAAGGGGATTTCTTTACTCCATTCCTTAGGGGGCGAAGTGCTGAGCCTCTTTTGGGATCTGTAGGGACCTTAGCGGTCGAGCTGTTGGCAGCAAATGGAAGTGGCCTGGGGATTGAATTCGGGTTGCAAAAAGGTGGAGGTGGGATGTGCTAAGTTAATGGAGCAGCGCGAGAGGGAACTATGGAGCTCCCAGGAACAAAGAAAGGCTGAAGCACACCCTACTCGTGGAATAGTGCGAGAGGAGCTGCGGAGCTCCTTCGCTAAGGAGATGGAAGAGTGAGATGCTTACTTGGTGGTGGCAGAGGCCGAAGGTACCTATTTCTCTCAGCAGCATCTCCCATCTATGGCGGTTGGAAAGGAGTTCCTAGAGGACCTAGCTGAGGACCGTCACCAAGCGTGCCTGAAGGACTCCCCTTTTCAGAGGGAATTTGCACCTTTAACGTGGCATTATATTAGGGGACGATACAGTGCCAGAGCCATTTCTGCTCGTCGGAACCTCCTTTCTCCCGAATGCTTCCCGGGGATCCGCCTGTTCCCTTGAACCCTTAACTCTAGCTCCCTGCGGCGCTGATATCTCCGAACTCCCATGCGTCGACTTCATCTCTTCGGAGAGCCCTGCTCCTGCAATGTGTTATGGAGCACAACTCCCCTGTGTTTAGTGTCTCCGTTGGAGCTTGGAGGAGCAGGTAGCACTTTTGCAGCGTCGTGAAGTTCCTTCTTCCTACAGCTGCTGGGAAGAAGTTCTTAGGGGGGCTGGCGGAGGATTAGGGTCAAGCCTATTCGAAGGACTCCCCTGTCTTTGAAGGATTTTGTCCTTCTCCTGAAGCAACACTTCATGGAGGTTGTGGTGCTGAGTCCTTGGGAGCTGAGGCCAAGTCATCCCTGCGGGACCTTCCTTATCCTGTGTGCTTCAAGGCTCCCTATTGTAGAGAAGCATGCAGAGGTCATGGTCCGTCGTCTCCAACTCCTCAGGAAACTTGGTGGAAGGCCTTTCGGGCATCTTAGGACCTGCGATGTTTTAGGGGAGCTCAACTCCCCTGGCGGGGACCTAATGAGGGAGCTCCTCTTCGAGCCTTTGCACTTGTAAGGAGATCCCTAGGTCCTGCTGTACGTATCTCCGAGTTCCCTTTTGCCTTTTTCAGGGTGGTGATGGCCTGTAAGAAATATTATGTCATTTTTTCCTTTCGAAATACGATGATAAGGACTTGGGGAGCTTAACTCCCCATGTTCGTGAGTTTCATCGGAGTTCCCTTCCTCCTCGTATTATACTTTCTTTTGCGGGACCTGATGGATGTTTCTAGGAACATCATTATCGTGGCTTAGTTATGCGCCAGCTCGCTTATTCAATTCGTAAGCCAAGTACGAATTCACGCCCTTGGTTGCAATGACCGTCGTCATTGTCCTCGGGTGTCGCTTTGCGCTAGGCTCTCTTTGTCCTTAGCGAGTTCAGTAATGTAGGCAAGAAGGTCCTAGATATAGAGTGGGGCTTTCACCCACTATTTTACCCTGGTTATAGCGCCAGCTACGCTGAGGTACCTATTCACGTCGCAGGCCTTACTGGGGACCTTTGATGTCCTGTACGCCACAGCCCGTCGGCGGTGGTATCTTGTACGCCCTCATGGGCATCTTTCACGTCGCAGACCTGTGGCCTTTGATGTCGGGTACACCGCCGACCCGTCGGTCTTTGGCATCATCTCACGTCGTAGACTATCAGTCTTTGATGTCGGGTACGCCTTGGGCCCGTCGGCCCTCGGTATCATTACACGTCGCGGACCTCAAGGTCGTTGATGTCAAAGGTCATTCATGCCAGCACGAAGCAAGGCTTGAAGACTCTAGGGGAAAAGGGACCTTATGCATACCAACACGAGGCAGGACTTAGAGGTCCTAAATAAGTAGTCTTTTGAATACCAGCGCGGAGCTTATTGGTTTGGCACAAATGAATCCATACTTACTTGTGCGAAGATGCTCAAAGATCCCCTTTATAGGGGATCATGTCTCGGATGTTGGCGGAGCTACCTCTCTGATTTCCTTCGTGTTCCCTATTGATTTTTCCCTAGAACCTCCCTTGGGACTTGAATTCAAGGTCCGCGATTATGGCAGGCCAACAATAGCTCGTTCTTATCATTCTTTTCGTCAGGGACTTACAATCACCTGCGTATCCCTTTTTGCCTTTCAATCCCGTGCCTTTCAGGACCTTCGGGACAGAGGTCCTCCCATGGTGCTTTCCTTCGACGCTTCCACATATTTCCCTGCCTCCTGTTTTTCTACTACGTGATTGGTGATGCCATCCTCTCTGATGGTCGAACCCAAGCTCGGCACTTTGGCCAAGTAATCAACTTTGTGGCTTTCCTTTCTTGGGACCTGCATGATTTCACAACAATCAAACTTGGTTGTTAGTTCCTTTATCGTGCTTTTTGCATATTCGATCATCTTCCCGCCCTTCCTTTCATAGTTCCACTTCGCTCGTACTACAATTGTGAATCTAGAAATCAAACAACGTCCCATGCTCCTGTTTCCTTCGCAATCCCCCGGAAATTAAGGCTTCGTATTCAGAATCATTCTTGGGTCGGGAATTTGAAGGTAGTGACGGAACAGAGCTCCTCTCCTGTCAGGCTAATGATAAGGACCTCTGCTCCGGATCTATGGGAAGTCTTAGATCCGTATGCGTGCACCTCCCATCGCTGCTTCTGTGGTCCTTTGGTGGTTTCAAGCACAACGTCGAAGAGGGTCTGCGCGTTCATTGTCTGGCTTCCACGTCGCACTCCCCTAGCCTGATGGTGCATTTCACTATTCTCCCACGTAGCTCTGGTCGACATATCGCCTGGTTTCATCTTTCGACAGCACCTTGCTTCACAAAGTAGGTTGGCTTTTGGGAGGTCCCTTCTTTCTTTAGTAAGATGGAGCTAACACCTCCATGGAGAAATATAGCGCCCACTCGCCTCTTCGCGCTCCTTGCTCTTTCGTAACATTTTGAAGAATGGAGACTCTTCTCGGCTGAGAGCCACTAATCCTCCCTACTGGCCTCTGGACCTCCTTGATCCCCTGGTAGGCGTTCATGGCGCTGGGGACCTTACACTCAGAGTGGAGTCCACCAACTGATTCACTATGGGTAATGGATAATGATCCCTGAGACGCGCGTTGCTCAGGTCCCTGAGGTCATTGCATCCCCTCCGCTTTCCATTTCTTTTTTAGCCAGCTATGTAGGGAGCTGGATTTCTTGGACATTGCCTGCTTCTGCTTGGAAAAGCTTGTCTACTTCCTCTTTTAGGATCTGGGCTCTTCAGCTCCGTATGGTCAGAGCTTCTATTTGATGGGTCGACTTCTTGGTAAGATGATATGTGGCGATATCCAGGCAAACTCCACTCATATGCGAATAGGTTCGCATTTTTGTAGACATCTCATCAGCTCCTTGTCTGGTTCTTGCTGTAAGCTATAGGCCCCTTTCCTTCTATCTTGATCCTCTGATCCCCCATTTCCTCGTAACGTGACTTCCTTTTGTTGCTGCCATAACATCATTTGCGTCGCCTCGTTAGGATCTTCATTGATCCCTCCGCCATCGAATGGGCTTTTTCTCGACGTGATTTCTTCCATTGGTTGTATCTCCGGAGGTCAGACTTCCCATGTCTTTGGCGATAACCCAGGCATCGTTATGTGGTCTGGTCATATGTGTTCCATCTCCTGGCGCAAATCGTACTTCGGCCAACGCATCCTCGTACGTCTCACAAATCCCCTGATCTCTAGAGTTTAAACCCTTGGGCTCTCGCCTTCTTTGTTTGGTTTTCTCACAACAATGAGGATAGAGGCTCTGGATAGAATGGACGTGACCTTATTTGGAGGAAGTGGGGGTTGTCTGCCTTTATTAGGCACAGATCCCCCTACTTCTTTTCTCGGTGAACTTGGAGTCATGTTTGCTACCACGGCAAACAATCTCCCAGGATCTGCGAGCTTGAGATCTTGGCCTGCTCAGGTGTACAATTTTGGACTCTGTTGGAGGTTGGGATCCACCTTGCCCGGAGCTCATTCACAACTTGATCGAGGCCACGGCCTACGAACTTCCTCCGACGTTCCGTTAGGATGGGCCCTTTGATTTCATCCTTCATATGATAGTAATTATTAGTATGATAGATGTATTTAATATGATATCGAGAATGTAAATAAAAATGGGATTTAGATGGCCCTGGAGCTCCGGCTAAGAGCCACGGAATGTCTCCTTGATAATCAGGACTTCCTCCATCTTGATTGCATACTGATAAGAGTTCCGTAGGACCCTGTGGAAATATCTCGATGGCTCCCTATTGTGAAGTCGAGGCTGTTGGCGGTGGTCGTGTTTCTTGCTCGTTCCTTCCTGTCAGCCACGGTGGCCAGCTTCTCTTTATTGGCTATCTTACTTTCGGTAGAGTTACGGTAGCTGTCCTCCCGGCATAATAGCTTCATGGAGGTCCAGATGAGCCCCATGACGAAATCCCGGTTGTGGAGACCATTGTTCAGAGTACTTCTTTGATGGAGAAAACGGTGGTGGGTGCTTCCAGGGCTGCAATATTAGACATGCTGATGTATGGGTGGAGGTCCTCGTCCTCCTTGTGGATGAAAAGGCTTTTCACATAGGAGCATCTCGGATCCTTCATGGAGCTGATATAGTAGATCCCTAACAGAAGGATCGGTGTTTTTACTAGTGGAGCATCTTGGTTTAGAGGATCTAGGAGGATCTTGGTTTAGAGGTCCCCAAGAGCGAATCTTCGCATGCAACCAAGGCGCGGGACTTGGAGATCCCATACTTATAACTCGTGTCTTTGTTTGGAGCTGGTCTTCGCAAATCCCTTGGTGGATTACCTTACGCAGTGGAGAGATAGGGTCATACGTCCCGATCTATCAAGTGGACTAATCATGGAGTCAAGTTGTTCATCTCGCATTTCCTTCGTTTCTGGTGCGGAGCTTGTCTCTGAAGATCCCTATTGGATGATTGAGTCTTTTCATGCCAGCGAGGAGCTGGGCTTATAGATTTCCGACAGAGAGATCGAGCCTTCGTACGTCAGTATGGATCTGACTTTGACCTCTGCGGATCTTCGTACGCCAGCACGGATCTGGCCTCAGGGTCCCCAGGATCTTTATGTCAGCAGGGAGCTAGGCTTATATTCGCAAAGAGCTAGGATGTCCCGAACGCGGAGCTTCGGTCTTCATGCCAGCGCGGAGCTGAGGGTTCTCGAATGGGGTGTTTTGGATTTTGCCAGCGCAGAACTGGTCTTTTAGGTCCCGAAGGCGGAGCTTCGGGTCTTCGTGCCAGCGCGGAGCTGGACTTTCGGTTCTGGGGACCTTCACATGATAGTGAGGGGTTGGGCTGGATCTCCCGAGGAACTTCGTATACCAGTGGGGAGCTGGGTCTGAGGTCCCGCAGATCTTCATATATCAGCACGGAGATGGCCTTTAAGTCCTTTATGTGGCCTAGATCCCTAAGACTCCTTGTCAATCACCTTCAAATCATGTTTGCTGATGCGGCTAGCACCTTTTTCAGGTATCCTGGGATAAACGTCTCGATCAATACCTTCAAATAATATCAATTGTTAGCGCGGTGCATATATTTATCACGATAAAATAATATATAATAGAGAATGAGATCTAGAGGGCCCTGAGGTCCTGGCTAAGGGCCTTATCAGTCGGGATGTCTCCCATTGATCCTCATGTGCCCGCGTGGAATAGGGTGTTTATCTCTTGCGAATCTTCAGGCGTTGGCGCGGAGCTGGCTTCTAGGTTCCACGGACCTTCGCGTGCCAACGCGGAGCTTGGCTTGTACGTCCGCGGGTCTTTGGACGCCTGTGTGGAGCTGCCTTCTAGGTCCTACGGACCTTCGCATGCTACGTCGCGGAGCTAGTCCCTATGATTCCGAATATCGGAACTCGGCCTTCGTGGGCTGGGTTTTATAAGCCTTCTGCCAGTGTGGAGCTAGCTTTGAGTCCTCAGCGCGGAGCTGGACTTTATAGGTCCCGACTGCGGAGCTTCGGGTCTTCGTGCCAGCACGGAGCTGGGAGGTTCCGAAGGCGGAGCTTCGGGTCTTCTTGCCAACGAGGAGCTGGGAGGTCACGAGGGCGGAGCTCCGGGTCTTTTTGCCAGCGCGGAGCTGGGCTTTTAGGTCCCGAAGGGGGAGCTTCGGGTCTTCTCACCAGCGCGGAGCTGGGCTTTTAGGTCCCGAAGGGGAACTTCGAGTCTTCTCGCCAGCGCGGAGCTGGCCTTTTAGGTCCCGAAGGGGGAGCTTCGAGTCGTCTCGCCAGCGCGGAGCTGGGCTTTTAGGTCCCGAAGGGGGAGCTTCGGGTCTTCTCGCCCGCACGGAGCTGGGATTTGAGGTCCCTTTGGCCTTTGTACACCATTGTGGAGCTGGGCCCCTAAGTCCTTCAAATGCTCAGGCGCATGATTCGGGCTCTGTTGGCCATTGGAGTCCCTAGTGCCTCGCGCTCGTACTATGACAGGGAGATGAGTCCTGACTGGAACTGGCTCCCATCTAGAGGAGGTGGACGTTGCCTGCCTTTAGTTGGCACAGTTCCTACAGACTCCTCCTCAGCCACCTTCGGGTCTTGTTCGAAGTCATGATAAGTGACCTCCCTTAGGTTTGCCGCTGGAATGAGTCATTCAATTTTATCCTTCAAGAGACAATAATTATTAGTGGTCATGCTATCATGGTATATAAACGAGAATGAAATTTAGAGGGTCCTTGAGTTCCGGATAAGGGCCTTCTTATCACGGGAGGTCCCCAAGCTGATGTTAGGATGTCTTCTGGATCTACCTAGTGGTGTGAATCTCCGTGGGACTCTTGGCAGAGATCCCCAGGGTTCCCTGTGGTGAGGCCGTGGCACTGGCTCCCCTTTTTTCCAAGCGTGGCAGCCTTTTTTCCTTCTTATGGAGCTTCCAGATCCCTTCATCGGGCGGTTCACTGGCGGAGCTGGCGGAGGTCCCCCGTGGGTGTCCTAGTACCTCGTTTTGACCATCTTGCTCCTCTCCCTCATTTCGGGACTGTCTTTCAGGTTATGGCTGTTCCTCAACGCGTTTGGCAGTTCTTCGAGGTCCTCCTCCCCTACACGGTTTACTTTCTGCCCTTGACTGACTTTTGGGTGTTTCCTGGGGCTCTGAGGATGCTATTGGGGGTCATTTTTCTGCTTCATTTCCCCTGCCACTTTCGTAAATCGGCCATCCGCCTATTCTTCTTTGATCGGGCTTTTCGTCGTTGTCTTCGGTTCATCCATTTCGTCCCAAAAAGCATAAAGGAAAGATAGGAGACATGAACATCAAGCACAGCTTCGCACATAACATCAAAAGTTAGTCACGCCTTCAACTCGAGTTTCCCACAGACGGCCATTTGATATGGGCCAACCCAATCAACGATATTTGTAAGTGTGTGGGTAAAGGAATTTATATAGCCGGAAAATTGATAGAGTTACGTGCGTAAGGTGCTTATTGAAATAGAGACTGAAGGGGACGTGTTTGGGACTTTTGGGGGACGTATTTGTGGTATTGGGACGTGTGGGACCTGCTGGGGGCATGTTTGGCATGTTGGGGGACCTGTTTTGGACGTATTTGGAACATGGGGGACCTATCTGGGACGCTGGGGGACCTGTCTGGGACGTGTTGAGATGTAAAGGAAATTAACACAAGGAATTACGTGGTTCGGATCTTTGCAGATCCTACGTCCACGTGGGCTCTCAAACCTCTTTTCACTATACTTGAAGATTTACACACTCAAACTACCTATGTCTCGCTCCTTTCTCTCAAGAACACATAAGAAAAATACAAGAGAATGTCTTTGATAGTGAGAGAGTATTTTTTAAGAGTTTTAATGCGTTAGAATGTGAATGGTATGTGAAAATGGGGGAAGTCCTCCTTTTATAGGAGCTCCCAACGGTCTTTCCCATGTAGAATCCCGGGGATTAAGGGACGTGACCTCTGCAGGGCTAGGGGCAGCTAGAAAGCTGCTGCTTGGATAACTTTGGTGACGGCTGCAACTTTTCCAGCTTTTCAAACAGTGGATTCGTCCTTTTATACGTCAACACGTGTCCCTGTGGCTTCTTTTCTCCTTTTTGTTGTCTTTTCGTCTGGAAATCCCAGAGGAAGTTCCTCTTTTGCCTGGATCTCGTTTTTACCCGGAGGTCCCTGCAGATGACATATTTTTTGACTGGGTGTGGGCTTCTCCTCTCGTGGGCTTTGTTGGGCCGTTCCTATTTTTATTTCTTGGCCCGTCTTATTTAGTCCATATCAAATATGAATGTATCTCAATGATTTATTATTTGATTCTTTGTATGTTGAGCATTGCATTGGTCATGTTAGTGTGATCTCATACTCATCATCATATGAATATAAAAACATGCTATATTATAAAAAAATGACATAGTATTGGATTAATGTTGCTATAAAAGCAAAAGTAGGGCGTATCTACAAGCATCAAGTTAAGTTTATAATTATAATTCCTTAATAATATAGATATAATAGTTGTAACGATTGTTTTATAGCAAGAGTGAAAGCCTATGTATGACAATCAAGTTTGTTTGCTAAAGAATATAGTTATAATTCCTTGATGTTGGTATAACAGTCAAGTTCAACATTGATGCCCTCGAAGAAACACTATAGACACTGCAATTCTACAAGAATATAGTTCAACACTGATGCCAAACGTTCAACAAGTTCAACAATTGTCCTAAAGAATATATTTATAATTCCTTAATGTTAAGTTCAACATAATAACATCCAACCAACTTGAAAAGAATATAGTTATAATTCCTTAATGATAAGTTGAGGAGATTATACCATCTATTTTCGTTATTATACCAATAAATATTGTTATTTTAATTTTATACAGCGAAATTGAATTATATACCAAATAATTTTTGCAATCATACCAGAAATTGTGAAAATAATACCATATATTTTCGTTATTATACCATCTTTCTTCGTTATTATACCAATAAATATAGTTATATTAATTTTATACAGAAAAATGGAGATTATACCAATTAATTTTGCTATTATACCAGAAATTGAGGAGATTATACCATCTATTTTCGTTATTATACCAATAAATATTGTTATTTAATTTTCTACAGCGAAATTGAATTATATACCAACTAATTTTTGCAATTATACTAGAAATTCTGAAAATTATACCATATATTTTCGTTATTATACCAATAAATATTGTTATTTAATTTTCTACAGCGAAATTGAATTATATACCAACTAATTTTTGCAATTATACTAGAAATTCTGAAAATTATACCATATATTTTCGTTATTATACCATCTTTCTTCGTTATTATACCAATAAATATAGTTATATTAATTTTATACAGAAAAGTTAGAGATTATACCAACTAATTTTGCTATTATACCAGAAATTGAGTAGATTATACCATCTATTTTCGTTATTATACCAATAAATATTGTTATTTACTTTTATACAGCGAAATTGAATTATATACCAACTAATTTTTGCAATTATACTAGAAATTCTGAAAATTATACCATATATTTTCGTTATTATACCATCTTTCTTCGTTATCATACCAAAACATATAGTTATATTAATTTTATACAGAAAAATTGGAGATTATACCAACTAATTTTGCTATTATACCAGAAATTGAGGAGATCATACCATCTATTTTCGTTATTATACCAATAAATATTGTTATTTAATTTTATACAGCGAAATTAAATTATATACCAACTAATTTTTGCAATTATACTCGAAATTCTGAAAATTATACCATATATTTTCGTTATTATACCATCTTTCTTCGTTATTATACCAATAAATATAGTTATATTAATTTTATAAAGAAAAATTGGAGATTATACCAACTAATTTTGCTATTATAACAGAAATTGAGGAGATTATCCATCTATTTTCGTTATTATACCAATCAATATTGTTATTTTTATTTTATACAGCGAAATTGAATTACATACCAACTTATTTTTGCAATTATACCAGAAATTGTGAAAATTATATCATATATTTTCGTTATTATACCATCTTTCTTCATTATTATACCAATAAATATAGTTATATCTATTTTATACAGCAAAATTGGAGATTATACCAACTAATTTTGCTATTATACCAGAAACTGAGTAAATTATACCATAATAATTAGGTCCACTAATTGTAAATAATCTTGTGTATGGGTAGGATAACCAATTGTATTAGTATAATTAGATCTTTTATTGGTATAATAATTTGTTAAAATCATTCAGTATTTGTTGTATAATAACGAAAACTGTTGGTATAATCGTATCATGTGTTGGTATATTTATATGCACATTTAGTCAAATATATGGTAGTATAATAAACAAGTTTTTTGGTACGATGTTGTACAATGTAATTCGGATAGAATAGCTAAAGCAGTTGGTATAATGCGATCTTTTGTTGGTATAATAGTCAGAAATTGAATGGAAAAATAATAATATAAAAATGAGTTTATTGGTATAGTAATTGAATTTATTATTATAATTATTTGAATATTTGTTGGTATAATATTCCCTTTTGTTGGTATAATATCTGCCGTCCGTGGTATGATGTGCAAATTTTATTTCATATATAAAAATTATAATAACACTATTTGTTGGTATAATAATAATAACAATTGGTATAATAATTTTAAATTTGACTTGGTATAAAAATTAAAACAATTGGAATAATATCTATTTTTATTGGTAGAATTATATGTTCGATTTTGGGTATAATTAGTTGTTTTCATAGTATAATACTTGCTACATGTGATGTAATAATCTGAATGTTTTTTAAATCCTTAAAGAAGGGTTATTTTCGTCTTTTCAAAGTTCGGGGTATTAAACAGGAAACTTTTAACAGAAGGGTACTGAACAGGAAGAAATAATTTGAGTGGTATTTAAGAGGAAGTTTAAACTTCAAGTGGGACTGATAAGGAATTTACCCAAGAAATTATAAGCTTTCAATAGGGAAAAATCTGAACTCAATTTATGCTCCTCAAACTAGTTTCCAAATGGCAAAAGAGAATGAAAGATATTTTAATGCCTTTCAAAAAATATTTGAAAATGATACACTTAACATAACGATAAGTCATATAAATTGTCTTTTAAAACAACAAAATTATACAAATATTTATGTTACTGTTTTAGGAGAACATATTTTTTTACTCAAGAAAAATATTGAAGAAATTTCATCTTCTGTTAAAGATATTAGAAATAACTTTTTTTAAAGATACCGAAATTGAAAAGGTTAATATTGCCTCTCCAAGTATTCGGCCTCCTCCTGAAACTACCGATTTTAAGTTAAATCGATATCACACATAGAAGATCTTCTTGAAGAAAAACTTAAGAATCTTAAGATTAATACTTTAAGTGATGAATTTGAAAATGGACTTGAAAATTCTGATAATATTCAAAATATTTTCAAGGAAGAACTTAATAAGCTCAAGCATACAAAATATGCTGATAGGCCCATTAAGTAAATGTTATTACCCTAGGCCAACTCCTCTAGATATTTTGTTTGACAAGCAAGAATTAATGCTCAATAATTCATATAGTGGTAGAAGTAGATAGGAATGGAATTTAGACGGTTATTGTAACGACCCCTCCCATACCAGGTGGCACTGTAGCATCGGTCCCTACCGGGACTAGTGGGGTTGGGCTCACCACACTCCGAATGGTAGTCTGACCGCATTGTATCACCACTTAACATTTCAGCGTTTCGTGCAATCGGTCACACGCAACTTGAGAAACTTCCCAGGGGGTCACCCATCCCTAGATTGCCCCAAGTCAAGCACGCTTAATTTCAGAGTTTCTATAGATGGACTCCCGAAAACGTAGGTCGACCTTGGTGATATGAGTAGTCCTATCATTTTTCTTATACGATTCTTAGCCTGACAAGCCCATACGTTGCCAGTCTCAGGATCCCCTCTCATTCGGGTGTTGGATCGGTTCGTTCATGTACCCCTTCGCCTGGATGCCAGGAGTCGCTCCTTGTCCATGCACCTCTCTGGCATCACTCCCCGCCCTCATCGGCCCCGGGCGTCATAGTTATACCGAAAGAGAAACTCTATAATATGGTCCATAGGATGCTGATGTATAGTACAATTTGCAAAGCTAATCAAAATAATGATAAAGCTGTTGAGAAAATGATTGCCGCTGGCTTTACTGGTCAGTTAAAAGGATGGTTATAACAACTTACCAACTTAGAAGGCCCAAAAGAAAGTTTTTAGCCCAAGTCCATTATTTGAAGCTTTTAGGCTCATGTTTATCCTTTCAATCTTCAACCTTAAGCTTCCTATGTGAGAAAGGTTAAAAGAAAAAAAAAAAGAGAAATCAAAAAAAAAATCTTTTAGGAACTAAATTCTCTAGCGTTCTTGCTGATCAAGGTGTATTAAGGTAATCATTGTCTCCAATCTTCATTGAATTTAATCTTCGTAAGTTCATATTCTTCAAAAACCAACCGAGGCAGTTTTGGTGTTCTTTCGACCTAGACAGAGTTCTCATATTCCTGTAAAACTAAATTCTGTGAAAAGCTAACTTCTCTGGCTGTTCACAGCCACTAGAATCAGCTTTATCCGATGCTTGTACAATTTCTTATGAATTTTAGAACATTCAGCTGCGACCAGGAAAATTTCTATCGCGCAGTTTCGGTATTATTTGATTTAGAATGGCTATATAGATCGTATTGTCATTGAGAATTGCTGTGGAAAGCTAACTTCTTGGGCTTTCTGCGGCCGCTAGAATCATATCAATCCAATATCTACAATTAGTTATGAATTTTCAAACTCTCATCTGTAAATTCGGGATTTTCACTATACTTTGAGTTATATTTCGGTTTGTCGTTTTGTTCCCGCTGCAACTAATCCTCTTCGAAACATACGTTATGATGCTGTTTAAATCTTCTTTTGGGCTGTTTTAATACCCGAAGATCGAGGATTGTATTAATGTTGCTTAGTGTTGTGTTTGAGCCATTATTTTCCTAATTAGGTGGAAGAACGACGTCAAAATCTACGAGGGCAGCCGGTCGCTGCGGAAAGTTAGTATTCACCGGTGAGTTGATAATACGGGGACATCTTCCCTTCAAGGGAAGTATGGACTCGCGGTGTCTCGTTTTTTATTATGACACATGATATGTTATTTGATGATGTGATAGTAAGCCTTGTCGGCTATAAGTTATGTGTTATATTATGTGAGAAGGCCTTGTCGAGTATAGGACTCCGTGAGATATTTACTTGACATGTGACTTTTGTTGATAAACGTAATTACTTTGGGGATTGATATGATTACTCGTGACTTTGTTTATGACGTTACGTGTCTCATTGGTATCATTGAGCTATTTGTGGCTTGTGAGCAGTGATATTGGTTATTTATTTGATGTTGCATACTCGGTTCTGAGATATTAGTAGCCCTAACCTGCCATGATTCGGGTGAGTGAGAGTGGCACGATGATATTAGTAGCCCGAACCCGCCACGATTCGGGTGAGTGAGAGTGGCATTAGTAGTCCGTGGTTTGGCAAACCCGGGTGAGTGTGGCCTGACGATTGCACCTATCCATTTGCCATTGTTATGGGAAGGTGATCATCGGGATTTGATTCGGTCAATGTCACCAGTGTGTGGGGCATGCATGATATACATTGTTTATCGTAATATTCATGGCATTTGGTCTAGAGTACGGTGACGGATTCGTCCGACTCTCGATGGCGAGTTCGGTTCGAAATAGGTTATGGCTGCCCACTTGTGGTTTATGTGATAACGACGTGGATTGTCGTTACATGTTCATTTTTGTGTGGTGACTTGATTATTGAATATATTTATATCGATATAAGTGATTTTTTCCTCGGTGGTTGATTATTGCGTTGGTGTTAATCGTTGAGGACGCGCCTTCCGTGAGGGTAAGGTGTGTCTGTATTATCTTCTCACTGAGCTAGTGGTTTGCTCACCCCGTATAAATCTCCTTCTCTTTTAGGTTATCATTTTGACTGGAAGTTTTCCATCGGTTGATCATCCTTTCCATTGTTATTCTCATCTTACTCGTTACTCTATTTTGCTCTGTTGAAGGATCCATTGGCGGTTATATATATTTTTGGAAGGAGGTTTTGGATTGTATATTTTATTCCTTCGCTAATCGATCTTCGATGTTGTATAAATATTATAAACCTTCTTTGATACGTAAATATACCTTTTGTTGAGCTTCAAATCTATATCCTCGTTATTATTCGAATTAATGTCGTCAGCCTTACGGCTGCCTAGCCTCCGGTTTGGGTCGGGGCATGACAATGGTGGGATAATTATTTATCTCAACATGAAAAGACGATATTTATCAAACCATAAAAGAATAAAATGGTCAACAAGTTGATAATGTTGTTTATACACTATGTGTGAACATCATTGAACACTTCGCAGGCCGATGGTCTGATATTTCTAAAAATATAACAACTCTTCTCCAGAATCTCAGATGTAAAACTCTTACATCGTTTAGATGGTATAAAGATACCTTTCTTAGTCGAGTCATGGAACTCCCTGATTCGACTAGCACTCATTGGAAATATAAATTTCTAGATGGCCTACCTTCACTCTTTGCAGAAAGAGTAAGGAATAATCTTAGGAAATGAGAGTCGAGTACAGATTACAACTCTTATACTTATGGTAAACTCATAGGAACCTGTATACAAGAAGGTTTAAATTTATGTTATGAAACTAAATTAAAACAAACAGGTCAAGAGACATTATCTAGATGAAACAATTAGGTGAATTCTGTGGCCAATTTGGCATGAAAACTCCTTCTACGAGCCTATCTCGTAAAGAAATAAAGATAAAAAGTATTATTCTAAACAATACGAAAGAAGAAAATATCGAAAATCTAAAAGAAAGAGAACAAAAATCGCAAAAGATAATTGTTGGGTCCCTAGATGATCAACACGAAGATCCTAGGCTTCAATTCTAAGTAATTCAATGAGAATGATTCACGATTGATGTTCGATCGAAAACTCAAATGAAGAACATTAGAGAGAATCTCGTTAGAGTGTCAGGACCCCAGCCCTCACTACCTATTCTATCGTTTACTTATGTGCCTAACGATTTTAACTTAAAAGACATGCGGAAGTGCGCATGAAATTTATCCATATATATAATAGAAGCCATTTCTGAACATGACAAAAGAGTTACATAAATTCCTAAATTCATACAAGTCCTAATTGCACGAGATCTGTATGCATTGCACAGCAAAAGAACTCTTATGCGTCCGGCCTCACAGGCACCACCTCCCAAAAGACGCTCGGAAGAAAGTTGCCTTGCCACTTAAGCTATCACGTACCGTGGTCGCCTGTACCTACAACGCATAACGTAAGGGATGAGCGATATGCTCAGTAAGTAGAAATTATGCATGACCTCGCCAATGCACTTAAATCTCATACTACGTTCACTCAGGGCCCCAGCAGACTTTTACCCAGGCGTACACCGTAAAGAGCTCTATCCAACCACGGGCATCAGGACAAAGCATGAGGGCATCAACCAACCACGCTATCAGTGATATATGGGCATCAACCCAAGCATGAGGGCATCAACCCAATAATGGCAATCCCCCGACGTCATTCACATACTGGCGACACATCAACGTCGTTCACATACTGGCGACGCATCAACATCGCCGACGGTGCATCAATGCCGTCACGGTGCCCCAGAAGCCGCCCCTCACTTTAACTTATAACTTATTACCAATTGCCCACCTCGGCAATCATCGTTCGCCCCAAGTTTGCTTATATTACTACTATGTTGGCATATCTTACGGTATCAATGGTATATTACAGTACCAAATATGCATATTACAGTACCAAATTTGCATATTTATACGGTATGACTGGTATATTACAGTACCAAATATGCATATATTACGGTACCAAACTTGCGTATATTAACGTACCAAATTAGCATATATTACAGTACCAAGTTCGCTTATATTAGTACTATGTTGGCATATCTTACGGTATCACTGGTATATTACAGTACCAAACTGGCAGTCATTACAGTACCAAACCGGCATATAATACGGTACCAAAATTACATTAGGGTACCAACGGGGCATATATTACAGTACCATAATTGCTTATATTAACGTACCAAATCGGCATATATTACAGTACCAAGTTCGCTTATGAAAGACTATGTTGGCATATCTAACGGTATCACTGGTATATTACAGTAGCAAAGTTACATATCTTATAGTACCAAAGTGACATATATTACAGTACCAAATTGCGTATATTAACGTACCAAATTGGCATATATTACAGTACCAAGTTCGCTTATATTAGTACTATGTTGACATATCTTACGGTATCATTGGTATATTACAGTACCAAACTGGCAGTTACTACAGTACCAAGTCACTACTGTACCAAACCGGCATATAATACGGTACCTAATTTGCATATCTAAGGGTACCAAAATGGCGTATATTACAGTACCAAATGTACATATATGGTGTCAAATGTGCATACATTACCAAACTAGCATAAGTTACGGTACCAAATATGCATATTAGGGTACCAAACTGGCATATATTGCAGTACCAAATTTAGAAAAAAACAATGAGTCATATCCTATTGACACATTTGAACAAAACAATGACCTACTGGCATCATTTAGACAAAAAGAATGAGTCATTACCATACAAAAGAGCACCGAAAAAGGTTAAGGGACAAAAGCAAATATGAAAATACATGGAAAATACGGATGCTACGTCGTTACGGCTTCTGTACAAGTACGACGATTATGTCCGTATTTCCCAAGAATTCCAACACTCTGCTTGATTGTTGTTAATAACTCCCCACATATTCCCGTCGAATAATGCATTTGCCCATGTTGGATCTGATCTCTCAATAGAAGTCTGCACAATTGGCATAGACTCGATGATGCTGGCGATGTGAGTCTGAAACTGAACCAACGTAGTTGCATACGCCGCTTTTTTTAAGACGGATGACCAATGTTTCTTGTTGTGCTTCGGGTAATGTTTCATCACCTGAAAAAATTAAGAACATATTATTTGCACCGTATTCATGCAGTGTACACATTACTAAAAAATATCTCTTTCTTGAAGTTGTCAACCAAATGGCGCAAGCAATATGCATGACGTCTTGGAAATGATATAGAAACAGCTTTAATAGTACTCGAATGCCGATCTGAGAAGAATGTCAGCTCGCTCAACGTCGGCGGGGAAACATGCTCCTCAACTTAGCAAAGAACCACTTCCAATTTTCATCATTTTCAATGCTTACAACGCCAAAAGCAATCGTGAACAAATCTTCGTTTGCATCCTTTGCAATGGTTGTAACGAGCACTCCTTTAAACTTGGTCTTAATGTGAGTACCATCAACAAAGATGGGCGGCCGACATCCACGAACAAAACCTACGAGACACGCGTGGAAGCAGATAAAGAGCCGACGAAACTTGTTGTCATGAGGGTATACATCGTACTCCGCCACGCTACCCGGATTGGTTTCTCTAACGGCATTACAATACCACCTCAACTGATCAAACGTACCATTATCCAACACATATATGTTACGAATGGCACTTTCTTTGCCTCTATACGTCTTATGATACCCCACTTCAACTCCATAGTCCCTTAGGATGTCTTTAACCATGGCAACGGGACGATACGATGGCTCGTCTCGGGCCCTCTCTTTCACTATGTTCCCTACCCACGGCGCGTCCGCTCGCGGATGATCACGAATCCTAAGAGTATCTTCACCACAACTGTGTTGTAGATTGGATCTCTGAATGGCAAACGAATTGCCGCATTTATAACGCGATGCATATATCCGCCACTTGCGTGTCTCATCCTTGCAAACGGCAATGATTTTCTTACACTCGTTCTTTGCATAGACAAAGTCTTTCCGGATTGCAATGGAGTAGTTCTTCAAATCCCGTCTAAATTCATCTGCATCCCTAAATATTTGTCCATCTCCCCGAATGCAATGACTCCATGCATCTGTTGTGTTTCTTTCAAAATCAAACTCTACGGATTCTCCGTTCTCTTCCGTACTACAAGTAATGTTATCAATCATCAATATGAAAACCCTACATTTAAAGTTTAACAACAATAAAATAAAAACAAACCTGTTCGCCGGGTCGCTTGTACCACATTCATCGGCACGTTCCACTTTCATCGGTATCATTGAAAATTTGTATCGAATAAACAACGGATAAATATTGAAAACATCCGCATTTTCCTTCAATGTCGAGTACAAAATTTGGAACGGAACTTGATACTTTATTTAGTCATGCCGGGAATCGATATCCGACCACCTTCTTTGGAGGGATACGTATATATCGATAAGCGTCGTTGCTTCATTGATTAATAGTAAGGAGATTCCCTTTTATACTCACACATTGCAAATAACGTCCCGCCACCAACCGAATTTGCAGACGCCATATTTTCAGATAATATGGCAAGCTGTATAAATGTTACGGTGTATAGTTTAGATTGGTACTGCATAACTGGGCATTTTGGTACCATATAGACAAGTTACTCGGTACGTAATATAAATACACAAAGATACTACATACCATAATGTCCAATCGGACTATGTCGCATAATATATTTAGGAACGGTAAAACAGCATACAATGGTACGTAATATTCATAAGGAATGGTACGGCGTAACAGTAATATAAAAAAATCCGATCTCGATGGATTAGCCTCAATAACTATCAAATCTTAACATTCCACTCTTATATGGAGCTCTTGGATCGCATTGAGCTCCCGGATTAGGGCTTAACCTTGAACAAACGCGTGAAATCGATTAACCAAACTCAAACCAAAAGAAAAGCTTGCCTGACAAAATCAACGCCAAAATCGACAACCCAACGTTCAAGAGGCTCTTCTATCCTTGTCCGGCGCCGGCACGAGCAGAAGGAGGCGGTCGGCAAGAAGAATTTCGTCGACAGCGGGCTGGAGATCGATTTTTGCAGAGAAAAAAAATGAAATGAAATTCTAATTCATTTAATAAGGGTATTTTGGTAATCTTAGGTGATTAGGTAACTAAGTGTAAAATTTTTATTCCATTGGGTACCTAGCTATAAAATATGTCTGATAAGGTACCTATATGGCTTTTTTGTGGGTATTTATGTGTAGATTGCCGTTTTTTATGTTTTATTTTTTGGGTTAACTAAGTTTCAGGCCCAATTTGCATATTTTCGTTAGGGTTTAGGACCCAATGAGGTTTACATTAGAGATAAGGACCAATTTTGAAGTTTCTGTTAAAGTTAAGGACCAATTGGACGCATTTGCCCCTGCTTGTTGCGGAAATTACACAGATTTGCCATCAGCTCTTCCAAATACACGACGGTACCACTTTGTGCATTCTGGGTGACACTTCATGAATTACAGGAAAGTGTTATCCAGAAATAAGAAAGTGGTACCAGAAAAGCATGAAGTGGTAACTATGTATTACACGAAAAATTACAGGAAAGTGTTATCCATAAATAAGGAAGTGGTACCAGAAAAGCAGGAAGTGGTAACACGTCATGGAATACAGGAAAGTGTTATCCAGAAACAAGGAAGTGGTACCAGAAAAGCATGAAGCGGTAACACTTCATGAATTAATAGAAAGTGTTATCCAAAAGTTAGAAAGTGTTACCAGAAAAGCATGAAGTGGTACCGAAACCATGAAGTGTGAATGAAAACCACTTATTAGATATAGAGTAACAATTCATGAGTTATGCATAACACTTCATTGGGTTAACTGCATTCTATTACAAAAAAATGAATACAAGAAAGTGTTATCAGGGAAGCATGAAGTGTTAGTCGGAAAGCATGAAGTGTTATGCAAAAATAATGAAGTGGTACGGTGTATGTTCATAGTCAGAAACAAGGAATTGTTATCGAGAAAGCATGAGTGTTACGCATAAATAAGGTAGTGTTACCACGAAAGTATGAAGTGTTGTCAAGAAAGCATGTTAATGGCATATGCTTAAAATACCACATTTTATTGTGTTGATACCACTTATTAGATATACGGTAACACTTTCGTGCGTGGTAATACCGCTTATTATGCGATAACGACATACTGGGATTTGATAACACAACAATGGCGCTGGATACCACTTCTCATTAATATTTTACAGGGGTATTTTCGTCACACAACCTTAACTCTATGCAAAATTCGAAAACAGATCCTTAAAACTAAACTTTTTCTGACAGGGTCCTTAACCCTAAATTCAAACTATCTTTGGTCCTTAACTTTAGGTGTCCCTTTTTTTTCACTTTATCTCCCGTTGTGAAACAAAATATATATTAAAAGTTAATTTTTTGTATTTAACATCAAATCTAACCCACATAAAAGAACGGCCCATTAACTGATCGTATATAGCCCACTAAACTCTCCTCCCTCTCTCATCTCTCAGTGGGAGCCAAGACCGATTTCCACATCAAACAAAATCAGCTCAAGTTCAACACAAGAACACAATCAATCATTGGTGATTGAATCGGATTCCAACTTCATAACTATTCCATGGATCGTCGTGTGGAAGAACAGCAGAACGATAGGGAAGATGAGTCTTCCGAAGAAGTCCTAACTGGTAAGCAGCGGCTGAACGCCGAAGCGCCGGAATTCGTGCCACGTGGACGGCCGAGGCCGCCTCCACAAGTAGCGATTCCGATGCCAATGCCTATTCCGTTTCCGATACGAGCCCCGGCGTACTATGCCTATTACCGCCAGCATCACGATGCTACTGGTGGTGGTGGCTATGGTAGTAATGGTGTTGCGTTTTATGATGCCTATGCTGGTGTGGGTAGTCCAGTTGGAAACCATACAGTTGACGCTCGTAATGATGTTGGAAGTAATAGTAGCAGTACTAGCAAACAAGGATCGACGTCTGATGCAAGTCAAAAGATTCTCAATCAGGTGGATTTTTTTAATTTGATTTTTCTTTCTGCTTTTTTTAGTATGCGTAAGTGAGTGTTCTCAGATTAATCGTGTTTGATTTGATTATCCGTGTTTGATTTTTTCTGCTGAGTTTTGCAGATTAACCTTTTATTGCTGAGTTAGGCTAACTTTGAGATAGGCGTCACTGTCTCAATGAATATGAGAAAAAAATGCATGTGTTGGCGGTAATGTATATTAGTCCAAGTAAAATTGAGAAGTTGGGTGGTGGATCAGTGGCCGTTGCACCTTTGCTATTCGGATTGTTGCATCATTACGCATTGTTTTGGGCATCAGCATCATTCAGTCATTACATATTATCATACAAGACTTCTTCATTGAAGGCTGTTGTGATGAAGGAAATATTAGTGCCACATTAGTGTGGTACCAAAAACATGTTTTGTGAAGAATAAATAAAAAATCTATTTCAATTTTGCGAAAACAGTTGTTTGTGTTTTACGGTAACAATGAGAATATGACAAGATATTGGCCAATCTCCTAATAATTTGGACGTAAGCTATGACAACCGCTTTGGAGGATAGTTTCTGAAGGGATCTCGGTAGATCTTTCCTTTTAAAGATCTTTTTGGCAAATTATGTTCTAAGACATTAAAATGGGTGCAGGTGGAATTTTATTTCAGTGACATAAATTTGGCAACAACTGATCAGCTCTTCAAGCACATGAGCAAAGACCCAGAAGGATACGGTGAGATTTTCCTTATGTATTTTCTAGATATTTATCATGGAACTGCTATCTTATATTCCATACTTACGTTCAGTAGGTGTTGTGTTACTTCTGACATGCTAGTTCCTGGTTCAGAGTCTGTGAAAGTGAGTAGTACATCAAACAGTTGTGGAATCAAGCAATATAAACGTTGGCTTGAAGATTATCTTTTGTCATTGGGTTTACATGTGTTCCACTCCAGAAATTTTATGCCATAGTTAAAGAGTGGTTGCTTTTAAATTTATTAGCCATTTTACTGACTATTCAGCTTACCCATCATGCAGTGCCGCTACATGTTGTTGCCTCATTCAAGAAGATCAAAACCGGCATTACCGGAAGCATGGACCTTGCAAATATCCTTAGGAACTCAAAGAAACTGGTAAGCTTCGGCAGTCTGCGGGAATATTTGCATTTTTTTCTTAAATTTGTTTCTTGGCATTTTTCAGCTGGTTAGTGAAGACGGTAAAAAGGTTAAGCGCCAGGATCCTCTAACAGAATCAGATATGGAAGAGTTGCAGGTACACCTACGCTGTTTATTTTTCGTTCATTTTTTCTCACTTTTAATCTTTGTTCTTAGCCCCTTTCTTCTTGATTGGCAAATTCTTTTTATAGTCCCGCATAATCATTGCTGAAAATCTGCCCGATGATCATTCTCACCAGAACCTGATGAAAATCTTCTCATCCATAGGGAGGTGCGTTTTATTCATTTGTTGAATGGAATAGTGGATCTTATGTTATTAAACCCATTCATGTGCTCACGCCCTTGTTTATTAATGCACAGTGTGAAGTCAATACGAACATGTCCACCACAGAGTACCAGCAGTGGTGCATCGTCAACATCGAAAACTGGAAAAGGGGATGCGAATGCAATGCATTACAGTGGCAAGGTAAGCCTTAAACAAGCAGGTTTTTCTGGTCTACTTCGGCTACTTAGCATTGTTTCTCATCTAAATAATGGTTTTTTCTCAACTAAAATTATCACCTATAGTACAGGTTGTAGGTGGTATTTATGAGTGTTCATTCACCCCAAGTTGACATATTTCTAACTATTACATTCATTTTATGTAGTTTCATGCGTTTGTGGAATATGAATCTGCCGAACTTGCTGAGAAGGCGGTACGTATTTTTCAGCCATATTTCTCCTTATAATGCCCATAATGCATACTGCCCTCTTAAAAACGTCCTATTGGTATTGCATAAGCTTAATAAATGTATATGTCGCTCTCTCTTCTCAGGCTGTTGAGCTAACAGATGAAGGAGACTGGAGAAATGGTCTAAAAGCTCGTTTGTTGCCCAAAAACGTTGTGAGTGCATAGACTTTTTTCTTCCTCCGATTAATATGTTCTTTATTTATCCCGATTCTCTGCAGTCTAATTTGGGGGCCAATGATTCAAACTATCATTAACAAAGCACTCTACATTGACGCAACGCAGGCAAAACATACTCATGGGCGAGTGAGAAATTTTGGTCATGAAGGTCATGCAACTAGTCGAAAAGACGAGACAACAAGTGGAGAGATACAGCAGCTCAAGGAGAATTGCTCGAAAGATTCATTTGCGGAACCGTTGAACCAATTCAATGAGAATCAAGTAAGCACATCTTCGCTTTAACACTAAAAATGAAAAATACAGAATGCAATTTTACATGTTGTGGCTCTTTCTACTTGTCACAATAAGCGTGATTCATTTAATTAGGACATTGTCAAACCGTAACTTTTCTGCTAAAGGCTCACTTCTCCTTCAAATCTCAGCGATAAATTCTCGTCAAAGAATCAAGACACTGTCCTTGAAATCTTACGTCAACTATTGAGGATTCATTATCTTATCTATAACCATGTTTACTCGACAGATGGAGAATAGCACGACAAGTAACACAAGGGGCAAAGAGCGTAGGAATAATCCTGGCAACAACAACAATAACAACAACAAGGGCAAGGGCAGTAAGGGAAAGGGTCATGGACGAGTAAGAAACAATCAATCTTCGGAAAGTAATAGCGTCTTAGGATCTTCACCGTTCGAAGATTCCGAGAAAACAGCCCCAAACAAAGCTGCTCAGGTTCCTCGTATGCCAGATGGCACGAAAGGATTCTCTATGGGTCGAGGTAAATCACTATATGTTAAAGCCACTTGAATTGACTATCAATACACTTACGATGAACTTCAAATATGAATGAGGTCTTTAGAGGGGTATACTTCGAGTCATGTCAAAAGAAGATATTGTTTTTTTTTAGTGTTATCGGCTGTTCGAAAGGATGCTTTGGTAATTTCGATTTTAGTTACATACATGCATATATTATAATATATAAATTAAGAGAGACTAAAACAGTTGAAGATATCAAACATAGTTCTTGAATAAAATAAAGAAATAAATATATACGTATGTATGTATTTAGTTAGGGAGTCATTTTCATTTAGGACTTTAGGTGCAGCTTTTTAATATACAAGACTTGGTAACTCTCAATTCTCTTATCATCCGTAAGGGCACGCAATTTATTCAAGGAAGTAGTTCGTTGCGTCAAGCTAATCGAACAAAGATGTGCACATATAATCTTTGATTTATCGTTTATCAAGATGAGATTACGACATAGTAGAAAAAAATACAAGATGATTACAAGCCATTAATTCGACAAGTAAACAATTGAATGATGGAATATTACCTGTCAAAATAAAAGAATGTGCTTTAAAATAGGCACCATAGACTTCGTTTATTTGGCATGGGATGGCAAATGTGGTGTGGGGGAAACCGTGTGAGGCTTTGACTAACAACATTTTTCGAATTGATAGCTGAAATGTTACATTCTTTAAAAAAAGTAGGACAAACAAAACAAAAATTATAAGTAAATTACCCCAGCTTAGAATTTCCTGTATTCCTCTTCACCAAGTCAAACAAACGTAAGTAACGTGTTAGAACTAAACTTCCTACTAAAATAAATAATGCTATCAGATCACGATAAGATTAAGAGCATGTTAAGTAAAATTCAACGTTGATCGACTTCCCACCAAACCCATGTATACATACCAAACCCCTCAAAAAATTTGAAAGCATATCAAACCCTCAAACACTCGCATTCAAGAAAGGAAAAAAAAAAAAAAAATCAAGTCTTGAAGAAATGGAAGGACTCATTCCAATGGTGTTCAAATCAATAAAGAGGAGCAACACCCGCCGGAAATACGCTTCCCTCTCCACCGGCGCCGCCCTGAACTACGAAATAGATGATACCCATCTCCACCGCTACGGCAACGTCGAACACCTAGGAGGCAGGGGCAGCCTCACGCCGGAGCCCGACAAAGTTCCGACCTTTGGAGGGGCCCACCACCGCCGGTTCAATTCCGTGATCGTCGGCCGAGCTGGGAACTTCGATCTCGGAGTATACGCCGACAATGGTAGTGGTAATAACAGGCAAGTGGGGAAGTTAAGACATCATAGGATGTTCTCGTGCATAACCGGCGCGTGATTATCTTATCCCCTCTGTCCCATTATTTCTTTGCTTGCTTATTGAAGAACTACGGCGGCTACATGTCATATGCCTCCGTTTGGTCTGATGAAGAAGAATCTATTGATGATGTGAGTAGTGTGGTTAGGTGTAGTCAACCATGTACACAAAATGCTCATACATGATATCTCTGTGTTGTAATTTTTATGTTATATAAATAGAAAAGGGAGAAACTTTCTCATTTTTGGTGCATTTTCTTGATGATGTAAGCCGTAAGGAATGCCACAATGTAATAATTCGCTGGTTTTCTGCTTTGATTTGTTGTGTCGTTGTTAATTATATCGTAAGCTGTTTGTTGTCTGTTGTTTTTTGTTGGATGGAAAACCTGGAAATATCGGTCGATATGGATTCTTGGAATGCTGAGATTCGATCAAAAGATCGGTAAGTTCGAGGGCCAAAACTCAACGTCGTCGCCTACGATGCTTCGATTTTCATTACATTACCCTTTAATTCATGCGTCGTAATCTACCAACATCGAAATCAACAGCCATATCAACATTGATCTTTGCCGTTTTCAAAGCACAACGAGCCAACTTTGCGGACGAAATTTAGATATCTTCAATGTCAGCAGCGAAACAAACTCTCATCTTAGCTGTCATTACAGCCCAAAACGAAGAAGACAACGATGGAACCGAGGAAAACATTGAAGACGGTATATATATAATACGCACAAAACGAAAACAATGCCGGAAAAAAATAACAAAAAAAAAATGGAACGTTGTTACTACCTCGCTCTTAGCCTCCTAACGCTGGCGATGATAATCTCCGCCGACTTAGTCGAATCGAAGCTAAAGAGCGAAAAACTATGCTCTCAGTGTTCGACCTGCGAATCTGAGAAATGCCCTCCAAGCAATGCTTACCCTCACATGACAGCCTTCGATGATTACCTCATCGCCGGCTCTATGCAGTCAGATTACGTCAACTCTGAGGACAAAGGCGTCTACGCAGTGCCTAACATCGTCGGCGGCAAATCTAAAAAATATAACTCTTATTTCGGCTGGGAATCTACCTCGGGCTCAGAATCTGGGTACCACAGGTAAGTAAAAAGGAAAAAAAAAGATCCGTGTAATAAAAATTCGAAATAAACATCTGATGAATGGCCACTTCACCTAAAAGCCTAATAAGAAAAATGTTAGATGATGGTTTCACCTAAAATCTTAAGTTTGAAAGGAGTATCATCAGCAATTTATTAACTAACTTAGTATGTATTATGTGATTGAGCAGTTGATCATTCTTCGACAAGAACTAAAGAAAACTGCTGAGACTAATTAACTAACTTAGGATATGTATGATGTGCTTTCCCCAGGTTTAGGAATTATATGGTGAAGTGTTCGGACGAGTCTTACCTCACCGTAGACAGACACGGTAAGGTTGCGCTGAGAAGGCTTAAGTCGCTGGAAAGCTGGGGAGATGCTGACTGGAAATCGATAAATCCCCCGACGAAGTATAACCATAGGCAGTTCAGATTTTGGGTGAATCGTAGTACTGGGAAATGTCTAACGGTTTTAGACGAGGGAAGTAAGGAGAAGCGCAAGCTTGGCGTCGAAGATTGCGCATTCAACGGTTCGAAAACTTCGCAGCTTTTCGCTTTTCGGTTCCATTACCATAAGGCGTTTTGCTGCTGCGGAAAGTACAATGAATGACATTTGATCATCTGTGTTAAGAAATATTCGGACAATAAAATGTTGAATGCTCGGTAAGTTGATTTCCTCGATAATTTCACACGCAAATATACATTTTATTGAATCGCCGGCGAGGCGCAAATCGAAAAACTAGTGAATATTTTGTTTCGAAATGGGATTGTTGAATTATTTCATTTTGGCTCGATTTCTCCCATTTCGACTTGATGAGGAGACTCCTCTTTATCGAACACTTGGTTCGTCGTCCCAGAAGCGCTGTTTCTCAGCCCTTTGTTCTTCTTCGCCTTTTGTGCCCATCCCGCTAGCCCTTCTCTTACGCGCTCTTCGAATATCGCCTTGTTGAAAGAACTTCCCATCTATTCATTTCAGTACATACAAATAACAACAACAATCGTTTAGTTGTCTGAATTCGAATTCATGGAGGCGCATGCATGTAAAAAATTATCACCTAGGCGACGATGGCATATAACGGTAGAGTGCTGTAACTGCACAAGAGCTGCACAAAAACCCTGCAAAAAATAAATATTATTATGATCACCTTCATGATTCCAAATGCAGCGAAAAAAGCGCAAAAACGTTTCTAATACTTAACCCTATGACGAGCCGAGGGATGATGAAACCGACTTGTCCCATGATGCAAGAGCTGAAGCCATACATCACCTGTCGTCTTAGCGTGTTAGAATAGAATCTGATAACACACATCGAAAACGATGGACGTAATGATATGCAAGGAAACGAAAAAGCTTACCAACATCCAAAAGAAGATAGCGATTTCAAATGAGTTTTGGAAGAGAACGACGTGGATCAGTAAAAGAACGATTCGAGGGTTTTTTCCCCAGAAATGATCGTCCGATGGCTTGACTACTACATTGCAGGTTACTGCTATGTGCTTCTGCGCAACTTCTACGGCTAATTGAGTTATTATGTGCTCGAGCTTAGTGCCCACGGCGAGTAACATCTGCGTAATAAATAGGGTAAAAAAAGGTCAATCTTGGTATATATGGTTGCCATGTGGAATATATTTTATGATATGTACTATGTTTACTTACAGCCAAGGGAATAAAAGAGATCCAGAAAAATGCATGCCAACCATAAACGTTCAGCAGCAAGAAAAGGACGACGACGATCCACAGATACCAGCTGCATATCGAGCGTTTCGACGGATATTATTACAACCCTATTTCTCAAGAATATCGAAAAGAAAGGCGTTTTTTTTTGCTTCCTTTACCTTAGCCCGACGACTTTCTTGAAGTCTTTTTCTAAGGCTTTAGTCATGTACTTGTAGAAGTTGAACTTAGGGTTTGACCTGCAGTGTTCCTGGCAAAACAGCAGCAAGCAAAAAAGTGAAAAATGAGGAACATTCGGCGATTAGCTTCCAAACACGGCCAACTCGTGGTGTTTTTAGTTATTACCATGACGAAACCATAACGCAGTGTAGTATAATCTCTTCTCTTCACTGGTCTGAGGAATTGCTCGAAGAATGATGTCTGTCGAAGCAAGAAAGCGTAAGAGAAGTAGCAGTTAGATTAATTATGTAACTATACTATTGATTCTTCCCAAAGATGATTCAGCGACATACCAACCAACGGAACAGTGCTATTCGTGTGATGCCCGAAATCTTCGATTTGACGAAAGCATCTTCTTGAACATGTGTTATTTTTTTCCTTAGAGCTGATCAATAAAAAATACAGGCAAAATGAGGTCAATCAACATACGTTTATATAATGCATAATTGCATACGTAAAAAGAACTTTATCACCTTCTTCGGGGTCGTAATTCTCTTGCTGAATCGACTCCTCCCAGTGTTTCCACTGTCGTATCTGCGTCAAGAAAATGGCAACTACGTATATCATGGCCTCACATAAACAATTCGTAAGAAAAAAAAAATGATTCAAAAATCTAGTTACCCTCAATACTCCCAAGGCAATCATTGCTGCGGAGAAAGCCAGATGCGTAGCAGCTAGCACGAAGATGAAGATATGGAGATCGTGCAACGCTTTCAGCGACAACAAAGGCGACTTACCCTAAAACATCGATGATGAGATCATTCAGTTGAATAAAGAAGGAATATAGTTACACTTTTTAGAGCAGCTTAAGTTTGAAGAACATGTATATCACCTTGGCATCACAGTAACCTACGGCATCAGCAGAAGATGCTGCCAGTAGATGGCGATTTTTGGCGACGAAGAAAGAAAGCGCATCTCCTAAGTGAGAAGTAGACTTCGCTGACTTATCGCCGACGTCTTTATTACATGGAAGCCAGTGATGAGTCCAGTTCTTGGGAACACATATCTTGGTAATTCTGTCTTGGAAAACGCTGATCATAAGCGAAATGAATCCCAGCAGCATCAGCTCTGATATGATAACGAAGATATAATACGTCAGAAATCATATATACGAATAAGAATCGATAGGGTTTTCTGTGAAGCGCTACGGGCCAGCGAACCTTCTTTGATCTTCTGCAAGGCTTGAAACAGTGGCCACTGCTTTGTCTTCAGCAGAAACTGTATGTGGTAAAGAAAACATACCCTCACCATCATCAATGATCAGTATCTATTGATTTTGTATCGAAGTTAGTGCAAACATAAAGAAAAAAAAGCCTCACCTTTCCCAGAAAATGGAGGGTTCTTTCGACTATTAGGGATATACAGACGATGATCGTGCAAACAAGTGCGACGATCCAAGTTGGTGTGTACTCTAACGAAGCTCCTCCTCCACATGATCCTGCCATTTCTGAGCTTAATTACTTTCTTATGCTTCTATCTTTTTTTCTTGCAGATAAGCATCATCGTCCCAGAAAAACTTCAGCAGAACACTGTCTCATATCGCCTTCCGTAGTAAGGACATATGAAAGCTATGTGGAGTAGTTGAATGCTGACTTAGCATATACTGTCCAAGAGCGTGGCCAAGATTTTCCATATGTAATCCAAGAACTTTCACGCAGGCATGCAGTAAACAAGGATTTTTTCCTTTGTTTTAGTAGCTCTAAAACATGGGCACCTACGTTTGTTGGTTCGTTATTGACTCACTCAAAGTCTTCTGATAGATAGATATACACTAATAATTATCGTGTTCATATTTTGTATGAACGTCACGACTTTTAACTGCTTCTTGCAAGTTGAGATTTGAAAATTCTAAAGACATCACGGGCTATCGAAAGAAAGAAAGCTCGAGTCAACCATGAATGTATCATGTTTCAGTGAAGTCTCAGCAGTGACTGATAATGGAGGAGAGTCTCCTACAATTCTTCAAGAAAGTTCAGACAATGCATAGCAAAAGTTTCATCGAAAATTGGTCTTTAGAAGCACTTGCGATGGACAATCGAAGGCCCAGTTTCGTCGTATTCGCCCTTTGTCACATGCTGATTCTGGGGAAACACAACCTTGGCCAATATAGCACCGCCCGTCCAAGCTGAGAATGCTCCCAAGTTGTCTGGCATATATTCCGGCGGCTGTAATAATGATATGGAAAAAAGATTAGATAAAGATGCAAAAGAAATATAAATATTAGGATGACATATACATATATATGTTGATCTACAAAGCTGTTTAACATACTAGTACCTTCACCAAACACGGGCGGATAGCCGAGGAGCACAAGCTAGCTTCTTTCTGAAACCTATCTTCGAAACCTGTATCAGAAAACTCTTAGAACACTTTCAGACAAGGTAATAGAAAAAAAAACTTAGAACAAGCAACATAACTGTCTCCCAATAGCTAAGGAATTTGCCATGGCTAACTTCCTAAATTCAACTGATGAATGCTGAAGGGATTCTACTATTGATCACAGTACAAAAAATGAAACGAAAACTCACCGTTCATCAAAGAAGTTGCTCCACAGAGCACGGTGTTTTCTAGCAGCTGGCGTTGGTTCTCCGTAGACACGGTTGAAATACAGCGAACAAGCTGCTCAACCACGCCGTAAGACTCGAGACCTAAAATAGATGGTTGAAACAGAGCCTCTCCAACAGTATATCTTTCTTTTCCAATTTTGATTACCTGAATATTCGGATTACCTCTTAGCTATGGAGCATATAAAGAGTAAACAGAAATTTGGATCCAACTAAATGCCCCATAATTATGAATGTACCTGCCCATCAGGTAAGGTGTGCTCCTCGTCAGGGGCATCTAACATCAACTTTTCATATGCAACTTCATCCTCAGAAGAACATGCATATCGTTCCTTCAGTTTCTCCACATCGTCGATGTTGAAGCTCACAAGAGGATTGGATTTGCCAAGTTCTTTAGCAAACAAGTTTGTGAGGTCCAAACTCCCTATTTTGAATCTTCTCGAGGATATGTGCTGAACAGCACCTTCAATGACCGATGCAATATCTGATGAAACATCGAAAAATATTGAAGTTCACAGCAGAGATTAAAGGCAACCATGGAATTCCAATTCAAAACACATGCCAAAAAAGGCGATAACTGAATTAAAAAAGTACCCATCTTTCCATGACCAATGTCGACACAGCAGCCTGAAATGCGCCCTACAGCATATAGCGACACAACTGCCTGCTCGATAGCGAAAAACCCAGACACATTGAATTTTTCAAACATAAGCTGCACCAATTGCTCTCTTACAGCCTGTTCCGCAAAATCATAAAAAATTCAACGAACTGTTGCTTATTGAACTTGCAAATACATTTGGTCACAGTGGTACTTATACGGGTTTATTGGGTATGTTTCATCATCACATATGTCTAACTGCAAGTGTTTTCATAACTACATGTTGCCACAATCCACACAATCAAGAGGTTAGCAGATCAATAATTTAACGAAGAAAGCTTTTAACACAAGATATAAACACTTCGCCAAACCTTGGGTGTTGACAGTGGATCAGTAAATAAAATTTGGCCTTCATTTCCAATCTCCCAACCCAGGCCAGTGTACAATACATAGCTCAGAAGATCTTCCATGGCATCCCAGTCTCTGATAAAGCCTCGGGCAATAGGATCAACATAGGCATTGTCATGCAATGATGCATCCGCCGACGATTCATCTCCAGGTACCATTTTCATTCGCGTTGGAATTATCTAAGAGCATAGAGAAAGTAATACAGTAAGAATTGTTGGAAGTACGCCTACAGCAAAAAACAAATGTAACATCCTAAACACCACTAACGTAAGTGTAAGTTTTTACAATCCCGTTTATGGAATTATAGATAAATGATAACGGTTCCAAAAAGAAACAAAGATGAGCACCAAGTCAATGAAACAAAGAGAACAAAATCATAAGAATTGAAGGATTTAACAAATCTCAAGTAATTTTAGGCAGTTTAGAACCGTGCACAGCTGTTAACCGTGAATTTCGAAGAACATAAATTTTCTAGCGAATTCTTTAAACTTTTGGTACTTGTTGGGAGTGAAAGATCTCCTTCTAAATGCATTCTTCAATTTCCTTAGTTACTTAATCGACAAATTAATGCCATCCAGACTAAGATATTCAGATTTTGGAAAGATCAAAACAACAATGGCGTTGAAACATGAATGAAGAACTCTTGATCGAAGCATCAATGGGCTAGAAAATAATCAATTTTCAGTCCTCTGACGACAACATGTAAGCTACCTTAGGGCTAACTTCAGGATTGGCATGACCGAATTTGATAAATTGAGAACCAGGATCAATAACAACAGGCTCGAACTCCATAAATCGAGATTGTGTGTATGAGAAAGTCTTACAGCTAGGAAAGGGATGATAGAAAAAGGAGAAATTCAGGGCATGACGGAGTATATACGAGAAGGGCTTGAGGCAACGGAGAAACTTTCATTTATAGGTGGTAATTTGGAAATTCTACATGTGCTAAAGAGTAATTTTTCTTGCAAACATCCAAGATAAGCGCATATGGTGTCATGATACGACGATACTCGCATTCTTTTCCGGAACTAGTAACTTAGATTTGGCAAACTAAGCACAGCAAAGAATTTCTGTATTCAATTCTCAGGTGGCTTGTCATCATGAAAATGTTAACTTAAGTTAATGTATGACTCCCTTGTTCTATAAATGAACTAAGTAGGCCTGACAACATTTGCCATTGTCTCTGACGGAAAACATGGATACTTTCCGTAGAACTACTCAGGGGAACTTTGATTCCGTTCAAGCTACTGGCATTGATGATCATTTAAGCTTAATGGTTCAATAAACTCCCTAGTTTCATCAACTAGACAACAATAATGCATGATAAACATAAGGACTAATCGGAACTATTTTCCCATACAATCCTAATGTGAACATGCCACATATGCATAGTTGTCTTTCCTATGCATTAGATGCAAAAAAACAAGAGATCACTTATATCCAGCAAATGCTCACCTTCTAACGAAATCAAGCAAGGCCGTCACACATGAACACAAGCACCAACAAATACGCTGGTGTTACTCCAACCCATACGGTCGTTAGAACGATACGATCCAGGGATAATCAATCTTAAGAAATTCTTATGACTCGGACATAGTCAATTCAGCAGTAAACAAACAATTCCTTCCAATAGAAACTAAGATTTAAGAAAAAACCAAATATCTTTCAGGTTTTCATTTACAAACCACCATATGCATTCTTTATTTCACTGCCAAAAGAACTTAAAGAAAGTAAAACAATTTCATACCATGGAAGGAGGCTGGTCAGGAACTGCAAAACCAGCTTTGAACAACTTCGAACCAGCGTCGACTACCACAGCCTCCATCTAATCAACGAACACCAAACCCAAAGTGATTACTTTTTGCCTGGGCAGCCCACAATTTAAATGGCGTTTCTGAATTATACTGTTTTGGCCATTCCAATTAAGGAAGGTGATGACACCACCGAAGTACACTTGTTTCCCCAGCGGTGCTCAAAACCCTCTTCGGTGCTTCTCCTCCTAAAAGAAAATAAACATTAAAAAAAAAAATTTCTTGGGAAATTTATTGAAAAATATCCATTTATATAAAAAGTTTCAAGCATCCTTTCATTGTTTTTCTATACTCCCATGTCCAAAACTTTTACGGACACTTCGAATTGGCACGGGAATTAAGAAACTGAATATTTTAATAATATAGTGTGATGAAAAGGTAAAAAAATGTAGATTTTGGCACGCCTTTTAAGAATATTTAATATCATTATACTGATTGTGTGTGATAGTTTTTTACTAAATATGGAAGTGTACAAAAGATGTGGGACGCTCGATATAGTAAAATGTATAAAATGGTTTGGGACGGAGGGAGTATATAGGTACCTATTAGAATTTTCTGCACATTGGTACCGGCCCGCCGCAAGGTACGTCATATAACACATTTAGATACTATAAGAAACGTATTGTGGTACATAATACAATGAGAAATGGTACATCATATAACACAAGTAGCATAGAAACGATATATATACCATATAAACGTGTGATGTGGTACGTAATTATACATGTAAAAGATATGTCCAGACTGGAAAAATAGTACATGCAGTCAACGAGTAATTATAAAACTTTTCTGACATAGGTACTGACTTGCAAATTTTCTATACAAATGTATTGTTCTGTAGATTAGCCTTTTTTCTTTGTTGCATTTTATATAAAGGGAAATTTACAGAAAAATACGCAATTATATAAAAAGTTGCAAGTCAGTACCATGTCAGTGTTTTTTATATGTAGATTTTTTTACTCATTCGTATCCGTCCCTCCGCAAGGTACGCCATATAACATATTTAGATACCATAAATAAACGTTTGTGGATACATAATACAGTTAGAAATGATACTAACACATAACACGTTAAAGTAGCATTATAGGTACCATATAACGCGTGAAATGGTACAAGCAGTTAAATAGATACTTATATAAAATTATTTCTAACAATTGACCTGCAAATTTTTTATACAATTCACCTTAAATAAATTCATTTTATTAAATATATATCTTTGTATAATTTATTGGGAAGTATCTATAAAAGCCCACCGAGCGACGCCACTCGAAACGACGCAGTTCTCATTCTCTGTATTCGCCGAGGGGACAAGCAAGCATAATTGTTCAGGCTTTGTATGTCGAGGATTTTTTTGTTAAATAGGATTACTTTTGTATGAAATTAAAAAAAAAGGGGTTCTAGGTTTTCTAATTAAAAAAAAGGGATTGGGTGTTCAAAAAAAAAAGTGTTTGATTATCATTTTGATCCGCCCGACTGAAATTTCATGTCGAAATGAGATTTTAATCGATGGGTTCGTGATTCTTACAGGTATTAACCCCAAATCTGGGTGAATTTTCGTGTTTTTAAGCTTGAAATCGACGTTTTCGAGTAAAAAACGATTTATTCGAATATTTTATTCGAACTATTCGAATGAATTCGAATAGAAAAATAACACTTATTCGAGTAAAAAAAATTCGAATTAAAAATTCGAATTAATATTTTTCAATTCGAGTTTTTTTCACTCGAATTAATTAATTCGAATTAAAAAAAAATTATTCGAATTAATTCGAATTTTTTTATTACTCGAATAAATGCTACTTAAGTTGGGGTATTTCAGTAACTTTCGGTCCGTTCCCTTTTGTTTAATAAAAATTAGAAACGCTCCCTTCTGTTAAAATGCTTGTTAGGGTTTATTTTTGGGTATTGATTATTTTTGTGATACACAGTGTTTTTTTTTTCAGCTTTGGTGGTCATTTTCCAATGGATAATTTGAAGGAAGAGAAGCCCGATGGAGGATCGGCAGCTGTCGAGCAAGAGATTGAAGCTAAGTTCGAAAATGACCTCAATTTGGATGAAACGAGTGCTGCCTCTGGTAATAATGATATGTTACCTTTTTTTCGGAGGAAATATTATTGATCAATACTGATGTGTCTTTTGTGATTATGTCAGTGCGCTGTGCTTAAGTATTGTCTATTTTGTTACAAAGTCTTGCTTTATGGTTTCTTATGCACACGTTGTCTTATCTAACTTGTAAATTGAATGTTTTGAGTATTGTAGAAACTGCAAAGAAGAAGAAGAAGAAAAGTAAAAGCAAGTATGACAAGTGTAATCATATACTTGCACCATTCGGTGTTTGGCTTTTTGCTCTCTACAATTCAGTTTACCTGCCTTGCTATTTTGTCGAATTTACAGGAAGAAGAAAGAGCTGCCTCAGCAAACTGATCCTCCCTCTATTCCGGTGGTTGAACTTTTCCCAACCGGCGAGTTCCCTGAGGGTGAAATTCAACAGTATAAGGATGAGTATGTTTTATATGTAAATATTTTTTTTCATTATTGTTAACTATTCACTACTATCAGTAGATGCCTAGTCTAGTGTGGGGCTTGGAGGAAGATGAAATCTTTAGGTTAGGTTTGACCGTTTTCAAAGTGGATTCTGCCAATTTTGTTGAGATGTAGCTCCAGAGTTTATGGTATGGAGGAGAGAACAGAGATGGCTGTGCTGAAAGAGAGTTCGTGCCCCATGTGCCCCTTTGTCACTTGCTATTGTGTGGTATCTTATGTACATGTGATTATTAATTACTCCCTCTGTCCAAATGGTTTTGTACATTTGGGACATGGTGCGGTTTTTAAGAAACTGAATATTTTAATAATATAGTACAACTAAAAGGTAAAAAGGTGTATATTTTGACACGTCTTTTAAGAATATTTAATATTATTATATTGATGGTTTGTGATACTTTTTTACTATAAAAGGAAATGTACAAAAGGGAACGGGACGCCCGATATAGTAAAATGTATAAAATGGTTTGGGACGGAGGGAGTAATATTTTTTTTTTTTTTTTATGTAGTAACTTGTGGAGATCAACTTCTGAAGAAAAGAGAGAACTAGAACGTCTGGAACAGCCGGATTATAATTCAGTTCGCCAGGCTGCCGAAGTCCATCGTCAGGTAGTTTTGAACTTTCTGCGTGCAATTTCATTACCAAACAAGCTTAGTATGTTGTATTCTGTAATTACACAACATTGATTAGTTTTGATTAGTATGTTGTGTTCTATAATTACACAAAATTGACAGGTTCGGAAATATATGAGGCAAATCATCAAGCCTGGAATGTTGATGACTGACCTGTGTGAAACCCTGGAGAACACTGTCCGTAAGTTGATTGCAGAAAATGGTTTACAAGCTGGCATTGCATTTCCTACGGGGTGCTCCTTGAATTGGTAATTTCTCCTTGAAAAGTCTGTGCCTTGTTTTGTCTGCTTTTTTTTTTTCTTTTCTTTAGAAGGGACTTCCACACTCGTACCTACATGTTCATCACCACTGATGTTGTAGGGTTGCTGCCCATTGGACCCCAAATACAGGAGATAAAACAGTGCTTCAGTACGATGATGTGATGAAACTTGACTTTGGAACTCATATTGATGGTATTCACACGTTTATGGCTTGTGGATTCATTTCTGGTTTGTCTTCTGGAGCCATGATGGGCTCGTTCCCTTTTTAGCGACTAATTTTTGAGTCAAATTTGTTGTTTAATCCTAGGGCGTATCGTGGATTGTGCATTTACTGTGGCGTTCAACCCCATGTTCAATCCACTACTCGAGGCATCTCGTGAAGCTACAAATACTGGTATCAAGGTTCGTTCGTGATAATTTAATGCAAGAAATGACTTCTTTAGAACCAATTCTCATTATGAATGAGAAACATATTCAGAAATTTAGTGAACTTTTGCTTATGGTTTTTCCTTATAAAATAGGAAGCTGGAATTGATGTACGCCTGTGTGATGTGGGTGCTGCTATCCAGGAAGTCATGGAGTCTTACGAGGTTGAAATTAATGGAAAGGTGTACCCAGGTAAACTTCTAGGCGCCGAACTATTGATTAATTTGAAACTCTTGAACAAACTAAATCTGATAAAAAGTTGCTTGAGTAATAGTCTTTCAAATGTTATATTGCTGTTCCAACAGTTAAGAGTATCAGAAATTTGAATGGGCACAGCATTGGGAAGTACCAGATACATGCTGGAAAATCTGTCCCTATAGTGAAAGGAGGCGAGCAAACAAAAATGGAAGAGGGAGAGTACTACGCAATCGAGACTTTCGGATCCACAGGTAGGTCAACTTTTGCTACCAATTACATTGGATCTATTACCTTTCAAGATGCAAGAACATAGAAACAACATTAATTTGTGGTATGCAGGGAAGGGATATGTTAGAGAAGACCTTGAATGTAGCCATTACATGAAGAATTTCGACGTGGGCCATATCCCTCTTAGGTTGCCCAGATCAAAACAGCTCTTGGCAACTATCAACAAGAACTTCTCTACATTAGCTTTCTGCAGGCGTTATCTCGATCGTCTCGGCGAAACTAAGTATTTGATGGCACTGAAGAATCTATGTGATGCTGGTATAGTTCAGGTGCGGATTCTTTCTACTTCTATTTAAGAACTTTGTCTTGTTCATATTCTTTACGAGTTGGTACTAACTGAGAAATGCGACGTATTAAATTTTGCAGCCGTATCCTCCTCTTTGTGACGTTAAGGGAAGCTACGTCTCTCAGTTCGAGCATACAATTCTGCTTCGCCCGACGTGCAAAGAAGTAGTATCGAGGGGTGATGACTTCTGATCAAGAAAGAATACAGAGCGTGATATTATTACTGCTGAATTATAAGCGAAGCTTTTGCTTTTCTATCTGAGTACTTTGGCGATGTTTACTGAGTTGAGTCTTTTATTTCTCCATCTCTTTGGTTCTATTGAAAAAGTTGAGTATTGCGATGTTGTATTCTATATTGTCATTTAAGATCACTTTTAAAATCACAGCAACAGTTTAGTCATCGTTCCCATTCCCAGCCTAAATCCCGAAAATTGTGGTTTTTTTTTTTTATATCTCGTCGAAAGAAATGCATGCACAATTTTGCCGACGAGGATCTAAATAAACGGCCTTCAACCATAGGACAGGCTTTTAACATGCGTTGCGTTACACTAGAAAGTTTAACAGCAGGCGAACATTCCAAGCTAGTATCAGAAGACAGACACACCATAAGCCATAAACACAGAAAAGACTGTTGTAGCAAGTTCGATATCAAGCACATACGCTTGTATAGAAGAAAGCAAACAAGGAATCGAAACAAGTGCCTCATTCTTCTGCAGCGCTTGCAGCGCTCAAGTCCACGTTGAGATCGAGCTCCTGAAAATGGCGAGAACAAAGGATTAGAGTTGTCGATCATTTTAAGAAGCGACCGAGGCGAGATGGTTAAATATTTCATAAGGTTTATGTAAATGAGTAGCAATAAGACCATGATGACAATACGGTGAATGTGTTGTTTTTCGCAGACCAATGAGACAATTTATGAGATTACATGATGATAATTCTCACCTTTCCAGTTATCAGGGTATACATGTTAAGAACATCTACGACAGTGGACTCGAAGTGAGTTGTCGCATCGTAACTCTGGAGAACAGAGTTAAAATATATGTCAGTTGAAGAAATGGGAAACCTTTCAGAAGTTTTCCTTCTCTCCTGCTGTAAGAGTGCAATCTACTACATTCTGTAGGAATTCGTCAGAAAAGGAGACTTACTGTTGATATAAAGCAGTTGTCCAGAGAAGGCTCGTTGACTGGTTCATACTGATCATACGTCTCATAGAAAATCTCATCGACAGGTCCAAGCAGATCAACGCCTGGCTTCAGTTCAGACTCAGGGTTATCGGTTTCAGCTTCAGTTGAGACAAAGGCAATGAACTTCCCTTTAGGAGCAACGTTGTGAGAGTAAGAGCAGCAAAATAAATACCTGCAGGAAAAAAATAGGAAAATGAGATGCTTAAGGTTGTGAAATATGTGCAACTTTGCTCGGGTATATCAAAAGATGGTTTGAAAGCACATTTATATTTCTAATCTAAGGGTCTCAATGGGTAAGGTCGTCGAAGTTACTCACATGTCTGATTTGCGACCCAACTGCTTCTGAGGTAAAATAACTTGCACTGAAGGAGAATCGTTAGTGTTAGGAATTGGGTGGCTCATGATAGCTATGGCTCGAGCAACTTTGCCAACCTTTCTAACCTGTAACATGCCAATTGTTACTTCACCGTGATTGAAGTTTTTAACTGAATGTAAAGCAAAGAGCTTGACTTCAGAAACCAACAATATCTACACAGATGACGTAGAGTGAAAAGGGCTTAAAGTCAAACTCCAAGACCAGGACGAGAATTACCTTGCCAGGCAGATACGAAGGATCACATACGACTTTCTTACATTTGGCGGTTTCCCCTTCAGAAGTTACACCACAAGCTTTGCCTTCCTCATTAAATTCTACCTGGAAGTGCAATATTTTAGCTAAGAAGTAAGAACCAACGATAACGAGAATGACAAAATCAGAATCATGGAAAAAAGAGGACGCCCGTCTACAAGAATAGATAATATGAGTTTAATGATCTCGCTTTCTTGCAATTAAAGATAGATATACATGGTTTTTTCTGTAACCCCAAGAAATATCTCTTTGCTAATGGAAATGTAAAAACTTTATATAGGCAGTACAGTACCTTGCACTCAGGCTTATTCAACATGTAGGTCCCACCATACACAGCACTAAGACGAGCAAATGCCTTGCAAAATCGTAGTATGAGTACCAGTAAGCATGGAGTACACAAAATTTGAAGATGAAAATATAACACTAGACTTGGTAAAAAAACAGGAAGCTCAAGATACAGAATTAGTAGCAACTCAATGAACAAGAAATTTGAATGCGCGTTGCATCAATAAGAGAGATGGAAACCTGGGGAAGCTCTCCAAGTCCATACAAAGGATAGATATATGGTGACCCACCACCAAAACGTGCTAAAGACTCTGAATAGAGCTGCAATCGCAAAGCAGATATACAGAAACATGTATGATGAATCTTGATTTCTATTATTGCTCCAGAGATTGAAGAAAATCACATAAAGAAAATCACATATTTTCTCCGGGATGAGTGGGTAGTGGGTATTACCTTAATTCTTTTCACGGTATCCAAAGCTGGTTCGTTTAAGTAACGATCATCTCTGTGGAGAGCCAATGAATGACCAATGAAGTCTATGGTGTTGTCGTCAAGGCCATACTTTCTGCAAGAAGATGAATAATAAACTACAGATCGTTTGGATGGTAACACGTGAAACTAGATACATGAAGTGCAAACTAAAGGAAGATACGGATAATAATTTCTAGGCACTCACGACCAAAGAACAATAATATTTTGAAGTTCTGGGACCAAAAATATGTACAAGATGTATCAAAAGGAGGATGCCAGACATAGTCCAGGGCAAACAAAAATTACTAGAGAAGAGCACATACGAGATGAGCTCTCTAGTCGTAATTCTGGTCAAATCCATTCCATCATGAGTTTTAGGATCACTTTCATTGTAATCTTGAACATAAATGAAGAATTTCCTAGCACGACGCTTTTCAAATATTCCCATCAGAGGAGATTTCAGGGCCTCCATGTCAGTTGCAGGCACCTTGTGTACCTGATGGATTAATTAACGACCCATTCAGACTGCTATAAAATGGCAAGAAAAAATACAAAGAGAAACAGCAGACAGAACGGAAGGGGAAAAAACAAGAAATAAATTTAGGCCAAATACCTTTCCTTTGTTGTACACAAAGCTTCCATCAACAGCTTTGAAATACAGGTATTTGGTGACATCAGTATGAATGAGGACCCGCACAAGAGCCCCATTAGCCATAATGAACTACGAAAAACATTGAACAAAAATATTTTCAAACAAAACTGTACACCGAAAACTTTTCAAGAGCATGTCAGCTTATACGAACCTTAGGGACCATGTCGACATTATAATCTCGACTAGAACCCAAGTGTGCTGGAGGCTGGTCACTTCCTCTAAACCTCTTCCACAACTACAATGAACAAAATCGTATGACCATCAAACGTAAGCTATCGCAAAGCATATAGAAGCAACCTTTAACACGTGTCATACATCGAATCCAGCAGCAATGTACACCCTTCCGAAAAAGAAGTTAATTACCTGAATAAGATTCAGTGACGTAGACTCTCCACCATAATAATCATTGCGATCCATGTGGAGAACCTATTAACAAAGAGAATATTAGAAAACGTTATAAAGCCGAACAAGAACCAATAAAATAAGGCAAAAATAAGAATACGCCGCACATGATCCCACGTATCCGCTGTGAACAACCGTTATCATCAAAATGTTCTCCCAAAACGACTAACGGTCCATTAACCACCAAGTGCAACCGAAAGCAATCAACCAAACAATAGACTATCGAAGACGATAACTAACATCAGGTCAATCCCAATAACGCCAAATTTACCGATTTAACAGACTACAAAACCGTATCGCAGCTGAGACTTCAGAGCACGGCACAGACGCATACAGTTTTCAAACATCAAACGAAAAGAGAGGCACAGCACGTAATATCAGCTAACAACAACAGATCCTCTCCAAATCATTCTGATTTACACTCTCTTTACATAACAGCAGGGTAGACCTAAACAGCACGCGCATAAGAGCATCAAATGCAAGGCAATCAAATAATCGGTTACAGCCGATATTAGCTCAATATCCAAACATAGAAAACAATCAAACGATCAACAAATGACCAAAAAAGAACCTTAAGGCCATCGACAGAGAGAAGACCGCTTAGGATGCATTCCTTTAGACCAGTACCAAGCACAATCACATCATACTCTTCATCCATTTTATACGAGCTTTCCTAGCGACGTTTATTGCTACTGCTGCTCCAAAATCTACGAAATACTGAGCTAGATCAACCACCGTGAAGCTTCCTTAGGGTAAAGCAAGACATATAAATGTCGAAAAATATTATATAATTTTTCCTCGTATTAATTATTACGTCACCGCCGCATTAATAATATTAATTTTTTTATAATATATCTTCACGATTTACTTGCTCAGTTCGATTTTGTCGATAAGCTCGTTTTAGCATAAAGTCACGAGAAATTACGCTTTCGCCCCCCTCTCTATTAACTTCGTTTTCATCATCAGGATCTCTGCATTACTCTTCTCTGTTAGGTGAAGTGAGCTTCTTCTACCTCCGAGTGGAAAAATCTTCTGCGTTTTCGTTGAATTCAGCTCCGTCGCCGTTTCGGATTACGAGCACCTTACGTTTCTCGTTCACGGGTGTTTCTTTGTTCGGCCATCCCGACGTTTTCGACGGCGGCCCGTGCTGAATTTTCGAGTTTATTTGTGCTTTATAACGACGGTTTTGGTCGATTGGCTTGGTTTATGCAGGGATTTTTCAGTGGGCGGATTGATTCTGCGTCAAGCTTTTGGAGTTGCGACGTGAATTTTTCCTTCGGGCGTCTTTCGCGTTTCGTAACGTAATCTATCGTCGGGCGACGCGACGATGAAAATTGAGAATTCAGCTCCACTCGATATCGACAAAGGTTCTAGCGCAGGTGCCTATGATGCTAATGCTGACCCTGAACGTGGAAAAGGCGGGAAAAAGCTCACTCGTGTGGAAAGAATGGAGCTCGAAAGGTTGTTTCAGGGAGCCTTGTATTCTCGAGATTGGGAGCTAGCCGAGAATTTAATTGCGTTGGATGACCCTCATGCTTTGAGCAACATGCTTACCCTTGCTTTAGACCCGATATGGTTCTTGACCACAAAAGAAGAACTGCATGTGATTACTGGCTTGATCAAGAAAATCATTGACAATGGAGCATGTGATTTCTCAACATCTGCGCTAAGGATTTCTTTCCTTGCTTCATGTGTTTTTGCTTGTCAGAGTCGGACGGCGAGCTTAGCTGACACCCTTTCTGCGATGGGACAGAGGTATGTATATCTCATTCATTCTTCCTGGCATCTCCATTGCAAGTTTTCACTATTAGATAGCAGTATTGCCTCACAGCACAAGAAAGTGGAGTCATTGATAGACTACTGTTCGATGTTGTTTGAGCATTATTAGATTGAATAAATAGCCTAATACTGTGCTTGCATTCTTGGTTCGTTGAATACGTATGTCGAAAATGTCTTGCAGTATCATGGTTAATGATTCTCTTTCTCTTTGGTCCTTGCAGGTTACAAGAAAGGCTTCAAGAGCAATATGCGGAAGAGGATTTGAGGTCAGGCACGGAAGACAAGATTCAAAAATTTACCGTGTGGGCTCTTAATCATATAAGCTTCAATCCTCGTTGTAGGAGCAACGAAGACAGATTGGTTCACAATTCTCCTGCCGAGATCAAACTACAGTTATCTGCATTCAACACCTTCCTAGATTATGCTGGGAATAATCTTACCGTAAAGGACTTTAACGACGCATTCAATGCTGCTTGCTTTCCTCTCGCGCTTTTCTCTAGTTCGACTGACCCCGGTTGGGCATCAGGCATATCTGCTAATACTGCAATTGAAGGATTGTTGGGCATCCTCGTTGAGAGGGGAGCCGATAATGTTAACCATTTGCTTCTGGAGGCATGTCGTTCTGGGAACAGAGAACTTCTTCGCATATTCCTGCAGGTATTCTTAGTACGAATTATGAGCAAGTGATGCTTTACCTCCCTGTTTGTGCGCTCCTTTTGCAAGTGTTGATATTTGTGGTCTTGATGGTTTCCGCCTTGAATTCATGTTTGGTTTCTTAATCAAGCACGTCGAATCTACGTAACGAGACATCGATGGAACCGTCGAGAGTTACCCTTTTCTTTCCTTTTTTCCCTTTTTCCTGCCCGTTAAAAAGTCGGTAATCTCATCTGCAGTAATCATACTATCGTGATCCCTTGCATTAACTACTCTCAGCATTGAAATTACTCCACGTTTTCTTTATGCCCTTTCCACCACTTGTGAGACAGATTGCCCAGAGGAACAACTTGGCCATGGATATAAGTCTAGCTTTGACGGTCGCCACGCATTACAGCAAAATCGAAGCAATCGAGTGCCTAGTGGACGAGGGTGACAACGCCGTGGATTTCTCTGCTGCACTGCTGATAGCCGTTAAGAGAGGGTGCATACCCGTGCTCCAATGGTTCGTGAAAAGGGGCTGCCAAGACATGCAGCTAGGCCTCGCCCTCACATACGCCGTAGCCAACAGCAAAACTGAGGTTGTCTCCTATCTCCTGTCTGTCATTCCCCAACACTTCATCTCATCCTTCAGCCTGGGAATCCTCAAAGCCTCAGCTGAAAGATGCGCCGAAGGTTCCCTTGGCTGCATACCTTTCCTCCTCCACTCCAACTTCCTGGGAGACCCAGATGCTACTTACACAGCCGCCGAAACCGTAGCAGAATCTGAGGAAGCATCGTTTCTGACACTACTGAAGTCTTTCCTTAAAGAACATTGGTCCGAAGAGGCTTACTGGGACGGAAGGAGACAAGGCGAGGAGCAGTTTTCTAACATTGCGATGGTCGCAAAGTGGGGCGAATCCCCTATTCGCCTGATGGATTTGCCCGCTTCACTTAGGGTGGCGATAGGCTATTTGCCTATGTACAGAGAGTGCGTTAGGGCTGGCGGTGGTTCTTTGTTGTCCCAAAGGCAGAGAGGTCATCTCGTGCAAGCTGCTTTGATGCTCGGAGGCGAATTGCTCGATGAGCCTGGGCAGAGGACTGAGCTGCTCGCCGTTTTGGAGCGCTATCTTCCTCGGTGCTTCCTTTGATGCTCGCTTCTTATTATTATGTGCTGCTTTCAGAGCAAGTAAAGGGGTTGTTTTCTAGAGATCTTCTAACGTCCTAAAACTGCTTGGGATGTGATGTTTTGTGTTGTTTAATAGGGTCTTGGTTGGCCACCTTTGTGTTATTAAGGGGAAAACATTACCCGAGTACTTTAAACATGTGATTGTGAATGTGTGTTAGAGATTGAGACCAAAGCAACAAGCTTGACGCAACTGATGATGTCCGAGGTTGCAAAATATCAGTCAACTCAGATATTTCTTTACTTATATGGTTTCAGTTTGTATTGCAATTTGCATGTGCTTATCCACGTCTGCGTCTACATCTTACGGGCTGAAAAGCCCACTAACATCACGCCAACGACAGCTTCACTATGCTCGCTCTTACTCCTACAGGCTACACCTGAGATGTAATGATAATTGGCTGTATGTAATGTAATCATTGTTGAATAAATGTCGATAATAGCATAATGAGGAAGGGTATATTTATAAGTGAAGAAGATTAATCAGCCTGATCAGCCATGTGCAGAAATGATAGAGAAACTGTTTATTTAATTGGTGCGAAGATCGCGCATCGCAGATAAGCAACAGTTTTTTGATCGACCGTGTGAATATTGGCGGCGTGAATTAAGGCGAAAGCCATGCCATGTTCTTAAATTTTCTTAGTTACCGATCTTGATATTCGATCGATTGTCACATTTATATTACTTCCTCACACATCAGATTTTATAACTAAAAACCTGTATAACAAACCCTTACAAAATATAACATAACTCTTTCCCTTCCTTTTGCCGGGCTTTGGTTTCAAATTCAAATCAAGAAACCAAGTCCGCCGCAGACCCTTATACATTGCCTCGGCTTCACGTGCACATATATATAATGCACGTTTCTATCACAACCTAAACATATACTACAATGCATGTACCAACTAGAATCTTTCACTCTTGTTATAATTCTTTATAATATTTCGCTACCCTTATATTTTACTATATGCATGTCGCGGGCTTTACACCACCAACATTATCACAAGAAGCAGTCGCAGGCTGATGTCCGAAGGTGAGATTGATTTGATCCAACGTAATACCACTGCATGGATTCTTCTTACTGCAATCCAAATTCACGGCGAGCTTCGTCGCCGACGTACCGTGAATATCTTGGTAAGTCACGCCGCTTATTCTCACGCCCGACGCCTAATTAAATTTAAATCAAAAGCCCACTAAAAAAAGGATCCCTTTTCGATCGAAATCATACGATCGATTGAGTATTCCTTATTACCTGCGTAGGGCAATTTCTGCTGTTGGGGCAATAATTTTGGTCGATGATGATTGGATTTTGGACATTAACCATTACGATGTGCTGGAAAAGAACGTCCCTAACGAACCCATTGCTCGGCCTCGCCCATGTCTTAACCCTAACGCCGTTCTGAGTCCCAGTGATTGTAGCAGATTTGACCGTCACGTTTTGAACTCCCGCCTCGTTCAAGTCCCACCCGAGGCTTCCAATGCTGCGTCGAAGAATTCGCATATATCACTTCACGTAATAATATAGATCCATAAACAAATTAGGGTTTCCTCGTAAAAAATCAAGAAAATGTAACATAAAGCGTAAGATTTTAGATGAATCAGAGTCCGACATACAAGTCATGGGTACGAATCCTCATGACCACCCAGTAAATCAGCAAATAGGGTCTAAGGCTATATAAGAAAGTAAATCAGCCGACACGTGCTGGAACTAAAATATATAAAATTAAAATATAATAAACTCCTTTAAAGCTTAAGTTTTTAGGCGAACTCGTCATTCAGCAGTACCTAATTCCATGGCCGGGCCCACACAATAAGTTTTCGATCCATAAGTTAGACGATCCCGGGCCTATGGAGATGCAGTCGTCTCCCGTCCCTATTCTTGAGCTCATAATCGCGACGCCCGAAGATTGCTCGATGTGAATCCCATCAGTGTTGGGACTATTCCCGGGAGCCGTAATAATCGTATTTACGAGTCGCACGTTTTGACAACCGTATATGAGAACGTGGAACATCTTGCTATTCAGCGACGATAATCCGTTCACCAATATGTTCTTCGAGTTGTAAAACGCCAGCGACTGCAAATATCTAGCAAGCATAAGTATATATATAATATATATATATATATATATGAAAATACATAAACTATATTATTAAACCCTAATAATAACCTACAGTAGCTCCTTGAGGACAATTCTTGCCACTTTTTCGACAAGCCCAAAAACTCTTGCCCTGACCATCGAGGGTCCCGCCGTAGATCGAAACACCGTCGACTCTTTCAAAGCTTATCCACACTCTGTTATTACCTAAATAGTTGTAATTAGAAGGGGCGACTAAGGTACCATCGATGCGAAAAGTTACTGCGCTGTTCTTGCAATATTGCCCTAGAAAGCGCACGCTGCTCTTCAAAGCGTATCGCCCTTTTGGGACGTAGATTGTCGTGGGGCCAGCGTTCGAGCACGCCGAGGCCCACGTGGAAAGGAAGGCCTTCGAGCAATCTGATTTGCCGTCGTTTTTTGCGCCAAATGACTGAACGTTGTATGTGGGAGAAGCTGATGATGAAGATGGTGAGGTGTAGATGAAGAAGATGATGACTGTTAGTGTGGGGATGAGTTGAGACATGATTTCTTATAAATTTGTTTTTTGTAAGGAGAATTTGAGGTGTTTTTTCTTATTATGTTGTGATTAGTTTTGTGTTTGATGTGTGTATAGTTTGATGGTATTTATAGCAGAGGGTTTTTATATTGGCTAATTAAAATTTTGCATATGGATATGCGTGCCAGTACAGCATCATAAGAAAAGCTGGTTGCCGAATTGATTTATTTGTTTGTATTAATAAATTATATTTTGGTCAATCGTTAACGGTAAGAAGCATTATGATTTTTAACTAACGAAAGCTGTTTACTCGCGTAATTAAATGGCATCGTTGAACCTAATTTAATATTTAACTAGGCCTGTTTATATAGTCATTAATTTGTTAAGAATTTCTTAGATAGAATGTATAAATTGTTTGATATTTTCGAAATAGAAAAGGTTGTGATTTTTATAAATCCCCGACAGAGCATATTCTAAGTACAAAGAATGTCAAATCTTCAAACCACATGCATATTATTACCTCACATGATATGTAATGATATATCACTTGAAATATGAAGAAATGCAAGAATCTTCTTCAAAGATAAAATAAAAGGAAGGCATCATATGTACGTACTTGTACATAATGCCGTCCTCTACGTTAATGCTTATATGATTGTTCTATAGATGAACAGAATAAACATATACCACTAGCATATATTTTATTAGTATATTGATCGTCAAGGCAAAAAGTCTTCATTGTATAGCTTATCATAGCCATGTTTTAGGGTTTTATCATATTTAGCTTGTAATTATATGCTATGTTTCATGAAGATCAAACAAATCTCACATGCTATTGTTATAAATTACTGCCCACAAACAAGGAAGCCATGAAACATGGTAACATGCATTCAGAACATGTATGGGCTTGAAATTAAATATAAAATAAAAGTTGAAATACACACAAACACACATTCACAATGATTCAATCATTTTGGGGGTAGATACATTAATCTACTATTGTGATAACTGTTGAACTTGTAAGTTGTAAATACCTTTTTTTGACTTCCGTTAAGATACATTTAACCAATGTCGACTATCCTATAATAAAAAAAAATTATTCTTACACCATATAATATTCAATGCAATAGCATCATGCATTGATTGTTTACGTGATGGCTTATACTTTCCCTTAAAGACGGCTTAATAAAGGGCAATATGATAATCTTTCGATAAGCCAATGCTTCTTTTGTCCATTTTGATAAGAAAAGTATGTCGACTTTCAATGAACGTCGAGGCGTTGTGTGTGTGTGTGTTGAACATCTTTAATATTTTTCTTAAATATCTAAAAAATTTAGGTAAACAACTATAGACTTCCAAGAGTATTTTCAATTACTTGATAATTTAGTAAGTTATAAATAAAGCATTTAATTTAATATAAGGTGTTAAAAATGGACTGAATTTTTCCTAGATATGATATATGAAAAAAGCAATATTCAGCGAAACATGGATTGCTGAGTATGCACGAATATATAAGTATATATATGAAGTCCTATAAAGATTAACAAAAAAAAAAAAAAACAAACTAGACGTAATTGGCTCCTCGTAATGATCTAAGTTTCCTCATCCAATGTTGGTATTAATCTTGGATTCGGTACTGCGTTGCCTAATTAGTCAAATTAGGACATTAATCTCACATGCATGATTTCACTGTTCGGAGGTCAACAAAATAATGTACCTCTCATTATTTTTAAATTTTACGAAATATTGTGTATTATTGCTAAACATATAATAGGATTTTTTTGTTGATTAATGGCCACAGCCACATGCAAGTTGACATCTCCTAATAACCGAGCAAGACGACATTAACAAACTACAATTCCATGGTGCCATCTTAATATTCATTTCATAAATCATTATTACTTCATCCAAAACTGATTCATGTAATAAATGTATACGCCCATAATCGAAGAAAAAAAAAAGAACAAGCATTCGCGTATGGGCTGGGCCGCCGCCAAATCTTAATCACTTCGTTATAATAAGCAATGTTGTAAAAATCCGCTAGGCGCTAGTCGGACGCCCGAGGGGGGCCTAGCGCCTAGACGGTCTACGCGGGGATTAGGCGGTTTGTAGGTAGAAATTAATGGTATATGCAGTTTTTATTATTTTTTTTCTATATGCTGAATATGCTAATTCTATTAAAATAAATGTGGAATAAATTTATCCAAACATCTTTAAATTGCTAATGTTGACTAGCTCAGCTTTGACAATGTTGGGCTAACATTTCAGTCAACATTGTTGTCTGTCAACATTCGATTTTATCTTTCATGCACAAAAACCGTTTAATCTTTTTTGTAGCTTTATTTACTGATATGCAGGACTTAGTAAAGTGCTGAAACGAGTTCAAACCGTGTGGAAAGCGTGTGAAGCTGCTTGAATGAATTTAGGAAGTGCGCTTACTATAAATAGAAGATTTGAAGATCAAAAGAGAAGTAGTCAAGCCACGATCAAGATTAGAAGATCTGAATATCAAAAGATAATCATTCAACCAGCTACCATAAACAGGAGATAAGGATCGGCCAATGAGATGAGAAGATTCGAACTAGATATATACTATATTTAGGGAGATCTTCGAAGAGATATTTGAAGAGATATTCAAGGGATCTTTTTACCAACTCAAGATGAGCCAATGCCTATAAATATAAGGAGATTTTCGAGCTGCAACTGGACGACTTTCGAGAGAGCTTTCATGGAGCTGCTTTGAGCGACATATTGAGCGAAAAATATGAGCGAAGCACATATCAGTTTTGAGCGAGTTGTATATTTTAAGAGAGTCGTCTTTTAGCCTAGTATTGAGCTTTTAGAAGTCGTAGTACTTCGTAGGTTTTTCGGATCGTGTTGATTCGTAGATTTTCTAGGCTTGTTTTTACTATCTTCGGATAGTTGTTTTGCATCCATTGCTATAGTGGAATTTTGCCCTTTGAGGCACGCAGCAAGTTTTTATAACTTGCTGCACAGATTTATATCTCGTGTTCTTCTATTTTCATCACTAAGTAATTACAATATTCCGCTGTGCAACTGAATGTTAGGTTGAGTGTTACCCCGACATTTTACCCAACATCTAGTCTATACTTAGTGTTTTACATCCATATCTTACCGGGACCACTTCAAAGTGGTATCAGAGCCTCCGCTTGACATGACTAAGCGTTTATGATCCTTTTCCATGGATGTTACAAGTTCGAACTACATCGGTAAAGTTCCCGTGTTGGGGCTCCAACTATGCCTATTGGAAGGTTCGCGTGCGCCAATGCATCAAATCCATTAACGTGCGAGCGTGGGAATCTGTTCTCAACGGATACACTCCACCTCGATCTCCTCCAGATGCTGATGGCGAAGTCGTTGACAAACCGATCGAGGAGTGGACCATTGCTGAAAAGAATGTGGCCGAGTATAACGACAAAGCCCTTAATGCCATTTTCTCTTCGGTGGACATATTCATGTTCAAGATCATTCAGAATTGTTCAACGGCAAAGAACGCGTGGGATCTACTTCAGAGGTATTGTGAAGGCGATGCGAGTGTGAGGGAAACCAAACTACGGTATCTCCTCAATCAGTTTGAAAACCTCAGAATGAAGGAAGACGAGGATATCTCCACATACTTCGGGAAGATTCTGACGATTTCGAGCGAGTGTGCTAGCCTCGGAGATCCGATTGCTAATAAGGTACTAGTTTCTAAAGCTTTACGTACGCTAACTGAAAAGTTTAATGTGAAGGTAGCGGCGGTCGAGGAAGCACACAACTTGGCCAATATGGAGTTCAACACGTTGATGAACATCATGAAGAACTATGAGACCAACCTCGAAGTCCAAAAGAGAGCTTCACGTGGCAAAAGCATTGCTCTAGTCAGTCAGTCATCCAAGGTGCAAACTGAAGTTGACCCTGACAATGATGAGGATATGGCTATGCTCGTGAAGAAATTTGCAAAGTTCCTTCGTAAGAAGAATGTCGAGCAGGATGTTGGCCCAACATTCAGGAAGGGCCAGAATGCCAAAGCAGAACCTTCGTCTGCGCCACCGTTGTTCAAACACAATTCTGATGGAAAGAAGAAGAACATCGACTGGGAGACAGTGAGATGCCATGCGTGCTCGGGCTGGGGTCATTATGCCAACGAATGTGCCAATACAATTCGCAAGCCCGACAAAGCTCTTTGGAACGATCTCCCTGATGATGAAGATGATGAACCATGCCCAAAGGAGTCCAATCAATCATCAGTGACCATACAGTCCTTCTCATACGACGAAGAAGAGGAAGATCAACAAATCGGCTTCACCGTGGTAACTGATGTTGAGCCAACATTTGACTCAACATCTAAGAAAATTATCATTTTTGATTATGATGACTCAAACTGTTTTGATGGGTATTCTAGTTGTGATGAGGCAAATTTAGAAACTGACGTGTGTGCTGAAGTCCAACAATGAAGCCGACAATATGTTGTCCGCGCAATATGAAAAGGAGAAGGCGATGAACGCGGAACTGAAAACCGAGGTTAAGAAGCTGACCGATGAGAATGAGAAGAGCAAAAAGATGATTGAAAGCCTACTTGAAGGGATGAACAAAATGGAAGCTGTGTTGACACGTAAGGACAAGGAGATCGACAAGCTTCAAAAGCGAGTCGACGAGGCCGATGAAACTTTCACGAAGTTGAACAAGGGTAAATCGGCCCTTGATAAGGTATTATCCTTAGGTATTTTTGATAAGCAAGGTTTTGGGTCTAATTCTCTGCCTAATAATGCTTCAGATTCTGTTGTGCATGATAGACCTAAGATAGATTTCGTTAAGGAGAAAATCGAGCATGTTGCGAATGAAAGTAGTGATAATTTGGTTGTTAAAAAGGGTCCTAAGCATGCTGCCAGTAAGGATAGGCGATTTAAATGTTATCATTGCATGCAACCTGGTAATATTAAACCATACTGCTGGAAGTTGAAGGGGGAGATTCTGCCAAGAAATCGACGTCGGCTGGAATGTCAGCCAACATCTCACTCAACGTTGAGAAATCAGTGTTGAAAGATATGTATGGAGAAGACTCGGCTGGCTCACCTTCAAACTCTGGGAATCCAAATGCTGATTTGTCATCTAGAAAAGTTTGGGTAGCGAAGTCCGTGCACAAATGCAATGTTGTATATACCTCTTTGCGAGCTAACGTGACGGGTTCTTGGTACTTCGATAGCGGGTGTTCCCGACATATGACGGGTACCAAAGAGTGTCTAAGTGATTATATACCTTTAAGGAGTGGATCTGTGACGTTTGGAGGAGGTGCTAACGGACGGATTCCCAGTCGAAATGACCTTGAGGACGTGTGCCAACTATCGAAAGACGAAGACGGTGTCATACCTCGGCATTACAAACTGGGCCACATTAACTACCGAACATGGGAGCAGCTTATCAAACATGAGGCGATCAGAGGCATGCCGAAGCTTAAGGAGTTTGGTAAGGTTGAGTCATGTTTAAAGGGTAAGAAAGTGCATGCTAGCCATAATGTTGATCAACATGTTACCCAACATTTTAAAACTGATAACTGCTTTCAGTTAATATACATGGATTTGATGGGTACGATAACAGTAGGTAGTATTGGTGGTCGAAAATATGCTTATATGCTGGTTGATGACTTGTCTAGATTTGCATGGATATTTTTTAGGAAAAAATCAGAATTGTTCGATTTTTTCAAAAACTTTTGTGATATGGTCAAGAATGATTTTCGTGGCCACATTTTTCATATTAGGATTGATCATGATAGAGAGTTTGAGACTCAGTTATTCTATAATTTCTGTGATGAAAATGGTACTTTCTTGAATGACGATATTGATAAATATATTTATGTTGAGCAGACGAAAGGATTTGAATATCCACATTTTTCTAATTATGTTTTTAAGTTGCAGAAAGTGCTTTATGGTCTAAGGCAGGCTCCTCGAGCTTGGTATGGTAGGTTGACTATGTTCCTACTTGAATTTGGGTTCGTGCGAGGTGAAGCCGATCGAACACTCTTTGTAAAAAGAGTTGGTTCTGATATTTTGATAGCCCAGATTTATGTAGAAGATACTGTTTTTTGCTTTAGATCTCAGTCTATGATAGACCAATTCGTACATGCTATGAATTCTACTTTCAAAATGAGTATGATTGGTGAACTAACATTTTTCTTATGCCTACAGATTAAGCAAAGCAACGGCATTATTTTCATGTCTCAGGAGAAGTACGCTAAGAACACTGTGAAGAAATTTGGGAAAGATACTGCCAAGGTAATGAAAACACGAATGGGTTCAACTCAGAAGGTAAGTAAAGGTAATGTTGGACAGAATGTTGACCCAACATTATATCGATCCATGATAGGCAGTTTGCTTTATCTTTCAGCGAGTAGACCCGATATTATGTATAGCGTATGTGTCTGTGCTAGATATCAGTCTGAGCCTAAGATTTCTCACTTAAATGCCGTTAAACGTATACTTCGATATGTGAGTGGTTCGTGTAGCATAGGGTTATGGTTCTCTAAAGATACTAATATGAGTCTTGTAGGCTACAGTGATGCTGATTGGGCAGGTGACGAGGATGATCGCAAGAGCACAAGTGGCGGCTGTTTCTTCTTAGGTAACAATTTAGTTGCATGGTACAGTAAGAAACAGAATTATGTGTCTTTATCTACTGCTGAGTCTGAGTATGTTGCTGCGGGTAGTTGCTGTACGCAATTAATATGGTTGAATAGCATGTTGTGTGACTATGATTTAGAGTGCGAGTCAGTCCTCATGTATTGTGATAACCTTAGTGCCATCAACATATCTAAGAACCCTATCCAGCATTCACGCACGAAGCATATAGATATAAGACATCATTTTCTGAGAGATATGGTAGAAAAAGATTAGTGCGCATTGAGCATATAGACACGAAACATTAGTTAGCTGACATTTTCACGAAAGCATTGGATTTTGAAAGGTTTTCGGACCTGAAAAAGTCCATAGGTTTGCATCAGTCTGTCTGAATGTTGGTCCAACATTTGGATCAACATAGCAGAAGTCGAACTTGATTGTTACTGCTTTGATATTTGATTTAATGTTCTCTCTGTTATTCTTTGAAATGATTTGACTCACCTAGAACGTTCCCTGAAATGATCCTCTTCCAAAAAAAAAAAAGTGCTCGTGATCCTTTGTCAAGATACAGGTTCGGGTAATAAGCTTCCCTAGGTGCACGGCATTCGCGGTGACGATGCACTCTTTGCGACAAAAATCCTAACCTTGATGATAAGGATCTTATAAGGGCTGTGCATAATATTACGAGTCTATATTGAGGTATGTAGGGCAGAAAATGAAAGGGAATTGATTTTAGGGTGTTGAACAGAAAAGTCTCGAATTTCAGAATAGAATGTTGAGTCTTATGTTGGGGCAACATATGTGACTGTCAGTTTGATCATGCTATATTTTTTGCTTTCGTTTATGTGCATTAGTTTTTAGGTCAGCATTTGTTGGTTTCATGTGTCTAGTTTAGATATCTCTCAGAATTGCATTAGAACTCTCGAAGAACAGCTTGTTACACTTGGCTCAAGTGCTCATCATTGTCGCTCAAACGGTTAGTCTCGGTCGATTCTATTATGACTTTTGACTTGGTATTTTTGGTTGAATCATGATCTGATTTGCTCCTATATTGTTCATATGACCGATTCTTCCATATATCTCCTCGTTTATTTAGACAGTTGTGACCTGATTCGACCTTATCCTTTAAACTGTCTAAATTATATTTGAGTCCAACGGTTCTTTTTCTCAGCCTTGCCTATTCCACGATGAAATATTTGCTGAGTGATCGTTTTATGAGTGCCGTTGGTTACTTCTCCCTTTTTAGGTTCGACTTGAGCTCTCATCACTTTCGCATATTCTATTTCATAGTTCGAACTTCATGCTGAGATAATCTATGTTCTTGATTGTGGTTGATATAATAGAGGGTTACTCATTCTGTTCTCATTTTATTATTTTTGGAATTATCTTTGATTACTTTATGGCGAACTAACTTGTTTCTGAGTCTCAGAATGTTTGACCAAATGTTAGTCCCACATTTACCTCGACATCTGCAAGTTGGCTAACAGAGAAGTTCTCTGAGCTTTTTTCTTTCTTCCCAAAAAGGGGGAGAAGGTTGTGCAGATAATAAGGGGGAGATAAGGAAATTCAGGGGGAGTAGAATAACGAGCCGAACAAACAGGGGGAGCTGACCAAGAAGGAGAAGCAACCGAGAAAGCATCAGAAGGAAACTCCATACTCCATTGAGAGTGAAGATCTGATCCTTTCTATTTTGCATGCATAATTGATTCTTTCTCTGATTTTTATTTATGTTTGCTATATGCATGCTGATTTGCTTCTCCGCTATGCTTACATGTTTGCCTGCTTACATGCCGGATATTTTTATTTTGCAGATTCGCCTAAAGATCGTTTCTTTTTACATGCCTGAATTTATGGTTATTTTGTGCATGTTGATCTGGTTAATTCTGCTTGTGTGACTATGTGGTTTGCCAGCCTACGTATGAACTGTTCATATTGTGCAGATGTTTAACTTAAGACCTTGTTATGGCTATGTACTATTGTCGTAGTACTTTGAATAGTTTAATCGCTATTCTATTTACGTTTGCTCTAACCACCTTTTAATGTTTTTGTGGTTGAGTAGATTTTGCCTTCAGGGGGAGCTTAGAAACTTCTAATGTCTGCACGGGTTTTGGGAAGAAAGATAAAAAGGGGGAGATTGTTAATGTTGACTAGCTCAGCTTTGACAATGTTGGGCTAACATTTCAGTCAACATTGTTGTCTGTCAACATTCGATTTTATCTTTCATGCGCAAAAACCGTTTAATCTTTTTTGTAGCTTTATTTACTGATATGCAGGACTTAGTAAAGTGCTGAAACGAGTTCAAACCGTGTGGAAAGCGTGTGAAGCTGCTTGAATGAATTTAGGAAGTGCGCTTACTATAAATAGAAGATTTGAAGATCAAAAGAGAAGTAGTCAAGCCACGATCAAGATTAGAAGATCTGAATATCAAAAGATAATCATTCAACCAGCTACCATAAATAGGAGATAAGGATCGGCCAATGAGATGAGAAGATTCGAACTAGATATATACTATATTTAGGGAGATCTTCGAAGAGATATTTGAAGAGATATTCAAGGGATCTTTTTACCAACTCAAGATGAGCCAATGCCTATAAATATAAGGAGATTTTCGAGCTGCAACTGGACGACTTTTGAGAGAGCTTTCATGGAGCTGCTTTGAGCGACATATTGAGCGAAAAATATGAGCGAAGCACATATCAGTTTTGAGCGAGTTGTATATTTTAAGAGAGTCGTCTTTTAGCCTAGTATTGAGCTTTTAGAAGTCGTAGTACTTCGTAGGTTTTTCGGATCGTGTTGATTCGTAGATTTTCTAGGCTTGTTTTTACTATCTTCGGATAGTTGTTTTGCATCCATTGCTATAGTGGAATTTTGCCCTTTGAGGCACGCAGCAAGTTTTTATAACTTGCTGCACAGATTTATATCTCGTGTTCTTCTATTTTCATCACTAAGTAATTACAATATTCCGCTGTGCAACTGAATGTTAGGTTGAGTGTTACCCCGACATTTTACGCAACATCTAGTCTATACTTAGTGTTTTACATCCATATCTTACCGGGACCACTTCATAAATAAATAATTTCGATCCCAATAATACAACAAAAGTAACATTGATTATCATATTCTTATTCCATTTTAATGGTTTTATATTTTCATTAAATATTTTAGCCAAATGCAACAAACTCTCTTAGTTTTATAATATATATATATATATATATATTTATATGTTTTAATAATATGGTAATTTAACTAATTTAATTGAAGTTTGAAAGATAATATTTGTATCACATAAATTATATGTAATAAAGACGCTTTGTTAATAAATATATAATAACTAGAGTTTCGACCAAAAAGCAGTTTAAAGCATTCGAGTAACATATTGTCCCACACCGATTCTAAAGAAAAGTGGGAACCTTTGCTATATAAATGGCATACTACCGCTTCAGTTTCACACTAAAGGCTCAAAACCTGAATGCAATGTTTAATGTCCCTTATTACCTTTTAGGGGATTTAATATTATGGTAATTTAACTAATTTAATTGAAGTTTAAAAGATAATATTTGTATCATATAAATTATATGTAATAAAGACACTTTGTTAATTAAATATATAATCTAGAGTTTCGACCACAGGCTTTTGAGTAACTTATTGTCCCACTAGGGTTGTCAATGGGGCGGGGATTCCCCGTCCCCGCGGGGATCCGCCCCGAAAGGGGCGGGGAATCCCCGCTATTCTACCCCCGCGGGGCGGGGACGGGGGGAAATTTTTCCCCGCGGATATCCCCGTTCCCCGCCCCGCCCCGATTATTTAAATAATATATATTATATTCAATTAATATTATTATAAGTTAAATACTATTAAAATGTACTTTGGATAATATTAAAATAATAGAATATGATTAAAATATTGTTTAAATAATATAAGTAATTTTAAAATATAGTTTAAATAATATTAAAATAATATAAATTAATATTTTTTAAACAATTAAGACGGGGCGGGGAATCCCCGTGGGGACGGGGATCCCTGCGGGCACGGGGACGGGGACAATTTCATCCCCATTTGCCTCGCGGGGCGGGGACGGGGATTAGATCCGCGCCCCGAACCCACCCCGTTGACAACCCTCTCCCACACCGATTCAGTAGCTAAAGAAAAGTGGGAACCTTTGCTATATGAAGGGCATACTACCTTCACACTAGAGCTCATAACGTGAATGCAATGTTTAATGTCACTTATTACCTTTAGGTGATTTTTAATTTTTAATAGTAAAAATGATTATTATGTTATTTAATTTAAAATTAAATGGCCGAATTTTTATTAGTCGGCCGATTTTTATGGCCGATTAATTGACTGATTATTAGCTTTGCCGAGTAAGTAGGCGATTAACCTGGCTTCCAAGTAGCACCTAGGTTGCGCCGATTTTAGGCCGAGTTTTACGACATGATTATAAGATGTGTAAGAATAATAGGAAGCCTAGTGGTTAAGTTGACTTGCTTGCTCATCAGATTCTAAACAAAGATGAAAACTTTATTTAGCAGCATAACGTTGTGATCTCTCTCGCTTTGTACTCATTTAAACATACATGATAAATCATATGAGATTTATACATTCGTAAGGGAGAAACTATTCACTTAACAACTTATCTATACCGTTATTTTCTTGAACCTATATGCTTTTTCATTTCTCGAGTTCTTACAGCTCTGCGTCCATTTTCACTATAAGCTCATGATCTCCCACCTGCGGCGCCAAAAGAACCCCTTTTCGCTGTGGAAGTTGGCTTATCTTCTCCAAATCTTCCTCGTCCAAACTCCATCCATCGAAGATCTGTAGATTTTCAGACATCCTCGTCTTGTTGAAGCTCTTAGCTATGATGCTCACTCCTTGCTGATAAGCCCACCTCAAAGCAACCTACGACAAACAACGTTACTCTAAATATGGAACAACATGACCCCTTAGTAATGATCGAAGTAAAAAAAAAAAAGAAAAACCTGGGCTGTGGTTTTGTTCTTGGCCTTGGCGATGGCGCTTAATACATCATTGTCCACAACTCTATTGTCTCCCCACTTAGTATTGTTAGCGCCGAGCGGAGAGTAACCGCTGATGTGGATGCCCTTTTCGTTACAGAACTCTATCAAGTGCTTCTGCTGCCACATAGGGTTCACCTCCACCTTTCCCCATCATAATCAAGCAATATAATTCCCTTTATTACCAATACTATCATATAAATACACACATATGTGTGTGAGTGTGTTTTTCGACTCACTTGATTGAGAGATGGAGGAATCTCAGCAGTCGATAGAAGTTCTTCGATTAGCCTGCAAGGGAAATTACTAACGCCAATGCCCTTCGTAAGCCCTAAGTTCTTACACTCTTCCATGGCTGCCCACACGCCTTTTACGTCCAAAGGCTTAACTATCTCCGCCGGGGCGGGCGGCAACCATATCATCTCAGTGAACCTCAGAGGCCAGTGTATCAAATACATGTCCACGAAATCCATCCCAAGATTCCTATCGAATCAAATCACAGTCAAATATGTAAAACCCTAAAAGTACGATCTTTCCATGTGTAAGAACAAAAGGAGCATCTTGAACACTTACTTTAGGCTCATCTTACAAGCAGTGACAACCTGGGAAGGTTCGGCGAAGCTGCACCAGAGCTTGGTGGTGATGAAGAGTTCTTCCCTCGAGTCGATGAGCCCTAGCTTTATAGCTTCTGCTATGGCTTCGCCTAATGGCTTCTCAGAACCGTAGACAAACGCTGTGTCGAAGTGTCGATATCCCACTTTGATGGCTTCTATTACAGCGTTTTTTATGACGTTGGGATCGCCGAAGGGAGGGTAAGGGCACGTTCCCATGCCTATTACAGGCATGGGCTTTTCGCAGCCTTTTAGGGTTGCTTTTGGGATGGACGGCATAGCCATGTTTGTGATCATGGATTGATTGATAGGCTTGCTTATGATTGTATGTTGTGTGTGTCCTTATTTAATGGGAAGGGTGACGCTAATGAAATTTATTAAGCGGCAACTGATAACTAGCTAGGTAATAAATACGTATGGTATAAGTTATAAAAGTAGTTACTAACAAGATGTGTATAATGTAGAGAAATACAAATTGAAGTGTGAAAAATAGGAAAGTTCATTCATTGCCGAACCGTTTTGATTCCAAGAACTGACGTAGTTACAAAATGACAAAGCCGGCGGCCTTATATGTACGAAAGGCATCTTTGGATTTTTGTATTAATTATAAATATTTGTTTATATTAGGTGGTTTAATGGAGCTGTTGGAGGTTTGTAGGTAACTGCTTTTCGAATTGTTGGACACGGAGGTGGGTAGGTAAAAAAGGGCGAGGGATTGTAAGAATTCTTTATACACACACTAGATTTTTCTACCTGCCTTGGTTGGCGTTTTTGTTCTGCATCACTTATGAATGATGTTAAATATACTACAATACAGAAACGTCACTTACTTTTACTTCTTGTAATGGAAATTTTAGTTTCAACTTTATGATGTTTATAATTATCTGCACCACTTTCTAATACTCGCAATTCCTTCGGTGAAGGAGATTGGCACAAGGCACAACAAGCCCTTGGCTTCAAGGCCAATGGCCAGCCAATGGCCAGTTAAAAAAAAAAGTGTTTTTTTTCTTTTTCTTTATGGGACAAATTAAAGGAAGAGTTACTACTACATCTCTTCTGATTTGATATAGAGCTTACCTGAGGTTGTATGGACGACGTTGTACTGCAGAAATTAGACCTGGGTTTTCAGGCCGGTCCAACCCGGAACCGGCCCATTAACCCGGCCCAGAACCGGAACCCCCCGGTAACCGGCCCAGTTAAAATGAACTGGACCGGTTCGCGAAACTCGGAACCGCGGATTACCAGTTCCGGTTCCCGGTTCCGGTTCCGCGGTTCTGGTTCCTGTTCCGGTTCCGAACCCGGCCCAACGGCTATTCTCATTTATTTATTTATTTTTTCTTTAAACAGTGTAAAATTACCATTTTACCCCCGAATGAAAAATCTATAAAATACCACCACATTTTAACCATTTTAACTCACAATTACATCCAAATCTCTTCACTCTCTCTCAAAAAGCTCTCAAAAAATCATCCCCATATTAATATTTAATATTATTAACAATAATAATTATTTTATTTACACTACACTACACACACACTCACTTATTATTACAAATAATTGAATTATTATTTTACACTAATGGCGTCGTCATCAAGAAATCCTAACTCTCTTGACGAAGATGTCTTTATGGTTTTAGGTCACGCCGATACATTTCGGGGAAATGCCGACACCGACGAGGAGAATGTACCGGAACCGAATACGACGGCGGCGACCAACGAGGGACCGAGCCAAGCTTCTACGGCGACGACAAAGAAGGAAGCAACAACCGCGTGGTCGGCGGTCTAAGGTATGGAATTTTTTCGACTTAGAAATGGATAAAAATAATCCCGCTTCAGGTACCGCTTATTGCAAAATATGCCGCCAGCCCTACACAATTAAGACCGGACCGAATCAAGGTGGGACGGGCTCGATGAAAAAACACCTCCAGAGGGCGCATACTTCGGGGACGATCTAGAGCCGGTAGGAACCGAACCCCGACAACAACAAATAAACGTAAGTACGGGCAAGAATTTTGTTATTAATAGGGAAATTTCTAAGAAAGCCTTAGTTAAATTCGTAGTAATGTGTGAAGAACCCTTTTTGCGTTGCGGAAAGTGAAGGGTTTATCGAATTTACGAGTACGATACAACCCGGATTACATAACGTGACCAGTAAAACCCTTAGAAAATATGTCTTAGAAACTTTTAAGGAATATCAGTCTAGCTTAATTAGTCATTTAGCCGACATTTCGTGTAGGATTAGTTTGACTACCGATATTTGGACTAACATTACGTCGCAATCTTATTTAGTCGTCACCGCCATTGGATAGATGAAACATGGACTATGCAAAAACATATTCTTTCCCTAGATCCCCTAAATTCAACATAACGCCACTATGATATCGAATATGTGTTGAATGTCGTTAATAAATATTGTATTCAAGATAAAATTATATCTATTACCTTAGATAATGCTAGCGGGAACAACGTAGCGATATGGATCTTTCGTAGACATCTTAGGTTACCCTTAGATGGTCGATTATTACATGCTAGGTGTGCTTGCCATATTATTAACTTGTGTGTGCAATGTGCTTTTGACGAAATTTTGGGAGATATTGTAGAAAAATTTAAGGTGATAGGTAAGTTACTTCTTGAACGCCGCTACGGAACGTCGTGGAAGCAAACCTTCCTTGCCGCCGGCCTCACATACAAGAAGTTTTCGTTGCCAGTCCCAACTAGGTGGAACTCACTGTACCACCTCCTCAGCACCTTCATGCGCTATAAGGACTTGTTGACGCCTTTTTAAAACGAGGTCGCAGTCGGCAACACCTCCAGGTATGAATTACGACAAACTGATTGGGATATTGCAGGTTTGGTCGTGTCCATACTTGAAGTGTCTCACCAACTAGATGGATCAGCATCTAGAACCCATGACAAGTAATTCTTCCCCGTGATATCAAGAGCGACGAACTCAAGTTTTGCAAGGTTAGCCATAACGAAAAACGTAGTAGAAAACACGTAAAGTACAAAGAACCAAACTTACTCAAGAAGAAATAAACGTCGGGCGTTGGCTAGATTCTCGTGCTGATAACGTGTTATGAAATTATTGCAAGAGAGTATAAAACATAATAGAGAATTCTTCCATTCACTTATATCTTCTCATTTCACAAACACCTCTATTTATAGGCTTGATGTAGCCTTTACATTTGACAATACATGTTGTAAATAAATTGCAATTAAGGGGCCATAAACATGAGGAGGTTATGGGTTAAGTATGGAGAAGATGAGTTGATAATGGGGGGTTATGAGTTGAATACAATGTGAGTGGACATCCACATAAAATACATATTTATAACACAAGATATTTACTGGTTAAAAGGTTTATTTGGATGAGATAATTGCGGCGCCCCTGACTCCTACCGCCATTCTTACTACTATTTTATGTGACTGCATGTGATATAATTGAAATCTATATACGAAAATGCGTACAAAAATTTTCCTTTTATATAAAGGAAATTCTTCTATACAGTGCAAAATATTCCTAGGACATAAATACATAGGTGAGTGCGCATGCGTGTTCAAAATAATCTATTGGCCCGCCACTCAGGTCGCATCCATGTACACACTGCCACCTCAAAAGTCCTCCGGAAGCTTCAAAATTTGGCCTCGCCTTCGTAAAGATCACGTACCGTGATCCCGTGAACCTACAACACATAAGTACGTGGAATGAGCTTATAAAGCTCAGTAAGTGAAAGCCATGCATGCCATGCACGTGTCCTAAATTCGCAAAGACATCCGCGCCAATGCTTCCTAGACCTCATATTTTTCCTTGTCTTGTCTTGTCATGTAGGGCCCTCGGCTATCTTGCTATGCACCATCAGTGAGCTCGAATCCACTAAGGATAAAATATATAAGTGGCAATACCCACTCAAGGGAGGCTAACCCTAAGACGCCTTTTCTGTCCCAATGTGGTTTCATACGCCACGCGGACGCTTCACACTAGTAGCCTAATCTGAGGTAATCAACGCCAGAGGTACCCTCGGTGTCGCGTACTCCCTCAGCTCGCATCCTCCAGGTTTCACGACCCGCCATGAAGGCATTAGCCCTAAAATCATGTCTTGCCTTGTACATGTCATGTCTTGACGGTAGCGCCATACGATGTCACCATGGTAGCATAGAAGAGCCGTGACTCAACTCTGAGTCGACATCAGACGCCCATATCGGCGAATCTTTATCGCTCTCAAGCAGCCGTATATTATGCACGTTATCATATCATGCCTTTCGTTCTAACGTGCGTGCACATGCTCATATCATGAATATACGTGTCATGCCATAATATCATGCAATTAAATCATGCGTGTCATGTAATGCAAATAATTCACGTAGGAAGTCACGTAAATTTACATAAACATATAATACATAATTTCATGCACATATATTTATGTGTTGTAGTTGGGACTTCCACTTACCTGGTATCCTTAGCTATTAAATTTATCGTACGGTATGTCACTAACCTTCGAACCCTAAGTATACAAACATATAAAATTAGGGTTTGTTAGTCTAGTTATAATTTCACGAAATTGGCTTAATTTGAAAACCCTAATTTTTGACTTCTATAAATTTCGAAACCCTAAGATTCCAAATTTTGACCTAATTGAAAACTATCATTTCGAGGTTCATAAGGACCTCGACAATGTTTCGAGCATAATGGTGGGATTTCGAAATGAAATCTAAAGATGGATCTCGAGATTTATTTCAATATTTGAACAAAGATTTCGAGACATATGACAAAAATGAATCTCGGCATGAGTCTAGGTATAAATCTCGAGATGAATCCTTAAGTGGACTTCGATATGATATGATTCTTAGACTTGATCTCAACATGGGCTAGGATTTCGACATCCATACTACTATAGGCTGAAAGATCTCGACTTGTATGATAATTAGATGTCGACATTGCATATTCCAGATAGATCTCGATAGGATAGATAAATTTCGGGATATAGCAGAGATTTCGATACGTATCTTTAGGATTATATATATATATGTATATATATAAATACCTTGAGATAGATTTCGATATTTTAACAAGATCTCGATATAATATATACCAAATAGATATCGACATTACAAGCAAAATGTCGAGATGTTATACACAAATTTCGATATCATTATTGAAGACAAATCTCGACATGATACTTGAGATAAATCTCGGGCTAATACTAAAATGTATTTCGACATGTGACTCGATATATATATATATATATATATATATATATGTTGACATTATCATTCAATACACCTAGATTTCGACATGTGACATTAGATTTCGATACCACACTTCAAGATAGATTTCGAGACTTGTATTTGTCGACATCATAAATAATTATCGAGATTATAATCTGAAAATTCCCATCTTTACTCGAGATTTTCGATCAAAAAGTGTATTCATAAGAATAGTATAAATCTCATCTGAACTGTAAAACATGTGACTTTGCTGACTTATCAGATCATTAACTAACGAAATTTTTTTCTACTGATTTCAGTTCTCTAAAACATGATATTAGATCTTAATATGCTAAACTTATATTTAAATACATACCACTCCTAACTTAGGATTCAGCTCTTCGTTTCTTCTGGTCTTGAGTTCTCGAGTTTTATGTTTAATGATTCTAGGGTTTTTGTTTTGTACTTTTCTCGGTTATTATCTTCTTATTGCGTGTGGAACTTATCAAATGACATTGAGGGTTCTTTAATGTTTATCATATCTTACTAATATATATTATTTTAATGTTTTAGTTTTCCTCCCTTATTAGGTTTTCGAAATAAACTATCTTATAAAAGCCCCAATGTTTTAAAATTTAATTAGTTGAAATTTCTTATTTCATCAACTGATTTCGAGACCTAAATGTTTCGACTTCTAGGATTTCGACTTTTTAAGGATGTCGAACTTTATAGATTTCGAGCTTACCAATTTCGGGCTTCAAAGATTTTAAGATCTTCTAATTTTGATTTTTATACGACTTGTATTTATAAATCTCGAGACTCATTCCTTATTAATTCATGCTCCCTAAAACGGGGTATCAATACGTAATATAATAATTTAAATTTCCTAAGTTAGTATGTCATGTACTAAATACCCTAACATCAATAACTAATCTAATTTCAATTAATTCCTCTACTTGGTTAGTAATCCTAGTAGCATCTAATTTGAAATCATGTTGACACATAAAATCGTAAAACACGTCTCATGCAGTCACGTAAGTCACATAATATGTATGCATATTTATTGGCCGGCTTACTTACGGGACTCGGGTATTACAATAATCTATCAAATCAATGTGTTATAAATAATAAAATTTATTATGTGGATGTCCACATATTTATTAGTGTACAAAATAGGTGAAATAGTACATTGAAATTGCTTATAAATTGTATCGTTTTGTAATGTTGAAGATTAGTTGTAAAAGAACATTATATTATAAAGTATATTGTTCATTATTTCTTTGTGTTGATATTATGCGTTGTTTTATATATATAAAATAAATATTTTATAACACGTTATCAGCACGAGTCTCTAACCAATCGAGGTTCGCCGACGTCATCACTCCGAGCACGAGTTCCGACCATTGAATTTCGTCGACGTCATCACGCGAAGGTATAATATATACATTTTATTTTCATATCTTACAACACAAAAAGTCTGCTAGCTCTCACGGTAACCCCCACAAACTTGTGGCGTGAGCACCAGATTTCGAATCCTAGCTGGGCCGTTGACTTTTTAATCATGTCAGTTTATTCAAATTTAACTTTTTACTTTTATCGCAATAACGTTAAATTATTTACGCTTCGAACTATTTTTCTTAACCAATTGCTATATTCTGTGATAGTAAAATGTCGAATCTTCAAAAGCTTGATATTGTTGCTCTGGATATCACGGGCAGAACTGTTTGTCATGGATTTTGGATGCCGAAATCCACCTTGAATCGAAAGGTCTGGGAAATACTATGCAAGCTGATAATACGGCATCGAGCCAAGACAAGGCCAATGCCATGATTTTTCTCCGTCACCACCTTCATGAAAGTTTAAAGGTGGAATATCTCACTGTGAAAGATCCACTTATTTTGTTGTCTAGTCTAAAAGAAAGTATGACCATCAAAGGACTGTGGTCCTACCAAATGTCCAATATGAATGGACAAATTTAAGCTTCCAAATTATATATCTGTAAGTGATTAAAATTCTGCTATGTTCATAATTACTTCTCAATTATGATTGTGCGGACATGAAGTTACAGAAGCAAGTATGATGGAGAAAACCTTCACCACGTTCCATGCAGCGAATTTGTTGTTACAACAACAATATCGTGAAAAGGGTTTTAAGAAATATACAGAATTAATTTCATGTCTCCTCGTTGCTGAACAAAATAATGAGTTATTATTAAAGAACCATCGATCACGACCAACGGGCTCTGCTCCCATTCCTGAAGTCAACATGGACACTTACCAAAGTGATCAAGGCAATAGCATTCGCGGTCGTGGCAGGTATAATAATCGAGGTCGTGGAGGTGGTCGTGGCCGATGTCGTGGCCGTAGCCAAACACTATTGTAATTATGATAATTTTCATCAGAAAAGAAAAAATGAAAGAAAAATGGAAACCGGAGAACCATCAAAAAGGCGATTCGATGAATAGTGTTCTCGTTGTGGTATGAAAGGTCATTATGCTCGTACTTGTCGTGTGGCAAAACATCTTGTTGAGCTCTATCAAAAATCACTTGAAAAAGGGAAAGAAAGTTGAGACAAACTTTGTCCAAGAGGAAGGAGGTTCTAATCTCAACCTCGACGATATTCCCCACATCGATCTTGAAGAATTTCTCGCCATCATAATGAATAAAAGACTTATTATTGTGTATCGTATTGGTATTTTATGTACGTGTGCTTTTTATGTATTATCATGAATTTATGTACGTGTGCTGTATTATTATGAATTTTATGTACGTGTGCCGTTATCATGGATTTTATGTACAATTAATAATTAATGTGTTCTGTTATTTTCTTGAGGAATGAACACACGTGGAGATATATGTCTGGACAGCGCAACGACTCACACAATACCCACGGATAAGAAATATTTCATCCGATCGATTACTCAAGAGGCAAATGTTAATACTATTTCAGGAATTACGAAATTGATTGAAGGCTCTGAAAGAGCTAATATCTTATTATGCGGAGGAACAAAATTGCATATTGAAAATGCTTTATATTCACTGAAGTCTCATAGAAACTTATTGAGTTTTAAAGACATCCGTAAAAATGGATATCATATTGAGACTACAAAAGAAGGTGATAATGAATACCTTCAAATCACAAATGTGATTTTAAATAAAAAATGCGTTATAGAAAAATTATCTGCATTATCTTCCGGTTTATACTATGCCTATATTAATACGATTGAGTCAAATTTTATAAACAATGATTTATTTGTGGTGTGGCATGACCGTTTAGGCCATCCCGGTTCAACTTGATGCGAAGAAAAATTGAGAACTCATGTGGACATACTTTAAAAAATAAGAAGATTATTCAATCCAATGAGTTATCATGTGATGCTTGCTCGAAAGGAAAATTAATCGTTAGACCATCACCGGTAAAATTGAAGAATGAATCTTGTTTTTAGAACGTATTCAAGGAGATATTTACCAATTCATCCATTATGTGGTCCATTTAGATACTTCATGGTTTTTATTGATGCGTCAACTAAATGGTCACATGTATCATTATTATCAAGACGCAATGTTGAATTTGCTAGACTGCTTGCTCAGTTAATTCGATTATGAGCACATTTTCCTGATTATCCAATTAAGAAAATACGTCTTGACAATGCTGGTGAATTCACCTCTAAAGCATTTAATGAATATTGTATGTCTATTGGGATTGATGTTGAACATCCCGTAGCACATGTTCTTACTCAAAATGGACTTGCGGAATCATTAATAAAAAGATTATAATTAATAGCAAGACCATTACTAATGAATCGAAGCTTCCCTTATCGTGTTGGGGATATGCTATTTTGCATGCAACATCACTTATTCGCATTTGACCCACAAGTTATCATAATGTTTCCCCATTACAAATGGTTTTCGGTCAGGAACAAGATATTTCCCATCTTAGAATTTTGAGATGTGCAGTATATGTTCCAATTGCTCCACCACAACGCACTAAAACGGGACGTCAAAGAAGATTGAGAATATATATTGGATTTGAATCTAAGTCAATACTAAAATATTTAGAACCATTGACAGGAGATTTATTTACGGCTCGATTTGTCGACTTCCATTTTGATGTATCAAAATTTTGCAACATTAGGGGGAGATAAAGAAAATAAACAGCTGGTTAAAGATATTAGTTGGAATGAATTATCATTGGCTCATTTTGATCCTCGTACAAAAGAATGTGAACTTGAAGTTCAAAAGATAATTCATTTACAAAATTTAGCAAATCAACTGCCAGATAGTTTTACTGACCAGCAAAAAGTGACTAAATCACATATACCAGCTGCTAATGCTCCCATTAGAATTGATACTTCGATTGATAATACTAATAATAAAATTGAGCCGAAACCACAGTTGAAACGTGGTAGGCCCTCGGAATCCAAAGACAAGAATCCTTGTAAAAGAAAAGGAGCATATAAAATAGATGTCAAATCGATGACACGTCAACTCTAAGAGAGTCCATGGGCATGTATAAACTGATCAGGTACCTGAAAATTGTGAAAAATACTGAAAATGAAGAGATCTCAATAAATTATGCCCATGATGGAATAAGATGGAAGCGAGATGAAGTCAACGTTGACGATATTTTCTCATTTAACGTAGCGCTACATGACATTAACGAAAATGAGAGAATCATGAACCAAAAATCTATAGATGAATGTCGACAAAGAAGTGATTGGCCAAAATGGAAAGATGCAATCGGGGCAGACTTAAAATCATTTGAGAAACGAAAAGTATTTGGACATGTGGTTCGCATACCAGAAAATGCAAAGCCGATTGGATATAAATGGGTTTTCATTTGATAAAAAATGAAACGGAGAAATTGTGATATACAAAGAACGGCTTGTTACACAAGGCTTTTCACAAAGACCTGGCATTGATTACGAAGAGACTTATTCTCCTGTGGTGGATGCAAAAACTTTTCATTATCTAATTAGTCTGGCAGTACGTGAAGGGCTCGATATGCATCTTATGGATGTTGTCAATGCGTACTTGTATGGAACACTCGATAGTGACATATACATGAAACTCCCTGAGGGATTTCGTTTGCCTGAAAATTCAGGATCTCGAAATGAGTACTCAATAAAGTTGAATAAATCACTCTACGGTTTAAAACAATCAGGGCGTATGTGGTATAATCATTTAAGTGATTATTTACTAAAAGAGGGGTATAAAAATGATCAAACATGCCCTTGTATCTTCATGAGAAGAGGTGGAAATGAATTTGTCATCATTGCCGTTTATGTTGATGACTTAACTATTATAGGAACTCCTCAAGAGTTAATTAAAACTATTACATGTTTGAAATGAGAATTCGAAATGAAAGATCTCGGAAGAACAAAATTTTGTCTCGGACTACAAATTGAATTTTAAACAATGGAATATTTGTCCATCAAGAGACTTATACAAAGAAAATCTTGAAAAGATTTTATATGGATAAAGCACATCCATTGACTACTCCAATGATAGTACGATATCTTGATGTGAATAAACATCCGTTCAGACCATGCGACGCTGATGAAAATACGTGGTCCTGAAGTTCCATATCTTTGTGTTATTGGAGCATTAATGTATCTTGCATGTCATACTAGACCTGATATAGCATTTGCAGTTAATTTATTAGCAAGATATAGTTCTTCACCAACTAGACGGCATTGGAATGGGATCAAACAAATATTCCGTTATCTTCAAGGAACTACAGATGCGGGGTTATTCTATTCGAATGATTCACAATCACGGTTAGTTGGCTATGCAGATGCGGGATTTCTATCTGACCCACATAACAGATGATTGCAAAAAGGTTACTTATTTACACATGGAGGTACAGCTATTTCATGGCGATCGGTTAACAAACCTTAAGTGCGACTTCTTCAAATCATGCAGAAATATTAGCGATTCATGAGGCTAGTCAAGAATGTGTTCGGTTAAGATATGTTATTCAACACATTCAAGACACTTGTGGACTATCTATTGAGAAATTACCTTCTACAATATTATTTGAAGATAATACAGCATGTATAGCTCAATTAAAAGAAGGTTACATCAAATGTGATAGAACAAAACACATACCACCAAAATTTTACGCCTGAACTTCAGAAAAATGGTGATATTGATGTACAACAAGTTCGATCAAGTGAAAATCTTGCTGATCTATTCACTAAGGCACTTCCTCCAAGAACTTTTGCAAATTTAGTATATTCAATTGGAGTCCGTAAAACTTAGAGATCTTAAAGGACATTCTCATCAGGTGAAGTAAATACGCGTTGCTCTCTTTTTTCCTTCACTATGGTTTTTTCCACAGGATTTTCCTAGTAAGGTTTTTAATAAGGCAACAACTAAAAAGTGTATCTAACAAATGATGTACTATTTTTCCTTCATTAGATTTTTATCCCACTCGATTTTTCCTAATAAGGTTTTAATGAGGCATATTCTTTAGTGGACATCCAAGGGGGAGTGATATAAATAATAAAATTTATTATGTGGATGTCCACATATTTATTAGTGTACAAATTAGGTGAAATAGTACACTGAAATTGCTTATAAATTGTGTCGTTCTGTAATGTTGAAGATTAGTTGTAAAAGAACATTATATTATAAAGTATAGTTCACTATTCTATGTGTTGATATTATGCGTTGTTTTATAGGGGATTCAACACATAAATACCTATTAGTAAACTTAAAAGCCAAATCAGTACCTTGTCAGAGTTATTTTATACTGAGGTACACATTTGAAATATTTATTGCTCATAGGTACCAAAGTGACCATTATACCCCTTGCTAAAGCAGCTATATTGCATCATTTACCTGGATTTCTTATTTCAGCTTACGATGGTTCTTAAAAAAAAAATTCACACACCAGAGGAAACCAAAATCGCGCGACCTTCTTCCCGAAATCGACCCATGTTTGTTTTTTCAGATTCCTCGTCGTTGGGTTCTCACTTCCTCGTGGTTTTTGCTTCTGAAATCGACATTCTTCCCAAAAGGTATGTCATTCGCCTTCTGAAATCGTCGTGGTATTTTGTCTTGGTGGGTTTTCGCTTACTCTGTGGAGAATCAATGGGCTTGTATCTAGTTTGGCTTTGCCGTTATTCGTTGGGTGTAAACATTTTCGTTTAATGGTTCGTAACAATTTCTGCGTGTTTTTCGAATGAATCGATTTGTTGTTCGATTTTGGTTTTTTCGAATGGTTCAATTTACTGTGGTAGATTTGCGTGTTTTCTCGAATGTGTCGATTTGCTGTGGTCGATTTGGGTATTGTTGAATGCTTCAATTTACTGTGGTCGATTTGGCCTTTTTCGAATGGGTCGATTTGAGTTTTCTCGAATGGGGTTAATTTGGTACTACATGATCACTATATTTGGTACCATCTGTTTGGGCAAATTGGTACGTCGTGTGTGTAAAAAATGGTACTACTTCTTAACAATTTTGCTTTTTGCAGAAATGCCTCTGCATAACAGATCCGAGCTTTCTTCCAGGTGCCATCCTACGCTCTTTCGATCTACGTTCGGGATCCGATGGCCTCGCAAAAGATGACCTGGGCCGCTAGAGCATTCGTAAGTTTTAACATTGTGTATATTCCGTCGACTGTGTTGCAGTTCTGCGTTAATGTCGTTTTTATATTGTGCAGGCTCATTTTCTGACGAATTAGTGGGCACGGAAGTACGAGTATATATGTAAGAAGACCGTTGATCCAGAGTTTAACCGGCCCCAATCAGGCTGTTTGGAGACTTTGCTGTTTAAGTTCAGTTATTTGACTTGGGGATGAGACTGTTTAGAGACTGTGTTGTTTATGTTCGTTAAGTTATTTATCTTGGGGATGAGACTGTTTGGAGACTCAGTGATGTCGTTTGTTGTGTAGTTCTACGAGAGTACCATTATGTATATATATAGCGTATCATAACCAGATTATATGAAGTACCTTATCTTTTACATACAGAGTATGCACAATGGTTGTTTAGAGACTCTGCATAACCTTATCTTTTACATACAGAGTACCATAATATACAGGTTTCTCGTACCATTATGTATATATATAGCGTATCATAACCAGATTATATGAAGTACCTTATCTTTTATATAGTGGTGCACGAGTTTTTGGTCGCCGAGATAAAGCAAACGGTTGTGAGTCCGATGCGTTCGTCGATTGTTAACTTATTTTCCGTTGGGGACGAAACTGTTTGGAGACCTTTGGTTGTTTATGTTGGTTTTTCTTTTGTGCATGGACGGTCAGTGTTGTGCTGTGTTGTGTAGTTTTCTGTGTTGTGTAGTTCTATGCAGTACCATATATTTTTATATGACCGTATCTTATCTTTTACCTACAGCGTACCATAATATACATGTCAACTGTACCATTATTAAGCACAGCAAAACAGAACTTGTGAAGTACCTAAATCCTAAACGATATTACCGTGCCATATCTTTACATACAGAGTACCATAATATGCAGGTTAACCGTACCATTATGTAAATATATAGCGTACTATAAACAGAAGATATGAAGTACCTTGTCTTTCGTATTACCATACCATATTGTTTACATACAGAGTACCGTAATATGCAGCTTAACCATACCATTATGTAAATATATACCGTACCTTATATATCGCACATGAAGTACCTTATCTGTTGTACAGTAAGGTACCTTGTCTTGTAAAGTAAGGTACCTTATCATTTACATATATAGTATCATAACCTGCAGGTTTACCATTTCCATACGTATATATACGGTACCCAGATATGCAAGTATATCGTACCAATTGTTATACAATCGAAAAATAAATAAATTCCTAAGGGAATCGCGTTGTCCTGCGTGATTTCGACAATACCTAAAATAATGAAATGAAAGAAAAAATAATATGAAATCCTAATGCCCTGAATTCGCACATGTAGGACTCACCAAATTATTCAAATTATGTATAGATGTTCTTGTGTCTATCCTTATATTCTAATGAATCTTACAATTCTAAGGTTTAATTCATGCGTTCAGGGCCTAATGCATATAATTTGATCTGAAACGTATCTAATACTCCATATTAGTGTTCTACGGTGGTTCGAGATGAAAAAGTAATTCGTACGACCTCGAAAATTATTAACCCTAGTATGACATATCATATATTTAAGGGACGTCGTACCTTACATAGATTTGTAGGGGTATCTCTATGTTTGTGTTAAGCATACCAACTCAGACACGGTTGTAGTACCCAAAATTACATATGACATGAAACATTTTATGAAAGCCAACGACCTGTCAGATGAGCTGTCCTTTTTTATTTAATACCTAGTATGTCAGAAATCTATCACTCATGACGGAAAAACGTCATAAGTCTGTCCAATCATGACAGAAACACGTCATAAATTTTGCAGACATGACAGAAAAAAGTCAGAAATTTTCTCTTCCTTTCTCGACATCAACATAATGCTTCGTTTCTGACGAAATATAGCCAACTATTAAATTCGAAGTCTTACTTTAATTTATACGGTACCTATTTCATTTACCATACAGTACCCTATATTGTATGTTTAGCGTACCTCACGGGCCTACGATCCCAAACTTGCTCATATTAACGTACCAATTTGGCATATATTACAGTACCAAAGTTGGCTTATATTAGTACTAGGTTGGCATATCTTACGGTACCAAACCGGTATATATTACAAGTACCAAATTTGCATATATTACGGTATCACTGGCATATATTACAATACTAACTGGCATAAGTAACATATTTACGGTATCAAACCGGTATATATTACGGTACCATGTTCGCATATATGACGGTACCAAACTGGCATATATTACAGCACCATTTGTGCATATATTAGGTACCATGTTCGCATATGTTACGGTACCAAATTTGCATATGTTACAGTATCAAATTTGCATATATTACAGTACCATGTTGGCATATATTACAGTAACAAATTGGCATATATTACGGTACCAAATTTACATATGTCACAGTACCAAATTTGAATATATTACAGTACCATGTTAGCATATATTACAGTAACAAATTGGCATGTATTACGGTACCAAATTTGCATATGTCACAGTACCAAATTTGCATATATTACAATATCAAATTGGCATACGGTAGGGTACCATGTTGGCATATATTAGGGTATCATGTTTGCATACATTACAATACCAAACTGGCATACCGAGAATCGATATTCGACCACCTTCTTTGGGGATACGTATATATCGATAAGCGACGTTGCTTCATGATCAATAGTAAGGAAGACTCCCTTTTATACTCATACATTGCAAATAACGTCCCACCACCAACCGAATTTGCCGATGCCATATTTTAGATAATATGGCAACCTTTATAAATGGTACGCTGTATAGTTTAGATTAGTACTGCATAACAGGACATTTTGGTACCATATAGACATGTTACTTGGTATGTAATATAAATACACAAAGATACTGCATAACATAAATGTCCAATCGGACTGTATCGCATATGATATGGGGCCAACCCAACCAACGATATTTGTAGCTGTGGGGCTCTGGATACTAAGTTAGCGGTAGATTAATTATGCGATTTTATAGGTATGTGAGGCGTCGTGGGTGCTAGGACGTAGATTTGAAAGAACAGGGATTTACGTGGTTCGAATCCTTTCGGATTCTACGTCCACGGGGCGCTGGGAACTCTCTTTCACTAAGCAATAACGACTTACACACTCAAACAATCCTCACTTTCACTCCTAAAATACAGAAAATACGCTTAGACTATGTGAAGAGAGAATAGTGCGTGAATAACTCTGTGTATCAAGTGAATCCTCTGGAAAATATGACTAAGTCTTTATTATATAGCAGTTCCCGCCGCCTGTCTGATGCCTTGTCCCAGGATTTCTGGAGGGACGTACTACCTAGGGGCCTAGGAGAGATGACTGATTGTCTGATGGAATGACTCCTGCGATAGTTGCAGCAATCTACTCAGTAATATCCTCCTGTAATAGAGTGACACGCGTCCCCGCAATCTGTCATCCTTCTTTCTCACTGTTCTTGTACCCTTTTACTCAGCGGTTCTTGTTCTTTTGTCCAGTCAAGACTGGTGCCCGCTAGGTCCCTGCAGGTCCTTTCTCCCGGACAGATACTTCACCATGGGCTTTCTTCTTCATGGGCTTCATTGGGCCTTCTCTTATTTGCTTTTTTCCAGCCCGGGCCAATTGAGTCCACATCAACCACTCCCCTACTCTAATTTATTTTTGGGAACAAAAGTGAATTAGAGTAAAAAATGATAAGTTAAAGTCTTACCTCCCCTTGAAGTCCATTTATCGCGATTCATTGGAAGGGTGTGACCCTTCCTGTTCCCTTTCAGCATCTCGGGAACCGCCCTCCCTTTTTAAAGAGGAGCGTCCTTTAAGGTCCTTCTGTCATGCTTTTCTGAAGGGATGTGACCCTTCTTGCTCCTTCTCAGTGCATTGGGAACCGTTTCTTTTTAAGTGTGGTTTCTGGAAGCTTGCCCTTATTTTTGAAAAGACGCCTCGCATTTAACAGGTACGTTTCTCTCTCTCTCCCTTTCTCTTCTCTGTTTATTTGATCTTCCTTTCTCGCTTCCATGGCTTCCGTCGTTACAGCTTCAGAGAAATCTTCACCTTCTCCTACTCACTCCCATCAGTCAATTTCTTCTGATTCATCTACTCCCCCAGTTTCACAGCCTATTTCCCCTTCAGGAGCTCATACCCAGCGCGCCATCGTACCCTACACCGGTCATCGTCCTCGAACCCGCTCAGTCGTTGCTTCTGCCATGGCTTCCCACACTCAAGGTGGAGCTAGCTCTGTTGATTTGGCCGCAGATACCCAAGGTTCGGCTGCGCTCTCTGGTTCATCGCCCCCTCAAAACCCTAGATCCGTCCCTTCCTCTTCTACGGGGATCCCTATTAGTGTTTTTAAGGCTTCGACATGTTCCCAGATGAGTTTAGAGGCTTTGGTAGAGGGGGGTTTCGTTTTCGAGGATTTCAGGGTGAGAATACCTTCGCCGGACCAGAGGGCTGAGCATCCGCCTCCCTCATGTCTGGCGTTCTGGGAGGCCCAGGTCAGGGCTGGGCTGCGTTTCCCCGTCCCTCTCTTCCTTTTCGAGGTGTCCCAAGCCTTCAAGGTCCCTCTGAATCAATTCCAACCCTCCGCCATTCGTCTCCTTATCTCGTTCTTTGTGGCGGTGCGGGCTGTGGGAGGTGTTCCTTCCCCTGACTTGGTGGTTTCCCAGTTCACGCTCAAGCTTCACGGTGCCTTTTTCTATCTCTTCCAGTTTGGGTGGAGGGACCCATTTCTTTGGTAAAAATCATAAGATGGACAAGGATTGGCACGGGTCGTATTTCTTCGTGGAGTCCCCGGGTGGTTCATGGGACTTTCCCTGTGATAGGTGGGTGAGCAGTGCCCCTCCCCGCGACTCCGGCAAGTGCTCAAAAAGGAACCTAAAAGCCTTGTCCCTTCTGAATGCTCATGCCGAGGAGCATGGTCCTCTAAACCCTTCCTCCTTAGTCAGATTCCCGGGGGTCATGCACCATTTTGGCTTTTCGCCTTCGTTCGCCGGCCTTTCTCTCGAGGGTACCTGTAGTTGCTGTGGTGTCCTCATGTTTTTTTTGTGGTGTCGTCGTTTTTGCTGACTCCATGTTTGTGGACGTTGGGTGCAGGGATGACAGGTTCGTGGCGCAATCTGTTGGCAAACATAGAGGAGAGGAATGCTCCCCCCCCTCCTGGTGCTGAGAGGCCCACCTCGGCTTCCGATCTTCCGCCGTTTCCAGGGGCTTTGGATATTCGTGCCGAGATTGGTCGATCCCCTCCCAAAGAATCAGAGACCTCTGGGCAGGCCCCAGTTCCTTCGGCTCCCAAGGTGAAGCGAAAGGCTGGCTCCTTGGCAAAGTCTGCTAAAAAGTCTAAGAAGAGGTTACCTCTCACCGAGGGTGGGGGAAGTGAGGCTCAGGTCGAAGCTCCTCGGGAAGGGCCCCAGCGAGAGAGCCCACCTCCCTCCGAAGGTCCTGTGGCCGAAATGGGGATGGCAGAGCTGAGTGATCTGGTTCCCTTAAAAGATAGGGAGGTATTCGCCAGTAGGTCCCCTGCGGAGAACGAGGCGGAGCTCGCCCATCATCTTCTCAAGGTATACCCTTGGTTGTTCCCAGGGGATGCCTTTGTTTTGCTCTTCGAGTTCCTACGCCTTTTCCATTTCTCTGGTCTTAGGATTTCTTTTTCGTGGTACCTAGGTGGTAGGTTTGGTGTCTGTGAGGCCCACGGGAAGTCCGCGAGTGCCGGAATTGGAGGGGCGCATCAGGTCCCTACAGGAGCAGTTGGAGCAAGTTCAGGCCAGTTTGGCCGCCCATGAAAAATCAGTCGAGGAGATTCGAGCCAAGTTTCAGAACGAGAAGGATGGGTTGGAGAGGGAGAAGGTAGAGCTGGTTAAGCAGAATGAGGAGCTGCGCCGTTTTTCAGAGAAGGAGAAGGAGGATCATGCCGCCCTCTTGAAGCAGCGCGAGGAGGAGCTTCAGCGTTCCTTCGCCCAGGAAAGAGCAAAATTGGATGAGGACTTCATCCGCATGACAGAGGTCCATGGCCCGGCTGAGCTCGAGGCCATGAAGGTCAAGGGTGTTCGGATCTGCCAGCAGCACCTCCTGTCGACCTCAGCTGGTCAGAAGTTCCTCAAGGACCTAGCAGAAGATTGGCGCCTGGCTTATCTAGAAGATCCTGTCTCCCTCAGGGACTTTGTCCCCTTTATGCAGCACTACTTCCTGGGAGGTCATGACGCGGGATCTGCTGGTATTGGGGCGGCTACGGCCCTCAGGGACCTCCCTCCTCCTCCATCCTTCAAAGGAGATGCTACGGCCGAAGAGAATCCCTTGTTCTGGCGTCCCTCTGCTGAGAGGCACATGGCGGCTTTGGCCCAAGCCGACATCTCTGATCTTCCTGGCGTTGTCTTCTACCCTCCCGCAGATCCCCCTGCTTAGTTTTTCTTTTTCCTGTTTATTGTGTAATGGACCTTTTTCTCTTTATGCTTTTGCGGATTTTATTAGGATTTTATTTTGCCCATGGGGAGCTTAACTCCCCTATTTATGCCTTTGCTGAGGTCCCTCTTTTCATCTTTGTAATATAGGACCTCTTTATTAAGTACTTTCCTTCTTTTCACACCTTTGCCAATCTCTTATTGAATTCGTAAGCCAAGTATGAATTGTACACGCCTTTGGTTGTAAGGACCGTCGTCCTTATCCGAAGGTGTTATATAGGCGCTAGGCTCTCTTTCTCCTTAGCGCATCCAGTAATATGGACCCTTAGGTCCTAAGTGGGGATTTACTCCCACCGTTTTACCCTGGTTATAGCGCCAGCTTCGCTGAGGTACCTATTCACGTCGCAGGTCTTACTGGGGACCTTTGATGTCCTGTACACCACAGCCCGTCGGCGGTGGCATCTTGTACACCCTCAAGGGCATCATTCACGTCGCAGACCTGTGGCCTTTGATGTCGGGTACACCGCCAACCCGTCGGTTTTTGGCATCGTTTCACGTCGCAGGCACTGGGCCTTTGATGTCTTTGTACGCCGCAGGTCCGTCGACCCTTGGTATCATCTCACGTCGCAGGCGCTGGGCCTTTGATGTCTTTGTACACCGCAGGTCCGTCGACCTTTGGTATCATTTCACGTCGCAGGCGCTGGGCCTTTGATGTCTTTGTACACCGTAGGTCCGTCGACCCTTGGCATCGAATCTAAGTGCACTGCTTGTTATAACAAAACGTTTATATTCTGCCGGGGAGGTACGCCTCGTTAAAACCTTATCTGGGTAAAACCTCCCTTTGAGGAAAAAATCCCAGATTAAGGAAAGAGTACGTCCCCTCCCTATCTTACATAATAGTATCATACATAGAACTTTTTCAAATTGGTGATGTTCCAAGGGCGGGGTAAGGGCCTTCTGTTGGCATCTTCTTAGGCTCCACCTCCCAGCACCTTTGTTACGCGATAGGGCCCCTCCCAGGGGGCTTCCATTTTCTTCAGGGGCCGTAGGATATCGGCTCTTCGTAGTACTAGATCCCCTTGTCGAAACTCCCTGGGTCGGATCCTCCTGTCATACATTGCCTTTATGCGGCTTTTGTAACCTTCAGTCCTCACGTGGGCCTCCTGTCGCATTCCTTCGACAAGGTCCAGGTCCTCTCTCCTTAACTGTGCGTTTTCCTTCTCGTCATATGCCATCATGCGGTGTGTCTCGATGCCAATCTCAGCAGGTATCACCGCAGAGCCATACACTAGCTCAAAGGGCGTTTCTCCTGTTGCCTCGCGAGGGCTCGTTCTGTATGCCCAAAGGACAGCATCCAGCGCCTCCACCCATTTGTTCCCATCTTGCTCGAGCCGGGCCTTGATCCCTCTGAGGATGGTTCGATTAGAGACTTCAGCCTGTCCATTCGCCTGGGGATGTCCCACTGCCACAAATCGTTGGGTCATTTTCATGCCTTCACAGAATTGTCGTGTTTTCGCCCCGCAGAATTGGGTCCCATGTCTGAAATGAGGATCCTGGGAGCTCCGTAGCGGCAGCAAATATTCTTCCATAGGAATTCAATCACCTTTGCTTCATCTATTCGCGCCACCGCTTTGGCTTCAACCCATTTGCTGAAATAATCCACCGCCACAATAATGAACTTCTTTTGCGCTTTTCCCCGAGGAAATGGGCCGACGATGTCGATTCCCCATTTGTCGAAGGGACATGGGGACTGCATTACGCCCAGGGCTTCAGCGGGGACGTGGATTCTGGGACCATACATCTGGCAGTTGCTGCACCTTCTGACCAGGTCCTTGGCATCTTTGATGATGTTGGGCCAGAAATACCCAGCCCTGACTACCTTCCTAGTGAGGGACTTGTATCCCGCATGGTCTCCTGCGCATCCTTCGTGAATCTCTTCTAGTATCTTCTTGCCTTCCTCTTTGGAGAGACACCTGGCGTATGCGTGTACAAAGGACTTTTTGAAGAGGCAATCGCCTATCAGGCAGAATCTCTGTCGGTACCCCCTCCTATCTCTCTGGTTGAAGTTCTTTAAAGCGGTTATGATGGGGATCCTCCAATCGTCCCTTTCTTCTATGTCCGCCACGAACTCCCCAATTCCCTCCTTGTCAACAGAGAGGTAGGTAATACCTTCTTCCTTAATCGTTGGTCCCGAACTCGCCACCTTTGCTAAGTAATCAGCCTTGTGGTTCTCATCCCTGCGGACCTGCACAACTTCACAAGAATCAAAAACTTTTGTTAGCCCTTCAACCTTTTTACCGTATTCGACCATCTTTTCATCTCTCGCTTCGTAATTTCCTTTCACTTGTTGTACCACCAATTGCGAGTCCGAAAACAGAGTGACATCCCGTGCTCCCAGCTCCTTAGCGATTCGTAGGCCGTGGATAAGGGCTTCATATTCCGATTCGTTATTCGAGGCCGGAAAATGAAAGGTGATGGCGAAGCGGAGTTCTTCTCCCTCAGGGTTGATGATGAGAACTCCTGCCCCTGATCTTTGAGAAGTGGCCGATCCATCCACGTATACCTTCCATTGGCGTTTTGGAGGTCCTCTAGTGGTTTCGAGGACGAAGTCTGAGAGGGCCTGGGCTTTTATGGCGGTCCTTCGTTCGAACTCCACATCGTACTCCCCTAGTTCGATCGCCCATTTCACCAATCTTCCTGACAGATATGGTTTGTCCAATGTCTGCTTCAGAGGGAAGTTAGTTCGTACTTTCACCTTGTGCGATAAGAAATATGGACGGAGCCGGCGGGCGGACGTCATTACTGCTAAGGCGGCCTTCTCAACCTCGGAGTATCTAGTTTCCGCATCAAGCAGCACTTTACTCACGAAATAGATGGGCTTCTGGGAGGTCTCTTCTTCTTTTAATAGGACGGAGCTTATTGCGTGGTCCCCTATGGAGAAGTATAATAACAGCACGTCCCCTATCAGCGGTTTAGTCAGGAGGGGGTGTTGTGGAGGTACTCCTTCAGTTCTTCAAAGGCTTGTTGACACTCCTTGGTCCACTCGAATTGCTTGTTCTTGCGCAGTACCTTGAAGAAAGGTAGGCTTCTCTTGGCTGAGTGGGATATAAATCGACTAAGGGCTGCTAACCGCCCCGTGAGCCTCTGGACCTCCTTGATGCCCTGGGGGGCTGCATCTCCAAAATGGCTTTGACCTTTGCGGGGTTGACTTCAATGCCTCGTTGGGTCACCATATAACCAAGGAACTTTCCCGCTCTTACTCCGAACGCACATTTTTCGGGATTCAGCTTCATGCCGCTTCCTCTAATGGCTCCAAACGCCTCCTCCAGGTCCCTGGTATGATCGGTGAGATTTACGGATTTTACGAGCATGTCGTCCACATACACCTCCATGTTCCGGCCCAACTGCTGTTTGAAGACCTTGTCCACCATCCGTTGGAATGTGGCCCCCGCGTTTTTAAGTCCGAAGGGCATCCGAACGTATCCATATGTTCCCCCTGGCGTCACAAAACAAACTTTGTCAAAATCATTTGAATCAAGACTTACCTGGTGATAGCCCTGGTAGGCGTCCATCATGCTGAGGACCTCACATCCCGAAGTAGAATCCACTAGCTGGTCTATTCTGGGCAGTGGGTAATGGTCCTTGGGGCAGGCTTTATTGAGGTCCCTGAAGTCGATGCACATCCTCCATTGCCCATTTCCTTTTTTCACCAAGACAGTGTTGGCTAACCAGGTGGGGAACTGGACCTCCTGAATGTGGCCTGCCTGGAGTAACTTGTCGACCTCCACCTTCAGGGTTTGCGCCCTCTCGACCCCACACTGTCGGAGCCTCTGCTTAACGGGCTTAGTGCCAGGTATTACGTTCAGGTGATGTTTGGCTATATCAGGGCGGATTCCTGTCATCTCCTTTGGGGAAAACGCGAACAGGTCCGCGTTCCTCTGCAGGCATCCCACCAGCTCCTTCGTGGCTTGTTCCCCCAGGTGTGTCCCAATCTTGGTAGTCTTCCCTGGTTGATCGGGGTACAGCTCCACGTTGGCTAGTTCCTCATCTGGTTCCGGTTGCAAACTCGTAGGTCCCCCTCCTTCAATTTTGATCCTTTTGTCCCTGCCACTCCCCTCTCTGATGACTTCTTTTCCCTTAGTCACCGCCTTGACTTCATTAGCATAGCACCGGCGGGAGCTCTGCTGGTCCCCCAGGATTTCTCCAACATGTTCCCCTGCTGGGAACTTGATCTTCAGATGGTAGGTGGAAGGGATGGCCCTGAACTCATTGATGGCGGGTCGTCCCAGGATGACGTTATAGGAGGAGGAGATGTCGACCACAAGGAAGCTGATCATTTTTACCACCCTAGCTGGATCTCTCCCCATTCCTACAGGTAGCGTTACTTCTCCCATAGGCTGTATCCCAGGTCCCCCGAACCCGTATAGGGCGGTGGAAACGGGCCGTAGCTCCACTCCTAGGTCCATCTTCTTGAAGCAGTCTAGGAATAGAATGTCCGCCGAGCTCCCCCCGTCTATGAAGACTCGGGACACGTCGTATCCGGCGATATCGGTCGTGATGACCAGGGCATCGTTGTGCGGCCTAGTAATGTGTTCTTCATCCTCTGGTCCGAATTGTACATTTGCGATAGCTTCCGTTGCCCTACTAATCCCCATGGACGAAGCTCCCCCGTTGTCCTAGCATAAGACTTCCTAGCTCGATTGGAATCCCCGCCATTGGGACCTCCGACGATGATTAATATGGGGGCCCTAGGCGGTCCTGGAGGGCCTTTGCCCACTGGTGGTGGCAGCGGCCTCCCCTTGTTCAGCGCAGGTCCCCCTTCCTCTTTTTCGTTTTTCCGGGGACTGGGCTCAGGTCCTTTTGGGACGAACTCCTTCAGGTGTCCGGCCTGTATGAGTCTCTCTATTTCATCCTTCAAATGATGACAGTTATTAGTATGATGTCCATACTCATTATGGAAACGACAATATAAACTAGAGTAGGGCCTAGAAGGTCCTGAAGATCCTGCGAGGGGCTTTCTCCAGGCAGGGTGACGTCCCGCGACAGCTAGGACCTCCTCTGGGTTAGCACGCAGCGGTGTGAACCTCCGTAGGGCTCTGGGAGGAGATACCCAAGGCTCTTTGGGGGGTAATCGTACAGGTGGCCTCCCATGTCCTTGGTTCCTCGTAACCCCTTCCTTTTTCGGCGTGGTCGTCTGCTTTTCTTCCTGTGCTTTGGCCATCTTGCTCTCCTCCAAGTTGATATACTTGTCGGCTCTTAACAATAGATCTTCGAAGGTTGGCGGCGGTCTCTTGGACAAGGAAGCGAAGAAGTCTCCGTCACGAAGTCCGTTTATCAGGGCGCTAACTTTGACGGATGATGTGGCTGTCGGTACCTCCAAGGCTGCAATGTTGAATCTGCTTATGTACGCCCGCAGACTCTCATTTTCTCCCTGTCGTACTTGAAAGAGCGACATATCGGACTTAGGCTGCTTCCTGGCACTTGCAAACTGGGTGATGAATAGTAGCTGGAATTCTTCAAAAGATTTGATGGATCCGGGTGCTAGCTGGCTGAACCACTGCTGGGCCGCTCTTACCAAGGTGGTCAAAACACTCTGCACTTAACTCCATCCGAGAAATCGTGGAGCAAGATGGTATTTTGGAAGCGTAGGACGTGTTCCACAGGGTCCGTTGTCCCATCGTACTCGTACGGCAGCTGTTTGAAGTTAGACGAGACTTCCCCCACCAATAACTCTTTCGCAAAGGGCGTTCCGGCCACCAGCCCCTCTCCAATCCTCGGGGGCATGGTTCTGCTTCTGACACCGTCCACTACTTGCTTTAGGTCCGCCAGTTGCTCCCGCAGCTCCTTTTCTTTTTTGGTCCAAGCCTCCTCCTTTTCCTCTGGGTGCAGCGTGACCCTTTTCTTTCTTTTGGAGCTCCCCTCTCCTGTGGCATGGCCTGGGGTTTTGCTGACAGACTCGATGGAGATCAACGTGGGTGCCCGAGCATCCTTTTCTGACGGGTCTGCCTTTTTCGGCTCCTCTTCCTTCCCCCGTGCTCGTTCCGCAGTTCCCTCTGGTTCCCTAGGATGTCTGGGGGGCCCTTCCTCCTTCCTCGATTCACTCCCGGACTCGGCCGGTCGCCTGCCATGTTCAGAAGGTGTGGCCTGGGGTTGCGGTTGCGTCTCATTTTCCCCGGTCACTTCTGTGAATTTACCGTCCACTCGTTCGATCTCGACACGTGGCTGGGCCTTCTTCCGTTGCTTCCGTTTCTTCCTTCTTTCGGCCAAAGTACTGTTGACAGTGTTGCGCACCAGGAGGTCCAATTGTGCGACAGTCAGGGTGATCGGCATTTCTGGTGGTATTACGCCAGGAGTAGGCGTCGGGATAGCAGTCTGCCCTACCGGATCGCCTTCCGCGACCTCCTGAAACTGCGAGTCCAGGTTCTTTGGTATGGATGAGCTTCCTTCCATCAGCGCTTTCGTGCTTCCTACCTCGTCCCTGCAACACAGAAAGAGAAAAAGAGGATACACCAGAAATTTTTCCAACGCTGCCTCGTACCTTGCTGAATAATTTTCTCACGCCTTCAACTCCTACTTCCCACAGACGGCGCCATTTGATATGGGGCCAACCCAACCAACGATATTTGTAGCTGTGGGGCTCTGGATACTAAGTTAGCGGTAGATTAATTATGCGATTTTATAGGTATGTGAGGCGTCGTGGGTGCTAGGACGTAGATTTGAAAGAACAGGGATTTACGTGGTTCGAATCCTTTCGGATTCTACGTCCACGGGGCGCTGGGAACTCTCTTTCACTAAGCAATAACGACTTACACACTCAAACAATCCTCACTTTCACTCCTAAAATACAGAAAATACGCTTAGACTATGTGAAGAGAGAATAGTGCGTGAATAACTCTGTGTATCAAGTGAATCCTCTGGAAAATATGACTAAGTCTTTATTATATAGCAGTTCCCGCCGCCTGTCTGATGCCTTGTCCCAGGATTTCTGGAGGGACGTACTACCTAGGGGCCTAGGAGAGATGACTGATTGTCTGATGGAATGACTCCTGCGATAGTTGCAGCAATCTACTCAGTAATATCCTCCTGTAATAGAGTGACACGCGTCCCCGCAATCTGTCATCCTTCTTTCTCACTGTTCCTGTACCCTTTTACTCAGCGGTTCTTGTTCTTTTGTCCAGTCAAGACTGGTGCCCGCTAGGTCCCTGCAGGTCCTTTCTCCCAGACAGATACTTCACCATGGGCTTTCTTCTTCATGGGCTTCATTGGGCCTTCTCTTATTTGCTTTTTTCCAGCCCGGGCCAATTGAGTCCACATCAGCATAATATATTTAGGTACGGTAAAACAACAAACAATTGTATTTTTCTATATAAAGCCCAAATCCAATATACGGCCACGCCCCAAGCCCATATACTAAAACAAGCCCGGCCTGTAATAATTTAGCTTGTTGACCGTCGTCGTCCTTCTTACAATCAAGTAGAAATGAAGATATAAGAGAAATAATTGAAAATGAACTATGCTATGATGAAGTGATCCAAAATAAATGGAATCTATGTGTCATTCACATTCTTGTATTTGTCTTCAAAATGGATATTGATAAATGATTCCATTGTTGCTGAAAATTGAAGCTTATTCGAGTAAAAGGCGTGCCTTCTGCATCAACAAGCATTTTTTTCGCCACTAGCGTCACTTTTCTTATCAACAAACGCGTACTCACTCTCTCTCTCTCTGATATTTTCCTTTTTTTTTATTTCTTTCTTCTGAAAATAGGATAAGAGCAAGAGATTTCTCTTTTTTCAAACTCTATGGATGGATAAAGTGGCATATCCCTAAATTCGTATTATGAGGCTCAAGATTTTTCCAGTAGTTAGCCAAGATAACAAGTAGCCTAGCCCATAAATTGTCTTTCGGAGATAGTCCTGGAGTTTTAGATTCATTAGAAAATCATCCTACTATTTCAGTTTTTGTCAAATTGGTCCCTCGATTCAGTTCTTATCTTCGTCGTATCTTTTACTGTCTGTTGTCGATTTTAGTCGATTCCCTAAAGTTAAGGCTTCGGTGTATAAATACCAACCCTGCATATATTATTTGGGGCAATTTGACATTAAACTCAAACTATATGAACTACTTTGATATTTAGGTCTGTATTTGGGGTTGAAAAATAATTTTTGCAGGTGAGCTACAAATATCCCTCATTACATAGAGAGACAGACGCACACACGTCAAAGAGAGTTAGCTGAGGGGAAGATGGCGGATATTACAAGAAAACAAATTTTAACCACAACCAAACAAAAAATCACAATGCTTTTCTCGAGCTGTATATTATCTCCCTCACCTTCCTCATTTATACCTTCTCTATTCAACTCCTTTCTTTAGTATTTGCTTCAAATCCGAAAACCCTTTAAAGCTTTTGGTGGAATTGTTAAGAGCTTCATTATTGTTTTGGCATTTGATTATTAGTATACCAGCAAATTTCGAGCTGATCGATAATCATACATAGAAATGGCTGCAGCCATGGCTTCTACTGTTGTTAATTTTGTGCTCTATAGCAACTTGAAATCAGCGGAGAAGCATCAGAGCTTTAAGGTTGCTCCTTCGAAGTTTTCCTTCGGCGTGGAGAGTACTCAGCTTCCATGCATTGTTCCCAGGAAAAGGTAAAGTTGTCTTCTTTTTGTTGTTGTTGATGGCATAGCTGCTTCTAGTTTCTGTTCAGTTTTCAAGAATTCTTGCCTTAATCATCAGTTTCATTATGTCTGAATCCTCGTATAAGGTAATACTTGCTCCTTCATTTGATTGTTCATCAATTGGCTTTTCAGATGTTGGGTGGGGTGTGTTTGTACTTAATTGCTGAAATCAGTTAGATCTGTGCATATATAGTGATGAAAGAGTGATCATTTTTCTAGTGTCGCCAATCATATCTTTTCATTACAAGCATTTTCCAGCAATCTTGGAAGGAAAGCGAATATTTTGTTCTTCACCTCATCCCATTAATACAACCAACTCATTTGTCGGTATTCATTAGTTAATGAAGTCGACAATTCCTGATCTTTTATGCCACAGCTTGTTGTCGGGAAGCAATTTCCTCGCCAAAGCAGCTACGACAATTGAGGTATTCTATTCAGACGAGTTGGTTAATCTTAATCATATGTTTTATTACATCAATTCTTGCTTTTGTCCCTTTAGGACGGTAGCCCTCAAGAAACTGACGTGATCCCAACGCCCGTCGTCGTCATCGATCAAGATTCCGACCCAAACGCTACCATCGTTGAGATCACCTTCGGCGATCGCCTTGGTGCTCTTCTTGACACTGTAAGAAAAACGTTTGTCTCTTTCTTCAGTTCTTGACTATTGCTGGGAAGTTGTGTAAGATTTGGGATCTTTCCATAGCTTGAAATACTTCAATTTCGCAGATGAAGGCTCTGAAGAATCTTGGACTGAACGTTGTCAAGGCGAACGTGTACCTCGATTCTTCAGGCAAGCACAACAAGTTTGCTATCACTAAAGCGTAAGTCCTTCCTTATTCATTTCTTGATTCGCTCCTAGAGTCAAATGATGGTTCATTTTATTTTTTAAAGACAAAACTGATCTTTTTTTTTTATTGGAATTCTGATTTTTGTCAGGTCGACGGGCCGAAAGGTCGACGAAGCAGAGTTGCTCGAGGCTATTCGTTTGACAATAATCGACAATATGCTTCAGTACCACCCCGTATATCTCCCCTCTTCATGATTCTTTTTTTTATTTATTTTCTTGATATTTTCTAGAATATGTAGTGCTTACATGAGTTAATCCTTAGGAATCGAGTTCCCGACTGGCAATGGGAGCTGCATTTGGCGCTGTGCAGCCAACTGAGACGGTAATTAATCAATGAGCTTGATCTTAATTTCCTGTTAAATTCATTTATCAAAATACTATTTATTCCGTGTATTGATTGGCGTAATTCAGATCGATGTGGACATAGCGACTCACGTCCACGTCTACGACGATGGCCCAGAACAAAGGTAAGCTGAATTCAGACAGACGTTAGCTGTTCTTGCAAGTTATCATATAATGTTAGAAAGATTGCAAAAAAGACATGATTTTTTTTTTTTAATTTGTGATGTAATTTTTTCGTAGCTTGCTTGTAATTGAGACTGCTGATCGACCGGGATTGTTGGTGGATTTAGTGAAGACTATTACCGACATAAATGTGGACGTTAAGTCTGGAGAATTCGACACTGAGGTAAAAATGGGGTTCAAACGTTGCTTTCTTACAGTCGATCGAGGTCGTGTATGAATTTATTATATCTTTGCTTGCTGTCAGGGATTATTGGCTAAGGCGAAATTTCATGTGAGCTACAAGGGAAAACCCATCATCAAGCCTCTTCAGCAGGTAAAAGAAAACACATAAAAAAACTTTTGCAAATTCATATGTTTACGATTAATGTCTTCTTCTACTAGCTTCGATTGAGATTTTTCGATATGTGTCATCGCAGGTGATTGAGAATAGCTTGAGATACTACCTGAGAAGGCCTTTCACAGAAGAAGCCAGCTTTTGATCGATTCACTGGTTATTATTAGAACCTTTACTGCAAAATAACTTCTTGCAAGAATGACATGCAAAGATTGTATTTTTATTACATAACTTGCTGCACAATTATACATATATGTCCGTTGATCTGATAGAAAGAGGTGTAAAGCCCAACGAAAATAGACCAAGAACATCTAAAAAGCCCGACAAGGAACACACAACAACTTCCCACCTAAAATGATAAGTTTTGACGAAAACAAAAAGGAAAAAATTGGAAGTTTATCACCGCTAGAAGCTGTAACGTGTAAGAACCAAGAGTCTTTGGGTGTCTACAAGTGTCCGTAACGGCTTAAAAATGCGACCCTTTTCCAACTTTAAAAGCCCCAGACAGTGCATTAACACTAAGAGTACTGATGACGCACTTGTCTTCAAAAATAGAAAAAACACGACACAGTTTTTGATTATTACATCAGCGTATTCATATTGAAGGGATTCTTCCTTAGCTCTTTCTTGCTTGGGCTCAGTTCAGAGTCTTAGGTCATGGAGCTATGGCGGAAAATGGTTTTGCCTCTAAAGAGGGTTTGGATTGGTGTTTCTGCACGCGTTAAAGCTCGAAAGAACGGTTTGTTTTTACTATTTAATTTAATACTGAACTGAGTTAGGATTTACTGTCACATTGAATTTGAAATGGTTTTCTTGAACATTCACAACACTCGCACACAGATGTCTGAATATATATGTATACATATATATATATATATATATATATATATATGCGTGTGTACATATTCCAAGACTGAATCTTGTATCTTTAACTGGGATATTATGTCGGTTTCTGGAAATTTATGTCTTTGTTAGTACATACGGTAATCTTTTTCTTTTTCTGATGTTAATATGATCATTCTTTTTATCATTACATTAGATATCTCGTAAAGATCGATCGATCAGCTCAATATTATGAGCGAGTTCATCCTTTTTTTCCCTTCTCTTTTTTTTTTTTCAATTCCAAGAATGGGATTTACTTGCATCTTTCGCTTGCCTTATGGCCCACACTAATTTAAGTTCCAATTAAGATATCCTAGTACGAGGATTAGGACAGCTTAACCGAATTAGTTGGTCACCATATGGGACTGTTAATAATTACTTGCGCGTAGAGAAGAAAGATACATATGAATATGAATGACCTTTTTTCAAATTGATTCTCAATTTATTACAGGCGTCGTCGGCCTTTTGAAACTCCACGACGACATAGAAACCTGCGAGTACGAAGATGTCCAAGTCATGTGGGAAATGCTGCAAGAGAACCACCGCCGCCGCCCGCCAAAGCCCGCACCACGCCGCCAAGCCCAAACTCATGAGACGGTTCTAATCTAAGAGTAATAACGCCACGTGGCCGATCCATGCATATCCTTCGCTACAGATCTAAGTACAGCCTAGGAAGATGAATAAAAAAGAGAAACTATATATGTTGTGTAAGTATTGTATGTATACTATATTCCATTTCTGGGGTTTTTTCCGATCTTCAAAAGAAAAAAGATGGTTTCTTTTTTATTCTTGGACAGCGTACAAGAATATTAGGAGAGATTAGTGGAAGGAAGGAAGAACTATTCAAAGAAAACCAAATCCCATTCACCAAAATAGAACACAAACACACATCATAAAACGGGGAAAAAAGAAACACCCTAAAATCGAACATCTCGTAAGAAGACGAAGAAATAATCAGATCCAAAAATGGACGACACCTTCGAAGACGACGAAACTCCGCCCAAGAACAAGAACAACCCAGCAACAAAAACCATTATCCAAAGGAAAGAAATGGCCCTATCATGCATGCTAAACACAGAAGTCGGCGCCGTCCTCGCCGTCCTCCGTCAATCCCCCTCCTCCGGCGCCGCCGCCTACCACCACCACCCCGACGAACCCAACGACGCCTCCTTAATCCAATCCCTTCGATCCCTCCGTTCCCTCCTCTACAACAATTCCGCCCAATCTCAACAATGGCGCAAAATGGACCCTCTAGTCTACCTCTCCCCCTTCCTCGACGTCCTTCAGAGCGAGGACATCCCAGCCTCGGCCACCGCCGTCGCCCTCCACTCCATCCTCAAAATCCTAAGGCTCGGAATCTTCGACCACAGAAACTCCGGCGCCAAGGAAGCCATAAACTCCGTCGTCCTCGCCGTGACGAGCTGCCGACTCGAAAAGACGAGCCACGCCGCCGAGGAAGCAGTCATGATGCGCATTCTTCAGCTCCTAACAGCAATAATGAGGCACGAGTCGTCGATCCTACTAACCGATCAGTGCGCGTGCACGGTGGTCAACACGTGCTTTCAGGTGTGTCAAATTTCCTTAATGGGCCGGACCGAAAGTGTTGCCCAAATAAGAGATGAGTTTACATGCTAAAAGCAATTGGTGGTAGATGGCTCATCTACTTATATAGGTACGAGATCCTCAATTCCACAGGTGTTTCACTATGTATTCCAACTTATGAAAAATAGTCACCTCCCCTAACAATTATTCAAACATAATATCATTACACCGAGTGTTAAAACACAAAAAAGATAATTTTTGACGTGTAGAGAGAAATATGTGTAATATTGATTTGGAATACCCGGTGGAATAGAGGACCCCAAGCCACCTATATGCCGCTCAAACACTCATCAATTATGCGATGTGGGACACGTGTATTTATTAGGATTTTGTAATTCTTAACAAAGGTGGTTCAGCAGTCGGCCGGGCGAGGGGACCTCCTTCAGAGGAGCGCGCGCTTCGCCATGCACGAGCTCGTACAGGTCGTCTACTCGAGGCTCCCCGATATCGAGGTCAGGGAGTGGGAGAATTCTGAGTCGGACACGGAGGATAATTCCCTCGACGCCTCTTACGGCGTGGGCTCGTTCGTCGATATTTTCCAGTTCTTGTGCTCTCTGCTCAACGTGATCGACGTCGTGGACGCCGAAGGGATGATGACGTGTCAGGGCGCCGCCGACGAGAATATACAGCTTTTCGCTTTGAATTTGATAAACTCGGCGATCGAGCTCAGCGGGGAAAGCATAGGGAAGCATCCTAAGCTTCTGAGGATGATTCAAGACGATTTGTTTCATCACCTGATTCATTATGGGACGTGCTCGAGCCCGTTAGTTCTTTCCATGATTTGCAGCATTGTTCTCAACTTATACTACTTCCTTTCCAGGTATGGATGTGGTTATACTGAAATGCACGATATTATCCAATGGTTTTTTATTGCGCGAAACCCCTTGTGCTGTGTTAAACTAGCATCGTACTCCCTGAGTTGTATAAAAACTAACGTCATACCCCCCAATAAGGGGGTGTACATGACAAGGAGCGCATGATTGAATAAACCTCGGTGGGTTTCTCAATTTTCAAACTATAGGGGTTTTGGTGCTTTTGTCTGAACCAAGATGAACCAACCTCTTTTTTTTGCTCAGGTCGATTCGCCTTCAATTAGAGGCATTCTTCTCCTTCGTACTGTTTAGGGTTCCGAGCCCGGGAAACTCGCTACAGCTCCAAGAAGTTGCCGTGGAAGCCATCACGAACTTCTGTAGGCAGCCGAAGTTCATCATCGAAGCGTACGTAAACTACGACTGCGACCCTACTCTGAGGAACGTCTTCGAAGAGATGGGAAAACTGCTCTGTAGGTACGCTTTTCCGACGAACGGAGGGCTCACGACGAGCATCCACGTCCAGGCGTTCGAGGGATTAGTGTCCATCTTCCACAACATAGCAGACAACATCGACAAAGAAGAAGATTCGAGCCCCGCCGCCGGGCCCTACCATGTAGAAATTTCTAGCTACGTTCCTTTCTGGGAAGAAAAAACGAAGGAAGAAGGCGAAGAAAACGATTCTTCTTGGGTGGACTACGTTCGCCTGAGAAAGGTCCAAAAAAGGAAGATTTTGATCGCCGGGAATCACTTCAACAGAGACGATAAGAAGGGATTGGAGTACCTGAAGATTTCCAGGCTGATCTCCGACCCGCCCGACCCAAAGGCGTACGCCGTTTTCCTGCGATACACGCCGAAGCTCGACAAGACGACGATCGGCGATTACTTGGGGGACGCCGACGAGTTCCACGTTAGGGTTCTCAAGGAGTTTACCGAAACGTTCGACTTCACTGGGATGGTCCTCGACACTGCGCTTCGAACTTACCTGGAGACTTTTCGACTGCCAGGCGAATCGCAGAAGATACAGAGGATCCTCGAGGCGTTCTCCGAGCGATTCTACGACCAGCAGTCGTCGGAGATCTTCGTCAGCAAAGACTCGGTTATGATCCTCTGCTACTCGCTCATCATGCTTAACACGGACCAGCACAATCCCCAGGTGAAGAAGAAGATGACCGAGGAAGAGTTCATCAGAAACAACAGAGCGATAAACGGAGGCAACGATCTTCCCAGGGAGTACTTATCCGAGCTCTTCCACTCCATAGCATCGAGCGCTATCAAGCTCGAGAATCAGTCGTTCGCGCCGATCGATATGAACCCTAATCGGTGGGTGCAGCTGATAAATCGGGCGAAGAAGATAAGCCCTTTCGTCACCTGCGAATACGATCGAAGGCTGGGAAGGGATATGTTCGCAGCCATCGCGGGCCCTTCGGTCGCCACGCTGGCGGCGGTCTTCGAGCACTCTGACGACGAGGAAGTTCTGCACGAATCGGTCGAGGCTCTGTTTTCGATCGCCAGGATAACTCAGTACGGGCTCGAAGACACCTTAGACGAGCTACTCTGTTCCTTCTGCAAGTTCACGACTCTGCTCAACCCTTACGCCTCGCCCGAGGAAACTCTCTACGGTTTCAGCCACGACATGAAGCCGAAGATGGCCTTAATGGCTGTTTTCACAGTAGCGAATACGTTCAAGGATTCGATTCGCGGAGGGTGGAGGACGATCGTCGACTGCTTGCTGAAGCTAAAGAGGCTGAAGCTGATTCCTCAGTCGGTTCTTGAAGCAGAGAGCTCTCCTCCTTCGCAGGAGAAGGTAGAGTCGAGCTTGATTTTTCCCGGGCAGGAACACAAGTTTGGTAAGAGGGGCCAAGGTTCGAGCATCATGGGACGTTTCCTCAACTTCATGTCCATGGAGAGCGCAGAAGAAGCGCTGACGTTGGGGTACAGCGAATTCGAACAGAACATGAAGATCATACAGCAGTGTCGTATAGGGAGCATCTTCAGCACTAGCTCGAAATTGCCCGTCGATTCTCTGTTAAACCTCGGGCGGTGCATACTCTTCGCAGCTGCTGGGAAGGGGCAGAAGTTCAGCACGCCCGTCGAAGAAGAAGAAGCAGTCACCTTTTGCTGGGAACTGATAAGCTCCTTAGCTTTCGCAAATTCCCACAGATTCTCTGCGTTTTGGCCTTATTACCACGAATGCCTCCTCGAAGTAGCGCAGTTCCCTCTCTTCTCGCCGATCCCATTTGCAGAGAAAGCCATAGTTTCGCTGACGAAAACCCTCCTCAAAATCCTCGCTTCGAATCAAATCGAGCCCTTCGAAGAGCTCATCTTCAAGTCCATAAACCTAATGTGGAGGATGGAGAAGGAGATCCTCGACACTTGCTGCGAGTTTCTAGTGCAGGCCGTTAGCAGAATCCTTACGGAGTTTCCCGACAGGTTAAGGACGAACCTAGTATGGATGTCAACCTTGCATCTTTTGTCAGTTACTGGTCGTCACCAAGAAACGTACGATCAAGGAGTTAACAGCTTGATCAAGCTCATGTCTGAAGCTTCAACCCACGTAACGAGGACGAACTACAGCTACTGCGTAGACTGCGCGTTCGCCTTCGTAGCGCTGAGAAACAGCAGAATAGAGAAGAACATCAAAGTCATGGATCTACTCGCCGACACCGCGAGCTTGCTAGTCGAATGGTACCGCTCGGGCTATTCGGATCCTGGGAGTTCGACGAGCATCGCCAGCAACGCGAGCAATTCTTCGGCGGAGGAAAGCGGGAGAAGCGGCAATCCGGTGAACTTTTTGCTGAAGCTCGGCGAAGCGCTGAAGAAGACAAGCTTGGCGAGGAGGGAAGAGGTGAGGAACCACGCTGTGATCTCGGTGAGGAAGAGCTTTCTGCTGGCCGAGGAGATACTCTTCACACCTTCGAACTGCATAAACTCCTTCTACAGCGTCATCTTCGCCATGGTGGACGATCTGCACGAAAAGATGCTTCAGTACTCGAGGAGGGAGAATGCTGAGAGAGAGACGAGGAGCATGGAAGCCACTGTGAAGCTTTCCATGGAGGTTCTGACAGACGTTTACCTGCATTTCTTGAAGCCCATCTCTGAGAGCCCTAATTTCAGGACGTTTTGGTTGGGTATTCTGAGGCGAATGGACACTTGTATGAAGGCTGATTTGGGGGAGTACGGCGATTCGAGGATGCCCGATGTAGTGCCTGAGCTTCTGAGGAGCATTGTTATGACTATGAAGGAGAAGCATATACTTACGCTGAGCGGTGAAGATGATCTATGGGACACGACGTATTATCAGATACAGTGGATTGCGCCCGTGCTCACCGATGAGTTGTTCCCCGAGGGGCTGAAGAACAAGGATTAGTCTCTTCTTCTTCTTCCTTTTTTTGGAGACGATTAGAATAAGCTTACAAAGATTATGAGCAATAGATCAATGGCTAGGGTTGTAATGTAATCATCATCAGTAAGACCATCAATATAGAACTAAGATAAGGTTTTGCTGTAGACGTCATCACTGGTAACTGAAGTGGGAAGAAGTAAGGAATCAAGAAAAACTGATCATGCAATAGATTAAAACTGTGATTCTTACATTAAGTTGAACTGAACCTATATTTCCTGCTAGCATGCTAAGCTACGTGAATTATTCTTGGAAAACTGTGCTAGAGTTTACCCTCGGATTATAAATGAAAAGAAAGCTAAAAAATAATTTAAAAGTATAAAAAAATATGATCATACAACAGCTCCGTCGCATAACGTCATCTTCTCGTTTCAACGTGGTTTATTCTGAGATTCTCCCTCAAGTGCGTGTGTACTTATCTTCTCTAGAGACAATGGCCAGTCTTCGCCAAGTTTCTGCGGATTCAATTCCATAGCAACTCTGAAGTCTTGCAAAGTTACTGAAATTGAACGACTGTCACTATTTTGCAACTGAGGTTCATATCCTGGTCTGAGGCCATTGATTAGCTTCTTCGTATGAGGTTGTTGATTCTTGTAAGAAGAATCGTTCTTTGTCCCCGATCTTTCTCCAACAAGTTCGATGCAAGACCTGATTAGCCCCTTCAGGTAAAAATCTAAACCACGGTTAAGTATTTCTGCACAATCCTCTGACACCCCTTTAAGGCCCTGAAATACTGCAATGTTCTCCATTTTCTCCCTCAATTCAACATTGTCTAACAGAGCACCCCGAGAAAACATGTCTGAAGATCGTTTGCTATTTCCTTGGAGAGGACTCTTTGCAGATTCATGGGTTGCATCGTTTCTAACTAATACATCAACCTGGGCCTTTCTCAGTTCAAGGGATGAACTATCTTGCGATATCCCCACGTTTGACATGTTAGAAACATGAGATGCTAAGATCAGATTTTCATTCTCAGAAGTACGAGCGAATTCTTGATGATTCTGTTCCAATACAACATCAGAGTCGCCTGACTTATCTGCAGTAACTCGAGGAGCAAGTTGAGTCTTTTCTTGGGCACTGCAATGCCTCGAAACGCCAGTTCTTGGCTTTCGAGGCGAAATAGGTAAAATACCGTGGGACCCATTTGGGTGGTAGCCATCGCCTACGATCTCCTCAGAACCAAATTGTAGGCCATGTTTCGAGGCATCGTCCTTGAAAAGGGTTGGTGGAGGAGATTTTGCAGTACATACGTTTTTAAGTATCGAAGAGACGAACTGATTGTGAAGTGGGATATTTTCCCGTCCGAGGATTCTGAGACAGAGCTTATTGAACTCAAACTTTGTCATTTTCGAACTCAAGAACCGATGCAAGAAACTGAAGTACTGCTTAGATCCCTCGGACCCTAATTTCTTGACGAATTGAGCTTTCAACTCAGCAAGATTAACCCGTGAATGCTGCCGGGGAGGTTTCATGCCTTCTTCGATCCTTTGAAACTAAATATCCATACAATGGAGATAATGCAGCAGCAGTAATCACACGAAATTTTCAAGACGAACCGTTATTGTTTTTCTCCACCTCGAACAGCCCAATTTTGGTCACTGATATTTCATCCCTTGAACAACATTAATCAACCACTTGAAATCTCAATTTTAAGACACAACAGCAATGGAGGCTCAAAATTGCAATATTATCAAAGCTCCAAAACAGCAAAATTTCAGAAGATTTTCAAATCCGCCAAGCTCAAAATTCCTGGTTCAATACACAGACTTTATAGTTTGTGCAACCAAATAGAAGAAATCAAACACAGATACCTCCCTGAGACTCCAAGCAAATCACCATAATTATTCTGCACCCACGAACACGAAATCAAATGCCTCACCTTCAGCAGAAGATACTAAGCTCGATTCTCCGATTTCAGTCCATATATTGAAAACTCAAGCTCGAAGCATAATGCGTCAGAAATGCATAAAGATCGGAACTTTGCCGCGCCTCTCAGCTCACACAACCAAGAAATTAATGGGCTGGTCGAAACTCAGAATTCGAATTCAGGATAGAAACAAACAACAGAAACGAATGCTCTTAAGCTTCAGACTTCCATTCTAGTCTTTGTCTTCACTTCTTTGCAGACTACGAGGTTTCTTCATGCGATTTCTGTTCATCCCTCCACAAAATTTTGCTTCACAATCCCTTTTTCAGCTTTCCACTTCTACTTCAGTTTTTTCGAACTTAGTATATGATCCAATGAAATCCAAGAACCCTTTCGCCGTGCGTGTGTTTCTTTCTATTTTTTTCCCTTCGGTACGCCTCCCTGTTCCTTCTTTCTCTCTATTTTCCCAAGAAAGAAACGCTACTTAGTCTTGGACGTTAGCCTTGAATCATTGTACGTTGTGCTGGCATGAGTAATAACGCTCTGGTGCTATCAGTTTTCATGTTTCTTATTTTCGCAAGTGCTTCTTTCAACTAGTAGTCACAATTCTGTTGGCTGTTGAGAAGCCAAACTATATACATATATCAAAACATTAAGAAATCATAGATCCAATTATATAAATTTCTTTCATTAAATTTCTTCCATTCTGATTTTGTTAAACTTGCATAGGCTTAGCTAATCAATTCCCTATACTAGTGTTTCTTAAATAAGTAGCCATCTCCTCAGCTCCCTAAATTAGAGTTAGAATAGAACTAAGGCCATCTCCAACCATTCCTCTATATATAGAGTTGAAACAGTACAATTCCTCCAGATTTACAGTTTAAACAGTGGGGTTAAACTCCAACCATCTCCTCTATATTTTCCTCTATATATAATATTTCTTATTCCTAATTTAAGTAAATTGTTAAAAAATATTTATGTTAGAAAAATAAACTACAAACATAAATTCTAAATAAAAAATTAAGAATACAAAATTTAAATTATGAATTTAAAAACCTATAAAATCAACAATAAATAAAATTCGATTATATCAGAAAAATATTTTACTATTAAAATTATGCGTAAAATAAGAATAATTTATTTAATAAGTGGAATAAAATTATCATATATTTTTTTTATAACACTATGTTCTAAATTCTGTTAATTTTTTGTACAGTACCCTCTTTCTTTAGAAAATAAAGGTTTCATTTGATTATTGTAATTCATTATAACAATAAAAGTTTATTTATTCATTTATTAATAATTTATATTTAAATCTAAAATATACATTAAACAATGGAGACAACCTAGTTTTTTCTAAATTTAAGACTTGCGTTTCTGAAAAAAATTAAACTAAAATTAGAATTGACAAGATTGAAATTACTGGAAAGAATAAAATAAAATATTAGTGAAATTTAGAAAGAAAAAAGAAAAAGGAAATAAAGAAAAAAAAAAAAAAGAAAACAAAAAACATAAAGGTCGTCGTCTTCACTCTTCAGTTTCACTCACATTTGCTGCACCAATTTCTCCCAAATCCTCGCTCGTCTTCGTCGCCCATCCTAATCAAGCAAATTTCTTTTTTAATTAGTCACACAATGAAGAAGATTAAATAGAAAACATAAAAAAAAGGGATTGCGGGGTGAACAGTGCCCCGCAATAGGTAGCGGGGTACTGTAGCACCCGCTGTGGATACCGTGGCGTTTGGCGTACCCTTGGAGACTTCTCAACGCCATTCGTGGAGGGAAACGCCAGGAATGGCGTGTGGTTGGAGATGCTCTAATTACGTCGGCTACTTTGGTTAATGGAAATGCATGCCATTACATATTCGTGTCACTTTTGATTAGTTGATCTTTACAACTATAGCACCTTTGAGTTCTTGCTACTTCACAAAACATTCCACATGTAACAAATTCAAAGTCTTGTTACTTAATTCTTCATTTTATATAGAATGTTTTTTTTTTCGGAGAGGTTTTATATAGAATGTTGAAAGAAAGTGCAGTGACTTGTAATGATTAATTTATGCAATTAATGTCTTCATATATAAGGTAGAATAAACGTCCAATTCATGTTTCTAACGTGACTCTTTGCAAACCCTTTTTGTCGTTAAACTTTGTTCTTACTTGAAATCGAACCGCTTTCTTACCCTTCTTTATGGATTATCAATGCTTTGATCTTATGTTTTAGTCGTTACACTATACCAACCAGTTCCAAGAATCGGTAAGAACCTACGATGTAATGTACATGGCAATTTTCTTTCCTTTTTTTTATTTTTTCGAAATCATATTGATAAAACGTTAATACGCCGGCTTGAGCCCGTGCCTCAGGGCAGCTTCCCACACGAAGTCGATCTTATCCACGTCGAGCGCTCCAACTTCGTGGTGCTTCCATCCTTCTAGTAGGTGAACGACGCCCCCCGCATGGTATTGAAGCAAACAAAGCAAGGAGAAGATGATCAGGGATAGCATCACAGATTGAGATTTAAGTTCTTGGGCTTTCGTTTGAAGGAAGGTAAAAAGAAGCTTAAGTGCAAAAGGCGCGGGTTGTTAATTCAGCGACTAACTAATAAAGTTGCAATTGGTAGCGACGATTTCAGCTCAAGAGAAGAAGAAGAAAAGTGGCGGGAGTTATACCATATAAAATAACAGAAGCCACGCCATTTGAACTAATCAATTTACTCAATCTGTTCCACCCCCAAAATTTCTTTGCTGTACATTTCTTGATGCCTTTCCATTCAGAAGATAGAAGATTGATGTTCTTCTACTTCTTGATCTTTGTAATTTGTTGATCGATAATAAGAGATTACAAATCCTTGATCGTGGATGTAGGATTATTTGATCCGAACCACGCTAAACTTCTTGTCGACAATCCAATTAATCTTGATATGGTATCAGAGCGTTCTGCTCAAGCGCTGCGATAAATTTGGAAGAATTGAAGATCGATCAATCATCCGCACCTTACAATTGAGGCAAATCCATCGCAATCAAGCATGGCTACTAATCAGCAGGCGACTGATCCATATTATTTGAACATCAATGACAGCTCAGGGCCTCTTCTCGTGCATGAACAGCTCAACGGTGACAACTATGGAACTTGGAGCAGGTCTATGATGATAGCACTGATTGGCCGCAACAAAGAGGGCTTTGTTAATGGAGATTTACAACCACCTGCAGCAACGGACAAGGACAAATTAGCCGCGTGGAAAAGGAATAACAGTGTTATCATTTCTTGGATTCTAAATTCGGTGACTAAGGAGATTTCTGCAAGCATCTTATACAGTGCGTCCGCGAGAGATGTATGGGTTGATTTGGAGGAACGGTTTGGGCAAACCAATAGACCAAGGATTTTCCAGCTAAAGAAGCAGCTTGTGAATCTAGCGCAGGGAAGCAATAGCGTTGCTGTCTACTACACTCAATTAAAGACTCTGTGGGAAGAGCTTGCTAATTACCTGCCAACGTGCCAATGCACCTGTGGTGGAATGAAGCTCATGAAGACTAAACTCGAAGAGGAGTATGTAATGGTTTTCCTCATGGGGCTAAATGACACCTACTCACAGATTAGAGGCCAGATCCTAGCAATGGACCCGCTGCCCTCGATTAACAAAACCTTCTCATTGTTGGTTCAGGAAGAAAAGCAAAGGTCGATGGCACTTGGACCCATTAGAGGCAGTGATGATCAATTCAATAGTATGGCGATGCTGGCCGCGAGGAAGAATCAAGATCAGGGCAAGAAAGCCTTTCCAGGTCAGAAGAAGGACCAGAGGCCAATCTGCACACACTGTGGGAAAAAGGGGCATACAATTGATAGCTGTTACCAAGTTCATGGATATCCACCAGGTTTTCGACAGAATGCCAAGTTCAAACAGGCAAGGATAAACCAGTCAGCTATGGACATGATACACACCTCCACCAGTCAGCAAGAAAAGAATCAAGAACTGGGACAGGGCAGCTCATTGATCCAGTTGCAGCTGACGCCCCTCCAACTGGATAGCCTCAGATCACTGATCAACCAGTCGAGCTGCATTCAGACACAGGAAGAAGTAGAACTCATGCACCAGGGAGATAAAAGAACTGGTATATGCCTTACATTTGATTTACCTGAACTAACCAGTGCAAATGTTTGGTTATTGGATTCCGGTGCCACCATGCATGTGACTGGTAATTTAGAACTGCTTAAGGATGTCCACAAAATCAGTAAGTCAAGGGTGATACTGCCTGATAATAGAATGATTGAGGTCAATCAAGCTGGATCTTTCAGATTAAACAAGCACATTATGCTGACAGATGTCCTGTTTGTTCCCCAATTTCGTTTTAATTTAATTTCAGTGAGTTCTTTAACCACTAACCAGCGCTGCAAGGTGCTTTTTGAGCCTAATTTCTGTCTGATACAGGATCATTCACACAAGGTGATTGGCAAGGGTAGACATATGGCAGGTTTATACACCATTCAAGCAGCCTCGGTCACTGGGGAAACTGCCAGTACAAATGACATTTCTGCTTATGCAAATGACATTTCTGCTTTCTTAAATAGAATGACTGTTAAACTTTGGCATACTAGGTTAGGGCACCCATCAAATAAGGTGTTAGATATGTTGAAAATACCTTTGGAGCATGATGGTAAAGTTTCAGGCAGTTACTGTAAAATCTGCCCGTTGGCAAAACAAAGAAGAACTGTTTTTCCAAGTGATACTAAAGCTGTGTGTTCGCCTTTTGATCTGATACATTGCGATGTCTGGGGGCCATTTCATGCTCCATCATACTTGGGGCATCAATACTTTGTCACCTTAGTTGATGATTATTCAAGATTCACTTGGTTATTCTTGATAAAACACAAGTCTGAGGCACAAATTGTTTTGCCTCATTTCCTAGCTTATGTAGAAACGCAGTTTGGTTGTAGGGTGAAAACCATTAGATCAGACAATGCTAGGGAACTTAATATGGCAGAATTGTTCAAAAGAAAAGGGATAGTTCATCACTTATCCTGTGTGGAGACACCACAACAGAATTCAGTAGTCGAGAGAAAGCACCAACACTTGTTGAATGTGGCGCGAGCTCTCTTCTTTCAATCTGGACTGCCCTTAGATTTTTGGTCCGAGTGTGCTCTAACTGCTACCTATCTTATCAATAGGACACCATCAGCCATGTTGTATGGCAAGAGCCCCTATGATATGCTATACCAGAAGCCATTCAATTATAATGTATTGCGAAGTTTCGGCTGCCTTTGTTTCTGTTCAACTCTTGCAGGCTCTAGGAAGAAGTTCGATCCAAGAGCACAAGAGTGCATCTTCTTAGGATATCCAGTTGGGATCAAAGGATATAAAGTTATGGATCTGCACACAAGAAAGGTCTTTATTTCGCGGGATGTGAAATTTATAGAGAGTGTTTATCCATTAAAGGGGCATCAGCATTCATCTTTAAACAGGGAGGACCCTTTTTCAAAACTGGTGCTGCCCAAATCACTTCTGTCACATTCAGAAAGGGACAGTCAGGGCTCCGTGCTTCCCACAGATCAGCAGGAATCATTGGAGGCACCTGAGGTTCCATTGCAGCACCAAGATAATAGCTCTGGAACAGAGGATTCACAACATCAGCCATTGCAGTCAGCACCAGAGCAAGCTACTGATCAGGGAGATTCTGATGTGGAATTCTTGGACGAAGATCTGCATCAATCAAGTTCTGATACCCCTGGACCTAGCACTAGATCAGGAAGACAATCAAAGAAGCCCTCCTATCTAGCAGATTACCACTGCAACAGTCTAATACCAAAACAGACCCCATACCCAATTTCAGCAGTGTGTTCAGACCAGAAGTTCTCAGGACAATTTCGAGCACTGATCCACAGCATTGCCATTAACCAAGAGCCCAAGACTTACATACAGGCATCACAATCAGATAAGTGGGTAAAGGCTATGGAGGAGGAGTTCAAGGCACTTCAAGAGAATGGAACATGGACAGTCATGAAGCTGCCAAAAGGTAAGAAATCCATTGGATGTCGATGGGTCTATAGGCTCAAATATAATTCACTTGGGGAGATAGAAAAATACAAGGCTAGACTTGTTGCTAAAGGGTACGATCAAAGAGAGGGGATAGATTACATCGAGACATTTGCCCCGGTAGCAAAACCAAGCACCATAAGAATGATCCTCTGTTTGGCTGCGAAGCTGCAATGGAATCTTGTACAGATGGACGTAAATAACGCTTTTCTCAATGGCGAGCTAACAGAGGAGGTGTACATGGACCTTCCCCAAGGATTCTACAAGGCATATGAAAGAGCAGAGCAGCCTAAGACAGTTTGTAAACTACACAAGTCCATATACGGGTTGAAGCAAGCTTCCCGCCAATGGAATAAAGCTTTTACTGTTGCTGTTAGGGAGTTTGGTTTTAATCAAACTCAATCTGACCATACATTATTTCTGAAAGGAAAAGGGGATCAACTCGTGGTACTTCTAGTCTACGTTGATGATATAATTTTGGCCGGGCCTTCCATCAAGGCAATTGAAGAAGCAAAGGCATTCCTTAAGGCACGGTTCAGAATTAAGGATCTTGGAGAGCTCAAATACTTCCTGGGAGTGGAGGTAGCACGAAGCGACCGTGGCATCTACCTATCCCAAAAACAATACACCTTACAGCTTTTGGAAGACACCGGCTATATGGGAGCAAAACCATTGGCGACACCTATGAGCCCAAGCCAAGCAGTTTCAGAAGCAGATGGAGACCTGCTGAGGGATCCTTTCCAGTATAGAAGGCTGGTAGGGAGACTTCTTTACTTGACATTTACCAGGCCGGATATTTCATTTGCGGTGCACAAACTTAGTCAATACATGGCAATGCCGAGAACAACTCATTTAACGGCCGTGCACCACCTACTTAGATATCTGAAGAGCTCCCCCGGACAGGGCATATTGTTAGCCTCAGATCAGAACTTTGAATTGAAGGCTTTCTCAGACGCAGATTGGGCTGCGTGCAAGGACACTAGAAAGTCCATTACCGGGTATTGCACTTTCTTGGGGAACTCATTAGTAACCTGGAAAGCGAAGAAACAGGCAACGGTTTCAAGATCGTCGACTGAGGCCGAGTACAGAGCCTTGGCAGCCACAGTTTCAGAGGTACTTTGGATTAAAAATTTGCTGGAAGAGCTAAGCATGCCACTCAAACAAACGCCAGCCCTATACTGTGACAACCAGTCCACTGTCAAGCTGGCATTAAACCCGAAATTTCATGAGCGCTCTAAACATATAGAGATAGACTGTCACTTTATTCGCCACCACATAGCAAATGGAGTAATTAAGCTGCTGTTTGTTCGCTCGGAGCATCAATTGGCAGACTTGTTTACTAAGCCTTTGCCAGCACCTATTTTGCGGGATCTACTACTCAAGATGGCTGTAGTTAATCTATACAATCCATCTTGTGGGGGCATATTGAAGCAAACAAAGCAAGGAGAAGATGATCAGGGATAGCATCACAGATTGAGATTTAAGTTCTTGGGCTTTCGTTTGAAGGAAGGTAAAAAGAAGCTTAAGTGCAAAAGGCGCGGGTTGTTAATTCAGCGACTAACTAATAAAGTTGCAATTGGTAGCGACGATTTCAGCTCAAGAGAAGAAGAAGAAAAGTGGCGGGAGTTATACCATATAAAATAACAGAAGCCACGCCATTTGAACTAATCAATTTACTCAATCTGTTCCACCCCCAAAATTTCTTTGCTGTACATTTCTTGATGCCTTTCCATTCAGAAGATAGAAGATTGATGTTCTTCTACTTCTTGATCTTTGTAATTTGTTGATCGATAATAAGAGATTACAAATCCTTGATCGTGGATGTAGGATTATTTGATCCGAACCACGCTAAACTTCTTGTCGACAATCCAATTAATCTTGATACATGGCACGCATGCACCACTCCTCTTCCCAGCGTATACTAATCACAAAAAAAAAAAATATATTCGATAAAAATGCTAAAGTCAGACGAAAAAATCGTCCACGTGAACGTTCTTTCTTGGCGGAAGCGTAGCAAACATACCTCGCAAGTTCCAAGCCCCTCGACGTCGTAGGGCAAACTCATAGCCGCTAATTTCCCATACGTGCAATCCCTTCGAAAAGGTATTATCGGCGGAACGACGAACTGGTGAAAATGCGTGCCAGCTGGCGCGTAGTACTGCTCCCTCGGTGTGGCCCACTTTCCGACGATCCATGTCTGAAAAAATTTCGATTCATTGCGCTTTAGCGTGCTTCCATATGTTAGTTTTTTTAAAAAACTTATCGTTTTTTATTATGTACTCTTATATAATTGGTATATGGTGGCTATAAACTGTCGCATTTGGTGATTATTTGCAATTTAGCCCCTTTATTTGTAATAATTAATTGAACAATTTTCATATCGCTTCTACTTTTTTATTTATTGTGCTTACGCCCCTGCGCATTACTTTTCTCATTATTATTTAAAAGAAAATAATATTTCATCATATACGCTAAAAATTATAAATCTCAAAATAAAAAAATTTAATATATTTTAAGCGCACGCATAGAATGTGCGAACGTACTAATTATTTTTATTACCTTGCAGTGCCTCGCCGCCTGGTATTTAGTGACTTGGACTAAGTACTCGCGGTGCTCCAAGGAAGCTTCTTTCTGTATTTTGCTGAACCTTTCTATGGATAGCGTGAGCATCTGCACATTATTTTCGGCGTATTTTATAGAGAGACCGTTTAAAGTTATTGCGGTCGATTTATCGATCCAATCTTCTTACCAAAACCCTAACTCTGCGCCGGGCAAGATATAGCGCTATGGCCCGCCCGAGCTTAGACGTGGCCCCCGTTAAGAAAACCTCGTCAACGTCTCGATGAATCTCGTTTAATATCACCGCGGCCGTCAACGTATTTCCGTGAACGACTCTGACTCGAAGATTTGGATGCGCCTTAGTAAAGAGCGTTCCCCCACCGTTTAACCCTTCGTTCTGCGAAAATTAATTTCTCTTACTTACATGAATTTTTTTTACGATTTTTTTAGGGCTTAATCTAATTATGCAAAGGTTAATTTAACCTTATTCAGTGCGGCGAGGCTGATGACCTCGACCCCGAGCTTATCTGCTCTTAGGATTGCGCTTTCGATTTGCTTGTTTATGCCTTCCGTGGCGAACGGCAGGAAATACTGCGTAATATTCGGACCGTTAGCGTCGTAGAAAATCTTAGAAAAACGGTCCGAAAATCGACGGTCGTGAGTTATTGTTTTTTTTTAAGCAAAAAAAACCTGAAAGCCGAATCTCGGAACGATCCAAGTCTGATGAAGCTTTCCCCTGAGGAAGTAGAAAGTGACCAAGAAAACCTTGGACTTGGCCCACATGAAGAGCATAACGACGAAAGTGTAAGGCCACATGACGAATAAGAACGGTTTCGTACTGAAAGGTATCGACCCGAAAGATCGAAAAACGAAAGGCGCATGCATTCCCGACATTATGTCGACGCCGTGCGCTAGGAACACGAAATCGGGCGATCTGCTCCCTAAAAATCGAAAAAGATAATTAGGGTTTCGACGATAAGAAAAAAAGGTCGATCGAACTCACTTTTTCTGGAGCTTATGTCCCCGTGAAGATCCCATGAATTGAGGTTTGCAGTGCTCCATAGCTCGTCGAAAAACGGCATGAATAGGCAGAAGTTTGTAGTTACGTCCTTGTGATGAAGGCTGTGATATCTGCATATATAGTCATAAGACGAATACAAACATGTTGGACTGCTAAGCTTTTTCGCCTGTCTGAATATGTCGAGGACGATATTAGGGCAAAACGAAAGCTTACGTGGGAGTGTAGATGAGATGTCTTAGAAGAGGAGCAGCTTCGAAGAAATGGCTGGGAATGACTTCTACGTTGCTGTGCCCCATACATCGAAGGAAGTCGAAAACCAAGAAATAAGTGTACAGTTGTGCCATGGATCCATAGCCCATGAAGACAGTTCCTAAAGTTGGAATTCCTACAACTAAACATAGTAGCAGTTGTTCCAAGAATGCTCCTTGACCAACTGAGAAGGGATTTAGAACCTTAGAGCTGTGGTGTAACCAGTGATAGTTCTGAAACAGAGTTGGGGAATGTAATAATCTGTGCATCCAATAGTACGATGGCTCTGAGATTCCAATGTGGAAAACTATGCAGCACAGAATGCCCTTTGTGTCCCATATTGCAAGATTTTCGAACAAGCTTGGAAAGCTCAGATATGACAGAGAGGCGAAGATAGCTTGAAGTATCAAGAAATTATCCCTAATTCAGGGAAAAAATTTACAGCAGAATATTAGTATCAGAAAAAAAAAAAAATATACAGCAGAAGTATCAAGCGGGAATGTATTGTGATTTACCAGTGCCATTCTGCGTCGATCTGATCGTATTCGTAGCCCCTTTGATCGATTCTTCGAGCCCGATTGAGGAAAAGAAGATTGGTATAAGTCGACCATAGCTGATGAACAAGAGCTCTTAGGCCGAATACGATGAGAATATGCAAGCACCACCATGGATAATCATGATTCTTGGTATCTTCTTTGCTATAGATGGCATACATGACTTTGGCTACTAATGGCCCATACAACAAATACTGTTAAGGATTTAAGAGGATCGAAACTCAGATTCAGATACTGCGAACACCATGGAGAGATTTAGTAAAATCAATCGAAAAACAAGGTATATTAATGCACACATGCCTTGAAGTTCTTCAAGTTTTCCCATGGCCAAGAAAACAAAGGAGCTTCCTTTTTATGTGGAATGCTAACAACCACGCACTTGTTGCCTTCCATATGTTTCATATCCTCCACCATAAATATATTTTGTCTAGTCGATTTTTAAGTGTAGAAAGAAGAATATGAACCCAGGGAAGTACTGATCTATGAGGCAACTTCAATTTATAAAGTTTATCTTTGCCATTTTTGAGGCACGCATCTCAACCCTATCATGACCATACTTGTTTATATGTACTAGCAACAAAACAAACCTCTCTCTCTCTCTCTGCGTGTATGTGTGACTTCACCTTATTTAATTTGATTTTATCAGTTTCCTTGTTGTGCCTTAATCAGCTGTTTGTTAACCATTCAGTCACGGAAAGCTTCCATAACTTCATTACATACGCGGTATTTAGTCGGTATTAGCTGACAGTTGTGGTGCCACTACGTAAACATATGCATTTAGTGCGAGCGTCGCATAGGAATTCAATTCCAAGTTTATAACTATAGCTTTCGTACGTAATCATAAGTGTATACAAGTATTTATACAAAAGTACCATGTAAAAGATTCATACGATCATCTTAATATGAAGTCGAGGTTTTTTTCCTCCTTAAATTTATGTCCTCATCATGTAATTGGGTAGAGTTAGATACCTGCTAACAGTTGCAAGTGCCTTTCAAAGCATCATTAGGCAATCAACATTGAATGTAACATCATATTCATGCACTATATATCAAATGAATGCACTGATAACCAAGACTTTTGGGCTTCGACCATATAAATGGCAAGCACAGTTTCAAGCCCAAGCGATAAATTCCCATACAGTGTGACTGATGGGATGCCCAACACAGTATGGTTGTTCCCTTGAACTGTCGGGAGATGAATCGCTGAAAATACAAAAAGGAAAAAGAAAAGATAATGATGGTCATTGATTGGGATTAGAAAAGAAAACCTAACTCAGTACTCCAATAATAGCTATTCATCACGGATCCATTTCGTTCATTGTCTTGGTTTGGAAAGTATATTACGGATCTATTTCGTTCATCGCTCATTAACATCATCTTATTAATTGAAAAATCAAGGGGATTCTACTTCATTATGGAAATTAATCCGAGAAAAAGACAGTAACTTTACCAACCAAACGACTCAGTTTCTTGAACCCTTAAGTTCATCCGCCTTAACATTTTCTGGATTTCCTTGATTGTTTACTGATTGTTAAAAAGTTGAACATTTTTTTCTTTGATAGTTCCTTGCAGAAATTGTTAGACTTTTGAGAATTAGTTACAAAACTAGGCACTTTATCAAGTGTCACTTACAAAAGTAGACACGGTGTGTATTTGATCTCAAAAGTAGGCATCCTTATATAATATTGTACTTTCTTTTTTTGAATTAGATTTATAATATGCAGAAAGTTATTAAAGAATAGCTATCGTTTTATTTCAACTTCTTTGTATGAATTAATTTTTTATCCGAATTAAAGATGAAATATGAATTAAACATATGATCTATTCAAAAAATAGTAAAATTCTAATAGTGTCGTGTTAGTGGATTTTTTTTATTTTTCACTTTAAGAAAATCATTTCACAAATTAGAAAATAGTTCAAGAACCGAAATCGATCTGGTAGTTCAAAGAAATGGAATAGCTTCGATCAACATAAAAAATCGGAACCAAAACCACTAACTATAATATATATATATATATGTATTAATAAATAATTTAATATATAAATTCAAATATTGACCCACGCTTGATTTCGAATCAATTCTTATTTTTTGCTCCGAAACAGAGAGAACCCACAAGGAACCAAAATCTATAAGACCTATTTATATGTCAAATTCATCACTTTATTAGGGGAGAGAATGACACAACTAGTGCTATTTTGAGAATACCATTACAAAAATAGATAACTTTTTCGTATCATTACATAACTATCAACTTTTCAGTAATATTAGTTTCTATATTAACCCACAAAACTATTTAAAATAACATTTTCACTATTATTATTTCAAATAGCAAAATAATCGCTCTTAATTATATTTTAAGCCCGAACATATTTAACTATTATTATTTTTCATTGGCTCTATTTACGAACGGAAATCAGTCATACATGATATTCCTCATCTTGGCATATATATGAACAAACATTGTTTAACATATTAACAAGTTAAAAAAAATCATGAAAATGTATAATCTATTGAATATAGTACTCCCTCTGTTCTAAAAAGAAAGTCGTTTAAGATTTTCTCACACATATTAAGACATGTATTAAAATGTCTTTTATACCCCTCATTAACTCTTAGTTACTATTCCACTTATGTTCAATCACTCGTTCAATTTTTCTTTTATATTCTAGAAAGAGATAAAAGACTCTTCATCTTCATCTTTTTTTTTTTTCAACTTTAAGTGATCTGAAAAGTAGAAAATGAGGGTAAAACAAACATGTCCAATTTTTATTTCATTTTCTACAAACACAAGACTCTTCATATTCATCAGACTTGATCAATTCGTTCAGCAAAAAATAAATATTGGAGCAAAAAATTATTAACTTATTTGATCTGAAAGTTAAACGTAGAGAAGGAGGGTAAAACAAATTGATTTCGCTTGTAAAGACAAATTGTAAGTTTGACTTCGTTTGTGTATTTTTTCGTATTGAAGCATGTGTTGTCATTTATATGGGGGTAATTTTGGAAATCTATACATATATATATTTATTGAAAAGACCAAAACGACTAGCTTTTTGGAACAAAAATAGCTATCTAAAACGACTATCATTGTAGAACAGAGGGAGTATTATTTAACCAAAATTAATTTCTAAAAAGTTGTCACAACTAATCATCATAGTTTTCCTTGCGTTTTTTCTTGTGAGACCTTCAATCCATTTCACATGAATATTTACCTGTTCGCTTACGCCCGTCTTTTCTCTCCGGGCGTAAATTAGGATTCTGTACCAGATGAAAAGAAGGCTTTCAACGTGACTCCTCTAATGGACACACTCAAACTGATAAGAATATTTTGCCTCGAATATTCCAATTCTAGAATCAACTAGAACATATTAACACGGATCAATTTTAAAATGCTTGCAAACTAATAATTTAGATCATGTTTTACTTGGATGTTATCTTATTGTAAATATCTTCGATATTAATTTTCTAGTAGGAGATTACAAAGATAGAAGCATAACATCTCTTAATTTATAGATATATTAAAAACATTCTGGTTAAAAATGTAATTATGATAATTATGTTGAGAATTTGAGATAATGGTGGTTAAAAAAAAGCACTATTAGAAAGATTTGTGGTGTAAACCGAAGATAATAATAATTAAAGTAGAGAAGTTGATTAGTTTTGTAATATTGTGAGAAAGTTACTTACTTTTATAATAGTGTTATTTATATAACATTATTTGTGATATTCTCTCCTTTATTAGGTACTCAAAAGATAATCGAATCGAGCCTAACTTTTTGTTAACCGGAAATTTTAATTTGAATTTTTTGAAACTACATACCAAACCAAACACTTTGGTTATTAGGGATATATTTTCGGTTTTGATCAATCAACCAACAGAAGACTGGAATTTTAGTAAAAAAATTAAATAGTATTTAATATTTTATAGATATATAATATCAAACCAAAAATAAAAAATCGCTTTGCGAAAAATTCAATTCAATATTATGTACGAACCGAAATATTTTTCTATTTTATTTTCGTAATATTTTTAGTGGCTTATAATTCTGATTTTATTTTTATTTTAATTTATTGTATAAATGATTGGGATGTTCATAGTGTGCTGAACCAGTTGCGTTGCGAACACAGAAATATTGTGCGTATTTTTCTAATAGTTTATCCATAGTGCCTATTTTTGTTAATCAACTTTAAGATGTTTATATTTGTAAATCACCCAACTTTTGAGGTTTTTGCTTGTTTTGTGCCGCGAACGCAAATACCGAAGCCTTCGAGAAATACGAGGAGAAGCAATCTCGCAATATCTTTATTACAAGACATAATCGTTCTTCTGAGTGTGAAATGAAATTGATTTCTTTGCGAAGAAGCTTGACTTTCTAACATGAAGACGAATCCGACGCTATCATTACTGCACAAGTCGGCGCCGAAACATCATTTCATCGGTAATCAGTATACAAATGAACCAATAATGAGTAAGACGACGAAAAAAAAATTCGTGTAATAAAGCTGACACGTGTAGTGCTGTGCAAGTCGGGAATTTGGGGATTATTACTGATTACGACGTTTAATGAAGAACAGAATAAGTAAAAGAACAAAAGTCGTCGAGCATGATCGTTTACCAAGTCAAGTCAAACTATGTACATATCAACAAATGGCAAATATATTACTCTCCGGGTACTTTTCCATTTTTGGCTAATAATTTTATCATCTTTCCTTATTTAGTAAAAAATTATCACAAACAATCTATATAATAATATTAAATATTTTTAAAAAACGTGCTAAAATATACAAGTTTTACCTTTTATTGCCTATATTATTGTAATAATGCCACCTTACTTTGCGTGCCCAACAACTTATGCGATAAAGTTGATGGGACGGATGGAGTATATCGTTGTAGGTAATCACTTTTCTAATTTCCGCCTGACACATATTGTACACTCTATAACGGCCGATTTTGATGACCAATCTATGCATTTTCACATTGTATGGAACAATTTGTAAAACAATTGGGAGGTATCGTAATATCAAAGCCTTCCGTCAGCCGAAAGAACGAGAACGATCGTTCTACTTCTAGCATTTCAAACTTATCAGATATTTTTATTATTGATAATTTATAATTTTGCGAAGACGTGCAATGCACGACTAACTCTAGATAAAAAGATGGACACATCTTTTGGACTTTTGGGGTTCAGATTTTTATTTTTTCAAACTTCGGAACTTCAAAAGGGGGATTTGGCTTTCTCAGACAAGTATGTGTCGTTTCTCTCCGATATCTCTGTCTCGTACATATCTTTGATGCTTGATCTTCATTCTCTATATTATGTTTGATGTTCGATCTTACTTATACACATATTACTAAGTTCTTCGTTCTCACTAATATTTGCAAGCTACCTTATTTGGCTCCTTAAGAGTTTGTTAGTGCTTATGATCAATTCATAAACATCACTAACTTCCTAATTAGTGAATCGTATTAGTTTTTGCCACCAAGCTTCATCGTCCCATACCCATGGTTAGGTTCCATGCATTGAGAAGAACTGTTAATTTAATCTATATATAGTGGGTGATACTTAGGATTAATTGATAAATACATAAAATGCTATCGCTAAATATTTACGTGAAAGATTGATAAATATACGGATTTCTTACCAAACTGAGAATCCACGACTTCGAATAAATTCCAAGGTAATATATTATTACAGTATCAAATGCTTAGGGACAACACAAGTTCACACACACATCAAATAGCATATTGAACACAGGGAAAAACAAAGCACTTCATCATCAATCTTAAAAACCCACAAAACATCACACTAATTATTATTCCTCGTACTACCCTCAAATTCTCTCCACTGATCAGCAGAAGAACTAGAATAAGACGTCCCAGAACCCCTCTCATAGCTCATGAAATCGTACTCTTGCCTATCAAAATTTTGCTGCTGATCATTAGAAGCTGCCATTGGCACTCCTCCGCCGTAGAATCCATCCGGCGAGTAGTTTCCATAGCCCAAACTGCTGCTATAGTTTCCTCCACGTTGAGCCATTAACTGTGCGTAGTGATTCACATTTGGATAACTACCACTTTCTTGATTAAGCTGATCATATTGAGTCGTCGATGCTTCTATGGTAGCACTGCCATCATTATTACCAGAGCTGCTGCTGCTGTAATAATACGACGAATGCTGGTGATCTTTTCTTGACGAAGAAGATGATAATGGCGATGGAGCAGATGTTGTCGTTAGGTAGCCACCATTCTCAGACCTTCCTTGAATAATGACCCTTTCTGGGAAATTGAGCTTAGCCTTACTTCCTTTGAATTTTAGGGCAGCTTCGTCGTATGCTAGGGCAGCTGCTTCGGCCGTCTCGAACGTTCCCAGCCACACTCGGGCAGCTTTGTGTGGGTCCCTTATTTCTGCTGCCCATTTGCCCCATGGACGCTGCCTTACACCTCTGTAGTGTCTCTTCCTCGCATTTGCCGTGTTCCCTAATTAAATCTCAGACAATATAAGTCGAGTTAAACGAAAAATAAAGAGACTAGTCCAATCTCACCACCCAAAGTTATGAATTACTTTCTTCTTATGGAAGAGTTGCAACCAATCATAATCTAACACGGACATATATCTCCATCTATTTGTTATTATTACCTCCTTGTTCTTGAGTTTGTTGATGGGATGGTTGAGTGCTGTAGCTACTTACTGGCAGCTGAGAGTGACTTGGTGGCTGGGTTATAAGTGGATTTCCTTGAGGATGAACGGCGTGCGAAGGGTTTTGATTGTTGTTTCCGATAACTTGAGAGAGAACTGAGACCATCTCGGCCATGTCGTGATGAGATCTAGGCGTGTATAAAGGGTATATGAATGATTGATCATCGTACACTGGAGAATAATCAGTAATCCCATCCTCTTCTTCTTCTTCTTTCTTCATTTTATCTGATGAAGAGGGCCTCTTACCATCTGTTGAGTTATCCACTTAATTTGTGTCTATGTGTGTGTGGACTGGGGCTAGATCTTCAAGTGAGGATGATATGTCTGATAAGATATTATCTTTGTGTGTGTGTGTTTAGGCGTGTATAGGAAGGGTTTCTTCTAAAATAAGGAGAAAAAAAAGAATAAAAGTAGGTCATTTGGAGTTCTTGAATTCCATTACTACTTGGAAAAAGACAACAAACGTTGTTTTGTCTTAGGGTTTACTTGCTGTAGCATGTGTGGAGCGTATCGAGAAGACTTTGAATGGGTGTCATTTTGACTTTTATGCACTTCTGTACAGTAAATATTGAAAACAGACAAAATGTTTTGTTCTCTTTCTTTTTCAAATATTTTTGAAAGGGAGTATAGTATCGGGTCTTGACTCGGTCAATGTTAAAAAGATAGTCTCGTTGACGTTTTTTTTTGTCAATGGCCTTCATTTTAATTAACTGTTAACCATCTTCTTTAAACCCTCGTTAATTAACTAAAAGTAAAAGAAAAAGAAAAATAAATATACATACAGACTATCTGTATCTATATAAAATAAACGAAACCCCATTTAAACGCACATCAGCACGTAATAATTACTACAACCACCCAGATTGATCCATCCTTTCTTCTTCACCGTCTCTAAAGAAACAACAGCCTCATTTTCGTCACTAAGTCGAGCTCGAATTCTACGAACAAGTCTGGAAGGAAATGCCCAGGTCTAACTCTTTACAGTAAGTTTTTCGTTTCGAATTACGAATTTTAACCCTCGAAATTACGTGATTGTGTCAAAGAGATGATGTTTGGCCATGAGTGTGTCGAATTTCCAGTCGGAAAGACGAAACTCGTGGTCATGCTTCATGGAACCCGCACATATATCCACAAGGGCCCCATGCATTAGATCTGGGGTCCCGCGCATAACTTCAGGGGCCCTGCGCATTTTTACGCGGTCCCCACACACTGGTGCCGGGGTGCCGCGCAGTGCAGGGGCGCGCGCACTAGAGCACGGGTCCTCGCGCACTTGAACACGTGATCCGCGCATCAGTTCAGGGGCCCCAGGCGCTGGTGCTAGGATCCCGCGCATCAGTGCATGGGACGTACACTAGGGCTTGGGTCCCGCGCACTACGGCATGGGTCCCACGCACTAGGTCATGGATCCCGCGCACTAGAGCTGGGGTTCCGTGCACTAGGCTTGCTCCCGCGCATATGAGAGCTGAGGACCAGTGCATCGGTGCCGCCCGCGACTAGAGCAGTGGTCCTGCGCACTTGAGCAGGGTTCCCTAGCATCAGTGCGTGGGTCCCGAGCTGCATTTCAGGGGTCCCGCGCTATATGTTTTTGGGTTTTCGATAGGTGTTAGGGTTTTCGAAAGCTGTAGGGTTTTGCAAGCTGTTAGCGCTTTAATTATGTCTCGAAATCACATTAGCAAACCCCACAGCATCCGAAATAACATTTTCGAAAACTGGGTTTTCGCAAACTAGGGTTTTCGCAAACTAGGGTGTCGCAAAATGTTAGGGTTTTCGCAAGTAGGGCTACGGTTCTAATAAATTTTACTTTTGTTGCAGGGGGTAATCATGACGATCACTAACATTGTATTCTAAGTCGAGGGTTAGTGGATAATTGGCGAGGACAATACCTCGAAGTGGTGTCCTCTTCCTACTCATAAATGGCAATCAATCTTGGTCGACGAGGAAACATGCACGTTAGATGACGTGAAGGTTGAGATTGTGAATGTTTTGTCGCTACGCAGCGACAATTCTAAACTCACGTTAAGCTATATGCCTAGCGTAGTTTACAATTTCCCACGACCCATCTACATCGAGAATGACTACGGTATACGTGCATACCTTGGTTTTGGTGGTCCACAGTCTAGACCCGTGCTCCATGTTGAGGTTGCATCCTTTTTCAGTGCCACGCCACCACAAGCTCATCTTAATGATGAATCGAATTCCAACGTTGGTCTAATAGAGCAGTGCGACGCAAATGAGGATATCCATCCCGTGGAGGGTTACATGGGCGACACATCTAACAACCATTCTTACCATCTTTCTGAATACGAGAATTTTCAAGAAGATCAAAGCGGACAGTGCGAGAATCAAAATGAGAATGGGGATGATACGTTTGAACAACCCGAGGAACATTTTTCGGAAAGTGATAATGACTATGTCACAATGGCGGAGCATAACTCTCCACATGCGGACGACGGCACGTATGGATTTGGGGATGGTTCAAGCCTGTTCGTTGGTCAGGAATTTCGGGACAAGAAGGAAGTCAAGGACGTGATCACTAAAGTCGCCCTTGATGCGTGTTTCGAGTTCAAATTGGTCCGGTCAAATAAAACCATGTACGTAGTGGAATGCGCAAGCGAAGGATGCACATGGCGAGTACGAGCTGCACAGGACAAGGACTCCCCTTTTTTTCTCAATACGAACGTACTGCGACAAGCACACATGCGGGGTTGCTCAACGTACGACAAGCGAGTCGTCTCCGCCGATCGATTGGGGAAATGTCGACGCCAAAAATCGTCCCTTCGGATCACATCAGGTTCGGCTGCAAACTTCAGCCCCGTGATTAGGCAATACTCCAATTTTGAAAATCGGAGCGGTTTCTTCCCGAGGATCATCCAAAGCTCCACATGATCGTGAAGCTCCGTCTGACTCTTGATGAGATACCACAACAGCTGCGCCGACAGATTGAAATCGGCGGCAGCAGTGACGAGCCTGCCGAACGGACTCCCTTCCGTAAACACTGCCAGCTCATCCTCGTTTAGCCAACCGATGATATGCTGGCTCACTTCGCCGTAGCGTGATGTGATATGTAACCGGCAGTCACGTTCTTCGTCACCTCTGGCAAGCTGCTTCTTCAATATAGCCTAAAAATAGGAAATTGCAAAAGGTAATTAAATCGAATGAAATATGCTTATTATTAATCTTCCACGCTTGGGTCCCCTGCCATGCTGCGCGGGGACCCTGAGCTTACGTGCGGGTCCCTTGCGCTTGCACGCACGGTTCCACAGCTACGCTGCGCTGGGGACCACAGCACATGTGCGCAGGGTCCCCTGCACTAGCAAACACGGGTCTGCGCTCGCAAGCACGGGTCCCGTCCTATGTAGCACGGGACCCTCGCTAGCGTGCACGGGTTCCCGCGCCTACATCGACCGGGTCCCCAGCGCATCATAGCACGGGTCCCCAACGCAGCAAGCACGGGTCCTATGCTATGTTGCAAGGGTCCCCGCGTTGGCACGCACGGGTCCCCAGCGCAGTATAGTACAGGTCTCCAGTGCTAGCAAGCACGGGTCCCGTTCTTATGCGCGCGGGTCCCGTGCTGTGCTTCAAGGGTCCCAGCGAGACAAAGCACAGGTCCATTGCCGTCGACCCCTGCGCTTGCCCCACGAGTCTCCTGCACTTCCACACGGATCTCTGAGCTGCAAAGCACGGGTCCCCTACCATTGTAAGCACGGGTACCCTGCGCTTCGAATTAGGGTACCCTAGCCTGAAATTAGGGTCCCGTGCAATGTACACGACGGGTTCTTCGTAAATTAGAAAAATTGCCTTCACTGTTTGGGATCTCGCCTGAACTGCCATGGATTCAGAGCTTGAATTTCGACTATGAAGAAGGGTGTGAAGAGAAGAGGGAGAAAGCTTGATCGATTTTGCAAAGGGCCCGTGAAGTGAAATGTGTGCTTTATTTATTTACTGTTGCCTTTTTAGATTCTACAGTAAACCTCTCTGAAAAGCTGTAATTTTTGTTAAGTGGTGTTGATTGCCATTAAAGAAGGGTAAAATAGTCTTTTACGCAGAGTAAGTTAGGTACATTGGTCTGTTATCATTTAGGAGGCTATTTTTTTAATGTTGACTATGTCAAAGGCCATTTTTTTAAATAATCCGTCTAATATCCAAGTATTGACCCCTCGTTCCTATTAGTATAGTCAAATTTTAGGCGTGTCAGGGAGCGGATTCGGGCGGGTAAGCAGCACGGGCCACGAGCTTTGGCGTGGCCGGCCCGTCGGAATAATACAGATATAAGTAAATTATATTGATTTCTAATTTTTGATCTATGATTTGTACTTTAATAACATAAATAAATCAATATAAAGAAGTTGATTAAAAATTAGATATATTTTTCTAACTTGAATTCTTCAGTTTTAGTTTTTCCTATTTTTTGTTATTATTTCTTATTCTTATTTTTCTTAAAATTGGCGGGCTTGCCGCGCCTGCCCCGTCGCTAGGGGTGATACCCTTCGGACCGCCCCACCCAATCGGCCCAACCCAATCCAATCCAACCCAGACCGCAAGTGTCGGGTTAGCGATTTGATGGGTTGGTTTGGGTTTTAAAAAAGAAAACAGCATATTTTGCAATCGGGTTTAGTTTCGTATTTTTAAAACCGCATAAAACCGCACCTAACCACATTTAAAAATATAATAAAATTTTGCTATATTTTATTCAATAGTTCATTAAGTTATGGATATAACTCGTAATAGTAGTTAAGGCAAAAGATATTAATTAATTTTTACTATTGATTCAATGACATTGACTCATTATAACACGTTGTATAAAACTAAGTTTTAAATGAGTTTTTTTATAAAAAAAAATAAATATGATATAGTGAAAAAAATTTATGTGCATCCAATGTAACCCTTCTTGTTTATCTGGACTTGGAATCAACAATTATAACACTTGAAGTTTATATAGAAGGCGAGTTAAAACTTTGAACCAAATTTTTTCTTCTAACGGAAAATTAGATACAAGGACAAGGCCTCGTCATAACGCATTGCGTGAGCTAAGTTCTAAACGATGTTCTTTTTTTTTTTAAATACATATTATGTAGTGAAAAAATTTGTGTCCATCCAATGCAACTCTCCTCGTTTATTCGGACTTGAGATCAACAATTATAACACTTGAAGTTTATAGAAGGCGAGTGAAAATTTTAAAATCAAAACATTTATTTTCAGGGAGAATTTTAAACCAAAAATAAGTCCTTGCTTTTAATTGTTTTACCAAAAGCGGGCCGTGAACAAGAAATATGAGCTTTCAATCAAGCTTCTTATCGGACTTCTTATTATTTATTACTATTATTGATACTATGATAATAACATTTTTGTATATAAACTTTTATATTTGTAAATAGGTTGACATATTTTTTTTGCTCGATCTATACTTAAGAATATTACACTTATTTTTTTCGTTAAAACAATACAGGGCGGAATTTGGGCCTGTGCATCCAGTCCTACAGCACAGGGCCACAAATCCGGCCCAGTATATATAGGGCCACATTTACCTCTTTATTTATTTTAAAAACTAATATTTTCTTGCCCATATCCCGTAAATTAACTATGTGGACCTTAAAAATTATAAAAATATTTTAAAACTAATATTTTTTGGCCCATATCCCTTATAAATTAACAAATATAGGCCTTAACAATTTATAGAAGTATGTAAATTTATAATTAGTTATATTTATTTAGGGCTTCTCTGTGGTATATGACTGGGCCACCTAAATTGAAAAACCGGCCCTGAAACAATATATTAAAAAACCGCAAAAACCGCCCCAACCCAACTACCCGTGGCGGGCTACGGGGCGGCTTGTCCCTCCGGCCCGTTTTGACATATCTACGTATGACTATGTGGCTTTGGGTTTTGAATAAAATATGGTTGGGATTGGTAATTCCAGTAGAAACAATTTATTGGTTATTATTCGTTAGGCATGTTCGTTCCTTTGCTTTTCTAAGCTTATCTGCCATTGACATGCATGTACCAATTTTCTAAATCTATTAGAAAACCATGTGGCTACTACATGACATGATTATTGTCATTGATAAACAGAAAAGATTTAATCTTTGTTCCTGGGAAAAACCTGTATTTTAGTTGGTGTTAGTTACGATTTGCCCAGATCATAAGTTTTGGAGAAAATCAACTGTCAAGAACAACATTATATATAGCATACCACTTATCAGAGTTATATAAATTGATAACAAATAAAACCCATATCTGGTAAACATAAAACCGAAAAACAGAAGAAAAAATATTCCGAAACCATGATATTGAAACTTTAAGAAGATCATTCGAAGCAAGCTCAAGACATCCCATTGAAACCAGCCGATTCAAGCAACGCTGCTTTGATCTGATCTGGGTCGAGTTCTTTCCTTTCACTGCATTGCTGAGAAACCCCCCCCCCCCCCCCCCCCCCCCCCAAAAAACAAAACGCAATCAGTTAACGGTCGAAAAACTACATAGCCAAGCTATCTAAATTCCTGTCGAAGAACGAAAAAAAGAAAAAAAGAAAACGAAAAGTTACCTCAGCACGAAAAACATCCAATGCGAAGCCGTTGAAGCAGCTAATAACCGCCTGCTGCACATCGAGCCCAAGGTTATCCATAGCCCTAAGAGTCGACAGCAGAATCCCAGGCCTACGACCACAGAACATGTGTATGTTGACTGCTCTTCCTTCCCTCAGCCTAACCTCGACCTGTTTATGTAATGACATTACCGAACTAGTTAGTACATTTCTTATTATGACAACAAGAGATCAATAAGTATCGAATATGTATGTGCGTACTCTTGCGGGCTGTGAAGCAGTTGGGCTTGAGAGTGGGCTTGCGAAAGCACTCGGGCAGAGTTCGTCTTTGATTCGGGCAGCCGTAGGAGTCAGCGGGTAGAAGTTGTTGTTAGCGGTTGGGGTCAGCGAAGAGCTGCCCGGGCTAGACTCGAGTTCGTTGTGTAGATCGTTGATCTTCTGAAGAAGCTCCTTTAAGTAATCAATGGCGTCTCCTAGTATTGAAGCCCTGTCCATCTGAGACAAAAGATGAAGTTAGTGTTAGTCACATGATTAAGGTCTTTCGTAATTGCATGGTAATTAAAGTATAATCACATTATTGTTTGTCATTAATAGAAGGGATACTGTGTGACTTTTCAAACTTAGACAACTCTCTATTCATCCGTGTGTGGTCCAAGTAGAGAGACGAATTTTCAGATCACATCATAGGTTCCATGTGAGTGAAATAAATGCTATCAACGTAACTTTATTACAATATGCATTGCCTCTAAAATCTAAATCTTGCAAATTGCTCATTTAATGTTCAGACGCCACAATCAAGGAGAGATCGATGATTAATCAAGCAAGGAATGCATAGCAACAACAAAGAAAAAAGGAACCTTTGAGGAACGTGAGTCTGCTAGAGAACTGAAATAAAGAAGATAAAGCATAATGCTTCCATATAAGCTAAAACATGTCTTTTAATACACGAGAAATAACAAGATAAGAATTTAGCATTTCTGTTAGTACCTTGCTGATCTTTGGCACGACTGATCTCAACATGTAGAGCCTATCATTGAGCTTCTTCCTTCTTCTTCTTTCCGCCATCAGATTTTTTGCAGGCAAACCCTTTTTCTTACCCTTTTGGTCAGCAGCAGTTACTGTGCTGTTTGTGTTGTTCGAACCGTTCTTCGCATCCTCTTCGGCTCTGCTGTTGGTATTCTCAAGAAACAAATCATCAGAATCATAGTTCAGATTAGACCCATCAATGCTTATGTCATCAAAATCATCTCCGATACTGCTGCTAGCAGCTTTCCTTTTCCTTTCACTCTCTTCAATGCTGCTGAGAACCTCGTTATATCTCTTATTGCCATAAGTTGGAGACTTGAGGCTTATTGTCTGATTCAAGGAAGCTTCATGGCTGCCGCCAATGTTCAAAGATCCCAAATTTCCTACACTTGCGCTCCCAAGATTCTTTCTTAGAGCAGCCCTCTTTTGGAATAGCGTAGGCTGCGATGATCCAACGAAGTTATTGTCGAGTGGCTTTAGAATCTTGCTGGACCTGTTGAAGAACATCGAGCTATCAATGGAACCCGACCCGAAGTTAAAAGAACCCGACCCAACATTTCCTTGGGGCAACTGATGAAGCATATTATTACCACCACCACCACCACCACCAAAGTGACTACTGTTTGTGCTCAAATTCAAGTGAGAATGAGCCCCAAAATCACCGAAACCATTGTTCAAAATCCCAGTATTATTATTACTGTTCTTGTTCAGAGCGCTCTCTAGATAACCACTGCTCAGATCAAAGCTTCCCTGCAGAGGGTTGCTGTTATTGGAAGCATCGCCGCCGATCAGAGCCCTGTAGTAGTTCACCTGCGCCGGCGATGGATCGAAGCTGCCGTTGAACACGGCGGCGGCGGCCGAGGTCGGGGAGCAAGAAGAAGACGAATCGAGTTGATTCAGCATAATAAGCTGCTGCTGGTGATGATTATGGTGGTGGTTGTGATCGGCTGCTGCTTCGGTGAAGCTCGGCGAGAATGGGAGGTTGGTTTCGCCGCCGTGCATGGCGGCGGTTTTGCCGCCGTTGTTTAGGTTGTACCACATCTCCCCTTCGGCGTCGAGCATGGATTTGAAGGTCGAAATACCAGAAATTTCCATATCTTCTTTGCCTTGCGCCGACGCTTCGACGATGTCGTTTTGAGCCCATGAAGTGTTCTGCTCGCTTTGGTCTTTTGCACCGTCCATCCAAATCATGCTATCATTTACTGACCTTGACATCGATCTTCTCAACAAATATATATCTTCAAGAAAAATGGTAAGCACAAGAGAGAGAGAGAGAGAGAGAGAGAGAGAGAGAGAGAGAGAGAAGCTTTCAGAGACGTTATATGGAAGTGTTGCAATCTAACCACAGCTTATATATGATATGTGTATATATATATATATATGTATATATATATATGTATATATATTGTGACTGAGAGAAGAGATTATGTATTATTATGTTTCTTTCAATAGTATGTATAATGGTAATGATTACAATTGGAGGTTCTTGGGGCTTTTTCATGGGATGTCTTGACATAGTTTGTTTGGGAAAAATCAGAAAGTACACATGATTTCGTTTGTTTGTATCTAAATTTAGGATGTAAGATAATGATGGCCTTGAGTAATGTCATGAGTTTCATCACTTTAGCAGTGATTAATAATTTTCTTATTCTATGGCATAATAATAATAAAAAAGATTTTGGCTTTAACGTACCGGTCTTTTTGTTTACGAATATGATTAACTACAAGAACTCGATATTTGATGTGCACTTTTAGTTTTATGGAATTGTGCTCACAACACTATGGCCTCTATTATTTACATTGCTATACCATTAAAAAATATCCAAAAACTTAACATGTCCAAAATGTTTTCCGGGTTGGCGTGGTTTGCATACTAATCCTCGTGATTTACTTGGTTCCAAATGCGAGGTTTATCGGGCGAAAAATATTGGTAATGATTTTCCTCATAAATATCGTGTTGAAGGGTGTGGAGGGTACATGTTAGCTTATTAATCACGTGAAATAAAGAAGATTGATTATATGATTAGATATAGGCATGACATAGTTACATCTCGTTTATGGCCGAAAAAATTTATGAAATTGATATATGAGTAAGTACTACTAATAACGTTGCAAGTATTTTAAAACAGTGCGAGTTTGATATTTATTGTACAATTATTATTGATCAACTTGGCCCACAAATCGAGAAAAAAGAAATGAGTTAACTTTTAAGCTTACAAATATGCTCCTTGAAATGCTTGGACGGATGATGCTTTATTACAATCCTTCGCTTCCTCGTGAAATATTAAATGTTCTCTTCGGACCACCTATTTACTATATATGCCTACGACATATTTATCTCATCTCGACCATACACTATAAGGAGCTCCAACTCTATAATCATTTACTATAATTTATCGTTGTCACTTCAATACATAAAATAAATAAATAATAAAATATTCTACAAATGCCAATGGCTTAATAAAAGCTGTTATGAAATGAAGATAATAAGAGCAATATGATTTTTATTGAGTCTTTTTAAAAAATAGCCTTTGACGTGGTCAAGTTTAAAAAAATAGCACTCTTGACTTATTTTTTTGGTCAATAGCACTCTTTTTAATTAACACTTAATCAGGGTCTTTTTAAAAAATAGCCTTTGACGTGGTCAAGTTTAAAAAAATAGCACTCTTGACTTATTTTTTTGGTCAATAGCACTCTTTTTAATTAACACTTAATCATCTTCTTGTAATCCCTTATTATTAATAAAAAAGAAAAATAAAAATAAAATACAACTCTTGAAATGAATTAAAAGCTGCACGTCCATTTTGCAGCATTCATTCCACCTCACCGAATTATTCTTCTTCCTCATCGTCCTTAAGAAAAATCACGTACGATTTCTTCTGCTTCCGCAGCAGTCGACCCGACCTCATATCAGCTCCTTCACAGGCGAAGGAACACTCGAAAGTCCTCAGTGAAAGATTTCGAACCTCAAGCTTCATTGTAAGTATTTTCCTGGTCGTATTTTGAATATAGCCATCTAAATTTGTAACTCTCAGTCCTAAACCCTGTTTCCAAGTAAAAGGGTTCTCAAAGCTTCGAAATTGCGGTCTGGAATGCCGAACATGTTCAATGTTCGCTTTTTAAAACGTCCAATTGATCAGGGACCCTGCTTGAAAGCAGGCAACCTGCGGTTAGATCATGGGACCCTACATAAAAGAAGGAGTCCCGCACATAAATTCACGAGACCCGTATATAAGTTCACCGGACCCACACAAAATTTCATGGGACCCGCGCATCAGTGCACGGTTCCCGCACATTAGTACCAGCGCATTAGATCACGGGACCCGCACATAAATGCAGGGTACCTGCGCGCAAAAACAGGGGACCCGCTCAGAATCGCTTCTTATTGATAGGTCCCATGCCCCCATACACGTGTTGGTCGTAAACCATAGTTTCATTCATTTTCTTCAAACGTTATATAATGATGTGTGGCCATGAGTAGGGGTGGTTCGGTGCGGTATACCTTACCAAAACTTTGATACCGTATACCGTACCAAAATTTCGGTATCGAAAAAAATCATATCAATACCATACCAAAATTTCGGTATACCTTAAATTTCGATACGGTATCATACCGAAATTTCGGTATGGTATCGGTATCATACCTTTATACCATTAACACGGAGGTTTCTTACCATGCGTGTCTCGTAACTCGTTAATTAGTTGTTTTTGAATTTTTAGTAAATTCAAACTCCTTATGTCCCAATAAGATGGATTATTGAAACCAAATTTTCCAAAATAAAACAATTTTTAATTCATAAAATAACCTTAAATAATTACATATTTTAGTCAGTCTCCTTAGTAAGACAAAGAACTTTACATAGCCACAAAATACAACTTTATATGCAGATTAACAAAAAATTAGTGAAGATTGCCAAAATATGGTGTGCCTCAAGTGTATAGCTAATAATTATGGGCTAAATAAATTAATGAAGATCTTATAATACTTTTATCCATTTTATTTTTTTTGAAATAAAATAGTATATGTAGGTGTGTTTATATATATATATATATATATATATATATAAATATTAAAAATTTTAGTATTTCGGTATTTCGGTATAATCGGTATACCTAATTTTTAAAATTTTCATACCATTACCGTACCGAAAATTTTCGGTACGGTATCATACCTTACCAAAAACGTCGGTATACCAAAATTTTCGATATTTTCGGTACGTTACGATACGATAAGGACGGTATATCGGTATTTCGGTATATTTCCCCAGCCCTAGCCATGAGAGCGTCGAATTTCCGTTGGAAGGAATGTTACTCGTGGACTCATGGTCATGCTTCATGCACTAGAGTTTGGGTCCCGTGCACAAGATCTTGGGTCCCGCGCACTAGAGCATGGGTCCCGTGCACTAGAGGTTGGGTCCCGCGCTATATGTTAGGGTTTTCGAAAGGTCTTACGCTTTTGCAAGCTGTAGGGCGTCAATTATGTCTACATTATCAAACACACAGCATCCGAAAATAACATTTTTAAATAATCACAGAAACAAAACAGGAAGAATGCCGACGGACGCCCAAATCGTCGCCCGCCTCCAGGAAATCATCCGTAACTCGGACCCCTGGACTACCACGGCCGCCGCCGTCCGCCACCGCCTAGAGGCCGACCTCGGTGTCGACCTCTCCCAAAGGAGGGTGTGGATCGTGGCCGAGATCGACAGATTCCTAAATGGCGACGATGATGCTCTCGAGGTCGATGGATTCCTAGACGGCGACGAGGATGCTATGAGCGAAGTGATCCAAGGACAAGCACCCGAGGCTGTCCGAAACGACGACAAAGAAGCTCTGAACGAAGTGAGCCAAGCACCAGACGAGGCTGTCCAAAATGACGCCGTGCAGAATGATGTCGAACAAGCTCGGGTTGGAGAAGGCGAGAAAAAGAAGAAGGGTAGAATAAATTATTATTTAATAATTTTATCAGTATATGCTATTGTATTGTACGTGATAGTACATCTAAATATCTAGATTTAATTTTAAGGATTATATATTATGACCCTGATCTAACTAGTACTGCATTTTAAATTAAATTAACTATATCTTATAATATTTAGTTAGGTTTAAAAAGATATAGATAGTTGTATTTAATTAGTTTAGTTATGTAATAAACATAAAGGGGTATTAAGACCATCTCCAACAATCGCAAACGCATTTTACAAGTTTTACTGTAGCGACTGGACCCGTGATAGAACAGTAAAAGTTAAAAAGCAACCACCACTTTAACTTTCAATTCATTTCAATCGTTCTTTCTCCTGCACATCAAACGTTTTGCAAATCGTTTCTCTGCAGAAAAACCCAAATCCTAACCTCAATCTACAACGGCAATCAGCGCGAACACCCAGAAAGTGAAGGTACTCTTCGTCTTCAATTTAACCGATCGAACCCTAATTTGGTGCGGACCCGTGCTTGCAAGCATAGGACCGTGCTTAGAAGCAGATGATGGTCCCAGCACGGGTCCACTGCGTATAAGCGTGGTCCCCTGCTTTTAACGAGCGGCTTCCCTGCTCGTAGCGCGTGGGTCCCGTAACCTTGCGCCTGCGAAGAACAACATGGACCCGCGCGCTACGAGCAGGGGACCCTCGCGTTATAAGCAGGGAACCCACGCTTATACGAAGGGGACCCATGCCTGGACCATCATCTTATGGGCGGGTCGCGTGAAAATTCGCATAGGTCCCCTGATCATGCGCATGGGTCTCATCGCATCCGTGCTTGAATGTCAGCATATGCGATGCGGTCCCCTGCCCATATGTGCATAAGGGTTTTCTATTGTCAATATTCATACCAAGTAATTGGATAAAATGTGTTTTACGTATAAATTAGGTTGTGATAAAGAAGCAGTTTGGTTCAGGGGACGAAGTCCCTGATTGCCGTCTTACGCTGACCTCATTATACAGCTAGGCCAGCGAGTTGATAAGACAGTGTCTTAACCAGGATGAGTTTCAGATTTTTTGTGCCGAGAGTCCGTTCGGCTGCCTTGTTTTGGCCGAGCCGGAATTTAACCTCTCGCTTCAGTTGCTGTAGTACCTCATCCAGAGGCAGACCACTCTGCACAACCGTGAAGAACTGTGGATGATGTTGGCTAAAAACCACTCAGATTTTCAAAATTGGAGTACTGCCTAATCACCGGGCTCAAGTTCGAAGCCGCGCTACCGCCGGTGAACGAAGACGAAGCATTCGCAAGGAGACATTTTGGCGATAGATCAACAATTCGCATGTCGCACGTCAAGATTGCGTTGGAGGACTTGGCTGGCGACGAGGAACGTGTGGACTGGGAGAAGCTGAAGTTGGCGAACGTCTACTTCGCCACCGCGGTGTTGTTGGCCGTTTGCTTTCTCCCAATATCCTTGGGGCAGTGTGGCTTTCAAGGACGTCGTACGCACTGTTAAAAAAAATCTACGGGAGATCAAACGGGAGTGGCTGATAAGTGGGTTCGTACAGCCACTTCAGGTGATTTATAATTAAGGTTTGCCATACCTTGTTTTTACATGATTGCTAATGTTATTTGCATTATTTGTATTCATATACTAGCATACGAGTGCATATCGGGCGTTGCAGACGAGTTTGCGAGTCGCAAAGAAGAAGATTTCACGCCACGCATGCGCAGGTGCGTGACGACAAATTGGAGTCGCAGGGGATGCCCGAGTTTGAAGTCCGTCGCATTACACGCTGACCGGTCCCATGTACGAGGATTGATAGGCCGTCTGCAGACGAGCTGGAGGGGCCGTACTTTAGGGACAACGTTTTGGACGTTGGGGCGGCACATGAGCTTTTCGATTGTGTGACGGACCTACTCCTGCAGGGAGCGGAGGTTAGGTGTTCCCGCGGCCACCGCCATCGCGGTGAGGGTTCTAGCCGGCAGAATTTGGAACCTGAGATCATCCATCATATCGAGAGCAGTGGCCGCCACGACAACGATTTAATGATGCCTCACGTCAGCATCCCTGAACAGCCGCACGAGCACGGCTTTCATGCAACTCCGAAGACGGGTCCATCAAGTGGTCGTGGTTTCGCCTCGGGTCCACGCTTCGATGAATGGCAAACTCGTGTGGAGCAAACTTCACCAACTTGTTTGGCAATTCGACCATCTTGACACGCACTTGCATCAGTTTCAAGAAGAAGAGGGTCGACGGTGGTCGACGAACGAGAGAAGGTGGGATACGTACGAGGAACATTGGAGCCAAATGCGATCGTGGGGCGACAGCCTCAGGGAGTTGGGGAACTCAGTTCAGGGTTTGGCGAGCAGATTTGGGTTTGGATCGCGCACTCCGCCTACCGAACCTCGTTATAGTAAGTTTTTTATAATTAATTTTTTAATTAGTTGTGTAGATTACTAATCAGTTACTATTTACGATGTAGATGCCGATCGAAGCGAGTTTGGAGGTGGATCGCACGATACCCACGCCGAACGGGGTTACGGTAAGTTTTTATACTTGAGGACGTGAAAAATTTTCGAATTTTCTGGTATAGATTACGATGAGAGATGGAACACATCGTACATGGGACCGGTGGCCGTCCGAGCCAGGAGGCATGGGATGGTCACAGTCCGTTGGAATGGGCGCATTCCCGTTACGGAGACTATGTCCAACCGGAATGGACCGACGAAGAGGCAGAGAGAAGAGAAGAGTTGGTCCCAGTCGTGGATAGGCGCTTATGGTCTCGGGGTTCACGAGGTCGCGACGGACGTCGAGGCTCGGGACATCGCGCATTGGGAGGTCGAGACGCACGCCGATCCTCAGGAGGAGGACGCTCAGGTCGAGACGCACGCCGAGCCTCCAAAGGACGACGCTCAGTTGGAGACGCACACCAAGGCTTCGGTTTCTGTCCAAGCGGCCGACAAAGGAAAAGGCGTCGTGAGAGAGAAGACCCCTGAGCGGACGAAGAACCATCTTGGTACCACATGACGCCGTTCACCAATTTCCCCTCGACGAATACAGTCAAAGCTCCAAAGCTTTCGGCGTTCGAGCGGCATATCCAGTTCAAGGCAACCAAACTCTGGCCAAAAGTCGAAAGTATTCTTTTGATGCTCATGAAGATTACCGGCGCCAAAATCGACGGAAAGCTACAACAACACGACCCTGGATGGCTCCTGAACCTTGCGACTGAGGGTATTCCACTCGATGAGATGGTACGTATGAATTTACCAAATACCTTTCGTCACCTTTACAAATGTGTTGCAGAACGGTCTATATTTGATTGCAGTACGTCGATGAATGCGTCGCTGGGATCGTCAACTTGCAGAAAGTTAGCAAATCGGTTGCGAGTTCAGTCGCGTACATGCCCACTAGGTTTAAGACGCTCGTCGATGAGCGAGGGGTGCTAAACCTACTCGGGAAGCCATGTGGGAAAGGCTTCAAGAGATTGCTCCCGTTTGCGCAGGGAGCAGGGGAAGATTGGAAGAGCAGGCCGTGGGATCTAGAGACCCAAGTTGCCATCCCCATGCGTACGCGAGGCCGATGGGCGTTGTTCGTTGTTGATGTATCAAAAAAGGAGTTCACGATTTACGACTCCGATGCGCCTGCTGGCTTCGAGTTGCGCTATATCGCCGACGATGTCAACAAACTTCTGATCGTAATCCCGGCTATTTTCAAGGAGCTGCAACTGATAAAACGCATGCCTAACAAGGGCAAGAGTTGGCCAGCTGGTTGGTGTCGCGACTTCAGAAGACAAAATCAGTAAGTTTTCATGAATGTTGCATTTATTTATCGGTCGTCAGTGTTTAAGAATAAGTGTCATGTTGGATATGATTTTCAGGGGAGAAGCTGGCGTGGCGATGTTGAGGGCGGCAATGTCGCTTATGATGCAGAAGGACGACGTCTCCCGGCTCAATCAAACTCATATGAAGGAGTTTAGGAAATACCTTGCATGTTCTATTTTGAATAATGATTGGGACAGTTTTTAGTAATTTTGTTTGTTGATTAAAAGTTCCTGTGTTGAATATAAATTTCATGTATTGAGGAATTCTCTGTTGAATTTTAATGTTACTTGTTTGATATTAACTTTACGTGTGTATTAACTTTACGTGTGTTGGATATGAATTTAGGGTTTAGAATTGTGAAAGATTGTGTTTTTATGTGTTTTTAAACTTTTTGTCAGTAAGACTGATGTGTGATTTGACATAAAAATAAAAATAACTGAATTTTAAGTGATTTGACATCTTCACCTGGTTGATATGATATTAACTTTCAGCTGTTTGCTACCCACGTGTTCCCTGCGCGGGTCCCCTTAATATAAGTGCGGGGACCCTGCTCATAACGCGCAGGTCCCCTGATCTTTACCCGCGGGTCCCCTGCTTATATCGCGCAACAATTTGACGGGGACCGGACGGGACCCGACAATAACATGCTCATAATTTTGACGGGACCAATGACGACCCGGACATCTCAGTATGGGGACTATGCAATATGCGCGAGACCCCTGTTCTGACGCGCGGGTCCCCTGACCATAAGTTGTGGTTCCCATGTGTTCATGTGCGAGTTTTGCAATTTTAATTCATGGAATTAAGCGATTAATTGTTCGTATTTATACTTTGTTTACCGTAGAATACAATATGAAGTTATCATACAATATCACAGAACAAAAAAATTGGATAAAAACACAAGACTTAGATTAATTCTATAAGATTGTTACATCCTACAGAAATCACAAATACGAGTATGTTTTCTGGGTGTGCTCTCTTACTATATTCACGTCGGAGGTCGCTCAACATCAAATACATGGTGGAATATATATTTTTTGTTTTAAATTTGGAGTTAGATAGTAATAACTCGGTTATTTTTTTTTAATGCCCACTTAATTTTTTATTAGTTATATTTATTAAGGACTTTAATAATATTAGATTTTCACATCCTTTCAAGTCCCAAATCGGGAATCAAATGCCAAGTCATCTGTCCTGTACATACTGAATAATGACACTGCTCTGACATGTCACTTTTGACCAATAAATGAAGAACCTACTCTGACATGTCACTTTTCATCAATAATTGAACAATTATTGGTCCCACTCAATAAACGAACGTGACCAACCCTAATGTACGGGTACCATGTGGAAAGTTTGGGTCCCCTGCATTTAACGTTTGGGTCCCCTGCTTTCAACGTTTGGGTCCCATGCTCATAACCGCCCCTCCCTGCGCGCAAGGCTCATGGGACCCGCGCGTTACTAGCCTGGTACCCAAACCTTAAAATCAGGGGACCCTCACGTTAAATGCAGGGGTTCTCTAATTCCATATTCATACATGATTTTTCTTTAATGTGCTACCAAACGAAGCATAACATGGCAACGCAATACAGAAAGCAGACGCACGTAACACAACTGACATAACAGAACACAAATGGCAACTTAAAAACCGTACGTAATACAAATACGCGCAAACACTACAACGTTATCTCCTACCAAATTCACCCACCGAAGGAAACCTATTCTTCTGGAGTCGTCCACGTTGTGAACCAACAAGAGGCGGCAACATGTCCATACTACTTTCAATGCATTCCGTTACCGGATGTATAGTACCTTCCTATGCCAACTTCCAGATCTCCAAGGAATAATGATCGTGCACTAATGAATATACCGGTACTTGGGCGGAACCACAAGCTGCAATCGCATGTGGACATGGGATACGATCGATATCAAACATTATGCACGTGCACTTGCGCAGCCCCAAATCGACCACCTGTTCACATGCTGCCCGTACACGTTATATGTTAGATGCCCGACTTCCGACGCATGAAATTTTTGCGACTCGGCGAAATTCTCTCGTATGATCGACTCCACCGTCGGCGTAAACCTAGTCATGTTCGCGGCGATTGAAGCTTCCGCAGATCGCCGATGCTTACTGAACCATGATGACGTTAGTCGATGAATCGAGTCCAAGAGTCCAATAATTGGAAGCTCTCAGTCCTTACGTAGAGACGCATTTATAGACTCCGAACCATTGGTCGTCATTATGTTGTATCTTGATCTAGGGCAATACGCTCGTGTCCACGTCTCCTTTGGAACTTTGTCAAGATACTTTGCCACGTCCTCGTATTTTTTTTCAAGCTGCCTAAAATGACGGTCGGACTCACTCTTTGTGTAGGTAGTTGCGACACGCCAAAAAATCGGGCAAGCACCTTTCTTCCTCATTTTCGTCTTCACGTTTTGTTGAAGGTGCCACGCACAGAAACCATGAAACGCGTTAGGGAAAACGGCTGGAACTGCATTCTTTATTCCAGGGTTCCGGAAAAACCACGTCCATGACTCCGTTTCCTCCGTCATGTCGGCAAAACCCCATGCTACAGGATATTGATGGTAATCGCCGTCTTGCTCAGTGGCAATCATCATGACACCCTTATACTTCCCCTTAAAAAAAGTCGCGTCGATAGAAATGACTTTCCTCATGAACGTAAAGCCTCTGACGCAAGCGCCGTATGCCAAGAACATGTACTTGAACCGATTGTCTTCGTCCATCTCCTAATCGGTGATACTGCCCTCGTTCGCTTGCCTCACCGCATCTAAGTACGCCGGCAGTAAACCGTAGCAAGCGTCCCTGTTACCAACTAGTTCATCGGTCTCAATTTGTTTCCCTTTCCAAGCCTTGTAGTATGAAACTTCTACTCCGCTGCTCTGCATCATCGACTGTATGGCACTGGGTGATGGGATGTCTTTAGGAGCCCTGAAATTTTCCAACAAGGTGCTCGATACGAGCGACGAACTTCCCTGGCGATGTCTCCGGCGTCGATGAGACACGCCACACGTGTGCGTGTTGCTGTACTTTCGGATTGAGAAAAAGGGAGAGTTCTTGTCCTGTGCGGCTCGTACTCGCCATTCACAGTTCTCCTTCGCACATTTCACTACGTACAGGGTTTTGTTTGACCTATCCACTTGGACTTCGAAGCATGCAGCGACTGCGATTTTAGCAATTTCGTCCTTGAATTCTTTCTTGCTACGAAATTCTTGTCTAACTTATAGGGTCGAACCATCCATAAACGAATAGGTACCATCTTCGGCCACATGTAGAGCGTCGTCGTCGTCGTCGACATGAAACTCGTCATCATCATCATCAACATCGTCATCATCATCATTTGTAGCACCTTGCTCGTTTTCATTTTCATCTTCCCGTCCGACTTGCTCGTTCTCATTATCATATTCTTGGCCGCCCATTCCGGATTAATCGCCTAAATAGCCACTGCTTTATTACTTTGGTAAGGAGGGTTGTAAGATGTGCTGGGAAAACATTCAAATGGTTGTATTTCTGCGTTTATATCGCACTGCGCTATAAGGCCGAGGTCCAAACCAGACAAATCATTATCATGAGGTTGATGTGGCGGTGCAGCACTGACGGATAACTAAAGTTCCACGTGAAGAGGTGGTCTTGATCGTGGGCAACCACAAGGTACGCACGTACCGTAATCGTTCTCCATGTAGATGGGCCGCATATAATTGTAGTCTATGCAAGGCATGTAGCTTATCCTTAGTTTGGTATTGTCGTTGCGTAACGACAATGCATTCAATATCTCGTTAGTCAGATCCACTAACGTGCATGAACCGTCGTCGACCAAGATTGATTGCCACCGGCAAGTCGGATCGGGAACCCAGTTCGACGTATTGTCCTCGCGAATTACCCACTGACCATCGACTTAAAAAACAATGCTCGTGATCGTCATGATTATCTTATAGAAGACAAAATTATGGAATGTATGCTTTCTGCTGCCAAAATGGTCGTGCGGCTTTTAACACATTCATGCGTTGTTTTTAATTAATTTGTTTCACTTTTTCTTTTTTAATAAAACTAAGGGAATAGAAGAAGCTAATTAATTATACACAAGGCAGGGGACCATAACTTGAAATCAGGGGACCATAACGTGAAATCAAGAGACCCGCACCTAAAATCAGGGGTCCCAAGCGTATATGAACGGGTCGCTGCCAATTTAGGGTTTCTCACGTGCGCTTTAGTCGTACCAATAATTGAACAATTACTGAGTATTTGGTCAAAAGATTTTGCTCAGTAACAAGTCAAATCACTCATCACGTTTCGTTTCGTACAGAGAATCAATTATTCAACAATGAAAAAAGTTTTATCAAGTCATATATGATGGGATACGTGCGCAAGGAACCGACGCTTTTTGATCAGGGGACCATATCGTTATCTCAAGAGACCCGCACATAAAATCAAGGGTCCCAAGCGTATATGAACGGGTCGCTGCCAATTTAGGGTTTCTCACGTGCGCTTTAGTCGTACCAAAAAAGGAGTTCACAATTACTAAGTATTTGGTCAAAAGATTTTCCTCAGTAACAAGTCAAATCACCCATCACGTTTCGTTTCATACAGAGAATCAATTATTCAACAATGCAAATCAGTGGTATCAAGTCCCATGCCCATGCTGTGCAGCAAATGGATGGGACCCCTGCTAGCATGCGCGGGACTCCTGCTATATAGCACAGGTCCCATGCCCAATATGGGCGGGTCTCCTGCCGCAGTAGGCACATGAGACCCGCCTATGCTGCAGGCGCCCGTGCTATGCTGCAGGAAACCCGCCCATGCTGTTCAGCCATGGGCGGGACCCCTGCTAGCATGTGCGGGACCCCTGCTATATAGCACGGGTCCCATGCCCAGCATGGGCGGGTCCTGCAGCAGTAGGCACAGGAGACCCGCCCAGGCTGTAGAGAATCAATTACTTGCACATAAAATTTTTTTTATTCAAATAAACCTACAAACTAACATACATAAACACTTCAACTAGACCATGTCCTAAATGTGCAAAATCACCTAAAATTTAACACTTCCAAACTCAACGGGACAAATGGAGCATACAGCTATGCTGGTCAAGCAATATCCGTGCAGTCATAGTGGAGCGATATGCTGAAATATCAATCTGCCTTTGATATTCATTAAACTCGGGCGTGTCAACCATAACCGTCTCCACCGTCAACGCCGCATGAACCCCGCAATCCTAGCTGCCAGCCTTCTGGCTCCGATTCATTTTGTTATTCAACTTCGGCATTGTGACGATATCGAACTTGAACCAGCAATATGCAGAAAGAAACTCTGCATGCTAAATATAGCAAACGTCGAACAAGTTACTAAATAAATAGAAATGATAGACAAACGGATTTCAGCTACTTACGAACACTCTCCCGGCGAATGCACACCATGCACAGACAATGAATCGTCAAGGACGAAGGTTTGCGTTGACGCGTCAAAAATAAGCACTGCCCAGTGGGTCCGTGCGGAAATAGGAGAGATGATGTACTTGCATCGTAGCAATTCATCCTCCGTGAGACGCTCCAACCAGCTCCGGCTGCTTATCGACAATCCATCACGAATTCATCCATATCATCCACCCGTACTTTCGCCTTCCTATTCAATTTCTGCGCCTTCCTAAAGTGCTCATCTTGCACGTAACTTGGAAAGACAAAGACGCGAGGATAATTATCGGAGTCCGCATAGATTCGCCTCAAGCAATCTAGATATGCGTCAAGACAATTGGACTTGAGCATATCATGGAGAGCAACATGTAAAAGCCTTGGGCATCCACGTCGCACATGTCGCCTTCCCAAACCTTATCACTGCAAAAAAAGAAAAATTATTACGTGTTTATGTACTTATACTGAGGTTGTTCTCGAAAGAAAATATTTACCCAAATCTTGCCACTTGAAGGTACTTGTCAATGAGCACGCGATCATGTGCATGAACCAACTGATGCCCGGAGCAGTCCACTCGCCCGAGGTACTTCTTGCTCCACTTCTCATTTCTATCTGAGCCTGAATCCTCATCACTTAGATCAATAATTCCTACGGTCGATTTGCCTCTTCTTCGATCTCCTCGGGCACTCGACGAAGCACCAAAATCTCCAGCCTCAACCACCGCCACATGTGTGGGAAACTCTTCGACAGGTACAATCGCTAAATAATCGTCGTCGCGACGGCCACTGCTCTCGATCTGGAGGATTACCTCAGCTTCGAAATTTTGCCGGCTAGGACCCTCGCCACGGGAACACCTAACCTCCACTTCCCGCAGGAGTGTAGGCCCGTCACACGGTCGAATAGCTCGTGTACCGCCCCAACGCCGAAAACGATGTCCCTAAAGTACGTCGCCTCTAACTCTTCCGCTGACGGCACTAACACCCTCGTACAAAATCGACGTCGACGGCATCTGCGACCGTCCTAAGAGTCGGGCAAGCTTTGCGACGCCAATTATTAGTCGCCCACCTGAGCATGCGTGGCGTGAAATCTTCTTCTTTGCGAAACGCAAACTCGTCTACAACCCCTGGTATGCACTCGTATGCTAGTATCGGAATACAAATAATGCAAAAAATATTAGCAATTATGTCAAAACAAGTTATGCAAAGAAGCTTAATTATAATTCACCTGAAGTGGTTGTACGAACCCACAGCCAGTCTCGTGGCCTCTCCCGTAGATTTACCTTCACAGTTCGTATCACCTCACCGAAAGCCACGGTGCCCCAAGGATACTGGGAGAATGCAAACCGATCTTCGACGAGACTAAGGACCCAGGGACTGACGATGGTGTCCTTCTTCGACGGTCGAGGCATCAACACGGCGGTGACGAAGTACACGTCCGCCAACTTCAGCTTCTCGAAGTCCACATCGTCCTCGTCACCAGACAACTCCTCCAACACACGCTTGACGTGCGACATGCAGACTTTTGAGCTGCCAAAATTCTCGCGGTGAATTGTGAGCAGCCGTTTACCGGCGGTAGCTCGGCTGCGAACTTCAGACCGATGATTAGGCAATACTCCGACTTTGAAAATCGGAGTGGTTTTTCGCCAAAAATCATCCACAGCTCTTCCCGGTTGTGCAGCATCGTCTGGCTCTGGATGAGGTACCACAGCAACTGGCCCGAGAGGTTAAAATCAGGATCGGCATTAACAAGGCGACCGAACGGACTCTCGTTCCTAAAAATCTCCCACTCGTGGTGGTTTAGACATTGTCATATCAGCTCGCTGGTATCGGCGTATAATGAGCTCAGCTATACACGCAAATGGGGAACTTCGTCGACTGTGTCGAACTGCTTCTGCATTACAACCTAATTTATACGTAGAACACATTTTAGCTAATTACGTGGTATGAATAATGAAAACAGAAAACCCTTATGCACAGATGCGCAGGGGACCGCATTGCATATGCCGAGATTCAAGCACAGATGCGCATGAGACCCCTGCGCATCGGCACGGTCCCAGCAAGGGTCCCCTGCTAGCATGCGCGGGTCCCCTGGTCAAACCTTGCGCGCGCAGTGACACAGGACCCGCCCGTTGAGGTAAGAGGACCCGAGCGTTTAAGCAGGGGAACCGCGCTAATACACAGGGGACCCGTGAAATACCCACAGGTCCCCTGCTCATAAGCGGGGGTCGTGTGCTTGCAAGAACGGGACCCATGCATTAAAAAACGACGTACGCTGCGCAATCACATGTCCTATGTTTGCAACCACAGGTCCTAACTAGCAAGCGCGAGTCTTATGCTACCAAGCACGGGTCCTATGCTACCAAGCTCTGTCCTATGCTTGCAAGCACGGGTCCGCACCAAATTAGGGTTCGATGGGTCGTTCCCAGATCCCCTCTCGCGTTAAATTGAAGAAGACGAAGAGTAGAACACATACCTCCACTCTTTGGGTGTTCGCGAATGCCATTGTCGATTGAGTCGATTGAGGTTCGGTTGGCTTTGAGTTGCAGAGAAAACGATTTGCAATGCAGGGGCGGGAGAGCACACGCTTGCTTTTTTTACTGGAAGTGAAAGTGGTTGCTTTTTTTTTACTTTTACCCCACTCTTCTATCATGGGTCTGATGTTTCAGAATCGTTACAGTGTAACATGTAAACCCTTTAATTAATTTTTTCGTTAACTGTTGTTGAGATTGTTGATTTACATTAAATACGGGTAAAATAGTCTTTAGCGCAGAGTTAGTAAGGGTACAAAGGTAAAATCCGATTTTGGGTGCTATTTTTTAAAATGACCAACTCAAAGGCTATTTACTTAAAAAATCCATTTTTATTTCACTTCCACTTGTCTCGATGCAAATGAACGGACATGCCTATTTATAGGGAAAAACATACACTGCAATATTAAATAATATATGGTCTGCCATACTTCCTTAATGGACATGCACATGTATATATATAATATTTATACTACTCACCCTTGCATGTCCATATATTTGAACCATGTCTGATTATATAACTGCCTCGTGAAAAATCTCATTAGGAAAAACCCAACGGAAAAAAATCTAATGAAGGGAAAAAGAGTGCAGGGTATATTGTCCCCCTGATGTAAACATTACTCAAGATCTTTGAGCCTTCGGAGTCTAATTAAATCTACAAGTTTTTTGAATAATCTTGGAGTAGCGCATTGGTGAATAGATCCGCGAGGTTGTCACTTAGATCGAACTTGTTGTACTTCAATTTCGCCAGGCTTCTTAAGGTCGTGGGTATAGAAGAATTTAGGCGATACATGTTTGGTTCTATCGCCTTTGATGTAACCTTCCTTTAACTGAGCAATATATGCAGCATTGTCTTCATATAAGATCGTCGGAGGTAACTTTTTCGATAATAACCCACGTGTTTGTCGTATAAGCTGGATTATCGATCGCAACCAAAACATTCTCTGATAGCTTTGTGAATTGCTAAAATTTCCGCATGATTAGATGGAGTGGCGGTTAAACTTTTGTTTGACTGATCGCCAACAAATGCAGTTCCACCATATGTAAATATATAGCCCGATCGAGCATTATGTGGGTCAGATAGAAAACCAACACCTGCATATCTGATTAGATCTGACCCGGACTCATTTGAATAAAAATAATCCCAAATCAGTTGTTCCTTTAAGGTATCGAAAGATTCGTTTATCACCGTTCCAATGTCTACGAGTTGGTGTGGACTATATCTCGCCAATAAAATTACAGCGAATGCTATATCAGGTCGCGTATGACTTGTAAGATACATTAGTGCTCCTATGGCAATAAGATATAGTACTTCAGGACCAATCAATTCTTCATCATTTTCTCGAGGTCTGAACGGGTCTTTGTTCACCGAGATTGAACAATCATCGGAGTATTTAATGGATGAGCTTTATCCATATAAAATCTTTTCAATACCTTTTTCGTATATGTTTGTTAACATACAAATATTCCATTATTCAAATATTCAATCTGCAGGCCGAGGCAAAATTTCGTCTTTCCGAGATCTTTATTGCGGACTCCTTTTTTTATTGACATTTGATAACTCTTCACGAGTTCCAATTATATTGATATCATCAACATATACTGCTATGATAACAAAATCATTTCTACATCTTCTGATAAATATACAAGGGCAAATTGATCATTTTTGTATCCCTCTTTCAATAAATATTCACTTAAACGATTATACCACATACGTCCAGATTGCTTTAATACATAAAGCGATTTGTTCAGTTTAATTGAGTACTCATCGCGGGCCCCTGAATTTTCAGTAGGGGTGTTCATCGGTCGGTTCGGTTCGGTTTTTTCAAATTTCGGTTCGGCTTTTCGGTTTCGGTTTTACTATGCTTAATCCGATATCCGAACCGTTTTAATTTGATTCGGTTCAGTTTTTTATAATTCGGTTTGGTTTTTTCGGTTCGGTTATTCGGTTAGGAATTTAATATCAACAAAAAAATATGAGCTGAAAATACATGAAACAATTTGTGGTTATTAAAAATCTAAGAAAATTTATGGAACGTGACATGTAGCAAAATAATTCAAAGGTCCGAAGAAAAACAACATGAAAAATGGAACAAAATCTAACCAAAAATATAAAAACATTCATCTCAAGATACTACAAATTATTTGGGAGAAAAGTATTTGATTGTTGAGGAAAATATTCACCTAAAAATGGAAATAAGTATACCAATAAAATTATATTTACTGTGTTGTTTACGTTATGAGAGAAAACAAATGATTATTGATATTTTTCTATTTTTAATGTAGTATGAAAATTTCAATTCGGTTTTTCGGTTTTACGTATGCTTAATCCGATATCCGAACCATTTTAATTTGGTTCGGTTCGGTTTTTTAAAATTCAGTTTGCTTTTTTCGGTTCCGGTCTTTTCGGTTCGGTTCTTTACGGTTCGGTCGGTTTTTTCGGTTTTTCGGTTAATTTGAACACCCCTAATTTTCTGGCAACTGAAATCCCTCAGGAAGCTTCATATAAATGTCACTATCAACTGAGCCATATAAATAGGCAGTGACAACATCAATTAGACGCATATCGAGTTTTTTTTACGTATTGCCAGACTTGTTATATAAAGATAAGTTGTTGCATCCACCACAGGGGAATATGTCTCCTTATAATCAATACCAGGTCTTTGCGAAAAACCTTGTGCAACAAGCAGGGCTTTGTATCTCATAATTTTGCCCTTTTCATTTCTCTTTCTGACAAAAACCCATATATATCCAACCGGCTTTATATTATCTGGTATACGGACTACAGGTCCGAAAACTTTTCATCTCTCAAGTGATGTTAATTCAGCATCGATTACATCGTTCCATTTTGGCCAATAATTTCTTTGTCTGCATTCTTTTACAGACCTTGGTTCGTGATCCTCATTCTCAATAATCTCATTCATTTCATGTAGCACTACGTTAAATGAGAATTTATCGTTAACGTTGACTTTATCTCGGTTCCATCTTATTCCATTCTGGGCGTAATTGATCGTAATCTCTTCATTATCATTAATTTCAATTTATTCAGGTACCTGGCTTTCATTCTTATCATCATTTATGCCCATCGACTATTCTCTGGTCGATAAATCCTTGATTGGACTATTCATATCATTTGCTCCTTTTCTTTTTCCACGATTTTTAATTTTGGAACCTAGGGCCTACCATGCTTCAGTTGTGGTTTAGCCTCGATACTATTTAATATTTTTTCTACATGAATCTCAATTTTTGCAGGAGCATTAATGTTGGGGTAGGCCCGATTAATCGATGCCGGCCCCCGAACAGCTCAACGTGGCGATAGCGGAAGCGCGTTTTGAACCGAGCGGCGTAGGGTGCCGAATTTTCGATTTTCAACATCTAAATTCGACCTAACGCCCTTCGGCTTCTCCCGAGGGCTCAAGATACTGCCCTGAGCCTCAGGAGACCACGTCTAATTCGAACTTCTCAAATTGGAATTTAGTACAACTGTATTCGAATTAATAACTTCATTCCAAACTTGTTCGAACAAAGCGGCAGCCGACAGCGTTTCGACTGTTTGGCGACAGAAATGATTTCCGATCAATACCAAATTTTCTAGAATGATTTTACACTTCCCGAAGATCGTAACGTGGGGTCTTTCGAATCATTCCGATGTCGTTTGGTATTTTTCGCAAAATCAAATCAGTGGTTCGAAATTATCAATTCGACTAAAGCGGCAGTTTGCCGTCTTTCAACAGTTTGATAACCAAAATGATATCTGATTGTTACCAAATTTTCCAGATTGATTCTACACTTCCCGGCGATAGTAACGAGGGGTCTTTCGAATCATTCTGATATCGTTTGGTATTTTTCGTAAAATCAAATCAGTTAGGTTCGAAATATACCGTCGGTGTACGTGAATGCACCTCGGATGGACGTCGCAACACCTCGTCTGGCTCCCGGGGCTTCCGGGCTAGATTGTCACGCCGGTATGACCTTGATCGAACCTCAGAGACTGCTCCCGATGGCTAGAATCAGCTCGGTTCGGGCGTCGGGCTTCGTCGAACGATCCCGTGGCTTTAAGAAGTACCAAGTACACACTTTTCTAATTCTCTAGTTTTGGTTGATGAGAGCAAAATGACCAAGTGCTAATTTTTCCTTTTAGAAGCAAGCTTTTTATTAACTCTCTTATGCATGTTACTTTTATTTCCATGCTTGTAGTAAAATCCCACTAAGGATGTTTATTATTATTTTTTTTAACACTTGTCATGCTCTCAAAGTATGACTCATATGCCACCTCAACCAATATGGCATGAAATGGAATTGACACATGTCCAAGACCAAGTCAACATGCATACTTTCAATCAAGCCCATTAGGTTTCTAAATTCTCAATTTAGTCCCTCATTTTAAGTAATAAAATAATTAAATCCAATCTAATTATTTTAATTACAATCGAGCCTCATTTAGTTAATTAATTAAACACTTAAGACAATCTCAAGTCCTAATTATTCCCGTGACCGTCACCGAAACTTAACTAAATCGTCGACACCTCGTATCAACTATGCCACTACCTCAACGAATCCCATTCGTTAGGTTCTATAGAAAAGCCCGCCGTTTTCGTTCAAGTTCATTACCATTTTTAAGCGCGACTCTCTAGGTCCGTCTCAACTGGTACGGGAGGAATCCGCGAGTCCCGGTATTCGCCTAGCCAATCCCGCGGTACCGGACAGGTCCCAGTTGAGAACGAATTTTGATTTAATCGAAATTCGGGCGAACCGACTATAGTGTATACATTTAAATACATCTTATGCCTTTCACCTGTGTCCCGGTTAGGTGAGAGCCATGTAAATGTCAAACTCACTAACCCAACACTATGTTATCATTGAGACCCAACCGATTATTTAAACTCCGCTCCGTATCTAATACGAGCGAGCTTACCAAGCTTCGGCCGAAGGCTTTACAATCGTCGTTCTCCAATTACTTCATAGGACGTTAACCTATACGAATATAGGCAGTGAATCCCGATAGCAGTCAAAGCTCGGCAATCACCTCCGTAAAGTCAGTTGCGTTTCGTCGCTGGTCCGTATCCCATTTCCGAACACTTGCGGACCTAGCCAACTAGCGATAAACCGAAATCGCGAAAGCAAATCCGTCAGTGACCCTATCGGTCTGAGGCTGCTATAGTCATTCGTTCAATCATTGACAACATCCTAGTCATGTGAGCGAGACGAATACGAGCCGAATGTCCGAATACGCGATCTCTCCGATCACCGATATCTCCATCACGACCCACAACCTCTCAGGTAATTCGGTGACACTACCGATACTACGTGGTCGTCAATGAATAAGACATATTCGGATATCTAGTCACCCACCTAGAATCCTTAGACTTACGGACCTTTTATTTAATGCTGAGATTAAGGACCGTCCGGTGTCTCCTCCCTCGTCCCCACGAGAATCAGACGTCCAACTCAAACATTTGGGTGTTATTTATTTATCGCACCGCCAGATGCCAAGCAGACTTTAAATTCGATAAATAAATAATAATGCCTTTATTATAATGAAAATAATATTCACTACTTTATTTTAACAGTATATACAATAAAACTGTCTATCGACCTATACATCATTGTGCGCCCTATACTATTCCTAGTCCTCGTACGGCATTCCGAGGGCACACTCCCTAACAGCCTCCCACTTGCACTCGAATGCCATGTGCTGCACCTAATGCCAATCACAATGGTATCGTAGGCCCATCTTGTCCAGATGCCGTTCCATAACTGCCTGGGACAAGGGCTTCGTGAGCGGGTCCGCCACGTTTTTCGCGGTGGCGATTTTCTGCACGGCGACCATCCCGTTTTCAACGAACTCACGTAGTACGTGATATTTTCTCTAAATATGTTTGGACTTGCTATGAGATCGCGGTTCCTTTGCTTGCGCGACTGCACCGCTATTATCGCACCAAAGTGCAAGCGGTCTGTCCGCAACTGGTACCACAGTAAGTTCCTCTAAGAACTTTTTCATCCAAACAGCTTCTTTAGTTGCCTCTGAGGCTGCTATGTATTCTGCCTCACACATGGAATCGACAGTCGTGGTTTGCTTGGAGCTTCTCCAAGACACTGCCCCACTATTGAGCACGAATACAAAACATGAAGTAGATTTTCGATCATCCACGTCCGACTGGAAGTCCGAATCGGTATAACCTTCTACTTCTAGTCCCGCTCCTCCATAGACAAGCGTTAAGTCTTTAGTCCGTCTAAGGTACTTAAAGATATTCTTAACGGCTGTCCAGTGTCCTTCACCTGGGTTTGCCTGAAACCGACTAACCACGCTCACAGCGTAGGCAATGTCCGGTCGTGTGCACAACATCGCGTACATCAGACTACCCACTGCAGACGCATAGGGTATCCCACTCATCCTTCGTCGGTCTTCCTCACTTTGAGGTGACATTGATTTCGACAAATGGATCCCATGTCGCATAGGTAAGAACCCTCTCTTAGAGTCATCCATTCTGAATTTTTTCAGGATTTTCTTTAAGTAAAGGGCCTGAATTAAGCCGATCGTTCTGTTCGCTCGATCCCTGAACAAGCGAATACCAAGTATATACGTCGCTTCTCCCAGATCTTTCATGGAGAATTCGGTTGAAAGCCATGCTTTCACCGACGAGAGCATCCCGATGTCGTTTCCTATCAAAAGGATATCATCCACGTACAATACAAGGAACGACACCATACTCCCACTACTCTTTCTGTAGACACATGGCTCGTCTACGTTTTTCTCGAATCCGAAGTTCCGAACTGCTTCATCGAAACGTAGGTTCCAACTACGAGAGGCCTGTTTCAGTCCGTAAATGGACCGATTCAGTTTGCACACTTTGTGAGCATCTGCATGCGACTCAAAACCTTTTGGCTCCTCCATATAAATCTCCTCCGTGAGGAATCCATTAAGGAACGCCGTTTTGACGTCCATCTGCCAAATCTCATAATCATAGTGCGCAGCTATTGCGAGCATTATGCGGATAGACTTGATCATGGCTACAGGTGAGAAAGTCTCCTCATAGTCGACTCCCTCCTTTTGGTTATAGCCCTTGGCGACCAACCTGGCCTTGTATGTCTCAACTTGTCCGTCAGATCCAATCTTTCTCTTGTATATCCATTTACAACCAATTGGTCTAAAACCGCTCGGTAGGTCTACAAGAGTCCAGACTTTGTTTGAGTACATTGAGTCTATCTCAGCCCGCATAGCTTCAATCCATCTCGTTGAGTCAACATCGGATATAGCTTGATCGAAAGTAGCGGGATCTTCTCTTAGAAGTCCCCTAGTCGCAACATAATCGTGTTCAACGTGTGACATGCCATACCGCTCTGGTTGGCGTGGCACCCTTTCAGATCGTCGCAAGACTGCTTCACTTGGACCATCCAATTCCAAATCCTGTGAGGGCGTTTCGGTCAACTGCTCCTCGAGAGTGACCTCTCGGCCAACTCCACAATCTCGAATGAACTCTTCCTCGAGAAAATGTGCGTGTAGGCCCACAACGATCCTCTGATCATCGTGAAAGTAGAATAGGTACCCCATTGAGTTTTCAGGGTAACCTATGAAACGACCTTTCAGAGACCTAGACTCCAATTTGTCTGCCTTCAACTTTTTCACATAGGCCGGGCAACCCCAAATCCTAATATGTGATAAGCTGGGTAAACGACCAGTCCATATCTCATACGGAATGCCGTTAACGGACTTCGAGGGACACCGGTTTATGGTATAAGCCGCTGTCAAAAGCGCGTATCCCCACAATGACATTGGTAAATCTGTATAGCTTAACATAGAACGCACCATATCTAATAAAGTTCGGTTTCTACGTTCGGCCACGCCATTTAATTGTGGCGTGCCGGGCGGAGTCATATGTGATAATATACCATTCTCCTTCAAGAACTGGTCAAACTCGATACTCATGTACTCGCCACCTCGATCCGATCGAATGGCTTTAATGAGTTTCGACGTTTGTTTTTCCACCAAAGCCTTATACTCCTTGAACCTTTCAAGTGCATCAGCTTTATACCTCATCAGATACACGAGTCCGTAACGACTGTGATCATCCGTGAAGGTAATAAAATAGTGGAAGTCACCCCGAGCCTTCACATTGAATGGCCCGCAAACGTCAGTGTGAATCAAATCGAGAATTTCCGTGGCTCTATTAAATGTCCCTGTGAAGGGTGATCGAGTCATTTTACCTTGGAGGCACGACTCACAAGTCGGATAGGGATCTGATCCCAACGGTTTCAAAATCTCGTTTTTCTCTAACTCGTGGATCTTGCGTTCTCCAGCATGCCCTAATCGAAGATGCCACAAGTACCTCGCATTTATTCCTGACTTCCGTTTGTTTGTGACAGTATTCACAGATACGTCATTCTGGGTATTTAAATAGTACAAACCATTAAAAAGTGTTGCGTTGCCAACATTTTTGTTTCGATACATAATGTGGCATGTATTTTTATTAAAGTTAAATACATAACCATTCCTGCTCAAAATAGGAATGGAGACGATGTTCTTAAAACCCCTCGTGAGTACAAGACAATCGTACAAACGCAACACATGCCCAGATAACAAAACAAGAGATCTTGATCCGACGTGGCTTGCCGAGAGACTATCCCCGCTTCCCACTCTAACCTCGATCTCCCGCTCCCCAAGCGCTCTACTTGGTCCCAGACCCTGCGTGGACACACAAATGTGAGTAGTAGCTCCCGAATCCAATATCCAGGACAGAGTACACAGATGATGAACAAACTGTTTCTAAATCATTAAGTTCCTTACCTGACGCAGCCTGCTCACCCTTGAGCTTCGGACAGTCTCGCTTCCAGTGGCCCAGCGCACCGCAATGCAGACACCTATCCGTCGGCTTTACACCGGTCTGCTTCGATTTCCCAGAAGATTTGTTCTTCTTAGAAACCTTCCCTGTTGGCTTGAGCTTGTTGCACTTCTTCTTTTTGCCTTTCTGGGGCTTCGAAGAGGTGGCGACAAGTGCAGTCTGCTTTGCCCTCTTCATCTGACCTTGCGCCGTCGCTAACTGATTCATCAAATCAGGGAGCGTCAGCGTCATGCCGTTCAGATGATAGTTCACTATGAACGCATTGAAGGACGGAGGCAGAGACTGCAAGATGAGATCGTTTTGTAATTCCCGATCAAATCGGAAATTGGGAGTCTCCAATCTCTCGATCATGGTGATCATGTTCATAACATGTTCGCCAACGTTCTCACCCTCAGACATCCTCGATCGGAAGAGCTGCGACGAAGCCGCATAGCGAGCTGTCCTTGACGTCTCACCGTAAAGCTCTTTCAGATGCTGAACCATCGCTCGAGCATCAGCCATACCCTCATGGCTACGCTGCAGCGTGTTACTCATCGATCCGAGGACATGAGCCTTTACGAGCTGCTCGTCGCGCAATCGCTTGTCATAAGCGGCACGAGCCTGCTCGGTTGCCCGCGCCCCTGGGGCCGGCGGCAACTCGGAGTCAAGGATATACACTAGGTTCTCAATCTGAAGGAAAATCCTCAGGTTGCGAAGCCAGTCTGAATAGTTTGACCCAGTCAACCTATTCTCCTTGAGCAGTATGTTTAAAGTGGTAGACATAACTTACACTGAGAGAAAATGCTGCAGAAAATAAAAGGCCTATTAAGTTGATTATATAGATCATCAAACGCGAACAAGGACTTCTATTCCGTTTGACTCCCACTATCTTTTCATAAACTCCATTTTCTCCCATTGGATGTTTTGGAAGTTTCGTTGATAACTTCGATAGTGGAGTTGATGTCCCCGTGGGCGGATGCAAACCTCAACCTCTGTCGTTTTATTGGTTTGCAGCGGCCCACGAAGTCGTGCTCCGCACGAATCCGACCTCGTCGAATGTCTCAACTATCTTCGTCTCAGTCAGGGACCCCCGCCGGCAAATCCGGAACAAGGCAGTTTGACTGTCTAAGTGCGACCTATCAACTTTGCTCAAAACCGCACACTTGAACCGTACGTTTTACCGCACAGTGTGGTCTTGGCGAGCGGCGCAAACGCACACGAGCAAATCGAAACGAAAACAAATGCAAGGCGCCGGCATACCCGGAACCAAACCTTGCATTTAGGTTTCGTAACAACTTAACCCGAGCTTGATAGAAGACAGGGCATCCAATCCCTTTACCCACTTAGTATTTTATGGGAGTTTGTATTCTCATAGCAAATCAAAATTAAGCACGAGCACATAGATGCGTTAATTAAATTCCTAACCCTAGGAAAGCAATTTAAATGGACAAATGCGCGGGTTATTTCTAAACTGGTCCTATTACATGGGTCGTAAAACGACCGGGTCTTTGATCTCCAAACGTCGGCTCGTCGTCATGCGGGTCGTCGAACCCTCCAATCTCGCCTTGCGTCGAACGGCCACCACTTTATCTAACTTATCTAATAAAGCGATAAAATACAACACGGGGGGAATTATTTCCCGAACAACCCGTAATCCATGTACATACCGGGGGGCAGCAAACGGCCCTTAAACAAATAACCCGGTTAGAACCTAAGCCCGCGTAAATGTCCCACATAAACATGCAACACAGAATTTTGACGCCCAGGGCCCGACCAACGTCACGAGCGACGGTAGTCTCCAAACTACGTCGACCGTTCGTTCGCCACATCGGCTTTCGAGGCCTTCGGTCGAACCATGCATGAGCCGTAGCTCTGATACCACTGTTGGGGTAGGCCCGATTAATCGACGCCGGCCCCCGAACAGCTCAACGTGGCGATAGCGGAAGCGCGTTTTGAACCGAGCGGCGTAGGGTGCCGAATTTTCGATTTTCAACATCTAAATTCGACCTAACGCCCTTCAGCTTCTCCCGAGGGCTCAAGATACTGCCCTGAGCCTCAGGAGACCACGTCTAATTCGAACTTCTCAAATTGGAATTTAGTACAACTGTATTCGAATTAATAACTTCATTCCAAACTTGTTCGAACAAAGCGGCAGCCGACAGCGTTTCGACTGTTTGGCGACCGAAATGATTTCCGATCAATACCAAATTTTCCAGAATGATTTTACACTTCCCGAAGATCGTAACGTGGGGTCTTTCGAATCATTCCGATGTCGTTTGGTATTTTTCGCAAAATCAAATCAGTGGTTCGAAATTATCAATTCGACTAAAGCGGCAGTCTGCCGTCTTTCAACAGTTTGATAACCAAAATGATATCCGATCGATACCAAATTTTCCAGATTGATTCTAAACTTCCCGAAGATCGTAACGAGGGGTCTTTCGAATCATTCTGATATCGTTTGGTATTTTTCGTAAAATCAAATCAGTTAGGTTCCAAATATACCGTCAGTGTACGTGAATGCACCTCGGATGGACGTCGCAACACCTCGTCTGGTCCGTATCCCATTTCCGAACACTTGCGGACCTAGCCAACTAGCGATAAACCGAAATCGCGAAAGCAAATCCGTCAGTGACCCTATCGGTCTGAGGCTGCTATAGTCATTCGTTCAATCATTGACAACATCCTAGTCATGTGAGCGAGACGAATACGAGCCGAATGTCCGAATACGCGATCTCTCCGATCACCGATATCTCCATCACGACCCACAACCTCTCAGGTAATTCGGTGACACTACCGATACTACGTGGTCGTCAATGAATAAGACATATTCGGATATCTAGTCACCCACCTAGAATCCTTAGACTTACGGACCTTTTATTTAATGCTGAGATTAAGGACCGTCCGGTGTCTCCTCCCTCGTCCCCACGAGAATCAGACGTCCAACTCAAACATTTGGGTGTTATTTATTTATCGCACCGCCAGATGCCAAGCAGACTTTAAATTCGATAAATAAATAATAATGCCTTTATCATAATGAAAATAATATTCACTACTTTATTTTAACAGTATATACAATAAAACTGTCTATTCACCTATACATCATTGTGCGCCCTATACTATTCCTAGTCCTCGTACGGCATTCCGAGGGCACACTCCCTAACAATTAACAGTTGGAATATGTGACTTTCTCACCCTTTTTTTTGTCTGCGAAACGGTTTGGCAATTGGTTCGCTAAACTTTGTAAATGAATTATCTTTTGAACTTCTAGTTCACATTCTTTCATAGCGATAATTCATTCAACTAATATTTCTTTCCAACTGTTTGTTTTCTCCCTAATGGCGGAAAATTTGTTTCATCAAAGTGACAGTCGGCAAATCTGGCCGTGAATCGACCTCCAGTTAAGGGTTCTAAATATTTTATATTTGATGGATATTCGAATCCGACATATATTCTCAACCTCCTTTGAGGTCCCATTTTTGTGTGTTGTGGTGATGCAATTGGAACATATACTGCACATCCAAAAATTCTTAGATGAGAAATATCTGGTTCCTGACCATAAACCATTTGTAACGGGGAGATATCATGATAACTTGTTGGCCTGATGCGGATTGGTGCTGCTGCATGTAAAATAGCATGTCCCCAACAAGAATATGGAAGTTTCAATTTCATCAACAATGGCCTTGCAATTAATTGAAGGCGTTTAATCAATGATTCTGCAAGACCATTTTATGTATGGACATGTGGCACAGGATACTCTACATCGATACTGGTAGACATACAATAATCATTAAATGCATTGGAAGTAAATTCACCAGCATTATCAAGGCGTATTTTCTTTATCGTCTGATAACTGTGCTCTTAATCTAATCAGCTGAGCAAGTAATCTCGCAATGCCATGTTTCTCGTAGATAATAAACATACATGGGACCATTCACTTGATGCATCAATTAATACCATGAAATATTTAAATGGTTCACATGATGGATACATCGGCCACAAATATCGCCATGTATACGCTCCAAAAATGCAATAGATTCAGTCATTACTTTCATTTGTGATGGTCGAATAATTAAATTCCCTTAGAGCAAGCAATACATGCTAATTCTCTAGATTGAAGTATCTTCGGGTTTCTCAATAAATATCCCCGTGAATTTTCAATATTTTTCGCATCATAGTTGTATCGGGATGGCCCAACCGGTCATGCCAAACATTAAATATACTGTCATTGGTAAACTTTTGGATAGCTTATGATTCAATTGTTCTAAGATATGTGTAGTATAGCCCAGAGTCAATATCTCCCTTTTGTGTAGTCTCAACATGACATCTGTTATTTCGAATCGCTTTAAAGCTTAATAAATTTCTTCGAGACTTAGGGGAATATAAAGCATTTTAATAATCAGCCTTGTTCCTCTGGGCAGTAATATATTAGCTCTTGCGGAGCTTCAATTATGTTTGTGCTACTCGATATAGTAATCGTGGTTTCTTTCATATCAAGATGCTCGAAATATTCTTATTTTTCAGAATTGTAAATGTCGTTGCACAGCCTGCAATACATAATTCTTCATTGTGCATGCTCGTGGCCATCATATAAAATCCCTTATAAGCAAACATATGACTATCATTAATACATATTATTGAAAACAAATGATACATAGGAAACACAGGAAAAGCATCCAAATAATAATCATAGCAAAAATACGATAACATTCAAACGGTACATATCAAAGCACACAATAATTAAGCATTTAATTTATAAAACATAGCATGTTAAATTTCTTCATTGAGGAGCTGAAAATCGTCGGCATCGAAATTAACACCTTCTTCATTAACAGCAGAAGTTGAAGCAATTGTACCCTGAACAAAGTTCGTTACAGTTTTCTTTCCTTTGCCGATTGATTCTTGATACAACTCAACAAGGTATTGGGGCGTATGGCAAGTGCAGGACCAATGGCCCGGACCATCGCATATATAACATTTTTGTCATTCCCTTTTCGTTCAGTTTGCTTCTTTTCATTTTTAATGTCATAAACTTTCTTCTTCTGGGAAAGATTTTGACGACCACCACGATAATTATGATAACCACCACGGAAATATTGATAACCACCACCATGATAACTTCGACCACGACCACGACCTTGGCCACGACCATGTCCACGACCGCGATGTCCACCACGACCACTTGCATGGCCATTACCTCGACTATTATCATTATAACATTGATTGCATTCGCTTCAGGGAGTGCAGCAGTACCAGTCGGTTGGGATTCATGATTTTTCATCATAAACTCATTGTTTGCTCAGCCAATAGTAAGCAACAAATACAATCTGAGTACTTTTCAAAGTTTCTCTCTCGATATTGCTGTTGTAGAATGACATTTGATGGATGGAATGTGGTGAACATTTTCTCCAACATAATTGCATCAGTAATAGTTTCTCCACATAATTTCAGTGTAGAAGTAATTCTATAATCAACAGTCTTTAAGTGATTATATCGATAAGTATTCAATAGTTTTAAGTATTCAATTTTAGACTTTCACGAATGTGGTGGCGAAGAAAAATCATTTGCTTCGCTAGTCGGATAAAAGAAAACTTAATATGCCACCGCTGGGATTCGAAATCTGGACCTCACATCACTTAGATTTTGACGGTATTCCGCGAAACCAGTCGGACTATGGGATTTTGTTGTATATTGTATATATATTTTAAATTTGTATAATATTGATGAAATAAAATTATTATACCTTAATTATGCGCGTAAATCTTCGGTATAAATTAGCGTCGTGGCGGAGATCGACGTTATCGGTAGAGCCTCGTTTGATAACGTGCTATGAAATGAAGATAATAAGAGGAATAGGATTTTTATTTCACTTCGAGTTGCCTCGATGCAAATGAACGAACATGCCTATTTATAGGCAAAAACATACACTGCAACATTAAATATTGTATGGTCCGCCATACCTCCTTAATGGATATCCACATACATGTATATATATTTATAGTAAGGGCCTTCTCTATCCCCAATATGCTGGGAGCCCAATAAGAGCCTTAAATTTCTTTTACTTCATTTGGTAGGTAAATTTTTATGCAAGCAAAAGTTCAATAGTTTTCCTTACCGTTATGCCCAATCTGCCAGCCGTACAAAGAGATATTGTACCCTACTCTGTTTCCTCATAGTTTCGTAATTCGTTGCATGAAATGAATGTGACCATATTTTACAATCTACTCTTGTTCAAAGACACACACAAACATATTATATTATAATTATCACCAACTATTGAAATTAGTGAACGCTCTTATCTTTTGGCGAAAAATTGATGTCTCTTTTCTTCGAGCCTGCACTATTGTTACAATGCTAACAAGAAGAAAAACATACATTCTTCGACACTTTCGAGAGGTCGACGAGCCAGCAACTCATATTGAACTGCCACGCACTTTCCTATAAAATCGTTTGATCAAATCCTTCCTTTTCCCACTGCTCAAAGAACGAAGACATTTTCATCAAGACTTTCGATCTATCAATCGCTTTTTGTCCGGAAAAAAAATAATGGCTGGCCGAGGTGTGGTAACAAGCATCCTTCTTCTTAGGGTTTTCACCCTCTTAGTTCTTGCTGCTTCTGCCCTTGTTATGGGATTCAACAATCTTACCGACTTCGATGGGGCAAAAATTCACTTCACTGATCTCATAGCTTACAGGTGAAACTTTCCTATATCATTGTCATATATCTTCTATGAAGAGTGTGTATATCTGTACAATGAATCCTATATATATATATATATATATATATATATATATATATATATATGTATTGCAGGTATGTATTCGCAAGTGGAGTTATAGGGTTTATATACACTACGATTCAGATCCCATTTTCCATATACGAGGTAGCAAAAGGGAAGAAGTTTGTGCGCAGCGGTTTCTTCGCAGAATTCGACTTTTACGGAGACAAGGTCAGAAATATATTAAATGATGATAACATGTAATTGAAAAAGAATAACATAATATTATATAATGAATTTATCATATAATATCGAAGGTGATGGCGATGCTATTAGCAAGTGGAGTTGGGGTAGGTTATGGAGTGACGCTCGAGTTTAAGAGGTCGTTCGGACAAGCGATGACAGATGAAGCAAATAAGTTTCTCAACATTGGAGGATATGCTTCGACGTCTCTACTCTTAGGTGGATGCGTTTCCACGGCGCTTCTCTCCATAGCTTCTTCGACTCGTCGTTCTTCTTCTTCATCAACGGGATTCTTCAAGTAATATATTAGCTACTACCTATTGGTAATGCTATGATCTCATGTTTTATTGGATTTTTTTTTTCCTTTTTCCCTTTTCAATTCAATAACTAGTCACCTCACGGCATTCATAATGTAATACTTGGCCCAATGCCACAACATGAGTATTGCTATACATATGTATTAACGAAAGTATTGATCCTTCCTATGTGTTGTGACCCAATCAAGTCCATAATATTATGTAAGAACAACAAAATATTTGAAGTCATATATTCCCAACAAACCCAAATCATCAATGTTTTGTGCGTTTTGGTGAAAAAACATAATGGCCTGCTATAATGGCGATATGAGATGGTCCAAAAGGAGGAGCTTCTTACAAAAAGAGTCCAAAAGTCAAAGGCTAATTACAAAAAGATCATAACATACCACTTTGAAGTGGTCCCTATACGAGATGTTGACTAAAATGTTGAACTAACACACCGGCCAACACAAGGGAACAGAACGTAGCACACAGCGGAATAAATAAAAACTCAGTATAAAAGAAATTGGCACGAGACTTAAGAAAAATAAGCAGCAAGTCCTACGACTTGCTACACGCCTTCAGGGCAAAGTACCATTACTAAGAACGGTTTACAAAGAGAAGAACTATCAAATATAGTACAGCTAGCCTAGAAAAGAATCTAACGACTCTTCTAATCTTTACGTAGAGTAAAGGTAAAACTCCAGGCAAAACAGTGTAAACACTGAAACTACGGTTTAAGCTTTCTCTATATTTCTTGATCGCTCGTTTCGTCTCGAAAATATGTAAGTCGAGTTATGATCGACTTCCATATTTATAATAGCCTTGATTTGATTTGATTTGATCTCCCATATCTTCCTTAATATTCGGCTAATCCTAGATCTTGTAATTTCCGTAGGATCTTGAATATCTTCTAGTTTTGGTAGCCGTTTGACTCTTTCTTTCTTGTTCTCCAATTCTCCTTATTTTTAGTAACTCCTCTTCCTTACTTTAAGCTCCACATATCTATGTGATCTTTGAGCAATTTCAGCTCCTTTATTTTTAATTTTCTGCACCATTTAAATAACCAAAAAATTAGGTAGAATGGTTTTTGGGTATGAAAGACAAAATTAAGGTTAGTCGAGTCTTAGTCAACTAAGTCAGACTAAAGAACTCGTCCGACATTGTCAACGTTGATAAAATCAGCATTAACAATCTCCCCCTTTTTGTCTTTTTTCCCAAAAACCGTGCAGTTAGGATTCCAAGCAGAGCTCCCCCTGAAAGAAATACTAAAGTTAGTTCTGGAGGAAGTGAAAGAGATTTAACCGTTAAGACCGATTTTCTTCTGCACCATCTACATCTGCCCTTTTTTGGGAAGGAAGAAAAATTCCAAGAGTCTCCCCCTTAATACATTCCAGGATTGATGTTGGAACGGATGATGGACCAACATTTGCTGCAACATTTGAGCTCCTTCCTAGGGTAGATCCAAAACTTTGTGTAGCTGCATCAGGTGACACTGTTATGGGATAAGGGATCCTCTCGTGGAGATTCTCCCCCTGCATAAATGAATCTTCTTCGAGTTTTCATTCTCGGAATTTTTAGTGTATTCGAAATGGTTGAGAGTGCCATAGATAGAGCATTGAAAGAATTCACGAACATATCATAAATTGCAGAGATAAGCTCAGATATCGTGAGATAGAGTTGTGCAGTTGAGGAGAAATCAAGCCAAGTAAAAGGAGTCAAAAACCTCTAACGGAAAGAAAACATTAAGAATTTGGAGTAAATAGTGAGTGACGCAATACCCGCTAGAGTGTTTAAAGTCTTAAAATGATTTTCTTACCAAAAATATCTGAAGATATACATTAAAAAATTGAGTAAAGTGGAGAACAAAAATCGTGCATAAGTGGAGATACCAAAACAAATCATCAAGATCAAGTGATACTAACCGATTAGAGACGTCGATGAGCGCTTCACACAAGTTAGGCTCGCTGTTTCTTCAACGCATACTAAATGAAAGAGATATGAATTCTAGACACATAATATATGTATACCTGAGATCTAAGCACATAATCACACAGTAAATGTGGCATAATCAAAATGACTAGTCATATATGTTGTCCCAACTTAAGACTCAACATTCCTACTCTGAAATTCCAGACTTTTCCGTTCAACACCCTAAACTCAATTCCCTTTCATTTTCTGCCCTACTCACCTCAGTTATAGACTTGTGCACATCCCTTAAGTTCATTATCATCAAGGTTAGAATTTTTGCCGCAAATAATACATCGTCACCGCTAATGCGTGTACCTAGGGAACTATTACTTGAACCGTCGAACCAAATGTCAGCCCAAAAATAATTGGGCCGAAGAATAAAAGTCAGCCCATATGTCCCAAGCCCAATAAAAGCCCAAGCCCATCTACATGTTATAATAGATACACACGTACGGATCAAGTGGAGAAAAAGTCCTTCAGCGCAGCCATTGATTCAAAATGCACGTTTGCTAATTCAATGCGAAGATTTTAGAGAATATGTTTTGAAGACTTCAAAGGTTTTATGCCGTTCTTGAGCAGAAAAATAAGGATTTTTGTCTCCCCTCAACCATCTATAAATAGGAAGGATCAACGTGCAAGTAAGGGGGGGAGAAATCGAGGGCCGCTTACACGCTCATCAGGCCATTCACGAGACGAGGACAAACCACTCTCAAGTACGCTGCTCCCTAGCCAACGTCGCAGCTGCCATCGAGTCATACATCCTCTGTCAAGCTCCCAACCTCCCGAACACTTGGAGCTGAAGCAGCAAGCGGAATTAGCAGCAACAAGGTGACGAGTGCAGGTTGTTTATTTAAGTCGTGTTATGCTGTGAGGGGCGAGGGAAGAGCAGAAAAGTAATTACCGTTATCATACGCAACTCGCCCACCATATGCTCGACGAAATTCTTCAACGAAGGAAGGCAAAATTCAGGGAAGAAAATATATTTTTCTCGTTGTTTTTTGCGCTTTTCGTCGCGTTGATGTTTCATATGAGTAGTTAAATCTTGTCGTATTTGAGATTAGATGAACCCTAGCGATATCGTGCGTGTGTTTAAAGTATTATTGGTATGCTTTTTATTATGACTGGGTTACGATTTATGCTATTGTTTTGATTATGTCTATGTGGTCGAAATAATTGTCGGGAAATGGTACGCTACGCTCGAGAGAGGGGCAGACGATTAGACCACTCGTAAACGAGCGGAATAAACTCATCGCTAGAGATAGGTTGAACTACCCCGTCGGATTAGAGTCAAATCTAATAGTGGGATTCATCGTTATTTATTGTGGTCTGCGATTAAGTAAGTTAGGGAAGCTTGCCCAGCTATTTAAGACGTAGATTAGTTGTTACGAGTCGAAGCGAGTAAGCGCAGTTTCGCCCAATCGTAGAAACTCATATACATACCATAGGAATCCTCACGGTCTAATAACTAGCTAAAATATATAGCTTGTTTGCCGTTCGATAGAGCTAGGGGGATTCGAAGTCTCAAATACGCTCGCGTTCATAAAGTCGTCCCACCCGTCGCCATATTTTTAGTCTTGTATTTATCGTTTAAATAGTTTATCGTTATTTATATCAAACCAAAAATATTTACTAGAATATTTGAACGACGGTTTTCCTAAAGTACATAGTTCCTTTGAATTCGATACTCGAATACTTGCCACTTCTATACTATTTTCGATAGGTACACTTGCCTGTTGAGCGTAGGATAGTTCGTCGATATTCGTTTTATTTTATTACTCGATCCGCTCGATCATTGATCAACATAAATTTCTTCCTCAAGCTCTCCATTTAGAAATGTAGATTTTACATCAAGGTGAAAAATCTTCCACTTGTTTTGAGCCGCAAGAGCGATTAGCAACCGTATGGTGTCATGTCTAGCAACCAGCCAAACGTATCATTAAAGTCGACACCATATTGTTGTGTGATCGACACGTGGTGTGTGAATGAAAAGTGCGACAAGTAATAATTAAAATGGATACCTAATTACTATCACCGACGTGCGATAGGCAGTGGACCTATCGTTTGTAGTGCAGTAAAGTGAGTAAGTGAGTATCGAACACGAGGAATAAATCAAGTACTAGTAATGACCTATCGACTCGATATTTAACCTAAATAAAATACGCAAATTGTTGATGGCTTAACCTAACAGACCGCTCCTAAATCAACCAGAAACTCAAAGAACACGCTTAGGACTGATACGAAGCTTCAGATGATAAAGATGTGCTCGAGATTCGAATCCTGCTAGGTGTGATCGCCTAAGACAATGAAATATCGTGCCGACGTGATTCTTGACTAAATCGCAGTAATTTTCCTACCCACTCGCGAATTTGTTGTCGCCCTAAACGCTCGTGGGGATCTAAAATTCAGTAATTACTAATAGCGAGGATCGAGTATTTGTTTTCGCCCTATACTCGGATCCTATCTTCTACGAACGGCCTAATCCTTGTTTAGCCGTCGCCCTAAACGATTTTCCATGCATTCACTTTAACACATAGACATATTAAAGCGAAGAAGCAATTTCATAGAACAATAAATAGTCAAATACGCAAATCACGATAAACATACGTCTTAAGTACGGCTAATCCTAGCGTTCATCTAATCCCAAACACAAAAGGGATTTAGCTGCGCATGATAGACGAGAAAACAACGAAAGAAATAAAGGATAAGGGCGAAGAATTCATGTTCTTGATATACGGATGATCTGCGATGGAAGCGTTGAAGATTCTTCGTTCTTCGTTAAATTGGGCGTGATCTCGTCGATGATCCGTCTCTTGCGCTCCGGGACGCGTGTCTGTGTTCTTTTCTGCTAATTTTCGTCTCTAGGGTGATTAGGTTTGATCTCTGGTAAGTCGTCCCCTTTCTGGATCGAATTTGGGCTTTTTATAGAAATTTTCGTAACGGTCACGGCCTGGGACATGGGTCGTCACGGCCGTGACCGTCACCGAGTCAACGCGCATATATCTCTGCCACAGGTCACGGCCAAGTGCATCATCGGTCACGGCCGTGACCATCTTAAGTCGACTTCTCTGCCATGCGTCACGGTTTGGTGCAAGGTATGTCACGGCCATGACCATCATTTATCGAACTCTCTGCCTCCTGTCACGGCTTGGTGCAAGGTCTGTCACTGCCGTGACCTTAGGCAGTGTCTTCGACTTCGGCCTCTGGTGGGTGTCACGGCCAAGTGCATAGGGTGTCACGGCGGCAGTGTTCTTCATTTTTGCGCCGTTTTGCCTCGTTTTCGCTCGTTTCCGCACGAAACTCGTCCTAAGCTCCCTCAACATAAGAATAAGTGTAAATATGCCGAATAAATGCATAAATTCATTGCTAAAGTTCTATTATACCCCAAATAAATACTATGATAAACGCATTAAAATACGTTTATCAAACCTCCCCACACTTAAGCATTTGCTTGTCCTCAAGTAAACTAGAGTTCAAATAAGGCATCTAATCAGGATAACGGCACGATTGTTCGCAATTTATCATCAAACCATAGAAAGCACGAAACGAAATCAAGCAAGCAATCATGGACGCTGCACTAATGACCTGCACCTGTCAACCTAAACTTCCTTAGCGCTGCAAATCGAGACGTATACCTCACAAGGATTCACTCGATTCACTCAAGTGTTTAGGGTAGCATATGATGAGTCGCTCAATTCGTGCACTCGTCCAACCCCTACCATAAACTTGCAAGCTAATCGTATCTCTACTATTCAAAGTGACAAGTATGAATCTGGGGGCCTTGTCGGGGGAAACGGGTCGAATAATCGTGAAGCGACATGCATATAAAATGAACACTTAATCTTGAGCTAGGACACGTAAGCAAAAATTATCAAAGAACACAGCATGATCAAACAGACAGCCACACGTCCCAACATAAGACTCAACGTTCTCGCTCTGAAATCCTATACTTTTCTGCCCGACCCTCTCAACTCAGTTCCCTTTCATTTTCTGCCCTTTCACCTTACTTACGCTCTACTTATGTGCACTGCCCTTATTCCCTAAAAACATCAAGGTTCGGCTTTGTCGCAAAGAATACATCGTCACAGCGAATGCCGTGTACCTAGGGATACTTATTACCGAAACCTATATCTTTCCAAAGGGTTATGGGCAGGCTTATGCAAGGGATCGGGTCATTTCAGAAAACGGTCAAGTAAAAGACGAGTCATTTCATGAATAGCAGAGAAGAATCATCAAATCAAACACTGAAACAGTAACTCTCAAGTTCGACTTCTGCTTTATTCTAATCACTCAGGCTCATAAAATCTCTGGAGGTTTATTCGGGTCAGTGGTTTCTATAGCATACGAGGTAAAACGTGGCTAACTAATGGGGTTCGTCATGGTTAAGAAAATCTGGCCATGGACTTGATTCCTATTGCCCTCATCATTTTCACACTCACGCACCAAAACAGTTTCAACACGCATCAGACAGGCAAGTTCCAGCGAGATATAGACTAGGCACGTCACACAACCAAGAAAAATGAGCATAAGCTCGTCAGGCTCAAAACTCTCACACGAAACAGGGTTATGTGTACGGATCTCTCAAAAACAGTGCTACATCTATTCAGGCAGACAAGATTCAATCAGTCATGCATATCTTAATTGCTCACAGAATTTCATAGAATGCAGACCTACTCGAGATAAGCGCAAACAATCATGCCTGATTCAATAATTCATGCCTTTCCAACGAACTCAACGACTCACGGAAACGTCATAAAAAATTAAAAATTTTCACGTAATTGTTCAAACTAAATTCCCCTCCCCACACTTAAGTCAGACGTTGTCCCCAACGTAAAAAGGATAAAAGGGAAGGAAAAAGAGTTTAAAAGAACGAGACTCCACTGACGTGGTCGTGACATAGTTGTTTATTTGGCGCGTGAAAGTCGTGTTGTAATCCATTATGCGTATCCTGGCGCTAGCTAGAGATCAATAGACACGAAAAGAGAGTAGTCACAAGATTAACTAGAACATAGTTATAAGCGCAGTGTCATAAACGAAACACACGCGACTACGCAAGCAAACGCAATGTTATAAAAGAAAAAGAATAAATCCCTAGGGAGGTGGCGGCGGTGGCTGTGGTGATGGTGGCCTCGGGCGCAGGAAAGCCATCGACTGCTGGGAATACTTGAGCGTCGTGTCCATGGCTTGAAGGGCCTGGTTGTAGCGCTCTAGCTCTGCGTCGTAACGGCGGTGGGCTTCCTCGTTCTAGCGCTCGTACTCTTCCTGTCGGCGCCAAGTCTCTTCGTTGTATCGCCGGAGCTCGTCATCCCTCTGTAGCGAGTCTGCGTTCATGCGCATCATGTCCTGGCGCAGTGCTTCAAGGTCCGCCGTTGACGCGAACGGGGCGACACCGGATGATTCGCCTGATGGTAGCCAGAGGAATAGGAGGGCCCTGCAGTCGTCGTGTCTGTCTCCACTGGGTGGGGGCCCTCGAGGTAGAGCCGGTCGTCTGGGACGGCTCCGTGGTCGGTCTGGCCGCGATACATCTCGTGCCAAATATATACCTTGTGTAATACCCGAGTCCCGTAAGTAAGCCGGCCAATAAATTTGCATACATATTATATGACTTACGTGACTGCATAAGACGTGTTTTACAATTTTATATGTCAACGTGATTTCAAATTGGGTGCTATTAGGGTTACTAACCATGTAGAGGAATTTATTGAAATTTGTATAGTTATTAATACTAGGGTTTTTAGTTCATAACATGCCAACTTAGAATATTTAATGTAATGTTGATACCACGTTTTCGGGAATATAAATTGTAGAAATAAGTTCGGAACTTAATAACCAGTTAGAAACAAAGAAGATATCGAACACTCAAGTGTCGAGTTATTAATTTCCAACAATCTCAAAATTCTTAGGTCTGGAATATTTAAAACTCGAAGTCTTAAGGAGTTGAAGTTGTTAAAGCCCGAAATTATGAAAGCCACGAAATAAATAGAGCCTTGAAATCCTTAGAGTTGCTCGCATAATTACTATAAATCGAAATCAAGATATACTAGGAAATGTCGAGCAACAAGATAATTATCAATTACTTAACTAGAAAGAAATACACTAAGCATCGATGTCATTTATATACTTGTACACGTTAACTTAGGACTAAATATATAACTTCAATTCATCAACACAAAGCATATGAAACCCTCGAAAGCCCAACAGAAGAGGAACGAGAGACTGGTATGAAATCTCTAATCCTAACTCTATTTCTGAATTTATGTTAGCATGTTAAATATTAGTGTTACGTCTTGGAGAGTAGAATTTAGTAGGAACAGTTTTTAGTTAAGGATTTTAGATGATCTTTAAATCGCAGGTTTGAAACCCATGTGATATATGATACGGTTCTTGAAAGAATAAGGTTTGATCTAAAATCTCGAGTAAAATAACGTTTTTTTTTAGAATATGATCTCGACAAGCACTTCGACATTCTACTTATAATATCGACATCTAGGAGTCTCTAGATCCATCTTCATTATTTAGATCAAAGTCTTGTGTAATTGTTGAAGTTATCATGAAAATATCGATATCTATGTAGGTATGAAAACTCGAGACTTATTTTTATCTTATCGAGATCTAATTCATAAGCAAGCTCGAGATTTCCTTGGTGTGGTTGAAATATCGAAGCTTGATAAAGAATGTCGAGATGCATATCTGAACTAAATATCGAAATCTTTGTTAAGGATAATCTCGAAATCTAAGTATAACCTATTTCGATATCTTAGTTAAATATCAATACACATCTCGACTTTTCCGTGTAAAAGGCTAACACACACAACTCGACATTTTAGTTACAATGTTGACTTTATGTGTAACATCTCGACAACTTGAGTGCAAATCCACTTTAATATTAAATTCTTATGTCGATTTCTTATGTATGATATTTCGAGATTTATTTGTAAATACATGTCGAGATTTTTGTACAGTATTTAAATGTCGAACTCTTAGGTATTGATTAACATCGAAACTTTTCCTATGTATGATATCGAGGTCCATTTTTAAGTCATGTCGAGATTTATGTTATATCGAGATATATTTTAATTCATGCCGAGAATTATACCAATAATATTTCTCAGTTTAGGTTAAGTTCTAAATTTTAGGGTTTTGGAATTTATAGAAGTCAAAATTAGGGTTCTCAAATTTAGTCAATTTCGTGAAATAATGATTAGACTAACAAACCCTAATTTATTATGATTATATATTTAGGATTCGAAGGTTAGCGACGTGCCGTACGATAAAATTAAATAAGCTAAGGATATCAGGTAAGTGGAAGTCCCATTTACAACACATAACTATATGGGCATGAAAATTATATGTTATGTGTTCTATGATTTCATGTGACTTCCTACGTGAATTATCTACGTTATATGACTCGCATGATTTAATTACATAATATTATGGCATGACACGCATATTCATGACATGAGCATGTGCACGCACGTTAGAACGAAAGGCATGATATGATAGCGTGCATAATATACGATCGCCTGAGAGCGATAAAGTTTCGCCGATATGGGCGTCTGATGTCGACTCACAGTTGAGTCACGGCTCTTCTATGCTACCATGGTGACGTCGTATGGCGCTACCGTTATGACATGACATGTACAAGGCAAGACATGATTTTAGGGCTAATGCCCTCATGGCGGGTCGTGAAACCTGGAGGGTGCGAGCTGAGGGAGTAAGCGATACCGAGGGTACCTCTGGTGTCGACTACCTCAGATTAGGCTACCAGTGCGAAGCGTCCGCGTGGCGTATGAAACCACCTTGGGACAGAAAAGGCGCCCTAGGGTTAGCCTCCCTTGAGTGGGTATTGCCACTTATATTTATTTATCCCTAGTGGATTCGAGCTCCATGATGGTGCATAGCAAGATAGCCGAGGGCCCTATATGACAAGACAAGACAAGGAAAAATATGAGGTCTAGGAAGCATTGGCGCGGATGCCTTTGCGAATTTAGGACACGTGCACGGCATGCATGGCTTTCACTTACTGAGCTTTATAAGCTCATTCCATGTATTTATGTGTTGTAGGTTCACGGGATCACGGTACGTGATCTTTACGAAGGCGAGGCCTATTTTTGAAGCTTCCGGAGGACTTTTGAGATGGCAGTGTGTACATGGATGCGACCTGAGTGGCGGGCCGATAGGTTATTTTGAACACGCATGCGCACTCTACCTTGTAATTATGTCCTAGGAATATTTTGTACTGTACAGAAGAGTTTCCTTTATATAAAAGGAAAAATTTTGTATGTATTTTCGTATATAGATTTTATATATATCACATGCAGTCACATAAATTAGTAGTAAGAATGGGCGGTAGGAGTCAGGGGCGCCGCAGGTGGTATCAGAGCTTTCGGTTACAAGTTCTGTAGACTGTCCATGTACACACACTCAAAAGCACGGAAGCGGCCTCGCTAGTAAGTTTTATGTTTCTATGAATGTTGTATGTGTATAATTTATTGGCCATAGGGACTATTAGGGTATCAGGACAAGAATGGGTAGAACGAGAAGTGAGGGTAGCGGGAGTGTTAGTAAAGGCAAGGAACCCGAAGCACAAACTGATAGTCGTGATACAGCGATCCTTCAGTTGACCGAACTCGTTCGCCAGCAATCCGCTCAAATTCAAGAAATGATGCAACAGCGAAATGCGGGCGGACAATCAAGTAATAATCTCTCTCAGGCGGAAAGAGTTGAAATCGTTGGGGAGCGATTTCGTAAACTCAATCCCCCGACTTTTGAAGATGCTGTCGATCCTACTGCGGCTGAAGACTGGCTCCGAACTTTGGAGAGTATGTTTCAATACAGCCGCATTCCCGAAGAAGAAAAGGTGTTATGTGCTGCCTTCCTGCTGAGAGGAAGCGCAGGCCACTGGTGGGATTCAATTCTCGCCTTTGAAGACCCTATCACAATGACATGGGACCGATTCAAGGAGCTCTTTAGGAGCAAATACTTCACCGCCCCGGTACGAGCCCAAAGGATGAATGAATTCATCAATTTACGCCAGGGCTCGATGACCGTAGCAGAGTACATCAGAAAGTTTGAGCAATTGTCCCGATTTGCAGCTCACATGGTGAGCACAGATACGCTGAAAGTGGAGCGTTTCTTGGAAGGCCTGAAGCCTGAGCTGTATAGAGATGTAAACATGGCCGGATCCCAAGGAGCTACTTATGCTCAAGTGGCCGAACGCGCGCTAATGGCAGAGCAAGCGGAACTTCGAATTATGCGCGCTCATGAAGCAAAAAGAAAATTTGTCCAAGGGCCGAAGTGGAGTGGAGGCAACCCAAAGAAGCCCTTTAACCCTAGGAATGCCAGACCTAACTTCCAAAACCGACCTGGACCGCCACAACAATTCAATACTAATCAGGGGAGACCTCCAATGAGTATACCCCCATGTCCCAGGTGCACACGCCGACATCTGGGCGTATGCTATTCTCAGAATGCAGTTTGTTATAAATGTGGCAAGACAGGCCACTTTTCCAAGGCATGCACGGAGACTGCATCTGGGAGTCAAGCTCCCATTCAAGCTAGGCCACCTACGGTACCTGCTAGAGTTTACACGCTGACGTCTGAAGAGGCGGAGAACAATCCGTCTGTGGTGGCAGGTACTCTTCTTATCCATTCAACCCCGACATGCATACTAGTTGATTCAGGAGCCACGCATTCATTTGCATCTACTAACTTTGTGGCGAGACTCGGGGTTACGCCGAACCTAATTAGCTACGAATACAACGTTACCATACCTCACGGTACCTCTATGAAAACCAACCAAATATTACGAGATAGTCCCGTACTAGTGAACGATAGGACCTTACCCGTTGACCTGATAGTCATTCCAATGAATGATTATGAAGTAATTCTAGGAATGGACTGGCTATCAAAATACGGAGCAGTTATTGACTGTAACCGTAAGCAAGTGACCTTTAACCTAGAAAACAGCGAACCCTTTACATTCATGGGAACTAGCAAGAATAATAAGATTCCCAAGATTTCGGCAATGAAGGCACATCGTCTGATCAAGACAGGATGCGAGGCTTATTTAGTATTTGCGATATCATCCGAAGAACGGGTACTTCCGAAATTAGAAGAAGTCCCAGTAGTACAAGATTTCCCCGATGTATTCCCAGAAGACTTACCCGGACTTCCGCCAGATCGGGAGATTCAATTCACGATTGACCTAGTACCAGGAGCGGCACCAATCTCTAAGGCGCCATATCGACTCGCTCCAGCTGAATTAAAGGAATTGAGGGAGCAACTGGATGAACTATTACAGAAGGGGTTCATTCAGCCGAGCTTCTCACCATGGGGAGCACCGGTCTTATTCGTTAAGAAGAAAGATGGATCGATGCGGCTCTGCATCGATTATAGGGAGCTGAACAAGGTTACGATCAAGAACAAATACCCCCTCCCTCGAATTGACGACCTATTCGACCAACTACAAGGCGCAACCGTCTTTTCGAAGATCGACTTAAGGTCAGGGTATCACCAATTGAAGATTCGAGAGGAGGATGTTCCGAAGACTGCTTTTAGTACCCGTTATGGGCACTACGAATTCTTAGTCATGCCTTTTGGGCTGACTAATGCGCCAGCAGCGTTCATGGATCTGATGAATCGGCTATTCAAGCCATTTCTGGATAAATGTGTTATCGTATTCATCGATGACATTCTTATCTATTCGAAGACTAAAGAGGAGCACGAACAACACTTGAAGATCGTACTGGAAATATTACGAGAAAAGCAGTTATATGCAAAATTCAAGAAATGCGAGTTCTGGCTCAATCAAGTCGCATTTCTTGGACACGTTATTTCAGGAGCTGGAATTTCCGTTGACCCCAGCAAGATCGAGGCTATTAACAACTGGCCTCAACCGACGAACGTTACAGAAATACGAAGTTTTCTCGGACTAGCCGGCTATTATCGGAAATTTATCAAGGATTTCTCCAAAATCGCATCAACCCTAACGAAGCTAACGAAGAAAAATACTCCATTTAAATGGGACGATGCTTGCGAGCAGAGTTTTCAAGAACTTAAGCGACGACTCACTACGGCTCCAGTGCTAACTATTCCTACAGGCACTGGAGGATTTTCTGTTTACAGTGATGCGTCTAAAAATGGCCTAGGATGTGTCTTAATGCAGAACGGAAACGTAGTTGCATATGCTTCCCGACAACTCAAAGATTATGAGAAGAACTATCCAACACACGACCTTGAACTCGCGGCAGTCGTTTTTGCTCTCAAGATCTGGAGACACTACTTATACGGCGAGCGATGCGAGATCTTCACTGATCACAAGAGTCTCAAATACTTCTTCACTCAGAAGGAGTTAAATATGAGACAACGACGATGGCTCGAGTTGGTCAAGGACTATGACTGCGTGATTAGCTACCATCCGGGGAAAGCAAATGTAGTGGCTGATGCACTAAGCCGCAAGACTGTGAACACGGAGCTACAAAGACTCGAGGTGGAGTTAATACCGATGGGCGAGATCGAAGCGAGATTAGCGGCACTAACACTTCGACCTACATTGATGGAACAGATTACGAAAGGCCAGGAGAACGACGAGTTATATCTGAAAATCAAAGAAACTCCTATAGAGCAAAGATCTTCAGATTTCACCATACGAGACGATGGAACCTTATATTATAGAAGACGTCTCTATGTTCCTAACAACGCCGAACTTCGAAAGACTGTCATGATGGAGGCCCATACCACTGTCTACTCAATCCACCCAGGAGCAACGAAGATGTACAGAGATTACGAGCCAACTATTGGTGGCCAGGGATGAAACGAGAAATTGCAACATTTGTAATGCAATGCTTAACGTGTCAGCAAATCAAGGCAGAGCATCAACGACCGGCAGGAACCTTACAATCCCTGCCAGTACCCGAATGGAAGTGGGACCACATTACCATGGACTTCGTTGTCGGCCCACCTAAGACTTTGAAAGGCCACGACGCTATATGGGTCATTGTTGATCGATTGACCAAATCCGCTCACTTCCTGCCTATCAGCTCAACATTTTCGATGGAAAGATACGCAGAATTATATATTCAAGAAATAGTACGACTTCACGGAGTTCCAATTTCGATTATTTCCGATCGTGATTCAAGATTTCTGTCCAAATTTTGGATGAGTTTACAAAAGGCCATGGGAACCAAGCTATCCTTCAGTACTGCCTACCATCCTCAGACAGACGGGCAGTCTGAACGAACAATCCAGACCTTGGAAGATATGCTAAGAGCCTGTGTGCTCGATTTTAAAGGAAATTGGAGCAGATATCTTCCGTTGATTGAATTCTCCTATAACAACAGCTTCCACGCAACAATCGGAATGGCTCCATATGAAGCGTTATACGGACGCAAATGCAGATCTCCAATTCATTGGGAGGACGTTGGAGAACGGGCGATACTAGGCCCTGACCTAGTACAAGAAATGACGGAAGCAATATCAAAGGTACGAGAACGGATGAAAACGGCCCAAAGTAGGCAGAAAAGCTACGCAGACCAAAAGCGTAGACCATTGGAATTCCAAGCAGATGATTTTGTATTTCTGAAGGTGTCCCCAATGAAAGGCGTGAGGCGATTTGGGAAGAAAGGTAAGCTAAGCCCGAGATATATCGGACCGTTCCGGATCGTTAGAAAAGTTGGCGAAGTCGCATACCAGTTGGAATTACCAAATTCACTAGCTCAAGTACATGATATCTTTCATGTATCGACGTTACGAAAATACGTCGCAGACCCCAGCCATGTGCTGAACACCGAGAATCTGCATCAACAGCTTAAGCCAGATTTAAGCTACGAGGAGAAACCCGTGGAAATCCTTATGTACGACACGAAGCGATTACGAAATAAAGAAATTCCACTAGTTAAGGTGTTATGGCAGAATCAGTCCACCGAGGAAGCTACGTGGGAACGAGAAGATGATATGAGAAACCACTACCCTGAGCTATTTCTCCCTGCCTGATTTCGGGGGCGAAATCCCTTTTAAGGGGGGAGGATGTAATACCCGAGTCCCGTAAGTAAGCCGGCCAATAAATTTGCATACATATTATATGACTTACGTGACTGCATAAGACGTGTTTTACAATTTTATATGTCAACGTGATTTCAAATTGGGTGCTATTAGGGTTACTAACCATGTAGAGGAATTTATTGAAATTTGTATAGTTATTAATACTAGGGTTTTTAGTTCATAACATGCCAACTTAGAATATTTAATGTAATGTATTAAGTATTGATACCACGTTTTCGGGAATATAAATTGTAGAAATAAGTTCGGAACTTAATAACCAGTTAGAAACAAAGAAGATATCGAACACTCAAGTGTCGAGTTATTAATTTCCAACAATCTCAAAATTCTTAGGTCTGGAATATTTAAAACTCGAAGTCTTGAGTTGAAGTTGTTAAAGCCCGAAATTATGAAAGCCACGAAATAAATAGAGCCTTGAAATCCTTAGAGTTGCTCGCATAATTACTATAAATCGAAATCAAGATATACTAGGAAATGTCGAGCAACAAGATAATTATCAATTACTTAACTAGAAAGAAATACACTAAGCATCGATGTCATTTATATACTTGTACACGTTAACTTAGGACTAAATATATAACTTCAATTCATCAACACAAAGCATATGAAACCCTCGAAAGCCCAACAGAAGAGGAACGAGAGACTGGTATGAAATCTCTAATCCTAACTCTATTTCTGAATTTATGTTAGCATGTTAAATATTAGTGTTACGTCTTGGAGAGTAGAATTAGTAGGAACAGTTTTTAGTTAAGGATTTTAGATGATCTTTAAATCGCAGGTTTGAAACCCATGTGATATATGATACGGTTCTTGAAAGAATAAGGTTTGATCTAAAATCTCGAGTAAAATAACGTTTTTTTTTAGAATATGATCTCGACAAGCACTTCGACATTCTACTTATAATATCGACATCTAGGAGTCTCTAGATCCATCTTCATTATTTAGATCAAAGTCTTGTGTAATTGTTGAAGTTATCATGAAAATATCGATATCTATGTAGGTATGAAAACTCGGGACTTATTTTTATCTTATCGAGGTCTAATTCATAAGCAAGCTCGAGATTTCCTTTGTGTGGTTGAAATATCGAAGCTTGATAAAGAATGTCGAGATGCATATCTGAACTAAATATCGAAATCTTTGTTAAGGATAATCTCGAAATCTAAGTATAACCTATTTCGATATCTTAGTTAAATATCAATACACATCTCGACTTTTCCGTGTAAAAGGCTAACACACACAACTCGACATTTTAGTTACAATGTTGACTTTATGTGTAACATCTCGACAACTTGAGTGCAAATCCACTTTAATATTAAATTCTTATGTCGATTTCTTATGTATGATATTTCGAGATTTATTTGTAAATACATGTCGAGATTTTTGTACAGTATTTAAATGTCGAACTCTTAGGTATTGATTAATATCGAAACTTTTCCTATGTATGATATCGAGGTCCATTTTTAAGTCATGTCGAGATTTATGTTATATCGAGATATATTTTAATTCATGCCGAGAATTATACCAATAATATTTCTCAGTTTAGGTTAAGTTCTAAATTTTAGGGTTTTGGAATTTATAGAAGTCAAAATTAGGGTTTTCAAATTTAGTCAATTTCGTGAAATAATGATTAGACTAACAAACCCTAATTTATTATGATTATATATTTAGGATTCGAAGGTTAGCGACGTGCCGTACGATAAAATTAAATAAGCTAAGGATATCAGGTAAGTGGAAGTCCCATTTACAACACATAACTATATGGGCATGAAAATTATATGTTATGTGTTCTATGATTTCATGTGACTTCCTACGTGAATTATCTACGTTATATGACTCGCATGATTTAATTACATAATATTATGGCATGACACGCATATTCATGACATGAGCATGTGCACGCACGTTAGAACGAAAGGCATGATATGATAGCGTGCATAATATACGATCGCCTGAGAGCGATAAAGATTCGCCGATATGGGCGTCTGATGTCGACTCACAGTTGAGTCACGGCTCTTCTATGCTACCATGGTGACGTCGTATGGCGCTACCGTTATGACATGACATGTACAAGGCAAGACATGATTTTAGGGCTAATGCCCTCATGGCGGGTCGTGAAACCTGGAGGGTGCGAGCTGAGGGAGTAAGCGATACCGAGGGTACCTCTGGTGTCGACTACCTCAGATTAGGCTACCAGTGCGAAGCGTCCGCGTGGCGTATGAAACCACCTTGGGACAGAAAAGGCGCCCTAGGGTTAGCCTCCCTTGAGTGGGTATTGCCACTTATATTTATTTATCCCTAGTGGATTCGAGCTCCATGATGGTGCATAGCAAGATAGCCGAGGGCCCTATATGACAAGACAAGACAAGGAAAAATATGAGGTCTAGGAAGCATTGGCGCGGATGCCTTTGCGAATTTAGGACACGTGCACGGCATGCATGGCTTTCACTTACTGAGCTTTATAAGCTCATTCCATGTATTTATGTGTTGTAGGTTCACGGGATCACGGTACGTGATCTTTACGAAGGCGAGGCCTATTTTTGAAGCTTCCGGAGGACTTTTGAGATGGCAGTGTGTACATGGATGCGACCTGAGTGGCGGGCCGATAGGTTATTTTGAACACGCATGCGCACTCTACCTTGTAATTATGTCCTAGGAATATTTTGTACTGTACAGAAGAGTTTCCTTTATATAAAAGGAAAAAATTTGTATGTATTTTCGTATATAGATTTTATATATATCACATGCAGTCACATAAATTAGTAGTAAGAATGGGCGGTAGGAGTCAGGGGCGCCGCACCTTGTTGACGCGAGTCCAGGTGGGCGCCTTCACGAGCATCTTCATCTTCACCAGCATCTCCTCGTTCACTGGGTGGCGCCCGCCTACTACCTCGGGTGCATTCGCTGGCCAGTAGCGTAATCCCCGGACGACCTTGGTGATGAGTGCGCCTACGGCAATCTTGCCATTGCGTCTTGCCTCCGCCTGAGAACTGAAGCCGTGGGCCACCGCCATCCCTAAGTGGACCTGTTCACCTCGATGCAGCTTGGCCAGGTAGAATAGATCGCGGAGGGTGACGGCTCCGTGCGAGTCGCCCCTCGGTGTAAGCGATGTCGTCAGGAGGCGGTGAATGTACCGCAGTCCTGGGCTCCTTAGCGCAGAGGCCTTCGACGTCTTCGCACTGTAAGCCGGCTCGTCGGGTCGAGCGATGTCAGCCCAGCAACCCTGTCGTCCGCCCGGTTGATCGAAATACGTCGCGTAGGGCTGGTGTGGGTAAGGCTGTGGTACTCCAAGTGCGTGGCACAGGTTGTCGGCCCTCACGATCTGCTCCTCATTGAATGCCCGGAATCTGATCTTGTTGTCTCCGTATTCGTCGTAGGAGAACGTGGCAAGGAACTCCAAAGTGAGTTCCTTGTACGCCGGTTCGTCGATGCCAAAGAACGTCCCCCAGCCGCTGAGCGAAAGGTACTGGCCGACTTGCTGATCGATGTGGTGCTTCGCCAGCGTGTCGTAATCGATCTGATCCATGGGGATGAACTCCATGGCCTTCAGCTTGTTGTAGCGGGCATCTGAGCTTCGTCCGTGAATTGACCCATGGCTTCTAGCAGTGTCGGCGGGGGCCCGCGTCGCCTTTGACGAACGGGCGAACGCGAGGCGGGGTCACGTGAGGATGAAGGGCGGCTTTTACCCATAGTACCTGAAAGCGAAAGTGTGAGCTCAAAGAGATAGCAAATAAACGCAAGCAACTTGACTCGACCAAAATATTTACAGGAGACATGTAGTAATCACGATTACATACAAAAGTTCAAAGCGGCATTTTGTCGAACACGTCACAGGCAAGTTTGGATAAGCATATCAAATCCAAGATTAATGTTCCAAATCAACAAATTAGCATACCCAACACGTCAATAGCATGTAATCATCATAAAATAGCATGAAGAACACGAAATTTGGCTTAATTTTGAAAAGCCCCAAAATCAAAATTAGGGTTCTTCGTAAGCATGTCGCAATTCAACATCAATTCACGTAATTAAGCATGATTGAAGAGCTCCTAGCATGTACCAATAATAGAGCAAGTTAAACACACGATTGGTCCCAATTTCAAAAAAGCCCCAATTTCGAAAATTAGGGTTCATCATCAAAATCCGAAAATTCGCAACCAATTTCAACGAATTAAGCATACCCAATAGTAAATATATCATGTAATGAGCAAATAGAAGCATGTCAACACCAAAGATTAACAATTTCGACGAGAACTGCAAAGTTAGAACGAAATAGGGCAATAAAATTTTCATACCTTGGATTTTTAACGAGATTAAGGAAGGATTTCGAGGTTTAGGTGATGATTCGCCGGATTTTAGAGGACGACGGCGGGATAAGGGGCCGGTTTTGGGTGGTGATGACGAGAGGAGAAGGTGAAATCGCGAGCGGGAAGGAGAAGGAAAGGAGAGAGAGAGAGAAAAAGAAGAAGAAAAGGCGGATTTGTACTAAAATCCGTGACCGTCACGGCCGTGACCTGTAAAGGTCTTGGCCGTGACGTGAGGTAGTGTCCGCCTCTGGCCTCGGTCACGGCCGTGACGTATACGTCATAGGCCGTGACGCGGTCGGGTATTTTTTTTTTTTTGGACGTCACGGCCGTGACTGCTTAAGCAATTGACCGTGACAAGTGACAGAGAGGTCACTGGAAGTCGTCACGGCCGTGACTGCCTAAGTAGTTGGCCGTGACATGGGGCAGAAAGCTCCATATGAGATCCCCTTGGTCACGGCCGTGATGGCTTAAGCCTCTGGCCGTGACTCGTGGCAGTGAGCATGTGTATGAACGTCACGGCCGTGACTGCTTAAGCAGTTGGCCGTGACCGCCTTTTTTTTTTAACTAAGGCTATGTCTAAGACATAAGGCCTTCCTTAATGCTAAACACGAAAAAGTAGGTTTTTTGTGTGCCACATCGGCGCCACCTCAAAAGTAAAAAACCTCTACCTCCAAAACAAAATCTCTCCCCAACCATAAAACCCAAAAAGTAGGTTTATTGGGAATCCTCTTTAATTTAATTTAATTTTACTTAATTAACCAATTATATTTATCTAATTTTCAAATAATTTATAAATAATTATATTTCATATTATTTAATTTTTTATATTTAATAAAAAAATTTGATTACATAATAAAATATTATTTATTTAAAATATAAAAGAAATAAACATTTTTAACACATAAATTTATCATAAAAAGGAAATAAAGTATTAAAAACCATCACATTATATTTATCTAGGTTTCAAGATAATTTATATATAATTTATTTCGTATTATTTAACTTTTAAATTTAATAAAAATAAATAATGCAGAATAAGTTAAATAAAAAATATACTTTTAACGCATTAAAATTTTTTAGTTAAAATAATAAATATTAATAAATAAACAAAATAATAATATATAAATAAATATCAATATATAAACAAATATTAATATATAAATATTAGTAAATGAGATAAGAAAAGTAAAAAAGAAAAAAAAAAGAAAAAGCTGCAAAAAACCCATGTATGATAGATTAAACCTAACAAAAACCTCCTACGAGCCACAGTGGTAAAAACCTCAAATTATCAGGTTTTTCTCTATCATAATCACCCAAAAAACCTACCATTGAGGAAGACCTAAATGAAAAATACCTGGGTTGCCTCCCAAGAAGCGCTTACTTTACCGTCTTTAGCCGGACGTCTTTTCGTTCGCTCACGTCTGGAAGTCCAAGTACAGCACTTCCCTCTCGGTCGCGTCTTCCTCGCCTGCAAGATAGTGCTTCAACCTATGGCCGTTTACCTTAAAAGTACCCTGCTCCATACCTGAAATCTCAACAGTGCCGTAAGGGAAAACACGGGTAACAGTGAACGGTCCTGACCAGCGTGATCTAAGCTTGCCAGGAAAAAGCCTAAGTCGAGAGTTAAAAAGAAGGACTTGGTCCCCTTCCTGAAACTCTCGCCTTTGCCTAATCTTTTTATCATGATAGGCTTTGGAGCGTTCCTTATACATGCGGGTGTTATCGTAAGACGATAAGCGCCACTCGTCTAACTCGTTGATTTGGAGTTGCCGCTTTCCGCCGGCGTTCTCCAAATCAAGATCCAAGGACTTGATGGCCCAATATGCCTTGTGCTCTATTTCTACGGGAAGATGGCATGCTTTTCCATAGACTAATCTATATGGTGTAGTGCCTATGGGAGTCTTATACGCGGTCCTATATGCCCAAAGTGCATCATTCAACTTGTTCGCCCACTCCCTACGGTTCCCCTCTATAGTTTTCTCTAGAATGCGTTTCAACTCACGATTCACTACTTCGACTTGACCACTAGCTTGGGGATGGTACGGGGTGGATAGGCTATGTCTAACACCGTAACGTTCTAAAGTGCGTGCAAACTGGGTGTTACAAAAGTGAGTGCCTCTATCACTAATAATGCATCTAGGTGCCCCAAAACGTGAAAACAGTGCTCGCAAAAATCTAACGACTACCCTAGCATCGTTTGTGGGTAAGGCTTGCGGCTCGGCCCACTTAGACACATAATCGACGGCAACTAGGATGTACTTATTATTGTATGAGCTAGGAAATGGACCCATAAAATCTATGCCCAACACATCGAATATCTCGCATACCAAAATGAAATTCAGAGGCATTTCGTCGCGTTTGGAGAGATTACCTGCGCGCTGACACTGATCACAAGTGTCAACGTACCTTTGGGCGTCCTTGAAGATCGTGGGCCAGTAAAATCCACTTTCCAACACCTTCTGTGCGGTCCTGTTTGCTGCGTAGTGTCCTCCGGTCGGTCCATTGTGACAATGTCTAAGGATCTGCGTCGATTCTGGGGCGGCCACGCATCGCCGTATTACCTGGTCTGCACATCGCCTGAAAAGATACGGGTCTTCCCAAAAGTAGTACCTCAACTCAGAAAAGAATTTCTTCTTTTGCTGACTGGTGTACTCCTTTGGTAGGACCTCGCAACAAGATAGTTAGCGTAATCTGCAAACCAAGGCGTGTCGTCACTTACCACATGTATCGCGTAGAGGTGCTCGTCTGGGAACCGATCGTGTATCGCCCTTTCGTCCTTCTGGTATATCTCGGACTCCTCTAGTCGAGAGAGGTGATCCGCCGCCAAGTTCTCTGCACCTTTCTTATCGCGGATCTCGATGTCGAGCTCTTGTAGTAGCAGGATCCACCTAATCAGCCGTGGCTTGGCATCGGGCTTTGCTAACAAGTACTTAAGAGTAGAGTGGTCAGTAAAAACAATAACTTTAGATAGGATCAGATATGACCTGAACTTGTCGAAAGCGAAAACGACGGCCAACAGCTCCTTTTCGGTGGTCGTGTAATTGGCCTGGGCTGCGTCTAGCGTCTTACTCGCGTAGTAGATCGGTCTGAAGTGGTTGTCCTTACGCTGCCCTAGCACGGCTCCAATTGCATAGTCACTAGCATCACACATTAGTTCAAAGAGCAGCCCCCAATCAGGGGCTACCATAATAGGTGCTGTGCCTAATCGCTCCTTAAGCAAATTAAAAGCGTGCAGACACTCGTCATTAAAATCGAAGGGGGCATCTTTTTCTAGCAATCTAGACATGGGTCTTGTGATCTTAGAGAAATCCTTAATAAACCTACGATAAAATCACGCATGTCCTAGAAAGCTTCTAATCGAATTCACGTTCGAGGGGACAGGCAATTTTTCTATAGTTTCTAACTTGGCCCGGTCAACTTCGATTCCTTTAGAGGAGATCTTGTGACCGAGGACTATACCCTCTCGAACCATGAAGTGGCACTTTTCCCAATCAAGTGCCAAGTTCGTTTCCTCGCATCGGCGAGTACGAGCTTCAGATTTGACAAACATGCATCAAACGACGACCCGAAAACAGAAAAATCGTCCATAAATACCTCCATTACCTCACCTACCAATTCGTCGAATATGGCCATCATGCATCGCTAGAAGGTGGCTGGGGCATTACATAAGCCAAACGGCATCCTTCGGTACGCGAACGTTCCGAACGGGCACGTAAACGTGGTCTTCTCCTGGTCCTCAGGTGCTATGGGAATCTGTAGATACCCTGACAAACCATCAAGGAAACAATAAAATGAGTGACCCGCTAACTTTTCTAACATTTGATCAATAAAGGGTAATGGAAAATGATCCTTTCGCGTGGCATCGTTCAACTTCCTGTAGTCGATGCAGACGCGCCATCCGGTCACGGTCCTCGTCGGGATTAGTTCGTTCTTTTCGTTGGTGACGACCGTCATGCCTCCTTTCTTTGGAACTACTTGGACCGGGCTTACCCATGCGTTGTCTGAAATGGGATAGATCATCCCCGCGTCGAGCAATTTGATCACCTCCTTCTTTACCACGTCCTTCATGTTGGGGTTGAGCCGCCTTTGGCGTTGAGCGACCGGCTTGAAATCGTCCTCCATGAGGATCTTGTGCGTGCAATAGCTCGGGTTGATACCCCTTATGTCGGATATCTTCCACGCCAACGCCTTCTTGTGCGCCTTCAACACCTCTAAGAGCTAGCCCTTCTGTCCGTCGTCGAGGTTCGACGAGATGATGACCGGCAGCCCTCCATTGTTGCTCAGAAATGCGTACTCGAGGTGGTCGGGCAGCGGCTTCAATTCTAGGACCGGTGGTTCCTCGACCGAGCTCTTCTCCTTGTCCTCTTCGCTGCTCTCGTCGATAGCTATGACAGGCTCGTCGACCTCTTCCCCACACTCATCGATCGCCATAAGTGTGTGCATGTCGTGATCACCGACCTGTGACAGACCTTGCACGGAAAAGAGAAAGTCGTGGTCAGATACGTCCAGAAAGTAACATTTATCATCTTGCTCGCCGCTCTTTTTCATCGAGTCGGCCATATTAAAAGTAACTTTCTCGCCGTCTACTGTCAAGGTCAAAGTCCCATTCCTAACGTCTATCATGGTCTCTCCCGTCGCTAGGAACGGTCTACCTAAGATCAAGGGAACATTCTCGTCTTCCTCCATATCTAAAATAACGAAATCTGCGGGAATCACGAATTTATCAACTTTAACTAAGACATCCTCGATAACACCTCGAGGGTACTTTAACGACCTATCAGCTAGTTGGAGACTCATCCTAGTGGGTCGTGGCTCACCTAGTCCTAAACGCTTAAACATAGAATACGGCATAAGGTTAATGCTAGCGCCTAGGTCTGCTAACGCACGCTCAATCACTAAATCTCCAATAAGACAGGGAATAGTAAAACTCCCTGGATCCTTGAGCTTCTTAGGAATCTTGCTTTGGAGAATTGCCGAGCACTCTCCTCGTAGGCAAACGGTGGAGACGTGTTCGAGCTTCCTTCTGTTCGTCAGCAGGTCCTTCAAGAACTTGGCGAAGCTGGGCATCTGCGTAATAGCTTCAACAAAAGGTAAGTTAATATGCAATTCTTTACACATACCCATAAATTTACCAAACTGAGCCTCGTTCTTGTCCTTCTTCAGTCGAGCTGGGTATGGGATCTTCGGCTGGCATGGCTTCACTGGTGGCCGCTGGATCTCCGTCACCTTTTCCTTCTCGGGCTCGACCTTCTCCTTCTCAGCGTCGGCCTTCTCTACGTCATCGCCCCTTATCTCCTCAACTTCGGGCTCGTCGTGGCTCTCAAAGTTGGCATTCTCCTTGGCCTTCTTTTTTGCGGGCACTTCTTGCAATTCTCGCCCATTCCTCAGCGTCACCGCCTTGCAGTACTCCTTAGGATTTGGCTCGGTGTAGCTTGGGAGTGATCCCTGAGTACGCCCCGCCAACTGCTTCGCCATCTGGCCCATCTGCTGCTCCAGCTTTTTGAGCGAGGCGTCTGTGTTTTGAGCATGCAAGTCGTTCGCCTCCATGTACTCCTCCATCTTCGTCATACGGCTCTCGTGGGCTGCGGTGGTGGTACTGAAATTCATGAGGAGCGTCTTCATCATGTTCTTCATCTCCCTCATGTCGTCGGATCCTCCTGCGGGCGCGTTCTGGTACTGTCGTGGTGGCCCGTTTTGGAATCCGGACGGTCTGGGCTGAAATCCTGGTGGTCCTTGGCTCTGATGGTTCTGATTCCCGTATGCCAGGTTTGGATGTGCCCGAGGCTAGAAACTTCGCTGGCCGCCTTGGTAATTTCCCATATAGTCTACGTGCTCCAGCGACTGTCCAAGTTGGCAATCTGAAGTCTCGTGGACTGCGCCGCAAAGCCCGCACAATGGCACGTAAGGCGTGTGCTGTGTCGGTGTGGTGGTGGCCACGGCGTTCACGGGCTGAGTCTGCCCGGACTTGGGAAGTAATGCTCCAATCACCGTTTGCAACTGGGAGTTCATCGAGGCGATTTGTTGCTGGAGCGCCTCGATCTTAGCGTTAGTGGCCGTCTCCTCGCTCACTCCAAATACGCCTGTCGTTTTCATCCTGGTATTGCCCCTCATGAAACTGTTCCTCGAGTAGTCCTCAATGAGGTTCCAAGCGTCGGTCGCGTTGAGCTTCACGAGTCCTCCTCCGGCGGCTCCGTCTAGCATATGGACAGTTTGGTCGTTGAGCCCCTCGTGGAACCTGTTGATCTGGGCTGCCTTCGACATCCCGTGCTGTGGGCATCTCTTCAATAGCGCCTTGTATCGCTCCCACACCTCATACAGATTCTCAGAGTCCTTCTGATGGAATAGGGAAATCTCTGTCTTCAACCGCAACACCTTTGACAGTGGGAAATAGTGGTTGATGAAAGCGGCTCGCATCTCCTCCCAGGTAGTGATCGACCTGGGCGGCAACATGTCTAACCAGTCCTTCGCCTTGAACTTGAGCGAGAACGGAAACAGCATCAGCTTGATTGCATCGCCCGGGACACCATTGATTTTGATGGTGTCGGTCACCGTCAGGAGTGCCTTCGGGTGGGAGTAAGGGTCGTCGTCGGGGTTGCCCTCGAACTGGGCCGTCTGGAATATCATCTGAAGCCAGGAATGCTTCAGTTTGAAGTTGTTGTTCTCGATCGGCGGGATGACAATCGCCGATTCAGTACCACCTAGTGCGGCATTCTTGAGGAGGTCCTAAAGCGATGGCTCCTCCTCTGGAACATTGTGGACGGGCACTCGGTGGTCTGCCATTGTTACTTCCGTGTTGAAACTATCTACGGCTGTCTCTACACGTGAGTTTTGGATGGATACCTGCGAACTATCCTCTGAGTAACAAACTAAGGGATCCTGAGAGCTGGTGGATGCTCCTTCGGTATCGTACTTAAGCTTCCTTCGCAACTTTCGTTTGAAATCCGGGTCTGCGTCAATGATGCGACCCGATGGATGGCTTCGGGTCATTCACCGCTGAATCGTACCTTCAATGAGTGAGAAAAAAAATTAGCGAAAAAGTAAACAAATACGCCGAATAAGAATACGAAATCAATAACGACGCAGGAAAACAGCTAATGCAAGTAACACAAATAACGCAAATAGTAAAAACACAAGAAAAACGTCAAAAATAAAAGTGGCTAAAGTACCGAACTACGGTGTTCCTAATATCAATTTACTCCCCGGCAACGGCGCCAAAAACTTTATCGACACGTGGTGTGTGAATGAAAAGTGCGACAAGTAATAATTAAAACGGATACCTAATTACTATCACCGACGTGCGATAGGCAGTGGACCTATAGTTTGTAGTGCAGTAAAGTGAGTAAGTGAGTATCGAACACGAGGAATAAATCAAGTACTAGTAACGACCTATCGACTAGATATTTAACCTAAATAAAATACGCAAATTGTTGATGGCTTAACCTAACAGACCGCTCCTAAATCAACTAGAAACTCAAAGAACGCGCTTAGAACTGATACGAAGCTTCAGATGATAAAGATGTGCTCGGGATTCGAATCCCGCTAGGTGTGATCGCCTAAGACAATGAAATACCATGCCGACGTGATTCTTGACTAAATCGCAGTAATTTTCCTACCCACTCGCGAATTTGCTGTCGCCCTAAACGCTCGTGGGGATCTAAAATTCAGTAATTACTAATAGCGAGGATCGAGTATTTGCTTTCGCCCTATACTCGGATCCTATCTTCTACGAACGGCCTAATCGTTGTTTAGCTGTCGCCCTAAACAATTTTCCATGCATTCACTTTAACACATAGACATATTAAAGTGAAGAAGCAATTTCATATAACAATAAATAGTCAGTATACGCAAATCACGATAAACATACGTCTTAAGTACGACTAATCCTAGCGTTCATCTAATCCCAAACACAAAAGGGATTTATCTACGCATGATAGACGAGAAAACAACGAAAGAAATAAGGATAAGGGCGAAGAATTCATGTTCTTGATATACGGATGATCTGTGATGGAAGCATTGAAGATTCTTCGTTCTTCATTAAATTGGGCGTGATCTCGTCGATGATCCGTCTCTTGCGCTCCGGGACGCGTGTCTGCGTTCTTTTCTGCTAATTTTCGTCTATAGGGTGATTAGGTTTGATCTCTGGTAAGTCGTCCCCTTTCTGGATCGAATTTGGGCTTTTTATAGAAATTTTCGTAACGGTCACGGCCTGGGACATGAGTCGTCACGGCCATGACCGTCACCGAGTCAACGCGCATATATCTCTGCCACAGGTCACGGCCAAGTGCATCATCGGTCACGGCCGTGACCATCTTAAGTCGACTTCTCTGCCGTGCGTCACGGTTTGGTGCAAGGTATGTCACAGCAGTGACCATCATCTATCGAACTCTCTGCCTCCTATCACGGCTTGGTGCAAGGTCTGTCACGGCCGTGACCTTAGGCAGTGTCTTCGACTTCGGCCTCTGGTGGGTGTCACGGCCAAGTGCATAGGGTGTCACGGCCGTGACACCCGGCAGTGTTCTTCATTTTTGCGCTGTTTTGCCTCGTTTTCGCTCGTTTCCGCACGAAACTCGTCCTAAGTTCCTTCAACATAAGAATAAGTGTAAATATGCCGAATAAATGCATAAATTCATTGCTAAAGTTCTATTATACCCCAAATAAATACTATGATAAACGCATTAAAATACGTTTATCATTGTGCATATCCCTTGACAACGAGTCTTACTTTAAGCTTGTTCAAGGAACCATTAGGGTTCATCTTTGCCCGATAGACCCATTTCACACCTAAGATATTTCGGTCATTTGGTCTCTTGACTAACTCCCACGTCTCATTCTTATTAATCGCATGAATTTCATCTTTGATAGCTTGAATACAACTTTCATGTCTTGCAGCTTCGTGACAGCTAGATGGTTCAACACTAGCGATGTTGCATTTCTCAAAAATTTCAGCAAGCGACCTCGTCTTTCCTTTTATCGGTTCATCGTCGACGTCTTCATTTACCTCTCGTTGATGCTCGGTTTTTTATCTAAACTTTCAGCAGCTACATTAGGTTGCAACTGGGAAATTTCATGCTTTATTTTGCCTTCTTGCCAATCCCAAAAAAAATTTCCATCCACATGAACATCTCGGCTAATAATAATATTTTTCTCCTTCACGTCATAAATACGGTATCCTTTAGATTTTGATGCATAACCCAAGAAAATACCAACCTTCGACTTGACATCAAGTTTGCTCCTTCTTTGAGTTGGAATGTGAACGAAATAACATGAGCCGAAAACCTTTATGTGATTTACGGAAGGTTTGACTCCACTCCATTTCTCCATCGACGTCTCATCTTTTAGCGCGCTCATCGGCAATCTATTATGTAGATAAAGTGAAGTATACGCGGCCTCTATCCACAAATCATTTGGTACTTTTTTCTCGGCCAAAAGACATCGCACCATCTCTACGACACTTCTGTTTTTCTCTCAACAACGCCGTTTTGCTCCGGAGTATTAAGACTTAGTAAGTTGATAATGTATGCCTTCATCTTCACAAAATTGGCTGAATGCATTTGATTTGAACTCCATGCCATTATCGGATTGCACAGCTTTAATTTTGCATCCACTCTGAACTTCGATAATCTTAAATTTTTTAAAAATTCCAAGAACTTGAGACTTGAATTGTATGGAATAAATCCAAGCCATCCTCGTAAAATCATAAATAAATAAGATGAAATATTTATTTCTGCTCATAGATTCAGTCTTCATTGATCCGCACAAATCCGTGTGTATCACTCGAGCTTATTTTTCGCCCTCCAAGTAGAAGAATGAGGGAAGGGTAGTCTATGTTGTTTTCCCATTTGACATGAAGCACACATTTCATCGGGTTTTTGTATCTCGGGAGGATTATAAACCATCTCCTTTTTGTATAGAATGAGTAAAGAATCATAGTTGCAGTGCCCAAGCCGTTTGTGCCACAGATAGAATCGACAACTTTCGCCATTTTCGCACTTTCGCCAACAAAACTCCAATTTATCGGAAATGTTTTCTCAACCATAGGTAGCTCAGCAACAATATTATTTTGAGAATAATTTATGTAGCGCCATTTTTTCTTAAAGAACAGAGAATAATCATTTTCCATCATTTGAGCCACACTAAGCAAATTTTGCGTCAACGAAGGTATATATAGCACGTTGTGAATGCGCTTAATACCTCGCTTTGTTGGAACAACTACGGATCCTTTTCCTTGAGCTTGAACTACATCACCATTGCCAAGCTTCACCTTCGTATGGATCGAGTTGTCTAGAGTTTCAAAAACGGCCTTATCTTTCGCCAGATGACTCGTACACCCGCTGTCGACGTACCAAGTAAGATTATCCCTTGATTCTTCAACTTGAGTGGCCATAAACAAACTTCCTTTAGCTTCTTCTTCCTCTTCAGTGTAATTATGCTGCTGCCCCATTTTTGGATGATTATTTTTCGCCTTCAAACGACAATATTTCTCGACATGGCATATTTCTTACATAAACGACATTGGATTTGTGGTTTTCCTTTATGCCAACAATCTTTTATCTTGATGATTGGTCCTCCCACATGTATTACAAGGTTGAAATCTGCCCCTATCTTCAGAAACTTTCGAAGTCATCGGAGATTTTCCTTTGTCGATTTTTTGCTCCGAATTTTTCTTGTCATACTTCATCGAAAAATTTCCTTTGTGTTTTGCTTGCATAGCTTCTTCCGTGGATACTCCATCATCGAGTCTCATGAGTGATCTTTGCTCGTGTTCTTGTAGCTTTCTTATTATTTCAGCCACGCTCAACTTCGAAAGATCGCACGACTCCTCAATCGCCGTCACTTTTGCTTCGAATTTTTCCGGGAGGCTAACCATTATCTTCTCCACCACTTTAGCATCCGCAAATTTCTCTCCAAGCAACCTGATCTTATTTACTGGATCAAGTAACTTAGATGATTACTCCTTTACGCTTTCACCATCCTTCATTTTCAAAAGTTCGAACTCTCTTTTTATTGTTAAGAGTTTGATTGATTTAACTCTATCACTACCTTCAAACTCCTCCTTGAGCTTGTCCCAAGCCTCATTTGGAGATTCGAGCGTCATGATTTGTGAAGATAACATGCGATAAAGCCGAGTAAAGACATGTTAAAACCCTCGGTTTCTTTGCTTTTTGTTCTTTGAAATTCTTTATCTGCGCCATCATCGGATCTGCTCCTAACGGTGCTGGATCTACTCCTTTCTCCACCGCTTCCCATAGATTTAAAGCTTGGAGATAGGACTTCATCTTGATTGCCCATATATGGTAGTTCTCTCCTTCAAATTGCGGAGGTCCGGTGCCTAAGAAGTTGCTTGAAGACATGTTTGATCTACGGACGAAGTCCGAGTATCGATCCACGAAGATAGCTTGATTAATTCTAGGAAAATATTCCTAATTCTAATTTAAACTAACGGAATTTTTTATGGTTTTAATGATTTAATTAAACGAGATAAAAGCAAATAATAAAATAGACGCAAATAAAATAGATGAGATAAAGATCAATTAACGACGAGTGACCAAGGCACATGTTCAGCACAAATAATTCCTACGTCTTCATAAAATCTATCCTATCTAACCATCATGAATCTCAGTCAAGGTAAAATTTCCTAAGACAATCGCTACTCGTTTGTCCCGCAATAACGATCCTATGCGATAGAGAACCAACCCGTATATGTCTATAGGATTGTAGCTTTTACGCATGCATTAAATCTCTATGAAATTCCCCGAGCTTAAACGCTTTCGGCGCTTAAGGATTCGGAAACCACACGTACGAAACCGAATTCCATCTCTGGTCGGTTTTACGTAGTGATGTTCGATGTTTATTGTTCTAACCGGTCTAATCACTTTGTCCGTCTCATAAACCAATCAAATAAACATGCATATGTTGAAAAAGCATACACAAGCATTAAGCGCAAACATGGAACACATGACTCGATTCACAAGATCAAATAGGAGAAGAAAAATATTAATACGTAGTCATTATTCGGCCTATCATGGCCTTAATCACAAAATAATCTAAGCTAGCATATTAATAAAATAAAAACACAAAATATTCAAAGTCAAAATAATAGAGAAATAATATGCTTATCACGGAAGGAACGCCTCGCTAGTCGTCAATCGTCTTCTATCTTCACCGCAAGTCTGCTCTTTATTTCCGTCGCCGGCTTTCTCTTCTATTCACTGCTTTTTATTTTCTCTCCTAAGATCGCTGTCCTCCAATTCTCAGCCGTCCTCCAATTCGCTGTGCAAGAGTCTCCTTTTATAGAATAATTAACCGACTTCAAAGATTAATTTCCATCGATATTCTCTCGCATGATCCTTTGAACCAAATATATTGTTTCCTTAATTTGCTCTTCACACGTGACCTTATAGTTGCTTATTCAAATCTTCATGTTGACCTTTTCTCCTCCTTGAATTGCACGCGCATGCATATGTATTTAGCAACTATAATTGCTAATATTTCAGTCCCATCAAGTCGCTATATGAAGTTTGAATTTCCAATCTCCAAAACGTGCGTGTGTATATCTAGGCTTCAAACTTTATATGATTGGCTGCAATCTTCATTAGCCAAGTCATGCTTTATTGTTGGTCCAAGCAAGAATCTGTCCAATATAAATCATATGCATTAGTGGTAAATGATATAAAATAAATCACATTTATTTCGATTATTATTAACTAATGCCAAATATGAAATAATACCCGTAAACTTAGAATATTCAAGGATATTTCAATAATTAATGAGTGATAAAATGTTCTAACGGGTATAAAATTAACGTAATTTCCTAACTTATCAACAACCCCCAAACTAGCTATGATCGTCCTCGATCATAAAAGCGAAATAAAACTAAATCAAGTTAGGATTATAAAACATCAGTCAATGAAATTCTCCTGTTCCATCTCAGAAAACGTAAAAGCATATAAATTCGAGATAATCATCAACTAATGAGTGATCTAGTCAAAACACGAGGCATGAGGTAATATGTTGCAATCTTATCATAGCATGAAAGACATCTAGAATTATACCACGCATCAATCCACAACTCTCACAAGGATCACTCAAGTCGCTCAGGGTGTTTTCAAAGGGATCTGTATAAAGACGCTCAATGCACGACATGAAAAGATATTACTCTATGCTTGCAAATATATCACATCATAGTCACATAATAGAAGTCATGCACGAATCAAAGGGTCTTTCATTAAAGGTTGTAATGGGGCTCGGGTTTTGAAAGGTGCGTCATATAGGAAAGTGAGCTAAAAGTATCAAACGTGTCAATTATCGAATCGCTCTTCTCACTACTTATTCGCTCTTCTAACGCCGTGTCTATTTTTTACTCGATTCGTCCTTTTTCCTTTTCTAGCTCTACTCGCCCGCTTTTTTTTTTTTCTTTTCTTTTTTTTCTTCTTTCTTTCTTTCTTTTTTTTCTTCTTTTTTTTTTTTCCGAACCAGCCCCTCATATCTTTTTTTTTTTGTATGTGTGGTTTCTGAGATCTTTGGCGCCGAAAGCGCCTAAACTCGGGGAATTTCACGAAGAATTAATGCACGTGTAGGAACTACAGTCATATAGACATATAGTTGATTGGTTCTCTATTTACGTAGGGTTGCTATTGCGGGACAAACGAGTAGCACATATGTTAGGAAATTCCACCTTGACTTGATTCATGTTGATTAGATAGATGATATTGCATGAAGACGTAGGAGTAATTTGTGCCGAGCATGTGTCTTAATCACGTCGTCGTCAACTGCTTTATCCTCATCTATTTTATTTGTGATTATTTTATTATTTGCGTCTTTTATTTCTTTTATCAAATAATCAAAAGTATAAAAATCTCGTTAGTCTAAATTAGAATTAGGAAAATTTTCTTAGAATTAATCGAGCTGTCTTCGTGGATCGATACTCGGACTTCGTCCGTTTTATACTACTTGCACGACCTAGTACACTTGCTAGTATTTGAGCGTGTCAAGTTTTTGGCGCCGTTGCCGGGGACAGCAGTATTATTAGTTTTTTGATTTTATTCCAGTTTTAGTTTAGATTTAATATTATTTTTATTATTATTGTTGTTATTTATATTATTATTTTCTTTTGTTTATTATTAGCATTTTTTTTATTCACTTATTTTTATTTTTATTTTTATTTTTTTTTTTCGCAGGAATAATGGAGAATCAAGAACACGAGGGGGTTCCTCCACGACCTACCTTACTAAGTCGAGCACTTCCGGGACTTTTCGATGACAACGATCCAATTGTCATTCCCCCGGGCCAAATAATCATTTCGAGATCAAACCTGTTACTATACAGATGGTTACGGGTGCAACACAATTTCAGGGGCTGGCACATGAGGACGCAAATTCGCACATTTTGAAATTCACTCAAATTTGCAAGACTATTAAGTATCTCGGAGTGTCGACAGAAGTGATAAAACTGACATTTTTTCCCTTTTCTCTGACAGGTAAAGCCTCTGAATGGTTCTCATCATTGCCACATGCATCTATCACTAGTTGGGAGCAACTAGTAGAGTGTTTTCTTGGCAAGTATTACCCACTCTCAAGGATGAGCGAAATCAGGGCGGAACTTGTTAACTTCAAACAAGAAGGCGCGGAGACACTGAGCGACGCATGGAATCGATACAAAAGTCTCCTCAGACAGTGCCCCAATCACAGCATTCCGTTGATCGTGCAGATGCAATCGTTCTTTTTGGGACTTAGCACACAAAATAAGAGGATCGTGGATGGAGGATGCGGACGAAGTTTCATGGAATTGGGCGACACAGATGCACTCACAGCCATCGAGAGGATCGCAGCCTACCCCGCACGATATACTGAGCAAGATCTGGATCGTCGGACGGCTGGTGTACATGAGATTAGTAGCTCACTGGAGGCGCAATTTGAGGCTATACACCGGAGACTAGACATAATGCAGGCCAAGAACCCCGAGGAAGTGAAACAAATCCAATCAAGGCAAAAGAACTTCTACTCGAACACATACGACCCGAGCTGGAGAAGCCATCCAAATCTGTCTTATGGCAACTCGCACTACTTGAAGCCTCCAGAAATTCAAAGTCAACATAGCACGCCACCACCACAACAAAAGGCCGATTGGGAGATAGCATTCGAGAAATTGACAGACTATCAAGGTGGTCAGAATCGTAAGATAGATGAGCGGCTTAACAAGATAGAGGATACAATGCATAGTCTGGTGACTACAATTGGACATTTAACAAGTTCAATGGCCGAGCGCAAGCCTGGCACACTCCCGAGCGATACCGAAAAGAACCCTCGAGAGTACGCGAATGCCATTGAACGAAGAAGTGGAGAGAAGCTTGAATCTCTCCAAGAGACCAAGGATTTGGAGGTAGCAAAAGAGACAGAGACATCCGATCAGAGCGAAGTCACGACCACGAACGCTAGGATTAATGAAAAAGACAAACGGATCGAAAAAGTCGAGGACGAGCCAGACTTCCTCTTGGAGGAAAAGAAGGTCAACCCACTCCCACCGATAAAAATCCGACCTCCATTTCCAGCGGCTTTACGAAAAGGGAAGAATCATGAAGATTTTGATCGTTTCATTAATATATTTAGAAAACTTGAAGTTAATATCCCTTTTGTTGAGGCTTTGTTGCAGATGCCTAAGTATGCCAAATGCCTAAAGGAGCTACTATTCAAGAGAAACAAGTTAGAAGAAGACGGAACAGTAGCTCTCACCGAAGAATGTTCAGCGGTACTACAGAAGAAGCTTCCGCCGAAGCTTAAGGATCGAGGGAGTTTCTCTATTCCTTGTTCTATTGGATCTTTTACATTTAATAACGTGTTATGCGATCTTGGTGCGAGTATTAATTTGATGCCATTTTCATTGTTTAAGAAATTGGGAATTGGCGAGCCGAAACCCACGTCGACAATCCTCCAGCTCGCTGATAGATCAATCACGTATCCACGAGGAAAAATGGAAGACGTATTGGTGAAAGTAGGAGAGCACTACTTCCCGGCTGATTTTATTGTGTTGGATATGGAAGAAGACGATGATCTCCCATTGATACTCGGACGCCCGTTCCTAAACACGGCAAGAGCTATCATTGATGTCGGTAATGGTAAACTTATTTTGCAAGTCGGGGACGAGAAAGTTGAATTCGATGTTTATAAATCTATGAAATGCTCTACTGATGATTCTTGTTCCTTTATCGATATCTTTGACCCTTGTGCTTTTAAGTGTTCTGAGTCTTTCAGGTACAACTTGTCTGGAGAGAATACCAGCAAGTTGAAAGACCGCCAGAACACTAAGGCTGAAGCTCGAATAGATGCGGCGAACGAGAACGGGATTAAATCTAACTATAACCTAGTTTCTTCTGTGTTGAATTTTAACAGACGGATGCCGTGGACTAAAAAGAGCAGTGGCTCTAAACCTAACAAGAAGGTGGTCCCACCAAAGAAAAAGAAGAAGCCCCGTCCGAAAGACTACACAGAGGGTGCCATCTACATATGGCGAAAAAAGGAGAACCCTCGACTCCACACGATGATGCAGACACTATCACCAGGAAGAAGGGAACCCAAGGTGTACAACGATCGAGACGTTTGGAAATAAGACTCGATCAACCTCGGTCATTCACCAGAATGAGCAGTTTGTGAGTCGAGCTAACGACTATAAAAACAGCGCTTCTTGGGAGGCAACCCAAGGCCTATCGATGCATATATATTATTTTATATTTTAGTCATATTTACCTATTTCATTTTTTTCTAATAAAAATTCGTTCTCACGGTGTCGCCTAGTCACGTTTCTCGCAGGCTCATAACCAGTTTGGGGGTTGTCCGTTCGCGATGGTTGCTTGCTTAATGCGAATCAATAAAGTCTTCTACATCGATCGACGTAAAATTCAGGGCAGTGTCACTTCTACTCTTTCTTTGCTTTTAATTTACACATTGAGGACAATGTGCTATTTAGTTTGGGGGTGGGATGTGACACATGCTAGATTTAATATGCTTACATATTTAGGTATCGATGCACTTCAGTCTTTTAGTGGGTATAACTGATGAAGGTTGCGATTTGAATGTCATCTGTGGAATCTCCTGTCAATGATGAAAAATTTTAAAAATTTTACCGTGTCGTGATATGATTCGATGAATTGAGTGAGATAGTCTTACATGTTGCATTGTCGTGATATTAGCATGATTATTTGGCTATATTGACTGCTTTAGGAGAGTATTACGTATCATGAAGCACAAACCCAGCTATATATGTGAGTTTTTTAGCCTTCAGAAAAATTCAGAGCAACTCATTATGCTCAGTGTTTATTCTTGTGTGACACGCATGGACTGAATATTTTCGAACTTGCTCTATTATGCATGTCAATGGTTACCAAGTGGATTTTTATGAGCGAAAATGAGAAGGGCACTAGGATTGAGTCACTGGCCTAAATATTTCTCTACCTTACGTATTTACCACTTAGTGAGCCCCTTTGAGCCTTATTTGACTTATTTGTTGACTTGGAGCCCATATACTTAGCCTAATTGCCTCAAATTTAGCCTATACGACCCCTCATTAGCGTGTTAATTTATCGATATCGTGAATAGTGACTTGTTGGTTGAGAAGGAGCTAATCGCCGATGCATGATAGTTATGAGTTCGTCCTACGATATAGATCTCTCGTCGAAATATTGCAGCGGACTAGAAACCTCTCCCTTGGATAAGATGAAAAAAATTGGAGGGGCTGGTTCAAAAAAAAAAAAATTGAAAAAAAAAGAAGAAAAAAATATATATTGAAAAAAAAAAGAAGAAAAAAAATATATATTGAAAAAAAAAAGAAAGCAAGCGAGAAGAGCTAGAAAAGGAAAAAGGACGAGTCGAGTGAAAAATAGGCGCGGCGTTAGGAGAGCGAAATAAGGCGTTAGATGAGCGAAATAAGTGGTTAGAAGAGCGATTCGATGATTGACACGTTTGATATTTTTAGCTCACTTTCCCATATGACGCACCTTTCAAAACCCGAGCCCCATTACAACCTTTGATGAAAGACCCTTTGATTTGTGCATGACTTCTACTATGTGACTATGATGTGATATATTTGCAAGCATAGAATAATATCTTTTCATGTCGTGCATTGAGCGTCTTTATACAGTACCCTTTGAAAAAAAGAAAAAAGAAAAACTTCGAGCGACTTGAGCGATCCTTGTGAGAGTTGTGAATTGATGCGTGGTATAATTCTAGAAATGTCTTTCATGCTATGATAAGATTGCGACTTATTGCCTCATGCCTCGTGTTTTGACTAGATCGTTTATTAGTCGATGATTATCTTGACTTTATATGCTTTTATGTTTTCTGAGGTGAAACGGGAGAATTTCATTGACTGATGTTCTATAATCCTAACTTGATTTGGTTTTATTCCGCTTTCGTGATCGAGGACGATCGAAGCTAGTTTGGGGGTTGTTGATAAGTTAGGATTTTACGTAATTTCTTTACCCATAAAAGTGCATTTTCGATCATGATTTACCTAAAAAATGCATCGAATATCCTATGTTCATCTTTAGATTTATTGTTCGATATATCGCCGAGCAAACGAGTCGAAAAAAGGAAAATAAGACCACTTTTGGAACGATTTAAATCTTTGGAGATCTTTTTGTAATTTTCTATATTAATTGGGGCAGCTTGGCAATTTTACCACACTTACTAAATTTTTGCAGCTAAGATCACGTGGAGAAACAAGGCAAGGAAGAGATTTGGTCCAAGGATTCGCTATAGAGAGTAGATATTCAAACAAGGGAATAAAAAGTCAAAATATGAAGATATGACTTGAGGATTCGGTGCTCCTATTTCGATAAAGAGAGCAGAATTAGGGCTGAGAAAAAAAAAAGAACCTTGGACCGAACAAAAAGAGGGCAGCGACTTCAGCGCATAAAGCAGACTAGAGTACGACGGCTGAGAATAAAAGACGAACCACAGCTAAGAGCAAGACGACGCGAACACCGTAAAAGGGCGAATTTCTATCTTTTAATATTTCGTTTTCGACAATGCTCTCTTTCGATTCTTTGTCGTTTTCGTATAATATGCTAGCTTAATTTCTTTTGTGATTGAGGCCGTGTGAGGCCGAATTATGACTACGTATTAATGCTATTATTATTTTATTTAATCGTATGATTTGAGTTATGTGTTCGCTATTTGAGTTTAATGACGTGGGTGTGATCGGCCACCGCACACACGATTATTGACCTAGTACATGAGACCGAAAAGGTGATTAGAAAGGTTAGATCAAAATAGCGAGCACCACTACGTAAAACCGACCAGAGATGGAATTCGGTTTCGTATGTGTGGTTTCTGAGATCTTAGGCGCCGAAAGCGCCTAAACTCGGGGAATTTCACGAAGAATTAATGCACGTGTAGGAACTACAGTCATATAGACATATAGTTGATTGGTTCTCTATTTACGTAGGGTTGCTATTGCGGGACAAACGAGTAGCACATATGTTAGGAAATTCCACCTTGACTTGATTCATGTTGATTAGATAGATGATATTGCATGAAGACGTAGGAGTAATTTGTGCCGAGCATGTGTCTTAATCACGTCGTCGTCAACTGCTTTATCCTCATCTATTTTATTTGTGATTATTTTATTATTTGCGTCTTTTATTTCTTTTATCAAATAATCAAAACTATAAAAATCTCGTTAGTCTAAATTAGAATTAGGAAAATTTTCCTAGAATTAATCGAGCTGTCTTCGTGGATCGATACTCGGACTTCGTCCGTTTTATACTACTTGCACGACCTAGTACACTTGCTAGTATTTGAGCGTGTCAAGTTTTTGGCGCCGTTGCCGGGGACAGCAGTATTATTAGTTTTTTTGATTTTATTCCAGTTTTAGTTTAGATTTAATATTATTTTTATTATTATTGTTATTATTTATATTATTATTTTCTTTTGTTTGTTATTAGCATTTTTTTTATTCACTTATTTTTATTTTTATTCTTATTTTTTTCGCAGGAATAATGGAGAATCAAGAACACGAGGGGGTTCCTCCACGACCTACCTTACTAAGTCGAGCACTTCCGGGACTTTTCGATGACAACGATCCAATTGTCATTCCCCCCGGGCCAAATAATCATTTCGAGATCAAACCTGTTACTATACAGATGGTTACGGGTGCAACACAATTTCAGGGGCTGGCACATGAGGACGCAAATTCGCACATTTTGAAATTCACTCAAATTTGCAAGACTATTAAGTATCTCGGAGTGTCGACAGAAGTGATAAAACTGACATTTTTTTCCCTTTTCTCTGACAGGTAACGCCTCTGAATGGTTCTCATCATTGCCACATGCATCTATCACTAGTTGGGAGCAACTAGTAGAGTGTTTTCTTGGCAAGTATTACCCACTCTCAAGGACGAGCGAAATCAGGGCGGAACTTGTTAACTTCAAACAAGAAGGCGCGGAGACACTGAGCGACGCATGGAATCGATACAAAAGTCTCCTCAGACAGTGCCCCAATCACAGCATTCCGTTGATCGTGCAGATGCAATCGTTCTTTTTGGGACTTAGCACACAAAATAAGAGGATCGTGGATGGAGGATGCGGACGAAGTTTCATGGAATTGGGCGACACAGATGCACTCACAGCCATCGAGAGGATCGCAGCCTACCCCGCACGATATACTGAGCAAGATCTGGATCGTCGGACGGCTGGTGTACATGAGATTAGTAGCTCACTGGAGGCGCAATTTGAGGCTATACACCGGAGACTAGACATAATGCAGGCCAAGAACCCCGAGGAAGTGAAACAAATCCAATCAAGGCAAAAGAACTTCTACTCGAACACATACGACCCGAGCTGGAGAAGCCATCCAAATCTGTCTTATGGCAACGGCGCTAAAAACTTGACACGCTCAAATACTAGCAAGTGTACTAGGTCGTGCAAGTAGTATAAAACGGACGAAGTCCGAGTATCGATCCATGAAGACAGCTCGATTAATTCTAAGAAAATTTTCCTAATTCTAATTTAGACTAACGAGATTTTTATAGTTTTGATTATTTGATAAAAGAAATAAAAGACGCAAATAATAAAATAATCACAAATAAAATAGATGAGGATAAAGCAGTTGACGACGACGTGATTAAGACACATGCTCGGCACAAATTACTCCTACGTCTTCATGCAATATCATCTATCTAATCAACATGAATCAAGTCAAGGTGGAATTTCCTAACATATGTGCTACTCGTTTGTCCCGCAATAGCAACCCTACGTAAATAGAGAACCAATCAACTATATGTCTATATGACTGTAGTTCCTACACGTGCATTAATTCTTCGTGAAATTCCCCGAGTTTAGGCGCTTTCGGCGCCTAAGATCTCATAAACCACACATACGAAACCGAATTCCATCTCTGGTCGGTTTTACGTAGTGGTGCTCGCTATTTTGATCTAACCTTTCTAATCACCTTTTCGGTCTCATGTACTAGGTCAATAATCGTGTGTGCGGTGGCCGATCACACCCACGTCATTAAACTCAAATAGCGAACACATAACTCAAATCATACGATTAAATAAAATAATAATAGCATTAATACGTAGTCATAATTCGGCCTCACACGGCCTCAATCACAAAAGAAATTAAGCTAGCATATTATACGAAAACGACAAAGAATCGAAAGAGAGCATTGTCGAAAACGAAATATTAAAAGATAGAAATTCGCCCTTTTACGGTGTTCGCGTCGTCTTGCTCTTAGCTGTGGTTCGTCTTTTATTCTCAGCCGTCGTACTCTAGTCTGCTTTATGCGCTGAAGTCGCTGCCCTCTTTTTGTTCGGTCCAAGGTTCTTTTTTTTTCTCAGCCCTAATTCTGCTCTCTTTATCGAAATAGGAGCACCGAATCCTCAAGTCATATCTTCATATTTTGACTTTTTATTCCCTTGTTTGAATATCTACTCTCTATAGCGAATCCTTGGACCAAATCTCTTCCTTGCCTTGTTTCTCCACGTGATCTTAGCTGCAAAAATTTAGTAAGTGTGGTAAAATTGCCAAGCTGCCCCAATTAATATAGAAAATTACAAAAAGATCTCCAAAGATTTAAATCGTTCCAAAAGTGGTCTTATTTTCCTTTTTTCGACTCGTTTGCTCGGCGATATATCGAACAATAAATCTAAACATGAACATAGGATATTCGATGCATTTTTTAGGTAAATCATGATCGAAAATGCACTTTTATGGGTAAAGAAATTACGTAAAATCCTAACTTATCATTGATCTTGTTGAAGCTTTTGGTCCCTTAAGATCTATGCTCTGATACCATTTGACGTGAATTTATTTGACATAAAGATGGAAGAAGAAGATGAAAAATACTTAGAGAGATACACGTTAGAAACTTTGCTCAAGACATCTCATTACACATACACACCACACCATAATTATTACATGACTTTATTACATAAGGACAAACCATAGACATGTTCCTTGAATGGTTTTTCACCAACCATATGACAACCATACAAATATATTTTAAACTTAAGAGAAACTTAATCACTTAACAGGCTTCGTAAGGAGTTCGAGTTGAAGATTGGGAGTGCGAGCATCATCCTAGCAGTTTTTGCCGATGATCGTCATCGGCGTGGTCAATAATAAAGTAGTCGTGCTATAATAATTTGTGGGACACGCTAGGGAACTGCTAGTAGTAGCTGACGACCATGGTGTGATAGGGTTAGTTTTACTTTCTATGGTGCAAGAATCTTTGTGTTCTATGTAACTCTCCACCCTAAACACGTCAATGTTGAAGGAAAGAAGGAAGCCATTAGTACACAGTGTAATGAACTTATTAAAACGTTAGATAATTCAACTAATGAGCGTTTTTTACAAACAAACCAGGAGAAAACGCGGCCGCAATCGCAAGAATGGCATGTGTGCCACAAGTCTTGAGGTGGGCTTTATAATCTGAATGAACTGTGTAACCTTTGGAGCACTTTTCGCAGACCCACTGCTTTTGATTGCTGTACTTTCGCCTGAAGTGTTTCTTGATTCCGACGAGATCGCCGAGGGCATGGGTAGGGTCGTGGTGGAGGCAAGTCGGGTCTGGGCATACAAAAACACGCTTTTTCGTAGCCATGGGAGTATTGTTATTATTATTCTCGTGCTTTAAGAGGTTCCATGGCGCACACCCTTGTGCCTCCTTCTGTGCATCTGCATATTTTGGTCTCTTTGAAACCCTTGGTTGCAGCTTTCGCAAACGTATCTCTCTGATTCTAAAAGGTTTTTTGGAGATAGAGAAACCACCTCAGCGTTTGGATCTGCAGATTATATTTGGTTGGAGTGAGATAATTAATGTCAAAGAAAAATGTTTTGTTTTTTCTTTCTTTCTGGGATTATTAATTATCATGAGTAAATGAATATATATTAGGAATTACCAGGAGTACCAGCAGCAGGTCGTCTCTTTCGTTTTCTCAAGAAGACTCCATTGATGTCAGAAGGATCAAAGGGCTCAGAACAGGAAGATGGATCGATGTTCTTGGTGTTCAACATGGAAGATACAATTAAAACAAAAAACTAAATTAATTATTATTACAAATCCTGTTGGGAAATGCTACTCGCGAACGAGGATTCAATGTAGTTTATCTTTATGCAAGTGTTTACGAACGAATCGAGCCATTTGGAGCTCAATCGAATCAAAGAAATGCACCCAAACTCACACGGAAAACAGATTTACGTGGTTCGGCCCAAAGTTTGGCCTACGTCCAAGGATCAACCGAGCCCCCTTTTATATTAATCACAACACGAAGATTGTACACCGTCGCGCCCTCTACAACTTTTGTATTTAACTCACACCGTGATTCTCACTCTATACGAAACTACAGACGCTCAGATAACCAGTCGAACTATCAACGCTGTTATTTATACTGCTGAACTCATGAAATAAGCATGTCGCACGATTAATCTGCGCCGTTCGGTCGATCCGATCCGCCATCCCACAGCTCGCCATGTGTCCCTCGCTTATCTCGTGATGTTGCAAGAGAAACTCGTGCAATTTTATAAGTGCATTAGCACCTTTGACATCATCCGTCCGATCTTCAATCCAAGGGCCCAGATTCATCATCCGCATCAACTCATCTCTTCTAATCGCAGCCGTTGATGACTTTCGCGCGCCATCTGACGAACGACATTTAATCTCCACTTTGAGACAGATCCGTCCGATTACGCGTGCTTCTGACCGACGGTAGCTGTGCTCGCGATCGTTCTTCAGCAGAAATGATTTCCAGCTCCAAGTCTCCATCCAATCACCTTCTCCGGCCATTCCCGGCGGCTCCGACGAGTCTCAGGCTAGCTTTACCCGACAAACTCCTCCTCGAGACTGCAGACTTGCAATCCCAACTCCTGGAATCGTCATATCTGCCCAAAAACGCCCGTCGCCCCAAACCTTATCAGAAAACAGCTCAACTCTGTTTTCCTTTTCTGAGAATCACACTTTTCGAGCATCGAAACCCCCGAAAGCTCCACCTCGATTAATACGCTCTTGCTCGGTTGATCAATCAGCTCCGTTAGGAGCTGGGAGTCTCAAGAGTGAACTTGCCAACTCCAAGTAGGATTGAAATTTCCCACTTGGAATCAAGTCGAACACTTGAACTCATTTCCTTCGTTCGTCTCGAAGATACCTCCATCCTAGCCTCTTGAGCCACCTCATGGACTTTTCTCCAGTTAGATAACATTGTCTTCTTGCCCTTCCTCGCATCCAAGTCAGCATCTGCACAGAAAATTGGAAAACAAGTTTCATCAGTTTTTGAACCAACTGATTTTTCATCCCAGATTGCCGTCGAGTTTCCTCCATCTTCCTTGCCATTGCCCGAGCTGTTCTCTAACTCAGAGCCATCCTTGCCGTGTGGTCTTGAGGTCCCTTCATCTCGTGGCTCGAACAACTCCATCTAGGGCTCGAAAAGATCGTCGTAAAACCCCATCTCCACCTGCCCTGAATCTGCAGTAGCAGGTTTTAAAAATTCTGCTGCAAGCTCCACTTTTGGTCGGCATGCTTCTACCTCTTCCAGAGTCTTCTGTGGCTCCTCTCTCACACCATTAGAACCACCACACTTCCTAGTTTCATGATGTGCCTTTGCCTCCACAGAACATCCCTCAAGCACGTAGATACATTGCCTCCTTTTGCCTCGCAGAACCATCCCGTTCTGCTTTTTGACTAGCATCACTTCCTATTTGGGTGTTAAATCCTTTCCTATCCAAAGGACCAATGGATATAAGATTCCTCTTAAGTTCAGGAACATACCTGACATCCTTGAGGATGCTCAACACCCCACTTGCAAGCCTCATCCAAGTGGAACCATAGCCACTTACTTCGAAGCTTTTTCCTTCTCCCACCTTAACCGTTTTGCCTCTTAGCTCCTTGAAGTCATGCAACCACTCTCTTTTGCATGTTATATGGAAGCTAGACCCTGAGTCTAGGATCCATTCTTCCCTCCTCTCCTCCTCAGAAATGGCTAACACCTCAGCATACTCAAATCCATCATCAACATGGCTAGTTGAGTTTGCACCTCCACTTTCTGCAACTTTGGGCAATTTCTCTTGAAATGTCCCACTTAATTGCAGTGATAGCACCTCCTAGGCTCAGCAAGCTCCTTGCCCTTGCCCTTCTTCCACCTCGAATTGGACTTAAGCTACACATTTAACATTTCGGCAGAATTTGGGTCAAGTTCTGGCACAAACCTTGTATTGAGCTGCTTTGTGCTTAGGGCTGTCATCACATCTTCCATGCTAAGCTTCTCCCTTCCATAAAGAAGTGCCTCCTTGAAGTAGTCATGGCTTTTGGGCAGAGAGCACAACAACAACAATGCTTGATCCTCATCCTTAATTTCTTCACCAGCATTCTGCAGGTCCAAGACCAGCTTCTGAAACTGGTTTATCTGAGCTACAGTTAAAGTGGTTGGTTCCATTTCTGCATCCGGTTTCAAGGCTTCCTCCAAGCCTTTCTCCACGAGCACGACCTTCATTTTGAGCTTCCACAGCCCAAAATCATTAGCTCCATTGAACACTTCCATTTCGAGCTTGGTCATGGTAGCCACTTTTCGGGGATCCGAGCTCTCGTCCACGCTCACCGCACCACTTGTTGGAAATGCTACCTCTCCAACGAGGATTCAATATAGATTATCTTTACGCAAGTGTATAAGATCGAATTGAGCTATTTGGAGCTCAATTGAATCAAAGAAATGCACCCAAACTCACTCACACGAAAAACAGATTTACGTGGTTCGGCCCAAAGTTTGGCCTACGTCCACGGATCCGTCGAGCTCCTTTTCGTATTAATCACAACACGAAAATGTAACCGCCATGCTCTCTACAACTTTCGTGTTTAACTCACTCCGTGATTCTCACTCTATACGAAACTACAGACGCTCAAAGATAGCTAGTCGAACTATCAACATTGTTATTTATACAGCTGAACTCATGAAATTAGCATGTCGTGCGATTAATCTGCGCCGTTCGATCGATCCGATTCGTCGTCCCACAGCTCGCTATGTGTCCCTCGCTTATCTCGTGATGTTGCAAGAAACTCGTGTGATTTTATAAGTGAATTAGCACCTTTAATATCATCCGTCCGATCTTCGATCCAAGGGCCGAGATCATCCCATCAACTCGTCTCTTCTATCGCAGCCGTTGATGACTTTCGCGCGCCATCCGACGAATGACATTCAATCTCCCGACTTTGAATCAGATCCGTCCGATTACGCGCGCTTCTGATCCGACGGTAGCTGTGCGTCGCGATCGTTCTTGGGTAGAAATGATTTCCAGCTCCAAGTCTCCATCCGATCACCTTCTCCTGCCATTCCCGGAGGCTCAGGCGAGTCTCAGGCTTGCTTATCCGGAGCTTGACAGTAACCCCAAGTACAAAGAGAGATCTTTAGGTGCTCAGTGACCTTAAACTGGTTTTCAACTGATGATAAAGGTATATTAGTTAGTATACGTGGCTGCAAGAAAATAGAGAGATATTGACGTACATGGAAGAAAAAAAGACTCAGTTTTTCGGTCGATGATCATCAGACTTTTGAAGCTTTCTCTGCTTTAATGCCTTTATAAGTTCAATCCTTTTTATATAATCTCAAAGCTTTCTCACGAAATAAACCTGCTTTGGCAATATTTGGTGCCCAAGTTGATTAGAAGGAACACAGAAACGATTGGATGCATTAATCGATGTATTTTTTATTTTTATAATAAAAATGAGATTAATAAATTTGGATAGATATCATGACTTTCTGGACCACTTGCCTAACATTTAAAAATGAAGTTTTCATGATATTGCTCATAAATTATATATAAATACATTTGTTTTAACCTTTTTAACTTTTTCTTTTTAGGAATTTAGTGGCTTGATTTTCTATTTAAATTTTCTAGTTTACACACTTTGCTATTAACTGAAACTTCTGTACTTTTTAGGGCAAAAGGTTGTCGTAAATTATCATTATTCATTCATTAACCATTATTGTATGTTATTGCCCGAATAAAATGATTACCGAATCAATAATGTCGCAAAACTGCACTCATTATTCTGTAATGGATTTGATAATTACATCACTTTAATACATATTTTCTATTATAAAAGTATCAGAACTTTCCAAAATTATAGTTTTTAACAATCACGTGTAGGGGTAAGCGCGGTGCGGTTAGGGCATTATCGAAATTTTAACCCAACCCGATGTATTGCGGTTTTTCAAAATATACTCCAAACCCGATCATAAAAATTGTAACCCGATAGATTGTGGTTCGCTCGGGTGCGGTTGGGTTGGGGCAGTTTTTGCGGTTTGTTTTAACGAAAAATTAAGTATAATATTTGTAAGTATTGATCGAGCAAAAAGATATATCAACCTATTTACAAATATAAAAGTCTTTATACAAAAAATTTACTATCATAGTATCAATGTAATAAATAATAAGAAGTCCTATAAGAAGCTTGATTAAAAGCTCGTATTCCATATTCACGGCCGGTTTTGGTAAAGCAAATAAAGCAAGAGCTTATTTCTGGTTTAAATTCTCCCTGAGAAAAAAATAAATGTTTTGATTTTAAAATTTTAACTCGCCTTCAATAAACTTCAAGTGTTATAATTGTTGATCTCAAGTCCGAATAAACGAGGAGAGTCGCATTCATAGACACATAACTTTTTTTCACTACATAATATTTATTTTTAAAATAAAAGAATATCATTTAGAACTTAGCTCACACAATGTGTTATGACGAGGCCCTATCCTTGTATCTAATTTTCCTTGAGAAGAAAAAAAATTGGTTCAAAGTTTTAACTCTCCTTCTATAAACTTTAAGTGTTATAGTTGTTGATTCCAAGTCCGAATAAACCAGAAATGTTACATTGGATAGCACATAATTTTTTTCGCTGTATAATATTTATTTTTTAAAAAACTCATTTAGAACTTAGCTTTATGCAACGTGTTATGATGAGTCGATGTCATTGTATCAATAGTAAAAAATAATTAATATTTTTTACCTTAACTACTATTACGAGTTATATCTACTACTTTATGAATTATTGAACAAAATGTAGCAAAATCTTATTATATTTTATATGCGGTTGGGTGCGGTTTTAAAAATACAAAATCAAACCCGATTTCGAAATATGCATTTTATATTTAAAAACCCAAACCAACCCATCAATCGCTAACGCGACACTTGCGGTTTGGGTTGGGTTGGGCCGATTGGAGGGGGCAGTCCGACGAGTTAAACGCTCACCCCTAATCACGTGTACTTTCGCAGTTCATTCGATTTCAGTTTCCTACACAAAAAATATATATCACCCTCAATTTATATGACTAGTTATTAAATAATCAAGAATACATCCATAACTATATTTTAATATTCCTCCGAAAAAAGATTATATTTTAATATTAAAATAAATGTGGCAGCAATAAATCAATATATATATATATATATACAATTAAATGTAGTTTTGATCTCCTTCCGCCACGTGTCCCATAATTAAAATGTCTACTATGTTCTTGCTTAGTTTTTATCTTAAACCACCATATATCACGTTTGGCTACAACTTTCCCACTAACACAACTTTCTATTTTTAAACTAATTTTAATTTATAGTCTCCCCTAATTACGGGAATCATTTCATAACCCAACAAAAAAATGGGCATTTTCATTATATTAAACAAATGAAAAATAAATAATAATGAAAAAACTGCCCACTAACAAAGTGGAAAATACTTTATTTTCACGTTAAACCATTTAACTCATATTGTTATTGCTATAGAATAATGTTTTATTAGTTACACATATTTTACACCCGTGTGAAATGCACGGGCATAAAACTAGTATAAGAAACAAACAAAAGATAAAGATGGATCGGACACTAAACTTTGGTAGCATTCAACCTATGTTTTTATGGATTAAAGAAGAATCTCTTACCATCTTCGTTTGGTGGCTTGTCGGCACTAAATTATAAATAAATTAAATAATGGGCCCCATTTTCAAGGCATGATCACCTCAATTTCTCAAATTAGCTTCATCCATTAATTAATTAATTAATGACGAGGAAATCGAGCAAGTAGTTAAATAACAAGCCTATATTGAGCCATCACCATCACAAACTCGAGAAAACGAGTGGGAATATATCAAAATCAAAACATCATCAGCTTGATTGAAGAGAGTAGTAGGCGCACATGAAGTTGTTTCAATTTTTTATCGTAGGTAATAATAACAAGCACTTTGACATTAAGTCTACGAAATAACAAATACATAGAACACCCAATCCCAAAGAGACCTTAACGGGGAACATATGTCGTCGACCGTAAAGACGATTTCGCTCTCCTATTAAGATTACACACTATCCACGACCATTAGAACCGCAAGCATAGTTGTGTGTGACTGACTTTCATTACATTGGCAACATAGCTAGCCCATCTCAGTATTGTCTTGTATATGGTCTCAAACATGGACTATATATAGACCTAGGCTAGTTCTTGATTAACTTGAAAAGCTAGCTTATTCTTCAAAGGTTTGGCTCTATAGGAATGAAAGATGAATAAGCAAAGTGAAATCAAGCGTTTGGTGAACTAACAATGAGAAAAGATCATGCATAGAAAGTGGAGCAAAAGGTTCCCATATATGCATATGTTCTTGCATAAAAAGAAACAATATGGAAGCAGTGTAGAGGCTTGAGGAGAAATCATATATAGTATCTGAAACTAAAAGGGGATATCTATAACAAGAGCAGATATATGCAGACACATAAAGTGTAGTTAAGTGTGTGTTAAGACACATCAAAGATCAGCCACAAGAAAAATGCATGCATGGCTACCATATGCTCAAAGCAAGGGCAGCATATCGAATATAGAAGCTTATAGAAGTCCCTTACATCATTTCCAAAAGACAAAGGTTCGACATTTCGCTATAATAAACTAATTAACCGCACAATCCGAATAAATCTAAACCGTCCAATCCCGCGTCAGCCATAATACCGTCATACGAAATCATCCGAAAAGACCCAACATTTATACCAACGACCCCAATAACTATACTAAAATTATATACATACGTACGCACATATAGCAGCACGCCATTCGTTCGTTCGTTCATCGAATGGTGACGAACTTGTTGGTTCCATGCTTGGCCCAACAGTTCCTCAGATCGATGGGCGCAGCAGAAAAGTCGTAGCCTTCCAAAGAAAGCCTCTCCAGGACCTTCTTAAAACCGCCAGGGCTCATCTTCCTCCCAGCGATCCTAACCCCTCGCCTCTTTGTGCTGTATGGCAGAGGAAACGAAGAAAAAGAGTTAGTACAGCAAGAAGATTGCCACCCGCCCGAGCCCCATCTATAGCACTGCCTCGAATTTCCCGTGCAAGTGCAGATAGGTATAGGCATCGAAGATATGTCCATGGTTACGCCGTTGATCACTACTTCTGCGCTTTTCTTGGGAGCCCTTTTCGTCTTTTTGTTGTCTTTGTGAGGTTTCTTCTTCTTCTCCTCATTTTCACCTGCTATTTCGATGGTGGGCTGCTCGGCTAGCATTTGTCGAATTGCTTGGTCGATGGCTGATGAGCTACTAACGACTCGTTGGAGCATTTGAATCGAATGGTCCAACGATGATGACGATGCCATATGGGGAAACATTAAACCGTTACGAGGCTGATGAAAACCGTTAATATGCTGATGATGATGATAGTGATGATTCGTTAGCGAATAATCGTCGGAAAACGGCGAGTTGCTGTCGTCGGGCATCGCAGACCAATAGTTCGATTGGTTATGAGGGTCGGAAATTTCCCCGACGCGGGGCCCGCTAGTAATATAGGGCAATGCTGGCAAAGGGGCTTCGTCGTAGTTGCTGAAACTGTGGTCAAGGTGTGGTTTTTCTGCCATTGATGGCATTGATTGGAGGTTTAAGGTATTATTATTAGTACAGACATATTCTGAGGAGTCTTGAAACCAACTGCTGATTGAGCTCGAATTGCCATTTGCATTCATTTTCTTCCTCTTCTTCTTCCTCTTTCTTTTCCTACAAACAGTCGAAGAACATTTAAAGTAGCACGCCAACCCATTTGATCAATCATTACCGGGCTATATCAAGATAAGATTCTTACGACTGAAAACAGCAGAAATCATGAGTACAAATGAAATAAAGAACAAGAAAAGCTCAAGAAACGCAGAGAATCAATCGTAAATTACAGCAATTCACAAACGCCCGGAGAAAATGCAGCATGGCGATTGAAATAAACTACGTACAGAATCGAAAAAGCAGCAGGTGAAAGTAAGATCAAAGAATAATCATGGCGATAGAGAAAGAGAGAGAGGTGAGAAGATTCACGAGCTCACCGAGACACCGAAGAGCATCACCAGTCGGCAGCAGCTTTAGGGCTTTTCTTCTATTTACTATTATTAGCAAAAAACAAGAAAACGTACAAAAACTCGGAAAAACCCCTCCTGTCATCCAAGACGAAAATACATTAGAAAGAAAATGTGAAAAACGGACACAATTACAAATGTCATGCATGAAATAGACAGATGCCACTGCCATATGCCACCGTTTCATGCAAAAGTGGGGATTTGGGTCGGCACTTGCACAGTCAGTTCAGTTCAGTTCAGAACCAATACACGGGTTACTTGTCAAGAGTAAGACAGCCGTTTTTATTTCCTCGGCATGCTGCATTATTGGGCTTTGCTTTGTTACATATTTGGGCCATAAAAGCGCAATATGAGCCCATTTAAGCCCGGTTAGACAGTAGTATAGTAGTTATCATCACCTTCAAATTCAATTGTCAACAAACAAGGAGGATACAAAGAGACGATGATGAGTGTCTTTTATCCCCTCTCAAGTTGAGTTTTCTTGAGCTTTATTTTTTCAAAGAAAAAAAAAAAGAGAAGCAGTTTAAATGATGAGATTGTAAATATGCATGAATCAAGAATGGTCGTTCCATCTAAGGATATAACACCATCTCCCTCATGTAAATTCTGGCGATTTGCAAGCATAATTACACAGCGATCAGCAATCTCTCAGACATTTTCTCAGATAGTATAAACCGTCCCAACTTGCAAAAGAGCAGCGTTAGGAATGTTCAGAACCACAGTAGGCTCGCGGCTGTTCCTATCGAGGAAGACGTAAATCATGATCAAGAACCTCTTGAAAAAATTAGTACCTTTCCTCGCCACTAAATGAGACTGTCCCAAGAAATAAGCTATACCACTTTCTCTCGCATCGATGATCTCTTGCAGTTCTTGTCTCACCGAAGAACTCATCTGTGGACTCTTAGGAGGCAAAGTGAAGCGAACCCTTTTCCTTCTGTTAAGATTATCGCTGTTATCGAAGCCATTGCTCGAAGATGGAATGTCCAGGAGATTCCTTCGAGATTCGCCGTTCTCCTTAGAAGCAGTTTTCTTCAAGCTGTTAGCTGATTCGAGCTCTATAGGGATTAACGCATCGTTCCCATCTTCGATTTGTCTGCCCATGACCACCATTTTCCCTTCCGTCGAGTTCTGCGACTCCAAATCGTGCTCTTCTTCCTTGGCTATAAACTCTCCTATTGTCTTAAAGATCTGATCCTCAAAGTCATCTGTGTCTCTTACATCATCGTTGTACCCATATCGAACTATACATCTGTAGATTCTGTACTCTCTCGGGCCCACGCGGCCTATAAGGTACCTTCTGTTTTCGGGTATGTAAGGGACTGGCGAGGACTTGAAAGATACGAAGATGAGCACTTGGTGAAAAGCTGGGAGATTTGTGATGAAGTGAGAGAAGAACGCTGGGATTCCCGACACTATATCTGAGTATATGAAGCCAATCCCAGGGACCCTCGAGACGCCGAGCCCAGGGCTGTAATCGGTGAGCCACTCGACTGAGACTTTGTTTTCTATGTCGAATTGGTACTTTTTTGCAGTCCCAAAATGCCATGAGCCCATTACTGTGATAAGGACCAAGAAGATGATGATCAAGCACCAAGCTCCTCTGAAGAGGTTCGTGAGACTGGTTGAGAGGTATAAGGCTTCAATGGAGCCGAAGAATAGCAAGAACAAAGCTGCATAGAGAAGGCTTTTTTCCCAGTAAAGTGCGATTATGAGCGACATCAAGCAAGTCGTTACCAGCATCGAGGATATAATTGCCAAACCTGAAAACACATTATTGCATTTTTATGCCAATAGTCCCTTTTTATTCGCAAGACGAAACTATCGAGGCTGAGCCTTCATATACCTGTGGCTTTTCCAAGCTGGGAAACGTCGTGGAAGCCTATGGTGACTGATAAGCTCAAAGCCATGAAAATCCAGTTCATGTCGGGAACATAGACTTGGCCGAGGATTTTCTCTGAGGTGTGCACGATTTTCACACGAGGGAAACAATCGAGCGCACGGCATTGGTTTATGATGGAGAAACCTGCCGTGATTGTAGCTTGGCTACCTATGGCGGAGGCAAACAGCGATAGTACTGCAAATGTGTGCTGAAGCTTACCTAGAATAGACCAAGTTAATGATGTTAGAACGTTTTTTCATCTCATATGTTGAGAGAGAGTGGAAAAACTTACTATTGGGCACCGATTCGCTGATGTGCAAAGCATCTTTAACGCTGAAGTGTTTGGTAATATATGCAGCTTGCCCGGCGTAAGTCAGCAGAAGGATTGGATATACGAAGCAGACAAAGGTAATCTGCATTGGCCAACAAAGTATTCATGAATAACAGTTCAGCTTAGCTTTGACATAAAGTATACTATTTATTTTCTCCTTTCCTGGTAAAACACTGTTACCTTTATGGATCTCCTGCTAAAATGGCCTAGATCCGCAAACATTGCCTCAGTACCTGGTAAAAGACGAGCGTTGAAGAGAATATGAATACGCATTGAATGATTTAAAAGAATATATAGTCCACATATGCCTCGAATCATGAGTATGTAATATACCTGCGATGGATAGAATCATGCTGCTTAGTAGTTTCCAGTGTCTGAAATCGGTTTTCTTGAGAAACCTGATCATGTATACAGGGGAAATAGCATGGAGAATGCTACTATCGCAGTGAATAATATTGTATATACCGAATCCACTCAAGAAGAAAAGCCACAGTATGACGATTGGAGCAAATATGAATCCGATTTTGTTGGTCCCATAACGCTGCAGAGTGAAGAGGCAGACCAATATGGCACAAGCAGCAGGCGTCGGTACGTCTGAGATGTAGTAGTATAACAAAGGTTGTAATAAAAGGTTCGGTACTAAAATTTGAATATATGTGGAAGAAAGACAGCCATTACTACAGTTGGTGGCAAAAAAAAAAAGCTTTAGTTGCCGAAGAAAACTTACATGTCTTGATGATTTGTGCAATGTGATCTTTCGATTTATCTGAAGACTTATCTGCAGAACAGAACAGCCAAATCTACTTTTCGCTTTTCAGTTTGGATTACTATCATAGAAACATGCTCAGATGCTTACGGTTTCTTGTGATTTTCGCCAGTTGTCGTCCAAGGCCTGATGTCGCAGATAAAACTGAAAGAGATATATATATAAAAAAAAAAAAGAGATTAGTTGCATGAGCTGAAAATGTCTGAATACATGTTAGAAACTTATAAGTGAAAAAGCAAAAGCAAATGTATTCACGGACCAGAAATAGCAGGCGTGAGAATCGCATCGCTTAATATCATGCAAGAGCCAATCAAAGCCAGCAGCAACAGTATATACTGACTGCTTTTGTGTTTTTCGATAGTCTTTCTCGCTTTATTTTCCGCGGTGTCCTTACAAGGGCTGTCTTCTTCATTATGTATAACCTCGCTAGAACTTCTGTTCATTGGGATCAAACCGACTCTGGCGTGTCTGCACAGCAAAGAGTATAAAGAAAATGGCCCACCTGCAAATAAACAATCAAACTTCAGTTCCAACCAATAACTATCCTATTTCTCAACTCGTTGATGAATCAATCCCCAGGTGGAAAAGTTATTACCCTCTCCATCATCGTCAGCCCACAAGACTATAAAGCAATACTTCAGCAAAGGGATGACTGTGATTGTCCAGAAAATGAATGAGAATAATTCATGAATCTCGTCGGGCGACTTAACTTCTCCATCTCCGACTGATCCAAATACATACAACGGAGCCGTGCTCAAGCGTCCGTATACCACTCCAAGGCTTTGAAACGATAAGAGGAGCGTCTGTTTCCATGACTCCTTCTGCACGAAAATAGGAAGCAAAATATAATCTCATAAACTGATGAAACCTTTAGCAACTTCCGAAACTTGTATATAAACAGGTTTATTACAGGATCATACAACTTAGGAGGCCACGCAGCAATGACAAATGGGTGAAATTCGAAAGGGTCAAGACGCACCTTTCTTGATTTAGAGTGCATATATTGAAGCATGGAGAATAGATATTACATACAACTCAAGCAGCTATATGTTGCACAACCATATAACAAAGTATGGCTTTTTAAATATAGTTGACAAGTACAAAGTTAAAACCGATATTGGCAAAACACACAAATCTCCTTAAGCTGCCACATTCTAAGGTCTGACTTCAGCTAAGATGATTTGGCAACTCCAAAACCACTTAACTTACTTCAATTCATAAAGCAATGTTGTCAAATGCTATGTTATAGCAGCTATCCTAGGTAGCAATAGAAGTGCAATTCAGTTGACCCTACATTGTATAACGAGTGAACAATAAATCTTTTCTTTATCATAATCCACATGGTATCCATACTTCCTCCTCGTGATCAGTTGTGAAAAATTAAATTATCTCAGTATTATCACACAAGCGTGCACAAACATGGAGTACATCAATTTTATATCCATCGAGTTGATAATTAATACCCCAACATCTGCAAAAACGTGAGTAGCATAGAAGTTAATGCACTTACATGAGGATAAGAATTCATCTTCCCCAAGAATTACAGTACAACAGGTAGAAAGAGATATTATATAAACAATTGACCACCAACTTAATTTTTATACTTCTTCAATTCTGGGTTCGTAAGTAAAATCATCAAAGAACACTCTATGCAAGAACCTTGACATGAAAAGGAATGATTCCTAAAAAAGAAAGAAATGGCGGAAAAACCAGCAGGAAAACAAAAAAAGAGAAGATTTCTCTAAATTACATACCTTGAAATCATAGGAAATGGGCGTCGAACTGATTGAGAAAGCGTCCATCGCCTATTACAGATTGACCGCTGAAAATCTCGAACTAACAGGGCAGCTTTTGGTTTAACCCTAGAGATCAGCACATGGAAACAAAAAGCCGAACACCAAGTCCGAGGTTATACAGCCTAGGAATGTCCGAAGCACAAAAGGACGGCTACTAAATTCTTCAGCTCGGCGTTTTCTTACAGAGCATTGCATCAATTTAGGTGGAGTTCATGCAGCATAATCCAAAGGATTCTCAGGTGCTTGTTGGCCAAACTTCGGGTGAGCTGAGCGAATGTTGTCGAGAGTGGAACTTTATTGTGGCTTGGCTTGATATCCCCCAAATGTCATTAATTTACTTCTAATTCCCTCAATTCTTTATATTATATAATGTTCGAATTTAATACAATTGACGCCATCTCAACTATGACATTATATTACGGTAATAATCGCAATCAGTCAACAGTTTCTCACTGAGAATCCTAAACATACTGCAAAGCTTTTCTTTTTTTTTTTTTTCTCCTGTCATTATAATAATGAATCAATAAACGAATAGATATCTGATGGCGACTTTAATGAAGAAAGAGGCACACCCGCACATGGCTTTCGTTCACCATGGAAAAGCCGCAATCAATATGAGAGGGATGGCAAAGGCATATCTTCTTCCCATCGCCCATGTTTTTGAATAGCACAAAAAGGGCCCATCTTTTGACAGCTGGCCTCTTGATATATTAGCTATAGATATCGCTCAAATACCCCAAAAAGAAAATAACGGTTCTTTCATGTAAACTCTCTCTTCAATCATCATAAGCTTTCGCCCAGTCCAATCATCTACTATATCTCCAGTCATAGCACATTCTTCCTCTACCTTAGTACCAAAGCTGAAGCAGTAATTGTAGGCTCTTCTTTTTTATTACGAGCAGAGAGAGCATTAAACTAGTTGCATTTGTCAACTCATATGATCGTAATGCGTTTTGTTTTGTCTTGTCTCAGGCCGACAACTGGTGGTAGAAGTGCTAAGAAATTGGACAACACACATGGGAGTTTTTCCACCAGGCAATTGATTTATATTGTTTTGTTCTAAAGTCTCATATTAGTGCATATAGTTCAGAACAATACCATATGAACGAGGTTCACAATACAATGCAAAGTTCTACAAAACTGAAAAAGAGAACAAGAGAGACAATTTCTCATAGCCACTCTGCTTCCTGATTGTCCTTCTGAATAAAACCTGAGATTTCAGACAAATGGTTCCAAAATATATCAGACGCTTAAAATCATCTCTGATGCTTTTAAGCATTTATACAATCAGACATGACTGTAAAAACACAACGCAAAAGGATCGATTTCCGCTCATCTTACTCACGCGATTCATGCAGCAATAGCTAAACAATTCGAGTTATGCAACACAATTGACGAGGAAAGAGTTTCCAACCAAGAATCAAGGCACGGATATAATTAAAATTTAACGGCGATAAATCAGCACCCAACCCAGAAAAAGAAAGGACTTTTACCAGCGGAAAAGAAAAGGTCAAGTAGCGCCCACGATGATGTTGTTGATGGGAATGAAGATCAGCTTAACGAAAAACCCAACGAATCCCATAACCACAAAGCCGATAGCCGTTCGTGTAGCCACCTTCGTGAACTCTGCAATTGGGATAAAATCGAAACTATCCTAATCTTACTCCGAAAAAAAAAGAAAGAAGAATCATAGGATCAGTCGGGCAAAATCAATTCCTACCTTTGCGATCGGGCTTGTGACAACGCTTGACGAGGCGAACGCTATCCTTCGCAAAGTCCCTCAACGGATCGAAAACTGAATCTATGGCATCCATCGCGTCAGCTAGCTAGCTCTCGATTGAAAGTTGAAACGTCAGATCTAAACAAATTGAGGGAGATTAGGGCGAAACTATTGGGGATCGTATCGTATATATGTAAAGGAAACAGCAAATATCAGAGTCGAGCCGTGTGGGGGGGGGTTGGCCAGGTCAACGATAGATGACGTATTCGAAAATCCCCAAAATAGCCCTCAAATGTGGAATATCCCTTTTATCGGGGCCTATTTTGCAATTCTCCTCGAGTTCTATTCCATTACACGAAGTCCATGTACTGATCTTCGCGAGTCCCACGTGTCATGTTATTTCCATGCAAGAATGCCACCAAGACGCATAGCATTGCAATATCTATCCAATATCCATCTTCACGATGATAAAATATAAAGCCTCTCTCTCCCTTATTTCTAATCACAATTCTTCCAATAATCTTTTCAAAGAAGCAAAAGAAACTAAAAATGGATTTGATCCACACTTTTCTAAACTGGACAGCCCCTCCATTCACCTTCTTCACTCTCATGCTTCTCCTACCACCTCTGCAGCTCTTCAAGTTCTTCCTCTCGGTCTTGGGCACACTCTTCAGCGAAGACATCGCCGGAAAAGTCGTCGTCATCACCGGCGCTTCATCTGGGATCGGCGAGGTAAGCACTTATAAAGCACCGATATGTGATTAGTCGACTGTAATAATGTTTTATCTTACTACTATATATATGTTCCTTATATGCAGAGTCTTGCATATGAGTATGCAAAGAGAGGTGCATGCTTGGTTCTTGCAGCTCGGAGGGAACAAAGTCTCACTGAAGTCGCCGAAAGGGCGCGTGACATGGGAGCTGCCGACGTCGTCGTCGTGACCGCCGACGTGTCTAAGCCTGGGGATTGTCGGAGAATCATTGATCATGCTATGAACCATTTCGGAAGATGTAAGAGAAAACCCTCCCATAATCACTCTGTTGATGTTGAGCATTCAACTGAAACGATGTTGAGTAACATTCTAGTCAACATCTGTTGGCCGAGAATGTTCTCTTTCCTAGTTTTATCTTTCATGCCCAAAATCTATTTAATTGATGACGTGGAATTTTTCTAGTGTTTTGCAGGACTTAATCAAGGGATTGAACTGATCAAACCGCGTGGAAGAAGTGTAGAAGAACTAGAGCGAAAATAGGAGTGAAGGATACTAAAAATAGGAAGCTTGGAGAACAAGTGAAGACTGAGCAACCCAAGCTGACCAAGTCGAGCTGCAACGGTCACTAACTGTCCAAATACACTCAGTGGACGTTAGTGGACGTTGTGGGAAGTTGCTAAGTCGTTGGAACAAGTCTCTCACAAGTCGAAGGAGTATTTAAGTCGAGAAGACTTAACCGTTGAAGACACGGACTTTGGGAGTACGAACACAGAGTGAATTTGAGAGCATATCTGAGCGAGAATATTTCTTGAAAGAGTTTTCTTTTGTTAGCCTAGCGTTTGCTGAATCTTTTATTGGTTCGTAGGTTTTGCTAGACTAGTTTTTAACTATCTTTTTGTGATAGTTTGTAATCCATCTTTCTAGTGGATTCGCAGCAAGTTATTTGACTTGCTGCACTAAAACATCGTGTGTGTTCGTTCCTTTTCGTCACAATTCCGCTGTGCGTTAAAAGAGAGAGTGAGTGTTAACCCAACATCACGTCCAACATTAGTATATAACTTAGTGAGTTTTATCCGTTGTGTGTGGGACCGCCATCAAAGTGGTATCAGAGCCTACGCTTGACGTTACTAAGCGCTTAACATCCTCTACAATGGATATTACCAGTTCAAACAACATCGGCAAAGTCCCTGTTCTTGACGGCACCAACTACGCGTATTGGAAGGTCCGGGTGCGTCAGTGCATCAAGTCGATTGACGTGCGTGCATGGGAAGCAGTACTTCACGGGTATACTCCACCAAGGACAGAACCTGATGCAGATGGAGAGGTCGTTGACAAGCCGGTCGAGCTTTGGACAGTAGCCGAGCGAAGCCTTGCGGAGTTCAATGACAAGGCACTCAACGCTATCTTCTCTACGGTGGATATCTTTATGTTCAAGATAATCCAGAATTGTACAACGGCTAAGAACGCATGGGATCTGCTTGAGAGGTACTGTGAAGGTGACACAACCGTGCGTGAAACCAAGCTACGCCTTCTCCACAGTCAATTCGAGAACATCAGAATGAAGGAAGACGAGGACATCACGACGTACTTTGGAAAGCTCTTAACCATTTCCAGCGAATGTGCCAGTCTAGGAGATCCTCTGTCGAACAAGGTATTAAATTCCAAAGCTATTCGTACACTAACTGAAAAATTCAATGTGAAGGTTTCAGCGATTGAGGAATCACACAACCTAGCCACCATGGACTTCAACGTCTTGATGAACATTTTGAAGAATTTTGAAACCAATCTTGAAGTTCAAAAGAGGGCCGCACGTGGTAAGAGTCTCGCACTGGTCACCCAGCCATCCAAGGATCTGATCGAGATCGACCCCAGTAACGAAGAAGACATGGCCATGGTCGTAAAGAAATTTGCGAAGTATTTCAAGAAGAAGAATGTTGTGCAAAATGTTGGCCCAACATTCAGAAAAGGCCAGAATGCCAAGGCAGAACCATCTTCAGCTCCTCCGTTCCCTAAACGAAAGCCGTTCGGGAGGCTAGACGGAAAGCCGAAGAAGAACATCAACTACGAGTCAACAAGATGTTATGAATGCCAAGGTTGGGGCCATTTTGCAAATGAGTGTGCAAACACTATTCGCAAGCGCGGCGGTAAGGTCATGTGGATCGATCTGTCAGACGACGAAGATGGTGAAGAAGAAGAAGAGCCTAAACAATCATCAGTAATCATCCAGTCTTTTTCTGACGACGAAGATGATGAAGATCAGCAGATCGGACTTACAGCGGTAACTGATGTTGAGCCAACATCTGACTCAACATCGGTAAAACATATTATTTTTGACTATGATGATTCAAACTGTCTTGATGGTCTTTTGAGTTGTGATGAAACAGAACCTGAAACTGAGGATGTTGAAGATGCCTTTAAGCTGCTGACCACGCAATACGAATTAGAAAAGGCAAACAACTCACAACTCCGTGCCGCGGTGAAAGTGTTAGCCGAGGAAAATGAGAAAAATGAAAAGGTCATTGAGGGCCTTATGGACGGCATGAACAAGTTGGAAGCTGCATTAACCCGAAAGGACAGAGAGATAGACATGCTTCAAAAGCGAGTCAATGAAGCCGACGATACCTTTGCGAAGTGGAACCGGAGTAAGTTCAGCCATAAAAAGGTATTATCTCTTGGTGTTTATGGCAAACAAGGTCTAGGATATACTGGTCAGTCTGAAAGTGCGAATCTCATGTCTCATGCGAAGCCTAATATTGCATTTGTTAAAGCTCAGTCCGTGAATGACGAAGTTGATATTGTTCATCCTAAGAGTAGTTCCGAGCATGTGACCCTGAAAAGTGATGATAAACCCCTTATGTGTGAATATTGTAAGAAGCTAGGTCATGTTAGGTCATACTGCTGGAAATTGAAGCGAGAGATTTCTGCAAAGAAATCGATGTCGGCTGAAATGTTACCCAACATATCGGTCAACATTGAGAAATCTATGTTGAAAGGTGTGTCTGGAGAAAGTTCAGCTGGCGCATCTTCAAAATCTAGTAAACAGAATGTAGTTAAATCATCTAAGAAAGCTTGGATTAAGAAATCAGGGGATAAATGTCTTGTAGTGTATACCTCTTTGCGAGCTAACGTTACAGGTTCATGGTACTTCGATAGCGGGTGTTCCCGACATATGACGGGTACCAAAGAATATCTCAGCGATTACACGCCTTTAAGGAGTGGATCTGTGACGTTCGGAGGTGGTTCCAAAGGCCGAATTCTCGGCAGAGGCAGACTGAATGTGCCCGATTTTCCCAAACTTAGCAATGTACTCCATGTCGACGGGCTTGTTGCGAATTTAATCAGCATAAGCCAGCTGTGTGATGATGACCTTGAGGTAAGGTTTAATAAGGAGTGTTGTGAAGTTTTTAACCGAAATTCTGTTCTAGTGATGGCAGGTAAGAGATCTAGCGACAATTGTTACCTAGTTGGTGACAAATCCGGTGTGAAGGACGTGTGCCAACTTTCAAAGGCCGAGGATGATGCTGTGCTTTGGCATTACAAATTGGGCCACGTCAACTACAGAACCTTGGAGCAACTTATCAAACATGACGCAATCAGAGGCATCCCGAAGCTAAAGGAGTTTGGTAAGGTTGTGTGTGAGTCGTGTTTGAAGGGTAAGCAAACACATGTTAGTCATAATGTTGACCAACAAGCTGCTCAACATTTTAAATCTGCTCACTGTTTTCAGTTAATTCACATGGATTTGATGGGTCCTATGGAAGTTGATAGCATAGGAGGTAGGAAATATGCTTATGTGCTCGTGGATGACTTCTCTAGATATGCATGGATTTTCTTTCTTAGGGAAAAATCAGAATCATTCGATTTCTTTAAGACTTTTTGTGCTATGGTTAGGAACAATCTCAGTGCTACTATTTTTCGCATTAGGTCTGACCATGGTAGAGAGTTTGAGAATCAGTTGTTTGATGAATTCTGTGATAAGAAAGGCATTGTGCATGAATATTCGTCTCCTAAGACGCCCCAACAAAATGGGGTGGCCGAAAGGAAGAATAGGACACTTCAAGAGATGGCACGTGTTATGTTACTTTCAAAAAATGTGTCTAAGCGTTTTTGGGCTGAAGCTTTGCATACCGCATGTCACATTTCGAATCGTGTGTTCTTTAGGCATGGTACAAAGAAAACCTCGTATGAATTATTGAATGGTAAGAAGCCTACGGTTAAATACTTTCATGTCTTTGGATGCTTTTGCTACATGCTGAATGATCGTGAATATTTGACTAAGTTTGATTCGAAAAGTGATAAATGCATTTTCCTAGGGTACTCCTCTAATAGCCGCGCTTACCGTGTCTATAACTTGCGTTTGAAATCGGTTCAAGAATCAGTGAACGTGGTGTTTGATGATGCTACTGATCATAGCAAAATGTCTCCTCAAGTTGATATTGCAGATATTATTCAAGCGGGTAACGAACCAGAGGAGCCAGCGGATGACAATGTTGAGCCAACATTGGACTCAACATCTGAGCCAGAACCGAATGTTGAAGCTGGTCCCAGCGAAGTTCGACGAGATCCGCCAGCCAAGATACAGAAAGATCATCCCACTGATCTGATTATTGGAGATGTCAACGATGGAAGAAAGACCAGAGTCAAACCACGAAAGGATTACAAGTCGATGGTAAGGAATGTATGCTTGAACACGGTATACTCTGAGGTACGGTTTAATTGTTTTGTTTCTGAATTAGAACCTAAGAATGTCCATGAAGCTCTTAAGGATAATTTCTGGATAAATGCAATGCAAGAGGAACTCTTGCAGTTTGAGAAAAACCAAGTTTGGACCTTAGTCCCACGGCCGAAAGACATTAATGTCATAGGCACGAAGTGGATCTTTAAAAATAAATCTGATGAACTTGGTAGGGTTGTTAGAAACAAAGCACGTTTAGTAGCTCAAGGTTACACGCAAGTAGAAGGGATAGATTTTGATGAGACGTTTGCTCCCGTTGCTAGGTTAGAGTCGATTAGACTTTTGTTAGCTATTGCATGTTGGCTTAACATTACATTACACCAAATGGATGTTAAGGGTGCTTTCTTGAATGGGTACATTGATAAGGATATCTATGTCGAACAGCCTAAAGGGTTCGAAGATCCCCATTATCCTAACCATGTTTTTAAGCTGCAGAAAGCGTTGTACGGGTTGAAGCAAGCGCCTCGAGCTTGGTACGCGAGGTTAGCAACATTTCTACTTGAGTTCGGTTTCACTCGAGGTGAGGCGGATCGAACACTTTTTGTTAAAAGGGTTGGATCCGAGATTTTAATTGCTCAAGTATATGTTGATGATATTGTTTTTGGCTCGAGCTCACAATTTCTTTTAGACCAGTTTGTGCAGGCGATGAACACTACTTTTGAGATGTCGATGATTGGCGAACTAACTTATTTTCTAGGTTTGCAGATTAAGCAAAGTAGTGATGGGATCTTTATGTCTCAAGAGAAGTATGCCAAGAACACAGTAAAGAAGTTCGGACTGGACACGGCGAAGGTAATGAAAACTCCCATGGGTAGTACGCAAAAGGTATGTAAGGACGATGTTGGGCAGAAAGTTGACCCAACATTGTATCGTTCGATGATTGGTAGCTTACTGTACTTGTCTGCGAGTAGACCTGACATAATGTATAGTGTTTGCGTATGTGCTAGGTATCAATCTGAACCTAAAGTGACACATCTTAATGCTGTTAAGCGAATACTTCGTTATGTGAGTGGAACGTGTAGCCTAGGACTATGGTTTTCCAAAGACACTAATTTGAGTCTTGTAGGCTATAGCGATGCTGACTGGGCAGGTGACGAAGATGACCGCAAGAGTACAAGTGGCGGCTGTTTCTTCCTAGGTAATAACTTGGTTGCATGGTATAGTAAGAAACAAAATTGTGTGTCGTTATCTACTGCTGAGTCTGAGTACGTAGCTGCGGGTAGTTGTTGTACCCAATTATTGTGGTTGAATAGCATGTTATGTGACTATGGTTTAGAGTGCGAATCTGTTCTTATGTATTGTGATAACCTTAGTGCCATTAACATCTCTAGGAACCCTATTCAACACTCACGTACGAAGCATATAGATATTAGGCATCATTTTCTGAGAGATATGGTCGAAAAAGAGTTAGTCCGCATTGAGCATATAGACACTAAGAATCAGTTAGCAGACATTTTTACGAAAGCATTGGATTCTGAAAGGTTTTCGGACCTGAAGAAATCCATAGGTTTGCACATGTTAGTTTAAATGTTGGTCCAACATTTGGATCAACATAGCATATATCGAATTTGATTGTTACAGCTTTAATGTTTGGTTTGATATTCTGTTCTGTTTTCCTGTGAAATGACTTGATTCTTCTTGATTGGTCCCTAAATGAACCCGATCCCTCTTTTATAGGCTCTTGGTAATACGTCCCTAGGTACACGGCATTCGCTGTGACGATGTACTCTTTGCGACTAAAAACCAATCCTTTTTGTGTATTAGCATGCTCATAAACTCTCGGCTAGATATAGGTATTTGGTCATAAGATTCCTTAGGTACACGGCATTCGCGGTGACGATGTATACTATGCGACAAAAAGCCGAACCTTGAGGCTGAGGGTATAAGGGCAGTGCATAAATTCGGTTGGATATATGAGGTGAAAGGGTAGAAATAAAGGGTACTGATTTTGAGAAGGATTAAGCAGATAAGTCTAGGATTACGGAATTAGAATGTTGAGTCAAATGTTAGGGCAACATGTGTGACTGTCGATTTGATATTGCTCTATTCTGTGCTTTCGTCTTTTTTTCGTGTCTGTCTTTAGTACTGTTTTTGTTAGTCTTGTGTGTCTATTTTAGAAATCTCTCAGATTTGCATTAGAAGTTTCGAAGAACAGCGTGTTACACTTGTCTCTATGTGCTCATCGAAGTCGCTCAAACGGTTAGTATATCTTGATTCTACCTTGACTTTTGACTTAGTGGTCTTTTTGGTAGAAACGTGGTCTGAAATGCTCCCTATTTACTCGCATGACTTAGTCTCAAACTTGCTCCTATGTGCTCGTGTAATTGGATTAGTCATTTACTATTTTTAGGTTCATGTTTTTGAAAAATCAGGACTTAGTTTGTACTTATCCAATTCATGCGGTTTTTCCCCTTTGCTCAACGGTTACTTTTATGACCATTAACTCCATGATTAGCTTAAAAAACTGCTACAGTGACCGTTGTGACTTGAGCGATTTTTAAGTAGTAGATTATATGATTTTATTTAACTTGTCATATCAATCCACTTGCTTCACATCGTACTCCACCTCTCTGAAACTGCTCTTCGTGATTTCTCTTCCATCTCAGTTCTTAGGGTTTTCATTTTCGACTTTGATTCACTTTTTCTTGCTGAAATCATGTCGGATTCATCATCTCAACCGAATGTTGACCCAACATTCGATTCTAACCCTGTTCATCCAGTCCCTCTGCAAGTAATTCCAGGTCCCATGGAAATAGTGGTCTACACTGGGCCATTCCAGCCACTCAGGCCAGTCAGACCACCACCTCAAGCCGCCGAAGAACCAGTACCACAACCGCAAACCACAGGAGTCCCACAGCAAGACCCACAGATGGCGAACCCTAGCGAAGAAACTCCAGTGACAATGCCAAGCCAAGAAAGTGACGACGACGTGCCTCTGAGCATCAGTCTCCAATCGCTCCAAAGACGGCGAAGAAACCGCAAGGATGACGCGCCGCCGAGCTCATCTGGTGCAATTCCAGAATCTGGAGCCCCAATTGGAGGAGAGGAGCCGACAGCGCCGAGCTCTCAGACGGTGGAAACCCCTATTTCAACAGACCCAGTTTTTCCGGCCCCAGTTGCGCCCAGACAGACGATTCGGCCACCGGTCTTCACTTTCGCCGACGCTCCGCTCGGTGCAACTTCATCCCAGCCACGGCCAGTCCAAACTAGCTTGGTGGGAGGCGCAATTTACGTTCCAGCGCCGCCGTCTGTTCCTCCTCCGCCGTCGCAAGCTGCCACGACGCCTTTACCTGGCGCTCCAAGCGTGATTCCAGCGACGGCGACTGCCCCAAAGACGAAGAAGTCTCGGCCAGAAACTTCCAAGAAGAAGAAGGGAAAATCCCAGGCCAAGACTTCTGCTCCTGTGACGAAGCGACGAAGCGGGCGTATCAGACGAGCGATGAACCCAACTTCCAACGCCGATGACCCCATCGATCTGTCCAGCGACTCGATTGACACCGTCGTCGACTCCACCACTTATGACAGCGTCGACTCGGAGTTCTCAGATGAGGACTTCAAACTTTCAGGGGGAGAGACGCCGCCCTCTGACTCGGAGTCCTTCACCGCCTCAGAACAATCAGAGAGCCACGACGATGAAGAGGCAGAACTAGCTGAGACTTTGGAGTCCTTGAAGAAAAGGGTGGAGAAGCGCGCAGGCAAACGCCCCATAGAGAGTGATGACCAGCCATCGAAGAGAGCGAGGACGGAAAATGCACCTCAACCAGCCGCAAGTCACCGAGATGCCTCCCCTGTGCCAGTCACTGAAGGGAATGTTGAGTCTGATGTTGACCCAACATTGGAAGACTCAGATTGGGAGAGTCCATTGCCCAGCCGCAAATTTTACCGCCCAGCCAACGAGCAGCTGTGGAGTTCCCTGAGTCATAGGCTCTTTAGGGTGGAGCGGGTCGTGGACGAAGTGAGCTTCAGGAAGTACGGCGTGATGCAATTCCTGGAGTCTCGGCATCTCGGGCATATGGCGACGAGCTTGGGGACATACTGTGACAGTGTTGTCCGAGAGGTATATGCTAATCTCTTCTTTAATGTGGCTGAAGTTAAGTCTAAGAAGTATGGGAAGGTTTTTCTGAGGGGGAGTCTTTATGACATGTCGGCCAGTGCTATAAATAGATTTCTTCGTACTCCTGAGGTAGAAATGGGGTATGAATATGATAATGATGATGTGGTTAGGTTTATTACCGGGGGTAGAGTGTCCAAGTGGGTAGGAAACTGTGCGGGTAGTGCTCTTACATCTCTGTATTCGGTCTTGTTTAAGATTGGGGTATGTAGTTGGCTGCCTACGTCTAATGAGGTCAGGGTAACTGAGACCATGGCGCATTTGTTGTTTGCCCTTGGTCAAAACTTGCCTATTAATTGGGGGAAGTACATTCTGGACAATATGTCCAACCAAGCTGAGAAGAAAGGGAAGGGAGTTCTCCCTTATCCCTCGATCATCTACGGAGTACTTCTACAAGGCGGATTCCAACCTACACGGCGAGACGTAGTGATCACTCAAAGGAGCCCGTATCCGGTCCAGCCAAGTCATTTGGCAGACTCTGGCAGAGTTGTAGATCTGCCCTGGCACAGCCCTGAAGACGATGTTGACCAAGATGTTGGGGCAACATCTGTAGCAGAACAGGCCCTTAGAGCACTTGATGAGTCCATCGCAGCGTTGGTGGCTCAAAGGGATGCTTTGAGGAGGATCATTTCTTCCCAAAAAGGGGGAGATAATAGGGCAGAAGCGAGCGCTGAGAAGAGAGCTGAAGATCGGGCAGGGCCGAGTGAAGTGCAAGCCGAAGTACAAGAAGGCGGAGATGAGGATCGTGAGCAAGTGCAAGTTCAAGGAGCTGAAGGCCAAGCAGGAGCTGAAGTGGAAGAACCCGTCGACAGTCTAAACACTTAGGCGTCGATTTTTGTGCATGCGCATTTGGCTTGTGTTTGCATGCCTGGTTCTTTATTATTTTCATGTGTGCTTTTTATTTTGGACCATGTTATTTTTATTTTTGCAGATGTTTTTTTTCTTTCCAGGACCTCTAAGGCGTGTACTAACTTTTTAGTACATTGAATAGTTTTTAGTACTATTCTGTTTTCTTCTAACTCTAACCATTTTGTTTTGTGGTTGAGTGGATGCTGCCTTCAGGGGGAGTTTTGCTAAGGACAGCTTCTGCATTGGTTTTGGGAAGAAAGATAAAAAGGGGGAGATTGTTGATGTTGAGCATTCAACTGAAACGATGTTGAGTAACATTCTAGTCAACATCTGTTGGCCGAGAATGTTCTCTTTCCTAGTTTTATCTTTCATGCCCAAAACCTATTTAATTGATGACGTGGAATTTTTCTAGTGTTTTGCAGGACTTAATCAAGGGATTGAACTGATCAAACCGCGTGGAAGAAGTGTAGAAGAACTAGAGCGAAAATAGGAGTGAAGGATACTAAAAATAGGAAGCTTGGAGAACAAGTGAAGACTGAGCAACCCAAGCTGACCAAGTCGAGCTGCAACGGTCACTAACTGTCCAAATACACTCAGTGGACGTTAGTGGACGTTGTGGGAAGTTGCTAAGTCGTTGGAACAAGTCTCTCACAAGTCGAAGGAGTATTTAAGTCGAGAAGACTTAACCGTTGAAGACACGGACTTTGGGAGTACGAACACAGAGTGAATTTGAGAGCATATCTGAGCGAGAATATTTCTTGAAAGAGTTTTCTTTTGTTAGCCTAGCGTTTGCTGAATCTTTTATTGGTTCGTAGGTTTTGCTAGACTAGTTTTTAACTATCTTTTTGTGATAGTTTGTAATCCATCTTTCTAGTGGATTCGCAGCAAGTTATTTGACTTGCTGCACTAAAACATCGTGTGTGTTCGTTCCTTTTCGTCACAATTCCGCTGTGCGTTAAAAGAGAGAGTGAGTGTTAACCCAACATCACGTCCAACATTAGTATATAACTTAGTGAGTTTTATCCGTTGTGTGTGGGACCGCCATCACACTCAATGTATACATACAAAATGAACTGTTTCCTTGCCCTAACTATATCGTTTTCATGCGATTACACGCAGTGGATCATCTGGTTAACAGTGCTGGGCTAACTTCTGTGTCCATGCTTGAAGACATAGACGAAATCACTGATTTTAGAGCCGTTATGGTAAAGCCTAGCTATTTAAACACATTAATATGTTTTTAATATCTTTAATTTAGGCTGAAGCGCAACTCTTTCTGCGTTGATTGTTTTAATCTCCTTAGAGCATCTCCAATGGCCCTCTATATTTAGCGTTAAACTCCATATATGGCGCTGAACAACCTCCAACGGCACTGTAAATCCCACGCTATTAATGGAGGAAGCTACAGTACCCCGCAATGGGTGGCGGGACACTGTTCACACGCTAAATATTTTTCATTTTCTTTTTTATTTTGTTTACTCCAGATTCATACTATTGTAATGTTATTTTTAAGTGATCCCTTTGACTGCGAACTTGGGGAGTAAAATGAGTTTTGTATTTTAGTCTATGGCAGCTCAACGAAGAAGACGATGGAAGGATTGGAAATTGGGGGAAGAAATAAAATTACAATTATACCCCTGATCTTACCTAAAATGATACCCCTGCATAACATTGCGGATTCTTTTTTCCTTATTTTTTATTTAGTTAGTTAGTTTTTTCCTTATTATTTATTAGAAAAATTTAGTATTATATATTTAAATTAGAAACCTAAACCATTTTTTCACCTATATGTAATTGTTAAATTTAATATTACTAAATGAAAATATACTTTATTGTTAATTAGCATAATTAAATAAAAAAACTTAAAAAAATTTCTAAAGAAAGAGAGCATTGTTTAAAAAATATATGATAAATTTATTCAACTTTAAAGTAAACTAATCTTACTTTATACGTAAAGTTACTATTAACATATTTTTCTCTCATAAATAATCAAATTTATTATCTTTGATTTAGTATTTAAATTTCATAACTTAAACTTTGTATTTTTAAATTTTTTAATTGAGAATTAAGATTTGTTACATATTTTTCTTATAATTCTTATATACTTAATTAAGGAATAAGAAATAATATATATAGAGGGAAATATAGAGGAAATGATTGGAGTTTGATGACACTGTTTAAACTGTAAATTTGGAGGAATTGTACTGTTTCAACTCTATATATAGAGGAATGGTTGGAGATGGCCTTAGGACACTAACTTCTGGGGGTACGTGTACATGACGCGCTTCGCACTTCCATACCTGAGAAACAGCCGAGGGCGAATCGTAGTGCTGTCTTCTTCTGCCTCATGGCTCCCTGCGCCAAGAATGAGTCTTCACAATGTATCATATCGTCCCTAATAATAATTTAAGCAGATAAACTATTTATGCTTTCGTCCCTTCGTACAAAGATTTAAGGTGATTTTAGTTCTCCTCTCTCTTAATGGAATGAATAATGGGTCGTCGTCAGGCAAGCAAAGCAGCCATATCTCAGTTCTTCGAAACCCTAAGAGTCGAATTCGGGCCAGACGTAGGCATAACGCTCGTAACGCCTGGCTTCATCGAATCAGAGCTCACCCAGGGGAAGTTCTTGACGAGTGGAGGCAAAGTCGAAGTACATCAAGACATAAGAGATGTAATAATTAAGGATGTCAAAAAGACCATCCTCTGAACATAAACAACAGCTATATGAAGTAATATCTCTTATCATTATTTGTTATTACAGGTGCAGGTGAGTTTGATCCCGATAGAGGCGACGGAGAGCTGCGCAAAGGCGATTGTCAGAAGCGCATTGAGAGGGGAGAGATACGTTACTGAGCCATCTTGGTTTAAGGTTACTTACTTTTGGAAGATGTTCTGCCCTGAGGTTCTCGAATGGACTTATAGGATTCTCTACCTTGCGAGCCCTGGGAAGGCGCATGAAGAAGCGCTTGGAAAGAAGATTTTGGACTACAGTGGTGTTAAGAGTGTGCTTTACCCCGAGTCTGTTCAGCTTACAGAGCCGAAGAGAGACTAGATAAGCTAGAGTAGCTAATAACTAGTTTGCGAATAAATAAATAAGGATATGTTCTAAAAAATAAAAAATGTGGCCAATGTCTGTCAAGTAGGTGAACTTGGAGTGCGATGCATGTGTTATGGTTGGGCTTAATTGTTTTGAGATTTGCTAGTGTTAGGGGTTAAGTATATGTGTTCTATGTACAGATGATTTTACTTCTAATAATAATATGACATTTGGGTTGTGATTTCACAAGTGCTCTGTGGAAGTTGCGATGGTTTTTCCATGGAAGAAAGTCCACTCGATTTATCAACTTACTTGCGTAGTGGTTATGTAATATGTTTATCTTTATAATACTTCTTGTAGTACTATTTTGTTCATTTGTTGGACCTCAATTTTGTATTCTAAGAATGAACTAAGACAAGTTTGCAATAAATGCGTTTCATGCCTAAAATCAAATACACTTTATTGCAAACCGAGTAATAAATAACTAGAAGACAATTACAAGCTTGCGTTTTGCATGGGGAACGTCGTACATGAGGTGAGGTGCACCCACGTTAAAAGCACATACTACGTGTCCTCCATGCAAGGTAAAACTCATGCTCCTCTCATCTCTTTTTTAAACACCTTTTGGCAGTTCTAAGCATTGAATTAATAATAATTCATCATTTTTTATCATCTTCTACATCATTCGCGTCGTAATAACCTTCACTTTTCTTCACTGTGAATAATACCTTGGAAATGGATTTAATAAATGGATTCTTGAACATCTTTGCACCTCTATTCACTTTCAGCTCAATCTTCTGGTTTTTTCCTGGGTACCTACGCTTCGATTCTTTCCGACAAATCTGGCGTTCTGTTTTCAAACAAGACGTCGCCGGAAATGTCGTGGTCATCGCCGGAGCTTCATCTGGGATGGGAGAGGTACGCATATTATATATATATATATATATATATATATATATATATTCCTAGGTGCAATTATTAATGTTTATAATTATTCTTCCCTAATTAATTTTTCGATGGTTGATTATCAAGCACCTGGCGTATGAATATGGAAGGAGAGGCGCATATCTCGTGATTGGGGCAAGAAGAGAGCATGCTCTCAGACAAGTTGCCGAGGTTGCCTCTTCATTAGGCTCACCTCTCGCAATCCCCATAAAGACAGACGTATCCAAACCCCAAGATTGCCGGCGATTGATCCGAGAAGCAATAAACACTTTCGGCCAATGTAAGTACCAATTTATTATTTGTTTTTATTCAGATGTGATCAATGTTAGTGATGATATATTGAGGAAAGTGTTGAATCAAGACAGTGGATTATCTAGTGTTGTGCGCCGGCGTAACTCCGGCGTGCTTGTTCGAAGATACATACGACGTCTCCAAACTCGCACCAGCAATGGTAAATAATAATAATAATAATAATAATAATAATAATAATAATAATAATAATAATCCTCCATTAATTGTTACACCATCGATGTATAGTAATGACATATCGAAAAACTTAAATCAAGAACTGTGTTTTATTTTCTGCCAAAAAAGGATATCAATTTCTGGGGAATGGTTTATACGACTTACTTCGCCGCGCCTTACCTGAGGACGAGCCGAGGAAGGATCGTCGTCATAGCTTCGTCGGCGAGTTGGCTGAACGTCCCAAGGCTGAGCTTCTACGCAGTTAAGCATCGATCATCACCTTCGATCGGTAGAAGCTGGCACTTTTCTGCTCGGATTTTGCCATTATTGATTATATAAATCGCAGGCAACCAAAGCTGCTGTAGTGAGCTTCTTCGAGACACTGAGGGTCGAATTCGGCTCGGCCATAGGCATCACTTTGGTCACGCCGGGGCTGATAGAGTCGGAGATGACGAAGGGCAAACTCCTCGACGGCGACGGCCGCGTAGTAGTCGACCAACAAATGCGCGATGTAACGACGATTGACCAGCCTTCTGCCTTAATTAAACCACCCATCTTTCGTCGTAGTAATAATAGTCCCATAATCTCAGGTTGTGATGAGCGCGACGCCGATAGAGAGGGTGGAGCGGCTGGCGGAGGCGGTGGTGGACGGCGCCTGCCGTGGGGACAAGTACGTGACGGTGCCGCCGTGGTTCAGGGCGACCTTCTACTTGAAGATGCTTTGCAGGGAAGGGATTGACTGGGTCAACCGATGGCTGTTCATCACCGAGCCCGGCGTGCCGCCGACGGAAGCTATCAGCAAGAAGATCGTCGATTTGCCCTTTGTGAAGGATATTTTGTGGCCCGATTCGGTTCGATCGCCCAAGATCAAAAATGGCTGAGTTTTGGGTTGTAATAATATCCTTCCTTGTTTGGTTATAAACTCGGAATAAAAGTCCAGTATAAATTAATATTAGTAAGCCCATCATAATTTATCTTACCCATCTACCAATGTTAATTTGTATCGGGCTTAGCGGGCTTGTGAATTATTTCCGGGCTTGAATATGGAAATCAAACACACTATTATCTATTATTATTTATATTATAAGGCCTAATATGGGATAGCAAACGGATCGTTATAGTCCATATACAAAAAGCATCATCGAAGTTTTTATTGAACCAAGCCCACTCTATATAAATATATAATAAGTATAACTTTGCATTATGTTTTTAGTTATTTGTAATTTAAGATGTGGTGAAATTATAGGAAAATACCAGTTTGAATAAAAAATTTGGAAGTGAGTACCTCCGTCAGAATTTTTTTATATAAGTATTGATTTAACTGTGTGTACCATTTTTCAGCCTTGACATATCTTTTTATATATGTATTATGTTGGGTCTAGCCTTGAATTGAGAGGCAAAGCAATGATGAAGATCTCTTGGACTACAAATGGACAACAAGGCATTTATGAAAATTATGTAAGCAATGACATAATTTTCCTTGGAACCTTGCATGAGAGCTTGCCTATAAATTGGCCTTCATAGTTCACTTGTAAAGGCATCCCAAATAGCAAGTCAGTTCGAGTGAGTAAGAGGAAAAAAAAGGAATTTATTCGAGTGGATAAGGGCGAGAGCGGATGTAATTTACTGGGGTAGTTGGGAATATGTACAAATAATTCGGGTGGGTAAGAGGTCTCGATTTTGGGTTTAAACACGAGTGTTAAATTTGTAGGGTGTAATATTCTTAATATAGTAAAGCTGGTGTTCTCCGTGGAGGTAGGCGGTATTGGCCGAACCACGTAAAAATCCCGTGTTCTCTACCAACGTCATTTCAGTTTTATATTGTCCAGACAAAATTGTCGGGGGTCCAAATGTCAAGCTTTTGGGCGAGAAAAATTACCGTTTAATTCCAACAAGTGGTATCAGAGCCAACCCAAATGATATTCTGATTATACTTTGTGGTTGAAGCTTTGTCTGACCTTCCACATCAGAAAAAATATCAAGAAGGTTTATCGTTACGGGGGAGCCGGTGTTGAGCCAAAGTTGTTGAATTTTTGCAAGGGTAATGGCGACTGAAAGCAGTTTCAAAGTGCGACAGTTTGATGGTATGGGGAGTTTCAGTCTGTGGCAGAGACGAGTGAAGGATATGCTTGTTCATCAAGGTCTGGCTAAAGCTTTGAAAGGAGTGTTGACCTTTTTGGTCCATACATGTTAGAGAGTTTTGATGAACGATGTAATTGTAAGGACATTAGGTCTATAAAATAAGCAATTCGATCTGGGACAAATAAAATGTCAAAGTTCATGATAAATGTTCAACCATGCATTGCAAATGAGCTGAAAATTGTTAAAGTGTTGAATATTTGAGTTGCGTGTGATTTTGTGATGATTTGATGGAACTAGGTGATCGCATGTTATAGACAGTCCATGAGATAGGATATATCGTTCTGTGCTATATATGGAAATAATGCATGAGATATCCTACTGAGCTATATATGGAAAATATGCTGTTTATATATGGAAAGTGATATATCCGTTGATACTAGTTCATTCCTGGACGAAAATCATATGTATGATCCTTGCATGCTTTCCACTGAATTTAATGTGCAATTAAATTAATATCTTTCCTTATGCTGATTGGATTATTATATTTAGGAAAGATTTGATTTGATTGACTTTGTGGATAAGGTGCTATTATATGGTATGTGCTTTATGGATGATATCTCTGAAATAAGGAAAGTTGTGCCATGATGTGATTAATCGATTTAAGTAAGCTGTGATCTGATTTGCGTGCTAAACATGGTAAATATATTGATTAAATGCTATAAGCTGAACATGGAAAACGTGCTGATGTATTGCTATCTTGTGTGCCATACTTGGAAAGTAAATCTGAATTAACTCGTTACTAGAAGCTGATAGCAGGAAATCACTTATGGGAAGTTCTGAAATGGAAAATATATGCGTAATGGTTGAATGAGCTTGATTACGAATTTGAGCCTCTATATGGAAAATAATTACGCTTTAATGTGCTATATGACCGTTGTGATAATTTATTAGAAGCATGATTTATATGGTATGATTGACTCGAAAGCTACATGGAAACTATGCTTAATTTGGTGATTATTGTTTGATATGACTTTCCATGTGAAGTGCTATTCGAAAAGGATTATATATAAGCTGCACTTCAGATTTTAGCAGAACGAAGAATTTGGGAATTTAAGCCATACGAGAGATTCTTGAGCAGAGAGATACGAAGAGATTCCTGAGCCTTTAATTTGCGATAGCTTTCTGCCTTACTGAGCGTTAACTATTATATCCATCACTGAGCGAGTGATTTATCCGATATTCCCTCATCCCCTGGCATATATTCTATCTTTGGACGTGTTGTCTTCGGACTTGAGCAATACCAAGGAGGCAAGGTCGACGTTTACGCACACGTGAAGGGAAGGACAAGTCCGGGGGCCCTTCGGTAGCGAGCTGTATCTGTCGGGATCAAGGAGATTCCGAGGAACGAAACTCGGCGTGTGGTAACCTAGTAGTGTCTAGTGTTCGACTTGTTTCGGTTGTGTATTGGGCTAACCAATCAGTTTTGTATCCAGCTACGGTGCATTATAGTGATTGGTTAAACTCTTGGGAAGCAAATCCCAAGGAGAGGAGTAAACCCCAGTTGGGGATATAACCTCTATAAAAATCCTGTCTCGCATTTACTTTTCAGTTATTTCTTTATCGCTGTGAGACAGACCCGACGCACATCCGACGTTACTAGGATATATCAGGCATACTCGTCACAAACATCAGTAGGCATATCTAAGTCACCACACTTAATATTTGTGAAAGAAGCATAAAGTTTTATAAGCCTAATTCACCCCCCCTCTTAGGCACATTTATATCTTCATTTGGTATCAGAGAGGATTACTCAAACGACGGGCCTAACAAGCCTGAGTTAAAGATCTAATGGCTTCTTCGAGTTTTGATGTTTTTGCAGAGGGACAATCCCATTCTAGGCCACCACTCTTCGATGGAACAAACTATGCTATATGGAAAAACCGTATGAAGGAATTCCTGATTGCTACTGACTATGACCTATTGGATATCATCACGACTGGACCTTACAATCCCAAGAAGGCGGAGAACCCCAAAGAAAGGTGCTGATTACGATGCAACAGACAAGCGAGGGATCTCTCTAAATGCCAAAGCCAAGAACATGATTGCCTGCGCACTTACTAGAGAAGAGTACAATCGTGTAAGCTCATGCGAATCTGCCAAGGACATGTGGGAGATGCTTCAAGTCACACATGAGGGAACCACTCGAGTCGTACAGGAAAGAATAGCCCTTCTAACTCACCAATACGAGCTGTTCAAAATGGAGGACAACGAGACCATAAGCCATATGTACGCGAGATTCATGAACATCATCAATCAAATGTTCTCGTTGGGAAAGAAAATACCGGACGGTGAGAAAGTGCGGAAAATACTGAGATCTCTTCCAAGAGAATGGAATCCCAAAGTAACTGCCATCTACGAAGCAAAGGACTTGGACGAACTTTCTGTGTCAGAACTGGTTGGATCTCTTACCACCTACGAGATGACTCAGATCTCCATCCAAGAGAAACCAACGGTCCGAAGTCAACCAAACATTGCATTTAACACCGAACAAGAAAACGTTTCAGAAGGTGAAGAAGAAACTGAGGAGGAACTAATGGAGCAGATTGCCATGCTGACAAGAAGGTTTGAAAAGTTTCGGATGAGAAGGAAGTTCAAGGGAAACTCCAAGTTCCAACCTAGGAACAAGGGAATATCGTCATCCGGGAACAACGTGCAAAAATGTTTCAAGTGCAACAAGCCAGGCCACTTCGCCTCAAACTGCCCGATGGAAATGGTGACAAAAAGGTGAAGAAGCAGAAAGCCATGGTCACTAACTGGGAAGAGGACGGAAGTGAAGAAGAGGAGGATCTCGCCTACATGGCCGATGATGATCAGGTATCAAATTCATCTACTATTAAGAAAATATTATTTCTAAACGAATTATATGCTAGGCAAGATGAATCTCATGATAACGCTTCATCAGTCCCTGAAGTAGATGAAAAGGAAGAGATGTTTGAAATAATCCAAAACGCAGAAAGAAGGATTAAGTCGTTGAACTTACAAGTAAAAAACTTGGTTAGACAGCGAGATGATGTAGCTAGAGAAAAGCATCAAACGGATCTAGAAAATGAGCGCCTGAGAGCCGAACTAGAAACTCTTAAGGAAGAAAAAGCCCTATGTAATTGCGGAACTCTTAGAAAGAAAGAAAATATATCTAGAGACATGTCTGTTCTTAAGGATTTTTAGAAGAAAAATGTCGCACTAATGATAGACTTATTGAAGGACAACAAAATCTTAACATGTTACTCAGTATTCCTGGTAATATTGGAACATCAGGACTAGGATATCCCATGACACATAAGCATGTTCCACCACCTGCTGTTAGAAAACCTAAGTGTTTTTCATGCGGCCGTCAAGGTCATTATGCTAACCACTGTTTTCTGAAGAGAGCAGATAAAGCTAGATATGTCTGGAGGCCAAAGAAGATTCCTGAAGTCTCTAACACTGATCAATCAGTGTTCAAGAGATCACAGTCTGTAACACATGATATATCACGTGTGAACAGAAGTTTTTTCTCTACTAACCAGTTAGGACCCAATCAAAGTTGGGCACCTCAAAAAAGAAATGATTCATGCAGGTACAAAGAAGAAAATCCAGCAAGAAGAACAAGTGGTACCTCGACAGTGGGTGTTCCCACCATATGACAGGTGATATCAGTAAGTTTGTGTCGTTGAAAGCCTATGATGGAGGATATGTCTCCTACGCCGACAACACTAAAGCTAAGATCATTGGGGTTGGAACTGTTGGTAACACTTTACATACTACTATAGATGACGTATGGTTAGTTAAGAATCTAGAACATAATATCATTAGCATTAGTCAATTATGTGATAAGGGTCACACGGTAACCTTTGAAAATGATAAGTGTGTTGTTAGAAACAATGATAAGGTACTGTTTAGTGCATTTAGGGATAGGAATATTTATTGCATAACTCTTGATGATATCACTGACCAGAACGTCAAGTGCTTAGCAGTTACACAGGATAACACCTGGTTATGGCATAGACGCTTAGGACATGCCAACATGGAATTACTGTCTCACATCACAAGCAATGCACTGGTGCGAGGTGTTCCTGACTTAAAGTTCGTCAAGGACAAAACATGCAAGGAATGCCAAATGGGCAAGCAGACCAAGACATCGTTCAAGGCAAAGAATGTGATGTCCACATCGAGACCTCTGGAACTGCTGCATCTCGACCTTTTTGGTCCTGTTCAGACGATGTCTCTGCGAGGTAAAAGATATGCCTTTGTCATCGTTGATGATTACTCCAGGTATACTTGGGTGATATTCCTTGCACATAAGAATGAGGCACTAGATAACTTTGCATCGTTAGTTAAGAGACTTGAAAATGAAAAAGAAACAAACTTATGTAGGATACGCAGTGATAATGGGCTGGAATTTGATAGTAAGTCATTTGCATCATTCTGTGATCAGTACGGATATAGTCATAACTTCTCTGCCCCTATAACTCCCCAACAGAATGGCGTAGTTGAACGTAAAAATAGGGTATTACAGGAAATGGCTAGGTCTATGTTACATGAGTATGACATTCCTAAACAGTTCTGGGCAGAAGTTGTTAGTACAGCTTGTTATGTGTCAAATCGTGTTTTCCTTAGGCCGATGTTAAAGAAAACCTCTTATGAAATCTGGCATGGTAGAACTCCAAATATAGGCTACTTTCGCGTTTTTGGATGTAAATGTTTTATCCTGAACGATAGAGATAAGAGAGGAAAATTTGACTCTAAGGTTGATGAAGGGATATTCCTTGGTTACAGTCTTCACTCTAAGGCATATCGTGTTTATAATAAAAGGAAACTGACTGTTCAGGAGTCCATACATGTTACTTTTGATGAGATACCTAACGCAGATGCTACTGATGAGGAAGGTATAGATTTGCCCTGTGCAGAATTACAGGATACTAAAGACAGTGAGGAAGATATTCCCAAAGATGAAAATGTAGAGACACTGGAACAGGAAGCTGATGAACTGCAACCTAGAAAATGGAAACATGCTTCCAGTCATCCAACAGATCAAGTGATAGGAAACATCAGATCTAGAATCAAAACTCGAGCAACTGTACGAAATCAGGATACGAAGGAATCTCATGATGTACTACTTTCAATGATGGAACCAAAGACAGTCCATGAAGCCCTAGATGATATATCATGGGTCGCTGCCATGGAAGATGAGCTATCCCAGTTCGAAAAGAGCGGAGTATGGACACTCGTAGAGAGACCAAATGATAAATCCATTATAAGAACAAAATGGGTCTTCCGGAACAAACTGGACGAACATGGTAAAGTCACCAGAAATAAAGCGAGGTTAGTCGCAAAAGGATATTCCCAGGAGGAAGGTATTGATTTCGATGAAACCTTTGCACCCGTAGCTAGGTTAGAGTCTATACGTGTCTTACTTGCATATGCATGCTTTAAACGTTTTAAACTTTTTTCAAATGGACGTAAAAAGTGCAATTCTAAATGGCTTTATAAATGAGGAGGTTAATGTAGAACAACCACCGGGCTTTGCTAAGGAAGATTTTCCAAATCATGTTTTCAAGTTGAATAAAGCATTATATGGTTTAAAGCAAGCACCTAGGGCATGGTATGAAAGGCTAAGTAAGTTCTTGATTGACATAGGATTTTCGACTGGAACTATTGATAACACGCTGTTTATTAAGTATGAAGGTGATCACATGATACTGGTCCAAATATACGTTGATGATATCATATTTGGTAGTAGTAATATCCTTCTTTGCGAGGAATTCTCTAAGTCTATGCAGAAGGAATTTGAGATGAGTTTAATGGGTGAGTTGAACTACTTCCTTGGGTTGCAAATAAAGCAACTTGACGATGGAACTTTCGTATCCCAGACGAAGTACTGCAAGGAATTACTGATAAAATTCGGGATGAACGATTCCAAAGCGATTTCCACTCCCATGCATCAGACCACCAAAATAGACAGTGACGAATGAGGTACACCAGTTGATCAAACGGAATATCGAGGTATGATCGGAAGCCTTCTTTACTTAACTGCTAGTCGTCCTGATATCATGTTTGCTGTTGGTATGTGTTCGAGATATCAGTCTGACCTAGGGAATCCCACTTGACCGCAGTTAAGCGTATACTTAGATATATCAAGGGTACTGTCGATTTTGGTCTGTGGTACTCTCATTCGGATGAATTCCCATTAATGGGATATTTCGATGCCGACTATGCCGGCTGTAGGGAAGATAGGAAAAGTACTAGTGGAACTTGCCAATTACTTGGAAATTCCCTGGTAACTTGGTCTAGTAGAAAGCAAAATGCTGTCGCCCTCTCCACAACCGAAGCTGAATATATGGCCTTAGGAAATTGTTGTCAACAAGTTCTTTGGATGAAACAAACCCTTAGTGACTTTGGGTTACGTTATGACAAGATTCCTATTATGTGTGATAGCACTAGCGCTATTAGTATTACTAAGAATCCCGTGCATCACTCTCGTACTAAGCATATTGAGGTTAAACATCATTTCATACGAGACCATGTTCAGAAGGGGAATATCAGTGTGGAATTCGTAGGAACAAATGATCAGCTTGCTGATATCTTCACGAAACCCTTAATTGAGGCAAGATTCTGCGACATCCGTGATCCATTGGGAATTATCGAGCTGAATAAGGTTAGTAAATCTGCCTAATTCTATCATTTACTCTAGGTTATTCTATTTTAGATAGAAATTCATAGTTATCCCATCTTAAGATATTCAGCCCTTAGAATATTTCCGTGGATCTTATAGATCTTTTCCTTAAGTGTAATTCTCGTATTTTAGGAAGAAATTCGTAGTTATCCTTTCCAAGACATTCCTTCAGCCATCTAGTTTATTTTAGGAATATCCGATCTTCTGGATCTGTCCTTTGAATGTGATCAGGTTATTTTAGGAAGGAATTCGTTTCCAGCCTGCTCAGTTATTTAAGGAAACTCGGATATTTCAAAAACCCTTCCCACTCAGCTCAGTCAAATCCTTTCCATTATTATGAGATCCCGTCAAATCAGTATGATATTTCTGACAATCCTTAGAACTGTGATTATGTAATTTTAGAAAGAAATTCCTAATAATCCTATTCTAAGATACTACTTTCAGCCCCTATGTTTCTTTAGGAATTTCAGATCTTATCCTTAAGTGTGATCGCGTTGTTTTAGGAACAAATTCATAGTTATTCCTTTCTGAGATCATCTTTTAGCTATCTAGTTATTTTAGGAATGTCGGATTTTCTGGATCTATTCTTAGAATATGATTAACTATTTTAGGAAGACATTCGTAGATCTCTTTTCAGCCGCTAAGTTTTGGTCCTTCTTTTTCAGCCCTTAACAAATCTTTATGAGATCCCATCAATTCACTCAGAGATCCCTGGCGCACTGATTGACAGATTTCACTTTCCTTTTGAAATTTAAAATTCAGTTTGAAAACCTTATCTTCTTAATCCATTTACGTCGAGTTTATCCTATCTCATTTTGAAAAACTATATCTCTTGGATAAATGCCGATTTCTAGATCACTCGATACTTCTTCCTCCCTATCTCAGAATTCGAAGTTCACAGTTTCTCCTCTTGAAAATCATCTAAGTTATACTCCAGCTTTTAAGAGTTCTGATAAAATCACAGGGAGCTGAACAAATCTGCGATATCTGCCAGATCTAATAGTGATTCCAGCCTTGAGAACGTTTTCTGATAAGTCATTACTTCCTTCATTCTCATTCTTCTTAGTTATTTCGCGCTAAGTTATCCCTTTTTGATGCTGAAGGGGGAGAAGTTTGAGTAATTAATGATATCATACGCCTAAGAACTGTCTCAGATATTGTGTGCTGACTGAATTTGAAGTTTGAGTAATTAATGATATAATACGCCTAAGAACTGTCTCAGATATTGTGTGCTGACTGAATTTGCATGAAAATTTTTATGCACATATGATATATCTTAGTGCTTATATGTGCTAACTGAATTTGCATGAAAATATCTGCACAAATGCATGGGGAGCATACTTGTATGTGAATTCCGACTTTCGCCTATATGACATCTATCTATGCTCTAAGTGGAATTTTGAATGAATGCTCTGGACATTTGGAATAACCTCATTTAGACTTGGTAAAATTTCTGAACTTCACTAGTATGTTTGCTCTGATGCTTAAACACTTACATGGAATATCTGCATAAATGATATGGAATATGTGCACTCACGAATGGAATAGCTGCACTTTCGATATATCTGTGATGCTCTTAGACGATGCTTGATATAATGCTCTGATCTTATGATATATCTTGATGTATTTACACTGCAATGCGTGATACTTTATTCTGATACAGTGATGCTCTGATACTTATCTGCGCCTATTAACGTTTGTGATATTTCTTGATAAGTGATAAGTGACTGCTGCGATAATTATCTGCTGCTTGAACCATGTTTAGAAAATGCGCACTTAGGCAGGGGGAGCACACTAACGGGTAACTTAAAGTTTGCATTTATGATATATCACTGAGTATGACATGAGACATCTGCACTTAGACAGGGGGAGCATATACATTCATGATATATCTCTACATGTCATATAGATAACTGCACTTAGGCAGGGGGAGCAAATAGGTATCACATGTGATTAGGAAATATCGTATGCTCTGCTCTGCGATTATGGAACACTTAGACATATGCGCTAGGACTTGCGTGATCGAATATGCTTACTTGCTTCCGTGCTGCATCAATTACATGTCATCATCAAAAAGGGGGAGAATGTTGACCTTTTTGGTCCATACATGTTAGAGAGTTTTGATGAACGATGTAATTGTAATGACATTAGGTCTATAAAATAAGCAATTCGATTTGGGACAAATAAAATGTCAAAGTTCATGATAAATGTTCAACCATGCATTGCAAATGAGCTGAAATTGTTAAAGTGTTGAATCTTTTGAATTGCGGTGATTTTGTGATGATTTGATGGAACTAGGTGATCACATGTTATAGACAGTCCATGAGATAGGATATATCGTTCTGTGCTATATATGGAAATAATGCATGAGATATCCTACTGAGCTATATATGGAAAATATGCTGTTTATATATGGAAAGTGATATATCCGTTGATACTAGTTCATTCCTGGACGAAAATCATATGTATGATCCTTGCATGCTTTCCACTGAATTTAATGTGCAATATTAAATTAATATCTTTCCTTATGCTGATTGGATTATTATATTTAGGAAAGATTTGATTTGATAGACTTCGTGGATAAGGTGCTATTATATGGTATGTGCTTTATATGGATGATATCTCTGAAATAAGAAAAGTTGTGCCATGATGTGATTAATCGATTTAAGTAAGCTGTGATCTGATTTGCGTGCTAAACATGGTAAATATATTGATTAAATGCTATAAGCTGAACATGGAAAACGTGCTGATGTATTGCTATCTTGTGTGCCATACTTGGAAAGTAAATCTGAATTAACTCGTTACTAGAAGCTGATAGCAGGAAATCACTTATGGGAAGTTCTGAAATGGAAAATATATGCGTAATGGTTGAATGAGCTTGATTACGAATTTGAGCCTCTATATGGAAAACAATTACGCTTTAATGTGCTATATGACCGTTGTGATAATTTATTAGAAGCATGATTTATATGGTATGATTGACTCGAAAGCTACATGGAAACTATGCTTAATTTGGTGATTATTGTTTGATTTCCATGTGAAGTGCTATTTGAAAAGGATTATATATAAGCTGCACTTCAGATTTTAGCAGAACGAAGAATTTGCGAATTTAAGCCATACGAGAGATTCTTGAGCAGAGAGATACGAAGAGATTCCTGAGCCTTTAATTTGCGATAGCTTTCTGCCTTACTGAGCGTTAACTTGCATATCCATCACTGAGCGAGTGATTTATCCGATATTCCATCATCCCCTGCCATATATTCTGTCTTCGGACGTGTTGTCTTCGGACGTGAGCAATACCAAGGAGGCAAGGTCGACGTTTACGTGCACGTGAAGGGAAGGACAAGTCCCGGGGCCCTTCGGTAGCGAGCTGTGTGTGTCGGGATCAAGGAGATTCCGAGGAACGAAACTCGGCGTGTGGTAACCTTGTAGTGTCTAGTGTTCGACTTGTTTCGGTTGTGTATTGGGCTAACCAATCAGTTTTGTATCCAGCTACGGTGCATTATAGTGATTGGTTAAACTCTTGGGAAGCAAATTCCAAGGAGAGGAGTAAACCCCAGTTGGGGATATAACCTCTATAAAAATCCTATCTCGCATTTACTTTTCAGTTATTTCTTTATCGCTGTGAGACAGACCCGACGCACATCCGACGTTACTATGACATATCAGGCATACTCGTCACAAACATCAGTAGGCATATCTAAGTCACCACACTTAATATTTGTGAAAAAAGCATAAAGTTTTATAAGCCTAATTCACCCCCCTCTTAGGCACATTTATATCTTCAAGGAGAAACGGCAAAGCTAGAGGACGAAAGAAGTGGAAGGATTTGGGGTCAAGATGTGTCAGCACAATCAGTTTGTACATTGCGGATAACATTATCAATAATGTTGTTAATGAGGTTCTGCACCAGACTTGTGGGCAAAGTTGGAGGAGGTGCACCTGGGAAAAACTTAACCACAAAGTTAGATTTGAAGCGGGAGCTGTACCGGCTGATGATAGAGGAAGGTGGGAATCTCATAGCGTGTTCAACGGACTCGTGGATCAACTTGTAAAAGTTGATGTGAAGTTAGAGGAAGAAGATAAGGCCATTTTACTTCTTACCTCGCTTCCTGACTCTTATGATAATTTGGTCACGACCATCTTGTACGGAAAGACGATAGTGAAGATGGTGGATGTGCAGTCAACTTTTTTGGCGCATGAAAAGAGGAGACGATCAAATTATGGGGATAGCAAAAATTCGACGTTGGCTATACACAGGGAGAATCATAGAAGAAGGTTCCACGCCAGGGAGTTTGGAGGTAGCAGCAGTCCAAATCAATGAATGGCGGGAAGGGCATCGTGTGCTACAAGTGTGGTGATCCTGGACACATCAAGAGGAATTGTCCGACTTGGAGGAAGGACAAGAACGGCGAGAAAAATTCCACAACCATGATAGCACAGGATACGGATGATGTTGTAGACGTTCTCACAGTTTACAATGATGACGCTCGTTCTCAGGATGAATGGATATTAGATTCGGGGTCGAAGTACCATATTTATTCTAAAAGAAAATATTTTGATACGTTCCATAAGGTACAAAGAGGTTCGGTTTCCATGGCTAATGGATATCGTCATGCGGTTCGTCGTGTTGGAACTGTGAAGATCAGAATGACTGACGGAGCGGTGCGGGCTTTGGGTGGTGTGATCTTTGTCCCAGAGTTACGGAAGAATTTAATATCTTTGAGCCAGTTAGATTCCAAGGGCTGTGGGAGTTTTATAGCAGGGGGAGTCTGCAAAATCACACTTGGTGAAAAGGTCCTACTGAAGGCAGAAGAGCGTGGAGGTTTGTCTCGTCTGGATGGAAGTATGGTCATAATATCTAACTTCGATGGGTTCACAAAAATCGTGCGCACGTGGTGGAAAGGTAGACGACGGCAGAAGGGAAGTCCTGCCGGAGAAGGGGTTACATCGAAGTCCTCTTCAGAATCGACGAGTAGAGTCGGTTCGATAGCTGCACATAGGATTGGCCGCCGGATGAATCAAGTGGGTAGGACCTGAGTTCTTAATCAGATATGTGTAGATGGTGCAAGGAAGGCCAATGGATGTTCGTGGTAGTTAGACGAATTACTCGAGTTCAGATTCGTTGGGATGAGCGCTTGGTGAAGAATACGCTGAATGCGGCTGCAGGGGGAGAATTGTTGGGTCCAGCCTTTAATTGGGAGGCAAAGCAATAATGAAGATCTCTTGGACTACAAATGGACAACAAGGCATTTATGAAAATTATGTAAGCAATGACATAATTTTCCTTGGAACCTTGCGTGAAAGCTTGCCTATAAATAGGCCTTCATAGTTAACTTGTAAAGACATCCCAAATAACAAGTTAGTTCGAGTGAGTAAGAGAAAAAAAGGTAATTTATCCGAGTGGATAAGAGTGAGAGCGGGTGTAGTTTTACTGGGGTAGTTGGGAATAGGTACAAATAATTACCCGGGTGGGTAAGGGGTCTCGAGTTTGGGTTTAAACACGAGTATTAAATTTGTACGGTGTAATATTCTCAATATAGTAAAGCTGGTGTTCTCCGTGGAGGTAGGCGGTATTGGACGAACCACGTAAAAAATCTCGTGTTCTCTATCGACGTCCTTTCGGTTTTATATTGTCCAGATAAAATTGTAGGGGGTCCAAAAATCAAACTTCCGTTGGGCGCGAAAAATTACCGCTCAATCCCGACATATTATGTACCACATCACTTGTTTATATGGTACTCATATACGTTTCTGTATGGTATATTAATGTGTTATATGATGTACCATTTTCTCACTATATTATGTACCACAATACGTTGTTATATGGTATCTAAATGTTTATATGACGTACCTTACGGTGGATCAGGTACCAATGTGCAAAAAACTTAGGTAGCTACATATAAAAAACACTGACAGGATACTGACTTACATGTTATATAAATGAGTATCTTTATGTAGATTACCCTGTTTATGTTGGTTAATGAAGTTCTAATTTGAAGATCGAAGTTAGAACATTAAAAAGAAACTAGGGAATTGCTCTTCACCGCCCCCTTTTTGCTTGTTACCGCCCCCTAAAGGACTGTAAAAAGACGATTTTGCCATTATGATATTTAAATTAATTTAAAAAAGAAAAAACTAACGTCTATATATAATTCTGGTACGAAATACTGAAAACTACAAACAAATAAATTCGAACGATCTTCGTCAATGGATCGAAACGAGGTAGCGGAAAAAAAAATCCGATTTAACATCTTAAGATCGATCGACTCGATACTTTCGGCCCTGCAGTGCACGGGCCTAACGAAATTTCCGGCCCGACTGTGTGCGGGTCGATCGATTTTTTCAGCCTGGACACTGCCTGGCTGAAAAAGTCGTTCGGTCCTGCAGTGTACTGGCCCATCGGTATTTTCGGCCCTGATAGGTCTGGCCGGAAAAACCGATCGGCCAGTACACTGCAGGGCCAAAAATTTCGATGGTCCGCTGCACTGCCTGGCCGAAAATATCGATCGACCTTATTATTTTTCTAAGTTTTTTTTCGATGGTCCGCTGCACTGCCTGCCAAAACAATAACACATCATGGGGCCTTACGCCACCGGTAGTTGAGCTCGTCGAGCCTCTCTCTTAACTCGTTCGTGGGCGAATAGCTGTCCAGATGCATCTTAGCTAGCTTGTGGCGGCCGAAAAAAAAGTCACAAATTATAGTGCTCCATTAGGTGCAGCCATTGATTCAATCAACTCTGATATCTTCTTTCCCAATTGGCAACTCGACCATCACGATTCGTCAACAATACAGATGTAAGGTGTGCATAGGAAACTCTGGACATAAGTTAAGTCTAATATAATGCTGATAATTATCTCCAAGGTGCGCCATGACGATCGTACGACTCGGTCCAATAGCAGTTCGATCGGCACGCAGTGGCAATATTGTTTCAAAGGCATGTTGATGTTTGACACTTTGCCGTACCAGTAGAGGATAATTACAGCATTCCAAAGTGTCGCCACAGCCCACAGAACACACGGTGTCGACATCCAGTGGTTCATTCCACAAGGCCCCCTTCCCAGCGTATACGATTCACCTGCATTTCCAATGACTCACCATAGTACAATGCCGAGTAATGCTCCCAGTGGGCCGCGAGTTCGTTCGCGACGTGATTCCTTACGGTGATCCATTCATCCTCGTCATTGTAAATATGATGTGCGATAATGCGAAATCCACAGTTGCCTTCAGCCACCACATCCTTATAGCTAACTATATATGGATGGATGACTGTTGTTACGCAATTCGCCAAGTGGGTGTGGTAGAAGTCTGATTCACCTGTAGAACGCATTTTTCAAGATTAGATGTGCATCCGTGTCTGAACGAATTTACCAGTGCCTGCATGTTAAGATAAAAAATTATTAGATAAGAATTTCTTTTGACACATAATAATAATTAATTTATCTTTCTGATGCAATTCAGCTGGTTCTGATTTTGCTCGTCCACCTTCACCCACACTGTGTCAAGAGACCCAGTGGTCGAGTTCAACCATTGCTTCAGCTCGCTGTGAGCACTCTCCACACGACATGTAGTGGTGTTCCCGAAATGAAGCACCTGGTTCGTCCAAGCTTTGACGAACTTCTCCTTATGCACACCATGTCGCATCAACGTACTGGACGATAGTGGAGTCGGCTACCCAACGCAGAGACATGTCACTATATGCATGGTCTATGCGTCTATCGTCGGAGCTTCCACGACTGATTTTCAGGCCTTATGCATGAAGTGAGCTGCGATTGTTCTTCCACGTCCGCCGATAAACTCTGTTCTCCAAGTTTTTATAAATATGCCACGTGCACAACAGATAGTGAGAATGCGAAAATACCTTCTGTACGGGTCGAAGAAGGCCCAACTCACAATCAGTCACAATCGCCGAAGGATAGACACCTGGCCCCAGAATATCCCGAAGAGACTGCAAGACCCACCCATAATTTCTCTCTGTCTCGTCCTACATAACGGCAAACCCACATATGAAGTTGTGATTACAGGGAGTCATCCCTCTAATCTCAACTAGAGGCATCTTAGACCTATTGGTCTGGTACGTAGTGTCAATGCCAATAAAGTACGGATACGTCCTCACCAGTGCGAGTGAGTCCGGGTGTGCGAGAAAACATGTGTCAGCGCATTAGTCTCGACGTCTCCTAGGGACCGAACATAATATCCGGCATGTGTCGCCTGGTGCATCAACTGGCTCACCACGTCTCGGCCCTCATAATAGTCCTTCTTCGAACGATCTCTGTAATTATATATATGTCTGATCGTCGCGTGATCTTCTGCGTGTCGAGCCCTCGTCGCTGAGAGGATATGAGCTGGTTTCGCTGTTTAGCAGTCATTTCCTCTACGACCTTCCTTGCCTGGCTGCTTAACCCACTCGTCTGGCGGTGTCCCTCGGGATACTGTATGACAGGGTGATTGTGCATGGATTTCTCAGATGGGCCCGTACGAATGTACCATTGCACAGTCATTAAATTCTCCTGAGCTATGACTAGAAACGGACACCTGCACTTGTTAGATTTCGAAACCCTCTCCAATTCATCCACGTTGCCTCTATAACATTCTCCGCGAGAACATCTCATCAGTTTTTTCGTACCGCATTTCTTATGCGACGAAATAATCAGCTCGAACCCAAGACCAATAGCAACACCTTTTGCCCATTTAATGGCTTCCACGTCGGTCGGATATCGTCCTCCTCCGTGAAAATGCTCACTGTAGTTTACCCCCGTCGCCGAAAAGGTCCTCCTCCCGTCCTCGTGTGGTGCTCTCCAGATCCCTCCAACGGGGGGATCTGTTGTTACCTCCGGATAGGGACTTCTCAGCTCTAGTCTGCAAATAAATATTTATAAAAAAATAAAAAATAAAATAAAGGGTCTAACATAATTTTCGGCCGCCTATAGAGGCGATCGAAAATTATTTTTGGTCGGTACAGTTCCAGCCGATTTGAATTATCGGTCGGCGCAGCGCCGGCCGATCGGAATTTTCGGCCCTCTCTGGCACGACCGAAAAATTTTTCGGCCTTCACAAGGCACGAACGAAAATGTTTTTCGGCCCAGCCTTGTGCCGGCCGAAAATATTTTTCGGTCGTGCCAGTGTGGGCCGAAGAATTCGTTCGATCGGGACTTTTTTCAAACGATTCCGGTCCGTGTTCGGTAATTCACTACTTACGAACGATTTTTACGAGAATTTGCTTACCGGACGTGCGAACAGACCCTTTCCTTTCCCCTATCCCTTTCCCATGTCGTCGATCCATTGCGATTTGAGTTTTTTTGTTTTGTTTGAGTCTGATTTAGATGTGTGATTGCTATATGGAAAGTGTTGTCTGGAAAAGGACTTGAACTAGAAATTTTTATTCAAAAGGACAAAATCGTCTTTTTATCGTCCTTTAGGGGGTGCTACCTAGGAAAAGGGGGTGGTGAGTAGTAGTCCAGAAAAATTATAGATTAAACTTAAATGACATGTCAAATTATTATGACGGCTACTATATATCTATCGCCCTTCAAGACAAACTTATGGTGTTTAAAAAATATCTTTGTGCATAGACTAGACGTTACTACATAAAGATGATAATTAGGGCTGTTAAAAATCGACCCGACCCGCCAACCCGACACGAACCGCACCCGAAAATAGCAGGTTCGGGTTAGCATTTCCGTCCTGTTTACGTAAATGGGTGAACCGAACCCAACCCAATTATTAAGTGGGTTAGGTTAGGGTTCTGATTTTCAACCCGAAATTAACCCGAAATCAACCCGCAATCAACCCATTTAACCCTAATAATATATATTCTTAAAGTATTATTAATATAATTAACATAAAAGGATTAACCATAATTCTCTATCCGCTCTCACGCTCACACATGATGTTTTTAGAAAAAAATTGCATTAGTTCTCCTTTTTTTTTGTTTCATTTGGATTTATAATTCTGTCAATTTTGTTTTTTTCATTTTCCTTTTGTATTTTAAACGGGTTGGCGGGTTGGCGGGTTGGGTTAGGGTTAAAGCAGGTTGGGTTTGGGTTTCATTTTTCAACCTGTTTAAGTAAACAGGTCAGGTCAGGGTTGAAGTTTTCAACCCGTTTATTAAACGGGTTGAACACGAAGTTGACCCAACCCGACCTATTTACCACCCCTAATGATAATACATGCACGCATGGGATTGTGAATCAAATATGAGGATTGAAGTCAAAAGATAGACGTTATGGGAGAACTAAATATTTTTCAACCGAGGGAATTAACAAGGGAGGCAATATGCAGACATCGAATCTAACTTGGACAAGCCTATATACAACTGAAGATTGACGAAATATTTTATTAATACAAGTGCTCGGTAACAGACAAAGTAAAATGAAGATAGGTTTCAACTAGTGGCGACTCGAAGTGTTCAAATTGAAACATCTAAACTAGCTAATGGGTGTAGATAAGATAAGCTCTTTCGTGTAATAAATGAAAAAGTCAATGTATGGCGTCTGTAGTTGGCCATTAAGTAACATCTCATTCGCTATATGACTTATGAAAGAGCAAAATGTGTAACATATATACATATTCAAACATTATAATATTGGGTGGGTACATTGAACATTACGCAGTTAAAGCTAATCTTTGTTGATTATAGAGTTTGTGATCAACTTGGCCAAGCTGCGTACATGAAAATTTGGTAGCGCAAGTTGGGATAACTTATTATTACCATAAAGAAGGGTCATTATTGGAATAACGTGCATGTAGGCGATTGTCTTTATCATGGACATTTTTTTTTATATTCGTATTTCAACATATCTGTGTTATCTGTGTTTTATTTAAACAAATGCTATTTCGATATAACTTCTTGAAATCATTCCTTGGGGCAAAAACTGAATTAAAAGCACTGATATATGTATGATACGGACATGATCAAATACATGAAATATCATTACATGCTCAATCACATCATTTTCTTGCACTTAATGTCTAAGCAAACTAAGATAATATTTAAAGCCCTAACGGTAATATTCTCAAGCATACGTTTGAAACTGGCGAATCTTGGAGGACAACCTCGGCGGTGTCAAAAGCCCATACGAGCCACACCCTTTAGCGCCCATCGTCGTCTCTGATCTCTTACTCAAACGCCTCGCTGGATTATTAAAAGGACTGCAATAATAGCCATGCCCGAACGCTGCTTTCCCACGATAGAGACCATCGTCTTCGTCCTCATCACAGTTAGTGTTTTTATTACCGTTCATAATCTGAGTCAAGACTCGGTAGAAAAGCTCAGCATCGCAAGGGAGGCAAAGAGGCCCTTCGTTTTGAAACCCATATTCTGACTCGGCATCTTCTAGAAGCATCTTGAAGAGGGGATGGTTCGCAAACTCGGTCTTTATTACAAACCTCTGCTTCTCCGGCCCAACGTAGACCGAGAAACACCCCGTCGGAGTCACCTGCCGGCGGAGCTTCTTGGAGGAGGACGACGGCGGCGGTGGTGATGGTTTTGTTCTGCCGCGGCCCTTGAGGGATAGGTAGCTTTCGAGCTTCTTCACTATGGAACTCTTCGTCTTCTCACACTTCTGCTGATCGGTTCCCATTTATATATGAAGATGGACGGCAAAGCAAGCTTTTTCTTTTTTATGGGATTCGATTTTATTGCAGTATAAAGTACGAGGAAACCCTAGAAATGGATGGATTCAACCTCTGTCGTAAGCTAGATCAAACATGGACATCATTCTTGGCTTATTATGAGTGTTCATCAACATATCATCCACGGTTTTTTGAAGTGTAATATGAGGAGGGTTTTTTTTTATGAATTAGAAAGATTGAAAGTGGAGCATAGTTTTATATATAGATACTGAGGCAATATGCGTGTGGTGAAGAGAAGAGGCTAGAGATGGGATAACGCCGTTTGATGAGAGCGTAGAGGTAGATGAAGGACCCGATATGACTAATGACAATGAGGCAGGCTATCGACGACATTATATTACATACAACTAACTAATTAAATACACAGTACATAGATTCTCTGAACAATTAGGTTTTTGTTTTCTATTTTGTCAACACGTTATTAACCTTAGAAAACAACCAATTGGATGTATCCATTAATAATATGAAACATATTCAACGCCTTAAAACAAGTGAGATGAGAAAATGGTTTCACCTTTGTGGGCCCCACTACACGTATTGCAAAATTGAGGTTTTTCCTTCTTCAAGAGGGTAGGAGTTCTGGAACGATTTGAAATAATGATATCCTTTAATATGTGTATTGTCCCAATTCCACAATGATCATAATAATCAAGAACTCCAAGTATGATCTAATCCATTACCTTCAATCTTGAGATATCATGACTTCGACCACTTGACTTAATACCAATGACTAATAAAAATTAGATGGTGACAAAAAAAAAAAAAAAAGAATGGGTTTGAGATGAAAGTGTATTTGGTGAGCTTTAGATAAAAACGGATCAATGTCAGATCCCTTGTTAGATATTGATAGGAAAAGGTTGAGCTGTCTGGTTTTAAATTAATTGGTATTTGTTAAATAAGAGAAGGAATTACAATACAAAAATATGACCCTTTCTTGAATTAACTAAGATGAATTATGTGGATGTCTTAAAAAATATTCAAATGGCCGCCTCACCTCATTGATTGAATTATAATATTACTCCAATAATTTACTTGATTTACTATATTATATATGCATAGGATAGCTCGCATGTTGATATGGGGCTATCCCAATCAAAGAAATTTATATGTGGTTCGAGAAAATTTATATAGCCGGAGAATTAATTATTACAAAGTTGTGGGGCGTGCGTAAGGTGCTTATTGGTAAGGAAACTAAAAAGGGATGTGTTTGGGGCGTATTTGAGACGTATTGACGTGTTTGTGATGTGTTTGGGACGTGTGGGGACGATCGGGACGTGTCGGGACGTGCGGGGACGTGTTGCGACGTAAACGAAATAACACAAGGAATTACGTGGTTCGGACCTTTGCAGATCCTACGTCCACGGCGCTCTAAAACCTCCTTTCACTATAATTTAATAATTTACACACTCAAACAACTCACTCTCTCAAATTATCTCAAGAACACTTAAGAAAATAGCTACTGGGACGTCAAAGATGTTGTGTTAACGTAGAGAGAGAGTTTTCTAAGTGTTAAGAAGTGTTAGAATGAGAGTGGTCTCGTGAAAATGGTGAAGTTCCCTTTATATAGGAGGTTCTTGGATATTGCCTGAAGGTACGTCCTTGGCTTCTGGATATTGCCCAGATTCCTACTGATATGACCTCCTGGGACAATGTGATGCTACAGAATGGCAGGCCGTCTGTCAGAGGTCGCTCCTGCAGCAGTTACAACTTCTATGTTGTTAGGGATGTCAGGCGGCTGGAGATGGGACTTGGCTCTGCGCTGTCAGGTACAACAGGTGGATGGGACAGGTTCTGTCAGAACAGCTTTTCAGTATTGTCAGACGTCCTTTCAGACTTTGGACCGTTTGGTGAAGCTTCCTCACGACGCTTCCTCGGGACGACATGACCTGCTTAGCACAATAGGTCCCAAAATAGTTCCCTAGTATGGGCGTTAGGTCCCTAAAGTCTCTTGGAGGTCCCTAAAACCCTTATTTCCTGTTGTTAGCTCCCTAAAGTGCGTTGGAGGTCCCTAAAACCCGTCCGAGTTCCCTAAAAGTCTCCCTTCATATTCTAACTTTGTATTTTTCAAGGAAACTCATATTTTTTACTAAGTTCTCTTAATAAGCTATTATTTCCTTAATTACTCTTTTTAGCCTGCCTAATTATTGTTCCACATCACATGTCATAATCAAAGTGGAACATTTGCTCGGTCTTCAATCTTGTTCTATTTGATTATCTTGTAATATAAAACATTATTGATCGGAAACAATAATAGCCATCATAATACCTTCGTTGAGATGTGAATACAACCATGGAAAGTGCCGCCGAAAGTAGTCGATAGCATCGAAATTGACATCCTTATTCAAAAGTCAAACTTATCTATTCAATTTTATGTAACTTATGCTCGTCCATTATACATATATAATATATATATATATACATATATATTCAAAAACTCCGATCTGAGTCGAATTGTAATCTCATTATCGACTATGGAACGACTTTGACTTCTAACGAGACTAATCTATGATCTGTATATATTGTCCTAAGTTCACACAAATTACGATATTATGTAATGGTAAAATCCAACTCATAAGAGCCATTTGGACTTTGACTTAATCATGGATCATTATATATAAGTGACGAAATGAATATAATAATTTCCAATCTTGTCATATTGTATTTGTGGGGACTCTAGAGTATTAAAACTTAATGCACTACAACATTATGTCACACTCTCTGAAGATGGTGTAATTCGTCTCAAAATTCACCCGCGATCAATTACATTGGACTCGTCGTCAAATAAAATTAATGGAGGAACAATTTAAATGTAGTAACTTTCGGAATAACATCTACATTTATATTCTTGGGCCTGATAAAGGACCTTAAAGGGCCAATTTGAATCAGACGAGTAGGCCTAAATTCCCTTTAAAGTTATGAAAGCTCACCAAATGCTTATCTTCTTTGCATGGATTATTCTTTGCAGTGAAAACTTAGTCTTAATATTTAACTCTATATCATTGCATTCGAGCTTGATCGTCCTTCTTCTTCTTCTAGATACACACACAACGTACATACACATACAATGCTACAAACCTTTGATGTTTCCATTACATGAATCTTTGATCCTATACAGATATACGATTCTCTATTGAGAAGAAGAACCAGAAATTCAGATTGTATCTACCTTTACGAGCAAATTAATAATGCTTGTTCGACTTTCGCGAGGCAAGGCTAGCCTGAGCAGCAGCCGCCGACGTATGGCTCGAGGAGTAACACGACGAGGCGTGCAATAAATTCTTCATCGCAGATTGTCCTCCCTTTGGGAACACGCCTTTGAAGCTTCGCCTTTTCTTTCCTCCCTTATTCGCTTTATTGTCCTCCACCATTATATCCATATCCTTCACAGCAATACGGACAGTTTTTTTTATGAATTTTCTTTTTCTTAATTAGAGATTTTAAAGAAAGGATTATATAATACCATGGACAATGTTGGCGAACCGCCACTCGAAACCTTAATGCTATTGCAATTAGGGTTTCTTCGATCTTTTTCTTCGTCGCCGTCGAAGTAGACTCGAAAGCTAGGAGATCCCGGGAAAGCATCGTCGTTTTGGCGCCCTATCATCCTCCCATCGTCTTCTTCTTCTTCTTCGTCGGTTGAATAATCCTCCTTTTTATGATCATTTTTTATTACTTGTTCCTTTTTCCTATCGACGGTCTTCGCAGCATTGTTTTGTTTATCGCCTTGTTGTTGCTTTGGTCTTATTATTATTACATGGTCTGTTTTTTCCTTGGAGGGTTCTTCGAGGGGGTGGTAAGAATGATCATCGCCATGCAAAAGGAGCTCTTTTTTTGAAGGTGTGGGATCCTTGATTTCGTGGCGCCTTGCCTTGATATCGTCTAAGCGTTGCAAGAAAAGTGGTCGGAGTTTGGCCGGCAAGGAGATGCCATTGCCCATTTTTATCGATTAATGTGAGATCAATGTTTTTATACAAAGCAACAACTTTTCGATTGCTTCGCATGCGTCGGTGGTTGATGAGAGCGCCTCAGCAGTCGTAAGAATGAGAGGCTAAAGGAATAATGATAACAATCAAACCTTAATTTGGATGATGGTAAATGGAGAAAAAAAAACAGAATTATAGTTTGGTTTGACTTTTTTTTAGGGGTCAGGAATGATTTCTTCGACGTATGTCGTTGACCAAATGTTGTAATAACTATCTTTTATCAATGTATCAAATTCACACTCATTATTTAGAAATATAAATAAAAAATTATTTATCCTGCCAACCACTAAGACATGTAAATAAGCACAATATTATAAAACTCTTCACCATTATTCATTCATCGATCGAATGAAAGGACGGGATTTGTCAACCTTTCAGATCTTCAAGAGGCAAACAAGAATTGTCGATGAATATTTTTTTAGATGTTTGTTTATGCCCACAAAAATCAAATGATAAAATGAGCCCCAACAAAGAAGAGGACAAAAATATATTTTAGTTACCTCTTGTCCCATTTGTATATTTTTTTAACTCGAAAGCCAACGTGCGTGATTTCAAGACTGAATGAAGAATGTAGACTAACTTGGAAAATTGGACTTTGAACAAAACAATCATCTTTGTTATTCCGACATTAACTCCATGGAAGTTTCTGTAGCAAAAGATATTTATTGATGATGTCAGGGACGTAACTGCAATTAACCGGGCACCATTAATTCGCTTACCGTTTCTTTTGATAGTTATCGCATTAATTCCTACAAATCTCGATTCGGTCCCTATCCAAAAATATATATGCCAAAAATAAACGCAGGAAATGCCGACTTATAATAATCAGCTCTGCAGTCTGCACTCACCAAACCGAAACCACCAAACTGACTATTCAGGTTTACTTTTCTCTTTGCGTTTAATCGATTTTGTTTCGTGTTTAGCGTACTCTGCGTTTGAAGTCCTGTTTCCCAGGTAAGCATTAAGCTGATCTTGGATGCGTTTTGTTACGTTGATCTGTGAAAATTGAGATTCGATTCACTTGTGCAGCTGAGGGGTTGATGCGTTGAGATATCTCGCGTTTTTCCATGAGGCGTGATCTTGATTTTGGATTTCTAAATGTGTTTGTCATGTTAGTTTTCTTATGTTCATTTTCAGGAGGTTACAGAAGCAGCAAGATATGTTTCCGATTTTAAGACAAAGAGCTGTTCGCAAGCTCAATCCTGCTTCGGTAAAGATTTCATCTTTGAACGGTCTTGTTTTTGTGAGTCCGATTGTTCAGTAGTTTTTATATGAATTAAACTGTGTGATGTGTTTCTCCGTTTGAAAAGCATTGGGAGCATGGAATTCGCCTTCTTGCATCGCGGGCTTTTTCTTCGTCAGCTAAGGAGGTAAATACGTTTCTATGATTTTGTGATATATTGTCTTTGAACATCGGGAAATTGTTCACCTATGTAATGGAATCTTCAAAGCATTCTATAAGTTGACTCTGAATTTAGACATCAAACGGTGTAACAAACAATGTGATGCCTTGATTGCCTCCCTCTTAATCTACGTTAATTTCATGATTATATATTGAACTATTCAGACTGGGCTTTCTTCCCTGATGATGCTTTACCTAATGTTGCAGATGACTGTGCGTGACGCTTTAAACTCTGCCCTTGATGAAGAGATGGCAGCGGATTCAAAAGTCTTTATAATGGGAGAAGAGGTGTGAAGTAGTTTTATTTGGTTGACTGTGCATTATGAGAAGTTTGTCTTCATGTTTGCACTTTCCTGAAACATTAATGACTTTTTTGGCTTTGTATTTTCGTGCAGGTTGGTGAGTATCAGGGTGCGTATAAGGTGAGCTGTTGTTTTTATAACGCTTCAAAGCACTAACTAGGACTTTTTCTGAAATAGCAATTCTTATTTTCTTTTTAATACTGTATCAGATCACGAAAGGTCTTTTGGAGAAATACGGTCCTGAGAGGGTGGTCGATACTCCAATTACTGAGGTTGTTGTTTGTGCTATGCTCATTCAATTCACAGTTTGAAAATATTGGATCAGATATTTACTCTGACCACATAACCTTCGTAGGCTGGATTTGCTGGCATTGGAGTTGGTGCAGCATATCATGGTTTGAGGCCTGTGATTGAGTTCATGACTTTTAACTTCTCAATGCAGGTTTCCACTTAACTTGGCTTTATGGGAACCATTGCCTTAGAAATGTTATGTTATAATCTCATCGAACTTTGTAATTTCATTATGCACCTAACGTCGATGACCACCTAATCTTCAGGCAATAGATCACATCATCAATTCAGCAGCAAAGTCAAACTACATGTCTGCTGGCCAGATATCGGTGCCTATCGTATTTAGAGGCCCTAATGGTGCTGCCGCTGGCGTTGGTGCTCAGCATTCACAGGTATAGTTGCATAGGCAAATACACTAATGATTCGTTATCAATGTGAGTACGTACTGCATCCTTAACTTGACGTTACCATGAGTTTTAGAGTATAGAACTAACTGGTAAATGAAAATAGTAAGAACAATGAAGTAGATTAATAATCGATTTTGTACCTTGCAGTGCTATGCAGCATGGTACGGTGCATGTCCAAGTTTAAAGGTGCTGGCTCCATACTCGGCTGAAGACGCACGTGGACTTCTTAAAGCTGCTATACGGGATCCTGACCCTGTTGTCTTCCTTGAAAATGAATTGATGTCAGTATGATTATTTGCTCTCATGACATGATGTTAGAACGATGTTCTTGTTTTTATTTCGTTCGAGTTGATCTTTTGGTCCAGGTATGGTTTATCGTTCCCTGTTTCTGCTGAAACTCTTGATTCCAGCTTCTGTCTTCCTATTGGAAAAGCTAAGGTACGAATTCTTGAGGTTTTTTGAAGGTATCCCGGTGTGCATAAAGACTACTTAATACACGTTCTAATGTTTCTTATGCAGATTGAACGCGAAGGAAGAGATGTAACAATAACTGCTTTTTCGAAGATGGTTGGCTATGCTCTTCAGGTATGCTTATTTCTGTCGAATGGGTTTTTTAGATTGGCCATGGATTCTTATGACATCTATGTTCCTACTGTTACTGTTTTGCCTCGATTTCGTATAAGCATTATACTTATGTGAAGAATAGCTGTAGATTAGATCCCAGCTATGGGATGAATATTGAACTGACATTACATGTTAACTTGTTTAGGCTGCTGACATTCTTGCGAAGGAGGGGATCGATGCTGAGGTAGCTGCTCAACAAAATTCATTCATGCCTTCTTACAGTTAATCACATATAAATGAATCTGTCTTTACATTTGCTTTCTTTTTTTCGTTTCTTTTTTTTTTCCAGGTGATTAACCTTCGCTCCATTCGTCCCCTTGACCGATCCACAATAAACGCTTCTGTTAGGAAAACAAGTAGGCTCGTGACTGTCGAAGAAGGATTTCCTCAGCATGGCGTCGGTGCTGAGATCTGGTCATTTTCTTCTCTTCGCTGCATATCTCTCTCTCTCTCTCTCTCTCTCTCTCTCTCTCTCTCTCTCTCTCTCCCTCTCTCTCTCTCTCCTAATATATTTCCACTGTGCAGTGCATCAGTTGTTGAAGATAGCTTCGAGTATCTCGACGCAGCAGTTGAGAGGATTGCTGGGGCAGATGTTCCCATGCCATATGCTGCAAATCTCGAGAGAATGGCTGTTCCTCAGGTGTTTGTTCTTACTCGCTTTTCCCCCGATAAAATAAATCCCGAGTGCAAAATTGTCATTTCTTCTATTGAAAAAACACGGTTAAAATCGCTCGTATTTTTATCAGGTCGAAGACATCGTTCGTGCAGCAAAAAGGGCTTGCTACAGATCAAGTTCTGCCTCTTCTGCAACTAAGATCGCTGCAGCTGCTTAAGAGTGTCGCTAACCAAGAAGCCAAAATCAATATAGCTTCTTCCCTATTTCTTTTTTTCGGGTTTTCTTAGAAGGAATGCTAAGGGTTGTGTTGTATTGACAAAGTCAAAATAAGTTTTTGACACACAATCATCGTTGCCTTGCCACAAATTGTGTGTGCATATTTGGCTTTGTAATTGTCCAACGTGGACACTTCGATTTAATTAAGGTTATTGTCCAAAGCTCTCCCACTGCAGAGATATATGTATATGTCTAAAATCTACGGCCATACTATGATGCTCTAGGCCTGAGCATACCTATTATCTATTCTACAGCACATCAAAAGTGCATTAAATACGAAAAACCTAACCTTTTATCACTTAAATTCCTGGTAATTTTAATTAAATAAACCAAAAAATAAATATCATTAGCAAAATAAACGTAAAACGAATACCATTAATAAAATAGAAACTTTCGTATTCCCAGAATACGAGTTACTAACTCGTATTCTGGGAATACGAATTACAGCGCGCTGACTAAATTGACCCTGACATGGCAAACGTAACTCGTATCCGCAGGATACGAGTTAGTAACTCGTACTTGCAAGATACGAGTTACTGCGGACTGGTCAATCGTCGACATGGAGCTGACGTGGCGCGGTAATTCGTATCCTGAAGATACGAGATAGTAAATCGTATCCCGGGGATACGATTTAAGAGGGCCCGACCAACCTGCATGGCCATGCATGTGTCGGGCAATAATAAGTGTATCTCGTACTCTGGGAGTACGAGTTACGTGAATTATTTCAATAATTCACCTAACTCGTACTCTAGGAGTACGAGTTACCTTACATCGTACTCTGCTTGTACGAGTTACTTTAAATCGTACCACGGCCTTACGATATAAATCTCTATATAAACCCCCCTCCTCGCTAATATAACATATCGCTTGCCGATATTTTTTAATAACTCAAACAATGGTGTCGAGTCGCGTTCAAATCGAAGAATGAGTTCCACCTGTCAGATATTTTGACAACATTTATAAAAGTAAGAATGTAAAATATTTCGCGACTTTCGGAATAACGACCAGACCTCGCAGCATGTGGCGGGGCCGGTAAGAGTATCCCGTCGACGACATGGGGCTCCATCGTAATCCGAAGATCACCCCGTACTGGCTGAAATGGCAAAATCCTCACATATGCCCATGCCTAAAACAAATCACTTGTTCTAAATAAATGTTTAAAACCATTAAAATATAATAACATTTTCTATATAATTACCTGCAACAGCCGTAGGGGTCCGCCTATATTTAGCTTTTTCGGCTCGCATGCCGAACAAAGCTCTCTGTATAGGAACGCCAGCACCGCACTGCCCCAACTATATGTGCTCACCGCCTCAATATCCTCCAACAACTGAAGGTAACTCAATGATACGGTGCTGGCGCTACAATCGGGGAACATCACGGCACCGAAGAGCAGCATCGCATAACCCCGTGCTGATTGTTCGACCTCTTCCTCATCGCTATCATCCGTTATCAGATTGTGCAACAACCAGTTCGATAATGACTTCATTGAAAGCGATGACCCCCTAATTTTATCTGCCGGCGGTCTAAAACCTAGTAACTCCTCACACTCATCCATCCACTGTGTGACCGTCCTAGTATAAATCACACCAGAGACACAGCTACCATCTACAGGCAACCCCCACAAGATACCTACGTCCTGTAAGGTAACGGTCGCCTCCCCAACAGAAAAATGAAACGTATGGGTCTCCTTCCTCCAACGCTCTACCAACGCTGTAATCAAATGAGGGTCAACCCTCTGCGACATACAGCTGTAGACGCTGTACAGACCCATCTCGTTCAACTTTCCTAATAAGCGACCGTGAAGGACGTTCGGTGCTTCTCTAGTACCCCACACAACATTCTCTAACGCCCTAATCTTAATAGTTTTATCTAACGCTGTCTCATCTAATAACAAATCGCTACTACGGTGATTTGACTGCATCGTCAACACCGAGCTATCCATAGGTCCGTAACAAGGATCGAAATTCATTCTACATTTAAAAGAAAAACCAAACAAAGCGGCAATCAACATAAGCATTTGATGTAATGCAATTTACACAAAAAATCGAATTTCGAATCATAACGTGGTACCCGAACTATTCGCACGCACGACGTCGTATGGGCGGCGGGTTAGCGGGTTAGCAGGCCGCGGGTCAGCGACGGAGCGTCGAGCAGCGGGCGCGGGGGGCGTCGGGCCGCGGGGCAGCAGCGGGCCGCGGGCGGGCAGCGGGGCAATGAGATGGACAGGGCGGGCCGACGGGTCGTGGCGGGGCAGCGGCACGACCGACGGGCAGCGGGCCGCAGAGCTGCAACGGGTCGCGGCTGCGGCAGGTGGTCGAGGCGGGGAGGCGGCGCAGCGGCGCGGGGCGGCGGGGCGGCGCGGGGTGGCGGGGCAGCGCACGTCGGACGGGCAGCGGGCCGCGGGTGGGGCAGCGGGGCGCGGACTGGGGCAGGTGGTCGAGGCGAGGAGGCGGGGCAGCGCGCGGGGCGGCCGGGGCGGCGCGGGGTGGCGCGGGGCAGCACGGGGTGGCGCGGGGCGGCGCGGGGCGGCGAGGTCGCAGCGTGGGCTGAGATCTCGGCGGGGTCGTCAAGGCGACAGGCGGCGGGGCAAAGGCGGCCGGTGAGGGGTGGCTTCGGCGTCGGCGTGCAGCAGCGGTTCGTCGTCTCGTCGTCGCCGCCGTCGTCTCGTCTCGTCGTCGTCTCGTCTTCCTCGTCGCGAATGAGGGTTTAAAAAAACAGATCTGGAGTACGAATTAGAGTAATTCGTATTCCAGGAGTACGAATTAGTCCACGTTAGATGCACTCGCCAGCGTGGCCTAAATCGTACTCTTGGAATACGAGTTACTATAACTCGTAATCCAGGAGTACGAAAGTTGCTATTTTGTTAATGGTTCGCTTATTTCGTTTATTTTGCTAATGATATTTAATTTTTGGTTTATTTAATTAAAATTACCTAAATTCCTCGTACTATCCCAAGACTCAATCTTTCCTATAGCCCATCGCAAATTTTATTTCATTTATTTAATTTATATATCTACGTGTCCAAAAGACTGTGTGGTCCCCTCTCCTGCTATAAATACCAAGAGACTTGTCGCCATTAGCTAAATCAGCAAACCTCTCTTACACTGTAATAAAGTCTTAGCTTCAAAACAGAGAGCAGCCCACACGGCTAGCATGGTAGCTGAGAAAAGTTCCCAACACACATCTTCTTCGTCTCAGAGTATCAATGCTCACAAAAGCTTCTTTCTTGCACAGATTTCTCTGAGAATTTTAGCCATGGCTTTAACTCTCGCCGCTGCATGTGTTACGCTCACTAGCAAGGAAGTCACTTCTGTTTACGGTATTCAAGCCGAAGCCCTTTACAGCTACACGCCTGCTTACAAGTAAGATTTTATCTGTCTCTCATACGATATGAGGTGGTAAAGTTTCCATCTTTTTGTATGATTAGTTTTTTTTTTTTTTTGCAGGCTATTTTTATATGCGAATCTCATTGCATGTGGATTCTCAGTTCTGTCCCTGTTCTTCCTATCTCTAATCCTCTCAAGGAAGCCATTGAATACGACATGCTGTTTCTATGTCTTCCTCCATGATTTGGTTCGTAACTCATATACCAAGATCTTGAAACAAACAGATGATACGATTGGTGTTTTCTTTATAGTATTTTCTTTTTTCGCAGTCTGTTTCGCTGCTACTGCTCGGCAGCTGCTCGGCGGCAACGGCGATAGGCTACGTTGGGAAATACGGCAACGAGCACGCCGGTTGGATGGATCTGTGCGGGTACTTTAGAAGCTTCTGCAGTAAAATAATGGCGGCGACTTTGATTTCTTACATGGGCTTCGCTGTATATCTGATGCTCACTGTTATGTCGGCGAACAAGTCTCGCATGATGATGGTACGCATTTGACGACGAAACAGATCGAAGATGAAAATTGGCTATGCTATGATTACAGGCAAAAGTGTTCGTCTTTGTCATTTTCTTATCTTCTTCTCATGCTTTTGCTTGTTAATACTATAAACTAAGATTAATAGTGGATTATATCTTGGCTTGCCGGATAATGGTCATAAAATCAGTTAATGGAAAATTTGACCAGATAAATTGGTTTTTTCTTGGAGTATTTTGATAAATCGCCACCGTAATATAAAAAAAAAAAAAATCAATTGCTAAATCATCAGGCAAAGAATCGACAGCTAAAACAAAGAATTTGGATATTCATTCCAACTCCATTTTCCGACATTACTAGAAATCACGAGATAAATCAGTTCAGATTAATAGTTCCAATTCATATTAATAGTTTTGGTTTAAAGTAAACTGAGATTACCGGATAAACATAGGAGAAACCGGAAACGCGTAGTAATATAACCACGTAAACAAAAACCGGATCAAGATTAGATACTGAAACAAGACTGAAGACCGGATCACTGATACCGGATGTGCCACGCTGGACAGAAGCTCAAATGTTGAGACAAGACGAAGACCTCTGACAAGGAATTAATACAAGGCTGATGAATAGAGCCAAGTTAAAGTCTAGTCAAGCTAAAGTAAGGAATAAAGCAAGAGGCACAGTATTACTGCTGCAAAGACCATACAGACCCATTTTGGGTAATTTCAATTAATGCGCTGTCCGGTGGCAGGCGTATCTCACAACGGTTAATGCTCAAAAAGCTTATGAAGCAAAGAGGAAAAATTAGGTGTTGTCCTTAGGCCGATTCGGTTAGTTAGTTGTTCTCAGGGGACTGTAAAAAGCTCTTGAAAGTAGACGGACTGTAAAAACTGTCTAAGTGATGTCTAGGAGTTTAGTTAGCTGAGTATAACCGTGTGGGTTATACTGTATTAGTCTAGCTAAGGAGGTTGTGCAATGGGGGTTGTAAAATCGAGTCTTGTAGTGGTGCCTTCCTTGCAGGGAACAAGGGGGACGTAGGAGATTTATGGCTCCAAACTTCCAGAAACAAATTCGTGTCTTAAAGCAAACACACACGCAGAGATCACATCTTCCATCCGGTTTTGGTTCCAAACTGACCGGCTTGCTTCCGCACAAGTCATATACATAAATAGCAAGCACCGTTATCTAACCTTAACCGGTTGAGAACCGAAAAAGAGACAAGTGTTTATTCACCCCCTCGGAACACGTAACCGATCTTTGACAGACATAGAAGCTAAAAATAAAAACATCTTACCAAAGTTCACAGATGCAATGAATCGAATAAATACACGTAACATCACAAAATATCACCTGCCAAGAAGATCATGTTATGACAGACACACCAAGCATCTCAAATATCATTTGTTTTTATTGTGTTTTGGTGGAAACAATTAAAAACAATATTCACCAAGTTAGTACACAAACGAGATTAAAAAGCAATAAAATCACAAACACTTAAACGGCTATCAATCGTACTTACTATCTCCAACCAACATACATACATACAATGAAAAAGAAAAAACACTAAACACTTACATTGCAGCACATCAATAAATCAATGCCTTGCAAAGACTCCCCAGAATTTCCCGCCACGCCCGATGCTATCGAGCAGCTTCTTAGCACCATTGACGTCAGCCTCGACGAGCTTAGGCAGATAAACTAAAGCCCCGCTATTCGCCATCTGTTTTCGACATTTCTTGGAGCTTACGATCGATCCTAAAACAGCAATGGCGTAACTTTTGTCTGAAATCTTCACAAGAGGATCCAAGGTCTGAACGACATAGACAATTCCCTTCTCTTCTTTCCTAAAAAGCCTTCTATTACCAGCAAAATCCATAAGAACGGACAAAGCTTTCAGAGCTGCCTCCTTCTCCTCGACTGCCTTACTGTCCAACATTTTCACTAGAAGAGAAACACAGCCCATTTCGCCCAACTCTTTTCTTACCTTATTACAGTAGGCAAAATCGCAGATTGAGTTTGCAGCTTCGATCATCGCATTAGTCACTCCACTGTTCAAAACCCCGACTACTCGCCCGAGGAAATCATTCTCCACAAGAAACTCTGCAACGTTGGGACAAGTGGCTAAGGTTCTGACCATACGAACAGCAACTTCGAGGCTTCTAACATCAGACGCCGAATCCCAAAAGTTCTTGACGCTCTCAAGCCCACCTTCGCGGGCGACGAGCATCTTCAGATGATCGTCGTCGCGGACAAGATTACATAAGCAGCCAATCGAATTCTCTTGCGCCAAAGCAGTGCCTAAGTCGCACAGGCCCAGCAAAGTATGGACTGCGTTTTCTTCGAGGAAGCAATCTCTAATCTCTTCGAAGAGGGCAAGGTTTCTCAAAACCCCAGCTGCCAATGCCTGTGAATTTGGCGTCCCTTCTTGGCAGATATCTAGCAAAGCTGCTACGCTGCCCCTTGAGGCCATTGCCCTTGCGTTCTCCTTCGAACTGCTGAGGACTGTAAGAACGAGGCATGACTTTTCCTTTGCGAAAATGCTCCCTGATTCAAGAACGCGGAGGATATTGCTCAGAAGCACCAAGCCCTCGGTCAGTAAGGCGTGCTTGCTTGAATGGGCGGTTGAGATTCTTGCGATGGCAGCGACTGTTTTCTCCTTGACTTCGGTCGAAGAGCTGGAATCTAGTAGGCGAACGAGCACGGGGATAATCCCTTGTGCCACGGCGATCATTACGTTTCTATCGTCTTCTTGCAAAAGCCCTAATAGCATTTCTAGGGTTGAGTTCTTGGACTCGTTTGAGCCAATCTGAAGGCGGGTCATCAAGGTCCTTGCCTCTGCCTTAACTGAAGGGATGATGAATAAGCATATGAAAATGAAGGAAAAAATCAGAAAAAAATAACCCCCTTTTTCAGCGAAATCACATACATTCAAGCTTCAATTTGCAGTTCAAGCTTTCGACTTTGATGCCCAGAACAAGAAATAGTAAAAATCCACTGACCTGACTCTCTCCTACCCGACGGCGCGGTGGTCCTACTATCACCGCCGGACCTTCGGATCACTTCGAGGTCGTTGATGCGTCCGTCGAGCGCCGCGTAGAGAGAGTCGACGAAGTTCTGTGTCCTGAGCTTCCCGGACGGCGGAGCATCGAGGCTGCAGGCGGCGGCGAGGGACTCCGCGGAGGATAGCGTAGCTGAAATCGATCGGAGCACGTCGGCGGTGAGGGAGCTTCTTTTCTGATTTGGGACATCGAACAGCTCATAGAGAAGGTTTTGCAGAGTGGTTAGCTTGGCGGCGATGAGCGACCATTTGGGTCTGAAAGTTTTGACTTTGGGTATCGACTCCGTGGTTAGTAGGTCGAGCGAGCGGTGGATGCTCGTGAGGGTGACCTGCCCATCTTCTTCTTCCGATGAATTCATGGCGGCGCGTGGAGATGGGGCGCGATCGACTAGGGTTGATCTGGTGTTGCGCGCGTGAACAACTGAAGTGCGTGTTTGTTGGTTGTCTTGGGTGACGCCGGAACTCAAGAAAATCGAGGGAGTAGTGGTTATTTGTCGGTCGGCCACGCGCCAAAGATAGAGCGTGGTGGAAACTGAAAGCAACGCGCCGGCGGAGCTACGTCAACGGAGCCAATATCGCCGCCGAGTAGCGTCACGTGGATGTTCAACAGTTGTATTCTGACTGGCGTTGAAAAACAAACACGAGGAATCTCAAACCATAAAAGCCACGTAACATCACTGTTAGGTTGTTTGAGCTTCGAAAAGCCACTTTTTACTACTAAATATTATTATTACAGTACAGCTTTCTAATTCTTGCTTGGCTTGGCCTTCGCTGTACTGTAGTAGTTTTATGGTAAATTGCCAATTGTCAGTCAGCAATAAAAGGTTGAATTTAAACCTTGGGAAAAGGCGACAAAGACCTGCACTCTATTCTTACGTGCATTTAAAACCCCACCATGAATGAGAAAAAAAAGATATTTTAGTTCTCCCAGAATTTGATAGATACATCAATACATGGAACAACTAACTTCCAAGGTACAGTACATATCAAACGGAACTGAATGAATGAGATTTGAAGCCCTGATCAAAAGGGAACTGACAAGAACAACAACACATCTCAATGGTGTTGGATATAGATCGAGGGTATACTTCGTCATAAATACCTCCATTGTCATTCTAAGTGCTTTTCGCGGAGATTGATATTCTGAGCTCTTCGCGGAGTTGTGGGTCGGGGACCTCCCAATCCGTTTGTACCCTCTAAATCTCTTTGTTAATTTTGAGACTTCAACGCTCGCAATGTTGGGAGAATATTCTAGTGAACTTTGTTGTCCGAGAATGTATCCAATTTCAGTTTTATCTTTCATACCCAAAACGTGATTAATTCGGTTATTGGCTATTTTTAGCGATGTGCAGGACTTAGATAAGGATTGAGAATGGATCAAAAGCGTGTGGAATACATATGGATAAGATGGATCGAACTTAGGAATGAAGCTTACTGAATATAGGAAGATTGAAGTACAAGTTAAGATCGAGTCATTGGAGCTTACCAAGTCAAGCCCTAATGGTAACTAACGGACCATCTCACCTTAGTGGACGTTAGTGGAAGTTACTAAGTCGTTGGTGAAGTTTTGCCCAAGTTTGAGCGAGTTCTATGTAACGAGAGTGTCTTTTTAGCCTAGTGTTCGTTTGCAAAAGTCTACGGACTTTGTAGGTTTGTAGGATCGTAAGATTCGTAGTTTTTCTAGGCTTGGTTTTTCCTATCTTTCGATAGTTATTTTGTAATTCATCTTCGTAATGGAATTTCGCCTTGAGGCACGCAACAAGTTTCTGACTTGCTGCAAATTTGCCGCTCGTGTCTATTAGTTTTCTCACTAAGCGCTGTGCGCTTGAGTGTTAGAGTGAGTGTTATCTCAACATTTCAACCAAAACATTCAGTTTACAACTTAGTTTTTACATCCATATTGGGACCCCGTCCACTTCAAAGTGGTATCAGAGCCTACGCTTGACGTTACTAAGCGCTGTCAATCTATATAATGGATCAAGCTCAAAGTATCTCGGCAAGGTTCCAGTGTTAGATGGTTCAAATTATGCCTATTGGAAAGTTCGTGTGCACCAATGCATTCAAATCAATCGATACGCATGCGTGGGAGGCAGTGCTCAATGGTTATACGACTCCAAAATCTCTACCGGACGTTGATGGTGAAGTTGCTGACAAACCAATCGACGAATGGACAGTCCTTGAGAAGAACGCTGCCGAAGTCAACGACAAAGCACTTAATGCCACCTTCTCTTCGGTTGACATCTTCATGTTCAAGATCATTCAAAACTGTACTACCGCAAAGAATGCGTGGGATCTACTTCAGATGTACTGCGAAGGCGATGCAAGTGTGAGGGAAACCAGATTAAGGCTTCTCCTCAACCAGTTTGAAAACCTTAGGATGAAGGAAGACGAAGATATCACCACGTACTTTATAAAGCTTCTGAATCTTGAGCGAGTGTGCCAGTCTAGGAGATCCGTTCTCGAATAAGGTATTGAATTCTAAAGCAGTTCGTACACTAACTGAAAAGTTTAATGTAAAGATATCGGCGGTCGAGGAAGCACACAATTTGGCCAATATGGACTTCAACACTTTGATGAATATTATGAAGAACTACGAGACCAATCTCGACGTCCAAAAGAGGGCCTCTCGCGGCAAAAGTCTTGCTCTAGTCAGTCAGCCATCCAAGGTGCAAAGAGGATGACCCTGACGATGAGGAGAATATGGCTATGCTCGTGAAGAAATTCGCAAAGTTTCTCAAGAAGGAGAATGTGGAGCAAAATGTTGGCCCAACATTTAGGAAAGGACAGAATAGCAAACAAGAACCATCCTCTACTCCGCCGTTCTTCAAACGCAACGCAGTGGAAAGAAAAAGAACGTCGACTGGGATTAAGTAAGATACCATGCGTCCACGGGCTGGGGTCATTATGCCAACGAATGTGTGAACACATTTCGCAAACGTGGGAAAGCGTTTTGGGTGGATCTTTCTGAAGATGAAGATGATGACACGTGTGCAAAGGAGACTAAATCATCATCAGTGACCATCCAGTCATTCTCCGACAACGAAGAAGACGAAGATCACCATATAGGCTTCACTGCGGTAACCGACGTTGAGCCAACAACTGACTCAACATCTGAAAAATTTAGATTATTTTCGATTATGATGATTCAAACTATGTTGATGGGTATTTATGTTTTGATGATGCAGAGTTAGAAACTCACATTTGTGCAGAAGTCCAGATTAATAAAGCCGTGAAGCTGCCGTCCGCGCAATATGAGAAGGAAAATGCCAAAAACTTGGAACTCAAAGCCATCGTGAAAACGCTGTCTGAGGAGAATGAGAAGAGCGAAAAGATGATAGAAAGCCTACTTGAAGGGATGAACAAAATGGATCGTGCCGACATGAAAGGACAAGGAGATTGACAAACTTAAAAAACGAGTCGACGAGGCCGATGAAACATTCACGAAGTTGAACAAGGTTAAATCAACCCTTGATGAGGTACTGTCAATACTGATACTCATGGGTTAGGATATGTTCCACAACCTACTCGTGATTCTGTTATTCGTGATAGACCTAAGTCTTTGTTAAGGAGAATGCCAAACATGTTACAAATGAAAGTAGTAGACTTCGATAGTTCAGAGAAACTATAAGCATGCTGCTAGGAAACTTAAGGATATATCATATAAATGCCATCATTGCATGCACCCTGGTCATATATAGCTGTTCTGCTGGAAACTGAAGGGGGAGATTTCGAAGAAATCTATGTTGGCTGAAATAACATCCCACTCAACATTGAGAAATCAGGGTTGAAAGGTGTGTCTGGAGAAGTTTCAGCTGGCGCTCCTTCAAGTTCTGGTGAACTTAATGCTGTTATGTCAACTAAGAAAGTTTGGGTAGAGAAGTCCATACAAAAATGCAGTGTAGTATATACCTCTTTTCAAGCTAACGTGACAGGTACTTGGTACTTCGGTAGCGGGTGTTCCCGACACATGACGGTTACCAAAGAATTACTAAGTGAATACATGCCAAGGAGTGGATCTGTGACTTTCGGAGGAGGAGCTAAAGGGCGGATTCTCGGTCGAGGCAGGTTAAACGTGCCCGACTTCCCGTGAGCAATTCTTCACGTCGACGGGCTAGTGGCTAACTCAATTAGTATAAGCCAGCTTTGCGATGAAGACCTCGAGGTAAGACTTGATAAAGAATGTTGTGAAGTGTTTAATAGCAATTGCGTGCGAGTTATGGCAGGTAAAAAAGATCAAGTGACAACTGCTACTTAGTCGGCGACAAATCCAACTCGAAGGACGTGTGCAATTATCAAAGGCTGAAGACGAGGTGATCCTATGGCATTACAAACTGGGCCATGTCAACTACAGAACCCTGGAGCAGCTTATCAAACACGAAGCAATAAGAGGCATTCCTAAGCTAAAGGAGTTTGGTAAGGTTGATTGTGAGTCGAGTTTAAAGGGTAAGCAAGTGCATGCTAGTCACAATGTTGACTAACAAGCTGCCCAACATTTTAAAACTGCTCAGTATTTTCAATTAATTCATATGGATTTGATGGGGCCAACGGAAGTAAATAGTATTGGTGGTAGGAAATATGTCTATGTGCTCGTGGATGATTACTCTAGATAATGGATATCTTCCTTATGGAAAAATCTGAATCTTTCGATTTTTTCAAGAATTTCTGTGCCATGATTAAGAACAATTTTTGTGCTCCTATTTTTCGCATTAGATCAGATAATGGTAGGGAATTTGAAAATCAGTCATTCAATGAGTTTTGTGATAAGAAAGGCATCATTCATGAATTTTCATCTCCTAAGACGCCCCAACAAAATAGGGTGGCCGAAAGGAAGAATAGGACTTTGCAAGAAATTGTTCGTGTTATGTTGCAATCTCAGAGTATTTCTAAGAGATTTTGGGCTGAAGCGTTGCATACTGCTTGTCATATATCAAGTCGTGTTTTCTTTAGGCATGGTACTAAGACAACGTCTTATGAATTGTTGAATGGGAAAAAGCCTACTGTCAAGTATTTCCATGTGTTTGGGTGTCATTGTTACATGTTGAATGATCGAGAGTATTTGACCAAATTTGATTCCAAAAGTGACAAATGCATTTTTCTAGGTTACTCTTCGAACAGTCATGTATATCATGTGTATAACTTGCGTTTGAATCTTTCAGATCTGTTAATATTATATTTGATGATGCTACTGATCTTAGCATCATTTCTCCACAAGTTGATATTTCAGATGTCGCACAAGCCGTTGATAAACAGAGGAGAATGCGGAAGCAAATGTTGGGTCAACACAAGACTCAACATCAGTGCCTGAACAGAACACAGAAGCTGGACCCAACGAAGTGCGAAGAGATCCGCATGCTAAGATACAGAAAGACCATCCCACAGAATTAATCATTGGAGATTTGAACGAAAGGAAAACCAAGGACAAGTCGCGCAAGGATTACAAGTAGGGGCGGATCTATTCATGGGCCGGGGGGGCCACGGCCCCCCGAAAATTTTAGAAAAGTTTAGTACTATATATATGTCATATATCGAACTTTGATATATGGAGTTTTTCTTCCATAGCTTTCACATAAGAACACTTGGCATATTGGTTAGTGGAGTAAGTTATTGTACTATAGGTTCAAGGTTCGATTCATCCAGATCTCCATATTAATTTTTGGCTTTCATTTAATAATAAATAAAAGAATATTCGTGGGTTGGGCTGCCCAAATAAATGCAAATACACTCTTGGCTTAATTAGTCATGTTCACAAAATTTTAAAGAAATCAAACAAATCTACAAAAAATATGGTAAGAATAATTCATAATATAATCAGATCAAAGCAATCGTTCACGAATATCAAGCATAAAATAATGTCACATCAATCGAAACCTTCCAATACATTTCTGAAAATCAATCGAGAATTCGCGGAAGGCTACGGGTAAGAATAAAAACAAAAAAGATGGTTTGAACTTTGATAGACATCACGGAATCTCACTTCGGTGTTTTGTTGTTTTTTCGTATGATATTTCATTGTTATTGTTCTAATACTAAATATTATTTTTTTTATGATGATAGGTTTCATATATTCATGGGAAAGTCTACTGCGATTGATAATTTTTTTCAAAAGAAGAGGACAAACGAAGATTTATCTTCTACCATAACTGCATCGTCAACGCCAATACACAGAAATTGAAGACGTTGATCTCCACTCTTTGGAGCGATTTCCGGGAATACGTCGACAAATTTGGGAATATAATCCTAACCAACGGGAAGAGATGCTTCGGACTTATTTGAATCTAAAGGCTATCAACCCATTCTTCAAGAATTTTCGCTGAATAAAAATATTAAGCACCCTCGAAGATTTCAATCTACTTGGTATCAACAATTTCCTTGGTTGGAGTATTCACCGGCTAAAGATAAAGCATATTGCTACTGTTTTATCTTTAATAAGCCATCGGGGTATTCAAATCAAACTGCTTTCACAGTTGATGGATTTGATAGTTGGAAGAAAGTCAAAAATGGAAAAGCTTGTGCTTTTCTGGGCCACATCGGAAAAGACAATATTTCTTCACCACACCGTAATGCTGAAAGGGCGTGTGAGGATTTGATGAACCAACCACAACATATATCAAGGAAGTTGATAATTTCGATGCTCAACAAATTGCACCTAATCGTCTTCGATTAAAGGCTCATATTGATGCGGTACGATTTCTTGCACTTCAAGGAATTCCATTTAGAGGTCATGATGAGCACTCTTGCTCATCAAATTCGTGGTAATTTTCTTGAATTTTTGGATCTCATAACCGGGTACAATGACGAACTTGCGAAGGCGGTTGAGAAAGCTCAAAAAAATGCCAAGTATGCGAGTCACAATATTCAAAAGCAAATACTTCATGTGATTTCTATGAGAATGAAGAATGCAATTCGTGAAGAAATTGGGATGGCAAAGTATTGCATAATTGTTGATGAAGCCGGCGATGAGTCAGAAAGAGAGCAAATGTCTATTGTGATAAGATTTGTGGATACTAATGGACTCATTCAAGAACGTTTTTTTGGAGTTTTTTAGGTATCTGATACAACAGCTCTGACATTAAAAGGCATAATATATTCTACTTTATCCCGCTATGACTTGGATGTCCAAAATATTAGAGGCCAGGGTTATGATGGTGCTAGTAACATGGGGGGTGAATTCAATTGATTGCAAGCTTTGATAGCGATTGTAGAAGAGCTTATTATATTCATTGATTTGCTCATCGGTTGCAACTGGCTTTTGTTTCAGCATCGAAACATGTGATACCTATTCATCAGTTTTACGATAGATTAACTAATATAGTTATTCTTTTTGGTTCTTCATGTAAGCGTAACGACGAATTAAAGCGTGCTCATGCAGATGATATTGCACATTTGATTGCTATTGGTGAACTAGAGACGGGGAGTGGACTTAATCAGATTGGTACTTTACAACGAGCCGCAGATACACGTTGGATTCTCATTTGAGATCATTGACCGGCCTTATTAAGATGTTTAGTGCGGCGTGTACAGTATTGCTTAAGGTTATGGATGATGGACTTCCTTCTCAATGAGCAGAGGCTACATCTGTTTATGATGAGATTACGTCGTTCGATGTATTTATCTTACATCTTATGAAAGATATAATGGGGATTACAGATTTCCTTCGTCAAGCTCTACCAAAGCAAGTCCCAAGATATAATAAATGCGATGGAGCTTGTAGTATCGACCAATAATTTGCTTCAACATATGAGGGATAACAAGTGGGATGATTTGCTAGTAAAGGTAAAGACTTTTTGTGAAGTTCGAAATATTGAAATTCCTGATTTAAGTGCTTATTATATTGATAGACAAGGGTGTTGACGAGGGCGTATTCGGAGAATATCACCATTGAGTGTCATTATCAGGTAGACCTCTTTTATGGTGCCATAAATTCACAGTTGCAAGAAATTAATGGTCGATTCAATGATAATGCTATGGAGTTGCTCGTTCTGAGTAATGCTTTAAATCCACAAAATGCGATAGAGACGTTCAAAATTGGGGATATATGTGAATTAGTCACAAAGTTCTACATGCAAGATTTTACTAAAGCTGAGTTTGAGCAAATGGAGATACAGTTGAAGCACTACGAGTATAACATAGTCAAGTGCAGTGATTATAAAAAAATTTCAACCATTTCAGAACTATGTCAATGGTTGGTGAAGACTAACAAGTCTGTGACGTACAATCTCGTTTTTCGAGTGATTGTACTTATGCTTACTCTTCCAGTTTCTACCGCTACGACAAAACGTTCATTTCCCGCAATGAATATCGTGAAAACAAGGCTTCAAAGAAAAGGATGATTCTCTCTGACGCAGAGAGAATATGCTAAAAGTGTGAGTGTGGAAGCTATTATTCAAGACTTCGAAAATTTGAAAGAAAAAAACATTCCTTTTAGCTAGACTGTTTTTGTGTTATCCCTAGTAATTGTATTTCAAACTACTATATTTTTCATCTTTTCACGGTATATTAATTTTTTAAATTTGTGTTTATATTTATTTTTTTGCGCTGTGGCGGGGTTAGAATCAATTAGGTTGTTGTTAGCAATTGCATGTTGGCTTATGATAAACGTATTTCAATGCGTTTATCGTAGTATTAAATTAGGATATAATAGAGCTCTAGCAATCATTTTATGCATTTATTGGCCATATTTACACATTCTTATATTGAAGGAGCTTACGACGAGTTTCGGGCGAAAACGAGCGAAAACGAGGCAAAACGGTGCAAAAATGAAGAACACTGCCGGGTGTCACGGCAGTGACACCCTATGCACTTGGCCGTGACACCCACCAGAGGCCGAAATAGAAGACACTGGCTATGGTCACGGCCGTGACACTTCTTGCACCAGGCCGTGACTCATAGCAGCAGCAGCATTAGAAAATTCATATCTCTCAATCCAGACCTCGGATTGAGAGTCCCTTTTATCAAAATCAAGACTGGCGAGTCTTCTATCTATGGTTAAAATTTCAGGTCAATCGGACATCGTTTACCCCTCCATCTGAGAGAAATATCAAACTGTCGCAAGGCTGTAAAAGCGTCACGGCCGTGACGCTACTGCACGAGGCCGTGACGAACGGCATTTACGCCCCGATAGTGTCATGGCCGTGACTGATCATGTCCCAGGCCGTGACACTTACGAAAATCAGCATAAAAGTCCAAATTCGACCCAGAAAAGGGAAAACTTACCAGAGATCAATTCCCAACCTTCCAGAGACGAAATTAGGGCGAAAAGAACAGAGAAACACGTCCCGGAGCGCAAGAGACGGATCAACGAAGGATTCACGCCGAATTAACGAAGAACGAAGATCCTTCTACGTTATCTTCTCAGATTCATCAGTAGGAAAGATCATGAGTTCTTCATCTGTATCTTTTAGTTCTTTAGTTGTTTTTCTTTAAATTATGAGTAGCTAAATCCCTTTTGTGTTTGGGATTACATGAACGCTAGGATACTTCGTAGTTAAGACATATATTATCGTGACTTTGTGTTTTTGACTATTTATCGTTCTATGAATATGTTTCGTCGCTTTAATATGTCTATGTGTTGAAGTGATCGTGTGGAAAACGTTTAGGGCGACAGCTAAACAGCGTTTAGGCCGTTCATAGAAGTTAGGATTCGAGTATAGGGCGAAAGCAAATACTCGATCCTCGCCGTTAGTAATTATTGAATTTTAGATCCCCGCGAGCTTTTAGGGCGACAGCAAATTCGCGAGCGGGTAGGAAATTACTGCGATTTAGTCTTAATCACTTAGGAGCGATTTTATTGTCTTAGCCGATACTACCTAGCGGGATTCGAATCCCGAGCACGTCTTTATAATCTGAAAACTCTCGCATCAGTTAGTCGCGTTCTTTGAATTTCTGGTTGATTTAGGAGCGGTCTGTCAGGTTAAGTCGTCAAACAATTTGCGTATTTTATTTAGGTTAAATATCGAGTCGATAGGTCATTACTAGTACTTGATTTATTCCTCGTGTTCGATACTCGTTTACTCACTTTACTACACTACAAACGATAGGTCCACTGCCTATCGCACGTCGGTGACAGTAATTTAGTATTCGTTTTAATTATTACTTGTCGCACTTTTTATTCACACACCACGTGTCGATCAGCTTAACATCACGTTACATCAAATGGATGTTAAGGGTGCGTTTTTAAATGGGTACATTGATAAAGATATCTACGTTGAACAACCAAAGGGATTTGAGGATTCGCATTTTCCTAACCATGTTTTTAAGCTGCCGAAAGCTCTGTATGGACTGAAGCAAGCGCCCGAGCTTGGTATGGTAGGTTAACCACGTATTTACTTGAATTTGGGTTCACTCGAGGTGAGGCAGACCACACTCTTTTTGTTAAAAGAGTCGGTACTGATATTTCAATTGCCCAACTTTATGTGGATGATATTGTATTTGGCTCTAGTCGCAATCAATGCTAGATCAGTTTGTCCATGCCATGAACTCCACTTTCGAAATGAGCATGATTGGGGAACTAACCTTTTTCCTAGATTTGCAGATCAAGCAAAGCAGTAATGAGATCTTTATGTCTCAGGAAAAGTACGCTAAGAACACCGTAAAGAAGTTCGGGTTAGACACGGCAAAGGTAATGAAAACGCTTATGGGGTCTACAAAAAAAGTAAGTAAAGATAATATTGGACAGAAAATTTATCCAACATTATACCGATCCATGATAGGCAGTTTGTTGTACCTTTCAGCTAGAAGACTCGATATTATGTATAGCGTATAAGTCTGTGCTAGATATCAATGTGAGCCTAAGGTTTCCCACTTAAATGCTGTGAAACGTATTCTTCGATATGTGATTTCGTGTAGCCTAGGATTGTGGTTCACTAGATACTAATAAAGTCTTGTAGGCTACAATGATGCTGATTGGGCAGGTGACGAGGATGATCGCACGAGCACAAGTGGCGGCTGTTTCTTCTTAGGTAACAATCTAGTCGCATGGTACAGTGAGAAGCAAAATTGTGTGTCTCTACTGCTGAGTCTGAGTATGTTGTGGAGGGTAGTTGCTGTGCCCAACTAATGTGGTTAAATAGCATGTTGTGTGACTATGGTTTAGAGTGCGAGTCTGTCCTCGTGTACTGTGGTAATCTTAGTGCCATCAACATATCTAAGAACCCTATCCAGCATTCATATACTAAGCATATAGATATTAGACATCATTTCCTGAGAGATATAGTAGAAAAAAATTAGTACGCATTGAGCATATAGACACGAAACATCAGTTAGCTGATGTCACATCGTAAAGGAGTTAGATTTTTTTTCCGAAAATCCCAAACCCATACGCGCACGTAACCGGCTTCCCCTTTGAATTGCGCCTCGCCCCTACGATGCTTGATCAAATTGGAACACGCCTCACACGCCTTGCCCTACTTTCCACACGAAAAGTAAATAAGACAGGACTTTATCGAAGGGGACCAACGGGAATAAGCACCCCCCGATTGGCCGTTCTTTATTATGAACAAAGAATTGCACAAGGAAACACGGCACCGATCAAACCTCGGCCTCGCGTCTAAACTTGATCGAACACAAGCCTAAACTACACCTCAAATTTCCTAGTGTCCCCTCTTTGTGGGATCTTAATCAAAAACCTACGCGCTCGTGAAAACTTCTCGCGACCCCTTGTCGAATTCTACCCAAAAAACGAAGAACTCGGCGTGACTTCACTTCGATGCTCTCCTCAATGCCTTGGACTGATCGAATGTGGTCCTATTTATAGGCCTCAAGCTTCCTTTTTAACTTGGTACAGATTTCCCCAAAAGATCTCCCAATCTCCTTTTCATCTTTCCATATATAATAAATCTTCAAACAAGACTTCCTCAAAGATCTAGAACCTTTTGAACCTAGTCAAAACTCCTTAGACGCTTCCATGGAATTGGTAAGCCGCAGCCCCACGGCGCCCATGGTCCGCGCGCCGCGCGCACCGCGCGCCGCGCGCTGTCAACCCCGCGCGCGCATCTAGACTGGCCCTCGCGGCCAGGCCTCGCCATGTCTGGATCGTCTCGGCCAGCTGGTCCGCCCCTGGCTGGTCTCGGCCCTTGCCAGCAGCACACCGCGTGCGCCGCCGCCTTGGCCTGGTCCCAACCCGACCCCGACCTGGATGGCCCAACCCGACCCGACCCACTCCGTCTTCTGACCCGCTCCGCCTTGATTCGGTCCGACCCGCTCCGACCCGACCCACGGTTCGCCCGTTAGCATCCAAATCGGTTGCGCCATGCCCGGCTCGGCCTCGTCGTTCCGATTATCGCCGTCTCGAACTTCGTCGTTCTAAACGGCCTCCTGAACATCGAACTTTTTCTAAGTGTCGAAACATCAACTTCGTGCCTTAGACTCGCACGCCTTCGCTATTGACCTGGCGAAGACTCAGGCTTGCTGACGTGGCACTTCACGTTTGTGACAGCTGACATAACATCGGATTTTGAAAGGTTTTCGGACCTGAAAAATTCCATATGTTTGCATCAGTCAACATAGCATATGTCAAATTCGATGGTTACTGCTTCAATGTTTGGTTTGATATTCTTCTCTTTCCTGTTAAATGACTCGATCCTTCTTGACTGGTCTCTGAATTAACCTGATCCCCTTATATATAGGCTCTTGGTAATAAGTTCCCTAGGTACACGGCATTCGCGGTGACGATGTACTCTTTGTGACAAAAAAGTCAATCCTCTACGCATATAAGCTTGCTCATAATCCTTTTGCAAGATATAGGTATTTGGTAAAAATTATCCCTAGGTACACGACATTCGCTGTGACGATGTACACTTTGCGACAAAAATCCAAACCTTGATGCTTAGGGAAAAAGGGCATTGCTAAAAATCAGATTAGAGAATAAGGTGAAAGGGCAGAAAATTGTAAGGGTACTGTTTTAAGAGGGTCGGACAGAAAAGTCTAGGATTACGGAATGAGAATGTTTAGCCAAATGTTGAGGCAACATGTGTAATTGTCAATTTGATCATGTTATATTTTTTGTGCTTTCGTTTATGTGCATTAGTTTTTAGGTCAGCATATGTTAGTTTCGTGTGTCTATTTAGATATCTGTCAGATTTACATTAGAACTTCTCGAAGAAAAGTTCGTTACGCTTGTCTCAAGTGCTCATCGTCGACGCCTAAACGGTTAGCCTCGCTCGATTCTACTATTTTGATATGGTATTTCTATATGGTTCATGATAAACGTATTTCGATACGTTTATCGTAGTATTTATTTGGGGTATATAGAGCTTTAGCAATCAATTTATGCATTTATTCGACATATTTACACTCATTTTGATATTGAAGGAGCTTAGGACGAGTTTCGAGCGAAAAGGAGTGAAAACGAGGCAAAACGGAGCAAAAAGGACGAATACTGCCCTCTGTCACGGCCGTGACAGTCCATGCACGAGGCCGTGACGTCCACCAGAGGAGAACACTGCTTGGTGTCACGGCCGTGACACTTACTGCACCAGGCCGTGACCCATAGCAGCAGCAGCATTAGAAAATTCATATCTCTCAATCTAGACCTCGGATTGAGAATTCCTTTGGTCATAATCAAGATTGGCGAGTCTTCTATCTATGGTTAAAATTTCAGGTCAATCGGACATCGTTTACCCCTCCATCCGAGAGAAATACGAAACTGCCGCAAAGCTGTTGAGACGGTCACGGCCGTGACGCTACTGCACCAGGCCGTGACGAGCGGCAGTGAGCTCAATTTTCGCCCCGAAAGTGTCACGGCCGTGACCTATCTTGTCCCAGGCCGTGACAGTGTCGAATTTCACTATAAAAAGCCCAAATTCGACCCAGAAAGCGACACAACTCACCCGGGATTAACCCTAATCACAGAGAGACGAAAATTAGCACCAAAGAACGCAGAATCGCACCCCGGAGCGCAAGAGACGGATCATCGACGAGATCACGCCCAATTTAACGAAGAACGAAGAATCTTCAACGTTCTCATCGCAGATCATCCGTATATCAAGAACATGAATTCTTCGACCTTATCCTTTGTTTCTTTCGTTGTTTTCTCGTCAATCATGCGTAGCTAAATCCCGTTTGTGTTCGGGATTAGATGAACGCTAGGATAATTCGTAGTTAAGACGTGTGTTATCGTGACTTTGTGTTTCTGACTATTTATCGTTCTATGAATATGTTTCGTCGCTTTAATATGTCTATGTGTTAAGGCGATTGTGGGGAAAAACGTTTAGGGCGACAGCTAAACAACGTTTAGGCCGTTCATAGAAGATAGGATTCGAGTATAGGGCGAAAGCAAATACTCGATCCTCGCCGTTAGTAATTATTGAATTTTAGATCCCCGCGAGCGTTTAGGGCGACAGCAAATTCGCAAGCGGGCAGGAAATTACTGCGACTTAGTCCGAATCACTTAGGAGCGATTTTACTGTCTTAGCCGATGCTACCTAGCGGGATTCGAATCCCGAGCATATCTTTATCATCTGAAGCTTCGTATCAGTTTTAAGCGTGTTAATTGAATCTCTAGTTGATTTAGGAGCGATCCGTAGGTTAAGTCGTCAAACAAGTTCGTATTTTATTAAGGTTAAATATCGAGTCGATGGTCATTACTGGTACTTGATTTATTCCTCGTGTTCGATACTCGTTACTCACTTTACTACACTACAAACGATAGGTTTACTGCCTATCGCACGTCGGTGATAGTAATTTAGTATTCGTTTTAATTATTACTTGTCGCACTTTTCATTCACACACCACGTGTCGATCAAGTTTTTGGCGCCGTTGCCGGGGAATAAATTGATATTAGGAACACCGTAGTTCGGTAATTTAGCCATTTTTATTTGCAGTTTTCCTTTTCTTGCTGTTGGCGTTATTTGTTCTTCTAGTTATTGTTATTTTCGTTATTTCTTTTACGGGTCGATTTCTTTTAGTCCAGATACAGAAGTAGATATGGCAGACCATAGAGTACCAGTCCACGAGGAGGAGCCATCACTACAGGATCTCCTCAGGAATGACGCGCTAGGCGGTACTGAGTCGGCGATTGTCATCCCGACGATCGAGAACAACAATTTCGAGCTGAAGCACTCTTGGCTTCAGATGATCTTCCAGACAGCCCAGTTTGAGGGCAATCCCGATGACGATCCCTACTCCCATCTGAAGGCTTATCTGACGGTGACTGACACTATCAAGATCAACGGGGTCTCGGGCGATGCAATTAAGTTGATGCTGTTCCCGTTCTCCCTGAAGTTCAGAGCGAAGGACTGGCTGGAGATGTTGCCACCTCGCTCAATCACTACATGGGAGGAGCTGCGAGCCGCGTTTATCGGCCAGTATTTCCCGCTGACGAAGGTGCTAAGGTTAAAGACAGGGATCTCCCTATTCCATCAGAAGGACTCAGAAAACCTCTACGAGGTGTGGGAGCGATATAAGGCGCTACTGAAGAGGTGCCCGCAGCACGGGATGTCGAAGGCAGCCCAGATCAACCAATTTCACGAGGGGCTCAATGACCAGACTGTCCATATGCTAGACGGAGCCGCAGGAGGAGGACTCGTGAAGCTCAATGCTACCGACGCTTGGAATCTGATCGAGGACTACTCGAGGAACAGCTTCATGAGGGGCAATACCAGGATGAAGACACCCGGTGTGTTCGGAGTGAGCGAGGAGACGGCCACTAACGCTAAAATCGAGGCACTTCAGCAACAAATCGCCTCGACGAACTCTCAGTTGCAGACGGTGATTGGCGCATTACTTCCCAAGTCCGGGCAAACTCAGCTCGTGAATGCCATGGCCACCATCGCCCCGACGCAGCACACGTCTTACGTGCCATTGTGCGGAATTTGTGGCGCAGCCCACGAGACATCAGAATGCCAACTTGGGCAGCCGCTGGAGCACGTAGACTATATGGGCAATTACCAAGGTGGCCAGCGAAGCTTCCAGCCTCGGGTACATCCAAACCTGGCGTACGGGAATCAGAACCATCAGGGCCAAGGACCGCCAGGATTTCAGCCCCGACCGTCCGAATTCCAAAATGGGCCACCACGACAGTACCAGAACGCGCCCGTAGGAGGATCCGACGACATGAGGGAGATGAAGGACATGATGAAGGCACTTCTCACGAATTTCAGTAGCACCACCGCAGCCCACGAAAGCCGAATGACGAAGATGGAGGAGTACATGGAGGCAAACGACTTGCGTGCTCAGAATACAGATGCCTCGATCAAGAGGTTGGAGCAGCAAGTGGGGCAATTAGCAAAGCAAATGGCGGGGCGAAATCAAGGATCACTCCCGAGCTACACCGAGACAAACCCCAAGGAGTATTGCAATGCGGTGACCCTGAGGAGTGGGAGAGGATTACAAGAAGCTCCCACCAAGCAGAATTTAAAGGAGAAAGTCGATTTCGAGGGCCACGACGAGCCAGAAATGGAGGAAAGCAAGGGCGACGGAGTCGAGAAGGTCAAGGATAACGAGAGAAAGACGCGACCATTCGTGAAGCCGTATCAACCAAAGATCCCGTACCCAGCTCGGTTGAGGGAAACTGCACCTGAAAAAGAGAAGGTTCAACCTAAAAAGGAGGAGGCTACACCCGAAATAGAAAAAGCGAGGGAGAATGAGCGGCCACCAGTGATGCCATACCAGCCGAAGATTCCCTATCCAGCACGGTTGAAGAAGGACAAGGACGAGGCGCTAATTGGCAGATTCATGGGTATGTGCAAAGATTTACATATTAACTTACCGTTTGTTGAAGCTATTGCGCAGATGCCCAGTTTCATTAAGTTCCTGAAGGACTTGCTGACAAATCGACGGAAGCTCGAACACGTCTCCACGGTATACCTACGAGGAGAGTGTTCGGCGATAATCCAGAGCAAGATACCGAAAAAGCTCAAGGACCCAGGGAGTTTTACTATTCCTTGTCTGATAGGTGATTTAGTGGTTGAGCATGCTTTAGCTGATTTAGGCGCTAGTATAAATTTAATGCCGTACTCCATGTTTAAGTGCTTAGGATTAGGTGAACCACGACCCACTAGAATGAGTATTCAACTGGCCGATAGATCGTTAAAATACCCTCTAGGTGTTATTGAGGATGTTCTAGTTAAGGTCGATAAGTTCGTTATCCCTGCTGATTTTGTGATCTTAGACATGGACGAGCATGAAAATGTTCCATTAATTCTAGGTAGACCATTCTTAGCTACAGGCGAGACCATGATAGATGTTAGGAATGGAACATTAACATTGACAGTAGATGGTGAAAAAGTTACATTCAATATGGCTGATTCGATGAAAAAGAGCAACGAGCAAGATGATAAATGCTATTTTTTAGATGTCTTTGAGCGCGATTTTCTCTTTCCCGTGCAAGGTTTGTCACAGGTCAGTGAGCATGATAGACACACGATTATGGCAATCGATAAGTGTGGGGAGGAGATCGACGAACCCATCATAGCCATCGACGGGAGCAGCGAAGAAGTTAAGAATAAGAGCCCAGTCGAGGAGCGACCGCCACTAGAGCTGAAACCGCTGCCCGGCGAAAGGCGACACCTCCAAAGTATGGATGTAGGCGAGGGAGACGTAATCGGAAAAGAGGTGTTGTACCTCGACTTCCAGCCACCCTAAGCGAACGGAAGCACGTCCGGCTGAAGACGGTAAACGAAGCGCTACTTGGGAGGCAATCCATGTGTTATCTATCTAGTACTTTCTTTTATTTATTTATCTATGACTATGATGCATATGAAATATATTATTATTTTTATTATCTATGTCTAGTTCCTTTTTACGTTTCATTTCTTTTAAGTTATGTCAGGATATCATGAGTCACGATCCACGACCTGCACGCGTTCAGTCACGACTACTTCACGACCACGTCATCTATTTGTCATGGGAGTCACGCTCTTTCTAAACTCTTTTTCTCTTCCTTCTATTTTTTTTTTACGTTGAGGACAACGTCAGGTTTAAGTGTGGGGAGGGGATTCTAGTTTGAAAACTTACGTGAAAATTTTTAAATTTTTATGACGTATCTCTGAGCTAAAATTTTCGTTAGAAAGGCATGAATTCTTGAACGCTGGCACGAGTTTTGGCGTTTATTTCGAGTTAGTCTGCATTATTATGAATCTTTGCGAGCAATTAGGATATGCATGACTGACCGAATCATGTTTGCCTGAATAGATATAGCACTGTTTTGAGAGTTTCGTACACATAACCCCATTTCATTGTGAGAGTTTGAGCCTGACGAGCTTATGCTCAATTTTTTTCTTGGTTGTGTGACGTGCCTAGTCTATATCTCTCTAGAACTTGCCTGTCTAATGCGTGTTGAACTGTTTTTGGTGTGTTAGTGTAGAAATGACGAGGGCATTAGGAATTAAGTCCAGAGCCAAAACTTCCCACCATGACTAACCCAATAGTTAGCCCCTTTGAGCCTGAGCCTATTCGTTGCGTACCTCATATGATGCCCCTGACTCATATAAGCCTCCAGAAATTATATGAACCCGAATTCGTTAGAATAGAGCAGAAGTCGAACTTGAGAGTTACTGTTCAGTGTATGATTTGGTGTTCTTCTCTGTTATTTGTGAAATGACTCGCCCCTGATTTGACCGTTTTCTGAAATGACCTGATCCCTTTTCATAAGCATACCCATAAACCTTTTGGCAAGATATAGGTTTTGGTAATAAGTATCCCTAGGTACACGTCATTCGCTGTGACGATGTATTCTTTGCGACAAAAGCCGAACCTTGATGTTTTGAGGGGATAAGGGTAGTGCACTAGAGCGTAATTAAGGGGAAAGGGCAGAAAATGAAAGAGAACTGAGTTGACAGGGGGCGGGCAGAAAAGTCTAGGATTTCGGGGCAAGAATGTTGAATCCTGTGCTGGGACGTGTGATTTTCTGTTCGATCATGCTATGTTCTTCGAAATTTTTCGCTTACGTACCCTAGCTTAAAGATTGCATGTTCATTGGATATGCGTACCATTTTATGACTATTTGATCCATATTCTCCCGAAAAGACCCTCAGATTTATGCTTGCCACTTTAAATAGTAGATATGCGATTACCCTGCAAGCCTACGGCAGGGGTTGGACTAGCGCACGAATTTGAGTGATTCACTATAAATTTAGCCTATACATTGAACGACTTGAGCGAATCCTTGTGAGGTATGAGTCTCGATTAGCAGTGCGAAGGAAGTTTAGGTCGACAAGTGCAAGTCATTAGTGTAACATCCGTGATTGTTTGCTTGATTCCTTTTGTGCTTTCTAGCTTTGATGATAAATTGCGAATAATCGTGCCGTTATCTTGATGTGATGCCTAATCTTACTTCTAATTTACTTGAGGACAAGCAAATGCTTAAGTGTGGGGAGGTTTGATAAACGTATTTCGATACGTTTATCGTAGTATTTATTTGGGGTATATAGAGCTTTAGCAATCAATTTAGGCTTAGACTCGCACGCCTTCGCTATTGACCTGGCGAAGACTCAGGCTTGCTGACGTGGCACTTCACGTTTGTGACAGCTGACATAACATCGGATTTTGAAAGGTTTTCGGACCTGAAAAATTCCATATGTTTGCATCAGTCAACATAGCATATGTCAAATTCGATGGTTACTGCTTCAATGTTTGGTTTGATATTCTTCTCTTTCCTGTTAAATGACTCGATCCTTCTTGACTGGTCTCTGAATTAACCTGATCCCCTTATATATAGGCTCTTGGTAATAAGTTCCCTAGGTACACGGCATTCGCGGTGACGATGTACTCTTTGTGACAAAAAAGTCAATCCTCTACGCATATAAGCTTGCTCATAATCCTTTTGCAAGATATAGGTATTTGGTAAAAATTATCCCTAGGTACACGACATTCGCTGTGACGATGTACACTTTGCGACAAAAATCCAAACCTTGATGCTTAGGGAAAAAGGGCATTGCTAAAAATCAGATTAGAGAATAAGGTGAAAGGGCAGAAAATTGTAAGGGTACTGTTTTAAGAGGGTCGGACAGAAAAGTCTAGGATTACGGAATGAGAATGTTTAGCCAAATGTTGAGGCAACATGTGTAATTGTCAATTTGATCATGTTATATTTTTTGTGCTTTCGTTTATGTGCATTAGTTTTTAGGTCAGCATATGTTAGTTTCGTGTGTCTATTTAGATATCTGTCAGATTTACATTAGAACTTCTCGAAGAAAAGTTCGTTACGCTTGTCTCAAGTGCTCATCGTCGACGCCTAAACGGTTAGCCTCGCTCGATTCTACTATTTTGATATGGTATTTCTATATGGTTCATGATAAACGTATTTCGATACGTTTATCGTAGTATTTATTTGGGGTATATAGAGCTTTAGCAATCAATTTATGCATTTATTCGACATATTTACACTCATTTTGATATTGAAGGAGCTTAGGACGAGTTTCGAGCGAAAAGGAGTGAAAACGAGGCAAAACGGAGCAAAAAGGACGAATACTGCCCTCTGTCACGGCCGTGACAGTCCATGCACGAGGCCGTGACGTCCACCAGAGGAGAACACTGCTTGGTGTCACGGCCGTGACACTTACTGCACCAGGCCGTGACCCATAGCAGCAGCAGCATTAGAAAATTCATATCTCTCAATCTAGACCTCGGATTGAGAATTCCTTTGGTCATAATCAAGATTGGCGAGTCTTCTATCTATGGTTAAAATTTCAGGTCAATCGGACATCGTTTACCCCTCCATCCGAGAGAAATACGAAACTGCCGCAAAGCTGTTGAGACGGTCACGGCCGTGACGCTACTGCACCAGGCCGTGACGAGCGGCAGTGAGCTCAATTTTCGCCCCGAAAGTGTCACGGCCGTGACCTATCTTGTCCCAGGCCGTGACAGTGTCGAATTTCACTATAAAAAGCCCAAATTCGACCCAGAAAGCGACACAACTCACCCGGGATTAACCCTAATCACAGAGAGACGAAAATTAGCACCAAAGAACGCAGAATCGCACCCCGGAGCGCAAGAGACGGATCATCGACGAGATCACGCCCAATTTAACGAAGAACGAAGAATCTTCAACGTTCTCATCGCAGATCATCCGTATATCAAGAACATGAATTCTTCGACCTTATCCTTTGTTTCTTTCGTTGTTTTCTCGTCAATCATGCGTAGCTAAATCCCGTTTGTGTTCGGGATTAGATGAACGCTAGGATAATTCGTAGTTAAGACGTGTGTTATCGTGACTTTGTGTTTCTGACTATTTATCGTTCTATGAATATGTTTCGTCGCTTTAATATGTCTATGTGTTAAGGCGATTGTGGGGAAAAACGTTTAGGGCGACAGCTAAACAACGTTTAGGCCGTTCATAGAAGATAGGATTCGAGTATAGGGCGAAAGCAAATACTCGATCCTCGCCGTTAGTAATTATTGAATTTTAGATCCCCGCGAGCGTTTAGGGCGACAGCAAATTCGCAAGCGGGCAGGAAATTACTGCGACTTAGTCCGAATCACTTAGGAGCGATTTTACTGTCTTAGCCGATGCTACCTAGCGGGATTCGAATCCCGAGCATATCTTTATCATCTGAAGCTTCGTATCAGTTTTAAGCGTGTTAATTGAATCTCTAGTTGATTTAGGAGCGATCCGTAGGTTAAGTCGTCAAACAAGTTCGTATTTTATTAAGGTTAAATATCGAGTCGATGGTCATTACTGGTACTTGATTTATTCCTCGTGTTCGATACTCGTTACTCACTTTACTACACTACAAACGATAGGTTTACTGCCTATCGCACGTCGGTGATAGTAATTTAGTATTCGTTTTAATTATTACTTGTCGCACTTTTCATTCACACACCACGTGTCGATCAGTTCATGACTTGCTCCTATATTTTCGTATGCTCAGCCCTCTACATACTATATTTATCTCCACGTGTACACAGACAGTTGTGACTTAGTCCGGAATCATCTCAAATAACACTGTCTAAATTCGTAAAGTTCCCGACGGTTATTTCTCAGTCCACTTACCCATTACTTGCTAAATGCACTGAGTGACCGAGTTAATTTTTTTCGTTGGAACTGTTTAGAGTATTTACTCGTTGGCCGACTTGATTCCTCATCACTTTCACAAACCCTATTTGCATAAGTCGAGTCTCGCTCTCTGAAAATCCTCTCTGCTTCCCTCTGTTACGATATAATTTAGGGTCACCATTCTGTTCTTCATATCAATTTCTTGCTTTTACTGACTGATTTTTGATATGTCGAACTCTCCAAATCATGAAGAAATGCAGAATGTTGACCCAACATTGGGAAAGATTGTTTATGATGTAGTCCCATTTCAGACGATTCCGGCGCCGATTGAAGCTACAGTGCCTCCGTCCCCAAATCGCGGTGAATCGCCGGTGGTGCCGAACCTTTTTGTGAAAAAGTCTCAAATTCTGACGCAGCAGAAACCGAAGTCTCAGCGTCTAACCCGCCTGCTGAGGGCAACCCTTGTACCAAAAGAGACATCGAGGAGGTGCCCCTGAGTGTTCTGTATAACACTCATAAAAAATGCCGACGGGGCCGTACTGAAGAAGGGCCAAACCCTAATCTCAACGAAACCCCGAATCCAGCGCCACCAAAACGGAAATCCCACCTACAGACCCATCTCCGGCGACAGACATTCCAGAGGCAAACCCCAGTATGCCTGCTGGTGCCTCAACTAGCACTCCCAAGAAGCATCGGAGCTGACCACCCACTGAAGTTCCAGTCCCTGTCCCAAAAAGGCGAAGCAGCCAGAGAATTCGGAACTCACAGATGGCGAAAAGGCCAAGAACCAGTGCTCAAGCACGCATAGTTCTGTCGAGTACCCCCACTGTGACATCGGCTGAAACTTCTGAGGACGATTTTGCCTCGTCTGGCGCCACAGTCCCATACCAAGAACCAGACACTGCTTTGCCGTCGACTACATCAAGTGCCTCTACTGAGAAGATCATTGAGTCAACAATGTATGACGGGCTAGATGAAGAGTTCTTGGCTCCAGGTAGGGGTGTTCAAAATAACCGAAAAACCGAAAAAACCGACCGAACCGTAAATTTCGGTTTTTTCGGTTCGGTTTTTTCGGTTTTTCGGTCGGTTTCGGTTTAATGTATAAAAAATTTCGGTTATTCGGTTCGGTTTTCGGTTTTCAGAAAAAAATAACCGAAAAAACCGAAAACCGAATTAGTATAAATATACAATATAATAATATATGTGTATATGTAATGGGTCATGTGAATATAATAAGTACAATGGCCCATTCTTAGTCAAGCCCAAACGTTATTATACATAAAAAATAATAAAATAGAATTGCTCATTGTGTGTGGTGACGAGACGAGAACACACAGCCCCAACCTTATTCCTCCCAAACACCACGCAACCTATTTCCTCCCAAATCAGTGTTCAGCCTGCTTCGGAATTCCTTGGGTAAGTACTACGTAGTTCTTTCTCCACAATCAATCTCAAGTCTCAACTAGGTCGTTTTCGTTGTTCAAGCCGTATGTTATTGTTTGCTATGTCCTATGTGTTTTGGTTATTAATTATGGTGTTTATTTGAATTTAGATGGCTGAAAGTGATGGCAGTGCACCAATTTCATCGTCGGCGGGTTCAATTCCGGTTGATAAAAAACGAAAAGCTATGAAATCTAGATCTATTGTTTGGGAGCACTTTGAGAGATTCACTGATTCTGATGGGGCCACTAGAGCGAAATGCAAGTACTGTACTTCAAGTTATGCAGCTGATTCAAGCGCCAATGGCACATCGTCGTTGAATGCTCACCTGAAAAAATGTAAGAAAAATCCTTACAGTGTTGATACTAGTCAAGGCAGAATTGAGTTTTCAAGAGATCAAAGAAGTGAAACAACAGTTAGTGTTTGGAAATTTGATCAAGAATTATGTAGGAAGGCTTTAGCTAAGATGATTATTGTGGATGAATTACCATTTAGCTTTGTGCAAGGTGAAGGATTTAGGCACTTTGTAACTACGATGCAACCTCAATTTCGGATTCCTTCTCGTGCCACAGTGACAAGGGATTGTTTTCAACTTTTCTTAGAAGAAAAAAAGAAATTGAAGGGTTATTTTGTTGGTATGAATCAAAGGGTATGCCTTACAACGGATACATGGACTTCCATACAAAGAATCAACTATATGTGTATCACTGCCCACTTTATTGATAAGGACTGGAGTTACCATAAGAAGATCCTGAATTTTTGTCCTGTGTTTAGTCATAAAGGCGATGACATGGCACTTGCGATTACTAAATCTTTGATGGAATGGGGTTTGGATAAAGTGTTCACTATTACGGTTGACAATGCTAGCTCAAATGATGTTACCGTGAAGGAAATCTCGAAGCAGCTGAGCAAATGGAATACTAATTTGATGAACGGCCAACATCTTCATATGAGATGTGTGGCTCATATTATCAATCTTGTTGTTCAAGATGGTTTGAAGGAAATCGGTGATTCCGTTAAGCGAGTTAGGCAAGTTGTGAAGTATATTAGACAATCTCCTGCGAGGCTCAAAAACTTTAAGGATTGTTGTGAAGTGGAAAAAATAAAAAGTAAGCGGAGTTTGTGCCTGGATGTTGTTACTCGATGGAATTCTACATATTTGATGTTGAAAACGGCACAAGAATTTGAGAATGCTTTCCTTAGCTACGCCGACCAAGACTCCGGATTAGTCGATTATCTACTTAATCATGTTTGTGAGGATGGGAAAGTTGCAGGTTTATTAATAAGTGACGATTGGACAGATATAAGGCACATGGAAAAGTTTCTCGAATCATTTTTCAACCTTACTTTGAGGGTATCAGGCTCATTGTATGTCACTTCCAATATCCACTTTCACGAAATTGGTGAGCTTGCTTGTCTTTTGAATACTTTAGCCAACAGTGAAGACTTCAATTTAAAAATGATGGCAACGAGGATGAAAGCTAAATTTGACAAGTATTGGGGTGCTCCAGAAAAGATGAACAAGATGATTTTTATAGCTTGCATCCTTGATCCTCGTTTCAAATTTGACTACGTTGCTTTTGTATTTGTGAAGATGTATGGTGAGGAAAGAGGGGAGAAAATGGCGGAGGTAGTGAAGTCTTATATGCATTCTTTATTTGATGAATATAGAAAAGCAAGTAGAAAAATATCTGAGTCGTCATCTAATTCGTCTAGTTGCTTATTGGATGTACCAAGTGTGAATTCCGAAGGTGCCCAAGGAACACGAATACAACAAGAGTACTTGAGGTATAAGGCCAAGAGTGGAAGAGCTGATGCCAAAACAGAATTGGATAAGTATCTTGGTGAAGACACAGAGGCTGAAAACGAAAATTTTGATATCTTAGTTTGGTGGAAAGTTAACACGCCTAGATTTCCTACGCTTGCTGAGATGGCTCGTGACGTCTTAGCGATCCCTATTTCTACCGTGGCCTCAGAAAGTGCTTTTAGTACTGGTGGGCGTGTCCTTGATTCTTTTAGAAGTTCATTGACTCCTAGATTAGTTCAAGTGCTTATTTGTCTTCAAGATTGGATACGGAAAGAACCCTTGCCTGTTAAAATAGAGGAGGAGTTGGACAATCTTGAGCGGCTTGAATCCGGTAAATAACTTTGCTTTTTATTTTGTTATTGCGATTATTTATTCCTATTGTATTTTATATAATTTGTTGTACACTTTTTTTAGATTTGAACATTAATGATGGAAGAGACGATTGAGATTGAAGACTACAGATGACATGCTCGTGTGCGACTACTAATGGAAGAGATTTTGGTTCTCATTTTGTGGTATTGGCGAAGTATTGTGCCTTGTGTGCTTCGTGTGGTTTGTTCTTAAGACTTAAGAGTGTTGGTCTGCTTTTGTTATTCGTGATTTGTGAGCTTTGTCCTTTCTTAAATTTGCTGTCATTTCTAATGTGAGTTATGACTTGGTGTCTGTTAGGCTTCGTGTGTTATCCTTATAACTTGTAATGTGAGTTATGACTTGGTGTGTTAGGATTTGTGTGATCCTTATGACTTGTAGCTTCATAAGTTTGTTGCTTAACATTATTAACATCTTTGTTTGATATGTTGTTTTATGTTTATGATGTTTGGGCTCTAACATTTTTACTACTCCTTCAACAAAATAATTTATATTGTAATTTCAGGTTTAAACCGAAAAACCGAACCGAAAAAAACCGAACCGAATTGTAGAAAACCGAACCGAACCGAATTAAAACGGTTCGGATATCGGATTAGGCATACGCAAAACCGAAAACCGAAAAACCGAACCGAAGTTTAAGAAAACCGAACCGAACCGACCGATGAACACCCCTAGCTCCAGGGGGAGATTCAGATACCGAGCCCGTAGCTGACTTAGATTCCTCTGAGAGTGAGAATTGTGACGAGCCCGGACTAACCGAAACCCTTGCTGCTTGGCAGAAGAGATTGGAGAAGGAAGCGACCGATCGAATCTAAACGAGACCTTCGAAAAGGGCGAGACGAGATGGCCTAGACAACTACTCGCCAACAAGAGTTGGTTCTGAAGATGTTGATGGCGATGTTGATCCAACATCAGGTTTAGACTGGGAGAGTCTGTTGCCTAACATGAGGTTCTATGCTCTACTCAATGAGGAATTGTGGCCATCACTCAACTGAAGGTTGTTGCGCGTTGGAATCCCGAAACATTGATAAGACCGTAACCATGTTTGGGACCTACTGTGGCACAGTGGTCCGGGAGATATTTTCTAACCTATCCCCTAGTCTTAATGATCCTAGTTCTATGAAATATGGGAAGGTTTTTTCTTTAGGGGGAGGTTATATGATTTTGCGGCGCGGGAGCTTAATGAGTTTATGAGGATTCCAAATGTGGAGAGGGGGCAGACATAAAATAATAATGAGGTAGTAAGATTCTTGACTGGTGGTAGAGTTAGAGAGTGGGACGGAAATTTTTCGATCAGCTTCTTGACCTCCCTTTATTCAGTACTGTTTAAAGTGGAGATTTTTAATTAGTGGCCTACTGCTAACGACTCCCGTGTAGCAGAGAATATGGCACATATTCTCTTCGCGCTTGGCGGAATCTTTAGTTAAATTTGGGGGAGTTAGTTCTGAACCAACTTGCGAACCAAGCTGGGAAAATTGGCAAGGGGTCCTTCCGTTTCACTCGGTCATTTATGGAATGCTCGTACGGGGAGGATTCAGACCGTCAAGAAGGGATCAGGTGGTCACTTTCAAAATCCGTTATGCAATCCATGCACCTGTCGGGTCCAAACAAGGTGGTGGCTCTGCCTTGGCGAGCTCCGACACCAAATGCTGGGCTAGATATTGCCTCAACATCAGCCCCTCCGTCCATCTTAGTTCGCTAGCTCCACTGTCTCGAGGAGACCATAGCTTTTCCGACATCGCAGCTGTCAACACTCAAGGATATACGTTCTTCCCAAAAATGGGGAGAAAGTGCAGAAGTTGCGGATCAGGAAGGAGCACAAGCGGATCGAGGTAATGGTGGACAAGTGCAAATGATGACTGATCAAGAAGAAGGAGCTCAGAATAAAGGGGAAGGTGGAACTGAGGAAGCAGCTTGTGAAAAGGAAGCAGAAGCTACAGAGGAGGCAGATTCGGATTCGGACTCAATCGAGAGTCTGAATATTTAGACTTTGGTCTGATGTTTGTGCATGCGTTTTTGTGCATGCCTAATTTGCTTGCTGCTTTTGGGTACTTGCGTGTTTATTTTGCTGGACCACTATGTTATATTTCTTTTGCAGATGTGATTTTAAGACTCTATTCGGCTTGTACTATATTTTAGTACTTTGAATAGTTTTTAATTGCTATTCGATTTCTGTTTACTCTAACCATCTTTTAATGTTTTGTGGTTGAGTAAATTCTGCATTTAGGGGGGGTTTTACTACTTGGTTTTGAGAAGAAAGATAAAAAGGGGGAGATTGTTAATGTTGAGACTTCAACATTGGCAATGTTAGGAGAACATTTTATTCAACATTTGTTGCCCGAGAATGTCTCATACTCAGTTTTATCTTTCATGCCCAAAACGTGATTAATTCGGTTCTGGACTATTTTTAGTGATGTGCAGGATTTATATATGGATTGGAAATAGATCAAAAGTGTATGGAATACGTATGGATAAGATGGAGCGAACTTAGGAATGGAGCTTACTAAATATAGAAAGATTGGAGTAGAAGTTAGATTGAGTCATTGTAGCTTACCAAGTCAAGCCCTAACGGTAACTAACGGACCATCTCACCTTAGTAAACGTTAGTGGAAGTTACTAAGTCGTTGGGTGAAGTTTTGTCCAAGTCAAAGACATATATAAAGGGCACTTCACTTTGACGAAAGAATACGTCGCATAAACAAGAAATTACGAGTGTAGTTTATGCGAATTCTATATCACGAGAGTGTCTTTTTAGCTTAGTGTTCGTTTGCAAAAGTCTACGGACTTTATAGATTTGTAGGATCGTAAGACCCATAGTTTTCTATGCTTGATTTTTACTATCTTTCAATAGTTATTTTGTAATTCATCTTCGTAGTGGAATTTCGCCATGAGGCACGCAGCAAGTTTTCTGACTTGCTGCAAAAATTTACATCTCGTGTCTATTAGTTTTCTCACTAAGTAGTTAAATCATTCCGCTGTGCGCTTGAGTGTTGAGTGAGTGTTACCTCAACATTTCAACCAACATTCAGTTTACAACTTAATTTTTACATCCATATTGGGACCCCGTCCATTTCAATCTTCGAAACAAGCATTGAGCTTTTTGAATCTCTCCTTTAACGCCATCTTCGATGCATTGCTCGAGCTACTGCTTTCCTTCGTCCTTCAGACAAGCTAAGACCTTTGTCCAAAATTGATCTAAGGTAACGAGTGGCATACCGTCGAACTAATCCTTGACGTTTTCTGACCCAATTGTCACCTAGAAGCTTTCGCAACTCTTCCTTCACTTTGTTCTATTCATCAGAAATACGTATTGCATCGCACTATCTTTGTACACTTAGTATTTCTCCTCAAGATTCTATTCCAAAGAAGTTATCGGCGCCAGGAGTCGCCTAGCTATTAGACATGGATTCCGTCTCTGCATCGACCTCATCTGACCCTATCTATACGTTCTCCAACAGCGAATTGAGCGCATAGCTGGAACCGACGAGCAGCTTCACATAATTTGTAACGTACCTCGTGAGTGGGTGAAGCTCACAGTTTTGTACAGGCTTTTTCGAAGATTCCCCTTTAACTGCATTCTCAAACTCTACAAACATCGAATATAGCAGCCTCGCCCAAGCCCTCCAACACTCCCTTAGCCTCTGTAGAGAATCAGACTGAAATTGAGATACCCACAGTAGTTTCTTGTGATTGAATCGAGTTTGAGATAAATCTGTAACGAACGAAAAACAGAATAGAAAAATCGACAAACGATATACGTGGTTCGATCTTTCGATCTACTGCACGGGACCAAGAAAGGTGTTTTATTCTCACTGAGGTGAATCGAATTACAAGCTCACAACAGTTACAGAGCTCACTCTCTTAGCTCACTGTTTTCTACTCAAGCTCACTGAAAATGAAGACGACGATGATGAACAGTAACTTTTCCGCGCCTCTTTTATACTCAGCGTTTAAACAAAAACGCATTAACGATTATGTTAATGTTGACTAGCTCAATGATGACAATAATGTTGATCTCACATTCCAGTCGACATTGTTGGTTGAGAACTGGTCAGCCTTCAGTTTTATCTTTCATGCCCAAAACCTATTTAAATTAATTACGGGGTATTTTTTTAGTATTGTCCAGGTCTTGAATAAGGATAGGAAGGGTTCAAACCGTGTTGAAACCGCGTGGATAAGCTGGAGCGAAAATAGGAGTGCACTTACTAAGAATAGAAGATTTGAAGATCAAAAGAGAATTAGTCTCAAGGAGATATTTTGGGAGAATATCCAGGGATCTCATATCAATTCAAGAGGCAGCCAAGACCTATAAAATAAGAAGATTTCGAGCTGCCATCATTACGACTTTCGAGAGAGCTTTCATGGAGTAAAGTTGAGCGACATATTGAGTGAAAATATGAGCAAACACATATCGAGCTTGAGCGAGTTTTATATATTACGAGAGTCGTCTTTTAGCCTAGTATTGAGCTTTTAGAAGTCGTAGTACTTCGTAGGTTTTTCGGATCTTGTTGATTCGTAGATTTTCTAGGCTTGTTTTTTACTATCTTAGGATAGTTGTTTTGCATCCATTGCTATAGTGGAATTTTGCCCTTTGAGGCACGCAGCAAGTTTTTATAACTTGCTGCACAGATTTACATCTCGTTTTCACCATCTTTCTTTTCTAAGTTCGTTAAATATTCCGCTGTGCGTTCTGTGTTGGCGTCAGTGTTGACCCAACATTTGTTCCAACATTTAGTCACCAGTTTTAGAACTTAGTGTTTTACATCCATATCGTACCGGGACCACTTCAAAGTGGTATCAGAGCCTCCGCTTGACATGACTAAGCGTTTATGATCCTTTTCCATGGATGTTACAAGTTCGAACTACATCGGTAAAGTTCCCGTGTTGGACGGCTCCAACTATGCCTATTGGAAGGTTCGCGTGCGCCAATGCATCAAATCCATTAACGTGCGAGCGTGGGAATCTGTTCTCAACGGATACACTCCACCTCGATCTCCTCCAGATGCTGATGGCGAAGTCGTTGACAAACCGATCGAGGAGTGGACCATTGCTGAAAAGAATGCGGCTGAGTATAACGACAAAGCCCTTAATGCCATTTTCTCTTCGGTGGACATATTCATGTTCAAGATCATTCAGAATTGTTCAACGGCAAAGAACGCGTGGGATCTACTTCAGAGGTATTGTGAAGGCGATGCGAGTGTGAGGGAAACCAAACTACGGTATCTCCTCAATCAGTTTGAAAACCTCAGAATGAAGGAAGACGAGGATATCTCCACATACTTCGGGAAGATTCTGACGATTTCGAGCGAGTGTGCTAGCCTCGGAGATCCGATTGCTAATAAGGTACTAATTTTTAAAGCTTTACGTACGCTAACTGAAAAGTTTAATGTGAAGGTAGCGGCGGTCGAGGAAGCACACAACTTGGCCAATATGGAGTTCAACACGTTGATGAACATCATGAAGAACTATGAGACCAACCTCGAAGTCCAAAAGAGAGCTTCACGTGGCAAAAGCATTGCTCTAGTCAGTCAGTCATCCAAGGTGCAAACTGAAGTTGACCCTGACAATGATGAGGATATGGCTATGCTCGTGAAGAAATTTGCAAAGTTCCTTCGTAAGAAGAATGTCGAGCAGGATGTTGGCCCAACATTCAGGAAGGGCCAGAATGCCAAAGCAGAACCTTTGTCTGCGCCACCGTTGTTCAAACACAATTCTGATGGAAAGAAGAAGAACATCGACTGGGAGACAGTGAGATGCCATGCGTGCTCGGGCTGGGGTCATTATGCCAACGAATGTGCCAATACAATTCGCAAGCCCGACATAGCTCTTTGGAACGATCTCTCCGATGATGAAGATGATGAACCATGCCCAAAGGAGTCCAAGCAATCATCAGTGACCATACAGTCCTTTTCAGACGATGAAGAAGAGGAAGATCAACAATTCGGCTTCACCGTGGTAACTGATGTTGAGCCAACATTTGACTCAACATCTAAGAAAAGTATCATTTTTGATTATGATGACTCAAACTGTTTTGATGGGTATTCTAGTTGTGATGAGGCAGATTTAGAAACAGACGTGTGTGCTGAAGTCCAAATCAATGAAGCCGACAATATGTTGTCCGCGCAATATGAAAAGGAGAAGGCGATGAACGCGGAACTGAAAACCGAGGTTAAGAAGCTGACCGATGAGAATGAGAAGAGCAAAAAGATGATTGAAAGCCTACTTGAAGGGATGAACAAAATGAAAGCTGTGTTGACACGTAAGGACAAGGAGATCGACAAGCTTCAAAAGCGAGTCGACGAGGCCGATGAAACTTTCACGAAGTTGAACAAGGGTAAATCGACCCTTGATGAGGTATTATCCTTAGTTATTTTTGATAAGCAAGGTTTTGGGTCTAATTCTCTGCCTAATAATGCTTCAGATTCTGTTGTGCATGATAGACCTAAGATAGATTTCGTTAAGGAGAAAATCGAGCATGTTGCGAATGAAAGTAGTGATAATTTGGTTGTTAAAAAGGGTCCTAAGCATGCTGCCAGTAAGGATAGACGATTTAAATGTTATCATTGCATGCAACCTGGTCATATTAAACCATACTGCTGGAAGTTGAAGGGGGAGATTTCTGCCAAGAAATCGATGTCGGCTGGAATGTCATCCAACATCTCACTCAACGTTGAGAAATCAGTGTTGAAAGATATGTATGGAGAAGACTCGGCTGGCTCACCTTCAAACTCTGGGAATCCAAATGCTGATTTGTCATCTAGAAAAGTCTGGGTAGCGAAGTCCGTGCACAAATGCAATGTTGTATATACCTCTTTGCGAGCTAACGTGACAGGTTCTTGGTACTTCGATAGCGGGTGTTCCCGACATATGACGGGTACCAAAGAGTATCTAAGTGATTATATACCTTTAAGGAGTGGATCTGTGACGTTTGAAGGAGGTGCTAACGGACGGATTCCCAGTCGAAATGACCTCGAGGACGTGTGCCAACTATCGAAAGACGAAGACGGTGTCATACCTCGGCATTACAAACTGGGCCACATTAACTACCGAACATGGGAGCAGCTTATCAAACATGAGGCGATCAAAGGCATGCCGAAGCTTAAGGAGTTTGGTAAGGTTGGGTCATGTTTAAAGGGTAAGAAAGTGCATGCTAGCCATAATGTTGATCAACATGTTACCCAACATTTTAAAACTGATAACTGTTTTCAGTTAATATACATGGATTTGATGGGTACGATAACGGTAGGTAGTATTGGTGGGCGAAAATATGCTTATATGCTGGTTGATGACTTGTCTAGATTTGCATGGATATTTTTTAGGGAAAAATCAGAATTGTTCGATTTTTTCAAAAACTTTTGTGATATGCTCAAGAATGATTTTCGTTGCCACATTCTTCATATTAGGATTGATCATGATAGAGAGGTTGAGACTCAGTTATTCTATAATTTCTGTGATGAAAATGGTGCTTTCTTGAATGACTATATTGATAAATATATTTATGTTGAGCAGCCGAAAGGATTTGAAGATCCACATTTTTCTAATTATGTTTTTAAGTTGCAGAAATTGCTTTATGGTCTAAGGCAGGCTCCTCGAGCTTGGTACAGTAGGTTGACTATGGTCCTACTTGAATTTGGGTTCGTGCGAGGTGAAGCCGATCGAACACTCTTTGTAAAAAGAGTTGGCTCTGATATTTTGATAGCCCAGATTTATGTAGATGATACTGTTTTTTGCTTTAGATCTCAGTCTATGATAGATCAATTCGTACATGTTATGAATTCTACTTTCAATATGAGTATGATTGGTGAACTAACATTTTTCTTAAGTCTACAGATTAAGCAAAGCAACGACATTATTTTCATGTCCCAGGAGAAGTACGCTGAGAACACTGTGAAGAAATTTGGGAAAGATACTGCCAAGGTAATGAAAACACGAATGGGTTCAACTCAGAAGGTAAGTAAAGGTAATGTTGGACAGAATGTTGACCCCACATCTTATAGTTCCATGATAGGCAGTCTATTATATCTTTCAGCGAGTAGACCCGACATTATATATAGTGTATGCGTATGTGACAGATATCAGCCTGAGCCTAAGATTTCTCACTTAAATGCCGTTAAACGTATACTTCGACATGTGAGTGGTTCGTGTAGTCTAGGGTTATGGTTCTCTAAAGATACTAATATGAGTCTTGTAGGCTACAGTGATGCTGATTGGGCAGGTGACGAGGATGATCGCAAGAGCACAAGTGGCGGCTGTTTCTTCTTAGGTAACAATTTTGTTGCATGGTACAGTAAGAAACAGAATTGTGTGTCTTTATCTACTGCTGAGTCTGAGTATGTTGCTGCCGGTAGTTGCTGTACGCAATTAATATGGTTGAATAGCATGTTGTGTGACTATGGTTTAGAGTGCGAGTCAGTTCTCATGTATTGTGATAACCTTAGTGCCATCAACATATCTAAGAACCCTATCCAGCATTCACGCACGAAGCATATAGATATAAGGCATCATTTTCTGAGAGATATGGTAGAGAAAGAATTAGTGCGCATTGAGCATATAGACACGAAACATCAGTTAGCTGACATTTTCACGAAAGCATTGGATTTTGAAAGGTTTTCGGACCTGAAAAAGTCCATAGGTTTGCATCAGTCTGTCTGAATGTTGGTCCAACATTTGGATCAACATAGCAGAAGTCGAACTTGATTGTTACTGCTTTGATATTTGATTTAATGTTCTCTCTGTTATTCTTTGAAATGATTTGACTCACCTAGAACGTTCCCTGAAATGACCCTCTTTCAAAAAAAAAAAAAAAAAAAAACAAAAAAAAAAAAACAAAAAAAAATTAATAAAAAAAATAATAAAAAATCGTGATCCTTTTTCAAGATACAGGTTCAGGTAATAAGCTTCCCTAGGTGCACGGCATTCGCGGTGACGATGCACTCTTTGCGACAAAAATCCTAACCTTGATGATAAGGATCTTATTAGGGCTGTGCATAATATTACGAGTCTATATTGAGGTATGTAGGGCAGAAAATGAAAGGGAATTGATTTTAGGGTGTTGAACAGAAAAGTCTCGAATTTCAGAGTAGCATGTTGAGTCTTATGTTGGGGCAACATATGTGACTGTCAGTTTGATCATGCTATATTTTTTTTTTTTTTGCTTTCGTTTATGTGGATTAGTTTTTAAGTCAGCATGTGTCAGTTTCGTGTGTCTAGTTTAGATATCTCTCAGAATTGCATTAGAAATCCTCGAAGAACAGTTCGTTACGCTTGTCTCAAGTGCTCATCAGTGTCGCTTAAACGGTTAGTCTCACTCGATCCTATTATGACTTTTGACTTGGTATTTTTGGTTGAATCATGATCTGGATTGCTCCTATATTTTCACATGACGATTCCTTCATATACTATTTTTAGCTCCATGTTTACTCAGACAGGTTTGACCTAATTCGACCACATGCTCAAACTGTCTAAATGCTCTTCATTCCAACGATTAGTTTACTTCACTCACTTACACCACGATTTATCCCTATTCTGAGTGACCGTTTTATTTGTGCCGTTGGATATTTTTTTTGGTTCGACTTGGCTCTCATCACTTTCGCATATCCTATTTCATAGTTCGACCTTGACACTGAAATTATCTTTGATTACTTTATGGCGAACTAACTTGTTTCTGAGTCTCAGAATGTTGGACCAGATGTTAGTCCCACATTTGCCTCGACATCTGCAAGTTGGCTAACAGAGAAGTTCTCTGGGTTTTTTTCTTTCTTCCCAAAAAGGGGGAGAAGGTTGTGCAGATAAAAAGGGGGAGATTGGTGTCAGGGGGAGCATAATAAGGAGCCGAACAAACAGGGGGAGCTGACCAAGAAGGAGAAGCAGCCGAGAAAGCATCAAAAGGAAACTCCATACTTCATTGAGAGTGAAGCTCTGATCCTTTCTATTTTTGCATGCATAATTGATTCTCTGATTTTTTGTTTTTACTATGTGCATGCTGATTTGTTTTCTCCGGTATGTTTACATGTTTGCCTGCTTACTTGCCGAATATATTTTGCAGATGTCTAACTTTAGACCTTGTTATGGCTATGTGCTATTTTCGTAGTACTTTGAATAGTTCAATCGCTATTCTATTTTCGTTTACTCTAACCATCTTTTAATATTTGTGGTTGAGTAGATTTTGCCTTCAGGGGAGTTTTGGAACTTTTAATTCTGCACGGGTTTTGGGAAGAAAGATAAAAAGGGGGAGATTGTTAATGTTGACTAGCTCAATGATGACAATAATGTTGATCTCACATTCCAGTCGACATTGTTGGTTGATAACTGGTCAGCCTTCAGTTTTATCTTTCATGCCCAAAACCTATTTAAATTAATTACGGGGTATTTTTTTAGTATTGTCCAGGTCTTGAATAAGGATAGGAAGGGTTCAAACCGTGTTGACACCGCGTGGATAAGCTGGAGCGAAAATAGGAGTGCACTTACTAAGAATAGAAGATTTGAAGATCAAAAGAGAATTAGTCTCAAGGAGATATTTTGGGAGAATATCCAGGGATCTCATATCAATTCAAGAGGCAGCCAAGACCTATAAAATAAGAAGATTTCGAGCTGCCACCATTACGACTTTCGAGAGAGCTTTCATGGAGTAAAGTTGAGCGACATATTGAGTGAAAATATGAGCGAAACACATATCGAGCTTGAGCGAGTTTTATATATTACGAGAGTCGTCTTTTAGCCTAGTATTGAGCTTTTAGAAGTCGTAGTACTTCGTAGGTTTTTCGGATCTTGTTGATTCGTAGATTTTCTAGGCTTGTTTTTTACTATCTTAGGATAGTTGTTTTGCATCCATTGCTATAGTGGAATTTTGCCCTTTGAGGCACGCAGCAAGTTTTTATAACTTGCTGCACAGATTTACATCTCGTTTTCACCATCTTTCTTTTCTAAGTTCGTTAAATATTCCGCTGTGCGTTCTGTGTTGGCGTCAGTGTTGACCCAACATTTGTTCCAACATTTAGTCACCAGTTTTAGAACTTAGTGTTTTACATCCATATCGTACCGGGACCACTTCAGATTATCTAACTAATCCAACAGCTCTCGCCTTGCATAGAAGGAATCGCTGTTAGCTCTGACGTCTTTGTTAGTTGATAAGCGGTCGACGACTTCAGTCTACTTCTATCGACGACTTTCCTAACTTGGTTTATATTTGAACACTTCGATTCTCTGCTGCTACTTCGAGCTCCATTCACCCAAGTCAGCTTAACTTCTTCATGATTTGAACTTGTTCCTCACAGCCTCGTTACACACCATATCACCAGCGTCTTCGTCCATGAACAAGCCTGCAAATCGAGCAAAACCCGGGACAACACATCGTACATATCGCGAATCCTGAACAATTTCTACGCAGACCTCCTACCAATAGAACAGACTCTACGAAGTTCAGCCACTGCATAACGCAAACCCTTCGACGTCTCCAAGAAGCAAACTACTTTACACAGTTCTGACACTGTAAAAACCGGCTCGCACAAGTGCTTTTCGCTCGACAACAGCCCTCTAACCCACGTTCTTCACGGCGTAAACCCACTTCCTCATTTTATCATCCAACGACCTCCAATCAATCTTCTGAACATCTTCGATGCTCAGCTTTTCAACCCTGAGAATGGCCATACACTCATCAAGGACGTCGCGGCTAACGCTGCAATACACCTCGCAACACTCCTTTTCGTAGCCCGTCTTGATCATCCGAACTGTGATCCCTTTAAGCTCATCCACTGCCTCGGAACGAATCAACTCAATAGCCACCGAAGCTCACACCTTTGCTACGGCCACTGCCACCGTACCTCACACTGCTCACCTCTCACTCCCTTTCATCATCGTTCAAAAGCTCAGTTGCAGCAATCGCAGTTGCAGCGGCAGAAGATGAAAGTGAAGATCGGTGAAGCCTGTCCTGATCCAGTGGGATCGTAATCCTGATTAGGATATGACGAAATTCATCCTCAAAACGGATTTCATTGCCAGCTTGACAGCAATGTCCACGCGCTCCGATGCATCGGCGGGGAGCTCATTCAAGTCTATTTCGTCCATCAAATTTATGTTATTCCCAGTGTGCCGAGCGTTAAAACTGTTCCTATAGCTGCTGTGCTGTGACTGCTACTATTGTTATTACCATGGTTAAGGAAGGAAGAGAGAGCCGAGAGGAGATTGTCGAAGGCCTAGAAGATCATAAACATGTCGGAAGTGTTGGTCAGAGATTGCACGATTCGCTGCGCGGTCGCGAGCACCTTATCTCAACTTCGACCGTAGTCGCCATCTTCTTCGCTCGCCCTCTGTGGACTGCCACAGAGACGACCGACTGATGAAGAAGCTTAGGGCTGTCCAATTGGGGAAGACGAGGTAAGAAAATTTTGGGAAGTGTGTGTTTGTCAAAAAGCGTGAGAGTAAAGTTAGACTGATCTTCTCTTCCTTCCACGCAGCGTCTTCCTCTTCGATATCGGAAGGCCAAACGGGTCGGGTGAAAACGAACCGACATTTACAATCGGATCTTGTTTGACCCATTTCAGGCAATGAATCCGAATTCAGGTGTGAGCCAAGAACAAGGAATGGCATAGATCATTTACAGTTAACGCACAAAAGTAGTTCAAAGTACATCAGAAAGCTACATATAATCATAACATTGAAGGAAGGATCGATCATCATGGCGATAAGAGTGTCTTCCCAGTTCTGTGATCACCGCAAGAATCGGCCTGAACTTGAGCAGCGTACTGCAGATTCCATAGAATGTCTTCCAAGGACGGGCTAGCAGACGACTCGGGAGATATACAGTTGATCGTTAACGAAACGACGATGGAGAGCGATTCTTGAGAGCTCGAAGAAATGACCAAAGGGTCGATCACCCGCCTCTGACCGTCCGTATTCGTCAAAGAAACCTGAAAAAAAAATTGAAGAGAGATGATGGAGTTTTCGTGGGAACGAAAAAGAGAAAAAGCTGGTCTAGAATCAAGTGATACTGATTGGTTAAGCTGAGACCATTTCGTTGAGCAAGAACGATTCTTTTCTTGCGCGAACTGCTGGGCCGATGAGGGACTCTAATAGTATCAGCCCAAAGCTATAGATGTCGTCGTCGTTCTTTGCATCCCTGGAGATGAAAGAACGAGTGTATGCTCTTATCGTATTGGAACAGAAATTGAAGCTGCAATGCCTCAAAGTGCTCAGAAATGAGGATTTTCTTACCATGATTTGAGGCCATCTTCTGCCTGGATAAAAGCAAGAGAGTTAGCTTCGGTAGATTATTTCGAATCGCATAGAGCATGTAAGAGTTCTTTCTTACAACATAACACACCTTGTCTTTGTCTGTTTCTTGAGCCACAACAGACAAACCGTAATCGCTCAGTTTTCCCATCCAATGTTCGGTAAGTAAGATATTGCTAGCTTTGAGGTAGTTGCTGAAGAATCCAGGGATTATCCCAGTGTGAAGAAAATGCACTGCTTTGGCCACGCCGATTAGAATCGCTAGTCTATCTGACCATTTGAGGACCTTCCCTGAACTGTTATCTGAGAAGATAGATACCGAAAACTCAGTCATTACATGTGAAATATATCAGCAAAAAGCAGTCAATTTTCAGGTTCGAAGACTCACCAGAAAGACGAGCTTGGTAAGTCCCATTAGGTACGTATTCGTAGATAAGGTAGACTTTGTTAGCGCCAGATTCGTATTTCTCCTCGCTTTCGATGCAATGGCCCAAGAGACAAACCAAATTAGTGTGCCGAAGCTTCGCCAGCAAATCGAGCCTGAGTTTGAGATTACGAATCGTGTACTTTCTTGACACTGTAAGGCAACGTATGGCTACTTGGTCGCCATTTTCGAGCCTTCCTTTGTACATCTGAGAGAAGACAGGGTTGTCAAGGCACAAAATTTTATGACATAATACTTACACTACACGTAGACAACATAGTACTATATATGACCTTCCCATTTGAACCTTCACCAATCAAGGAGGACTTATCGAAGTTGTTGGTAGCGGCCTTTAGCTCGTCTAGCAAGAACGGGCGATGAGGTGGCATACCGCTCGAGATTAGCTTTGCTGTATCAGACATAAGCCCTGAAAGATCGACGAACGATAAAAATCAAATCTTGCCAATCCCTAAAAGGATATGAATACGTATATCAGGTGGAAGGAATGAAATTTGAGAGCTTACTCATATCTGTTAGAATCTCTGAAGTGAACCCTGCGACTGAATTTTCTTGCGCTGATTTGTGCAATAAGTGCTGCTCTGACGTCTCTCGGGGCCAATATCTTCGACACAATACAACAAATCCAAATGCAAGAATGCCCAACAACAGAGCAGTTCCACCTATGACACCGCTTAATATTACCACATTCTTCTTCGTTACAGATTTCTCCTTAATCTCAGGTTCTTTTTCTGTGCAGAAAGTCTCGGGATTCTGATGTTCTTGATCGTCCGATAAGCAGTTTCCTCCGAAGCTAACGGTTCTGTTCTTTACAGTACCGCTCAGACAAGAAGGGAGTGAACCACTCAATCTATTGTTTGAGACATCAACTGACTGAAGCTTAGCACTGCAAGTCGTGTGCATAGCGAGAGATCCCATCAATGCGTTCGATGATACGTTTAGCGAAACGATACTGGGTAATGCGAAAATCTTTTCTGGCAATGGCCCTTGAAGAGCATTAGATGACAAGTCAAGCTGCTGAAGCTGATTCAGACTCCCATATTGTTCTGGGATTTTCCCAGTTAAAGCATTGTTGCTTAGAACAACAACACTCACTTGTTTCGGCATACTAGGGAGTTCGGAAGCTAACTTATTGTAGCTGAAGTCAAGCCATTGCAATCTATGCAACTTACTAAGATCAGAAACCTTACCATAAATCTCATTGTTTGATAGGTTAATATCGATCAAAGACGTAATACTCTGTATCGAGGGCGGGAACTGACCGCTAAACCTGTTATTTCTCAAGCTCAAGCTTGTAAGATTTGGCAATGAATCAAACCAATCAGGCAAAGTACCATTCAAGAAATCGCCATCCATCTTAAGCGTACTAAGTTTCACAAGCCTTGACATTGTCTGCGGAACATCTCCATGCAAGAAATTCCAACTCAAATCAAGGTATTCAAGAGATTGTAGCCTGTGAATCTTATCAGGGATTGGGCCCCACATGCCTAAGGAGACAAGGCTGAGAACTCTCAAGCTGTTGAGCCTGGTCAAGGTTGTAACAAGCGAGTCCATGGAGAAATTCTGAGACAGAGTTTGGTAAGGTATTGGATATCCATTGAAGTAATCAGTACTAGGCCTCGACTGTTTATCGCCATATATTCTGATCTCAGTGACAACGTTGTCTTGGCATGTGATGTTCACTTGTGGAGACGATGAAGAACAGAGATCAATCCCAGGGGTGGCCCACGAATCTAATTGAGTTGGGTACTCCAAGTGTTTCCTTAGCTGCAAAAGCACTTGAGTCTGAGAGGATTGGAGCTGATGAGTACGGCAGATCAAGAAGCTCCATGAGAAAATGAGACAGAGAAAGAACCTCGAACTTCCCATAGCTTTTACGCTCAGTCACTGTAAGAACTATTTGATGGATCACAGAATAATACGGGAAAAAAGCACCTTTTTTTTCTGCGAACTCCAAACCCCACAAGCTCATGCCAACATCATAGTCTCGTCATTCATGCAGGGTGGAAGTTAAGAAACCATACATCGCAGAAAAGGCTTCAGCTGAGTTTGGAATCTCAGTGAAGAGCTATAGGGGGAATAAAACTCGGAGAAAACACACAAACAGCAAGGATTTAAAGTAAGGGGCGACAAGTCTTTATTTTTCTTGGAAAAGGCGATCAGTGATGGCATGGCATGGCATGGCATGTGGTGTTTTTTCTTGAAAGTTGAAAAGAAAATGGTTTCTTTCCTGACAATAATGGAGTAAGATTCGTGGTCGTAGCAAGTTGGACTTGGGAGGTTGGTATAATTTAATTCTGAGACCATGTTGATGCTGTCTGCAAAAGTCAGTGGTATAGTGAGTTGGATGATGAGGAGGGGATCAAGATTTAGTGGCCAATTATTTCGACGAGCAATTTTGGAAGTTAATCATTTGTATTATTTGTATTGATTGTTAATTGCATGAAAAAAGGAGACCCTTTTGAAAACATTGGCCATGAGACGACGTCGGTGCAGACATGTATGGGGTCCTAAACTTGATGGCCAAAAATTTTCTAAAATATAATCATATGACATTGATGGGGAGTTTTAATGACTTCACACCTACCTCTAAAAATGGATGACTGTTTGAATTATGCGTTGCTGAGAGGCAAGAAAACAGCACTAATACACACCGACTAGTTAGATTATTTCTGCAAAAACTTCAAGCAAGAGGTAATAAATCTACGGTGTAGGTGTACACTCAAGGCAAGGCACTAAAATTGATCCCTCGCATAAAGTAAGAACTGCTTTGGGAATAAAATGGCGGGTTATGGAAGAAAGTGCCATAGCACTTAACATTTCATGCACATCAAAGAATTGTGATTCTGCCCTAAAACTCAAGAGATCTCAAGAAAGCTGGATCGGCGTGTTTATATAGAAGACGCGGTGCAAAACTCGGTTTGAACTTTGAAGAAAAAACAACGAAGACAACAGCGTCTTCACACAGTGCTATCTTCTTCTTTGCCGAAGTCTCTTGATAGCCATGAAAGTTACGGCTGTTGATAGCGAGTACCTGGAAATAGAATGCAAAAAGCTGTTAACTTCACAAAAAAATTGGAAGGGCTGGCTGAAAATCAGAAAACAGGGAGATCATAGAAAACAAAGATAACCATAGGGAGTATGCTAGGAAATTGAATGGTAATGTATGACAAATTGACAATTGAAAGATAAGTACCAAGTTAATGTGTAGTTGAGATGGTCTTGCGGCATAACTGAACTGCGAATCAGTGTATTAGCGTCTTTAGGTATAGGGTATGGGCTGCTAGGATTGACATTGTCGTTGATATCTTCTACGTATAATGTTTCCTCTGCTAGCCCACAAGCACGGGCAATTGCTGGAACATCTACATAAAACCATTGACATGCCTTGGGATCATTAGCTGGGACGAATATACTGGGCTTTTCGCTGTCTCGTGCGACTCCACTGACCGTAATGGAGTTATCGGCTGGAACAGTATCCTGCAAAAAAGCGAGTAAATTCAACTTCAAGTCATTGCATCGGCGAAGCTACTAACTGACAAAGTATAGTAACGACCTCAGAAATCTCTGAATTACTTGTCCAAAAGTGCCACCAGGGAGGTTTTGTGCCCTTTTGAACGACGGCAGGTGAATTGGCTGGCTTCGTATTGTGCTGTAAGGCGTTTAATTCGCTATCTCTCCAACTCCTTGGTACCCATCCTCTATTGACTAGAATAGGTGTGGGTATACTGTAAAGATGATGGCAAATGATGATGCCTGCTAATGTACTAACTTAACTACTATATTATCCCTAGGGTGAAGCATACTCATGAAAGTTTACCTTTCAGTATCCCCAGGGATAGGAAGAAGAGGAGTTATGATGTAATAGCCATTTTCGGTAACCCCAGAGATACTCCTTGAACGTGGGCCTATGTATATCGATTTTTTCTCATCAAAAACTCCTTTGCACTTCACTCGTCTGAATTCAAGGGCATCCAAAGAGTTTCTGGATTGTAGAAGTTCATCTCCAATAAGTGGTTCCATTTCTAACCTATTTTTCCGGTACTCAAGCATCTTAATCTGCATATGGATAAAAAAAGTAATGGTACAGTGAAAGATCAAATAAGAGCATCTATGCCTTTTCAAACGCATGCTACTATCTCCTTAGCTGGATATTGAACTGTGACTTGGCGCAACTACACTGACTTAACAGAACATGCTATGAAAATCCTAAACAAAAAATCAACAATAAATTTTAATTGGGAAGGTCCGGAAAACTATTAGAAAGTCAAAATTTAATACTTTGATACTCATCATCATACGAAAAGGAGATGCTAGCCAGTTTTACCTCTACAACCCAAAACGAAGATCATGTTCAATACATGGATTTTGATGGATGTTTCGCAGATCAAAGTAACATTCGTTTCCCATTAACTATATTTTTCCTGACGAAAATCTTCGCATCAAACTGGAGCGAAACTAATTACAATAGAAACCAATGCAGAAGCACATGAAGTTTGAAACCGATGGTGAGAGGAGAGTAGAGGAGAGGACCAGTCCACTTTTCTTTTAGAATCACTTTGTCTTTGAGTGCTTCCATCTTAGGGAAACAATACATATCTAACTGAGTATGAAACATAGGGGACAGCCAAAAAGATGAACCTTGTCTTGTCTTCTGAATATCTGCCAAGTTCCAAGGCCGAAGGTAATAGCTCCGGGGACGAAGAGAAACAGATTTGACCATTTTGATCTGCTGCCCTTGTCACCTGCATAAAAATTCCAAAGCAAAAGAGGAAATCAACACAAAGAGCGAAACATTAAAAAGAAAACCAGACTAGGAAAGATCAAAGGAACTCGACTCCAACCAAAGATCAAAAGTAAAACCTTGTTGTGAATGCGGCGGCTCGCTCGCGGTCGTGGAGACTGCAGTGGAAATTCGCGATGAATGTGGGACCCGCCTGAGAGAGCTGATCGCTAGTTGCCGCCGCACTTTCCTACTCGTGATGGAAACAGCTGCCGACATGTTTGAGACGCTGAACTGAGGCTGACAACATCAATAAACAATCAAACGTTGTATGCAAAGCCTTTGCCGGTCATCGGCAGGGTTTAGTTAACTCACATCGACAGCAGCGTTTTCCAATTGAATCGCACCAGTTACTTGGGCCAGCAAATTCAGGCCCAACACTGTGACAGGCCATATGACGTATCTCGGCCCATTTAACTTTAACGTAGGATACGTTTGAGGTCCAATAAATTGTAACCCAAAAAATTCCAGCACAATTAGCCTGCCGAGATCATTTCCCATGTACTGAGACTGACCTGCTTAATAATCGGGTGTGTTGATAAGAAGACCAAGATATCCAATGGTAATATCATTCTCAAGTTCGCAAATTAAAGCTCGCAATAAATCTTCGGCTCGTTCTTATAATCAGAAAAGTCCAGTATAAATTCTTCTGATGGACAGGGCCAAGAAAATTAATCCAAACCTTATTATTACAAAAAGGCTACAATATCCTTATCCCAACATATCATATCTTATATCTTTCAATATTAATAAGAATTTTTTAAACTATATATTGATGAGTTTCTAATTTTACAAATAATACTTAGATTTTTTTTAAACGATAGTTTAATATAAAAACAAAGATACAGAGTTAAATAGCCCAAGAAGCCCTATGGATACATTCAATTTTCCAAAATGGACAAAAGTCTCCACCAAGAGAGAAAACAACCGACAAGAAACTAAAAAGATTGACCCCCAAAAGAAACAAAAGCCAAAACTGGAACAAGAAAAACTAAAAAACCTTTTACAAATCAAGTTTAAAACTCCAAAACTATGGCTATTGAACTTCAAGCTGTAATACTCGTCACTTTTTTTCTGTGTTCAACTTCAATTCCGTCTTCTTCACTAACACTCGCAAAAAGAGAATGAAACTCCCAAATCGGGAGACTCAAAACCAAACAAAGCCAAAACCGAAAACATACAAAAAAAGAAATATAGAGGTCACTAACACTCCCAAAAAGAGAACGAAACTCCCAAATCGGGAGACTCAAACCGAAACATACAAAAGAAGAAATACAGAGGTAACGAGAAACAGAGAGGGACTCCGCCAACCTCCATAAATGGAGGAAAAGAGAGAAAGCTAGCGCTTGCACAACTCACGTGATTAAAATCCAGATATAAATCTATAAAAGTTAAAGCAGCATTCTTTTACGTCTCAATCAGCAATTAGGCAGATGGGAAGGAGGAGAGATACAAAGGATTCACACACACACAGTAATTACATCATATGTTAGAACTAGCAATGACAAAAATACGGGAAATTTATAGAACACTAGAGTGCGAAGGCTCTTGATCAGGTTTTTGTTATATAAGTTTTACAACACATAGCACAACAAACTAAAAAGACGAGGCTTCGACGTTAGCTTTGTTTCCAGCAAGGATGAGAGAGATCTCCAAACCTCGGCTGAAGGCTTGGTTAAACAGAAGGCGAGATTGGAACGTCGAGACAAACGGGAACCAAGATAGCATTGCGATGGGAGCGAATATGATTACGCCCATCCCAGCATCGTACATTCGAGCAAACTCCTTCACCGACTCCCAAAGTCCTAAATACTTTACGATACTCTTCCACGTAATTGCCAACTGCACGCGCACGGCACGATAAAATAAACCTCAAAAATAGACTCAGAGACCGAATAATAAGAAGAGATGCAACAGTACCGATATTTAGAATTCGTATACGTTCTGTGATGTTTATATTACTTACAGAGAGAATTAGCCAGCCAGTTGGGATGAATGCAAGGATGCTCGCAAACAAGTCTGGGATGGATAGCTCAGTAAAAGCCACGACCAAGCAAACGGCTACTATCAGGCTAATGGCCATTACTCCTTGCATGAATCGAAGCATCAGTTGGAAATTGGTCGTCTTTTTCGGCTTAAACGTGAATACCTGAATGAAATAAAAGGACCAAATGATTACCATGACTGATGTAACTACCCTTGATAAATCATCGAGTCGAAACAAAACAGATACCTTAAATATTATGCCTATTCCAGCCAGCACAACCCAAGAGAATCCATAAATCTAACGGACAAGAAGTATAGCACATTTTAGCAAATACGAAAATAAATAGGTGAAAAAAAAAATACACAATGCCAACCCAATTGGGCTGATAAAAGGTAGTCAGTAATTGAGTCGGGGCATAAAAGGTCGCTGATAGGTCCTATGCCAAAGTCTCACTACAGATAACGACTTTAAATTCAGTAGGCGTTAAGACTAGAATTGGAGAGTCGTTAAGACTAGAATTGGAGAGTGACTATACCGCAAATGAGGTATTCTTCCCAGTCAGATGCAGTTTGTATACAATTCCATACTGAAACACTAGAAATCTCAAGCTTAAGATTGTTTCGAGTATCCGGCCTCTCAAAGTCTGGATATGCATCTGCAGATACGAGATACAACTCGTCGTGAGCCCAGTTCTGAAAGAAACTAAAACAGAAAATTGTACATTCAACAGATCAAAACAGCTAGCAGAGTGCCCAATGTAACTTTCAAATATCATTAATAACAAACTTCATGCGTTAGGAATTTCAATTGCGGTACTCATCACTGAATGGGGTTTGACTGGGGTAGGTTGGAATGGAAGTTCGTTTTGGGGGAAATGGGTCTTAATCTATTACGAGCTCAAAATTCACAAAAAAAAAAAAAATATTGCAACAGAATATTCGGAATAGAAAACAGAGTATTGTCATTTAATAATCAACTCCTTTTTATATTTCCAAATGTGGTGGTTCATGTACTATACCTGTTCTTCGTCCCACCATGACTCCCAGCTGAAATCCCCTTTCACACCAACCCCACCTTTGTACATAAGCCAACCGATCCAATCATCAAAATCCTCAACCGTTCTGGTTGCAGATTTCATATTCCGCAGATGAAAAGAATGAGCAGTTCCGCGACAACATAGATGGTGCAGATTCAAAAAGTAAACAAAAATAAATAAATAAATAAATAAATAAAGCAGAAAACTGAAACTATGTCTCCAGGGAGGAAGACTCACTTTTGCCACTCAAACCCAGAGGGGTTGAAGATGTAAGGTGCAAAAAGCCAAGAAATGACTAGAAACCAGCTGCTCAAGGTCAAAAGTATAAAGGAAACAGAACCTCCTTGTGTGTAACCATATGCGATATAAACTATCAGAAGCAACGCTACTTCCATCCTGAAACAAATAAAATTGATGGTTGCATTTCACGAACCTCATAAAATTATTATACAGAACACCCAGTATATCAAAGTCATTGCTACTTACGCCTTAACAAAGTGACTTCTTGAGTACAGACGATAGTTTTCTGCAAACTTTATGTGACGAACAACAAAACCTCTCCCAGTTGCACGGTACTGAAAAGACATGTCAAACACTGGATAAAGGTGCCATTCTAAATACATATTAAGCCAATCACTGGATAGCCAGACACTCGGATACCTTGGCACCTCCATGAAGAACAGTGCGACCAAAATAATGAGTTCTAGTCCCCAGAGAAAATGTAAAAAAGACCGAGCAAAGCTGAAGCTGCATAGTGATGAAGCTGAAAATGGCCTGCAAACAAGGTCTCAGAAGATTGAGCGACTTATAATTGAGGTCATGTAAATTATGTCATACGAATTCGAAAAAGGCAAATACCTGAAGCAAACCCAGTTCGAGTATAAACCCCACGATCATGGGAACCGCAGTGAAAATACCAATCTGGACAAGGAACTGGGCATTTAAAACAGCATTTATTGCAGTATTTCCCAAAAACCTTGCTTGTCTTGAAATTCCTTCGTCAAGACCAGAAAATGCCTGATTAATCCAAGACAGAAATTGCAGAAAATTTAGTTAGTGATGGAAACAGTTTTATCAATCAGTAAGATCAAGGATAAAGCTGGAGACTATTTTGGCACCTCCACAATTTTAACGAATGATAGAAGTAGAGGACTGACAATAACTTACCAAATATACTCTTCCGTACAGAAAAATATACACCGTGAGAACAGTCATCTACCATGAAGGTGGACATAAATTAGTAAGATAAATCTTCCGATGTTCTCACCAAAAAATGGTAGCAAATGAAAGACTATGGGATAAACTAACTTATATACCATTGTGCAAACATAATAGCCAACAGTGGTAAAGAAGAAGGACATCATTCTGAAGAAATCAAAAAGCTGTCCAAGTCTGTATACATCCCTACTCAAAACCTGCTCCCCATTACCACCGGAAACTTTGCCTTCAAACAACGCAATCTGGTTCAACCCTACATCTCTCCCCTTTCCAACCTAATAAACAGAAAAGCTATGAGTCCGAAACATTATCTTCCACATGACGAATTCAAGTCAAGTCACTCAGACCTGAATATACTCATGGTGTGTTACATTTCCCTGCCGAAGAGTAGAATTGAACCCTGCAATAAGGAGAATGTGAAATACATTATTCCCATCTAATTGGCTACGACATTCATGACAGAACAATGGTATGTTACATAGATTGTTCCGTACACTTCGGACTACATGACTTCATAATCGGTATTTTAATGGCGCAAGTACATTTTTTAATATTCAACACGGATATCAAATATGAATGTTTACAAGACATCTGTTTGAAACCAACAACAAAAATACTTGTAAGGTAAATAATATAAAAGGAACACGAAATACACAAATAATGGGAAAGAGTTGCAGACTAAGTGATAACTTAATGAAAACTTGGTAATTCTACTGCCTTACATTTTATATAAACAAATATTCTTTCACAAATTTCTGCTCGAGTTCAGTGTCAAAAGAATGAACAAGGCATCTTGATCTAATAACTGGAATAGTTCGCAGAGATCAATAAAACTGCAACGCTGCTGAAACCTACCTGCAAATATGTCTTCACTAATGTTAATCACCCGTGATGCTTTGCTAATGCCACCTCGAGTAACATGAAATACTCGGTCAAAAACATCTGGATGCCCATAGTGCATCCGGACTCTGAGGAAATTTTGACAATTAGAGACAGCATTCACAAACAAGGGTCAGGGGTACCAAATTTCATATTGGCAACTAAAGACGTCATTTTTTTTGGACCCAATACTGCAATGGAATACATGATAGGAAGAAAATATATGAATAGAACAAAACAAAACCGAGAAAAGCACTGACGAACAAACTTCTGAAATAATTATAAATATAACGACATCAACAAGAAGGGCTGAAAGTCTGAAATAAGTATAAATATAACATCAACAAGAAGGGCTGAAAGTCTGAAATACGTACTTAAGAGGTTTAGCCAGAACACGTTGAGCCAATGTCACAAAACTGGTCTCTTGGTTGGACATAAACATCGCTAAGGATGACACACTGCATGGGTTGAACGTACAATCAACAGATACAAAATAATACAGATTTCCCAGCAGAACCAGTGGCCTGCAATTGGAGCATAGAAAATTGGAAAAGAGTGTAAGAATGGGTAACCTTCCAGTGAACACATGTTCCCTCACACCAAGGATTGTGGGAGGCCGTAATCCGTGGTTTCTGTGAAATTCTTCAAGAAGATTTCTCATCTTCATCGCCTCCTCAAGGTAATTGTCCTTTATAACATATATAACATTATTTCTATAGGAGGTTGTACACTGGTTTCTGACCTAAATCAATCACTAACATATTACCTGATTCATGTCAATTGTTTGAACAGCTTCACCTCGAGTGAAGATAATGGCATGGTTCTGATTTTCAGGTTTCCCTTCACCAAGCTTAGGATCTCCAGGAAGTTTAATGGAAAATATTTCCTACAAAGGCAAGAGCAAGAAGAAATACAACATTGCACGTGCAGGATATTGCAATGATATATGAGGAATAAAAGGCATGCCACAAGCTAGAATAGATTGTAACAACATGAGACTACGAACAATTAATTTCTGATTGGAAAGTAACAAGCTTCATAAAGGCGCACATTCAAGCAATGATGGTAAGCAAGAGAGAAGAAACCCAGATCACATAAAACGAACACGAAACAAAGATACAGATCGCATTAAACACAAAAATATGAAATCAATAAACAACCAAGATCATTCCACGCTATAGAAGTAAACAAAAAATTTGAAGCAAATTTAGATAGCCAACAAATCTGATGGCGCTGACAACAGGCCAATAAAAATCACAGACCTTTTGTACAGAGAATAATCAAACAATATAATATTATGACTACAACAAGCAGATTGATATTGCAGTCAAGACACTTGTTGAGTGACAAATATCACAATGACTCACTCGCTCACCAACAATCAAAGGAGGTAAATGACACAAAATCAAGCAACGCATCAAGAGACTCTTGAAAAACTTTACCTGATCCTTCCCATGTGCGTCAGCTTTGACAAGCTTTGAATAAAATTGCTTCGAAATACTCCCATCAGTTGTCCCAGATTCTTCCACGTGTATGAAGGCGACACGAAGAGCCTCATTCCTATGTAAGAAATAGAAAAGTCATCAATATGGGCAATTTGACTCGATTCGTGAAGGAGTAGAACAGACTCGGACGAGGGAGTAGAACTCATCTTAACCTACAACGTGTTAAAATAAACTGTTCTCCTACTGAAGAAGTAAACGATATACAAAAGAATCAAACTGACAAACTAAAACGTCTATACCAAGAAGAGCCGGTGCATGCAATAGATTCCGTAAAGTCAAGTCAGATCCACACCTTTGTAGTAACAGAGCAATATCAGTCGCCTCAGGTTTTTTTTGCTGCTTTTGTTGCCCATAGATTTGACAGGAAACTACGTAAGTGAATTTCAAATCAGCCTGAGCACGTGCTTCCCGAGACAACTCAAAACCTTGGCTTGAAAGACTGGCCTGAGAAGTATCCTCTGCATAGTAAAAGTTACTTAACTGAGAGTTCTATTATTTATATAAGCTAAAAATATTCTGGCCACGAACGAAAAGTAACCTCCTAGAGATCGCCTCTCTAAGAAACTCTGTAGCATCATCGCTCTTCTGTAGTACATCATACCACGGACTGCAAGAAACCCATTATGCCAAACAGTTACACGCTTACTAAAAGACCAGACATTACTCACTCGTTCATCATTGAAGTCGTCATGATGGATTTGACATATCGAAGAAGACATGGCAAGGGAAAATACATATTATAAGTCAAACCAAGATGAATGGCGACCTGTCCTGGCTAATGTTTGTCCCCTGTAAGATGCCCAAAATCGCAGTTCTAATGCACTAACAGAACTTTCTTGAAGTTCAGCATCACCACTATCAACCCGGCCGATACGTTCCAAAAAATTCTCCCATTCGTCTAGAGTGGATGGCAATAACCAGATTTCAAATTGGAAACAACACGGATATGAAATTAGAAACAACACGGATTTAAAATTAGAGACAAAACGGATTTAAATCTAACATGATCTTCTACCTCGTATTCTAACATGATATGGTGAATACTGCAAGGGAGAATTTAACAACCACCATTCACTCACATAACGAAGAATATCAAAAAGAGAACATACTTTCAGAACAGCTATATCAAACAAATCAATACCTGGAAAAATTTTCTGAAGATAAAAAATGATTGATATTCCATCTTCATTCTCAACCCGCAACTCCGAGTTGCTATAGAGCACAGTTTCACTATAGTATGGGGTGAACACACTAAACCAAAACAGAGTAGGAAATGAAGTTAGAGAGACGTCAATAGAAACACAAATGTAACTAACGCCACACAGTAAACTCAACACAAATAACATTTCCAATTACCAATTAACAATAAGAACAAACAACATACCAAAATGGCATCATTTCACTGACTGGTTTTGCAGGCGGCATGTTCATGAACAAAGAATTCGTAAAGAACTCCAATCTTCTTCTTGCTTCGAGATTTTTGGGTATGTTTGCAGCAGAATCTTTCACAGTAAGAAGCAGGTGCAGCCTTTTCACTTGCTCCTTCTGTTAAGCAGAGTAACCATCAAAAGGTATCCTTGAAAAGAATAAGTAGAACAAGTAACTGAGGAGGTAAGCTCACAATATCAGGATCCTTTGGCCATTCTATCCTTGAAAAAAGGCGCCCTTCATTTCTGGCGCGCAACAATATGTTCCAAGTATCAAGTTGTTCCCTACAGAGGAAGAAAATATTAGTAATGAAGTTTCAAAACATGCAGATTTTCTAAACTCCACAATTCTCGTGTTTACCTCAAATCATGAGAGAGCAACTCATGCGTAACAACATCATAAAAATCATACAGTGCTTTTGCTGCTCCTTTTGCAAGTTCAGGAGTAGCATCACGAATCTGAAAAGAAGATTAACATATTTAGGGGAAAAATATGGATCTGGTGTAGGAATTTGGAAAACATTACGGAACTGCACTAGGAATCATTTTCATGTGGCACGGGATTCAAGGAAAAATTTTCCAATTGCTTAATCACTTATCAAACTTATAACATACGATATGTATGAAACATGTAAACTAATTTTCTAGGCCCGCTGAATGGATTTTTCGGAAAGAATTTAATATGATTCTTTTATTTGTAATAGTGATAACCCAGAGCGAATGGGAAGAGTAGTAACCAGTAGCCCAGTTAAAGCAGTGAATCTAGATTGAACCACCGATAGCTTTTTAAGAGACAGAGTAATGACAAGTGACCCTTCTGATATACTGTTGTTGATCTCACGGAATATCCGTTCCACCCTGCACAAATGAAACAAGCACAAAATATGAAATTACACCAATAAGATTAATTTCATTATTTTATGAAATAACGAGATTGGATAAAGGAACCAAAATACTGTACATACAAATATTATATATGTGTATACTTATATGTACAAGTAAATATTCTCAAAAGTTGCTCACCAAAGTCTTCCTTCCCCATCGACAAGGGAGTGTAAAATCTTTTCAATGCTAAAATAACACTCCTGCACTGCATATGCCATGTACTCATCCTTGCATATTCTACCCCAAAGATCCGCCTGAGTGTCCTTGCAGTCTGAAGCTAAATCCATGGCTAACAAAATCTACCACCGAAAAAAGGTGTAAACAGATATTGATAAATATTAAAATATGCCAAGCAGATGTCGTGGAGTCATCTTGATTATGGAGTGCACAGTAAACAACTAAGTACCTTGCTGCTAAGAAGAAATAGAGGCCACTGAACCAACTTCAGACTCCCAGTGTTGCTGGGCATCGAAAGTAAATCCATCTCCCTGAACATGTATATAAGACAACGATCAGGAATGGGAAAACTATGTCGAATGGCAGAAAAGATTAAGTTGAAAGGGAACAAGAGAGATGGACACTTTCGCACACGAGATCTCACCTGTTACTAATATAATCTTCTTCACGTAGGGCTTTAATGATCTCATTCCAAAAAGGGGAGAATACAGCTGCATAGGTCTTGTTATTATCTTGGGAAGACTGGAACCGACACAAAGCCCAAAAAGTAATCAGTAGCACAAAAAGAGGATTACGCAAAAAGGAAGGATAAGTCAAAATATGTTCATGCAGACACAAACAATTTTTTAAGCACAGAAAAATTTGTCAATGGAAGAAAAACCATAATGTTTGCAGAAACAACTGACCTGTGATAATTGCCTGTCAAATGGTATCCTACATAGCACGTTTGGTTTTGATCAGCAAACAATATACACGAGCTCATATCGAAACGCATCCATACTCAAATAAAAAGTTTATTCAATTTACCTTTTAATCTGCGGTGACACGAGATTCTTCACAAATGCTTCTGGAAAACTCTCAAAACGCCTGTGCACCATATCAATTGAACGAATCTGCAAATGGAATCTTAGAATTATATTGAACAAGAGTAAAACAACAAATGCTAGCAAACTAGCACTGTATTCATGTATTCATCAACACGGAAAAGTATCAGGTAAAAGGAAATTTCTACCTCGCCTAAGCGAGCCCTTGCTCCCATCACAGCACCATATATTGCAGACAACAACGTATACCATATGTGAATATCCATGAGATAAATCTGCAAGTTAACATGGTCAGCTATAAAATGAGATACAACTCTAAGTGATAGGCGACTGAAACAAAGTACATAAACAAAAACATCACAGGTAAAGGCTATAAATAAAAACGAACGGCATAAGCCACACTGTACTGGTGGCAATCGAAAACAGAGTATTTAATATAAGTAATGAAACGTAAAAGAAATAGCAAACAGCAAGGAAACTAAGAAACATAATTAATTCAACAACAACAAAAAAAATTCTTCCTTTACCAACTGGTGACAGAATGTGTGTCTCCCAACCAAGAAGAGCTTGTCTTTGTATAGTAATCTCATATCCAAACAACAAAAAAAAATAGGAGACATTTTACTGGATCACAATGCCCAGAAATTTCATTTAGATAAGATGCATGTCACCCCAGAGCTTCTTCATGCAGTATGTAAATTATACATCTTTAGATAGATGTTAAGAAATGGGTATACTCACAGCCACAACAGGTGCCCATAGAGTAGCAATAGTCAATACGTTATTGTTATCTGCAAGTACGATCAAATAAAAATGCATAAAAATGTGTTTCAGACTAAAAACCCAACTACTCACAGAAAGTAAAAGAAAACACATGAATGTCAAAAGATAATCAATGGAATTTCAAGATGCGTACAACAAACTTAGTCTAAAAAGTATTCGACTACACTACCGATGATATCTTATGATAGGGCGAAAATAATATGCTAGCTTGTTACATTCCAAAGAGGATATTTGATCCGCGAATCTAAAAATGATCAATCCTCCTTAAACAAACAGCACTCAGAGAAAATTAGCATCATTCTTCACCCATAAGGTTATAACTGACTGTCAGTTGTTAAGTATTCAGATAGCTTCAACTTAATCGGACGTCAGTAGGTGACTGCAGAACCCCCCACCCCCCGCTTGATGATACATGAATAAGAAGGGCTAGCCTAAAACAATGGGAACATACTCTTTGATATGAAATCATGCCATGAGTACGTAAGCCTTGGCAGATTTGTGATGATGTTGGTGGGCTCAACTAATGGCTTAATCTGCATTCAGAAAGGTTATCAGAAACTAAACTTAAATGACAAAGGAATAGTATTAGGCACATAAAAATAAGAAAATAAATAAAGGACTTGCCTGAAGAAAGTAAGTAAAAGAAAATTTGCAAGCAAAAATCACGAGCCAGTAGAACACGTAGCTGCATATTCAAATTGATAATTTTCAGAGCTGATAACCCAGAAATGGTAGAAAATATATAACTCAACATTAACCAAGTATGTTGACGTGGGTTATGCATGCTTTCAGTCTCACTCTTATTTAGTGCAAATTCTCACTTGAATACTATTCCAATGTTGAGAGGCAACTTTACCTATGCACATGTATATTGGATACATTCACAGTGACATGTTTGGACAGACAGTTGCAACAGGATGACAATATGTAATAATTGCATCAAAAAAGAAGGGCAAACCTCATGTAATCAGTTGTTTTTTCAACGAGTCCACCGCCCACAAAATATCGTTCCTGAAATTACGGACGACGAGAAAAATAGATATCTCCAATGCTATTGATTAGTGATGGGCACTGCACTGCACAACCAAGTAGATATTCCAACCTGATAAATCCACTTGAAAAATTGAAAGAAAGGATGGGTAGACATTTCAGAGAGCCTGTGACAAGCAGGGATCTTGAGCAGCAGCGCTAGAAGCAGCCTCCCACCAGCATATACGCCTAATACAAGGACATAAAGCCGGAAATAGAACGAGTCTGAGATGCTCTTACGCCTTTCTTTCATGAGTTCGCTGAAACCGTTGTTATTACAAAATGAGTAAATTGGAAATCGAAAAATTAAACTAACACAAGCAGAATAATTTAGAAATATACTCACATGTATACATAGAGTACAAACACCGACGACAGTCCAGACCAAAAGAACCTGATGACAAGCCTAGAAATAGCCATGCCTCTTGCTGTTGTATATGCTCCAAACATCAGGAAAACATCCAGACAACCTTGACAAGTCAAAACAACCAACCCGATAAGAAAATAGACATAGTCTAGTGGTCAAAGAGAACTCACATAACAGTACCAAATGATACGCCAAAATGGTTCATGCTTACTCTCCAAAAAGTTCATGACAGCCACAGTTGGTCCAATGCTTAGCAGGGATTTGAACGTAGCCAGATTAAGTTTTCCATCATTAAAAGCGATTATAGCAAGCCCCTATACATACAGGACACACAACATAGAAGTAGTTGATTGAGATGTGATAATCAGCATAAATCATTTCACGGAATCATAACTTGCAAAGGATGGAACCTGAAACATCGCGATCAAGAAGATCCACATTCGATGGAAACTTCGATATATGTGAAGAAACGTTCTATGCTCAACAAATGAACTTTTGCCAGTCTGTGATTTTAACCAAAAAGAAATCAGACACTGAATAGGCCAGAATCGATTTTAACAGGAAAACTAACATACAAAGAGTAAAGCAACTAAAACCAACCCGTTTTCCTTTTCTTGGCTTGGTCAGAAATGCTGAATCCTTTCTCATTGGCCAGCCCAAAGAAAAACAGGTAGGGGACCTACATGTGTACCGAGAATAAATACAAGAGGAGGAACAGAACAATACATATATAACTCGATGTGCAGAGAATGAACCAGAAATATTCGTTGAAGTCATCGTAGTTTCTCCATTCCGAGTGTGCAGCTTTTCCATTATTATTTCGTTTTGCTTCCTGCATGAAAATGATACAATAAGGACTATATGTATCACAAGAATATTAAGAGGCAATGTTTGCAATAAGGGTATGCTACAGTATAAAATATATCTAAAACAATGACAAATACAAAATTCTCTTCACTTACAACATGATTACATAATCAACGAATAAATACGAAGGACGAAACAGATAATCAGTATTCGAAACGAAGCTTGGAAAAACTAGCTCTTTAGGAACTCGCACTCAAAACCAAATGCACACCGAACATAAACCGTATGCACTCACTGCTTCCATCGTTTCATATATGGGGCAAATGATTTGCTCAAGAAAGGACACAGAGCCATTTTCATTTCTACAACTATCGGACTGAGTAGCCACACCGTGATCCAAGACCATATCTAATTCCTTTGCCATCTGAAAAAGCCAGATAAACATAATGGAGACATGAGAGAAAAAGAATAGAAAATCATTTCCAGCAGGCCGGCCAGGTAATTGCCAGGATGCCGACAAGTAGATAATGTCAACTTCATAGTTTCGGACTCACAGTCCACAGCTAAGCGTATTGCAAGAAAAGGCCAAAACAATTATAAACCATTCAGGAAAAAAAAAATGAAACTCTGCAACAATCTTAACAGATGCATATTGGGTGAATTTCATGCACAAAATTCGCAGTTATAACCAGGAAAATCCAGCAAGACAGAACCCAAAAAGAAGTCTCTCCCGCCACGTAATTAAAAATGCCAAACGGGGTCTCGAACTAGCAGAAATCATAAGGATCATACTACTGTGAACTATCTTCCATCAACAATTTAATTTCAAATCATGTAAGCACTACCAATGAACACTTATCAACCCAAAACACACCCTTCAAAAGTGAAGTAAGTTATGATTCTGTATTTCTTGAAATTGCAGAAATGCTAAACAAACATTTCAAAAAAGGTGATCCTGGTTATTGAGAAAATAAATAAGTGTCAAACTCCCTAGCATAAATACATACATGATGAAATATGTAGCAGATGCATTCCGGAAGAAATCTGACATTCGAAGCTTCACCCCAGATGCAGAAATACAGTGAAATCAGGAATAGCTTCCTTTCCCTGTTGATGGCCTCCATACTATATGGAACATATTGAAAGAAGTCAGCAATTATCATCAATTTAATAAACCAACAACTTGGCGGTTTATCACAGCAACAACCTAGTCCATACAACGCGCGTCCGAAGGTATTTACACCATTTGATATAATTATCAAAAACTTTCAAGAAGACCTCTCTAACTGCAACTTCATCTAGTTTCTGCAAAGAAACATGGAAGACAGGTCAGTCATGTTATGCATATCATTATACTCATATAACACAACTTTTTATCAGGATATATACTAGTAACAAGAAACACACATCACTCACTGGATTGGCATCAGCAGGGACACCAAGACGTGACTGTGCATTGGCTAAAGCAAGTATAGTATGCTCCCGCTGGTTCCTGACATTGTCTTTCTGTGATATAAAGTTCAAAGGTCAAGAAGGATTAGCAAAATTCAATAAAGTGTGTCAAATACATCGTCATTGCAGCATAATCTCTTATACCATTCCTCCATATAATTCTCATTTTAATTTCACACATCAGATCAATTTACGTTCCCAGTTGTTTTACATTGCCAAAACTCTCTAAAAACTTCAGAAATAGCCCGAAGAAAGTAATTCTGCCACACCACATGTGAACTCATGATTCCAAGGCAACACAATTTTACATAAATGCAGAGGCATAGTACTAATGAATGAAACGAAACCTGAAAACCAAATATGTATTCCAGAAGGTCAAACATATCCAGAACGCGTTCTCCAGAAATTTCAAAATCAGAAGGAAGGCGGGGAAATTGCTCAGTGTATCTTATTGCAGATACTGCAGCCTTAACCTGCAGAAACAGTAGGGATAATTAGTTAAATAGGATGTCCATTTTTATATATTGAACAGATGCCTCCACACAAGATAGATGGATGCCATCAGGAAATTTCGACACAGAAAATAGAAAATCTACAATGCACAGTGCCAAACATATATCATTTCAATCACAAAGCCGAAAATCCAGCTATCATGATAGAATCTCGAAAATTGAGATCTTGTCTACTCCTATGAATGCAGACAACACAATAGACCGTAAAGAGATTCAGTCAGAATATACGCATGTAAACTTACTTCGGGGAAAAACCCAATAACGTTGGTTAATGATCGTGCTTCCAGAGGAATTATATTGTAAGGTACAAGTTCCCCAGAAATAGTAGCATCTGATGCCTTAATCCTCCTTAACTGGAATAACAAAGGACAGAAATCAAAATGTATAAAACAGGTTTCTTATGAGAATTCATCGCATGAAAAATTTAAGCTTCACCAGAAGGCAATATTGGTTACATTAAAGCCGGAGCAATAAGATATTATCTAAGAACACATAGTATCTTTGGGGTGCACCTCTTCAGCAATAAGTCTACCCATTCCGTCCGACGAAACATCTTTGCTTAAAACTTCCAACACCTCAACCAAGGCTCTCACCGTAGCAAATACCCTCTTCATTTCAGAGAACTTAAGTTCCAAGCTGAAAATAACAAGAGCCAAAAGATTCATAGAGGTATAATAAACCCATAAAAGTTGGGATCAATGATGTAACAGTTAAACTAATCAAATGGAACTTCATCCTACAACAATGGTTTCTGTCAATTAGATCTAACAAAGAGAAGAGTAGCATTTATTACAGTGTAAGCTAATGCAGCAACAGCTACAAGCAGACACCCAGATAGTGGGAGGTGCATTTACCTACTTGAAAAATTCAATTGGATAAAAAGATATACACGCACAAAAGCACACACTAAACACATAGACCATCAGGCAGCATAATTTATCTTTCATCACACACTTGATATATACACACACTGGATAAAATATTTTGTAGAACTCCAACATCCATTTTGTTTACCTATATTATATTTGTACATGTGAGCTCATAACTTTATCAACAATACTTAGACTAGCACAAGTAAACAGCAACTGATGGCGTAAATAGAGCCAAAAAAAAGGCTATTGCATACTCTCCGACATTAGAACTGAAAGCACCAGATTCGCGCCATCGTTGTTCCTCTCTCTGGATGTCGTCAACTCTATGCCGTCTCTTATAGTAATTATAGAAGTCCCACAATCTTTCAATATCGCGATTACGATCTATTCGGCCCCCATCCTTTTTGGCAAGCTTTTGCTGCAACCACACAAAAGCCCAAGATCAATTACTCAAGTGCTTGGACAAAAGAATTCGTGAAAAGGCTAGAGAATAACAATGCACAAAAGAAAATACCTTGATTACGGACATAAGTCCAGTCTTGAATTGAAGAACCCCTCTTCCCTGGCTGTTAGGGTCCAGGTCCTGAGCCATGCTGTATGCTTGCTCACACACTTGAACAAAAAACAAAATATACCTTAATGTGTTGTTATATTTAACTTAATAAAGGGTTTAAGTGGCCAAATGGTAAAATACGCAGATATAAATATTTACGTGCTACAAATTGTCCGCTCGTCATGTCATTAGTGCTGCCTTTGAATAACAAACGGTAAAACATTACCACACACAGCAACTAACAACCGCAACTTCTCTACCACCACCAAGAACCACACCCACCCACCCTAGCTGCCTACCATACATACTAAAACACCGTAGAATTCACCTCTAAAGCTTACGGCCACACTTACGACATTTGCTTTCGACAGTAAAAATCGTCAAATGTGGAAGAGAAAGATACAAGAAAATATAACGTCTACTTTCCAGCCGCTAAAGAAGTTATACAATAACATTCTCATATCTGAATTCCCAGCAGTAACGACGGAGCACAATGGTTCATTTCTACAAAGTATACTTACATATCCTTGCAACATTGGGGTCCTCCGACTGAATCTCATCGGCCGCCTGTAGAATCGCATTAATATTGGTCGTCCGCTGAAGCGAATCGGGCACAGAGCCGGCGATTCCGCTAGACGTCCTCTCATGGCCCGGTGGACGGGACTCGGTTCGAAGCGCCGCGCGCACGAGCCTCTCCCAGTTGTCGTAAACCCTAGACATAGTTTTGACGGTAAATTAAGTAAGAAAAAGGATCGACGATGGATCTAGCAGCCGAAATCGGAGGAATGTGGTGGATCTTGAGACTCTCTCATGGATGAAATTGAATTCGGTCAACGCGTCGCAGAATTTCTCTCGGTGTGATGCGATTCGACGCGCTGCTCGTGGGTATGATCGTTGAGATGGTGTTTGAATTATCTTTGCCTTGGGTTTTAATTTTAAATTACTTAGTCACGCCTGTTTATGACGTCAGCTTGACTTTTATAAGATTCTTTACCGTTACCTACTTACATCCATGAGATTTATTTAGTTATTTATTAATAAATACCTCTTTATCCCTTTCCCTGTAAAGATTTTTCAATAGTATTCCTTAAAAACTCGTACAGAAAAGGTTTATCCCAAAATTTATATTATACAGCAAAATTAATAGTAAATCTCTTGCTTGATCTTGAACATACATAAACATAGAAAGCAATTCAGACAAATGTAGCAACTACTATTTGGCTGCTGAAGGTTTGCCCTTTTGATTTCCTTTCTTTCTGGGGACACTAGACTCTGCTGCTGCTTCCTCTTCCGCCTTTTGCTCGGCTTCTAATATAGCCAACTAAGAAATAGTATTCGAGAAAACGGTGTCAACATCTGATAGCTCGACAGTAATTTCAACGCTTGAAAAAGTACGAAATTTTACCTCGTCTAGTATTGGCTTGAGCTCCTTATACCGAGTCTTAGCAAGATCAAATCCATCTTTTCGCAGTTCCTATCGAATAACAAAGATCATATCGAATCGATTGTATTAAGGATTTCGAAAAATGGAACTGCAAAAGAAAAAAGCACGGACCTTTCCAGTGTGCTGTGTGTGTTCATAGGCAGCCATTTGCCAGTACATATTCGTACGTTTGTAGAAGTCCCTAAGAGACTCTCCAGGCTATGAGTCCAATGGGGAGGGAAAAAAAAGGCAAATCCACCAAAGCATTAGAGTTTGCGACGTTTTCAAGGAAAGAAACTACCATCGACTCGATTATAGAAACATCTCATTACCATAGGCGTCCTCTGCGAATCAGAAAGTCCAAGGCTCGCCCTGATTTGCTCGATCCTAAGTCGTTTTTCCTTTCTGCGGAGTTTCTTCCCTTCTCCTTTAATCATAGAAACGGCTTCTCCCATTGCAAGCGACGTCCCAGCACCGTTTGCATCCTTCACCGAAAAATAAAATAAATGTTTTTTATCGGTGTCTTCAGTTACTTGGTTCTGTGTATGTATATTCATACAAACCTCCATGATTTCATCTTCGTCGGCAGACTCTTCGCCTTCGTCCTCACTGCCACACTCTTCGCCGTCGCTTCCTTCTTCGTCGTCTTCGCCTTCTTCTTCTTCGTCTTCTTCGTCGTCTGAAGCTTCAATCCATTCTGATTCAGACGCCTGTTTCAAAATTCAATTAAAGTCACATCCAAATTTTACTATAGTCAGATGATAGCTAGATAGCAGATATAGTTCACAAACTGGGATTAGGCACTTCCACTCGTCGAGCTTGGAGAGGTTAAGGGCGTAAAGATCATCCAATGTGATTTCTTGATCCTTAACCTCCATCATTCCTCCGTATACGTACAGGGTATCTTTGCCGACGACAACATTAGAATTTATTCGACCACAAGGCTTCACTATCTGCAGAAAAAAAAAATAGACCGAATTAGATTCTTATCAATTGTCTATTTTTATTTCTGCGAGTGCGAGCTGTGAAATTCTATGCACAATGACAAACCTCGGGTAAGATGGAGCTTTGAACAGCAGCTCTCTTGTTAGGTTTCGAAGCTTCTGCCTTTTCTGTAATCGTAATAGTTTGGTCCAAATTAACGGAAATATCATCTAATTCGCTCTCTGCATCCACGTCGATATCAGAACTATCATCCTCATCGTACGGTACATTGATTTGCTTTTCAGCTGCCATTCTATTGCTTTCAAGATCCATGTTATCGAGCTTATTATCAGCATCCTTCTTCAGCTGTACACAATACGGCAGAGGAAAAGAAAAAACATAATATAGAGAGAGATATGCATGTTTGAAAAGGATTAAGTACGTCAACAATCATGTTTAAGGGGCGATTAGGAAAAAAAAAAACTACCTTATCCTTTGTTGCTTTATCCTTCCGCAGCTCCAAAGGGTACCTTCGGGAGATTAAAAAAATGGCATATTAAGCAACGCATGAAGGTAAAGGGACAGGAGATGACTTAACTTGGCAGAAACCAATTAATAGAAGGGTAAAATAACTATATGTGCGGAAATTACCAGCGATGGTTATCTAATTGAAATCCATATAGCTCGTTCAAAAACAAGCTCATCATTAAGTCATCTGAAGAAGTTAAGTTTTTAATCAGAACTTGTGAGGAAAAATGCTGCTAAAAAAAAAACACGATCCCGGCACACTGCGACCATCATTGATTGATTAAGAAAGACATAGATAAGACTATACGAATTTGGACTTCGATTAAAATTATAAATTGTGGAGTAAATAGAAAAATGAAATTCGGGCCATAACCTTCCATTTCCATATCGACCACGCCACCAAAGAGCAGTGCTCTCTTTTTATGGACGCACATCGAGAAACCAGCACGAGGCCCAGGTGGCATCCCACTCTTCTTCACCTTTTACATCAAATATCAAGAGATAGATTATTCTGTGATTTCCCAAACCAAAGAGATAAAAAATATGCAAGTTCTTAAATTCCACTTTAGTGCGACAGCGTTTACGTAGCATCTAAACAAATATAAATACCTTATTCCACTCCCAAGTTCTAGGATCAAGAGACCACATGTCAGCGTGAACAGTTCCTTTTTCTGAGATCTTTTTATCTGATGATGAAACAACCTTTGAGTAGCCTCCATATAAATAAATCTGAAATGTTATTTCACGAGTGGGAAGTTAAAGTTCCATCTCTTGGCAAAAGAAGTCGATTTGTTGATGTTCAATTGCCGAAACATAAAAAAATTATGCACTAACCTCATCTTGATGAACAAAAAACTGGAAACCACTTCGAGGGCTCGGCCACAAAGACCCAGGTCTAGGTTTGATCTCTTGCCACTACAGTAGAAAATTGCAGGTATTCTTTCTTAACAATTTAAGGCTCGTGAAACAAAAAAGAAGGGAACAGTGGAATTGTACTAATTATAATAGGTACCTTAAATTGATCGAGGTCGAATACGTATAAATCATTGAAGTACCTGTGTTTAAAATGTTAAAGCGAACTTGTAAATAATAAGCGAAAAAAAGTGTTTTATAAAGACACCCTAATTTGCCTGGCATATGATAAGATAATGAATACTGATTCACCTCACTTCTCTAAGAGTGTCATAAAAGCCTCCAAATATTATGATTTTGTGTTTGTAAAGGACCTGCGAACCATTGATCAAAGAACATGACCACATAAAAAAAATAAGCAGGCAAGTAACCATTAGTGAGACAAGAGAAAGGGTGAGTTCAGTTTGCATTACTCGTAATAAAAGTACCACATATAATACAAAGTTACGCCAAAGAATCTTAACCTACCATTCGATGTCCTGAACGGGGACTTGGACACCCTTTATAATTAAGCTGTTCCCATTGGTTTGTTTTCAAATCTAGCACCCAGAAATCCTACAACGATATCAAAATCACACATTTCCCTTCAAACCATCAATGATTGTCCTGAAAGACTCTACCTTGTAATGGTGAAATCTCTCTTGGTTGGGGGACGTGAACTCGCCACCTAGTTGTACGCACAAAAGGAGTATAGTTATCATCATGTCGTTGATATAACTGCCTGTGATCAAAATAATGTAATCTACCAAAAATATAGAGATAATTTTTCCAGGCAACCGCCTGATGAGCACTTCGAGGAGGTGGACTATTGGGGCTTGAAATCAATTTCCACTCTTGCTTTTCCACATCGTAACGGTAAAGATCACCGTATACAAATGTCTACATCAAATATTCAATTGCTTAGTCTCAATACATTATCATCAAAGTTAGATGAAAACCAAATAGAAGTACAATTCTTCCATTTTCCACGGAAACAATGCCCATAAAAACAGTTCTAACGATCTGATATACAACGAGAAATTAGAACGACGAGAATAACCTTCTTTCCGTTGTAGAATTCACCGCCATAGAGAATCAGTTCCGTCTCTTTCAATGGATTAACAGTTAGCTGCACGGAAAAGATGAACACATAACCCAATTGCAGAATAGGCAGAACTACCAACAGCAAAGTATGGGTTTTTCCTGAAAATTACACACAATTGATAAGATAGAGATACCGAACAATTCGATCTTGGAGATGGGGCGGGCACATTATCCTCAACGTGCACTTCTTTCTTTTTCGCCTCCTCTTTTTGTATATTCAACTGAGTGAAAGAAAGTATTACACAAATATATAAAAACCAAAAACTTCCATTGACGCCATCGATTGTCAATTATCAAGCCCAACACTGAACATAGTCCTAAATTATACATTAAAGTTCTCTCAAGAAGAATGAGTACCAAGATAGCATCGATATCATCTTCGGGAGACAGTTTCTTGGACTCTCTCCGAGCTTTTTTTTCCTCGGCTTTTGCCGTCTTTTTCTCCGTCTTCTCTTTGCCCTTTCCAGGCTTCTTCGTCTTCTTTCCCATCTTTTAACTGCTTAACTAACAATTGTCTGGAAAATTCGTCACCGTTCCTCAGATTCGAACGTAGCCGCCACCTGCAACTCCGGGGCTCTACTACTGTACTGAGTAAAACTAAACTGAGAAACTTCAAAACCTCGTTTGAGGACCAAACCATATTTAATTTAGATTTTTGGAGGAATTTATTTTTAGTTTAATAGGATGAAATGATATATAGATTACTCTGGGAAATTTCGAGAAAAGCGACCAAAACCTAAAAAAATTAAACAAAAGAATGGGGTGTACAATGACTATAATACCATTACTAAAAAGGCAAATCTACACATAAATCCCCATACCCCAAACTATTCATCAACTAACTCGCCCCTTTCTATTCATTTACCATCAAACTCCCCATTTCAAACTTTTATATTACATAGCTACCTAATGGACAATTTTAACCTTATGAAAACAATAATATTACCAAAAAACCATTGAATGCCCACACCCTTCTCGTTCACTTTCAAAATACACTGTAAACCATCGAAGAAGACGGAGAAGGATAGAACGAGGCAGAGAACGATATGGACGAGGCAGAGAACGATAGAACGAGGCAGAGAACGAGTCAGGACAGAGAACGATACGAGACAGAAAGAGCAAGTTTCGACTGTAAGTGTGCGTCTTTTTTTTTATTATTATTTTGGCATTTGGGATTAATCTAGAGCTTAGGGCTTCGATAAGTGCATTTCTTCAAGGATTCCATGTTGGGCAATGTTAATTTCTTTGATTAGTGCTTGAATTTGGGTTTAGGGCTGAAATTAGGGATTTTTAGCTTCTACTATGCTTTAGATAAAATCTCATAAAGGTTTTGCATTTGGGCATGTCTTGGTACGAGGCTCGGTTGTTTGTTGTATTGATACCATATATTACTTGATTGGTACTGTTTGTTCATGTTTTTGGGTATTGCATTACATAATTAATGGTACTGTAAATTCAATTTATTTATGTAGACGAGAGAGAAGAAACCGAAGGGCATGGATTGCGGCGTACATGTTGCAATGACCACGGATAACTACATTGTCGGACCTACAGATCGTGGAAGGTATCTTGACGGTGTCGAAGTCGAAGTGTAACGTTGCTCCATGGCATCCACAATACTTAGAGATCCTAGTGGGTTTATGTTCCACTTGTTTGAATGATACTATCTATGTTTGTAAGATTTTAGACTTGTTGAGACTGATATGTTGTTATGAGGTATAGGTTTTGTGAACCTGTTCTTAAACATTTTTTATGTTTCTAAGGTTGAGGATCTGCTTGGTTTATGCTCCAATTATTGTTGTACCTGAAAACCGCTTGTAGTACCAATTTACATATGTTTGTAGTATCAATATATAGATTTTTGTGGTACCGTATCATAAGCTAATGTAATACCATACGTAGGTTACTTGTAGTATCTTTACGTACCAAGTGTAACTATCGACTCCTACCCTAAAAATGCTTGTAGTACCAATATACATATGTTTGTAGTACCAACATATAGATGTTCGCGGTACCGTATCGTGAGCTACTGTAGTACCATATGTAGGTTACTTGTAGTATCTTTCCGTACCTGTGTAACGATCGAGACTCCTACTCTAAAAACGCTTGTAGTACCAATATATAGATGTTTGTAGTACCAACATATTGATGTTCGTAGTACCATAACATATGCCAGTGTAGTACCATGCATAGGTTACTTGTAGTATCATTTTTGTACCACGTTTTTAATTATCGAAAACACTTAGATTATTGTGCAAGTAAGCCATGCGAACTTCCGAAATACTTCACATAAGAGAATTAAACACACGATAACTTAAGATATAAACACTAACTTTCGATCGATAAAAAACCTTGACCATAGCTCTTACTAGTATCATAATAAGTAGAAAGAAAGTTGGGGTTTCAAGTAATAATCTCTAATTCTAAATATTAACTCATCAATATTGATACCAAATCATCACTAAAGTATTTATAACTTTGGTAAATAGTACCAGAGCAAAAATAATTAGGACGGCTTCGAAAATTCCTACCCAAATTTATAGTACCAACATACATATGTTTGTAGTACCGACATATAGACGTTCGCGGTACCGTATCGTGAGCTACTGTAGTACCATATGTACGTTACTCGTAGTATCTTTCCGGACCATGTGTAACTATCGAGACTCCTACCCCAAAAACGCTTGTAGTACCAATACACAGATGTTTGTGGTACCAATATATATATTTTCGAAGTACCATAACATATGCTAGTGTTGTACCATGCGTAGGTTACTTGTAGTATCATTTTCTTACCACGTTTTTAATTATCGAAAACATGTAGATTATTGTGCAAATAAGGCATGCGAACTTCCAAAATACGTCATATAACGGAACTAAACACAGGATAACATAAAATATAAACACTGACTTTCGATCGATAAAAAATCTTGACTATGTAGAAAGATGTTCTTACTAGTATCATAATAAGTAGAAAAGAAAGTGGGTTTTTCAACGAAATAATCCCTAATTCTAAATATTAATCCACAAATGTTGGTACCAAATCATTAGTAAAGTATTTATAATTAGGTAACATAGTCATGGGCCGAAAATAATTGGGACGGCGTCGAAAAATTCCTACCCAAATTTGTATTACCAACATACATATATTTGTGGTACCAACGTATAAAAGTTTGTGGTACCATATCGTAAGCTAGTGTAGTACCATACATGGGTTACTTGTAGTATCTTTCCGCACCATGTGAAACTATCGAGACTCCTACCCTAAAAATACTTGTAGTACCAATATACAGATTTTTGTAGTACTAATATATAAATGTTCGTAGTACCATAACATGTGCTAGTGTAGTACCATGCGTGGGTTACTTGTAGTATCATTTTCGTACCACGTTTTCTATTATCGAAAACACGTAGATTATTGTGCAAATAAGGCATGCGAACTTCCAAAATACGTCACATAACAGAATTAAACACACGATAACATAAAATACAAACACTAACTTTCGACCGATAAAAAATCTTGACTATGTAGTAAGATGTTCTTACTAGTATCACAATAGGTAGAAAAGAAAGTTGGGTTTTCAACGAAATAATCCCTAATTCTAAATACTAATCCACCAATGTTGGTACCAAGTCATGGGTAAAGTATTTATAATTATGGTAACATAGTCACGGGCTGAAATAATTCGGACGGCGTCGAAAAATTCCTACCCAAATTTGTAGTACCAAAATACATATATTTGTGGTACCAACATATAGATGTTTGTGGTACCATATCGTAAGCTAGTGTAGTACCATACAAAGGTTACTTGTAGTATCTTTTCGCACCATGTGAAACTGTCGAGATTCCTACCCTAAAAATACTTGTAGTACCAATATACAGATTTTTGTAGTACCAATATATAAATGTTCGTAGTACCATAAATTGTGCTAGTGTAGTACCATGCGTGGGTTACTTGTAGTATTATTTTCGTACCACGTTTTTCATTATCGAAAACACGTAGATTGTTGTGCAAATAAGGCATGCGAACTTCCAAAATACGCCGTATAACAGAATTAAACACACGATAACATAAAATATAAACACTAACTTTCGATCGATAAAAAATCTTGACTATGTAGTAAGATGTTCTTACTAGTATCATAATAAGTAGAAAAGAAAGTTGGGTTTTCAACGAAATAATCCCTAGTTCTAAATATTAATCCACAAATGTTAGTACCAAATCATGAGTAAAGTATTTATAATTATGGTAACATAGTCACGGGCCGAAAATAATTCCGACGGCGTCGAAAAATGCCTACCCAAGTTTGTAGTACCAACATACATATATTTGTGGTACTAACATATAGATGTTTGTGGTACCATATCGTAAGCTAGTGTAGTACCATACATAGGTTACTTGTAGTATCTTTCCGCACCATATGAAACTATCGAGACTCCTACCCTAAAAATACTTGTAGTACCAATATACAGATTTTTGTAGTACCAACATATAAATGCTCGTAGTACCATAACATGTGCTAGTGTAGTACCATGCGTGGGTTACTTGTAATATCATTTTCGTACCACGTTTTTAATTATCGAAAACACGTAGATTATTGTGCAACATGCGAACTTCCAAAATACGTCATATAACAGAATTAAACACACGATAACATAAAATATAAACACTAACTTTCGATCGATAAAAAATCTTGACTATGTAGTAAGATGTTCTTACTAGTACCAAGTAGAAAAGAAAGTTGGGTTTTCAACGCAATAATCCATAATTCTAAATATTAATCCACCAATGTTGGTACCAAATCATGAGTAAAGTATTTATAATTATGGTAACATAGTCACGGGCCGAAAATAATTCGGACGGCGACGAGAAATTCCTACCCAAATTTGTAGTACCAACATACATATATTTGTGCTACCATGATATAGATGTTTGTGGTACCATATAGTAAGCTAGTGTAGTACCATACTTAGGTTACTTGTAGTATCTTTTCGCACCATGTGAAACTATCGAGACTCCTACCCTAAAAATACTTGTAGTACCAATATACATATTTTTGTAGTACCAATATATAAATGTTCGTAGTACCATAACATGTGCTAGTGTAGTACCATGCGCGGGTTACTTGTAGTATCATTTTCGTACCACATTTTTTATTATCGAAAACACGTAGATTATTGTGCAAATAAGGCATGCGAACTTCCAAAATACGTCATATAACAGAATTAAACACACGATAACATAAAATACAAACACTAACTTTCGACCGATAAAAAATCTTGACTATGTAGTAAGATGTTCTTACTAGTATCATAATAAGTAGTAAAGAAAGTTGGGTTTTCAACGAAATAATCCCTAATTCTAAATATTAATCCACCAATGTTGGTACCAAGTCATGGGTAAAGTATTTATAATTATGGTAACGTAGTCACGGGCTGAAATAATTCGGACGGCATCGAAAAATTCCCACCCAAATTTGTAGTACCAACATACATATATTTGTGGTACCAACATATAGATGTTTGTGGTAACATATCGTAAGCTAGTGTAGTACCATACATAGGTTACTTGTAGTATCTTTTCGCACCATGTGAAACTATCGAGACTCCTACCCTAAAAATACTTGTAGTACCAATATACAGATTTTTGTAGTACCAATATATAAATGTTCGTAGTACCATAAAATGTGCTAGTGTAGTACCACGCGTGGCATGTAGTATCATTTTCGTACCACGTTTTTCATTATCGAAAACGCGTAGATTATTGTGCAAATAAGGCATGCGAACTTCCAAAATACGCCATATAACAGAATTAAACACACGATAACATAAAATATAAACACTAACTTTCGATCGACAAAAAATCTTGACTATGTAGAAAGATGTTCTTACTAGTATCATAATAAGTAGAAAAGAAAGTTGGGTTTTCAACGAAATAATCCCTAATTCTAAATACTAATCCACCAATGTTGGTACCAAGTCATGGGTAAAGTATTTATAATTATGGTAACATAGTCACGGGCTGAAATAATTCGGACGGCGTCGAAAAATTCCTACCCAAATTTGTAGTACCAAAATACATATATTTGTGGTACCAACATATAGATGTTTGTGGTACCATATCGTAAGCTAGTGTAGTACCATACATAGGTTACTTGTAGTATCTTTTCGCACCATGTGAAACTATCGAGACTCCTACCCTAAAAATACTTGTAGTACCAATATACAGATTTTTGTAGTGCCAATATATAAATGTTCGTAGTACCATAAAATGTGCTAGTGTAGTACCATGTGTGGGTTACTTGTAGTATCATTTTCGTACCACGTTTTTTATTATCGAAAACACGTAGATTATTGTGCAAATAAGGCATGCGAACTTCCAAAATACGTCATATAACAGAATTATACACACGATAACATAAAATATAAACACTAACTTCCGATCGATAAAAAATCTTGACTATGTTGTAAGATGTTCTTACTAGTATCATAATAAGTAGAAAAGAAAGTTGGGTTTTCAACGAAATAATCCCTAGTTCTAAATATTAATCCACAAATGTTAGTACCAAATCATGAGTAAAGTATTTATAATTATGGTAACATAGTCACGGGCCGAAAATAATTCCGACGGCGTCGAAAAATGCCTACCCAAGTTTGTAGTACCAACATACATATATTTGTGGTACTAACATATAGATGTTTGTGGTACCATATCGTAAGCTAGTGTAGTACCATACATAGGTTACTTGTAGTATCTTTCCGCACCATGTGAAACTATCGAGACTCCTACCCGAAAAATACTTGTAGTACCAATATACAGATTTTTGTAGTACCAATATATAAATGTTCGTAGTATCATAACATGTTCTAGTGTAGTACTATGCGTGGGTTACTTGTAGTATCATTTTCGTACCACGTTTTTTATTATCGAAAACACGTAGATTATTGTGCAAATAAGGCATGCGAACTTCCAAAATACGTCATATAACAGAATTAAACACACGATAACATAAAATATAAACACTAACTCTCGATCGATAAAAAATCTTGACTATGTAGTAAGATGTTCTTACTAGTATCATAATAAGTAGAAAAGAAAGTTGGGTTTTCAACGAAATAATCCCTAATTCTAAATATTAATCTACCAATGTTGGTACCAAGTCATGAGTAAAGTATTTATAATTATGGTAACATTGTCGCGGCAGAAAATAATTCGGATGGCGACGAAAAATTCCTACCCAAATTTGTAGTACCAACATACATATATTTGTGGTACCAACATATAGATGTTTGTGGTAACATATCGTAAGCTAGTGTAGTACCATACATAGGTTACTTGTAGTATCTTTTCGCACCATGTGAAACTATCGAGACTCCTACCCTAAAAATACTTGTAGTACCAATATACAGATTTTTGTAGTACCAATATATAAATGTTCGTAGTACCATAAAATGTGCTAGTGTAGTACCACGCGTGGCATGTAGTATCATTTTCGTACCACGTTTTTCATTATCGAAAACACGTAGATTATTGTGCAAATAAGGCATGCGAACTTCCAAAATACGCCATATAACAGAATTAAACACACGATAACATAAAATATAAACACTAACTTTCGATCGACAAAAAATCTTGACTATGTAGAAAGATGTTCTTACTAGTATCATAATAAGTAGAAAAGAAAGTTGGGTTTTCAACGAAATAATCCCTAATTCTAAATATTAATCCACAAATGTTGGTACCAAATCATGGGTAAAGTATTTATAGTTATGGTAACATAGTCACGGGCCTAAAATTATTCGTACGGCGTCGAAAAATTCCTACCCAAGTTTGTTGTACCAACATACATATATTTGTGGTACCAACATATAGATGTTTGTAGTACCATATCTTAAGCTAGTACAGTACCATACATAGGCTACTTGTAGTATCTTTCCGCACCATGTGAAACTATCGAGACTCATACCCTAAAAATACTTGTAGTACTAATATACAGATTTTTGTAGTACCAATATATAAATGTTCGTAGTACCATAACATGTGCTAGTGTAGTACTATGCGCGGGTTACTTGTAGTATCATTTTTGTACCACGTTTTTTATTATCGAAAACACGTAGATTATTGTGCAAATAAGGCATGCGAACTTCCAAAATACGTCATATAACAGAATTATACACACGATAACATAAAATATAAACACTAACTTCCGATCGATAAAAAATCTTGACTATGTTGTAAGATGTTCTTACTAGTATCATAATAAGTAGAAAAGAAAGTTGGGTTTTCAACGAAATAATCCCTAGTTCTAAATATTAATCCACAAATGTTAGTACCAAATCATGAGTAAAGTATTTATAATTATGGTAACATAGTCACGGGCCGAAAATAATTCCGACGGCGTCGAAAAATGCCTACCCAAGTTTGTAGTACCAACATACATATATTTGTGGTACTAACATATAGATGTTTGTGGTACCATATCGTAAGCTAGTGTAGTACCATACATAGGCTACTTGTAGTATCTTTCCGCACCATGTGAAACTATCGAGACTCCTACCCGAAAAATACTTGTAGTACCAATATACAGATTTTTGTAGTACCAATATATAAATGTTCGTAGTACCATAACATGTTCTAGTGTAGTACTATGCGTGGGTTACTTGTAGTATCATTTTCGTACCACGTTTTTTATTATCGAAAACACGTAGATTATTGTGCAAATAAGGCATGCGAACTTCCAAAATACGTCATATAACAGAATTAAACACACGATAACATAAAATATAAACACTAACTCTCGATCGATAAAAAATCTTGACTATGTAGTAAGATGTTCTTACTAGTATCATAATAAGTAGAAAAGAAAGTTGGGTTTTCAACGAAATAATCCCTAATTCTAAATATTAATCTACCAATGTTGGTACCAAGTCATGAGTAAAGTATTTATAATTATGGTAACATTGTCGCGGGCAGAAAATAATTCGGATGGCGACGAAAAATTCCTACCCAAATTTGTAGTACCAACATACATATATTTGTGGTACCAACATATAGATGTTTGTGGTAACATATCGTAAGCTAGTGTAGTACCATACATAGGTTACTTGTAGTATCTTTTCGCACCATGTGAAACTATCGAGACTCCTACCCTAAAAATACTTGTAGTACCAATATACAGATTTTTGTAGTGCCAATATATAAATGTTCGTAGTACCATAAAATGTGCTAGTGTAGTACCATGTGTGGGTTACTTGTAGTATCATTTTCGTACCACGTTTTTCATTATCGAAAACACGTAGATTATTGTGCAAATAAGGCATGCGAACTTCCAAAATACGCCATATAACAGAATTAAACACACGATAACATAAAAAATAAACACTAACTTTCGATCGATAAAAAATCTTGACTATGTAGTAAGATGTTCTTACTAGTATCATAATAAGTAGAAAAGAAAGTTGGGTTTTCAACGAAATAATCCCAATTCTAAATATTAATCCACAAATGTTGGTACCAAATCATGAGTAAAGTATTTATAGTTATGGTAACATAGTCACGGGCCTAAAATTATTCGGACGGCGTCGAAAAATTCCTACCCAAGTTTGTAGTACCAACATACATATATTTGTGGTACCAACATATAGATGTTTGTAGTACCATATCTTAAGCTAGTGTAGTACCATACATATGCTACTTGTAGTATCTTTCCGCACCATGTGAAACTATCGAGACTCCTACCCTAAAAATACTTGTAGTACCAATATTCAGATTTTTGCATTACCAATATATAAATGATCGTAGTACCATAACATGTGCTAGTGTAGTACTATGCGCGGGTTACTTGTAGTATCATTTTCGTACCACGTTTTTTATTATCGAAAACACGTAGATTATTGCTCAAATAAGGCATGCGAACTTCCAAAATACGTCATATGACAGAATTAAACACACGATAACATAAAATATAAACACTAACTTTCGGTCGATAAAAAATCTTGACTATGTAGTAAGATGTTCTTACTATTATCATAATAAGTAGAAAAGAAAGTTGGGTTTTCAACGAAATAATCCCTAATTCTAAATATTAATCCACCAATGTTGGTACCAAATCATTAGTAAAGTACTTATAATTAGGTAACATAGTCACGGGCCGAAAATAATTGGGACGGCGTCGAAAAATTCCTACCCAAATTTGTAGTACCAACATACATATATTTGTGGTACCAACGTATAAATGTTTGTGGTACCATATCGTAAGCTAGTGTAGTACCATACATGGGTTACTTGTAGTATCTTTCCGCACCATGTGAAACTATCGAGACTCCTACCCTAAAAATACTTGTAGTACCAATATACAGATTTTTGTAGTACTAATATATAAATGTTCGTTGTACCGTAACATGTTCTAGTGTAGTACCATGCGCGGGTTACTTGTAGTATCATTTTCGTACCACGTTTTTTATTATCGAAAACACGTAGATTATTGCTCAAATAAGGCATGCGAACTTCCAAAATACGTCATATGACAGAATTAAACACACGATAACATAAAATATGGACACTAACTTCCAATCGATCAAAAATCTTGACTATGTAGTAAGATGTTCTTACTAGTATCATAATAAGTAGAAAAAGAAGTTGGGTTTTCAACGTAATAATCCCTAATCCTAAGTATTAACCCACCAAATGTTGGTACCAAATCATTAGTAAAGTACTTATAATTAGGTAACATAGTCACGGGCCGAAAATAATGGGGACGGCGTCGAAAAATTCCTACCCAAATTTGTAGTACCAACATACATATATTTGTGGTACCAACGTATAAATGTTTGTGGTACCATATCGTAAGCTAGTGTAGTACCATACATGGGTTACTTGTAGTATCTTTCCGCACCATGTGAAACTATCGAGACTCCTACCCTAAAAATACTTGTAGTACCAATATACAGATTTTTGTAGTACTAATATATAAATGTTCGTTGTACCGTAACATGTTCTAGTGTAGTACCATGCGTGGGTTACTTGTAGTATCATTTTCGTACCACGTTTTTTATTATCGAAAACACGTAGATTATTGTGCAAATAAGGCATGTGAACTTTAAAAATATGTCACATAATAGAATTAAACACACGGTGACATAAAATATGGACACTAACTTCCAATCGATCGAAAATCTTGACTATGTAGTAAGATGTTCTTACTAGTATCATAATAAGTAGAAAAAGAAGTTGGGTTTTCAACGTAATAATCCCTAATCCTAAGTATTAACCCACCAAATGTTGATACCAAATCATCAGTAAGTATATCTAACTATGGAACATAGTCACGGACCAAAAATAATTCGGACGGCGTCGAAAAATTCCTACCCAAATTTGTAGTACCAACGTACCTATATTTGTAATACCAACATATAGATGTTTGTGGTACCTTATCGTAAGCTAGTGCAGTACCATACGTTGGTTACTTGTAGTATCTTTCCGCACCATGTGAAACTATCGAGACTCCTACCCTAAAAATTCTTGTAGTACCAACACAGAGATGTTTGTAGTACTAATATATAAATATTCGTAGTAGCATAACATATGCTAGTGTAGTACCATGCGTAGGTTACTTGTAGTATCATTTTTGTACCACGTTTTTAATTATCGAAAACACGTAGATTATTCTGCAAATAAGGCATGCAAGCTTCCAAAATAAGCCGTATAACAGAATTAAACACACGATAACATAAAATATAAACACTAACTTTCGATCGATTAAAAACCTTGCTATGTAGTAAGATGTTCTTACTAGTATCATAATATGTAGAAAAGAAAGTTGGATTTTCAACGTAATAATTCCTAATTCTAAATATTAATCCACAAATGTTAGTACCAAATCATGAGTAAAGTATTTATAATTATGGCAACATAGTCACGGGCTGAAAATAATTCGGACGGCGTCGAAAAATTCCTACCCAAATTTGTAGTACCAACGTACATATATTTTTAGTACCAACACATAGATGTTTGTGGTACCTTATTGTAAACTAGTGCAGTACCGTACGTTGGTTACTTGTAGTATCTTTCCGCACTATATGAAACTATCGAGCCTCCTACCCTAAAAATACTTGTAGTACCAATATACAGATTTTTGTAGTACCAATATATAAATGTTCGTGGTACCATAACATGTGCTAGTGTAGTACCATGCGTGGGTTACTTGTAATATCATTTTTCTACCACGTTTTTAATTATCGAAAACACGTAGATTATTGTGCAAATAAGGTATGCAAACTTCCAAAATACGTTATATAACAGAATTAAACACACGATTACATAAAATATAAGCACTAACTTTCGATCGATAAAAAATCTTGACTATGTAGTAAGATGTTCTTACTAGTCTAGTACCGTAATAAGTAGAAAAGAAAGTTGGTTTTCAACGTAATTATCCCAAATATTAACCCGCAAATATTGATATCAAATCATCAGTAAAGAATTTATAACTATGGTAACAGTCACGGACCAAAAATAACTCGGACGGCATCGAAAAATTTGTACACAAATTTGTAGTATCAATATACATATGTTCGTAGTACCAATAGATAAATGTTCGTGGTACCATATTGTTAGCTAATGTAGTACCATAAGTCGGTTACTTGTAGTATCTTTCTGTACCATCAACTATCGAAACTCCTACCCTAACTTGTAGTACCAATACAAGTACTATTATATGTATATTTTTTGTGGTATCGTCTTATAAGCTAGTGTAGTACCATGAGTAGGATACTTACAGTATTAATATCATTCATCCACCAACATATTAAGATCAAACATATCAACATCATTAATATCATTCAACTACCAACAATCTTACTATCAAACATATCAACAATATTAATCATTCATTCACAATATCATAATTCAAATCAGATCGACAAAAAAATCTACCATCGACAAAAAAAAGGATGTCATAGCCTATCGGCAACATTATCACCGCCATTGGTCCAACGTGTCAGTCATTAAGCAGCGGCTTCTTTGCCTCTGTAGCCTTTTGGTACCTCACCTCTCTGCTCCACAACAAAATTTTGTGCAACGAAACCTGTTAAAATTAGAACGACAAACAATTACCATATGGTACTGCTAGAAAGCTTGAAAATGTACCTCATATAAGAAATATGAGTACTGTAAATCAACATATTTTGGTACTGCATATACAAAATTGCTCTAACTAACAAATTAGCCAAATTTTAACCAAATATTGGCCTCCCTCGACACCAATAATATGCTAATGATAAAAATATAGGGGAGAATTCATTTTGTTACAGCTCGACACCCAAAATGCGAGACACCCACATCTCAATACCCAGTTTGAGTCATCTTTTGAAGGAACCAAAAGCTAATCACTCATATCTTGAAGGAACCAAAAGCTAATAACCCATATCTTGGAAAACAAAAAAGTGTAAATGGAAAATTATCTGACCATGACGACCTTGATTAATCCAATTGCCTTGAGATGTTAGTAACCACCATGTTCTTACCAACCTTCACCAAATGATCTAACCTCGGCTTATCTGATTCCCTTGTCTCAATTAAAGCCCCTACCAAGAACTCACCATTATTGCCCGGCGAAGGCGACGCCAATTTCAGAAAAGCAACAATCCTCTCCACATCATCAACAATCACACCAGTTCTCCGTCGTCATTTCCCCATATTCGCACTAAAGGCACTAATCGAGCTTTTCCTTGGCCAAATAACACGACGCGTCCTCAAATCTGTAATCTGTAGGAATTGTAGAGGATGATTTAGGGTTTGGGGAAGAAACAATCGTTTTAATTGTTGGTTTAAAGAAGAAAAGAGTTAAAAAAAAATAATAATTGAGGGGTAGAATCGTCATGGGGTAGTGGGGTGTAAGATTGTTTTGAAATAGGGAGTTTGATAAAAAATAAGTGGGAATGGTGAGTTAGTTGATAAAAAGTTTAGAAAGAGGGATTTTTTTGAGGTTGCCCCTACTAAAAAAATGTTTAAGAACGGTTTAACCAACTTAATAAATTATCCTAGTAATATATTCAATTGAATAAGAAATCGACTAGGAAACTCGAATAATTTATACGATTTGAATGTATTACAACACTCGAATATATACCTCCTCGCCGATTTAAATATTTGTTCGAGTAAACTACTCGATAAAGAAACTCGAATAAAGGGGTGCAGTCGGAAAAAACATCAATAAATAAGAAATCGAACGGTCAAATTAAAAAACAACCCTATTTCTCTCCTATTCCTCCCTTCTCTTTGATTTTTCCCTACACTCGAATTATTCAAGCGAAATCGTTCCACAAATCTGATACCGAATACAATGACGAAGTCAAAAGCTACGCCGGCTGCGCTTCGACAGGACCGTGTCGAAGAGATTGTCGACGGCGATAGAGTCACGGTGAGTTAACGTTAATGGGTTTTCGGTATTTTGTGTTGAATTTGGTACAAATATTTGAATTGCGCTTATTCGAGTTATGTATTCGAGTAAATTATTCATTTTCCGAGTATGTGATATTCGAATACTTTATTCGAAAAGCAGTGGTTTTCTCAAGTAAAAATAGTTTTTTTTGCAATTTTTCAGGTCTATTTTCCTACGAAGATGCCGGCGAATAATTTCTACCACGCCACCCTTATGCTGAACTCATCGTACTTGCTAGCTTCGGAACGCATTCGTACGCTTCTGAACGAAAGGAAATTGGCGGAGATGGTCGCTACAACCCAGTTCGGGAACCTGATAAAAGTGGTCCGAGACCTCTACAACTCCAACATGCTTATGTGGTATCTGATGAGCCGTCATGTCGAGTATGTGTCTGAGTCTCAGGAGTTGTGGATGGTCGTTCGCGAGCGACCGTTACGATTCTCACCGGCCTGCACTGTCACGCTGCCGATGATCAAGTGATACCGTCATCGAACGAGTTTGCAACGAGGCATTGGCCTGGTATGATTCTCCTGTTTTGTTTTTTTTTTTATCATTTTGAATCTTTTTTACTTTAATTTAAAAACTAACGTTTGTTTTATGGCTCGTAGGCAAGGGGGTTATATACCTAGATGATCCGGAGCGGAAGATTAACGATATGATGCGGGATTCTACCGGCGATGGCGGCACGGGCGTGAATGTCGAGAAATTGAAGATCGCGGCCCTATATTTTGCCGTCGGGTAACTAGGGCTGCGGAGAGTGAAAGGGACTTGAAGGTTAAGAGCGAGTGGCTCCGTCTGGTGGAGGATTGCAATAGCTTCAACAAATATCCTTGGGGAAGGATTGCGTTCGACAAGGTTCTGTATGGTCTGAACAAAGACCTGTTAGAGAAGCGTCGGATCATGACTTCCAAGGGAAAGCACCGGACGACCTTCGATATTAGCGGCTTCGTCCAACCGCTTCAGGTAAGTTAATTTATTTTATTTAAGTTATATTACATTTTTTTAACTTAATATACTCTCTTTTATCAGGTTCTTGCATTCGAATGTTGGTCGAGTGTCGGGGATTTTGCAAAGAAGAAAAGCGATGAACGACTCCCGTTACCCCTCATGTGCCATTGGAAGACCAAATTCTTCGCCAAGAGTTTTGCTCCAACATGGGAAGCGGTGGAGCATGTCTTCAATGATGTGAAGATAAATGTAAGTACATATATTTATTTATAATATGGATTTTTAGAGTTGCATATCCATAATTCGATTGCGAAGATGATACAGGATGTGCGGTGTTGGCTTACAGCAACCGATGCTGAACTTGATTCAGAGCACGGCTGCACGATCGCCGGCTTTTGTGGCAGAATGGATGATGTCATATCCCAGAGGATAGTGGAGCATCTTCTAAATGGGATGTCGGTCTACTGCACTGACCATCGACTTGGTTCATCTCCTCCAGCGTCTCCTCCTCCGCAACGTGAGGCATCCACTCCTCTACATGTGTCTTCTTCTTCGATAGTCGCCCAAATTGATAGAAGAATGGACAAGATGGAGGCAGATGTTAGGGATATGCGGGAAGAACAGATGCGTCTCGCTAATAAAGTGGAGGCCGAGATGGGGTCGTTGAGGGCCGAGATTAGGGAGTTACGCACGATAGTGCTCGAGGGTATGCGTTACTTTATGTTTACTTTATATAAAATTATATTGGCATATATTACGTAAGTTCAACATCGTATCACTCATTTTCAGTTTTCGAGACGCTGAGGTCGGAAAGGAAACGGGATATAAGTTATGATACGCAGGACGCAAATATCGGTATGTTTACGTTTTACGTACTTTCTGCTTTAATTAGTTTCTCTTTGTTAATCTCGGTCTCAACGTTTGCGTATTACTCTCATTTCTAGGTTTGGAGATGGAGGCCGAGGCTGAGACGGAAAATGAGCCAGCCGAGACGGGGAACGAGACGGCCGAGAGGACGGCGACGAAGGCCGAGACGGGGAATGAGCCGGCCAGGACGGAGAACGAGACGGCGAAGAGGACGGGGTGGAGGCCGAGACAGGGAATGAACCGGCCAGGACGGGAAAGGAGGCGGCCGAGAGGACGGCCCGGCCAGGACGGGGAACAAGACAGCGGAGAGGACGACGACAGAGGCCGAGAGGGAGGTGACGGAGCCTGAGGCCAAGAAGAAACAGTTGAAAAACTGAGTCGGCCTGGACGTGAGAAGAAACGATCAAAGGTGCTGAAGAGCCCGTTTATGCCGTTGCCCTAATCGACCCCCTCCATGTACAAAACCTCGCCTCAGCCACTTAGAGAATCACACTGAGTCGAGGTTGAAAAACTGGGATGCAGTCAGTGCCGAGGTGTCAAGAATGACTAGAGTCTAGATCTGAGGAACGGAAGGGCATAATATTGGCGTATGACAAGAACTTCTCCAAAGACCTGTCTACTCCAAAAATTTCGATCTCCGAAGCGGTATTTTCTTTTTGCTCAATATGTTCTAGTTAATTAATTATTTCATTTAATAACATATGTTGCTATTATTGCAGCACGTCAACGAGGTATTCCAGGGTTATATTGTGATGCAAGAATGTTGCGTGCTTCCTGTGGAACGCATAGCATTCATGCATACCAACTTCGCACAAGCGGTCTTCTTTGACGGAAGTCGCCCGTGGGATGCTGCGTCGTACGGACTATTCGCTAAGAGAGAAAACAATGCGCTAAGCCGTCCTTCCATTGGAACCAAGCGGAGGCTGCCGTCATCCCATTGGCGTTTAATAGCCATGGGTGCTTCTAGTCGTTCGGTTCAAGGAGAGAACCATTCACATCCTCGACTCCGACCGGTCAAGTGATTCGGATATGAGAGTGATGAAGCCGTACGTCAAACCCCTGTCCGAGTTGAAGATGCAATGTAATTACTTTTTGTTAATCTTCACTAATTTTTTAAATATAGCCACTTCGTTATAATTAGTCAGTATATGAAGTTATATTTGTGGTTAAGTAAAGTTTTGTCTTACTAATGATACTGGCTAAAATATGTAAATTATTTAAGGTTAAAAATCTTTTTATTTTGAAAAATTTGGTATTAATAATCTATCTTATTGGGGCCTAATGAGTTTGAATTGATTAAAAATTCGAAAACAACGAATTAACGAGTTACGAGACATGCATGGTAAAACCCTCCCTGTGAATGGTATAGAAGGTATGATACCGATACCATACCGAAATTTCGGTATGAGACCTTATCGAAATTTAAGGTATACCGAAATTTTGGTATGGTATTGGTATGATTTTTTTGGATACCGAAATTTCGGTACGATATACGGTATCACAGTTTTGGTACGGTATACCGTACCGAACCACCCCTAGCTTCAACACGTTGGGGTCAATGATATCCTTGACAAATTTACATATACACGATGCGACAAGTTTCCTCAACAACGTCTCAGGTAATTTCCATATGTCTTATCTTTTTACATGCCGAACTTAATTGTCTAGAGTTTGGTATTAAAGTTGAAATTGTTCTATTTGTCGGACAGCGGGGAGTGCGGTATCTATATGCTGCGAGCGGCGATGTCGACGATGTTCGGCAATAGAGATGATCTCTCCTCGTTGAACAATGAAAAAATTGGTTTGTTTAGGAAGTTTTTGACTATTTGTATATGGCTTAACAAATGGACTGATTGACAATGTATTTCTCTTTTTAAATGTATGATTTCGGATGATGTAGTGATTAGGGATGATATATTGTTTTGGGATGATATGTTGATTTGGGATGAAATGTTGATCTATGAGTTCAGTGTATCGGAGGAAATTTCTTCAAACTTCCTGTTATTCGAACCTTTCAAGTTACTCGGATAAAAATATATTATTCGAGTAACGCAATCGAACCTTTTTCGATTTGCCAACAAACTCGAATAAGTGAATCTTTCGTGATCTTAAAAATCTAAATATTATTATTACTAATATCATGTAATGTTAAATGTCTTGCTTATCTTAGTATTATTAATATTCAGATTCATGAAAGTAAATTATATCAAATTAAGATATGATATCATTTATATAGAAGTCGAATTATTATACTCGATTATTGATCGACACGTGGTGTAATGTGCAAGTGCGACAAGTGATAAAATAAAACATATACCTAATTACTATCACCTACGTGCGATAGGCAGTGGACCTATCATTTATAGTGCAGTAAAGTGAGTAAACGATTATCGAACACGAGGAATAAACTAAGTACTAGTATTAACCTATCGACTCGATATTTAGCCTAAATAAAATATGCAGAGGGTGTTACGAATTATCCTAACAGATTATTTCCCGAATCAACGAGAAACTAAGAGAATACGCCTAAAGCTGGTAAAGGAGCTTTCAGATAATAAAGATGTGCTCGGGATTCGACTCCCACTAGGTATATCGCCTAAGACAGTAAGTTATCGTTCCTACGTGATTCTAATTAGATCGCAGTAATTTCCTACCTGCTAATGAATTTGCTGTCGGCCTAAACGCTCGCGGAGATCTAAAGTGCAGTAATTACTAAAGCGAGGATCGAGTATTTGCTTTCGCCCTATACTCGAATCCTATCTTCTACGAATGGCCTAATCGTTGTTTAGCTGTCGCCCTAAACGATTTTCCGCACGATCACTTTAACACATAGACATATTAAAGCGACGAAACAATTTCATAGGTAGATAAATAGTCATAAACACGAGTCACGATAACATATGTCTTAGTTGCAAAATACCTAGCGTTCATCTAATCCCAAACACACAGGGAATTTAGCTACTCATAATAGACGAGAAAACAACGAAAGAATTAGAGAACAGAGAAGGGAGACTCATGATCTTGAATACTGGCGAATTATCGGCACTAGCGTGATGAATCTTCGTTCTTTGATCAATTGGGCATGATTGCCGTTGCTCCGTCTCTTGCGCTCCGGGATGTAATTCTGCGTTCTTTTGGTCTTCTTTCGTCTCTGGAGAGTTTAGGATTGATATCTGGTAAGTATACCTCTTTCTGAGTCGAATTTGGGCTTTTATACTCATTTTCGTAAGTGTCACGGCCTGGGACATGATCAGTCACGGCCGTCACTATCGGGGTGCAAAATGGAGCTCACTGCCATTCGTCACAGCCTCCTGCAGAAGTGTCACGGCCGTGACGCTTTCCACCCTCGCGACAGTTTCGTATTTCTCTCAGATGGAGGGGTAAACGATGTCCGATTGACCTGAAATTTTAACCATAGATAGAAGACTCACCACTGTTGATTTTGACCAAAGGGATTCTCAATCCGAGGTCTGGATTGAGAGATATGAATTTTAAAATACTGCAGCTGCTATGGGTCACGACCTGGTGCAAGAAGTGTCACGGCCGGGACTTGCTTCAGCTTTCGGCCTCTGGTGGTTGTCACGGCCACGTGCACAAGGTGTCACGGCCGTGACACTTGGCAGTGTTCGTCATCTTTGCGCCGTTTTGCCTCTTTTTCGCTCCTTTTCGTCCGAAACGCGTCCTAAGCTCCTTCAATATCAAAATAAGTGTAAATATGGTGAATAAACGCATAAAATGATTGCTAGAGCTCTATTATATCCCAATTAAGTACTACGATAAACGTAGTGAAATACGTTTATCAAACCTCCCCACACTTAAGCATTTGCTTGTCCTCAAGTAAATTAGAGTCAGAGAAGGCACAAATCAGGATAACGGCAGAGTTGTTCGCAACTTAGCATCATAGCTAGAATGCAAAATAATAGAATCAAGCAAACAATCATCAATAATGCACTAATGATCGGCACCTATCGTCCCGAGTTTCCTTAGCACTGCTAAACCAAGAATCGTACCTCACAAGGATTAGCTCAAGTCACTCTGTGTATAGGCTAATATATCTTGAATCACTCAAATCGGGCACTAGTCCGACCCCTACCATAAGCTTGCAAGCTAATCGCATATTTACTACTTAAAGTGGCAAGCATAAATCGGAGGGTCTTTTCGTCGAAATGGGTCAAATAGTAATGAGGCGACAAGCATATATATACTGAACACGTAATCTTAAGGCTAGACACATAAGCGGAAATTCACAGAATATAGCATGATCAAACTGACAGTCACATGCCCCAACATACGACTCAACACTCTCGCTCTGAAATCCTAGACTTTTCTGCTCGACCCTCTCAGCTCAGTTTCCTTTCAATTTCTGCCCTTTCACCTTAGTTACGCTCTAACTTTGTGCACTGCCCTTATTCCTTAAACATCAAGGTTTGGCTTTTGTCGCAAAGAAAACATCGTCACAGCGAATGCCGTGTACCTAGGGATACTTATTACCAAAACCTTATCTTGCCAAAGGGTTATGGGCGGGCTTATGCAAGGGATCGGGTCATTTCAGAAAACGGTCAAGTCAGGGACGAGTCACTTCACGAATAGCAGAGAAGAACATCGAATCATACACTGAAAAAGTAACTCTCAAATTCGACTTCTGCTCTATTCTAATCAACTCAGGTTCATAAAATCTCTGGCGGCTTATTCGGGTCAGGGGCATTTCACAACATACGAGGTAAGCAACGAATATGCTCAGGCTCAAAATGGCTAACTAATAGGATTAGTCATGGTGGAGAAATCTGGCCCTGGACTTAATTCCTAATGCCCTCATCATGTTCACACTAACGCACCAAAACAGTTTCAACACGTATCAGACAGGCAAGTTCTAGAGAGACACAGACTAGGCACGTCACACAACCAATAAAAATGAGCATAAGCTCGTCAGGCTCAAACTCTCACAACGTAAATGGGTTATGTGTACGAGTCCCTCAAAACAGTGCTATATCGATTCAGGCAAACATGATTCAATCAGTCATGCATATCCTAATTGCTCACAAAATTTCATAAAATGCAGACCAACTCGAGATAAGCGCAAACAATCATGCCTGAATTAATTCATGCCTTTCCAACGAACTTAACGACTCGTAGGTGTACTTGAGCGTTTTCGCTATCTTGCTCTGGAGTATCGCCGAGCACTCTCCTCGTAGGTGTACAGTGGAGACATGTTCGAGCTTCCGTCGATTTGTCAGCAAGTCCTTCAGGAACTTCACGAAACTGGGCATCTGCATAATAGCTTCAACAAATGGTAAGTTAATATGTAATTCTTTGCACATACCCATAAATCTGCTAAATAGCACCTCGTCTTTGCCCTTCTTCAGTCGTGCTGGATAGGGAACCTTCGGCTGGTATGACCTCACTGGTGGTCGCTCGATCTCCCTCGCCTTTTCTATTTCGGGTGCAGCCTCCTCCTTTTTAGGTTGAACCTTATCTTTTTCAGGTGCAGCTTCCCTCAACCGAGTTGAGTAGGGAATCTTTGGTTGATACGGCTTCACGAATGGTCGCGTCTTTCCTTGTCATCCTTGACCTTCTCGACTCCGTCGCCCTTGCTTTCCTTCTCGACTCCGTCGCCCTTTAACATATCCGAATGTTTTCGATTTGTCAAACATACTCGAATAAGATCATTTTCGATTTTTAACAGATTATTCTTTATTCTAATAAAATACTATCCGATTAATGAATCCGAATGTTTTCGATTTTCCTACTATACTCAAATAAGTTCCTTTTCGACCTATAACTGATTATTTTTTATTCTAATAAAAATATTATTCGGGTAACGTATCCGAATGTTTTCGATTTGTCAAACATACTCGAATAACATCATTTTCGATTTTTTAACACAACTTTACTCGTGTAGTGTATTCGAACATCCATACAAAACTCGAAAAACAGAGACTAAAAATCTAAATATTGTCCAAATATGAATCCCTTACCAACGATAAAAATCTTAAAAATATCCACAGCAACATTGTATCACTCGTATAAATTACATTATAATTAACGGCTGCAACCAAAATCTCACTGACGGACGGAAACCTACTTTCTTTTCTCCTCCCACGTCTTGCTACGATCCGAGGCGGCAACACCAATTCGACCATGATATCCCATTGAGTTGATCCGGAACCGGAGAAACTCGTCCATGATAAGCGAACTGCCACGTTAGCCAGAATAATAATCTGAAAACAATGGATAGAAAGACTTGTTCGCTCGTAGACTCGCTGCGATTGCATGAGGACACGGAATCATGTCTTTGATTGCAGATTAGCAACGACACGACTCCCTGAAGAACGGACATCATACTCTTGAGGAGCGATTTCACCAACTTCATACCCTTGACTTAGCGTATACCTTTCTAGGATTATTGTTTCCACCGTCGGAGTAAACTGTGTGGTTGCTTGTATGGATTTCTGTCTGTATCTAGCAAACCAATCCACTGTCACCTCTGTATGAATACAGAAGCGTAATGATTGGGAGCTTTCTTTATTCACAGAGTCTTGCATTGATCGATTCGACTCCATTCGTAGACATGATGTTATAGCAAGCTATCGGAGTATAAGCTCGACTCCATCGTTCCTTAGTAGCATTTGCCAAACACGCATGTGCCACGGGAAACCTTTTCTCAAAATCCTTATATTGTGAATCAAAGTCACATTTTCTTGTATAGTTTAGCGATCGCATGAACATCTCAGTCGTACCTTACTTCTTACAACGGCCTTTCATATTTCGTGATAGATGCCAAATACAATGACCGTGGTGAGCACGATCGTAGATGTTTGCAATGCCGGCTTTGATTGAAGCAGCTCTATCGGAGACGATAACAAGATGTTCCTCATTGGGTACAACTGCCAAGAGCTCGTTCAAAAACCACGCCCAAGCTTCTATCGACTCTACATCATCAATTAATCCCCAAGCCAAAGGAAACTGATGGATGTCGCCATCCTCTGCCGATTCAAGGAGCGTACTGTTATACTATCCTTTCAACCAAGTGTCGTCGATGCAAACAACCTTCCTCATATGACGGTATCCCGCAATACAAGCACCTGAAGAATACATGTTTAAATCTCTGCTCATCGTCTAGATATAGGCTTACTATGGTTGCCGGATTCAACCTTTTCAATGTCGACAAGTAGGACGGCAATAGCTTGTAACTCTCGTCGGGGTCACCCTTCATTGCATTTTGTGCTAAAATGCCTCATTTCCATGCTTTGAAATATGAAACTTCGATCCCACGGTTTCTCATCATTGTTCGAATTAGTTTAGGGGCCGGTGTACTTGTTGACCCCTGAAAAGATTCAAGCAGCATATTGCTCACGGAGGATGATGATGCTTGAGTAAGTCGTGCGTTTAGATTTGCAAGATCGCACGTATGTATGTTACAATATGTATGAATCGAAAATACGGATGTATCCTTTATCCTTGCCGTCCGTATCCTCCAACTACATACCTCCTCTTTGCATTTCACGGCATAGACCGATCGAGAAGATTTTACGCTCTGGAGCTCGAAGGATGCATCTACGGCAACTCTTTGGATCCTCTTCTTGGCAGCCCTTTTATCCTCAAATTCGTCACCTACTCTCATGGTGGAACCATCCGTAAAAGAATATCGATCACTAGGAATAATTGCATCATTTTCCTCCTCATTGTCCTCCTCATCCCTGCCTGCATTTTCTTCGATTACGCTATCAAAATTGATGTGCAGGTTCTTCCGTGTAACAACATTCTCATCAATGTTGGCGTGCATGTTCGCTTCATCGTGACCCTCACCCCCATAATTCACATCTCCATCACCGCCGAAGTCGATGATACGATCAAAATAATCATCGTTGTAACCACCTCCACCGCTACAACCTCAACTGGAAAAGGACTAACTTCATCATCCGCAAGAGTTTGACGGAGAAGGGTCGTAGCGTGCCCGATTTCCACATAGAGAATCTGTCTATCCATTGGACCCCCTAAGTAAATATAACCCTTCAACTCTCTATCATTCCTTATATACAATGGAAACCTTCCATACCTCTCATACGTAGTTGATAACTCAATTTCAACTCCGGCCTCCCGCTTACATTAATAGATGCATATATTTTGTAACACACCCCAAAAATACTTCCAAAAGGTTCAAAGTTTTAACTTATATTATCTATAAAAAAAAAATAGATACACGTCAAAAGGCACCCTCCACCATTTCAAAGTTTGGTTGTTTATGTACAAGTCAAAAGTTGATAAACATGCTACGCAAGGGACTAGCCAAAAATGCCTTCGATGATTACTATATACACACGTTATGCATAAACTTGAACTTTCCAAGAAACAAAAGTCCTAAAGTATCCATAAGCCGGCCACGGGTCGTCCCTCACATGCGCCGCCGTATCCCTGTCATAATCGTCCAATCCACTTAGTATTTCCTCCCGAAGGAGCATCTGAAAAAAATATAAAATAACGGGAGTGAGTCAACAGACTCAGTAAGTACAATAGAACATGCATATATACACACCAAATACGTAATTATGCAAACAAGAAAAATCGAGCACCAATCAACGACTGCCACATATATCGAACACAACATCTTAAGCAACAACACTCTTACCGGCCACACATACACTCCGCCATCGGCCACACACACACTCTGATCTAGAGCTACTGTACTTAATCGTTCGGCCCTCATTGGCCCCAAGGCACACACTATCACAGTCAACGGCACACATTGGCCCCTATCAACACTATAGAGTCACGCGCTCACACACGGTGACTCCATCAGCCAAACACATAAGTTCCAAGCACGCCGAACAATCCACAATATGCACGTACTTCTCTTTTTTAATGTATGAAATGTTGGTTTTATGATGAATGATTGATTTTGGGATATATGTGTTTGGGATGAAATGTTGATTAGGATGAATTGTTGATTTAGGGAAGAATGTATTTGAAAGGTAATATTGACAATTTTCACTGTTATTCGAACCTTTTTGTTACTCGAATAGCAATATATTATTCGTGTACTACTTTCGAAACTTTTCGAGTTTCCAAAATCACTCGAATATGTGCAATTTTTGAACTTCGATATTAAACGTTATTCGAGTGCGGATATTCGAAACTTTTCGAACTTCTACACTCAATTGAAAAACAGTTATTAAAAATCCAAATATTATTATTACTATTATCATGAAATGTTAAATGTGTGCTTATCTTAGTATTATTAGTGTTTTCAGAATCATGAAAGTAAATTCTACAAAAGTCGAATTACACTCGATTATTATCAAACATCATCTCTACAAAGGTCGAACTATTTGTCATTCCATCATAACTCATTCAACGATTATTATCAAACATTATTATCAAGCGAATTATTAAGTTTCTAAAAGCTTTAAAGCATCGAAATATTGATATTTCTACACCTAGATATTGAGATAAACAAAATTCGAATTTTACAAGAAACAAGTCGAATAAAAATAATTTATTCGAGTATCAGTTCCAAATGTTCTCGATTTTCCAACTATACTCGGATAATTTCCATTTCGACCTTTAACAGATTACTCTTTATTCTAATAAAAATACATTATTCGAGTATATCCGAATGTTTTCGATTTTCCAAACATACCCGAATAAGTTGGTTTACGATTTTTTAACACAACTTTATTCGAGAAACATATTCGAACTATTCGAACCTCCATATAAAAATCGAAAAACAGAGAATAAAAATCCAAATATGAATCCAAATATAAATCTTAAAATATCCATAGCAACATTGTATCACTCGAATAAATTACAATATAATTAACGTCGACCAAGGAAACCTACTTTATTTTCTCCTCCCACGCCTTACTACGAACCGAGGCGGCAACACCAATTCCTCCACGGTATCCCATTCGACTTGATCGGAACCGGAGAAACTTGTCCATGATAAGCGAACTGCCACGCCAGCACCGAATAATAATCCGAACACAACAGATAGAAAGACATGTTCGCTCGTAGACTCGTTGCGATTGCATGCGGACACAGAATCTTGTCGATATCAAATTGGCAGCACGCACATGTCTTCAATTGCAGGTTAACAACGGCATGAGTCCCTGAAGATCGGACATCATACTCTTGCGGAGCGATTTCACCAACTTCATACCATTGACTTAGCATATACCTTTCACGGATTATTGTTTCCACCTTTCGGGGAAACTGTGTGGTTGCTTGTATGGATTTCTGTCTGTATCTAGCAAATCAATCCGTTGTCATCCTCTGTATCGAATCCAGAACCACAATGATTGGGAGCTTTCTTTCTTCACGGAGTCTTGCTTGTTCGATTCGACTCCATTCGTAGTCATGATGTTATAGCGAGTTATCGGAGAATAAGCTCGACTCCATCGTTCCTTAGTAGCATTTGCTTCCAAATACGCATGTGCCGCGGGAAACCTTTTCTCAAAAACCCTATATTGTGAATCAAAGTCACATTGCTTGTATAGTTTAGCGATCCGCATGCACATCTCAGTCGCACCCTGCTTCTTACAACGGCCTTTCATATTTTGTGATAGATGCCAAATACAATGACCGTGGTGTGCACGATTGTAGATGTTTGCAACGCCGGCTTTGATTGAAGCAGCTCTATCGGAGACAATAACAAGATCTTTCTCATTGGGTACGACTGCCAAGAGCTCAAAAACCACGTCCAAGCTTCTATCGACTCTACATCGTCAATTATGCCCCAAGCCAAAGGAAACTGATGGGTGTCGCCATCCTCTGCCGATGCAACGAGTAACGTACCGTTATACTTTCCTTTCAACCAAGTGCCGTCGATGCAAACAACCTTCCTCATATGACGGTATCCGGCAATACAAGCACCAAGGGATAGGACTACATGTTTAAATCTCCGCTCATCATCTAGATATAGGCTTGCTATGGTTGCCGAATTCAACCTTTTCAACGTCGACAAGTATGACGGCAACAGCTTGTAACTCTCGTCGGGGTCACCCTTCATTGCATTTTGGGCTAAAATGCCTCCTTTCCATGCTTTGAAGTATGAAACTTCGATTCCACGGTTTCTCATCATTGTTCGAATTAGTTTAGGAGTCGGTGTACTTGTAGAGCCCTGAAAAGATTCAAGCAGCATATCGCTCACAGAGGATGATGATGCTTGAGTAAGTCTTGCGTTCCGATTTGTAAGGTCGCATGTATGTGTGTTGCAATATGTACGAATCGAAAATACGGATGTTCCTTAATCCTTGTCGTCCATATCCTCCAACTACATCCCTCCTCTTTGCATTTCATGGCATAGACCTATCGAGAATATTTTACGCTCCGGAGCTCGAAGGATGCATTTATGGCAACTCTTTGGATCCTCTTCTTGGTAGCCCTCTTATCCTCAAATTCGTCACCGACTCTCATGGTGGAACTATCCGTAAAAGAATACCGATCACTAGGAATAATTGCATCACTAGGAATAATTGCATCATTTTCCTCTGCCGTGTAACAACATTCTCATCAAAGTTGGCCTGCACGCTCCGTCGTGACCCTCACCCCTATAATTCACATCGACATCACTGCCGAAGTCGATGATACGATCAAAGTAATCGTCGTTGTAACCACCTCCACCGCTACGAACCTCAACTGGATGAGGACTTACTTCATCATCCGCAAGACTTTGACGGAGAAGGGTCGTAGCGTGTCCCATTTCCACATAGAGAATCGGTCTATCCATTGGACCCCCTAAGCAAATATAACCTTTCAACTCTCTATCATTCCTTATATATAATGGAGAGCAACCTTCCATACCTCTCGTACTTAGTACTCAACTTCAACTCCGGCCCCCCGCTTACATTAATAGACGCATATATTTCGTTTCGGAGATCCTCCAGCAAAAGACAATCACCATCAAACCCAATGGGCGTTATATTTCTTCCCATCCTTGAAACCCAACTATACTTGTTATCATCTCCAATAACCCATTCTCCATCGTAATCAATCATGATGCTGGTCGGCATAAGCTGCATATAAATAAACTCGAATTTTAAATCAAATGTACGATTCGAATAAATTATAGACTCGAAAAAAAAATATTCGAGTAGTATATCCGAGTTTTGAGATCACTCGAAAACAATGTTCTAATTAGTAATCTAGTACGTACATCGAGCCACTCCAATGATTAAAAAACACTTATTCGAACAATCTTTTGGAACAAAGAGAACTCGAATAACGTACTCGAATAAGGTGCGGTTTCGATTAATTGAGTCAAATTAGATATGTTGCAAAATACTTATTCGAACAGCGTTTTCGAACAAAAAGAAACTCGAATAATTTATTCGGATAATCGGAAAACGGCATTTTCCTTACGGATCAACCGTAAAAATGCTAACCACAACTATCCAATGATGCGAAAATCAAATCCCGATACTCGAAAAGTAAAATGTGGTTACAGTGAACGAAATTTGCAATGCCCGAAATAGTTCAGTTTAACGAATTGCGAAACTCATAATGCCACTTACTGTGTTTGAAGAACAAAATCGAGATTCTTGGGTCTAGATATACCGGATCTAGTGGAAATTCGTTGGATGATTCGGTGTTTGCTCGTTTTTTGCTCGATTTTCTGTTTTCTGGTTGATTGGTTCGGTTAGATTTTTGTTTTATATTAAAAAAGATATATTTAATGATTAATTTAGTTAATAGTTAATATTAGTTACTTAATTAAACCCACGCCCTTTTATTTAAAGACCAGGTCAAAGTCCCTTTTTTAAGGATAAAAATGACTCCCTTTTGTTAAAATAGCCCTAGATTACTCTTAGTCGGTGTTTTAAAATGCCTGTTGCGTAGTGCATCGCGTTTTAGATCCGATGTTGCGTAAATAGCGTAGAGTATTGCGTGAGTACTTTGAACATATTACTTATAATGAAAAATATATAATATATGATAACACAAGCAATCAAACAATTTTTATAGTCGTAAAAAGGGAAATAACGATAAATCTTAATCTAATTATATCCGGCAACACTCAAGAGCTTTATGTGTGTGTGTGTGTGTTTTTTTTTTTAAATTTAATATTCTCAATTTTCAAGTATTTTATAATTTTAAATAAATTTAATTGTAAACACCCGTGTTGTACCGGCTTTGAGCAAAACTTGAAGGAATAGTCGCGATCATCGCCAATCGCAACAATCGAAGCATTTCTGAAACTAGGCAAATATGTTTTATGTTTTTTATTTATTTTTAGCTATATAAAAAATTTGAAAAGAAAAAAAAGTTAGAAAAAATAATAAAACGCTTTTTTATTTGCGCTACAGCGCGTTTTAGGTGCGCTATAGTGCGCTACGTAGCGCTTTTAAAACACTGCTCGTAGTTAAATATATTTTTTATTTGTCATTCATTTTATAGTATTAGTTATCCTTGCAAGTCAGTCACTACACTACTATTAGACGTGTTCAAATGGTTCGCGGTTATAACCGCCAGTTTAAGGTTAGTGAAAATCTCAAACCGTAACCGAACCGCGGTAACCCCGATTACGGTTACGGTTTGTAACCGTAATCGCGGGTTAAGGTTACGATTTGAACCGCCGGTTTACGGTTTTAATTAATTTTTTATTTTATTTAAAAAACAAAGACTAATCACTTAAGTAAACAAAGAAATTAATTTTATTTAATAATGTCGAAAACTTCAATTCATCTTAAAAGAAAACACAATTACACCTTAGATTTTGTAACAAAAAAATACAATCGCTCAGTCTTTGTTTAGTAATAATATTAGCAACACTTACAGATATTTTGAGAAAGATGCGAATTGCTTATAGAAATTCGATAATGTGTTTGATTTTAACTTGATATTGAGAGCAAAAATATTCTGTTTAAATTCTATACAAATTCTCCACATATTTATAGAACTATAGCATGAAAAAAATAAAAAAACGAACTAATAAAAATGATAACGATAACATGACAGTTAAGATGAGAGTCAATTAGAAGAAAAGAAAAACTGAAAAATAAAAAGAAAATGTGAGTGAGAATAACTTGATGACTGTTGAGTGAGAATAAATAAGAGAAATAAGGTAGCCTCCAACCGTAGGAAAAATAATTAATCATCCAAAACTCAAGTTCAGCCCAATATAAACCCAGTCCAATGCCTTATTTTATGGAAAACCGCCGGTTATAACCGGCGGTGTGAACCGCCGATTAACCGCATGTTATAACCGGCAGTTTTCGGTTAGAAAATTCTATAACCGTAACCGAACCGGGCTGTAACCGTTGACTACGGTTAACCGAACCGTTGACCGCCGGTTCGGTTACGGTTTTTTGAACCATCTGAACACTAGGGGTGTGCAATGGTTTTCGAAAACCGCTCGAACCGCCCGCACCGCACCACACCGCACCGTATAATACAATTAACCGCCAAAACCGCGGTTTAATTTAATTTTACAAAACCGCACAGTAATAATGGTGGGTGTGAATTTTTGGTATAAACAGCATCGCACCGAACCGCACTTTAGTCTTTTATTTTTTTACTAAATGATATATAATATTTCTTTATGGTAATCATACACTAGTCATATTTAAAATTTATATTTTAATTTAATTATTTTTCTTTACTAATAAGTCTTTTAATTATATGTTAACTTGTTGATCGTATGAAAGTTATATCATTACTAACATACTTAATTTTAATTTTTATGTTAAACATGTTTCTATAAGAATAAACGGGCGAACATGTTGGGTTAAAATAGATACGACTCGAACGTTTAATAACTTTTTTATCTACTATTATATTTTGAGCTTCCAATCGCCCGTTAAAGCTAAACCAATACATTTAAAAAATTGGCCCTAATATAAGTAAAGCCTAATATAAAATAAGATAACGATACTAATTTTTTTGGACAATGGTGACGGTTCGATATATGAGGCAAATACCTCGACTTGCGCCTTGTTTATGAGGCAGGCGATGTCTCATCACATTTTGAGCCTAATGCTTTTAAAAACTACTATTTTTTTCATTCGATTAAAGATAAGTATTTCCTTGTTCGGTTAAAAACCGCAAAACCGCACCGTAACCGCACCAAACCGCTCGAAACCGTACGCGTGTTTTTTTTTTTTCAAAACCGCGGTTTGAGAATCGTTTTTCATAAAACCGCACGTAATGGTTTGATGTGGAGTTGGCTGAAAACCGCACCACGCGCACCCCTTCGAAACACGTCTAACTACTATTTATAAATCCCAAGCTGGCCTTTCCTCTTTCCCCACGCCAAAAGCAGACAACTTATATCTCCTATGCTTGTTTGTCCACTTATGGACTAATGCTAACATTCTTTGAACCTTTCTAACTCGGCCACTTCGTCGAGTCCTCACAGCCACAATTCAAGAATATAGGAGAGATGCGAGTTCTAAGCCATGCATGAGATTCTCACCAGCTTCAACAGAACGGACCGAATCAGATCAGATTGAATAGTTTCATCTAAAAAGGGAAAGAAAGGTTATTTGCAGAATGTTCCCTCCAATCGATATGAAGGAGATTCAAGAGAAGGTTTTTTTACAGTTTAGACCGTGGCAGCGGTCAGTTCAGTTCTGGGTTCGAACTCTTGATATTTACACAGGCTACAAGGTGCGATTTTTACAATCTCTGTATATCTTTTCGGGTGTTTTGTGGGCGACGTGAAAGGATAGAATCTCATTGAATAAATTCAGCTAACTTATGTGGGCTTTTATTGATTTGGGAAGTAGTGATTGAATTCTTTCGATGGTCTGTTTCCTCGCATTTCTGACAACTGTTCAGCTAATTTGATTGAGCTCGAGCTGATTTTTGAGCCAAAAAAATAAGATCTTGGCTATGTTTTCACTGAACTTGGATCTTTGGGAACTTTGTGATTGTTGCTCAGGTGTTTCAAGCACGAGTGAGTTTCGTGAAAGACGCTGAGAAGAGGGAAGCATTGTGGGAAATGCAGCATGAGTTAGCTGCGGTCAAGATATACGACATGTGTGCTGACCTTGGTGGCTTCTTTCTGAAGGTATTATTACTCGATGTTACAACATTTTTGCTGTGTTTGATTGTATTCTTAATGTTTATTATAGAGGCTTTCGATTAAGTCTCTTTGTGGTTATTAACCATAACTAATGGGCTTCCATAAGATTGCGCAAATCGTGGGGAAGCCTGATTTGGCGCCAGCCGCATGGGTTAGACGTTTGGTCACACTTTGCGATGCAGCTCCTTCAACTCCATTCAATGTGGTTAAGGTTATTCTTGAGAAAGAACTGGGCAGAAGTATTGATGAAGTATTCGAAAGATTCGATGCTAATCCTCTTGGTTCTGCTTCTATCGCACAGGTACTACCTTTCTGCCTCATTCTAACACCAGCATTTGTCCTTCATAACATTTACTTTGCCAGAAAACTTTCCTTATCGTTTGAATCTGCTGATGTTTGTGTTGAAATTTGCTAACTGTGCCTGCTTTTTCCCGTTTTCAGGTTCACCGAGCAAGACTGAGAGGAGATAAGAGTGACGTTGTAGTAAAGGCAAGAGATAGATATGTTCAGTTCCATCTGCTTATTGTCCTAAGCAGTTTTTTCGGGGTTTAATTTTATCTTCTTTTTGTAGGTTCAACATCCCGGCGTGCTCGACCTGATGATGACAGACATACACAACATGCAAGCGTTCGCCTTATACATGCAAAAGACTGATGTTAAGTTCGATCTCTATTCTGTAACTAAGGAAATGGAAAAACAGGTATGGCCTCTTTTTTCTCCGTCAATCTATTGTCGAAGGATTAGTTTTCTGCAACCTTTATTAACTCAAACTCATATTCGTAATCCATCTAAGATAGGGTATGAATTCAATTTTCTGAGGGAAGCTGATGCTATGGAGAAAATTCGACTCTACCTCTCTGCAAACAACAAGAAGTCCCCCGTGAAAGTGCCGAGATTAATACCAAACTTGGCCACGAGGTATGACTTCTGAGAATGGGCATGTGATTTTTATTGCATTATATTTATAAGTCTCGCATCGCTTTATTCACTCTTTACCTATAGGAGGGTTCTAGTAATGGAACACATTGATGGAATTCCAATCCTGAAACTCGGCGACGAAATTTCCAGAAGAGGCATAAGTCCTAATAGTAAAGTTGCTCTTGCAGCAAAGCGGTAAGCCTCGAGGTTTTCTGCTGTAGGTTATGAAGCACCTCAGAGATTTTATTCTCCCATTTTCATTATCCGAAAATACGCAGGAACATTCTTAAAAACTTAGCGCATGCTTATGGACAAATGATACTGAAGAGCGGTTTCTTTCACGCTGATCCTCACCCTGGAAATATCCTGATATGTAAAGGTTCTGAGGCAAGTTCGTGCCAAAAGTTCTTACCTTTACGTGCTTATCATCATCTTTCAATTCTATTAACCATGGTCTTAAAATAGGTTGCATTGCTTGACTATGGGCAAGTGAAAGATCTTCCCGACAAACTGAGGTTAGGTTACGCTAGCCTTGTACTTGCCATGGCTGACAACGATCCCAAGAAAACGTCAGAGAGTTATAGGTGCAGCAGTGGGCGTTTTGTTCTCTACCGTTCTAACATTGTTTGTTACTCCAGTGTCAGAAAATCAACCTAAAAAAATGCTCGGCAGAATAACTGACATTCCTCTTGCCTTCTCTCAGGGAATTAGGCATAGACACCTTAAGCAAATGTGAGAACGATGAGAAGGAGTTCCTCAGATTAGCCCAGACAATGTTCGACACAAAGCTACCGCCTGGTGTGACCATGCTGCAGCCCTTTTCAGATGAATCTTCCATTAAGAAAATTGCCGTCCCAGTAATGAATTTCTCACTTATTGAATACGATGTTTCTTTGAATCGAAATGTTGTTCGCTATTTTTCACTGTGATGAATGGATGGGGCAATGTCAGGCTTTCCCTGAAGAGCTTTTCTCAGTTCTTCGTACGGTGCATTTACTGAGAGGTCTCAGCATTGGGATGGGAATAAACTATTCTTGCGCCGAACAGTGGAGACCTATCGCGGAAGAAGCTTTGTTCCTTGCAGGGAGACTCGAAAGTTAGCACTTAGCTCATCTGTTTTAATCAGAGGTTATTACAAGTAAACTTTGAACAAATTAACATTCTTCGAAAAAAATGCATCAGGGGAAGATATTGACGAAGATCGTAGGCGGGATGTAAGAAGAAGATTACATCGGAGGTAGTACGTAGTAGTATATCCAGCGAAGAAAAACTCCAAGAATCCATTTTTCATCACCATTTTTGCATGAGTTTAAGCTGGTGATATGATCGGTTTTTGAGATTAGATTCTTCTTTTTTCTTGTCTTTCACAAAACTCTGCCCTCTTGTAAGAATAGAATATTGTGTATTCTCCTAGTTGGGGCCGACGCCGAGCTGTAGGACTATTCATTATAAAACGATTGCCATGAAAAAAACACACACACACACACTTGGCAAAGTAAGCAAGAACGAAAAATGGCACAAGAGAATGTTCCAATACTATATTCTGATTATGTTTGCCTCCTACAATACAATGACTCATAATTGATCTGTAAGGACGAAGACAACAACCCCTTTAATAGATATATTACAGCTTCGTCAAGAACGAAGTTGAATGATGATTGATCAAAGCCTCGCCATACTTAAAAAAAAAAAACTTCCCTGTAAGGAGACAATTCTCAGCACCCCTATGCCTTCTCGACCAAAGCACAATGCACTTCATAGAAGACAAAACCTCGGACTCAACGAACAAGAAACAAAAAACGCTTACCCTATATAAACCTCCCTTTTCTTGTTTCATAGTTTTCTTTCAAGGGATTTGATGCAGCTCGACATCATACATCCTTCCATCGTGGAAGATGATAATTCTTACAGCGAAAATAATCACAACATACATTTCCATGACTCCATCTTCTCCAACCTTTCTGCCCTCGAAGATCACCCCATATGGTTCGCCCGTGCGCCCAACGATCCGAACAGCTCAAAACGCCTCAAGAGAACTTCTAGCGGTAACTTCGCCGAGCTGAATAACTCCCTCGCAGCCATCACCATGTTACCTCGGAGCAACAGCTTGGTAAGCCTGACATCCTCGAACGGGCCCCACTTTCGCAGCCACATAAAGAACATCACCGACTGCTATGCCCTGTCGAACGAGCCCTCCGTGTCTGAAGATGGCTATTACGAAGAAGATGCAATCTTCGTCGAGAACAGCAGAAACTGCAATGGGACGAAGTTAGTACAGCTCCTACTGGCCTGCGCCGAGGCTGTGGCTTGCAGGGATAAGTCCCACGCCTCTTTCTTGCTCTCAAAGCTCCGTGCCTGCGCTTTGGTTTTCGGTTCTCCTTTCCAGCGAGTGGCTTCGTGCTTCGTTCAAGGGCTAACCGATCGGCTCAGTATGATCCAACCCTTAGGAACCGTTGCGAGCTCAGCCATGGAGCCGAGGCTCATCCCCTTCGGTTTGTGGGAGAATCACGCCGAGGCTCTTAGCCTGGCTTATGAGATCTGCCCTTATATTCAGTTTGGCCACTTTGTGGCCAACTCTGCTATAATGGAAGCTCTTGAGGGAGAGAATAGTGATAACCTAACCATTCACGTGGTGGATTTAGGGATGTCCCTAGCTTTGCCACGTGGACATCAATGGCGTGACTTAATCGGCAGTTTAGCAAAGCTCGCCGGCCCACCTCCGACCGTACGCATAACGGCCGTCGGCCTGAAAGTCGACGAATTTCTCAAGATTGGGATGGAGCTCGAGGCGTACGCGCTTGGGCTGGGAGTCAACTTTGAGTTCGCCGTGGTGAAGAGCAACTTGGAAAACCTTGAGCCCGTGGACGTCAGGGCAGTCGCCGGCGAGACGCTCGTGGTGAACAGCGTCCTTCAGCTCCACTGCGTGGTTAAGGAGAGCCGCGGCGCCCTGAACTCCGTGCTGAAGACCATTCGACGGCTCGACCCTAAGGTTGTGGTCCTTGTCGAGCAGGACTCGAACCACAACGGACCCTTCTTCATGGGCAGGTTCGTGGAGGCTCTGCACTACTACTCGGCGATATTCGACGCCCTCGACACTATGCTGCCGAGGTACGACACTCGGCGGGCCAAGATCGAGCAGTTCTACTTCGCCGATGAGATCAAGAACATAGTGAGCTGCGAAGGGCCGGCGAGGGTTGAGAGGCACGAGAAGGTGGATCAGTGGCGGCGGAGGATGAGCCGGGCCGGGTTTCAGCCCGTGCCGATTAAGGCTTTGGATAAGGCCAAGGAGTGGTTGAAGAAGGTGGAAGCTTGGGATGGTTACACTGCCGTGGAAGAGAAGGGCTGTCTCAGTTTGGGATGGCAGAATAAGCCCATAGTGTCTGCTTCTTGCTGGAAACGATGAAGTTAAAGGTGGGATTTTATGAGAGGTTTGTGTGATTCGGTGGGATTTCAGAATAAAGCGTTACGCTGATTCGATCGCTGTGATTATCGTTTGAATAAGAGTGAAGACGATATGACATGCTTTGCTTTCTTGCCTCTCCTTTTGTTACAGAAAAAAACGACGGTAGGCGATAATAACGGGATAAATAACTTTTATTGATAATGAAAGGGGTGAAACGACGACAACGACGTAATAAACTAGATACTAAATCCAAGAGTTCAAGAACCAAGAACTCCGGCCCTCAACCCGATAGTCAAAGACTACGGCCCTCAAAATCACAAAATAAACCTCCTCCAATCTTCTACGAAACTAGCGATATATATAAGGGCTAAACAGATTTAAAACCCAAATATATCTCACCTGAATCCTAAAAGATCTAAACTAAATCTAATTCAAATTCAAATTCAAACTTAATTATTAATAATAATAATAATAATAATTACACTATCCTAACATTATCCACCCCTTGAAAAATCGCCTTGTCCTCAAGGCGGAACTTTGGGAATGGCTGGCGTCGATGATGGTTGTCCTGGAACCAGCAATAGTAGGTTGAACTCGCGTCCGGCCGTACTCGTGTTAGCAGTTTCCTCTTCTTCTTCGTCCTCCCCTGCAATAAGCATTCGAAATTCTTTATTCGAGCACACATGATCACGCCCATAGGGTTGTCGACAACGGAAGCAAAGCCCTTTATCCCTTAAATCCTGAAACTCGCGGTCGGATAGGCGACGCAAGGGTCGAGTATGTGTTGGCTGATGTGATTGTTGCGTTCGATCCACCTGCGGATCATAACGAACTAATCCTTTCTCAACTTTTCTTGTTCCATTGTCACTAACGGTACTACGGCTTGAAGGCGATGACTGAAAACCTGATCGTGCATCTCGACTATCCAAAGAAGCGTGGGTTGGAAGTATATTCGAGCGTGTAATCGCGGTTGGGTGAACGTAGCAAGTGCTTTCAAACTGTCCAGCGGGACGCAATAGCATGCTGGTGTAGTCATTGTCCTTCCAAGCGAGCAATTTCCTTTCCAGCCCCCGAGCCATGCGAAAAGCTTCATCTACCGAGTACGGGTTTAAAACTCGAACTTCATTGAGCAAAAGTGGATGCATTCCCATTAGAAAAAAATCAAGATGTTGGTGATGTGGAATCTCTGGTAGATTTGTCACTGTCCCAATAAAATCATGATAGTAATCCGTTACAGGTCCGGATTGTCGAACTTCTGAAATCCGCATGACAGAACTGTCGTGGTGTTTCTCGTCGAAGGTTGCGATAATTTGACGCTTTAGGCCCTCCCAAGAGAGCGAGGGGCTGGCTTTCAATGTCCAACTAATCCATTTTTGAGCGACTCCTTCCATTGCGATCATCGCACATGGGACGGTTTCTGAAGGTGGTGTTTGGTGTAAAAGAAAATACTGATCCGCGCGTGAGATCCAACCCAAAGGGTCCGTACCGTCAAACGTTGGAAGCTCCACACGGCGGTGAACCATCGTCCTAAGTGTGTCCCCCGGGCCGGAGTCATGAGACAGCGATGGTGGTGTCGAACGGCGATCCGATCTTATGGCAGCGAGAATTTCGTCAAAGCGTGACGACAAATTGGTAACCGTTGCATTCAAGGTTTTAACATCGTCTGATAAGGTTGCGTACGACGTGTTCAAACTGTCGACGGCCTTCTCTAACCTTTCAAAACGCTCTTCTGATGAACGAGTGGCGACCATGTTTTTTTTTTTGTGGCGATGAACAGTACTTTTCCTGCAATGAACAGTAGCGCGGCGGGGTTCGGCGGCAGCGGTGAACAGTTTTCGCAGCGATGAATAGTCCTCGGGCGGGGGTTCGGCGGCAGGTCGGACCAATTTGTTACAGAAAAAAACGACGGTAGGCGATAATAACGGGATAAATAACTTTTATTGATAATGAAAGGGGTGAAACGACGACAACGACGTAATAAACTAGATACTAAATCCAAGAGTTCAAGAACCAAGAACTCCGGCCCTCAACCCGATAGTCAAAGACTACGGCCCTCAAAATCCCAAAATAAACCTCCTCCAATCTTCTACGAAACTATCGATATATATAAGGGCTAAACAGATTTAAAACCCAAATATATCTCACCTGAATCCTAAAAGATCTAAACTAAATCTAATTCAAATTCAAATTCAAACTTAATTATTAGTAATCATATACTTATTAAAAGTAAAATAGTTGACCTCTCATTGACCCCCTATAGCCAATCGCTGTGTGACACGTCAGCGCTCAGAAGTGCAATTACCATTTTGGGTCTGTAGGTGGGTAAAATTACATGATGGCATCACATACTACGTTGTGTAGAAATTAATGGATTAATGTACATTAAACATTACATGGAAAACGAAGAGCCTCCATCGCATCGAACATAATCACGACAATCTCACTTTTCATCTCTCGATTCTTTGGCTCAAGAGCAGCAAGACACGCCCCACAAGAAACATTCTTTGGCCGCAGAAACGAGCTCGAAGCTAAGGCTCTGCTCAACCACCCAAGAAGGAAAAGATTCCTCATTTTCTTGACCCTATCTTTCGTGTTTCTGTGTATGATATGGATGCGCTCGCCTTTACCCTCTAAAAAACCCCATGCTTCGCTGCTCCTCAAGAAAAGCAAAGGCCTTTGTCGTTGGGTTATACCGAGATGGCGGATTAGGCTTCTGTTTAAGAGAAATCTCACGGTCATCGCTCGATTCTTTTCTTTGGCTCAAGAGCAGCAAGACACGCCCCGCAAGAAGCAACATAGGAGGGTGATGATGAACACGGCGGTGACCGGCAATATCCGACTGCACCGGAGGTCCAAGGCCGGCGGCGTGAGGCTGAAGGGCAAGGATTTACCAGCGGTTCAGAGGAAGGGTAAGGTTTTGGGCGGGTTGGTCCCAGGTCGGAAACGGCCATTAGACGTTGTGTTAGAAGAAGCTTCTGTTACAAAGCCGCCCTTGTAATGCAGGTTAAAAAATAAACAAAAATTGACTGATTTTATTTCTATTTTTGAAGTGGGCATATAACGTTTAATCTTTTTTTCTTACAATAGCTATTTCTGGGATATAAAGATTTACAAGTTTTACGAACAATCATATTTTACAGGTTCGAGCCATGAGCCTACTTTCTGTTTCTGACCCGCCGTCAGTCTTCTTCTACCCATGGCTCAACATCATCTCATTACAACAATGATCATTAGCGGTTCGCTATAGGTTGCATTTTCTATTTTCCAGCGATGTTGATATATATATTCTTCAACCTTTTGATTATCTAAAAAAATTGTGAATGAAATCTTCTGTTTTTTATCGCCACCACAAAAAAGAAAATCTTGGGACTTCGCTTGATTCATGGTGGCTCAGCTTCTGTGAAGAGAATAACGATGGGTATTGGAAGCAACCCAATACCGTGAACTATAGGCCGTGTTTGGATTTCAGCTTAAAGTATCAGAAAGAGAGCGCTGAGATTGTGAATGATAGGAGTAAGTATTTGATGGTGGTTGTTTCCGGCGGTATGAATCAACAGAGGAATCAGATTGTACACGCCGTCGATATTGCGAGGATTCTTGGGGCGAGCTTGGTTGTTCCAATTTTACAGGTCAATGTGATTTGGGGCGATGAAAGGTTCGTTTTTTTCTTCTTTCTTTCTCCAGTGTGATTGAATTAGCTGATTGAAATGCTTTTTCTGCGAACACTGCAGTGAATTTGGTGATATATTCGATTTGGGACACTTCAAGAACGTGTTGGCGAACGATGTTCGTATAGTTTCTTCACTTCCATCCACAGCTTTGAGATTAAGAGATGACACTCTCTGTTCTTTTTTCCCTTATTTTGTTTATTCTCCGGCTCCAGTTCTGAATATCCAGGACTAATTCTGGGACAATCTCGAATTTCGAGCTATATTACGAGATAACAAAATGGAGGTTGCTGCTGAGAGCTAATGAGAGCACCATGGAGGTTTCTGCTGAGAATTATGGGGTTATCTTTTTTGGGTTGGTAATTTCAGTTCGTTTTTCTGAGCTGTTGTCTTCTGCAATTCGATTCGTTAATCTTTTTGGGCTTAAATTCTATGCATCGATTTCGTAGATTGGCTTTGTAGCTGTTTGTTGTAGTTGTGGAAGTCCGTGAAATTTACCTGCTATGAGTAATATTATTAGTTCCTTAAGTGCTTATGTATCGTATGAGGAAGTTGACCTTGCTTCAGATGTCTTGCTCCAATTTGTCATTCAATCATGATAAGTCTAAGGGGCATTGTTTCATTCATCCTTGGACATCTAAAAGCTGGCTTATTAGAACAATTCGTCATTGATCACTCTTAACTATCACAAGTACAAGTAGAAAACAACGTCGGTGAGTGGATCACTTTTAACAATTCGTCATAGTTTTTTATGCTTTTATTTGGCAGTACGGAAGGTGATGGATCACTTTTGCAACCAGAAGTGCTGAAAGTATGTGGTTCGAAAAAGCGGTGAGTGGTCACTTCTCCATAATCAGTTTTATTGGATTTTCTGGGTCAACTTTCGTATAGTTCGTCTGAGCTTTTTGCTGAATATATGCAGTATGCTCTGGGAAGAGAGATTCTTTTTTGTTCGTGAAGTATTTTCAGATGCTTGCATTACCAAAGGAAGTGTAAGATCATAGCACCATGCTGCAATGAAGTATTCGATTGCAGACTTTGTCACAACGATGCAAAGGTGCCTTTTCTTTTCTTTTCTTTCTTTTCCTTCGATTAATTGAACTATGCAGAATTCAATAGAAGTCGGTCCACTTGAACGACACGACGTTCCTCGCCATCAAGTACAAAGGGTCAGTCAACAATCTTTCTCTTTGTTTTTTTTCCTTTTCATTTCAAAAATCATATGTGTGGTAACTAAAGCTGATAAGCACTTTTATTTCATTACGATTCGCAGATCATATGCTCTCTGTGCGAAACAGAACAAGATGTGAGTTGGACACTTTAATACAGTATATATATAACATTCTCAGTTACTTCTTCCTCTGTTTATAGGTCCAACAATTCTGTGATGGCTGTGGCGTTTGCTTTGGTAGTATTGCTCAAAGTGCAAGTTCTTCGACGATGACGTAAGCATTTTTCTTCCTCTGATCGGCCGAATAGCATCCTAAGTTGATTCGACTATAAACGAAGATGCTTCTTAACCTTAAAACAGATTTTGAAGAATCATACCACAGAGAAATGTGGAATCTGCAGGTAAATTTCTTTTGACCTACCCCACTTTCGCTTGAGCCAAAAGTCGAAGCTTATCTACAATTTGTATTTTGGTCGTTTGAAGGATCTGTTGAAAGCCCTCAGTTGGCCCCGCGGCTGAAGTTCATGGTTTGCGACGATTTTGGATATGCGTGCCAAAAATTGGGTTCCCATGCGCGAAGAGGTAAAAGCAATAGTAGGCCAAGTATCGTTTTTTTCTTCGTATGTTTTCTTCTCATGCCATTTCTAACCTAATCCTAATTCACAGATAAAGGCAAAATCAATATCAGAGACCCGAGACACGCCTCTCCCCGCCTGACCTACAACAAGGAAGCATTTTGCCTTTAAAATGTTGAGTGGCTTGCTAAAATTTCTATAGCGAGTAGTATTATGTGTATTTGATCTTTTTCCTCCTCTTTTCGTCATTTCTTTAATATATTATTATCTTTTACTATAATAATCTGTGGACACGGGTTTTTTTTATCTGTAGGAGCTTCTTGGGAAAGATCTTAATGGCTGCCCGTCTGAGGAAAGCGTCAGGCCATTTGTCAGTTCTTCAACACCATTAGCCGCTCGATGCGAGCCAAAAGTCGGAGCTTATCAACGATTTGTATTTTTGTCATTTGAAGGATCTGTCAAAAGACCCTCAGTTGGCTGCACGACTGAAGTTCATGGTTCACTGAAATGGGACGATGGGTACTATAACGGCGAAATTAAGACGAGAAAAACAGTTCAACAAACCATAGAATCAAATTCAGACAATTTGGGAGTTGAGCGATCAGCTGAGGGAACTCTTCTCTTCTCTTTCGATCAGCGAGGTTGAGGAAAGCTCTGAAGCTACTACAAGGCCAACAACATCTACATTATTGTAGCAGTCTTAAGAATAATCGGCCAAGTGGATTTAGTACATCAGGGCATGGGAAAAGAGGCTGAGAACGCATCTATGGCATGCGAAGAGTTTACAATGTCTAAACTATGGGGATTCTATGTTCCATTTGGTCTTCATTGCATGGAAGGTGTTTATTGAGCTTAACTTAGCCATGAATTCGTGCTCTTAGTTCAATTCTTACAAGTTGTGAGAACTCATTTTTTATGAATATTTTGAGTAATTTTTATGTGATTTTACGTAATGCAGGGGAAGAGGTGATAGGGTTGTTTTGAAGAAACTGAAACACAACTTCTCTATGATGCAAGTTAGTTTGGTTGTGTCCAATTGGAGGGTCAAGAGGTTCGACTTCTAACTTACCATGAAATTATTCTTTATACATATTAAACATTTGTTTACAGTGTGTGGCTTCATATGATGTCAATGAACTATTTTCATCTTCTTTTAACATTTAGTGGCCCTGTTCTTTTTTTTGTACTTCTCAAGACACTTTAGTCTCCATCGTAGGTTCTGTCTTGGACCTTTTCCATCAGTTCATTGCAATGATACTTCTGAGGATATTCTCGCCGGCAAAATATTTGAAAGTGCTAGGGTAAATGAAGCTTCTTTCACTATATAGTTTAAATTATTAGTATTGTATCTGCTACTGCTGCCTTGCCAGTGACCTGGGACTTCTGAGTATCTTAGATTTTGTTTTTTTGGGCAATTTTTACAGCTTCATCACCCTAAAAAATTAAATAGTGCACCTATTGCTGCAGTGACCTACATGTGGAGACCTCCATGCTCACCTGTTAACAAGGAAAAGAGTTGCATCAATGCTGATCATGGAGAAGGGATGATTGATGATGATAATGTTATTCGCCAGCTTTGGATATGGATACATGCTGCTGCTTATAAGGAAGCATATGATGCTTTGAGTTTGGCATGCAAAAAGCAGGTAACTGTGTTTCCAATTTCAGAAAATTGCTTCACTCCATTTTTATATCCTCTTAAGTAGCGGCGATCACCGTATGTTGCCTTCTGATATCTACTGTTTCATGGTGTTTTCTTTAACATCGTACATGTGATGCATGGTTATTCCCTTGAAAGCACCAGTATTACTGTTATGAGTTTTTTTGGAAGCATCTGTTGAAATAAACTTTATTGCAGAAGGAGATGTCCAATTGCTCAGCTGAATGTCTTTCCCTTCAGGGACACCTCGGGAAACTAGACTTGATGGGGTCGAAAGTGTTGCATTGCTGAAGTTGTTCCCAAGAAATTGAGAAGGTCCCAGGTGTGCTTTGAGGCCCATATAAAGATCATATGGATGGTACAAATGTATTGAATGAGCAACAATGGGTTCAAGAAGCTGATGGTCTTTGTCTACTAAAAAATGCCGTCACCGTTGATGTGCCTTTAAGTACTTCTTGATAATAATTCAGATATTTTCTTAACCTCCATGTTTTAGAATTTTTTGGTGACATTACTTCAATTTTCGTTAAGCATTGCCTTCTTTTTGGTTGTTATAGATAAAAAAACCGATCTCTTTTCTTTTTTCGGTATTCTGAAAAAGACCCTTCTGTAAGGAATAGAAGTAGCAATTTAGAGATACAACAGCAGAGAATGTTGATATATCAAAAGCAGAAGTGATATATTATTGAATGATATTACCATCAACTCTATACGACCTTTTAATTTGATATATGGTGTATAATGTATAGTTGCTATGCACGTCTGACCTGCTAATTTGCGTATCATGATACCATTGATGTACAGTCTGGTGATGATTGCTTTGTATTGTGGTTTGAGTAGTTTTCTAATTGTCAGGTGATGCTACCGTCTGGGTTACATAGGATTGTGAATTCTCATCTCAAGGTACACCTCTCAAGAAAGTCAAAGAATGTGCAGGACTTCAAATCTCCTGCAAGCCAGAATCTTTTCTTGATGAGGGATATGATGAACCCGAGAGCCTTCCAACACCAAATGTTAGATATGAGAGGATTCTTTTGAGGAGTTTGCAAATGTGTGATAACCAGCAAGAATGGCAAGTTAGTATTGTGTTGATTGGAGCTACTAGATGTTTATTTTTATATCTTAAAAAATTGGCATTTACTTCAAATTTTTTCTGTACCGTAATTTCTCATGATCTAGCCTGCCCTTCCTCTCTTCTGTATAATTTTTGGCTTAATAGATGTTTCTGAATTGTAGAAGTCTTCCTTCTTACAAGGAGAGGAGCACGTTGATGGAAGACATAGCTCAAACTCATGTGTATTTTGGGTGTTTATTCAGTCCATCTTATATCTTATAGCATGCTTTTTCTCTCTTCTGTATGCTTTTGCACGACCGAGTTTTTGCGCGACCGATGTTTGCACTACCAAAACGGCTTAAGGGATTTTCCGATTTTAATGTTAAACATAATTGTGGAAACACAGACCAAAACTGCAATAAAAATCATTGATTCCGAACGAAAATGTGTATAATAACCATAATCGGAAATTTAATCACATATCCTTTTACATAACATTGAGGAGGCGTGTCAAAAAATATTTGAGTTCAGGACATATTAAACCATTTAATTACACTACTGTTAACAGGTGTGTCAAATAGAGTAATTACCATCGCCCAAAAATAAATGAAACTAAATTTAACTTAAGCCAAATAGAAACAATTTACTTACACTACTAAAAAGTCAGTAGTGTATTTTGCAAAAGAACGTTACAACAAGTTACTTACACTACTATTATCAGTAGTGCAATTTAAGTCATTACATACACTACTGTTATTAGTAGTGCAATTTAAGTCATTACTTACACTACTGTTATCAGTAGTGCAATTTAAGTCATATCGTTTACACTAATGTCTAGGTATCAGTCGCAACTGCGAGATATGATATACTTATGCGATTTACCCCAGTCCAAATCGTCAGAACAAATACCAAAACATAAATGGTAATCATAAATCGAAATGAAAAAACGTGTAATTACATAAGCCCGAAATCAATCAATCCAAAATTTAACCTAATATTAAAGAGGGAAAATTGAAGGGGAAAGTTATAATAAACCACACTACAGTAAACCACAAAGGAAAGGAAAAAAATTCTGCAACGCGCCAATTAATCCAGCAACGAAGCAGGTATGGAATTCCTACGATGACCCGTGCAGCGCTGTTCAATACGGTACTTTTCATATTTCTGAATAAACTTCCCAAATATGTGTGCGTGAAATTGAATGGCCCATGTCTTGCAAAATATCATATCTATCTTTGTTTGTTATACAAAGGTGGTAGCAAGAAATTCACTATCACGTATCAGAAATTCGTGTTGTTGCTGTAACACAGTGAATGTTTTTGTATTGGTGCACCATTTTACTGCGTGGCACTTCGAACTGTTGATTACTTCCTGAGTAGTGTGAAATCCTGAGTCAGTAATTTTCTAACAAATAAATTCCTGTTGCGTAACTGTAGATTGTATTCTTCAAAAAATCACTCTAACTGAAATTTATTTTGCATACAGGTGACACTTAGGGCACAAATCTCTGAACAGGCTGTTGTTCCTTGCAATTAAACCTCTGTGCTGACTATAAGTACTTCCGTAATCTAATAATCAATCAGCTCAACGAAGAGGAACGGCAACAGTTTCTCGAAAAATCGCCATTCGCCAAGTTGATAATTTCCGCGGAGCAATTCAATCTATCCAACCAAATAATTTGGTTTTTGATGAAGTCACAGGTTGGGGTGGATGATTCTGAAGACCTATGGATGCTAATAATAAAAAAAATCCAATAGGGTTCTCGCCAACGGAATTCTCTATATTAACAGGAACAGATGCACATCAAACTAAACTGAATAAGTTTATCTTTTGCATAATGCACTACCGACTTGCACACTACTGACCATTTTATTTTTCAAATGTTATTATTCGGAATAGAAAAAAAGTTGTTAATATTGTTGACGCGTCAAGCAACAATTGGCTGCAGTGTAATAAGATGCTATGCTACATTTTGCACGACTGCGAATCAAACAGTCGTGTAATTACAAGAGACGGCCTATTCTGCACGACTGGTATACAGTAGTGTAAAGGAAAAGTACGCTATCAACAACTGCAGTACAGTAGTGCAGAAATCTGTTCAGTCGCACGGTTTCAGATCATTCATTACCTATATTTATCAATCCAGTAACATTCACGAAACATACCAAACGTTTTTAGCAAATTACACTGCTAAAAAATTAACAAAACTAAACGTATTACTGTTACACTTCATCTAGACATAACTACATTACAAGACTCACTATATTACTGTTACACTTAATCTAGACATAACTACGTTATTAATCATCTAGACACTACTGAATTTATCACGACAGAGTGGACTAAAATAACCGTTCGGTAATTACTCTGTAATCAAGATAACCATTGGACTCAAAAGACGCATCGATCTATTACTTAAACAATATAACCGCTAACTAATTACTGCGTAATTATGATAACCGTTGAAATGAAAGACACACTGAAATATTATCTAAACAATTAAGACATTATGAATACACACTAAATATATATAATCATAGAACTGATTTAAACAAAGCAAACTGATACATTCTACTGAGAAGTTATGAGTAGAGAGTAGTGTCTTTTCAGTTCCTTAACATCGACTTATACTATATATAAATCAAATCATTATCATAATTTTACCACCATTACATACACAAAAAAAGGTTCCATAAAATGATGAATCAAATAAGAGATTATTTAGACAGCATTGTTGCGGGACTTCATCAGAAAGCTAGAGAATTTGTTGATCGTATAGAACGCAAAGTAGATGGCTATGTCGAATCTGTTACTGAAAGGTTCGACGATCTGACAGTGAAGATTAACGAAATTATTTAGTATGTGAAAATTAACGAATATAGAGGCTATCGCGTATAGAACAAACACTTGGTATGTGAAACATTATTTAGCAAAATTGAACACATTGTTACAACTTATAATTCCACGTCCGATTTTTTTTACAGGAAAGAGAAGCCCTACACCTGACGGAGAACGGAATGGAACATTCACACTAACATCCCTTCAACTAAGGATATGAAACTGCTGGAAAAAAGAAAGTACTCTAATATTTCCAGTCAGCCAAGAGAAGATCCATTAGAAAAACGATCTAAGACCAAAAATGCAGGCACTTTGGAGGGAGACCGTTTGATTTCAAAAAATGTCCCGGTAGAGAAAACTCTTGCGGTGCATGTCAACAAGATATGTCAAAATTCTTTCCGCATGTATCCGACAATAGAAACAATGAAAGATAGAGATTCTGTTGGTACGCTATTAGCAGAAGAACGCGGCAAAGAATTCTTCAAAAACCCTATGACGAAGGGAAGTTGGCTACATGATGAGGTACAATAGTTAATCATCTTTCCCGTTAATCTTTTTTGCACATATTCTTATTATGTATTCTATTCTCCAACAGCACATAGATGAATGCTTAAGAGGATTTATCGAGAAGCAATCACATGCAAGTTTCCCAAAGTCAAGGGTTTCTTTTCTATATTGCTGCATTGAATAGTAATTCTGTTTTTTAATCACATATCTTTTCACATAACATCCACAACTAACATCCCTTCAACTAAGGAGACAAATCGCTGGCAACAAGAAGCACTCTAATATTTCCAGTCAGCCAAGAGGGGATCCATTAGAAAACAGGCACGTTGGAGGGACACCGTTTGATTTCAAAAAAACGTCCCGGTGGAGAAAAATTTGCGATGCATGTCAACAACTTTTCGTAAACAATTTAAACTGTTTACCATAATCTGACAATTTGAACCATTTAAAATCGAAGAATCCATTAAATCGTTTCTGTGAGCAGTCATACATTGAAAAGCTGCAGTCATACAAGCCGCTCGGTAGTGCAAACATTGGTCGTGCAAAACCTCTGTAGTGCAAACATCGACAGTGCAAACTCTCGGGTGCAAAAATCGCATAATTTTTGAAATACAATATCCTGCATCAGTAAAATAACTCAATCCAAGAAATAGACCCGTGCAACGCACGGGCTTGCACTAGTAATAATAATAATTATACTATCCTAACACCTTTCTACTACGCAATCACCACGACTGTAATAAATACAAGTGTGTTTTTTTAGACGTTATTTACCGTTAATAAAAGTGTAGTTTAAGTTTTACCCATTCCGACCCTTTCGTTACCTAATCGAAGCTTTATTGACTTTGCGTTGAAGAATCGAGAATTGAGACGACCAAAAAAAGGGTAGAAAATGGATGCGATATCTGTGTTGTGTGGAGCAACAGTGACTCCTCTTCCTCGCCTTCACTCTTCACCACCGGCAAGAACGTTCGGCTTATCCTGCGCCGCCAGCGCTAACCTGCGCACCTCCCAGCGACGGCTCGCCGCATTCCCTAATTCTCAGTCTCTTACATCCCATTCTTCGAAGAAGCTCCTCAAACCCCGCGTTTTCCTGCCGCGCTTGGTCGCTTCGGCGGAACGGAGTTACGTCATGATCAAACCAGACGGTGTTCAACGTGGGCTTGTGAGCTTTTTTCTTTCTTTTTCATTTTGCTAGCACTCTTCCATCTTGCTTGTAGTCGAAGGATTCGATTAAAAGCTCGAGTCTTTGAATTGAATCTTAACTGGGATTTTCTGATCTGTGTGGTTTATTTAGGTTGGGGAGATTATCTCCAGGTTTGAGAGGAAAGGGTTCAAGCTAACAGGTTTGAAGCTCTTTCAGTGCCCAGAAGAGTTAGCGCAGGTGGTCTTTTCCCCTTTGCTGTCATAGATATCCATTTTTCGTTGACTTTCATTTGCAGAAAAAAAGCTGCTTGGATTTCAGCCGTTAGTTGGATTTTCTTGAATCTATTAATGTATTGTTTGTGGACAATGACTGAAGGAGCACTATAAGGATCTCAAGTCCAAGCCATTCTTCTCAAAACTCATTGACTACATAACTTCTGGCCCTGTTGTTTGCATGGTAATCAATCAAATCTTTTCCGCTTATTCGTAATCCCCAAGTGTGAATTTTCTTCCCATCTCTTAGAATTCATATTTTGTGTTCTGTTTATTTTCTTGTCCAAGTCCTTGGAAGGCGCAGGCGTTGTTTCTTCAGCACGCAAGTTGATCGGAGCTACAAATCCTCTTAACGCTGAGCCTGGAACTATCAGAGGCGATCTTGCTATCGAAACTGGAAGGTTAGAACACCATAAACCGTACCATTTTTTTTAATTATTACAGTGACCTCTAAAGCAGTTATGTTGCAGAAACGTTATCCATGGGAGCGACAGTCCCGAGAATGGCGAAAGGGAAATAGGTACACGAATATGGTTTCCAAGTCTTAACGAAGGATCCCTTGTCTGTATCTCCGGTAATAACTGGGCAAGTGTCTCTGGTTTTTTGCTGTTTTTTTCTTCTCTGCAGCTCTGTGGTTCAACGAAGGCGAGATAATCCAATGGACTCCGCTTATCGAGCCGTGGCTTAAAGAATAGAATAACCTTTGCTGATCCTCAAAATAGAGAGTTTCTGATTCAATTTTTGCAACGATTCTGCAAATGTTAATGACAGTTCGGTTCAATCTTTTCGATGACGAATATTAAAACCCCATTTTACGCCAAGATCGATTGAATCTCGCAAAATATACAACACAAGCTCGAAAAAGAACTCTCTTTTTTTCCCCAGGAATTAAATGGCTAAACTCTCCGATATCAGTCCAAAAGACCGCAATTTGTGATGACAACCTTCGAGTAAGGACGATTGAACCCTCTTTCGGCCACCACGGCCCTTTTGTCCCCTATCAGCTTGGCCACCCTTTTCGAACCAACAAAGTAGTAAAAGTAAGTGCTTCGAAATCAGCAATCAACTGAGAAGAAAGGCACTCAAAATAACCTGAAGTAAGGCGAAGAACTGTTCTCTTGCACGGTCTTGACTCGCCCAATCCTCTCGACGACTTCCATCCCTCCCAAAACCCGACCCACCACCAAAGTCGAACCGTCGAGCTCGGGCGAGTCCTTGGTAACGATCACAAACTCAGTCCCATTAGGCTCATTCCCAACCTTCTCCTCGTCGATCTCAAGCTTACCTTTACGGGCCACGAGCTTGAGCTTAGGCGGCGCCTTCGACGGGTCCCTCACTATAATCCCGACCCGACCCGCCTGATTCTTGGTGGTGGGCCCACGGCAGCCCTCGTTTTGCTGCTGCTTCTCCCACTCCTCGACGAGCTTGTCGAGGGTTGAGTCCTTCCTTCCTCTTTTCTGGGCCGCCAGCTCAGCATCTGCCCCGTAGGACCTTAGCCCGCCGTGCTGGACGTAGTTGGGCATTATCTTGACGAACTCTTTCCTTCGATAGCTCGCGCCGGCCGCACCGCTGACGAGCTGGCCGAACCGAGCCGAGCCTAGGCTGTCGTAGAGGCCGATGGTGATTCGACCGACGGGTTCGCCGTCGATGGACACGTCGAGGAATGCCTGCCTTGCGGGTTGCGGGTCAGGGCAGGCTGGGTCGTTGGTTTCTGCTGTTGCGGGTCGGGTCGGGTCTGGGAGGGTTAGGATGGAGAGGAAGAGTGAAGAGGCGGCGAACTGTCTTCTGCTGCAGACAGAAGCGCATTGGGGCGGCGTTTTCGATGGCTTTGCGGTTGGGATCGTAGCAGTTATGGAGTTTTGGTGCAATAACCTTGTCGAGAGATACATGCTTTGTGTGTTTGCGATTGTTCTTGAAAATAGAAAAAAGTTGAGATTGTAACTCTCTTCTTCTGTGGCTGATGGCGCTCAGTCATGAGAAGGAATACTCGGGGACAGATTTTCCGTTGGATAAGAAAGAATCATCAAATATCATAAGCCTCTCTTGATCGTGTGTGGCTTGGAGTCTACAATGATGACGTGGAATTTTAACCAATTTAATTGAAAATCTGAAAAATTATGACACGAGAGAAAAAAAAAAACTGGTTTCTTTCTTGACAATAACACAGCACTTTCCACGGCGCAGGTTTTCAGTTCCTTTTTATTGAACCGAACAGAAGACCGAGAAAAATTCCACATATCATAGGCTGAAGGAGAAAATGTAATAATCTAACACAAGCCTTAATGCATTTATAAGGCATACGAGAAAAACTTGTGCAGACAAAATAGTTTTATGTATCCCTCCTTCCTATGGTTCCAAAATCGCAAAACAAATATATCACATTATGAGAAAATATCACAATACAACAACAGTCCCTTCCCTCCTCCATGCACCGGCGTCCATCTATGTACAACCGCCACCACCCTCTCACACACACAGGAGAGAACCGTAATAACAACACTTATCATCATTCGTCCCTTTCATATTTTTTTCCCCAACGGCGAATCCCTTCTCCTCAACCTACCCACCGATTTCTGCCTAGTCGTCTGCTTCGCCAAAGGATCCACCAGCGAAAGCCTCGACATAACGTACGACAAAAGCTCCTCACGGTGGGAAAACGTAAAATCCAAGTGCGCATACTCGAACTCGCTGAAAGAAACAACCACGCCAGCCTCCTTCATAAGCTTGTAATGCTTCCTCACCATGGAAGGCTTAATCACCTTGTCCCTCCTCCCAGCCACTAAATCCACGGGGACATCAATGAAGCTGTAGTACTCCCCCAAATCCAAAGGCTCGGGAGCCCCGTAAACCTCCATGTTCGCAGCTTCGCTGCCGTAATCGAACATCACGAACCTCTTCGAATGCTTCAGCTGAGCAAGATGAAGAGCCACACGAAATGCAACACCTGGCATGTCGTTCATGTTGTAGTGGGGCAGGCCCAATACACCGACCCAGTTGGAGCTGTCCCCGCCCACGACGTAGCTCATCAGGGTTTGAACCAGCCCGCCCACGGCGGGAAGGTTGTTGAAGTCTCGGGCGAGTTTGTTCAGCAGCATTCTGAAGAAGCGAGTGGGTATGTAGAAGGCGGGCAGAAATGGGGCTAAGATTGGAGATAATAGGAGGAATATGTGTTCTACGGCGGTGACCATGAAGGTTGAGTCGTAGTGGAAACCTGCCGGGGAGAGGAGGATCATCCTCGACAATCTGTGGGGCTTTTCGAGGATTTTGCGTGTTATGGCGTAGATTAAGATTGCAGCTCCGCCGAGGCTGTGGCAGATTGCGCAGATTTTGTAGGGCAGGTCGGTTTCGTCTTCTTTGTCTGGCGACTCGGTTTTGATGGATTTGAGTTCGGAGGTTTTGATTTCGTGGATCTTCTCGATCATTGCAGGTATGTCTTCGGTGCCGTGTTCGTTGATTGAGTAGGACCAGTATCTGCAAGTTGATTTTGGCAGGTGTTATTGTGTGAATGGAAGAACAAACTAAATTCGAACGTGTAGATTGCACGTTCGATCGAATTATTTTGATATTTTCTTCTCAACGAAGACCAGACCAGAATAAGGATGATTAAAATACTCAAGTACTTACTGTTTGGAAGAGATATTCTTGTTCACATGTTCTCTAGAGACCAAACCGCGAAAATTTCCGAGATAAACATCATATCCTTGAAACAAAGAAGAAAAAAAATGTGAGATTTTTCCAACTTGTAGTACTGGTTTCTGGCATAAAGTGGTAGCAGAATAAGACGATGGGGCTAACCTTGATCAAAGGCTGCAAAAGCTGGAGAACCAACGACCCCATTGGACACCCACCTATAAAAACGTATAGCAAGGTAACAGATATATTGATGAAGCAATTGTTTATCGAAAACATCATAGCATGATAATCTCATGTTGACGGGCTATTTGAGTATTTTCTCACATCCGAGTTGCGTAACCAAAATTTCACATTTGCAATTTGCATAACTAATAGGAGACATCACTTACCCCATCGATGAATCCAATATCCCATGTTGCAGATAAACAACTTTCCGTGCATCCTTCCTATACCATCAAGATGATTTTTGATCAGTTTCAAAGTTAACATTGCCTCAGTAAATCTTCACAAGAACACCATACTACAGAAAGCAAGCCAATTAAAAACAATGCAGTGACCAGTAGGCACCTAGGGATCCTCTCCATAAGAAGTACGTAACCATCAGAGGTGACCACACGGATAGCTTCGTAAGGATATCTAAACAACAGTAAACAAAAAGACTTCAGTTAGCATCTTGCCCTATAACTAATGTAAGCACGAAAAAAAAATTCGATATGCTCTTCAATTGTCGGGAAACATAACAAGAAGAGAAAAACTAATTAATTTTCTTTAAGAAAAAAAAAAACCACCAGCATCATACCCAAGCTCCCTTATGACATCTTCGCATGTTCGAGCATCTGTATTGAGAGTATTATAGTAGGTGGTTTTCCTCTGTGTAGGAGTTGGATTGGTTTCTGCCAAAACAGCAGTTGGGACAGATGTTTCCACAATGTCATCAGCGTCTTCGTAATCTTTGAGTGGAGCTATAAACCATCTAAATAGTCTTCTGATGGTGTCCACTGGTGCTAGAAAACAATGGACTGCCTTGTGGAAAAAGTCGAATATGGATTCTATGCAAATCTCACTAGCAAGATGCAGATCCTGAAAGCAAATTCAAATAAGAAAACTTCCATTTTCATTCCGATAAACGATGTAAGCAATATGTAAATATCTTCATTCTCAACTTCAGTATATTGATGCAAGAAAAAAGGTAAGCTGATAGTTCACCAAAACATAAACTACACATATAGACCCACTAATGGTGGGGTCTAATTTTTTTACATTTCTTGGACATTATGAATCAAAAGGTTGATTTCATGCAATTCCCATCTGATCCGAGGCAATAACAAGTACTCTCAGCAAAAATAAAAATAAAAATACGAGGAAGAGACTCGTTGTTACACCAAGACATGCTAGTTTCTGGAAATAACTAGAAAATGTTCTATATTGAAAGTGAATTCATGTAAAATGCGAAAGAAGAAAAAAAACCTCGACAATTCCACGTCTACGGTCAGTGGCCCTTTGAACAACATTGATGCTCTGCATTCTTCGAGGAGAATATGGAATCGAAGAAGGATAACGGCTTCTTGATCGTGGTGAAGCTCGAGAAGCCATATGAGAATTTGAAGAGCGGAAATAAAAAGGAATTCCCAAAAGAAATTTCAGCGGGAACAGAACCCACGCAAGTACATATCTAATGTAATAAATCCAACTTCTATGGTGTCTTGGAAAACTACTCTCCCTCGAAATCCTGGAGGTCTGTGATAGAGGAGAATTCGGATAAATAGCATCACTATCTTCTCCATCAGATGAATAATCTCCACTTGATGAATCAGAATCAACAGAAAGTTCGTGAATTAGTTTGTTAAAGGAGGAAGCTCCACTGCACAAAAACCACCATGGAAAACCATCATGAACATGTACCACTGAAAATCAAGGACACCAAATGTGGTAAGAAATGAGAAATTTACTTTTCCATCCAGCGCGGTAATCGAGGTCCGCGGAAAGTTGGCCTAAGTTCCCAACCTTGTATGCCTTCTAAAATAGACGCTTTCCCCGGCAAGATAGTTAACAGTAAGGCTGACACCCCATTTATCAATCTCACTACATTGTTTAGTGATTCGTACGTGAATGTTTTCACCGACCTGGGATTTAAGATCAACATCAGATAAAAAACAAGAATGGGTAACCACATCTCTGATAGGAAAGATCAAAGCTTCCTTACAAATCAACAAGGGAGAAGAGATATAAACAATTTCCCGTAAGCTAAAACCCTCAAGTCAGCTAGATATGATAGACATTATGCGCTTAAGAAAGATTTCCAACCTAAACCAAAACCCCTCACGCAGAAATCAAAACAAACAATCGAAACAATCGTAAAATCCTCAAAGGGATTAAAGCATAAAGAAGAACCCACGGTCCCTTAGCTTCAATCATCCGACGACAAACCAATTCCACAGAAATGGGCAAACAAAAGGAAGTAAGAATTAGATAGAGGACAAACTCTTTGGTGACGGCCAGAACATTGTCAACGGCCCGTTGCATCGCCGAACTTTTTGATCCAAAGCCAGAAAACCGAAAACCGACGACCCCAATCCGCCGACGGAGGCAAAAAAAAAAGATTCTATCGCAACAAAAATTGGATAACTTGAGGAAGATGGAAAATTTAAGCTGGCAAAATGCGATAATTTTCTGCGGTGGTGCGTCGCCGAATGTTTGTTATTGTCGTCTCCCAGGAGGAGAAACGCCAGTTTTGTCTACTTTCCTTTCCTATTGGGGGATCATAATTGAGATGGGCCCCACAAACAGATATTAATTTACACGCTGATTGCGTGTACTGCTTATACATCATACGTGGCGTTCACTGGCGCGTACTCTGTCCACGTGTCATCCACCGCTTTTGAAGTCTCTAATTCAGTTGCCAACGCGTGTCGGATATTTGCAATCGCATCCCCTTAAACATACAAAACTACGTATACAACCTCATTATTTGAATAACAATAATATGTAGCGTAAATAAAGCCCAGCCCATTAGCTCACATATTTTCTCGCCTCCAACAATTCCAATCCAACCCACATATTTTCTGATTCGGTATTAATCATACAAAAATTTCAGAGATCGATGGGTGTACCAACTTAGATTGAATAGTAGCACCAATAAGTTAGTTGATATGGGCTCTCCCAATCAACAAGATTTATTTGTGTGTGGGGAAGGAAAATTTAAATAGCAGGAGAAATAGTATTGCAAAGTTAAAAACGTGCATAAGGTGCTTATTTACAAGGAAAGTGAAAGGGGCGCGTTTGGGACATTTTTAGGACTTTGGGGACCTGTTTGGGACGTTGGGGGATCTGCTGGGACGTTGGGGACCTGCGTGGGACGTCTTTGGACATGTTTGGACGCGGGGAACCTGCTTGGGACGTATAAGGGACGTAAATGAAATGACACATGATGTACGTGGTTCGAACCCTTTCGGGTTCTACGTCCACGGGGCGCTGCGGAACTTCCTTTCACTATATCTTCGTAGGTTACACACTCAATCAATCCTCACTTTCGCTCATAAATGCTGAAGAATATGAAAGAAACTACTCAACGCGAGTGACTTTGTGTTCTGATGATACCCCTTGAAAATGGCTAAATTCTCCCCTTTTATAGTACCTTCCAGCAGCTCTTCCCAATAATATCCCAGGATTTAAAGGGGACGTGACTACTGTAGTATTATGAACAGTAGAAAGGGTTGATTGAATGACTTCTGCGCCTGTAGCAGCTTTTCACAGAGTGGTTTTGCCCTACCACAACTTGACACGCGTCCCTATATTCCTTCTTTACCTTTTAACTATCTTGTCTTGGTGAGGCTTACGAAGGAAGCTTACTTCTGTCTAAGAGCTGTCAAACCTATTTTCCACATTTTTATATTTACTTGAACACCAGCTATTTTCTAATGGACCTGCTGGGCTTTTCTTTCATTAATTTCTTGGCCCATCTAATTTAGTCCATATCAACCACTTCCCTACTCTAATTTGTTTTTTGGGACAAAAGTGAATTAGAGTAAAATAGTAAGATGGGCCTTACCTCCTTATCAGGGACCTACCGTATTATTTCTTGAAGGGACACGCCTTCGTGAATGGTTAAAGGTTCGATCAGTGTCTTGGGTTTCTGACGCAGGTATGACATCCTCATGATATGTCTGTTGGCCAATGTGGAGGAGAAGGGAATCAGTTCCCAAGTTCCTCAGCGCACCCTCTGTAGCTCCCTTGCTCCTTCTCCTCATGGTGGCTAAGGACGTTCGCGGGGAGATTCCTCCTTCGGTATGAATGGAGGATGTTTCTTTAGTTCATTCTCCTGTTGTGGGAGCTCAAGAAGTTCCCATTACCGCCCTGCCTTGGGTGTCAAAAGGAAAACAACTTCGTCAAAAAGTTTAGAAAGGAAAAGCAAAAAAGGGGGATTCCTTTACTCCATTCCTCAGGAGGCGAAGCACCCAGCCTCTTTTGGGATCTGTAGGGACCTCAGCGGTCGAGCCCCCCGCTTCTGTGGGTCATTCGAACATAGCTGGAGAGATGATCATGGTGAGTCGTTTGGTGCTCCCAGGTGATCGGGGGCCGTCTCGCAGGGATCTGCGGAGGTGAACGAAGAGCAATTGGTGTTCCCTCCTCCGCTGTCTTATAGTCCATTCTGGCGTTCTTTTTGTAAGTTTTGTTTCTTCTTCCAGGTGGTGGGCTACTTCGATGGTCCCCAGGGTCGATTCATCCACTTCAGTTCCCGTGCTTCCTGTGGTTCTTGTGGCTAGGGATGTTCGTGAGGAGATGCGTTTGACCTCACCTAGGGATCTGAGGATCATGAAAGCTCGAAGGTTGCACCTGTCTCGGGAACTAGGAGAAACGTTGTGCCACCATTGAAACCAAGTAAGATAAGCAAGAAAAAACAACCCATGTCAGGAAGTGATGTTGAGGAGGAAATGGTAAAGAAGGAAAAGGAGGAGCTGCGGAGTTCCTTGGAATGGGAGAGGGAGGATCTCCAGAGTTCCTTTGCTAGAGAGCAAACCAAGTGGAACGATCACAGGTCTTGATCGGGCGAAAAGCTTTGGTGGGGGACCTCCCTTCCTTCATGGATCATTTGGCAGCACTTCCTCCGGGTGTCCTTTTTAGCACACAGAGCTCCCTACCTTCTGAATCATTCTTCCTGAAGAGTCCATTAAGGCAATTTCGACAGCAGAGAATAGGAGATGGCGGAGAGACTTAAGACCGGAACTCTGGAGCAGCAAAACACAGTATTCAACAAGCGCAAGGGCTGAGGGGCTCAGTGGAGGAGGTGAAACTGGACTGAGATAGCTCCTCTGCCTTGAGGGTAGAGCAGTAGGTGAAGGTTCAATTGGGACATGAGGTAGCACCTTCTAAAATGATGGGTGGGATGGAGTTCCTCCGCTGCTTGGTGGAAGGTCTTTCGAGGAGTCTCCTCTCTTTGAGGGACTTCGGGTTTCTGATGTAACTCTACTACTTGGACAGATATCGACTTGATCATAGTGGGCGCTAATGTCGTGGTTTATCTTTAAGAGCTTATCAAATTCGATTGTTTTGAGTGAGATCATCAAGCTCTCGATGATTCTCGTTTCTGGCTTGACGTCGCGAGGGAGCATGTAGAGGTCTTGGGGTATTATGGGAATGAGCTGTGGAGCCACCTTGAGAATGAAAAATAGGAGAGTGCACACTCATGGAACATTGAGAAAAAGGGCTATAGAGGTCCTAGTGAAATGGAGGAATAGGACGCTGTTTTTGATGGCATGGTGAATGTGGACATAGTTTTCCACTTGGAGGACGTGAAGGCTTGAAACCTCGTTCTTTTACCAGCAGTGCCATCTGTCCATAGCGGTTGGGAAGAAGTTCTCGAGGGACCTGACCGAGGATTGGCGCCAGAGTACTCGAAAGATCCTCTTTTCTTGAGGGACTTTGTGCTTTCGGGGAGATCCCTAGTTACCCGAGGATCCTCACTTCTGGACTGCTGTCGAGAAACACATCGAAGTCTTGGCCTATGCTGCTGCCTCGTCCTCCCAGATTCTCAGGAAACTCTGCTTCTTGTAATGTTTCGGGGGAGCTTAACTCCCCTGGCGGGGACCTGATGGCGGAGCTCCTCTTGCGCTTTGAAGGAGATTCCTAAGTCCTGCTCCATGTTTCTCCTAGCCCCTTTGTCATTTTTCGAGACATAATGGTGGGGGAGCTTAACTCCCCACATCCGCATGTTCTGTCAGAGTTCCCTTTCTCCTTTATTATATTTTCCTTCGTCATTGTGGGACATGATGGATATTTCTAGCAACATCATTATCTTGGCATGGTTATAGCGCCAGCTCGCTTAAATGCATGGTTATAGTGCCAGCTCGCTCGTCAATTCGTAAGCCAAGTACGAATTCACGCCCTCGGTTGCAATGACCGTCTCATTGTCCTCAGGTGTCGCTTTGCGCTAGGCTCTCTTTGTCCTTAGCGAGTTCAGTATCTGGGTAGACACTTAGGCCTACAAAATTATAACCTCGGGGATCCCCTCATCGATTTACCTGGTTATAGCGCCAGCTTCGCTTTTAGGTACCATTCACGTCGCAGGCCTACTGAGAGCCTTTGATGTCCTGTACACCGCAGCCCGTCAGCAGCGGCATCTTGTACGCCCTCATGGGTATCTTTCACGTCACAGACCTGTGGCCTTTGATGTCGGGTACACCGCCGACCCGTCGGTCTTTGGCATCATCTCACGTCGCGGACTATCGATCTTTGATGTCGGGTACACCTTGGGTCCATCGACCTTCGGCATCTTATCACATCGCAGATATATTATCTTTGACGTCCTGTACACCGTAGGTCCTTAGACCCTTGGCATCATGTCACACCGCAGATATATTATCTTTGGCGTCTTGTACACCGCAGGTCCGTCGACCTTTGGCATCAATCGTATTATTCGGTACCGTTATTATATACATAGTAAAAGACCTATATCAACCCTCGACTTATATCGCGCCGCGGACTCGTAGGTCGTTGTTGTCGTTCACGCCACAGACCAGAGGTCCTTCGTGTCCTATACGCTGCAGACCGGGAGGTTCTTGGTGTTATTTATGCCACGGACCCGAGGGTCTGGTGTTATTCACGCCGCCGTCCCGGAGGTCATTGGTGTCGAGGGACGTTCACACCTGCACGGAGCTATACCTGCAGGTCCCGTATAAACAAGGGCCTTCGAGCATTGGAGCTGCACTTAAAGGTCCCTAACAGGTAGGTTGGGCCCTTGAATGCCAGCATGGATCTAGGCCATATGAATCCGCTCTTCGTGTGTCTGCGCGGAAATGCTCACAGATCCCATGAGGCGGGATCGTAATGTGTCGTGTGGAGCTGCCTTACACGCCCTGGAAAATCAGATCAAGTCGTCAGCCAACTTATACTTATTGAATCTTAGGACCTTTATAGGGGATCACGCCCCGGATGTCGGCGGAGCTCCTGCCGTCAGGTGGGGCTGTGACCACTTCAATTTCACCTGTGGTTTACAATTAGTTTTCTCCCAGAACCTCCCTTGGGGGTTTGAATTCGAGGTCCGTGATTATGGCAGGACAGAGATAGTTCGTCCTCATCGTTCTTCTCGTCAGGGACTTATGTCCCACATGCTAACTGTGCATCCCTTCTTGCCTTTTGATTACGTGCCCTTCAGGACCTTCGAGACAGAGTCCTCTAATTGTCGTATCCTTCCGTGCTTCCCACAACTTTCCTGTAACATTCCGTCCCATACCGGGTGTCACTATAGCATCCGTCCCTACCGGGACCACTGGGGTTGGGCCACCACACTCCGACTGATAGTCTGGCCCCACTGTACCACCATTTAACCTTCCAGCGTGCTTCGTCCTCGCTCACACGCACCCTGGGCAAACTTCCCAGGGGGTCACCCATCCTAAGATTGCTTCAAGTCAAGCACGCTTAACTTCGAAGTTCTTTCGGATGAACTCCCGAAAAGGTAGGTCGACCTTGGTGATATGAGTAGTACTATCAATTCTTTTATACGATTCTTAGCCTGACACGCCCATACATTGTCAGTCTCAGGATCCCCTCTCATTCGGGTGTCGGATCGGTTCGTTCATGTACCCCTTCGCCTAGAAGCCTGCTAGGAGCCGCTCCTTGTCCGTGCCCTCTCTGGCACCGGCGATCACTTCCCGCCCTCATCGGCCCCGGGCGTCACATGCCCACCAGCTTCCGCCTGGTTCGTCCCCGAACCAACACCGTACTGCGAGAGGTTGTGCTCTGATACCACCTGTAACATCCCGTCCCATACCGGGTGTCACTATAGCATCCGTCCCTACCGGGACCAGTGGGGTTGGGCCCACCACACTCCGACTGATAGTCTGGCCCCACTGTACCACCATTTAACCTTCCAGCGTGCTTCGTCCTCGCTCACACGCACCCTGGGCAAACTTCCCAGGGGGTCACCCATCCTAAGATTGCTTCAAGTCAAGCACGCTTAACTTCGAAGTTCTTTCGGATGAACTCCCGAAAAGGTAGGTCGACCTTGGTGATATGAGTAGTACTATCAATTCTTTTATACGATTCTTAGCCTGACACACCCATACATTGTCAGTCTTAGGATCCCCTCTCATTCGGGTGTCGGATCGGTTCGTTCATGTACCCCTTCGCCTAGAAGCCTGCCAGGAGCCGCTCCTTGTCCGTGCCCTCTCTGGCACCGACGATCACTCCCCGCCCTCATCGGCCCCGGGCGTCACATTTCCTACCTCCTTCTCTTCTATCGTGAAATTGGCGATGCCACCCTTTCTAATGGTCAAAACCTGGCTCGTCATTTTGGCCAAGTAGTCAACTCTACGACTTTATTTTCTCGGGACCTGCATGATTTCATAATAATCAAACTCGCTATTAGTTCATTTACCATGTTTTTTTCCATACTCCATCGTCTTTACGTCCTTCATTTCGTAATTTCACTTCATTTGTTGTATCACCAGTTGTGAACAAGTGATATCCCATGCTCCATGTCCTTCGCAATCCTTCGGGATTAAGGCTATGTATTCGGGCTGATTGTTGTGGGCCTCAAATCTCTGGGAAGTCATGGATCCATATGCGCGCACCTCCCGTTGTTGCTTCTGTGTTCCTTTGGTGGTCCCAAGCATAAAATCGAAGAAGGTCTGAACTTTTTGACGGCCGTTCTTTGTCTGAGTTCCCCGTCGCACTCCCCTAGCATGATGGTGCATTTCACCATTCTCCCAGGTAGATATGATCGACTTATCATCTTGTTTCATCCTCCAACAGGTCCTTCCTTCATAAGGTATATCGGCTTTGGGAGGTCCCTCCTTCCTCTAGTAAGACGGAGCTAATGCTTCCATGGAGAAATACGGCGCCAACTCATCCCCTATTAGATGTTTTGTTGGGAGAGGTGTATTATGGAGGTATTCCTTCAATTCTTCAAAGGTCTCGCAATTTTCAGTCCGCTCGTGCTCTTCGCTCTTTCGTATCGCACTTGAAGAATATGAGGTTTTTCTTGGCTGAGAGCCACTAACCTCCCTACTGGCCTCTGGACCTCCCAAATCGCCTGGTAGGCGACTATGGCGCTGGGGACCTCATACCCAGAGGTGGAGTCCACCAGCTGATTCACTCGGGGTGATGGAGAATGATCCCTAGGACGCGCGTTGCTCAGGTCCCTGAAGTCACTGCACATCATCCGCTTTTCTTTTTTTTTTATAAGGACGACATTAGCCGGCTATTTAGGGAACTGGATCTCGTGGACATGACCTGCTTGGAAAAGCTTGTCTACTTCCTCCTTCAGATCTAGGCTCTTTCAGTCCCGCACGGTTGGAGCTTCTATTTGATAGGTAGTCTTCTTGGCATGATGATGTGTGGTGATATTCGGGCGAACTCCAGTCATATACTTTGGAGAAAATGCGAATATGTTCGCATTTTTGTAGACATCCCACCAGCTCATTGTTGGGATCTTGTTGTAAGCTAGAGGGCCTCTTTCCTTTTGGCTCAATCCTCTGATCTCCCATTTGTTGTATTATGTCTTCCTTTTATTGCTGCCCTAGCATCATTTGGGTCGCATCGTCAGGAGCTTTGTCGACTCCTCCGCCATTGGATGGGCTCTTTCTCCATGTCCTTTAAGCGTCGCTTCCTTCCATTGGTTGTATCTCCGGAGGGCGGACTTCCATGTCTTTGGTGATAACCATGGCATCGCTATGTCGTTTGGCCACAGGCGTTCCATCTCCTGGCACAAATCGAACTTCGGCCGATGCATCCTTGTACGTCTCACAAATCCCCTTGCGTTTGGACCTCTGATCGCATGAGTTTAGAACCCTTGGGCACTCGTCGGGATCCTCTTTATTTGGTCTTCCCGCAATGATGAAGATAAAGGCTTTGGATAGAATGGGCGTGACCTAATTTGGAGGAAGTGGGGGTTGTCTGCCTTTATTAGGCACAGATCCCCCTACTTTTTTTTCAGCGAGCTTGGAGTCATGTTTTCCCTTGCGTACAACAAGCTCACCGCAGGTCCACGATCTGTGGAGCTTCGGATCTTCGACTGCTCAGGTGTACAATTTTGGGCTCTGTTGGAGGTTGGGATCCACCTTGCCCGGAGCTCCTATTATGATAGAGATGTGAGCCTTGATCAGCACTGGCCCCCAGAAGAGGCGGGGTTTGTCTGCCCTTAGTCGGCACAGATCCTCCGGGCTTCTTCTCGGCTACCTTCATAACTTGGTCGAGGCCATGGCCTACAAACTTACTCCGATGTTCCGTTAGGATGGGCCCTTCGATTTCGTCCTATCCTCCGCTGATGTACGCGTGGAGGTCCCTCTTCCTTCTTTCCCGGCTGCGGGCGACGCATGTGGAGTTCCCTCGAATGACCGAATGGAACTGGGAACTAGCTACAACAACTGTTGACCAATCGTGACTTGGGGACAAAGAAGATCTTCATACAGGAGCATCTTGGATCCTTCATGGAGCTGTTATGGTAGATCCCTTAACAGATGGATTGGTGTTTTGCCATCATAGGGGAGCTACCTCAGAGGTCCCCAAGAGTGAACCTTCGCATGTGATCGAGGCGCGGGACTTGGAGATCCCAAACTCATAACTCGTGTCTTTGCTTCTAGGCAGCAGGTCTTTCATAAATCCCCTTTGGTTGTTTTTTAATGCTAGTGGAGAGCAAAGGCCATAGGTCCCGATTTAATAGGTAAGTCCTTCTCGCATATTTCCTTCGTTACCAATGCGGAGCTGGTCTCTGGAGATCTTTGCATGCCAGCGATGAGCTGGGCTTATGAACTCCGAGTGGTGAAATCGAGCGTTCGCACGATAGTACGGAGCTGACTTTGACCTCCTTTGGATCTTCGTACACTAGCGTGGAGTCGAGCTTAGGCAGGGTCTTCGAATAATTTAAAGTTCCTAAGCATCAACGGTCCGTTTCGAAAACCATGCCTCAGCTTTCAGATGATGACCTCCAGGACTCCTTGTTAGATCACCTCCAAATCATATTTGCTACCACGACTGGCTCCACTTTAAGGTATTTCGTCATGATGAGCCGCCAGTGCGGGATGTTTCTCGTGGATCTTCATGTGCCCACGTGGAATGGGGCTTTTATCCCTCGCGGATCTTCAGCCGTCAGCGCGGAGCTTGGCTTGTAACTCCCACGTATCGTTGGACATCAGCATGGAGCTTGACTTCTAGGTCCCACAAACCTTCGCATGCTAGCGAGGAGCTTGGCTTGTATCTCCTGTGGATCTTTGGACGTTAGCTTGGAGATGTTTTATAGGTCCTACGGACCTTCTCGTGCTGGCGAGGAGCTTGGCTGGTATCTCCCGCGGCTCTTTAGGCATCAGCGTGGAGCTGGGCTGCCTTCATTCCAGCATGGGTCGGTCTTCGTAAATCCCAGTGGCTCTCCATAAAGGAGTTGAGCTTTACGGATCAACCTGGAACTTATCCAAAATATAGGAGTTGGGGTCTTCATGGAGCTCGGCTTTCTAAGCCTTATGCCAGTGCCGGGCTGGCTTTTAGGTCCCGAAGGGGGAGCTTCGAATCTTCTTGCCAGCGGGGAGCTGGGCTTTTAGGTCCCTAAGGGGGAACTTCGAGTCTTTTTGCCAGCGCGGAGCTGGGGTTTTATGTCTCGAAGGGGGAGCTTCGAATCTTCTTGCCAGCGCGGAGCTGGGGTTTTAGGTCCCTAAAGGGGAGCTTCGAGTCTTCTCGCCAGTGCGGAGCTGGGCATTTAGATCCCGAAGGGGGATCTTCGGGTCTTGTTGCCAGCACGGAGCTGGTCTTTTAAGTCCTTCCGATGCTCAGGTGCATGATTCGGACTCTGTTGGCCATTGGAGTCCCTAGTGCCTCGCACCCCTACTATGACAGGGACATGAGTCCTGACGGGAACTGGCCCCCATCTGGACAAGGTGAACGTCGTCTGCCTTTAGCTGGCAGCTCCTACAGACTCCTTCTCGGATCTTGCTCGAGGCCCTGATCAGTGACCTCCCTCATATTTGCCGCTAGAATGAGTCATTTAGTTTTATCCTTCAAGAGACAACAATTGTTAGTATCGGAGTCATGTTATCATGGTATGTAAATGAGAATGAAATTTTGAGGGTCCTCGAGTTCCGGCTAAGGGCCTCCTTATCACGGGAGGTCCTCAGGCTGATGTCAGGATGTCTCCTGAATTTGCCTAGTGATGTGAATCTCCATGGGATTCTTGGCAGAGATTCCCAGGGTTCTGTGGTGAGACCGTGGTAGTGGCTTCTCTTTTTTTCAAGCGTGGCAGCTTTTTTCCTTCTTCTGAAGCTTCCAGCTCCCTTCATGTTATCGGGTGGTTCGCTAGCGGAACTGGCGGAGGTCCCCTATGGGTGTTTTAGTATCTCGTTCTGACCATCTTGCTCCTCTTCCTCATCTCGGGCCTGCCTTTCAAGTTATGGCTGTTCCTCAACACGTTTGGCAGTTTCCGGAGGCCCTCCTCCGCGAATTATGGGTCTAGATTCTTCGATATGGACATATCTTCCTCCATTGACGTCTCGCGCGTTTCGTTTTTCCCCAGCAGAATAGAAGAGGTGAAAAAGGAGTAGATCCATAGCACAACTTCGCACAATAGCAGTTACTCACGTCTTCAACTTGGATTTCCCACAGACGGCGCCATTTGATATGGGGCTCTCCCAATCAACAAGATTTATTTGTGTGTGGGGAAGGGAAATTTATATAGCCAGAGAAATGGTATTGCAAAGTTAAAAACATGCATAAGGTGCTTATTTACAAGGAAACTGAAAGGGGCGCGTTTGGGACATATTTAGGACTTTGGGACCTGTTTGGGACGTTGGGGGATCTGTCTGGGACGTTGGGGGACCTGCTTGAGACGTCTTTGGACATGTTTGGATGCGGGGAACATGCTTGGGACGTATAGGGGACGTAAATGAAATGACACATGATGTACGTGGTTCGAACCCTTTCGGGTTCTACGTCCACGAGGCGCTGCGGAACTTCCTTTCACTATATCTTCATGGGTTACACAATCAATCAATCAATCCTCACTTTCGCTCATAAATGCTGAAGAATATGAAAGAAACTACTCAACACGAGTGACTTTGTGTTCTGATGATACCCCTTGAAAATGGCTAAATTCTCCCCTTTATAGTACCTTCCAGCAGCTCTTCCCAATAATATCCCTGGATTTCAGGGGGACGCGACTACTGTAGTATTATGAACAGTAGAAAGGGTTGATTGAATGACTTCTGCGCCTGTAGCAGCTTTTCACAGAGTGGTTTTGCCCTACCACAACTTGACACGCGTCCCTATATTCCTTCTTTACCTTTTAGCTATCTTGTCTTGGTGAGGCTCACGAAGGAAGCTTCCTTCTGTCTAAGAGCTGTCAAAACTATTTTCCACATTTTTATATTTACTTGAACACCAGTTATTTTCTAACGGACCTGCTGGGCTTTTCTTTCATTAATTGTTTGGCCCATCTAATTTAGTCTATACCATTAGTCATATGTCAACTTCTTAGTGGGGTAAACCCAAGAAAGTACTCAATATGAACTTATAAAGACAAGTCACAAACACGACAAGCATTGCATGATAATATAAGAGTAACCGAAATGGATAGAATTCAAACCATAGTACACACCAAAGTGAGAAATCAGTTCCTAAGAAAAGGGCATAGCTAGGAAACCTTATATGAACCTTATAACAAACAAGGACAATCGATCAGTTAAAATACGAATGCAAGAAAAATGCCTAGTGAGACTGCAACGACCACCGACGAAGAAAACGACTTGAGAGACACGGATCCACTTTTATGTGCCGAAGGAGACGGAGATGGGCTCTCGTCATTTGGGCCTATTGGGCTTGGAATAGGATGAGTTGGGCCTATTGGGCTTTCTTTCGTGATACGCACGTCGACCTTCTGCCCCGCGTCGCAGTGGCCCGGGAAACCGCAGATGAAGTAGTAGTGCCCGGGCAGTTTGATAGCGAAGGAATCGTTGCCCGTTGCCAAGTAGCCAGAGGGGCAGTCGAGTTGCATGCGTTGAAGTCCTTGTGCATCACCCTCACAACGTTGTGCAATTTTTTGTCGTACGTAAACCCTTTTTTAATTGGAAAAAAAAAAGAAAAAGAATGAAGTGAAATAGGGTTTTGTTACGTAATTTATGAAGCAGAAAGAATACGTAACAATATATCTTATACATAATGTGTCGCCGACGCTAATGTTGATAGAAGAAGACCAAGATTTGTAGTCGGCGATGGTCCAACCTAAGGAACCTCCGACCTTGTAAACCTCGGCATGTGTTGCTGCAACGAAGGTTGTTAGGGCTACCAACAAGGAGATGATCGTCGACTTTACTATCATATCCATTATTATTGATAATACTGAAATTATTAGAGAGAATGAGAGAGATACGGTTTTTGATGTGATTTGTATTGACAATATACTCTGGTGATTCACCTCTATATATATGGATTTATTTGCACTACAGCTGCGCCATATAATCACGTGTGTAGATTTAATTTCATTAAAGATGGCATGATGATTTGCCTTTGACCTCCATTCAATCAAATTCCTTTTAATGCCAAGGATTGTTTTGCCGCACTGTAATCCCTGTCTAACGGCTATAAATTATTGTTTTCCACTTCACTTCATTCACTTTTTAATAAAAGGAAGTCGAAACATCGTTGAATCAACAGTATGTATATACGTCTCCACAAATTTTCAAATTTTTGTCACATACAACGCAACACAATAACTCTCTCTCAAGATAGAAAATAATAACAATAATAATAATAATAATAATCTATATACTATAAAAGTAGGATAGGGACCCTATTGTGATGACACGTGGCAACAAATCCCCCCCTCCCCCTCTCGGAAAATGTGAAGATTTTTTTGTTTTCGTTGAATGTGTATGGCAGTGCAGAATAATATGTCCATGTTCTCTGTATGTGCATGGTAGTCATGCAGGATTTTGTGAACTCCAAAAAAATCTTTTTGTTTTCGTTGAATGTGTATGCCAGTGCAGATTACTATGTCCATGTTCTCTGTATGTGCATGACAGTCATGCAGGATTTTGTGAACTCCAAAAAAACCTTTTTGTTTTCGTTGAATGTGTATGCCAGTGCAGATTACCCAAAAAATAAGGCATGATGTGAAGGGTCGTCCTGTCTAAGTGCATTGAGTTCAATAATAAACAGGACAGGGAGTCCAATCGAAACAAACTTTGTGTATGGCAGTCTTAGAGGTTTTAAGTAGTCATTCGCTTACTGGACCAGGTTCACTGACAGAAAATTAAGACTTCACTGAATTTAATGTACTAGAATCATGCATGAGTGCCGCTTGTATGTGCATTGAGTTCGATAATAAAGAGGACACGGAGTCCAATCGATACTTTGTATGTGGATGGCAGTCATGCAGGCTTTATGGACGTGTTCGCTTGCCATATCAGATTCATTGGCACAAGAATTAAGAGTTGTGAATGTGGACGGGCGTCCTTTGTATGTGTATGGCAGTCATACAGGCTTCATGTGGTCATTCAGTTGCTATATATAGGTTGCAGTTTTGCGCCTATCTTCACTTCGTTATCAACCTCCTTTAGCTTATTGCCTGGACATGACATGAGTCGAAAATTATTGCTTCCTACAGACATTAACTCCTAGGGCAGAGAGCACCACTATTGTTGTGCGTTTGTTGCGCTCCTGGAGGGCGCGGAACCTGAAGAAAAATGGGGAGTTGATGAGCATCGACCTGTTGTTCTTGGACGAACAGGTCTGCTGTATCGTTTGTATTGGTTTACCTTTTCTCCGTTTTTGGTAATCTATGTTTTCCCGTTTTCTTGTGTTGCAGGATACCTTGATACAGGGGTCTATTCACTGTCTGCGAATTGATCGTTTTGAGTAATTGCTAATGATGGCCGTATCTTTGCTGTAACGGACTTTGATGTTGTTGCGGCTCCGATGCGATTTAGAACCACAACACCACTATATGATTCGCTTTACCGATCGTACAACGATTGTCTCCGTCGATGATGGTGCTTACGTTATAGGTGAAGAGAAATTTCAATTGCGTTCGCACGAGGAATTCCTTCGTCTTGCAGGCATGAATCAGGAACTGCCCGGTGCGTGGTCGATGGTTTGAATTACCAGTTGTCTCTTTCTGCTCCTTATTATACTGTATTTAGCGATCTGTTTGCGCTCTGTCTGATAGACGTTATTGGGTTGCTGAGGTGCATCACGGAACCTGATTTTGACAGCGCCGTCGCCACTAGCGGGCTGTGCTGAAAATCACCTTGGAGGGGTCTGTTTGATTTGTGTTACAGCAGTTTAAAATTGTTAGCACGCGATGCTGTATCTTTGTTAATGTATTGTTTGTTTTCGTTTCTACATTCTTGCATTACATATAGTGGGGGAAATGTGTCCGTTACGGTATGGGAGGACAATGCATTTGAGTTCCGCAAACAACTCCGATCGGTCATAGGGGATGATGTCATTGTCGTTGTAACCAGTGTTAATCCAAAGATGTTTTGCGGTAAGAGTCCCCATATGTGTTCTTACGTGCTTGAATCATTGCTGAATTCAATGTTTGTTCGCAGGCAATCTCTACCTTAATACAACCTCCTCGACAAAGCTTTATGTGAACTATGAATGCTCCATTGTGTCTGATTTTAGGAAGAGGTGCTTGCATTGTTTACTGATTGATGTGTCTGCATTGTTTGCTAATAGAACTGCAATGCCTTTCGTCCCTATTCTTCAGGCTAAATGCTGGGCCCGGTCTCGCTGCTGCGCCTTTGGTGTCCACCGTCGTCGAGATACCGGTCAGCACAATTTCTGACGTCTTTGATTTTCTGCGAAATGAAAGGGAGCAGGTGATGCAGCGTTCGTTTTCCCCTTAAATCCTTTTCAAATTAATTTGTGCTCTAACTGGTAGTCTGCAGGAACGAGACTTTGTCTGTGTCGGAAATGTTGTGGAAATCGTTACCCGCACCGGATGGAATTATATAGCCTGTGCTAAGTGTTCGAGTAAACTGTTGAAGTCCAATACTGCTTTGAGTTGCAACAAGTGCCTTGATCTTAATGCCGTTGGAATCTTGCGGTATCTTTATTTGTCAAATTAGTTTCCTCTCCACTCCCCTTCCTCTTATTATTCATGCTAGATACATATACATGCAGTTATTATTGTGTTATGTGATCTTTATTTTTGAATCCTCCCAATTACTTTGCCAGCTTGCCAGCTGAACGTTTTGAATTATCCGAATAGGTTTCGTATTGAAGTGTTGTTCACGATGGTTGTGAGTCTGCCAACTTTGTAATATTCGACGGGCCTGCCCGAAAACAGTTGACTGCTACTGCTGAAGAATTAGCCGGTTCCCTGGTTAGAAGCATTTATTATTTGAGCTTGTGTTACACGTATTTTGGTCTGTAGCTTATTTTGGGTTTCTGTTCTGGCAGGTTGATATGCATCCTTCAGACGATACATCGGGCGTGTCTAAAATCCCTCAGTGCATTCTCGATTTAGTTGGGAAGGCGTTCCGCTTTCAAATCAAGATAAAGCATTTTGATTTTAGAAGCGCTTATCGTAGTTTTGCGGTTTCCCGTATGTTAGAGGTTTCTCGCAAGAACGACTCACCTTATGCTTTGGGTGATGCTGAGGTGAGTGGCGTCTCTGATGTATCATCGTCTTCCTACCTGTATTGTTTATTATTGATTTCATGTTGTTTAGGTTGCCTCTACCGAGATCGGCCGTGAAGGAAATAATTCTGATCTTTGCAAAGTTACAGATATACAGACATCGGAACCGCCTAAGGTAGTTGGCGTATGTCGTCTTGCACCGAACTATATGTCTTAAAATAGCATGGTAGCCAAATAGTTGTTTTTACTTTGTTATTACCTTACAGGTTTGCGATATTCCCGTCCCCGTGCGCCATTCAGCGGCCATTGAAACAGGCGTTAATACACCGGCGGATAATGTTGTTGCGGATGTTGAGCTGAATCGCGTTGACGACGGTCCATGGGATCGAAGCACAAATATTCTTGCTTCTGGAGACGGCCCTACTAAAAAACCTGACTTTCCTGGAGACGGAGTCGCACTGCTGCAAAAGTCTGCATCGAAGCCTCGGTCTGGAAAGAGGCAAACCTGTGACGGAAATACTGATTTTTTTACCTATGCACGGAAGAAAAACATTAAAAAAGAAAAATTGTAAGGATGGATTTGCTTTTGCCGTGGTTGGTATGTGCATATGGTGCATGACAGTTGCAGCTTAACAGTCATACACTGTTTATTTTTAAATAATGATAATATTAGAATCAATAATATAAATGTCATTTTTGTCTCGATATTTTGTTATTTATGGACGGCTTTAAAAATTTCCGTACCGATATTGCGAACACAAAAAAAAAAACGCTTATATGTAAAGAATTTCAGACAGGGGGACATACACTGTATTTCAACATATAGCCCGTCAATTGTTGTATGGCACAGATGTGTTTTAAACAGATAAGGCATCAATGTTGTATGGCAGAAATCTTTAATTTGATTTGTGTCTTATTCTACAGCTGAAGGGACTATTTTTCTATATGGACGCGATGTACTTGGACAGAATTTATGAAATTTAATAGATGTATGAGTGTTAAAAAACTTAAAATGCTTAGAATGTAATAAGGGTAAATAATTGTTAGCCATAGATACCTGCCAAAGATCTACCGTTCATATCGTGTGTATATTAAGTTTGTCGCAAAAGTAGTGCCGTCTACGCAAAGACAACATTAATATCAATTTTCATATATATTTAAGGGATGTATGTCTTTAACTTTGTAAGGCTGATGTATGTCTTTTAAAATTGTAATGCTGCTGAAAACGTGCGATTGATAGTGAAATTGCACGACTGTTGACATTGGACAGGTTTACGCCGTTTGAATGCATTTCGATAGGCGTACAGTTTTCACCAAGAAAGAAATGCTATAATAATTTTGTTTTTCATTCATACAATATTGCCATGAAGGTATGGAATTTTTTTTCCCATTACGTTCAAGAAAAATAGGTTGATAACATAGTAGCGCATGCTGACTCAGTGGTATTTTAAAACAATTAGTTGTATTGCCGTAGAAGGTCAAATTAATCAGGCTACATACATTTAATATATATATATATATATATATATATATATATATATATATATTCCTTCGACGGATTTGTTTCACAAAATCACATGTGTCACACTATTAGTCTTTCCAGCTGTCTTTTTGTTATTAATATAGTTGTATTGGCGTAGAAGCTCAAATTAATCAAGCTACATACATTTAATATATACATATATGTATATATATATTTTATAGACGGATTTGTTTCATAAAATCACATGTGTCACACTACTAGTCTTTCCAGCTGTCTTTTTGTTATTAATGTATTTTGGAATAAAAAAAATTAATGAAGCTATACTTATATGTATCGTAAGAATTGCGGATGAAAAACAATTTATCTTATCCTGTTTCATAACAGTCCTACGAGTCTTACAATAGGATATGATATCTTTGTTCCAGCTTCCTGCAGCCGTACAAGTGTCTGGCTTGAAACAGTCTTACAAATATCCATCAACCCCCAGATATTCATCACAGATGGTTAAATAATTGTTCTTTATTGACTTCGCAGTTTCATTAATCTGATTTACAATGCATCATAATACTATGTAGGCTTCCGGCAGTATTAAGTGAATTTAAATTGAGTATATTAATTGCATGATTGTCAGTCGTCGGATGATAACAACGTTGTGCATTGCTTTCACGTTGTTCAAAATACAGAAACATTGGATGGGTATTAATGTTGTATATAATACCAATTTTTTATTGAAACATTCGTACAACACTTTGATATTGCCAATTATAACCCCGATATACATATAAATCTGCATCACATTTTTATTGGAAGCATTTGGCCAATATTGCATTGTTTGGGAACCATATGGCTACTGATCTACCTACGGTATTGAATCAGTGTCTGAACAATCTTCGCACCTCAATGGCAAACATAATTACCGGCATTGATCGAGAAGTCAGTTCTTATATCCACGATCACCAAATCGAATTGAACATCACGGATGACAGGCTCGAATCAGTTGAAAATACCATTGCCCTGCGTGCAAGTATTGTAGACAACCATTGCGAGGAGGTTCGCAACAGGCTTCTTCGCATCACGAACAAGCTTGGTACTGTGCAAATGCTAGAAATTAATGTGTATTCATCATTACAGATATGTTAACACTATGAATTGTTTTGGTTAACAGCTGATAGTCAGTATTGCAAATAAACTACAATACACTGTTTGTCGTCAAATTACGCCCCGGACGAGGGGACCAATCCAGAAAAACAATCCATTATTTCTGCACCAAGAGTTGATGCGAAGTTTGCGAGGGAAAAGCGTATCAAAATCATGAGGTCAAAAAATTTATCAGGTGAGGAGAATGTTCAATCACAAAATGCATGCCAATATAAGGCAGTGGTCGAACGTAAAGTATAATAATTGTTAATGAATGTTATATGTAACTTTAACTATGTGGTAGTCAGAGGAATTTTATGGTGCTCACCTTATGTGAGCACCTTATGTGGGCACCTGTTGATTTGCATCGATCCGTGCCATTCAACATCCCACATCGACATCCAAGGTTATGCCGTCTTAATTAACACTTTATATGTGCCATTAATCGACATTTGGACGCTGATGTGGCATATTGACGCCTTGCATAACATTTTTCGTATCAACGAATATATATCGCGTATAATATGTCACATCAGTGTCCGAATGTCGACTAGTGGCACATATAAGGTGTTAATTAAGATGACATCACCTTAGATGTCGATGCGGGATGTTGAAATGACACGGATCGGTGCCAAATCAACAGGTGCCACATAAGGTGCTCACATAAGGTGAGCACCATAAAATTCCTCGTGGTAGTCATTATATAAGTCTTTTGTATATTAATTCATATTGATTTTCAATTTAATAATTTATAATATCAAGGACGTGTAAGAAACGCTGATGCCTACAATCCTGGAAAATCCACACGTTCGGAGCAGAAGCAACCACACATCTCAGTGTTAAATGGTCGAAAAAATGAAATAAAGAATGTCGATATCTTATTTTGAATCTTTCGCATTAACTGTTTCGTTGAACTGTTTTCCTGATGTCGTACAATGAACAGTAGCACGCAGCAGAAAAGACTACACAAATCTCGGGCGTCAAAAACGGAAGATCTTCTGCAATGTCCTTTGTACAGCACGCTGGTCTGGAGATCAGAGTCGGTCAAAAAAAAGTACGGAGCAACAGTTTGAACTTCAAAATATGCTGCGGCCAAGGTCGGGTATCATTACCTCCTTCACAACCACCTCCTTCGTACTTATTGGACAAGCTATGTGACCAAGGTTTTCGGCAATCTATCCGGGTCTATAATTCAATACTTGCTTTTACGTATATGGGAACTAAAGTAGACGCATCTGTGAAGTCGAGAAATGGTCCATATGTCTTCCGAATACACGGTCAGAATTACCATAATATCGGCTCTCTGCTCCCAACTGAAGGAACGAAGCCCAAATTTGCACAGTTGTACATATATGACACAAAGAACGAAGTGTCTAACCGCCTCAACACACTCACAAGAGAAAGTTCAGAAAAGTTGGATAAAATGACGGTTGTTGCTCTCCTTGAAATGATAGATGCTAATAACAAACTTGCTAAACTTTTTCGAATTGCCAGGGATAGATACGAATCTGATGAAGCTGCGGAATTTTCAATACGACTGATTGGCCGTGAACGTAGGGAAAGACAGTATGATTTGCCAGCAGCTGAAGAAATCGCCGGATTAATAGTTGGTTATCTACCTAACGCGACTGGTCAGAGGGATGTCATTGTGCAGAAAAGAACAGGCCATTTGCAAAGAATCAACGAAACACACCCATCTTTCATGGCTATGCAATACCCCTTATTGTTCCCATATGGTGAAGATGGATTTCACGACGAAATTCCATATGCTCCAACCACACACGTACCCATAAAAAGGGAGTACACAACCATGCAGGAATTTTATGCCTACCAGATACAAACCAGACTGTCCACTGCGAACGGAATAGTTCGAGCAGGTAGACTACTACATCAATACATTGTTGATTCATACACTACGATAGAGCAAGAGAGGTTGCGTTGGATAAGAAATAACCAAAAGACTCTAAGGGCAGACATTTACAACAACATCTGTGATGCTGTTTCAAGGGGAGACACAGACGGACGATCTCTTGGAAAGAGGATAATTCTTCCGTCGTCTTTTACAGGCTCGCCGAGGTACATGATAGAAAATTATCACGATGCACTCGCATTATGCAGATGGTATGGAAATCCACACCTATTTATAACTATTACCGCAAATCCGAAGTGGGAAGACTAACCAACCACCTGCAAACAAACGGGAATGATGTATCGAATGACAGGCCAGACCTCCAGTGCAGGATATTTAAGGTAAAGCTCGACCAATTGGTGGCAGACATTCGCAGAGGGATTTCCTTCGGCGGTTGTCGAGCGGGTACGTCATGATAATGCAACGTTTCCTTTTGCATAAATGTTCCTAATGATTAAACAACAAAATTAGTTAACGTAATCCAATAAGTGGCAATCTGTATGCATTCTGCTTAATAACAATAATTGCAGTAGTTATTTTGACAAATTACAGTGCTATACACAATTTAGTTCCAGAAACGTGGCCTCCCCCATGCGCATGTATTAGTTTGGCTCATTGGCAGAGACTCAGAACCCACTCCAGCAGAGGTCGACAACATAATTTCGGCAGAGATTCCTGACAAAACAATGACAAGGAGGGCTATGATTTGGTAGAAGAATTCATGACGCATGGACCTTGTGGTGCTGACAGACGAAGCTCCCCTTGCATGGGTAAATTCAGGTACACCAAAAAATTTCCAAAAAGGTACAATGAGAATACAGTTGTCGATGAGTTTGGTAACGTTAGCTACAGACGAAGAAATGATGAATCAAGATTCGTCGTGAAAAGGGATGTTATCATGTTCAACAACTACGTCGTGCCTCACAATATCTTGCTGCTCAAAAAATATAAGGCGCATATCAACGTTGAGTGGTGCAACAGATCAAAGGCTATCAAATATCTTTTCAAGTATATTACAAGGGGTGTGGACAAGGCAACAATGGTCATTGAGGACACACAGGGGGCAAATAAACGATCACAACAATCTGAAAGACATTCATACCAAGGAGATGAGATAAAAAGATACCTGGATTGTAGGTATCTTTCGGCTTCTGAGGCCATGTGGAGGATATTCTCCTTCGATATCCACTACAGAATTCCTGCCATACAACGACTGCCCCTTCACCTTGAAGGTCAGCAAAGCTTGGTATTCAATGATTCAGCTGATTTGCAAAACATAATCTCGGCAGCCGGAATTCAAAAACAATGCTAACGGAATGGATGGAAACAAACAAAATCAGTCGCGAAGCAAGAGAGTTAACATATGTTCAGTTTCCAACAAAATTTGTATGGCAGGACGAACCCCGCGTCAGAAAGGAACTGCTGTTGGAAGAGTCGTTAATATACACCCAATAGCCGGTGAGATATATTATATGAAAATGCTGCTTACAATAGTAAAAGGGCCGACATCATACCAGGATATTCATACTGTAAATGGGGAGGTCATGGATACGTTCAAAGACGCATGCCATAAAAGAGCGTTGTTGGACGGAGATTCTGAATGGCATGAAGCAATGGAAGAGTCGTCCCACTGGGCTACACCAAATCAGTTGCGTCGCCTCTTTGCAACATTACTCCTTTATTGCGAGATAGGTGACCCACTGAGTCTTTGGAACAAATTTTGGAAGAGTCTTTCGGAAGACATTACAATTAGGCAACGAATTCTTTTTCGCCACGCAGAACTTCAGCTAAGTGACGATGTATTACAAAACTATGCTCTAATGGACATCGAGAAGATATTAATGCAGAGCTCAAAATCATTAACAGATTTTCCTGGAATGCCAGTTCCAACAAGTGTGATGAGAGAGCTAACCAACAGCCTGCTGATGGAGGAAAATGGATACAACATGGCGGATAATTACATTGAGCATCTTCAACTAAATTCTACACTCAATCAAGAACAGTGACAGGTTTTCGATGCAGTCATTGCGTCTATAGAAAATGATGACGGACGATTCTTTTTCCTTTACGGGCCATGGGGAACAGGAAAAACATATGTTTACAAGACTAATAACAAAACTGATCAGACAAAAAAATTGTCATTCCAGTCGCTTCGTCAGGCGTTGCAGCACTACTTCTACCAGGAGGAAGGACAGCGCACTCACGATTCAAGATTCCGATAACTATTCAAGAAAATTCAATGTGTGACATCAAACAAGGAACAATGTTGACCGAGTCGATTATACAGACGGATCTCATAATCTGGGATGAGGCGCCAATGACACACAGATATGCATTTGAGGCGTTAGACAGAACGATGCGTGATTTGATGTCCACGACAAACCCTATTGCACAGAATAAACCATTCGGAGGGAAAACCGTCCTTCTAGGAGGTGATTTCAGGCAGGTCTTGCCTGTCATACCAAAGGGTTCCAGGCAAGACACGGTTGACTCAGCCATTAGTAGTTCATACTTATGGGATAATTGTTGTGTATACACATTGACACGGAACATGCGACTCGACCACTCGGAGGTAGATTTTGCCAACTGGGTTCTGCAAATCGGAAATGGTCATCAGAACTACTCCTCCGTCGGAGATGTCGAGGTGGTTAGAATGCCCAATAATTTACTGCTAAACGCAGGGCAGGACAACATTCAGCAAATAGTAGACTATACTTATCCAGAATTTCAGGACTACATGACCGACAGAGAGTTCGTCAAGGAAAGAGCAATCCTTACGCCTCGCAACGAAACTGTCGATCAAATAAACGATTACATGCTTACAATTATTGCAGGAAATCCATTGAGTACTTGAGCGTAGACTGTGTAGAAAAGGAAAATGAGACCAGCTTCAATTCAGAAGGTATCTACCCAGTTGAGTTCCTGAACACACTACAATTTTCAGGTATTCCAAATCAGAAACTTATTCTCAAGCCATCCGTCGTAGTAATGCTGTTGCGGAATATCAACCAAAGGGATGGACTTTGTAATGGAACAAGGCTAATAGTCACGCCTTTAGGAAACAGGGTTGTTGAGTGTGAGATTCTAACAGGTGCTAACATAGGAACAAAGTCCTTATTCCAAGAATAATTCTTTCCCCATCGGACACGGGATGGCCTTTCAAGCTTAGAGGAAGACAGTTCCCGCTAAAAGTCTGTTACTCAATGACAATTAACAAAAGCTAGGGACAAAGTCTAAAGAGAGTTGGTGTATACCTCCCGAAACCGGTTTTCACACATGGCCAACTTTATGTTGCCCTATCCCGAGCAACATCTTCTGCAGGACTCAAAATATTGACCTTGAAGGAAAGTGACGAGCATGAAGACGAAGTTGTGAACGTAGTGTACCACGAGGTATTTAATAATATTGGTTAACCCATCTTACATTAAGATTTTTTTATATGTATCGGTCTAATTGTAATCCAATAACATCGACGTCATGGAACACTAAATTATTCAATTGGTTTGTCATTAACAATTTCATTTGCAATCCCACACAGTAATATAGAAATAGATTCGCCGAGTTTACACATTCCAAAAACAACGTACTATAAAACAAACACTGGCATAAATTAATTACATACCAATTTCATATGCTTATTATGAATATTCATACATTGATCACTTCACAGCTAATGATGATGAAAATATATAGTTTATGCACTTCGATATGACTACCATCTATAACTATTTTTCCCATTTGTCTGTAGAATTTCGTGGAATAAAAGGCAAGGAACATATGAAAATTCCATTAGTCATTGTTATCGTACATGTGCTTCAGGACAGTAGAATTTAAATACTTTAATGGGCTGACTGAAAAGGCCCAGTACAAAGCACGTGTTTTTCATTTAAATTTTGATAAATTCCAAATATTTCTGAAATTAAGTGTACATTCATATACAGCCAGCTAGCTGGAGAAGACGAATATTTCCTTCGTTCGAGTACCACTTACCCAAAGTCTGCACCAGAAGGCCTAACAGATTGTTCGACGGCTTCATATTTCTCTCAGATGTCGCCAGAAATTGTTCAGGTAACTATGGATATGCTATGTTCCAATTTTATTCGTAGACAGTTTTCTGAGTGCAACTGATAAACCACAAAACACCTTTTTTTGCAAAACACATTCTTCAACCTACCCCATTAGCCGTCAATGGACTTCTTAATTTTACTAAATTTGTCAAACCTACTGGAATTATTGCTTTTGGCAGATCTTTGTAGCCACGCAGCTGGCCCCCTCTTCCGTGACGCCGAACAAATTAACGCTTTGTGCAGACTATAAGGGCACGAGAAAACTTATTCTGGAATGTCTCAATGAAGATGAAGTTAACGTAATGAAGACCAAATCGCCATTTGGAAATCTTATAGCCTGTGCAGAGAATTTCCACCTATCTAGCCAGCTTATTTGGTACTTGATGCATGCTCAAACGACCCTGCACGAAGCAGAAGAATTATGGACAGTTGTAAATGAGAGACCTATACGATTTTCCCGTTCAGAATTCTGCATCTTACTGGCCTCAAATGTGCTAATGAACGTGATGTTGTTGAAAATGACAAGTTCGTTCTGTGGCACTTTCGAGGGAAAAATAAAGTTACGTTGCAAGACGCCATTGACGCGCTTAAGAAGCTTGCAAAGAAATCAACGATTGGTATTAATGTTGAGAAACTTAAAATGGCAAGCATCGTATTTGTCTCTGCAGTGTTGCAGAAGAGAAGCTGTAGAACAAATGGACAGATTACCCCAACTTTTCTTAGCTTAGTTGAGGACTTTGAAGATTTCAATAATTTTCCATTTGGAAATACTGCATGTAGCATTGTTCTGAAATCACTTAAAAAGAACGTGTCTCGGTTTCAAAATGATGCAACGGACAGGGAAAAAAAACGCCCCGGGCTGAGTTTGGGGGGACTTGTCCACGCACAGGTAATAGCAAATAATGCGTATGTATGCTGTTTTAACACATGAATCACATTTATTATCTCATGCCTGGTCATGGGATTGGTTCAGGTATTTGCGTACGAATGTTTGCCGGGCGTTGCTCAGGCATTTGCACAACGTAGACGATGCAGATGTGAAGCTTCCCTGTATGTGTCGCTGGAAAACTAATCCCTGGAAAATGAAAGCATCCCCATAGATGGAAGATATCATTCAGGCTGTGTCAATGTCCACTGTTTCCCAACATTTGTTGCAGTCTACGGTTGAAGAACCCCTTCCGATATGTGATTCCACTGGACCTTTCATCAACGACAATTCTGCTGATGTTTTCCAACAAATAACGTCATTGTTGCTGAGAGGCGTTACCGTGCAATGCATTCCTTCAACAACCACTGAGTTGAACGCTGACAATGTCATCTTGACATATGCTACTGCTGCAACGAGGAATGGGCAAGGCACGTGTGCAGACAAATACAATTATTCAGCAGATTTGTCAAACGACATCGGCAGCAACCGGGTTGAACAATTTACTGGAAACACTCAGGATACTTCGTTCCCCTCTATGACGTTACGGGAATTCATCAACAAAATTCGTGTGGAACGCATGACAGTACCTGACAAAGAGCACACTGCAGTTACCAGTAAAACACAATTGTTGCATTCATGGTCGTCGATGAATCCTGATCACGAACTGCATACCAAGAAAAGATCTAAATTGGCGTGTGAAGTTGAAGCCATTGACAAACTACAGATATCTTGCACGGTATGTGATCAGTAATTGCCATGTTTGGAAATCGTACCTTGGGAGCCATGCCAATTAGCTTTTGGCCAACAATTTGTTGGCACTAATGTGAGTACCGAAATATTGGATGAAGAAAGAGAAGGAGAAAGCTTTCTATCACCTGTGTTGTTGCATGGAATGAATGAAATGCCATACAGGCAAGGGTGTACGGATGAGGAAGTTGATACTGATAATATTCATAATTTGCAGACAGCATCTTCCGTCCATGATTCGCTACCCAAATACACACAGACACGTCGAAGGAGAAAATGACCAATAACATTGATATAGTTCCTGATGTGGAAGCGGTGTGGTTTCGGACACCATGCAGTAAAATTCAAGAGCGTATTCTACGATCTGCCTCTTTGGAAAGTGTCCCACAGAGACTGAAAATGAAGCAAATCAGCGAGGACGAGGAAAATGCCGAGAGTATCATATGCAGACGTATTGCAAATGAAGACGATAATCCACGTGGTGTTCTACATTACATGCAGATGTTCTCAGGGAAGTATCGGAAATGCGGGCAGAAATATGCCTCGGTGCGATTGTTGATCTGAATTCAGAACGTACGTTTCGTATGAACACTGCTCTTGAAACAGAATTTGCAGTTGTGAATGAGCATCTAACATATCTTGAGGCTTCTGGCAGCACTATTATTCAACAAGATTGGTTCGATCACAAAATAAAACTACTGCAAGATGTTGTCAAATACTCTGCATCCCAAGTACATCAGATCAAGACAAGACTCAACCAGATAGGAAGAGTTGAATCTGGTACAATTATTACAACCCTGTCTACAAATTTATTCAACATTCCACAAATTTGTTTACAATTTGTAAATGTCAGGAATTATTAGGTCCTGAGATTAACAACTCTACGATCCTAGGCTAGAATTCATAGTAATTCGATTGTTTTGATGATCAATTGAATTCGATCGAAAAACTCACGTTAAGAACACGAGAGAGAATTCAATTAGAGTGAGAAAGTTACTGTTGTTTCTCTCTCTAGAAATCGAATTGCAAGCCCTTCGGATCAATTCTCAAAACTTTCTCTATTCAGCTCAATTCGTTTACAAGTATTTATACCAACAATCTTGGTATAAATATCGAACTAGTCCTTAATCTAAAGACTAATACAAGTTAAGCCCCTAATTACAAGGACAACTAATGAAATCAAGCACAATTACAAATGATATTCTACATTCTCCCCCTTTGTGCTTGATTGCGTCTCCGCGCTGTTCGTCCTTGTCGGGCATAGTACGATCTGCGCAAGCCCAGCGCATGCTCGTAGTCCCTAACGGTCTCCCTGAGCTTCAGGCGCTCCTCAATGTCATCCAAAATATTTACAATCATAGGTTTTGCAACGGAGAAAAAAGACAATAAAACTCGAGTTCCAAACAGGGATACGAAGCTTGATGAACATGTTCTTTACAAGTTGCGCATGTGGCCAAAAGCCGAGCAGCTTGTAAAACGTATGAGGCCAGAAAACTACACTGAAGGACTTTTAGGAAATCACTTGCGGCGCGGATTCTACGAATGCTTGATGACACCAGGCAGATGCCTCCAAGACATTGTGAGTTTTTGTCGTCTATTGTAAATATATCAACCACATTATCCTGCTGGTTACCATTAAAGAAAACTGCATGTGTTATACATGCAGCATATTGACGAATGCATGCGGGGATTTATTGAAATGCAAAAAAGGTGCTAGAGTACCGAACAGCATATTGCTTTCATGAGCACATCTTTCACTCAAATGATTGCAAATCGGAGAATTGAAAGTGGAAGTGCAGACTTGGCTGACATCAAGCCATTTGCTATAGGGTCAGTTGAAGGGTGGCCATCGTGCAGTTGGACAAAAGCACTGGTTATTCTATTCCCACTTAATGTAAATAATTCACATTGGGAACTGTGTGCAGCGATTCCTGCCAAAAACACTTCGGCATTCCAGACCCGGACATGTCGTCCGACCGTGATATACGATTTACAATGGCTGCTTTAGGACATGCCACATCCGTTATAACACTGTTGCTCAAAGATCTGAAAATGATAGGGGACGATTTTCAATTTGCCTATAGGCGTGACATAAAGATTCCGCAGCAGGAAAATAGGTATCATACAAAATTGTTTTATGTTATCATTTTTTCCAATTTCAATGCCTACACTCACGTGGCCTTATTTACTTACAGCGGAAATTGTGCAGTACATGTTCTGTGGACTGCATTTTCGTTATTGTTTAAAGAACAGACCTACAACGATGTGCATAAATCCCAAATTGAAGAGTTCTGAAAATATCTGGTTGCGTCCATTTTCTTCGGATACTGGCATTGGCCTCCATGGAACGAATGATCAGTCGCACTTTTTTATTATCTGATCATAGTATTTTGATGCAATAATATTTCTCAAGTATTAGAATAGCATTGTAGTTACTGATACTGTATGACTCTTTTGTCCTACGTGAATTATTCTGTAATGTATCAGTAGAAAAAACAGTACATATCTTCATGGGACAATTGTAAGAATGAAAAACGTAAAATTTATAGCCACTCGATCAATGCACGACTGATGTTTGCACTACGAGCCTTTTGCACGACCAATGTTTACACTACTCAAACAGCATAAGGGATTTTCCGAATTTAAATGTTAAACATAATTATGGAAACACAGAACAAACCGCAATAAAAATCATTGAATCCCAATGAAAATGTGTATAATAATCATAATTGGCAATTTAATAAGATATTGTTTTAAAAAACATTGAGGAGATGTGTTAAAAATAATAATCCATACTGAGTTCAGGACATATTAAACGATTTAATTACACTAACGTTAACAGGTCGTCAAATAAATCAAACTATATTGAACTTAAGTCAAATAGAAACAATTTACTTCACTGAAACTCGCTACTGTATTATGCAAGAGAACGTTACGAGTTACTTGCACTACTATTATCAGTAGTGTACTTCAAGTCATTACTTACACTACCGTTAGTAATAGAGCAATATCATTACTTACACTACCGTTAGTAATAGAGCAATGTCATTACTTACACTACCCTTAGTAATAGGGCAATCTGTCATTACTTACACTACTGTCATCAGTAGTGCAATTTCAATCGTAACATTTGATTTCACTACGGTCTAGATATCAGTCGCAACTGCGAGATATGGCCTACTTATGCGATTTACCCAGCAAAAGCGTCAGCACAAATACCAAAACATAAATGGTAATCATAAATCAAAATGAAAAACGTGTAATTACATAAACTCGAAGTCAATCAATCCACATTTTAACCTAAAATTAAAGTGGGAAAATTGGAGATGAAGTGATAATAAACCACACTACAGTAAACGACGAAGGAAAGGGGAAAAAGTCAGCAACGCACCAATGAATCCAACAACGAAGCAGGTATGGAAATCCAAAGATGACCCGTACAACATTGTTCAATACGATACTTTCAGTGTTTGAGATTGAACTGCCCATGTCTTTCCTTCCTGTGTCGTGATTCTGCTATGCAATCTTATCTTATTTTATTTGTTATACTATGCTGGTAGCAAGAAATTAACTATTACGTATGAGAAGTTCGTGTTATTACTGTAACACAGTCAGCATGTTTATATTGGTGCACCTGTTACTGCGTTGGACTTTGAACTGCTGCTTCCTTCCTGAGTAGTGCGAAATCCTGTGTCGGTAATTTTCTAACAAATAAATTTGGCATGGATAAGTGTACATTGTATGCTTCAAAAAATCGCTCTAAATGAAATTTATTTTGCATACAGGTGACACTTAGGGCACAATCTCTGAACAGGCTGTTGTTCCTTGCAAGTTAACCATCTGTGCTAACTATAAGTACTTCAGCAACCTAATAATCAATCAGCTCAACGAAGAGGAAAGGCAACACTTTCTAGAAAAATCCCCATTTGCCAAGTTGATAATTTCTGCGGAGTAATTCAATCTGTCCAACCAAATAATTTGGTTTCTCATGAAGTCACAGGTTGAGGTGGATGATTCTGGAGACCTATGGATGATATTAAAAAAAAAATCCAATGCGGTTTTCGCAAATGGAATTTTCTATATTAACAGGGCTGAAATCTGGAACACCACCTACAATAAACCCGAACCAGAATTTCCTGACAGAACACTTCCCTGGCAAAACAAAAATCACACTTCAGGAAGCAATCGATAAATTCTCTGATATGCCCGGCTCAGATTCAACGGGATGTAATGTAGAAAAACTGAAGCTAGCCAGCGTATTATTCGTTCAAGGTGTACTGGAACAACAAACTACACGAAGATCAGTACTCATAGAGAAAAATATTCTCTATTTAGTGAATAATTTTGACGCGTTTAACAGTTACGCATGGGGAACTATCGGATATAGAAAAGTGCTTTCATCGATGAAGAGAAATATTCTATCAAATAGGGAAACTGTCACCTGCAATGGAGGCAAAAGAACCTTGACATTGACTTTGGGGGGCTTCGCACATCCTCTTCAGGTATGTCTTTACAACATCCATATATAATAGTCGTGTTTATTTTACACATAAAGTTGTCTAAAACTTTATATTGAACCAAAATTAACAACGTATTGACAGATGTCTTTACTTCGCGCAAAACAGATTCTGTCCTATGAATGCATCCCTGGAATAGCAGATAAGTTTGCTAGAAGAATTGAAAATCCAAAATTCAATGGACCGCGGATGTGTTTATGGAAAAGCAACGATTGGAGTCCGAAAAAAGCGCCAAGGATGGAGCCGATTATTGAAGCAGTGGCCGAAACAAACACAATCAACAATCTGCTACAACCAACTGCAGAAGAACTGGCTGAGTCGTTTTTTCGTGAAAGCCAATTTCCAGCAAGTAACATCAACTTACAGATACGCACGCTCTCTACTTATGTCAGACAAGGTTGTACAGTGTGTCGTATGTCGTTACAAAATACAGAATCTCCAGACATCAAATCGTTATCAGATGAGAGTGCAAGTTCTTACAAATATTCCAGCACTTCGGATTCATCATCGGCCACACATGATCGCAGCGACCCACCAGCTTTGGAGATAAGAACGAAGAAGAGGCACGAAATCGCCAATATGAATACAACAAATACAGAATTAAGGAAGACGATAAGGCATGACATCTCGGAGATTAATTCAGCAACCGTCCCAAACAAACACCATATTCAGCTCGAGAAGTCTTCAGAAGAAACTGAGCAGAGGGAGAAAGCATCAGAGCCACCGAACGCAACTAACGATTTCGTCAAAGAACCTGGAATTCTCCAGAGTCATGGCACTGACATTCAGCATGACGAACCAAGAAACGAAACCATGGCAGAAATATTGCAAGAAAATACGGAAGTCAGGAAAAAGATAAGGCATGAAATATCAGAGATAAATTCAGCAACCGATACAAACGAACATCCTATTGAACCTGAGAAGTCTCGACAAGAAACTGAGGAGAGGGAGAAAGCATCAGAGCCACCGAACACAGCTAACAACTTCGTCGAAGAACTTGCACTTCTAAATAGTGATGGCGATGACATTCATCACGACGAAACAAGGAACGAAACCATGACAGAAATGTCGCAAGAAATGAGAGGATGAACGGAACTGCAACAGTCAATCTGATGAGTCACAAGAAAAGACCGAAGAGTTGCCTTCTACGGACGACGAGGCGGAAATACAAAACCCGTACGTACCTTCAGAGAATGGACAAGAGCCTGATCCAAATTATGTCCAAGCGAATACATGTAAAAGACGTAAATAGTTATGACATAATGCAATTACGTTATGACAAAATATGTTATATAACCGTCAATATTATGTCATACTTGGCGGTTCAGAACAAGCAGAACATGAGCATTCTCAACCAGTTAAGGAAAGACCACTTTTGGAAAGCGTGCAATCAAAAGTTCGAAGTTCTAGCTGGTGTATATGACGTGGCGTACACCGTCGATTGGAATTCAGAGCAGACATACCAAATGAAAACCAATACTGAAGCTGCTCTGCATGACATCAGTGAGAAGTTGACCAACATTGAGGCTGTTGAAGGAATTCATATGCAGCGAGAATGGCTAGGACAGGAACTGAAGCCATTAGAGTATGTGATCAACAACATACAAAAAAAGATCGACCACATAAATGCCAAGATTGATATGCAAGGTACGCAACTGTCAATTTCATAAGAACGTAACGTTCATAAATTAATTAATTAAATTTTTATAGCAGCAGCACCTTCAGTACGTGCAACCAACGGTTCTGCAACAAAGGCTGCGACCGATGAAACTCCAGCTCGAGTGCCTTACTTCTCCCTGGAAATTGACGAACATATACTATACAAGCTATAGATGTGGCCAAAAGCTGAAAGAATGATAAGGTCTATGAGCCCAGCGACTGCAGAGAAAGTCTCCTGGGAGGGAGTCTTCGCCAACTATTCTTTAATGAACTCAAGGCAGAAAAAGGGCAATTACGCGATGCTGTCGATGTAAATATACACTATTGCATAATATACTGTACAGAATATATATAAGTAAACACTAATGGCAATCATCTGACATATATTACAGCATATAGATGAATGCCTGCGAGGTTTCATTCAGATGCAGCATCTGTGCAAGTATGCTTTCAAAGTCATCGCTTTCGCAAATACAGATTTCAGCCGATTCCTCACAAGGAGTGCATTCAATGATGGAAAATTGAATCTAGAGAATGTCTTCCCTTACATTCTGGGCAAATTTGCAGAATGGCCATCATCCAGCTGGTTAAAGGCTAAAGCTATAGTATTCCCGCTGATAATTGAACAGAGGCATTGGGTGCTTTGCCTTGCTTACCCAGATACTAAAACCATTGTGGTCCTCGAGTCAGACACAAAGTTGGATGAGGACATGCGGAAAACAAAAGAAGCCTTAGGTGATGGGCCATTAATCATACCGTATTTACTGAAGAGGCGTCATAGACTGTGGAGAGCAATTTGTCATAAAAGGGATAGAAGTATTCTGCAACAGCTTAACAGGTACCATAATTGTCTATACATAATAAAATTGAATGCTACATTTAAATTATTGGATATGAATTTCGAATTTTATGCATGTGCTCTCAAAGCAGAGACGGCGGAATACATGTGCTACGGAATGCGTTTGCATTATTTCTTCGAAACGAAAAGCTCCACAGGATATTGCCATCACACATTAATGAGTTCAAGAAATATCTAACTGCTCCCGTATTTTTCCAATACTGGCATTGGCCGCCACAAAATGAAGATTAGTAGTGGCTGACAGTCTACTTTATAATAATGCAGGACGAACGTATTGGTGCAGAATTGTCTAATGACTATTGTAATTTTCATTAATCATACTTCCCACCCCAGAATGACAATTACTGATTATTAAGTTTGTAATTTTTTCAAAAGCATGAGAGAATTATTGTTGCAATTGAGAACATGTACATATATTACAACATCTCATTTCATACTTCTCACTGATGCACTATCAAATTACACACTACTATGAGAGCGATCGGAAAAGATTACCATTTTTTATTTTTCAAATGTTATTGTTCTAAAAAGGGAATCGGTCTATAATTTAAACTACTGAACGAACATAACTGAAAAAGTATAACTTTTGCATAATGCACTACCGAATTTCAAACTAATGATCATTTTATTGTGGTTGTCCCTTTTATCGTTAATCTACATATATTACAACATTTATTACGAAAAGAGTACAACATATTACAGCAACTCATTTCTAATTACTCAAGAACAGTTAGACGTCATCCTGAAGTGCATAAGCTTAATATCTCAAAGCTGCACTACCGACCTCCACAATACTGACCATCATATTTTTCAAATGTTAATGTTGGAAGTTGAAAAAAAATCAAAAATTTTGTCAACTGAATAAATTGTTAAGCATGTCAGAAACAGTTGCACATCAAACTAAACTGAATAACTTTCAACTTTTGCATAATGCACTACCGACTTTCACACTACTGACCTCAAATATTATTCGAATAGGAAAAAATTGTAATTATTGTTGACACTTCAAGCGACGATTAGGTGCAGTATAATAACATGCTATGCTATAATTTGCACGACTGCGAATCGAACAGTCATGTAATTACATGAGATGGCTTATTTTGCACGCCAGATATAAAGTACTGTAAACGAAAAGTACGCTATCAACAACTGCAGTACAGTAGTGCAATAATCTGTCCAGTCGCACGATTTTAGATAATTCATTAATGTACATATATTACTGTTACACTTCATCTAGACATAATTACATTACAAGACTCACTTTATTACTGTTACACTTAATGTAGACATAACTACATTATTTATCATTATCATCTAGACACTACTAAACTTAACACAACATAACGGATTAATATAACCATTCAATAATTATTCTGTAATCATGATAACCATTGCACTCAAAAGACGCATCGATCTATTACTTAAACCGCTCACTGCGAAATTATGATGAACGTGGAAATGAAAAGACACATCGAAATATTATCCAAACAATTAAGACAGTGAAGAATACACCCTAAATACATTTAATCATAGAACTCATTTAAACAAAGCAAACCGGTACATTCTACTGAGAAGATACGAGTGGAGAGTAGTGTCCTTTCAGTTCCTTAACATCGACTTAGAATCTATATAAATCAAAACATTTTCATAATTTTACCACCATTACACAAAAAAAAAAAAGATCCATAAAATGATCAATCAAATAAGAGATTATTTAGACACCATTGTTGCGGGATTCCCTCAGAAAGCTAGAGAATTTGTTGATCGTATAGAATGTAAGATAGATGGCTATGTCCAATATGATACTGAGAGGTTCGACGATCTGACAGTGAAGATTAACGAAAATTACTCGGAAATCGATGGGAGGCTGTCGCATATAGAACAAACGCTTGGTATGTGAAACATTATTTAGCAAAATTGAACACATTGTTACTACTTATAACTCCACGTGTGATTTTCTTACAGGAAACAGAAGCCCTAAACCTGACGGAGAATGGAGGGGAATGTTCGCAACAAACATCCCTTCAACTAAGGAGACGAAACTGCAGCTAAAAATAAAACACTCTAATATTTCCACACACCCAGGAGAGGATCCATTAGAAAGACGATCTAAGACAAAAAATACAACCACGTTAGAGGGACACCGTTTGATTTCAAAAAACGTCCCGGCAGAGAAAACTCTTGCGGTGCATGTCAACAAGATGTTAAAATTCTTTCCGCCTGTATTGCCGACAGTAGGAAAGATGAATGACAGAGATTCTGTCGGTACGCTATTTCGAGAAGAACGCGGCAAAGAATTCTTCAAAAACCTTATGACGAAGGGAAGTTGGCTACATGACGAGGTACAATACTTAATCATCTTTCCCATTAATTATATCCACATATTCTTAATATGCATTCTATTTTATTCTCCACCAGCACATAGACGAATGCTTTAGAGGATTTATGGAGAATCAATCACATGCGAGTTTCCCAAAGTGGAGGGTTTCTTTTATGCCTACAGCGTTCAACCAAATAGTTGCAGCAGAGTATACGAGGGATGGGTGTATGGACCCATCTGTCATTCGACCATATGTACAAGGAATTGTCGAGGATTGGCCGTCTCTTCCTTGGGAGGAATCAGATCTTATAGTTATCCCAGTCAACATAAATCAATGTCACTGGATACTGTGCATTATTGATTATAAAAAGCAGTCAGTACATGACTCTGAACCTTCAGTTGATACGGATATGAGATTATTCGAAGAGGCATTTCAAAAAACACGACTTATGGTCCCATATATTCTTCGAGATTTGCGCATCACTGATTCAATCGTGGACTTCGCTTTTTTTAGAGATCCAAACTTCCTCCAGCGGACTATGAGGTAGTGCAAACCCTTGGCCCTATTTATTTTGTAGATTCACGATTTCTTACGTAAATTGTTTGTCTCTTTTCCTGTATGAATCAGCGGCGAATGTGGAGTATACATGCTGCGATCAACATTTTCATTCATGTTTGCTGAAGTGACGTGTACGATGTTTTGCCAGAACTGATCCAAGAATTCAGAGAGTTCCTCACCGTAGCAGTGTTTTTCAATATTTGGTCTTAGCTACTCCTATGTTAAATAAGTTATTATCGCTGCATTAAATAGTAATTCTGTTTCTTAATCACATATGTTTTCACATACCATCCACAACTAACATGTGATATTTATATTATTTATTATAACCTTCTCATAAATTTTTAAATAAGCAGTATATGAATGTTAAATGTCTTACACCATCTAACTCATACCTGGATGAAGCTCCTAAAATCTCAGAAGTCGTATTCATAAACCTTGGAAGTGTTCATACTTAACGAAATTCAGAAGACTCTCGGCGTTTCATGAATATCAATAGATGTGCAATTTCATTATCAGTCATACAACTTTAAAAGACATACAGCAATCATACAACCTTAAAAGCACCAATTAGTTTATCATTAATAATTGCAGGGAAATTAATTTACGGCAATACTTGTGATATTACCTTGCATTACCAGTCACACAACAAGCAAGCACACATGGGAAACAGCATGCACTGTCATACACCACTTAAATTATTTAAATCAATAAAGTTGGACATGAATATCCGAAGAAGCGCTTGAATTATATAAAATCAATATACTGAACTACTATGTGATAAAATAATCTAGATTAGCGAATGACAACATAAACTCGTACGAATTTCTAAGAACATTTCCCACCGAACAAATCTTGCGTGTTTGTAAAAAACAATGTGTTGTACAAAAGTTAATTTGAGGACATAGGCGAAATATTACGGGACAAATTGTAAATGCCATTTGGGAACAAATAAAATTTCATACGAACCATCATTACTATTTATCAATACAGATGATGATTAATTGGCTAGATAGAATCATACATATTGACAAGTTACAACAGCAATTCATGTACTACGATCATCAACAAATTAATTAAATGAGGGATTCCATATTTATTAAGCTTTAAATAATATAAGACAACAGGTGCTACATTAATGTAGCTACAATCACTAATTAACAAGACCATTGGGCAACTCATTTGACAGGTTCATCGTAATGTGATCAACTACGCATGCAATTCACATCAATATACATCCAAAATATCGGTGTAATTTTGACAGAGGCATCGAATGCGATACTATTCGTATTCCATCACATCATTCAATGTTGACTATCGATATTCATGCAATTAATATTTCAAGTAGTATATATTACCCTCAACATACCATCTAAGTGACAAACTTCACAGCGTCTACTTCAAACAACGTATGTCACAATAATCTCTAGAATAATTACTATAATACAAAATGTCGGAACAGTTGCGTGCCTTTCTCATTGAGAGTTTTACAACAGTACAGCATGTCATGAACCAACTGGTTCAAACAACCAACGAAAGGACAGATTTGCACACGCACTACACAGGAGGGGAATTCGACAGGTTGAACACAAGATGCATGGAAATTCTGCGGAGGCTGTCCGAGATTGAAACTACCCCTTGGTATGACAATTTTGTTTACAAAAATTTTCAACAGAACCTTCCGGGAAAAATAAAGCATTACGAAACTCATGCTTATTATTAATTACAGTACGCATGCAAGGGAAAAAGCCTGATGACGCTGCATCTACAGTTGGAAATAAACGCCCCAGGATTGAAAACAATTTTTCCCATGCTGGAGTGCAAATACTACAGAGCAAATTTTCGACTAACGCAATGCTTCATTATCACTTAAGTGGAGGAGTAGCAATGTTCAACACCGTCTCCGTACAGATAGAGAGAATGGACACCCATTCTTATATTACAGCCCTTATGGGAAACCAGATACGTAAGGGTTTTTTCCGCTCCCTGATGAAAAAGGCAACTTGGCTGTCTGATGAGGTGGCAGAATAAAATATACCTAAATTTTCCGTACATTAAATCCCAACATATAATTCTCCTTGCAGCATGTGGACGGATGCCTGAGGGGATTTATTGAAGCACAGCGACGCACACCATTTGGAAATTCATGAATTTCGTTTACGGGTACTACATTCAACCAGGTAGTTACTGCAGAATATTCGAGTACGCGAACAATTAACTATGCATCACTACACCCATACACCCAAGGACAGGTTGATGGCTGGCCATGTATTCCATGGCAAGAATCAGATTTAATTGCAATTCCCGTAAACATTAACAAATCTCATTGGGTCCTCTGCATAGTTGACTAGAATAATGAGACGATCACGGTACATGACTCCGATCCATCGTGCGATATGGACATGAGGTTTTTCCGGAAAGCTTTTGAAAAAACGCGCCTAACCATCCCGTATCTACTGCGACATTTGGGTATTTCGCAAGAGCTCCTTAACTTCACTGTCATAGAGATCAACGATTCGCCCGACAAATTTCTAGGTAATTTCGCTGGTATATATTTTGTTGCCTATTTCATATTAGTATGAAACTAATTGACTACTGCTTTTTCATTGCTGCAAATAAGCGGGGAATGTGGTGTCTATATGCTACGATCTGCCTTCTCGGTGATGTTCCCCGACGACTGCATATACGAAATTCAACCGCCTCAAATTGAATAATTCCGAAAGTGCATACTGTTTCGCTGTTTACTAACAGCTGGATTTAATTAGTTATTTCAGAAAATGTTGAACTGTTCTTTTCCTTAGTCAAGATTTCTTTCCAAAAATTGCTAGATAAAGACTATTTGTGGTAGACAATTCGCATTAAAAACAAAAATACACTGTATGCAATCAAGAATAGAATCGAGATTCACGAATAGAACAAAAATATAATATTGTATGAAAGAATTTGGTCTTTTGTGAAATCAAGAACGACCAAGACAATGCTAAATATGAAATAAATTCGACACGCCTGCCATTCAATAGTTATCTAACAAACTAAAGTTGTACCGTTTTTTGGAGATATGATAAGACCATGCCACTTTTGTAAGACGTATTTTCTTTAATGTAATAAAAAATGTATGACTGAAAGATATAATTATTCTAACATTCTGTCCTTCATGAAGCAGAAGTCGTATTCTTACACCTTCGAAGTGTTCATACTTCACGAAATTCAAATCACTCTCTCGACGTTTGAATGCATATCGATAGGTTGTGCAATTTCATTTCAGTCATACAACTTTGAAAGACATACAACAGTCATAAAACCTTAAAACTACCAATTAGTTTTTACTTATTGCAAGAAAATAAATTTGACGCCAGTTCATCAATTCAAACGTGAACAGCCTTTTAACACTAACATTAACAAATGAAGTACCTAAATTAAAGATACACCTTTTGTAAGATAGGAACTGCAGAGTAAATCAGAAACATTGAAAGAACTGTAATGGTTAGTCTTTGCGTAGACGGCACAAAATTAATGTCTTATCTGTTTAAAACAAATTTGTGCCATACAACAATTGATGTGTAAATGCGTTGTAATGGTTTCATACATTACCTGCATTGTAACAGTGTTCACAGTCAACATTGAAGTACTGCCTTGCATTACCAGTCATACATCTACCAGCTATTAACTGTGTTCACAATTCAGGAAACAACTCTAACAATATTTCTAAAAACAAAGTTCCAATTAGTTGGTAATTAGTTATTGCAGCGAACTTAATTTATGTCAATAAGTGTGAAACCACACGGATTATAAGAATAAAATACGGGGAATATTATGAGATGAATTATAAATGCCATTCACGAAGAATACAATTTGCAATACACTGTCATTAATTTTAACCATTCCAGATGAAAAATGATTGCCTTCGTAAATGCCATTCATGAATAAACATAATGTGAAATACAATTCATGTACTACGATCATCCTCAAATTAATTAACTAATGGTTTTCAAATTTATCTTGCTTTATACCATCATGCAACTGATTCTAAGATTGATCCTCATAAGATCAATACAAAAGTCACTTTACATTAATATACATGCATTGTATCTGTCTAATTGTGAGAGACGCATCCAATGTGCCATTATTCATATTCCATCATTACATTGAATGTTGCCTATTAGTATTCATGCTATTAATATTTCGAGTACTATATATTACCTCAATGTACGATGTACATTACCAACTTGACACCACTACAGCAAACAACATATACCTCCATAATTCCTATAATTACTATATTTCAAAGTGTCGGATCAGGTGCGTGCCTTTGTAAATGAGAGTTTTGCAGCAATACAGCATACCATGAGCCAACTGGTTGAAACAACCAACAAAAAGATTGATTTGTACACGGAACACACCAAACGGAAATTCGACGAATTACATGCACGGTGTGATGCAATTGCTGATTTAGTAAATCAATCCACAAACGAGTTGAACACAAGATACATGGAAATTCTGCAGAGGCTTTCCGAGATTGAAGCCAAGCTTGGTATGGCAATTTTCTTTTACAAAACTTTTCGACTCAATTTTCCTAAGAAAAACGCCTCACAAAACTGATGCATATAAAAATTACAGGACACATGCAACATCGAGGTATTGATCAACAAGAGGCTGATAATGTTGGAGCATTGATGCTTGAAAAACAGCGGTCGGGGTTCAAACGTGTGCAAGGAAAACAGGCTGACGTCGCTACACCTATAGTTGGAAATAAACGCAGCAAGGTTCAAGAGAAGTATCCCGCAGTTGGAAAGCATATGCTACAGAGAAAATTTTCTACTAACACCATGCTTGATTATCATTTAAGTGGAGCAGTAAAAATGTTCAACACGTGTCAGCGTTGATAGAAAAAATGGACAACAATTCTTATGTTACAAGCCTTATTGGAAACCAGATGCGTCAAGAATTTTTCCGCCCATTGATGAAAAGGGAAACTTGGCTGACTGATGAGGTGCGTGAATAAATATACAAACAATTTGCTTCTGGTATATGTCCCAACATAAACTTCTCTTTACAGCATGTGGATGGATGCCTCAGAGGATTTATTGAAACGCAACGACGAACAACCATTGGAAATTCACGAATTTCATTTATGGGTACAACATTCAACCAGGTGGTTACCGCAGAATATTTGACATCACGAGCAATGAAATGTGCATCACTACTCCTATACTCAAGGACAGGTAGATGGCTGGCCATGTATTCCGTGGCAAGAATCAGATTTAATTGCAATTCCGGTAAACATTAACGAATGTCACTGGGTCCTCTGCGTAGTCGACTACAATAATGAGACCATCACGGTGCATGACTCCAATCCATCATGCGATGTGGACATGAGGTTTTTCCATAAAGCTTTTGAAAACACTCGCCTAATGATCCCATATCTACTGCGAGGCACAAAAACTCCTCAACTTCACTGTCCATCGAGATCAACGATTCCCAAGACAGATTTCCAGGTAATTTCTCATGTATATATTTTATTGACGTTTCATTACCAATATCAACATAATTGATCACTGCTTTTTCATTGCTAAAAAAAGTGGGGAATGTGGTGTGTATATGCTACGAGCTGCTTTCTCGATGATGTTCCCTGACGACTCCATATATGAAGTTCAACCGCCTCAAATAGAAGAATTCAGAAAGTACATAACTGTTTCGCTGTTTACTAACAGTTGGATTTAAATAGTTATTTCAAAAAATCTTTGTACTTTCTTTTCGTTAGTCATAAGAATTTGTATTTCGATCCCAAAATTGAACGGATAAATTTTATTTATCGTATATAATTCGAATTATAAATCAAAATATACTGTTTCGCTGTTTACTAACAGCTGGATTTAATTAGTTATTTCAGAAAATGTTGAACCGTTCTTTTCCTTAGTCAAGAGAGTTTGTATTTCTTTCCAAAAATTGCTAGATTAAAGACAATTTATGGTAGATAATTCGCATAAAAAACAAAAATACACTGTATGCAATCAAAAATAGAATCGAGATTCACGAATAGAATAAAGAATTAATATTTTATGAAAGAATTTGGTCTTTTGTGAAATCAAGAACGACCAAGACAATGCTAAATAACGAATAAAATCGATACGACTGCCATTTAGAAACTGGCGTGGTGACAGATAAACTATTTAAAAAGTTAAATACAAGAAAAATAAAGTATGTTGAATTACTACAAGTAATTCAAAAGTTATTTAACAAACTAAAGTTTTACTGTTTTTGGACAAACATATAGTTTTCTATTAACAAAACCTTCAACAGCTTCTACACCAAATTTTGGGGGTAAATGAAAAAATTTTCAAATAAATTGAATGCGCTCTGCTTTTCTCCTCTAAATCTCAGGTTGCAAAAAAAAATTAATTTGGCCTACAGTTTCATTCACTCATTTTATTTTGGAGGAGACGACGAAGAACTTCATCCCTGCTCATTGGGTAAGCCTCCTCTTGCGCGTGCCCTAGCACTTCCTCTGTCCTGTATTTGGGTTTAATGGCATGTTTAAGTTTCAAAAATACCTCCTACTTTTGCACTTACTTTGTTATATTAACTGTCGTGACCCTATATGTATTTTGCTTATGCTTGATCCATGGCCATTTTTAGTGTGTGTGTTTGCTGGAAGTTTAGTTCATCATTGGGTCAATTGAGGAAGAGGAATGCGATTGTGTACTCACTTTGATTAGATATCAGAACATGACTGTATGAATCTACTTCGTTCTAGGTAGAATTTGTTGGCATTGTTTTTGTGCATTTCAAATCATGCTCATGCTCTTGTTTCGTTACAAGAATGAAAAACCCTGCGTATATCTATATATGCAGTGCGTATCAGTTCCTCTCCAAAATTGAGGAACATTAGATCATTGAAGTTGCCGCAAACGAGGGAAACCAACCCTGTCACATTCCAAATCAGAGAATTGGATGCGGCAGTAGACATCATGGTAAGTAACCAATGTTTTCTATGCTGTAATGGATTACTTCGTTGGTAATTACAACAGGATATAAAACATAAACAACAAAGCCATGATACTCTGCTTCGATTTTATTGACCGGATAGTAATATTAGTGTGAAGCTGATGCCTCGGCTAAAATGCCCATCAAATCAAACAGACATTAGTGCTTACCTTTAATTTGTAGGTCAGATTAGTCAATCTATGGTTTTGTCTGAGCTGTTCTATGCTTCATAATTCATTTTAACATTTGTAGGACACGTAACCTGACACAATTGCTCACCAGTATACCTGCCACTGCTTTCATTTAACACATTAAAGTTTACTTAAATAATATATACACATGTTATATTCGAGAATCAGGTCCGGCAAGATAAAGTTATACCTTGCAAATTAACGCTATGTTCAGACTTCAAAAACAAGTAGTTTTATTAGAAACATGCTCAACGGCAACGAAATGGAAGAAATGGTCAAAATTTTACAGTTTGGACATCTGATCGCACATGCAGAAAAGTTCTCCCTATCGAGCCAGCTAATCGGGTACTTAATGCAATGCCAGACAAAGGTGCCTGACGAAGATGAGATGTGGCTATTGGTTAATGGCAAGCCAATACGCTTTTCCGATTACGAATACAGCATCTTGACAGGCCTCAAATGTTCACAAGAGCATGTTGTCCTGGAGAATAAGGACTTCGTTTCAAGACACTTTCAAGGAGATGTAAAAGTCAAAACAAAGGACATTAGGGACAAATTGACAGCAATGGGGAGACAATATTCGCCCGACGTCAACCTTGAAAAGTTAAAAATGGCAAGCATCATATTTGTTGCCGAGGTCCTCTGCAAACGAAATACACGGAACACAGGGTTGATTGATACAAAATTGCTATACTTGGTTGAGGACTTCGAACAATTCAACAAACACCCATGGGAAACTATTGCATACAACCACGTGTTGAAATCGTTGAAAAGGAATCTTAATTCATTTAAGTATGAAATGGCAGCTAATGGGAGGAAAAAATATCATGCTTTAATCTTGGGAGGATTTGTGCATCCATTCCAGGTAATCAATTACGGATCCATATTTTTACTTCCTATATGTTGTAATGCAGTATATGTTTGCATGTTTCATACAATTATGTTCGTAATTTATAGACATTACTTCTTATTGTCTTTGCTTAAGGTACTTGCTTATGAATGCATACCTGTCGTCGCAGCAAAATTTGTAACGTTCATCCAAGATGCAGACGTAACACTCCCACGCATGTGCCGATGGATGACTAACAACTGGAAAACAAAAGCATCCCCCAAATGGGATGTTATAGTTCAGGTAATGTCAACATCAAGTGTGGAAATAAGTATGTTGCAGCCCATAGTTGAAAATTGTGCGACAACATATTTTACAAAAAGCCACTATGGACCGAAAGACAGGGCCAAGGTAATCCGCCGAACCTCACAGAAGAAAAAATGTGTGGAAAAATAGAGATGGTTGTCTACCCACAGCACCAAGTTTACAGAATCATTGACGTCAACGATACATATAATCGATGTTTATAAGAAGGCAAGCATTAATAATATTATACACATTACCATCTCAATAGAAAAAGCTGCTAAATACATTGCATCGATTTTTTTTCCAATGTTTCTCTGTTGCAGCAAATTGGGACTTCCTCGCCAGGTTTGGGGCTCTTCACCGATTTGCCCAGCCCATCTATCGAGGACAACAAGAGATTGAAAAACGGCTTTCAACAGCAGCAGGAAAAAGTCGGAAAATCGGTAAGCCACATGCTGGGGCGACGGCTGGGATTCCTACTGACACTCAGATGGCAAGCCAACGTATTTTTAACGCGTCGGTGAAGATTGTAAAGTGACCCAGTTTCAGATGCGGAAGATAACCCACTTGCTGCACACTCTCTGGAACCAGAGGCAGTCAGTACGACAAAAAAGGCAAAAGAAAGTTGCACAAAAAGGAAGAACGAGAAGATGATTTAAGGAGGTGCATGGCTGCATCCAAATCTGAGTATGTAAATTGTTTCTATTCGTCATCATAATAACCTTCACTTTTGCTTTTGCCTCACAACTACTTTGGTAACTTTTCTGTTCATCTAAAACAAAACCTCGCATTGAAAGTGATATCAGGAGTAACTAGGGGAAGAAATCAACTTCAGAGTTCCTACAAATCAACGTCGAATATCAAAGAGGCTGAGGTATACCAATAAACCTCCTAACAACTCACCGACCAAGGGAACCCCATACAAGTTTAGAGAGCTTCAGAAGCACGTGTTGTATAAGCTAGAAATGTTCCCGAAAACAATGGAGCGCATACAATGCATGAAGAACAACCAAGTTGTGAGAGGACTTTACAAACCAGATCTGACGCCAGAGTTCTTCCACACGCTCATGACAAAAGACAGCAAGCTGAATAATGAAGTAAGCGTGTGGAAGCCCGACATAATATTTTCAATACATCATTCATCCTACGCTTATGACCATAACTATGTTTAGTATTATGTGTATATGACAGCATGTTGACGAATGCTTGCGAGGCTTTATCGAGATGCAGTTGCGCTGTCAGATACCCGAGAAAGATGTTGCGTTCATGAGTACATCATTCACAAGAATTGCATCATCAGATGATATTAGCAAAGGATCTTCTACCATGAAATGCTTGAGAGAATTTGCTCTTGGTAAAGCGGAAGGGTGGCCTTCATGTCCGTGGAAATCGGCAAAAGCAATTGTGTTTCCATTTGCAATCAAAAAATCGCATTGGATTTTGGGTGTTCTCGAAACTAATTCGCAGAAAATGACCATCATGGATTCATACATATGGTGTGATCCAGCACTCGACTTCACAAAAGGTGTTGTGCGCAAATTGATGGCTGCAATAACAGTCTTGCAACAAGACTTGGGACTCACAAATTTAGAGAAACCAATGGCCGCTGAGAGGCATCTCGAACTTCCACAGCAGCCAGGCGGGTAACATCATCAATTTATTTTATATATACGATGCATATGTCACATTAATATTCAATAATAGATTGTCCTACATTTCAGGGGAGATTGCGGCATATATATGTTGCGAAATGCTTTTGCAATGATGTTCCCAGATGACGATCCATTCGAACTAATCATAAGCCAGGTGCATGACTTCAGACATTACTTGACAGTCTCAGTATTTCTCTCATACTGGACTTGGCCGAATTCATAGACAGGCCCAATCACTTTTTTGGCAAACTGACAATGTAGAGACAAATATTGTTACCTAGATGAATTCAACCCTGTTTTTAGACAAAAACTAAGTATTTATGTGTATGAATGACAATTTCCCACGTTTCTATGGAATTTTTTTTTGGGTTGAATGGTTTTCAGCTGAGTGGGCACAGCCAAATATCACCTTGCTAAACTGTATGAATGACTGTCTGATTGCATGAATAACTAAACCTTGCTAAACTACTATTACAACAACGCCTACAAAAACATCTGCAAGTAAAACAATTCATGTCCTTCACTTTAAATTGTATAAAAGCCGTGCATCGCACGGGCTAAACCTAGTAATAATAATAATAATAATAATAATAATAATAATAATAATAATAATAATAATCCTTAATGGTAAGAAATGAAAAAAAAAATTCAGACAGATATGTTTCGTTCGACCCTCCATGGACCCCAATAGGAGGACACTGGACATGGAGATGCTCCCCTCGGGTCGGGTCGGATCGGGCCGACCCGGTTACCAATCCCAACTCGGAGCGGGCCTTTGGTCGCGGCACAGAGTACATCGCACACTTGCTGCATGCTGTAGCGTGTGTATAGCAGCAGGCAGGTTCTTCACACACGAGCAATGAATGAATGCCCAGCTTTTCCTTGGATTAAAACGTTCATATATTTAGGTTTAGGGTCTTCAAAACTTGGACACAAATTCATGATCAACACAATGTGTAATAATAATAACAGTAGCGTCTTCTTCGTCCTCACAACCTTCGTAGTAATCGCAGCAGTTTCTTCTGCGCAGCAGAGCAGCAGCTCAACCTCAGCAGCTGATTGCGGGCAAACAGCGCTTATGCCCCTTTCCTCGTGCGCCTCGTTCGTCCAAGGCGTGGCTTCCCAGCCCGGCGAACAGTGCTGCGATAACTTGAGCCAACTCTTCGCCCAATCGCCCGACTGCCTCTGCATGCTCCTTAAAAACAACACACTATTGGCGTCTCTTCCCATCAACGCCACGCTGGCCCTCGAACTGCCCGCTCTTTGCAGTCTTCCCATCGATAGTTCGACCTGCGAAAGTACGCGCTCGTTCGTTCATCCGTACAATAAAGATCGAATTTTTTTCTTACCATTTTTACAGTTTTTTTTTTTACATTTACTGTTCAGGGCCTCCACCGCCGCCGGCTCTTGTCGGGGGGAAATCGAATTCGACTGGTGAAGGTATGACGATGGATGATATGTATGTATTTTGAAGGTTTGAGTATTCGACTTTTAATAAATAATGGAACTTTGTGTTCAGCTTCGCCGACAGTGACGGTGAGCCCGAGGCAGAACGTTATGGGATTAGGGTTTCATCGCAGCAGCGCTCAGGCGAGGTTGAAGGCATTAGCAGCACCTACAACGCTTTGGTTTCAGCTAATTGCTGTAATGATTTTCGGGCTGACGTATTCAGTCGAGTGATGAACTACGAATGCAGAAAATCATTTCGATTTTAGCAGAAGAAAGGTTTCTAGCCAAGAACAGACCGAGATTTCTATCCAAAAACGCGAGTCGTTAGCTTTTACAACGAATGATTCACCCATATTCACATCTCTATTGGTAATGTTATATCCACAAAAGGATCGAAAAAGCTATTTTTTAAAAAAAAACTCCAAACTTTGGGGACTGCTTTAACTATCTGCAAAGGCGAGTTCGCATACAAGCGCAAGATGGTTGCTGCCCCACTTCTGTCGTAAAGAAAATCGAATATATACTTCATTGCAAATGTATATAAATCAATATATAGGAAATGCGCAGTGAAGGAACACACCTTACTAGGAAGAAACCCTGTTTTCTTCAATTTCCGCATGGATAAAGTCTCAAGAACCCTTACGGGAATAAGATCTGGCGTATGCCTGCAAACAAATTGAGTTCGCATGGAACATTATTAAAAAAAATCCAATCTTTTTCTCTTTTCGACTTATATAGCATACCATATATAGTCAACTGTTCCAGTGAATAAACAGTGGTACGATGTTACTAGGGGTTCCCCAGCTTGATCCCTTACATTTCGCCTTCCCTGAACAAGCCCGAAAAGGAAAAATGATAATCAGACACAAAATGGGAAAATTATCAGCATAATAATGCTATCTGTGAAAAGCATACGGGAATTTCAGCATATGCACTGCAAAGCTTCAAACGATGCTTCAGTTCTTTAAATCTCGACCCCGTCGCTAGCAAGATTTCTTCCTCTGTCCATCTGTATGAAATTTCCCTGAGCAAAAAGTTTAACAGCGGAAAGTTAAAGTGTGATGTGAACTTTTAAAGCAATGTTTGATCTAAAACCTTCTTATGTGATTACTGCTCCAATTGCGGGATACTGAGTATTGAGACTGGAATAGTTGTCCCGATATCTCTCTTCGGTCGTGGTGTTGGATATGCAACTGAAGAAAGATAATCCTACGTATTTGTTAACTCTTCTTACAATATCGACAAAAGAAGTCTATGCCAATGAGATATATATCCAGGAATTACCGTAGCCGATGCTAAGAACTCATACATTGCACTCTGGGAAAAGGGTGGAAGAGGAAGTTTAGATATCAGTTGCAACTACGTAAGCTGAAGTAGGCCAACAATCGTAAGATTATTACAGCATAAGAAATACGAAGGTTTACCTGTGGCAAACTATTGAAGTCTCCAGCGATGACAATAGGAATAGATCCCCATTCTTGGGATAACTCATATGCTTTCTCAAGAAACATCCGCATCTACATGAGTAAGATGAGAGTCATAATCAATATGACAAGCTGAAAAAGGGTGCTCTTTTCAATGTTAACTTATAATGAAGTCTTTCATGTTTCTAAAGCTATGTGTCGACGTTCTAGAAACTCGATTAACCTGGCCAAGTTTGATATCTCCACGTTTAGGGTTGTAGAGTACATGTATGTTTCCAACAAGTATACTTCGCGAGGTTGCAGCACTGAAAGAAAGAAAACACCGATGCAAATACAACGGTGACGAACAAGACAAATGAAATCAGAAGGTAAGAAACTTACCACTTTGACTGCAAAGTCGCCCCATCATGGCTGATTTCATTATTTATCTGAAGAAAAGTAATAGTAACGAGCAATCATGTAATGGCACAAGGCTTGGAACACAAATTCATCAAGGAAAGGAAGTGAGGCGAAAAATCGAAGATGCTTCTTATATACTTGTCTTACCTTCAAAATACAGAATTGAGCAATGTTATTACGCAGTCCGAATCTGTGAAACTCAATGGTCTCCTCATGCAACAGTGTAAACCTGAAAACACAAAACAGCACATTGATGCTCGAAAAAGGAGAAAAAAACGAGATAGCGTGCAGTATCAGGTCAGAGATTCATAAATATATCCACAAAAAAGAAAGGGAAAAACATTACTGCTGAGCTTTCCAAAATATCGCACATCCATCTTTTGCTTCCCCACCACGAGCCTTGAAAATCCAACAATTAAACTTCGGTTATATATATAACAGTATTCGCAAGGAGCAGAAAAGGGAATGCAACCTTGTGCAGACCTCTGTAGCCATCTTTTCCGAGAAGCCCATTGAGATCATCAAAGTGATCAACTTCCTGCAGTAACGACGTAAAAATTTGAAATCTTTGTGCAAAATAATTTGGGCCAAAACGTTGGAGGCAAATTAATATGCAAGAAATAGATGCATTACGACTCATACAAAAAACAATCTTTAGTGAGAAAAAGGAAACCACGATGTAGTCGTTGTTGCAAACCCAAGTCCTAACCAACCTATGCAACAAATTAAGATGCAAGACATAGAATACGTACTATTACAGTAACAATCCACCTCTCAGCGAATCTACGCTGACGATAACACACAAAAGCTCAACTTGCCTGGAAACACAAGATGCTTGCTTTGTAACCCTTCAATTCCTTATACAACCGCTTCTTTCGATATCCCCAATGAAGGTAGCTTTGTGACACGCCACTATATAGCTCGGGATGTTTTTCAGCGTTTTCAACACCGAGTATGTTATATGATACAATAACAACCCTATCTGTTTACAGAAAGAATAACATCAGGGCATTTTGTTTAGATTAAGAAAAAAAAGACATTTTTTTTCCGACTACATTAGCACAAGAACATCTCCAATTACCTAAAAAAAAAAAAAAGAAATCAACAACTCCTGTCTGCGTATTATCAAGAATCAAACACTAATTTACATCATTGAAGTGAGCCACCAACACCAAAAGACAGAAAGCTATATAGGGCTCAATTAAGCAGTTTACACAGCGCAGAAGCTTTACAGCAAATGTGGGAAGACTAGTGTGCAAAAATCCCAACTTTATAGCAATAAAGTAGTCTGAGCTTTGTACCATTGTAACTAGATAGATCGCGGGGAGAGTAACTCCACTTGCGTTGAGATGGTGTTCTATTTTTCCTGCGCTTGACTTTGGTCTGAGCTTCTGAAGAATTAGCCGCAGCAATCTTCCGTTTCTTCGCCGAGCTGCCACAAGAACACCGTCCCATGTTTCGTATCGTAAATCCGTTGATTTTTACCGCAGCTTTCAACTTTTAACCAAAAAAATCATAATTGATGCGAAAAAATAGTATTACACGTACGGTCCTCCCTATATGACAAATTTCAAATAAACCCCAAATAAACTTGAATTTCTCCAAATATTTTTTTGGTCCTTGAATTTCCCATAATAGTAAAAATAACAATAACTTTGAGAGAAAAAATATCTCCATCCCACAGTAAATATCATCAAGTGAAAAAGTTTCGGAACGCAAAATATGTTTTAAGTTAGGATTCAGGACCCTGTCAGAAATATTTTTGGGTTCAAGGCCCGATTTGGATGAAATTTAGAGATAACGACCTGATGTTATACAGTGTATATGAACTGCTATTGGATCATAATTTTGTGTTGTCTCAAAACACAGAAGTAGTGCTGCAAAACAATGAAGTGGTAACGCGAAACAATTAAGTGGTACTGCAGAACGTTGAAATGGTACTGCAAAACCATGAAGTGGTACTACAGACCCACGAACTGTTACTACAAGTCCATGAAGTGGTACTGAAGACCCCTAATTTCAATTCTGGATTGCTATTCACCGCCCCCTTTTTCCTAGTTACCGCCCCCTAAAGGGATGAAAAAAGACGATTTTGCCCTTTTGACTTTAAATTTATATTTAAATTCCTTTTACAAACAACAGTTTTGATATCGCAATCAAAAATTCAAATCTGACTCAAACATAACAAGAAAAAATTGAAAACGCAATGAATCGTCTATTTGGGAAATGGAAAGGAAAAAAGAAAGCGTCTATCGTCACGGATGGTAAGCAAATTCTCGTAAATTTCGTTCGTATAGACGTAAATTCTCGAACACAGATCGGAAATCAAAGAAAAAATTTGTACCGACCGAAATGAAATTTCGGTCGGTATAAGTGGCGACCGAACAACAATTTCGGTCACCCCTTATGGCGACCGAAATAATGTTTCGGTCACATTCTCAGTGGACCGAAATCGTTGTTCGGTCGCTTTTTGTCCCGACCGAAATCATGTTTCGGTCGGGACTGTAACAACCGAGATCAAGTTTTGGCTGCGTTGGAGGTAACCGAAATTCGATTTCGGTCGCCTCTTAGCGTAGCCGAAATTTTATTTCGGTCATTTTTTTTTTTTAATTTAATTTTTTTTTCAGACTTGGAGAGTGTCCCGGAGGATTCCACGTGCGAAGGGATAGACTACAGTCGGCATTTTCGCGAAGGAGGCCGATTTCCGACCGACGTGGAAGCCATTAACTGGGCGAAAGGCGTCGCTATTGGTCTTGGTTTCGAGGTGATAATTTCGTCGCACAAGAAATTTGGAACAAAAAAATTGATTAGATGTTCTCGCGGAGAACGTTATAGAGGCAAGGAGGATGAATTGGAGAGGCTGTCGAAGTCTAACAAGTGTAGGTGTCCGTTTGTAGTCATAGCCCAGCAAGATCCAACTACTAGGGAATGGTTTATTCGTACGGGCCCACCTGAAAAATCCATGCACAATCACCCTCTGATACATTATCCCGAAGGACACCGCCAGACGAGTGGGTTAAGCAGCCAGGCAAAGAAGGTCGTAGAGGAAATGACTGCTGCGCAAGCGAAACCATCACATATCCTCTCAGCGATGAGGGCTCGACACAGCGTAGATAACGCCACGATCCGACATATATATAATTACAGAGATCGTTTGAAGAAGCAATATTCTGAGGGTCGAGACGTCGTGAGCCAGTTGATGCACCAAGCGACAGAGTCCGGATATTTTGTTGAAGCGCTGAGAGACGTGGATACTAATGTGCTGACACATGTCCTTCTCGCACACCCGGAGTCACTCGCACTGCTGAGGACGTATCCTTATTTTATTGGGATTGACTCGACGTACAAGACCAATAGATATTGGATGCCTCTAGTTGAGATTATAGGGATGACTCCCTGTAATCAAAACTTTTTGACGAGACGGAAAGAAGTTACGGGTGGATGTTGCAGTCTATCAGGGATATTATAGGAGAAGGTGTCCAACCGTCGGCGATTGTCACTGATCGTGAGTTGGGCCTTGTTCGACCGGTACATATGGTATTTCCCCATTCTCACCATCTGCTGTGCACGTGGCACATTTATAAAGATGTGGAAAACAAAGTTTATAGGTTGGGGGGAAAGAGCAAAAAGATCGCAGCCCACTTCACGCACAAGTCATGGAAAGCAGTCGTGGAGGCTCCGACGGTTGACGAGTATGAGAATGCAGTGAACGACATGCGTCTGCGCTGGCTGGCCGACTCAGAAATTGTTACTTATGTTGAGCAGACGTGGTTGGTGCATAAGGAGAAGTTCGCTAGAGCTTGGACGAACCATGTGCTTCATTTCGGGAACACCACTACATGTCGTGTGGAGAGTGCTCATAGCGAGCTTAAAGGATGGCTGAACTCGGCCACTGGGTCTCTGGACAGCGTATGGGTGAAGGTTCACGAGCAGATTCAGAACCAGTTGATTCGCATCAGAAAGGTAAATTAATTATTATTACGAGTCTCTTATCCTTATCTAATAATATTTTAATGTTGACTTGCAGTCACTTGAGGAGTCCCGGTCGAAAAGACCTATTCCGATGTCAGGATTTCCATTCCTAACATTGTTATACAGAGTTTCACACCATGCACTATTAATTATGGGAAATGAGCTGCGGCGGGCCAAAGAGTTGTCGGATGAGGTGTACTCCAGGTGCGGATGTGTAGTACGACGTACGCACCAACTACCATGTGCTTGCGAGCTTCAGCAATGCGTGGACAACAACTATCCAGTTTCGGTAGAATGCTTGCACAACTTCTGGAGGACACTCACAATCGGCGATGGAGTAGTTCCCGATATCTCTTATCAAGAGCGTCTATACGACCTCATGCGTGAGGCTGAAGGTCGAGATCCCGCCGTTATGCGTGGCCTCCATCGAGTAGTTCACGAGCATCTCTATCCCGAGGCTCAAGAGTGGAACGAGCCTGTTGTTAAGACATCTGTAAAAGGTCGACCAAAGAAAAGAGACTCCACGAAACGTGATCGAAGTGCTTGGGAGTACCCATCCCCAAGGGGTGGACGCAGCGGAGGGCGCAGCAGTACAAGTCGTAGCAGCCAGGGTCGTAGCAGTCATGGCCGTACGTCATCTTCGTCTGCGAAGCGATCTCGTACTTCTACTACGGAGACAGGTACTAATTTCTTACACTACTAAGTTGATAGCGACGACCGAGTGCCTCTAATCCGGTAACATGCTTTGTACAGGTGAAACCAACTTCTTCCACAGCCGCTTGCAGAACAACGTAACATCAGCCATTCATCCGTATATAGTTAGTTATAAGGATGTGGTGGCTGACGGCAACTGCGGATTTCGCGTTATCGCTTCCCATATTTACAATGACGAGGAAGAATGGGTCACCGTAAGGAATAACGTCGCGAACGAAATCGAGGCCCATTGGGATCTTTACTCGCCATTGTACTACGGTGATTCATTGGAAAATCAGTTGCAACGTATACGTTGGGAAGGGGGGCCTTGCTTGGAAAACCACTGGATGTTGACACCGTGCGATCTGTGGGCTGTGTCGACTATTTGGAACGCTGTAGTTACGCTCTACGGGTACGGCAATGGATCGACCATCAACATGCATTCTGTCACGATATTGCCACTGCGTGCCGCTAGGACTGCCAGTGGACCGAACCGAACTATCGTCATAGCGCACCTTGGAGACGAATACCGGCATTATATTAGACTGAATTTATGTCCAGACTTTCCTATGCCCATATTGCATCCGTATTGGAATATCCATCGTGATCGTCGCCTTGATGGGTGGGAACATAGATATCAGAACAGATTCGAAGAATGGGTGCTGTTAATGCGTCAGAAAGGTCTATTGTAGTCCACTTTGAATTTATTAATATTTTTTGTTCTTATTATTATTTTCCTTATAATTATTTTTATATTATTAATATAAATTTTTTCTTTTTATTACTTTTTTTATATACAATTAAGTCATATTATTAAAATTATTTGTTCTTATTATTATTTTTTGCATACGTTATTAACTAATTTTTTTTAATATTAATTCTTCTTATTATTATTTTTTGCTATAATTATTTTATATTATTAATATATATTGTCTCGTACTATTACGTTTTTTATATATAATTAAGTCATATTTTTAATATTATTTGTCCTTATTATTATTTTTTGCAAATGTTATTAATTATTTTTTTTATATTTTTTGTGTTCTTATTATATTTTTTACATAATATTTCATATAAATAAAAATAGTACGTGTCCGAAACACAACGAAAGACAAAGGAAATAAAAGCAGATCATGGGGCATTGCGCCAGCGGTCGTTCATTTCGTCCAACCTGTCTCGGTACCGCTCCGTCTGCTCCTCGTCGTGGAGCTACAGCGTAGATAGCATCTCGGTGCTCAAGGCATACATCGAGCTGTACCACTGTACACAGAATTGATACATATAAAAATTGATTACGACGTACAAATATACAAAAATCTGAATCACGCTATATTACGTACGTAGTCCGACTGGCTGCGCGGGGGTATGCCGCCTGAAGAGGATCCCGACTCCGACGAAAACAGACGAGGATGAGAATGCAGCTCATACCAGTCCATGTACCCTGGAACGGCCTCGCCAAGAAAATCTGCGGTCGCCCTGCTTATGTACGACAGGTTCAGAATGTACGCGTACGGGAACTGCCGCCAAGCAAATTCCGCTGCGTCGCCAGAATGGTGCACCTTACACCTCGTCGGGTCTGCTGGCATGACCGCCTTCTGAGGCGGACTCATCGGCGGCGGGATGTGCTGCACGTAACCCAACTGGCGCAACACTCGAGAGGGTACGTAGGGCTCAACAATGTCGCGATATCGTACCCAGCCTACGAAAATAGTCCTCATGTGGTGCGACGCTGGATCGGGGCCGTACGGCAACCAAGCAACCTGATAGCAGTTTGCAAATTTTTATATAATCGTCGTGAACGTAGAATAGAACCAGTTAATATACCTCCCCCGCAGTCATCATGTCCAGCTGACGGCGGATCTCAATCAAACGGTGGCCCGTCCGCTCGTACTGAGATACGGACCACATGCACGATCGTGGCTGGCCAGGCTCCACATGGTGGGGTAGACGGTGTGGGCGGAAGCATGGGAAGTACTCGTAGATCCACACCTGAAGTAACGACAGACACCCAGCTAAACCCCGTGAATCCGCTCGGCTTGCGAGGCCAAGCTGGCGATAGAGGTAAGCAAGAGCGGCCGAACCCCACGAGTAATGACTGGCAGACGGCAGACCGCGATAGAACTCGTGCATGATGTCGGGCTTCACCCGATTCCCGCTCTTGTCGACGAACAGCGTCGACCCCAATAGAATCCACAGCCAAGCGATGGCCTGGAACCCCGCCGGCCGACCCTCCCTCATCCTCTGCATCACGTCCTTCGACGCAACCGCACCTCCTCTCCAAAATCCCCTCAGAGCGTCTGCGGAGACGCCCATAATCTCCCTCGCCGTGATCTGCTGGTCGCCGGCGTCCGGGGTGCCCGAAACCATCGTCCCGTCGATCGGGACCCGGAGGATCTGCTCTACGTCGTGGAGCATGATCGTCATCTCCCCCCACGGCATGTGGAAGGTGTTCGTGTCGGGGTGCCAACGCTCCACAAAAGCGCACAGAAGAGGCTGGTCCAAGTGACCCAGCATGGCATCTGTGAGGTGCGCAAGACCCGTGCCATCGATCTCGCTCTGGGTCTCCGGCGGGAGCTGGCTGTACCACAGCTTAAGCTACCGAATATACAAAGTACGCTGCTCGCACTTCAGCAGCGGCCTCTCCTCGTCACCCGCCCAGATGCGGGGAGCGATGTGCCCCAAGTAACTAGGGATCACCTCGCCATCTTGTGGACCACCTGGCTGTGGCCCCTGCACCCTCCAGGAATCGTCATCTACGACCCTGGAGCGCTTGCTCCCTATTTTATTTTTACGAATAACCACTCCTAAATTTATTATTTTTTGTAATATTAAGACACGACATCGCAAGTCAGTTTATAATGGATAAGGGAATTACCTGAGGAGACCGGTATGACATCGTCGTCGGATGACTCAAACGATGCCGCATCGTATGGCACCTCCTCATCCGCATCCGCCTCCTCATCCGGATGCGGATCGTATTCCGCATACACAGAATGCGAATCACCCGCTGGCCGCCGCCTCGCCTCCTCCCGTTCCCTACGAACGGATGCATCAACGCCGCGCTGCCTCGTATGACGCTCTCCAGATCCCTCCAACGGGGGGGACCTGCTGCTCCCTCCGAGCAGGGACTTCCCACCCTTGGCCTGCAATTACATAATTTATTAAAAAAAAATAAAATAAAAATAAAAAAAAATTATGACCGAAATGAGATTTCGGTCGGTCCATGATCCGACCGAAATGGGATTTCGGTTGGCACGAAACCGACCGAAATCGGATTTCGGTCAGGACCTGCACGACCGAACGGTGATCTCGGTCGGCCAAGTCCCGACCGAAACATGATTTCAGTCGGCCATGGTCGTGACCGAAATCCGATTTCGGTCACTGCCATGTCCGACCGAAATCATGTTTCGGTCGGGACTTGGCCGACCGAAATCACCGTTCGGTCGTGCCGTTTTTCGCCCGATTTCGCGTCCGATCAACCGTTTTCCGGCCTATTTCGACCCGTTTTCGACAATCTATCTACCTACGAATGAATTACGACAATTTTCTTACCAATCGTGCGAGCACCCCCTTTCCCTTTCCCTTTCCTTCTCCCCGTTCCATTGCGATTTGCAAATTCTCTGTTTTTTGGTTTGATTTGGATGTGTGATTTGAAAAGTGTGGCGTAGTAAAGGACTTTAAATAGGAAATATTACTTTTTATTATATTTTACCTTTTTAAATTATTTTAAATAACATAAGGGCGAAATAGTCTTTTTCAGTCCTTTAGGGGGCGGTAACAAGTAAAAAGGGGCGGTAAATAGTAACTCCCTTTCAATTCAAAATGTCGCCAAAAGCCAACCAATCATCACATGTCATCATCAAAATCTCTAGCAGCACCCTTGGAATTAAAGCTAAGGTCGTGCTTCCTCAGCAAAGTAAAACCTCAAAAACACCATCTTCTCTTTGTCCCCTCAGCAAAAGATAAGGTTGCTGCCACGTGGCACGCCGGCAACGGTGCTATTACCGATAAGGCACCCAATCCCATTACCCATATCATATGTGGTCTTAAAATCACAATCGTAACCTCAAGAATCATCCAACGGCCCTCCTTTCCTCCAACCCCAGCAAGATCAAACAGCGACCGTCCGATCACAAGCGGTCAAAATTCAGTGCAGTAGCATCGCTATAAAAGACGGAGTAAACGCACTCGTATAGAACAGAACACACTCAGAGAGAGAACAAAAGGCAGCTACTACACACACTAAGATAGTAAAAGGCAGCAAAATGGCTTCCTCTATGCTCTCCACCACCGCCGCCGTGAGCCGCTCATCTCCGGCCCAGGCCGCCATGGTGGCTCCTTTCACCGGCCTCAAGTCCGTCGCCGCCTTCCCAGTCACCCGCAAGAACGCCGCCGACATCACCTCCATCGCCAGCAACGGCGGAAGAGTCTCGTGCATGCAGGTAATAAAATAAAAATCCAATCACGAGCTAAAAATCATCAATCCACGAAAGCCCATGATTCTGAAGTCGATTTGTTCCTTCTCTGATCAGGTGTGGCCGACGGAGGGTCTGAAGAAGTTCGAGACGCTGTCGTACCTCCCGAAGCTGACGAGGGAGCAGCTGTTGGCCCAGATTGAGTACCTCCTGCGCAACAAGTGGATTCCCTGCCTCGAGTTCGAGCTAAGCCTGAAGAATGGTTTCCCCCACCGTGAGAACAACAGGTCGCCGGGGTACTACGACGGGCGTTACTGGACCATGTGGAAGCTGCCCATGTTTGGGTGCACCGAGGCCGGCCAGGTGGCTAATGAGCTCGACGAGGCTATCAAGGCTCACCCCGAAAGTTTCATTAGGATCATTGGGTTCGACAATGTCCGCCAAGTGCAGTGCGTCTCCTTCATTGCCCACACGCCCTCGGGCCTCTAAATTTATTTGAAGAATCATATATTACTGCTCTTTCTCTTGTGCTGCCTGAAACCATGATCATGTTTTTAGGGTTTCTGTCTTTCTTTTTTCAATCGTCGAAAGGCTTTTGCTTTTGGTGCTGGTTATATCTTCTATGCTTTTCCTCTATATCATTTGGGATAGATGCAATGTTCTGTACTGTATGAGAGGATAAGTATTATAAACGTTAATAATTAAAAAGTTTCTGTGTTTCTCGTGCATTCTGCATTATCTTTGTGTTGCACTTAATATAGGCGAGTTCTTGAAATAATCTTGACGACATTATTGGTGTGTCACGCACGAACCTATGGGACTTATCTCGTCGTATTAGAATTCCTAGATTCGATATATATGCTTCACTTATAAGTTTCCAGAAATATTACAAAACTCTGTATATGATTCTGTGAATGTAATTGGTCGTTTCACTCAATATTATCAAATAATCCCCAGCAAAACGATGTTTTTTTTTATTATTAGAAATATGTATTCATGGATGATACTTCGTTTTCCCGTCACGAAACCATATCTTATAATGCACAACTCTCCTTCACTTGAATCTTATCTTTGCAAGATCCTATTTTTCTTTTCTTTTTAGTTTTTAAGATTGAGAAGTTATGACAGCAATTGAACCCTGACCCACGGAGAAAACTTTTGGAATTCGTGACCGTATGCATTCGAAAAAGACTTTAACCTTGATTGGATTAATTAAGGCGATAAACCAAATACAGCGGAAATAGAAAAACGTACCTGAGAATTCCATAGCTTTCGTACTGAGAACCGGGTATGTGTTCCTTCCAAGTACGCGTACGTGAAACCTTTAGCTCGGGGGGAAGATGGGTACCCCAAAGATCCTTAGAGCAGTCACTAGGGTTTTACGAGAGCGACGGTTGTATGTTTCGTTGTACAACATTATAGAGATGTCATAATGGGCTGGCCCGTTATAAGCCCATCAAATATTTACGTTCCAGCCTCCGGAAATTCTACACAAATATAAATTAACCCCACACATCTTATTTAATTGCGACAGACCCCCTTAAATTTGGTTGATCACCGAATGAGTCATTTAACTTAATCACAATATTAGGCATACGACTAGTACCGCAATACATGCACGTCTACATGTCCGAACGCTAATCGTGCTAGAAATACGTAGTCAAATAGTTCCAACCTAACAATCTCCCACTAGACTATAAGACTTTGAATTTATCCAATAATCACCCTTCGTCGTATACTAAATATCGTACCGAATATAGCTATAACCGAAGTGTCACATATGAAACCAATCCCGTCCATCAATATTGCCGATGCAAGAACTAAAGGGGTAGTCGTTATACATATATCGTAACTCAACCCACAGTAATCACGAACACCAACTCCATCGAATGGCAGATCAAGTGCGGACGTGTAGCATGGAAATTACACGCTCAATTGATCACGCATGTCTATTTCCAACTGGTCCTACTTTACTGAGATCAGAAGAGAGAAACTAATGGATATCTGAAAAACTCAAATGTCATGACATAATCATGTATTAAAGAAACTTTATTAAATAATCATTAAACACAGAATTTACAGAATCCACGATAAGACATAAAACTTAATTTGTCACACCTATACGAGCAATATGCTCATGAAATATACCGGGCGCTAACGTTTAGTAAGTAGATCTGCAAACAAAAAATCAGTTCATATATGCTCAATGATTATATATCCACTCTGAACTCGTTCTTTCACGACTAGGAACTTAATGTCTATGTGCTTAGTCCTGGAAGAGCTCCTGTTGTTATTGGAATGCAAGACCGCCATTGTTGTCACGGAATAGCTTTGTTGGTCGTTCAACAGAATTGACAACTTTAAGTCCTGTCATAAATTGCGCAGCCAAACAGCCTGGTTGGAGGCCTCGTAGCAAGCTACAAATTCTGCCTCCATCGTAGACGAAGCGATAAGTGTCTGATTGACACTTTTCCAAGAAATCGCTCCCCCGGCCAGCATAAAAACGTAGTCAGATGTCGACTTGCGACTGTCCAGGCATCCCGCAAAATCAAAGTCACAATACCCAATGATATCCAAACACTCCGACTTTCTGTACGTGAGCATATAATCATTCGTCTTTTGGCATACAACTAATTCCGCAATACATGTACGTCTACATGTCCGAACGTTAATCGTGCTAGAAATACGTAGTCGAATAGTCCCGACCTAACAATCTCCCACTAGACTATAAGACGTTGAATTTATCCAATAAGCACCCTTCGTTGTATACTAAATATCGTACCGAATATAGCTATAACCAAAGTGTCGCATAAGGAAATCAATCATAAACATGACATAGGAAATTACATGCTCAATTGATCATGCATGTCTATTTCCAACTAGTCTTACTTTAGTGAGATCAGAATTCAGAGATAAACTAATGGATAAGACATAAAACTTAATTCGTTACATACGAGCAACATGCTCATGAAATATAGAGGACGCTAACGCTTTAGTAAGTGAATCTGCAATCATAAAATCTTGTTCCTATATGCTCAATGATCATATATCCACTCTGAACTCGTTCTTTCACAACTAGGAAATTAATGTCTATGTACTTAGACCTGGAAGAGCTCCTGTTGTTATTGGAATACAGGACCGCCGAATTGTTGTCACATAATAGCTTTATTGGTCGTTCAACATAATTGACAACTTTAAGTCCTGTCACTAAATTACGCAGCCAAACAGCCTGGTTGGAGGCCTTGTAGCAAGCTACAAATTCTGCCTCCATCGTAGATGAAGCGGTAAGTGTCTGTTTGACACTTTTCCAAGAAATCACTCCCCAACCAGCATAAAAATGTAACCAGATGTCGATTTGCGGCTGTCTATGCATCTTACAAAATCAGAGTCAAAATACCCAATGATCTCCAAATACTCTGACTTTCTGTATGTGAGCATATAATCCTTCGTCTTTTGAAGATATCAAATGACCCTTTTGGCTCCTACCCAATGTTCTCTACCCGGATTGCATTGGTATCGACCAAGCATTCCTACGATGAACGCCAAATCAAGTCTTGTGCAAACCTGTGCGCACATTAAATTTCCCACTGCTAATGCATATGGTATATCCTTCATGTGCTTGGATTCCAAAATGTTATCCGAACACTGTTTGAGGCTGAACTTATCACCTTTTGAGACTGGAGTGTCATGTGGACGACAATCACGATAAACCTTTGCAGTACCTTTTCGATGTAGCTCTTTTGTGATACCCAAGAGTTCCCCGTGAGCGATCACGGTGAATCTGGATCCTAATACACAAAGAAGCTTCCCCAAGATCTTTCATGTCAAAATGACCCGAAAGAAATCTCTTGGTGTCCCGAAGTAAACTAACATCGCTGTTAGCTAGTAAAATGTCGTCTACGTACAAGACCAACAAGATAAACCTGCTCCCACTGAATTTGTGATACGAATAGTCCTCAACAGAGTTAGCCTCAAAACCGAAAGAGGTGATAGTCTGGTGAAACTTTTGGTACCACTGACGAGAAGCCTGCTTGAGTCCGTAGATGGATTTCTTTTGCTTACAGACCACTGGGCTAGGTTTGTCCGAAGCTAACCCCTATCGCTGCAATATATATATAGTTTCCCCGAGATCTCCATTGAGGAAAGCTATCATTACGTCAATTTGATGCAACTCAAGGTCAAAATGTGCCACAAGCGCCATGATAATTCTAAAAGAGTCCTTCGATGAAACTGGAGAGAAAGTCTCGTTATAATCATCCATGCCTTCCCTCTGAGTAAATCCATTCGCGAGAAGACGAGCTTTATATCTCTGAATTTTACCCAGTGAATCCCGTTTGGTTTTAAATATGCATGTGCAACCAATCGGTTTCTCGCCTTCAGGTAACGAGACGAGCTCCCAAATGCCGTTGTCCTTCATGGTTTGGATTTCATCCTTTATGGCATTGGTCCGTTCGCAAGCCTTGGAGCTTTCCAATGCCTCTTGGTAAGTAAAAGTATCACCTCCCACTAAATCAATGGTATCCTCATGCTCGTGAAGAAATACAACGAAATCATCCGGAATTTCATTTCTCCTTTCTCGCGTTGACCTCCGTAGAGGCGCTGGTTCGATTTGAGGTTCTTGAGTTTGTACTTGATGATCAGCTTTAGTTTCACCTTCATAAGGCTGATCATGATGAACAGCTACAGGTGAAGTATGCTGATCCATTGGAGGAACGATTTCATCTTCATCCATATCTCGAGGTTCGATAACCATAGGGACAAAAATTTCGTCATGACCGACCTGAGCTATATGAAGAGGAATTTCAGAACCCGTCGTTTCGATTATCCTTATCCTCACCAAACTCAAGATCCTCAAAGAACATGGCACTTCCTGTCTCGAAAAATATCTTTAATGTGGGATCATAAAATTTATAGCCTCGTGATTTTTCCGGATAACCTACGAAGTAGCTACTAACAGTCCTTGAGTCCAATTTCTTCTCGCTCAACCTGTAAGGCCGTGCCTCAGTAGGTCGTCCCCAAACTCGTAAATGCCTACGGACGGGCCTTCTACCCGTCCATAACTCGTAAGGGTACTGTTCATAGCTTTAGTAGGGACTCTATTAAGAATGTAGGCTGCGGTTCTTAATGCGTCACCCCAGAGAGAGTGAAGTAAAGTCGTACGAGCAATCATACTTCTCACCATAACCTAAAGGGTTCTGTTTCGTCTCTCAGCAACACCGTTCATATTTGGACTTCGTGGCATTGTGTAGTGAGGGACGATCCCACACTCCTCTAGAAACTTAGCAAACTGTCCTGGACGTTGTTCACCTGATCCGTCATACCTCCCGTAGTATCTCCACCACGGTCGGATCTGACAGCCTTAATCGTTTTGCCGTGTCGATTTTTGACTTCGGCTTTAAACGCCTTAAAAACATCAAGTGCTTCAGACTTCTCATGAATTAGGTATAAATACCCGCAACGAGAGTAATTGTCGATGAATGAGACAAAATAGTGTTGTCCATTCCAAGAAGCCGTAAGGAATGGACCACACACATCCGTATGGATCAGTTCTAAGACTTCATTAGCTCTTTCAGCATTTAAATTTCTTTTATTTGTTGTATTATCCTTTATACACTCGATACATAAATAATCTCCGAATTTATCAAGTGTTTCCAGAATTCCATCAGACACAAGCTTATCAATTCTCCTTTTGGATATATGACCAAACGCTTATGCCATAAACCAAATGAATTCTCGTATGGTAACTTGCGCTTAATCCTCTAGTTTGTACATTATGGGACTTTCCGTAGTTTACTGTATCAAGTAGATATAGATTATCATGTTCAGATAAGTTACTGGTTCCAATAGCCAAAGCTTTAAATTGATAACACAATTTCTGTTACCAAATGAACAATATAACCTTCTTTGCCTAAAACAGAAACCGAAATCAAATTCCGTCTAAACGACCAAAAAGAACCCCGAACTTAACAGTAATCTAAATGTCCCGACGCCTTGAACTTCAATTGCTTCTCCAGCCCCCATATAGATGAATCTTTCGGCATCATTGGGCTTTCGGTAGTTTAGGCAGTCCTTCATAGACATACTTATATGAGTTGTAGCACCAGAATCAACAACCAACTTTGTCTCTGTACGGAAATCAAATTGATTTTAGCGCTCACAAAAATGAAATTTTTCTTTAGGCGCCAAGCATGATATTTGGCACAATCCTTCTTTATATGAGAAGGTTTCTTGCAGAAGAAGCATCAAATTTATTTTTCCAAGCATCAAATATTGTACCATTAGCGATATTATATTCACGGCAAAGTTCGTCGCCGTAACACCGACGATGTCAGCTGAAAAGAGGACGATGATTGAATTTAACTCACAATGTTTAGCTTTAATAATGATTGAAAAATTAAATAATAACAACCCAGCTTCAGCTTAATCGTTGTGCAATAGAGCCTGACGAAGGTTAGGTAGTTAATCCACGAGTAATCAAACGGTGCAACGATTAAGCGTCCGTACCCTATTCCAGCCAAGCCTTCCGAAGGGCCGATAAACTACTCGCAATGGAAATTGTAGACAATTAAAATTAATTGTCTATTTATATTATTTGGATTTAATGAAATAATTTCAAGAAATAAAATAAAGTCACTTATTGAATTACTATTTATTGAGATATATAAAATAATCTCAACTAACAAATAGTTAATTTAATTAATATATTCCTTTAATACAAAAAGTAAACATAAGGAAAGCCTTGTAGAGATTTGCTAAATAAGTAAAGAAATCAAATCAAATATCATGAAATCGGAAAATGTTGAGAGAATCGAGCAGAATATGGAATAAATCAAATCAAATCAGGATCAAACCATATTTGTCAACCTAAATATGGACGAAATCATCCAAAAGGATTATATTTTCCATTATTGAGAATTCTCTACGCTTATAAATACGGGGCTTCAGAGTTCAGATGTTACAAGTCAGAGGACAACGGCGAAGCGAAACTTCGAGAGACGATATAAGACTTTTAAAGCATTCAATTCTCTCAATGAAGTTCATCGTATTCAAATCGTAGTCCAAGACGAGAATCGAGTACGAAGCTTCGTTAGACGATATAAGTCTTTTAAAAGCATTCTATTTCTTCCGAAGTTGCTCGTATTCGGCTCGAAAGGCGGGATAGTGCGAAGCTTCGTTAGACGATATAAGTCTTTTTGAAAGCATTCTATTTCTTTCGAAGTTATTCGTATTCGGATCGAAAGGCGAGCGAAGCTTCGTCAGACGATATAAGTCTTTCTAAAAAGCATTCTATTTCTTTCAAAGTTATTCGTATTTGGATCGAAAGGCGAGATATTGCGAATCTTCGTCAGACGATATAAGTCTTTCTAAAAGCATTCTATTTCTTTCGAAGTTGTTCTATTCAGATCAAAGTTCAAAGGCGGGATACGCAAAGCTTCGTTAGACGATATAAGTCTTTCTAAAAAGCATTCTATTTCTTTCGAAGTTGTTCGTTAGAAGTTCAAAGGCGGGATACGCGAAGCTTCGTTAGACGTTATAAGTCTTTCTAAAAGCATTCTATTTGTTTCAGAGTTATTCATGTCCGAAGAAAAGTTCAAAATGTCTAAAGCGCTAGGTTCGTGATCAAGTTTAAAAAGCCCACGAACAAAGCATCTTTGATAAGTAGCAGGTCTAAGATAGCTTCGTGATTAAGCCCAAAGGCCCACGAAGAAGCATTCACTATTATTCGTGATTAAGCCCAAAGGCCCATGAAGAAGCATTCACTATTATTCGTGATCAAGCCCAAACGCCCACGGAGAAGCATTCACTATTATTCGTGATCAAGCCCAAAAGCCCACGAAGAAGCATTCACTATTATTCGTGATCAAGCCCAGAGGCCCACGAAGAAGCATTCACTATTATTCGTGATCAAGCCCAAAAGCCCACGAAGAATCATTCACTATTATTCGTGATCAAGCCCAAAAGCCCACGAAGAAGCATTCATTATTATTCGTGATCAAGCCCAAAAGCCCACGAAGCAAAGCCCATACAAAAAGCGTCCTCAAGTCCAAGTATTAAGTTCGTGTTCAAGCCCAAAGGCCCACGACTGAACTTATTGAAGGCCCAAATCAAGGAAGATCAAGATCAAAAATATTCTAAAGTCTTTCAAAAGTCATGCGAGTGAAGAATCAGAGGAATAAATAGAGATAGAGTTCATTAAATTTTATCAAATTTAATTTGTACTATTTTTCTGGTATTTCGATATTCGAATAAAAGAAAATACGTTACAAATTTTTGGCACGCCCAGTGGGATCATCTCTACCTCTCATCTCTTCAAAAATCGAGAACATTGATGGTTAACTCATCGATCTTCACCGCTTTAAGTTCTTCAAGTCAAAGTGTCGGTGTTGTGACTCGAAGTATGTTAAAAATGATTAACGAGTCTCAACGAATAAGTCACCAAGTTGAGTTCGACGAAAATGATATGACTTACCATGGTGAGAATGAAGATTCCAATAGCGAGTACTCGATGTCATCTCCTCGCTCAACTTCAAGCAATTCTTCAATGCAAAGCAACGCATATGTATACATGACGAATTCACCACTCTAGAAGAACAAATTGAAAGTCTAACTAGAGCAATTGCAGGGCTAACAAAACAAGTTCAAGAACAAGATGCTCAGATTGCAAAGTTAGCTAGCAAAAGCAACAATGCTGATAACAATAATGCTTTCGAAAGGGAAGAAGCTTCTGCCGATTCTGAAAAAAGAAGAACGAAGAGAAGTCGATGAGCCCTCAGGAAATTTCCAAGTTCCTAATGACGGGATGATTCCTATTAGCCAGCTAAAGGAGTTCATCATAGGGACGATGAAAGACGGAGGTTCCAAGTCATCATCGACGTATTCTAAGCCATACACTTCAAGAATCGACAACTTAAAGATGCCAAACGGATATCAACCTCCAAAGTTTCAACAATTTGATGGAAAAGGAAATCCGAAGCAGCATGTGTCCCACTTCATCGAGACATGCAACGATGCAGGAACCTATGGAGATCGCCTCGTCAAGGAAGCAAACGACAAATACTTCAAGTTTATCTCCTCCAAAAGTTCGTCAACCAGACTTGAAGTGGGGGCATTTGTAGACAATTAAAAATTAATTGTCTATTTATATTATTGGGATTTAATGTAAAAATTTCTAGAAATAAAATAAAGTCACTTACTGAATTACTATTTATTGAGATATATAAAATAATCTCAAATTAATAAATAGTTAATTCAATTAATATATTCCCTAAATACAAAAAATAAACATAAGGAAAGCCTTGTAGAGATTTGCTAAATAAGTAAAGAAATCAAATCAAATATCATGAAATCGGAAAATATTGAGAGAATCAAGCAAAATATGGAATAAATAAATCAAATCAGGATCAAACCATATTTGGATAAAATCAACCTAAATATGGACGAAATCATCCAAACGAATTATATTTTCCATTATTGAGAATTCTCTACGCCTATAAATATGGGGCTTCAGAGTTCAGAAATTACAAGTCAGAGGACAACGGCGAAGCGAAACTTCGAGAGACGGTATAAGACTTTTAAAGCATTCAATTCTCTCAATGAAGTTCATCGTATTCAAATCGTAGTCCAAGACGAGAATCGAGTACGAAGCTTCGTTAGACGATATAAGTCTTTTAAAAGCATTCTATTTCTTTCGAAGTTGCTCGTATTCGGCTCGAAAGGCGGGATAGTGCGAAGCTTCGTTAGACGATATAAGTCTTTTTAAAAGCATTCTATTTCTTTCGAAGTTATTCGTATTCGGATCGAAAGGCGAGATATTGCGAAGCTTCGTCAGACGATATAAGTCTTTCTAAAAAGCATTGTATTTCTTTCAAAGTTATTCGTATTCGGATCGAAAGGCGAGATATTGCGAAGCTTCGTCAGACGATATAAGTCTTTCTAAAAGCATTCTATTTCTTTCGAAGTTGTTCTATTCAGATCAAAGTTCAAAGGCGGGATACGCGAAGCTTCGTTAGACGATATAAGTCTTTCTAAAAAGCATTCTATTTCTTTCGAAGTTGTTCGTTAGAAGTTCAAAGGCGGGAAACGCGAAGCTTCGTTAGACGATATAAGTCTTTCTAAAAGCATTCTATTTCTTTCAGAGTTATTCATGTCCGAAGAAAAGTTCAAAATGTCTAAAGCGCTAGGTTCGTGATCAAGTTTAAAAAGCCCACGAACAAAGCATCTTTGATAAGTAGCAGGTCCAAGAAAGCTTCGTGATTAGCCCAAAGGCCCACGAAGAAGCATTCACTATTATTCGTGATTAAGCCCAAAGGCCCACGAAGAAGCATTCACTATTATTCGTGATCAAGCCCAAAAGCCCACGAAGAATCATTCACTATTATTCGTGATCAAGCCCAAAAGCCCACGAAGAAGCATTCACTATTATTCGTGATCAAGCCCAAAGGCCCACGAAGAAGCATTCACTATTATTCGTGATCAAGCCCAAAAGCTCACGAAGAAGCATTCACTATTATTCGTGATCAAGCCCAAAAGCTCACGAAGAAGCATTTATTATCGTGATCAAGCCCAAAAGCCCATGAAGAAACATTCATTATTATTCGTGATCAAGCCCAAAAGCCCACGAAGCAAAGCCCATACAAAAAACGTCCTCCAAGTCCAAGTATTAAGTTCGTGTTCAAGCCCAAGGCCCACGACGGAACTTAACGAAGGCCCAAATCAAGGAAGATCAAGATCAAGAATTTTCTAAAGTCTTTCAAAAGTCATGCGAGTTTCAGAGGAATAAATAGAGATAGAGTTCATTAAATTTTATCAAATTTAATTTGTACTATTTTTCTGGTATTTCGATATTCGAATAAAAGAAAATACGTTACAGAAATACCTTCAAGTACTTCAGCTTACCATCACAGACGTACACAAGCCATTGCCAGACTATCGCCTTTCGAAGGGCCGGTCGAAATATCCGCACCGTCATGTTACGCCACTGTTCCGACTATTAGATTTATAAAATCTCCACAGCAGATGTCACGAAGGTGACTGTACTGCTTCAATAAAATATCTCTAATAATCAATATGCTAAAATAAGCATCTTTATGACGTTATTAAATTTAATAACCAATGTCTGTTAAAAGTCGCATTTTTTCGAATACTTCTGACTGTAATAGCACCCCGCACGGAAAATAGCCAACTAATGACACATTTATTGGACCTAAAAAAGTAAATTTAGTCCAAAACTGAAGTGGGGTTAAGATTATTCTAAAATTAATTTGGCTCAGTTACTAAAAACCCAAGCATCCCAAAAGAAAAACTAAAATGGCTCAATCCCTTTTTTTAAACCGAGGCATCCACCAAACATTAGCCATCACGAACCTAGAGTTTACAAAGGTGCTGCCCTCATAACAGCCACATAGCCCCAACGGCACAGAACTGCGAGGCAAGGCAAGGCGCAGGCCGGCGATGCCCAACGCCGTTCAGCCACACAGCCGCCAATGCTTACTGAAGCGCCCAACGACGTTCTTTCGCAGAAACCAAATGCAGCCCCAAAACATCGCTGCTCTGCAAAGCCGCCCGCAGCCCGCCGGCTGCGAAGATCTGTAGCAACGCAGCGCCCGATGGCGCCGCCCTGCAGATCTCTTTGCCGCCGATCACCGTATCCCAGAATTTCAGGATTCATGACACAGCATCATACAAGATCTAAAAGGTAAAAGCCGGGATACACCCTAATAATCCAAATCAAGGTGGCTCTGACACCACTTGTTGGATCTGTGACCGTATGGATCCGAAAAAACTTTAACCTTGATTGGATTAATCAAGATGATAAACCAAATACAGCGGAAATAGAAAGCGTACCTGATAATTCCATAGCATTCTTATCGAGAACAGGTGATCGCACGCGTGATTTTAATATATTAAATAAAGGTTCGTGCAAGTACGTCAAGTAATAATTAAAACGAATATATTATAACTAGCACCACGCGCGATAGGCAGTGTACCTATCTTTTGTAGAATAACTATAGCGAATATCCGAGTATCGAACACGAGGAATAAATTGAGTACTAGTAATAACCTATCATTACGATATTTAGCCTAAATAAATATTTTTTAATTGTATTTTGATCTATAAAATAAATTCTAACTCAACTTAGCAAAACCAACAGCGTTAAACACAACTTAAATATTTAAATAACCTTTTATATAAAATAAATGTGCTCGGAATTCGAATTCCGCTAGGTATCATTGACGAGGCCGTAAATTATCGTTAACACAAATATAATGACTAAGTCGCGTTAATTCCTACTCACGCGCGAATTTGCTGTCGCCCTAGACGGTTGTGAGAATATATATTAATTTACCTAAGCGATGATCGATTATTTGCTGTCGCCCTATAATCAAACTCCTATCGTTTTATGAAAGGCCTAACCGTTTTTTCTAGCTGTCGCCCTAAAACGATTTTACCACGAAATCACATCAACACATAGACATATTAATTTGAAAAACAATATCATAAATGATAAATAGCCAATATCGAATGTTCACGAATAATTTACGTCCAATAACTCTACCTAACGTTCATCTCATCCCAAGCACACAATAAACTTAGCTACCCATACGAATTATTAACGCAACGAGAAGCATAAATGACAAAGAAAAATAAAACATATTTCTCCCCTGATATTTGGCTCCGTCAACTTGGCGTCCCCTCCAAGTTTCCCGATCCCGCTTCCGTTCTATCTCGCGCCACGTCTCAGCCGGTCCTCGTAACGCTGCCCTCGTACCGCTGCCCTCCTACGGATGTGTGATATGCGAGCGTCAGTTACTCGCTGCGCTAACGCGTGCGTCGCTGGGTTATGTCGTCGAACGGGTGGTGAGCGACCGAGGAAGCTACAGCAGTACAGCTTAGTACCTCAGCTATGCGCTGCCCTACCTTGATCTTTGCTGCCGTGTGGTCAACGTATGAGGAAGAGGGCAGATGTGTGCTTTGGTTCCTTGTTGCAGCTGCGAGCTTTCCCTTTTAATTTGGCCGTGAGATAATTGGGCTTGGAGAGGTGTGTGCTGTGTTGACTAAGGGTACGACTTCCTTGGTGAGATGCCTCCTTGAGGTGGGTGCTTGAGAGGCCGAGGTGTGCAACGTGTTGACGTGGGCGCTGGTTGAGAAGTGCTTGCTTAATGGTGAAGTTCGGCCCGTAAAGTACGGCCCGTGAGGTGAATTCCTCGGCTAGCACCTTTTATAGGTGACGAAGATTGAACAAAAATAAACATAGATCCGTAAGATCAGCAACTCCTCTTCTTCCTCGAATTCTGCTCCACGTTTTCTGCTCATGTGTTTCTTCCTTTTTTGCCTTTTTTGTCTGTGGGTGTAACGTGTGTGTGAGTGTGTTTGTGTAGAAAAATGATCGATCCTCTCTGCCCCAACAAACATCTAGCGACATATGTTTGAGTGGATTGAGGTTTTGGGCTTGCATTTTAATTGGGCTTAGAGAGAATTTTCGTCTTCTTTTTGGGCTTTGCCACTCATGGCCTGTTTCGGCGAGCAAAGTAGGGTTCGAAAAATCATATCTTCTAATCTGGAACTCGGAATGGAATTCCTTTGGTCAAAATCAATATCAACGAGTCTTCTATCATCTGTTAAAATTTCAGCTCAATTGGACATCATTTACCCCTGTTCTGCAAGAAAAACTAAACTGCCGCAAAACTGCCGTACAAAACAAAAGTTTATATTACCATTAACTCACATTTAACTGGTAGGATATTCAAAACGACTTCATTAATGCACACAAACGACTTAAAATTAACAAATATAAACGTAAGAAATTACGTTTATCAGGGTATATGGATCTTCCAAGTGCGTACGTGAAACCTTTAACTCGGGGAAGATGGGTACCCCAAGATCCTTAGACGGCAGCCACTGGGGTTTTAAAAGAGTTATGGCTGTGTGTTTCGTTATACAGCACTTATGGACCACACCCATATATATATAGATGTCATAATGGGTTGGCCCGTTAATAAGCCCATTATCCTGGAATTCTCCACAAATATTAATTAACTCCACACATCTTGTTTAATTGCGACAGACCCCCTTAAATTTGACTGATAACCGAATGAGTCCTTTAACTTAATTACAATATTTGGCATACAACTAATACCGCAATACGTGTACGTCTACATGTCCGAACGTTAATCGTGCTAGAAATACGTAGTCGAATAGTCCCAACCTAACAATCTCCCACTAGACTATAAGACGTTGAATTTATCCAATAAGCACCCTTCGTTGTATACTAAATATCGTACCGAATATAGCTATAACCAAAGTGTCGCATAAGGAAATCAATCATAAACATGACATAGGAAATTACATGCTCAATTGATCATGCATGTCTATTTCCAACTAGTCTTACTTTAGTGAGATCAGAATTCAGAGATAAACTAGTGGATAAGACATAAAACTTAATTCGTTACATACGAGCAACATGCTCATGAAATATAGAGGACGCTAACGCTTTAGTAAGTGAATCTGCAATCATAAAATCTTGTTCCTATATGCTCAATGATCATATATCCACTCTGAACTCGTTCTTTCACAACTAGGAAACTAATGTCTATGTACTTAGACCTGGAAGAGCTCCTGTTGTTATTGGAATACAGGACCGCCGAATTGTTGTCACATAATAGCTTTATTGGTCGTTCAACATAATTGACAACTTTAAGTCCTGTCACTAAATTACGCAGCCAAACAGCCTGGTTGGAGGCCTTGTAGCAAGCTACAAATTCTGCCTCCATCGTAGATGAAGCGGTAAGTGTCTGTTTGACACTTTTCCAAGAAATCACTCCCCAACCAGCATAAAAATGTAACCAGATGTCGATTTGCGGCTGTCTATGCATCTTACAAAATCAGAGTCAAAATACCCAATGATCTCCAAATACTCTGACTTTCTGTATGTGAGCATATAATCCTTCGTCTTTTGAAGATATCAAATGACCCTTTTGGCTCCTACCTAATGTTCTCTACCCAGATTGCATTGGTATCGACCAAGCATTCCTACGATGAACGCCAAATCAAGTCTTGTGCAAACCTGTGCGCACATTAAATTTCCCACTGCTAATGCATATGGTATATCCTTCATGTGCTTGGATTCCAAAATGTTATCCGAACACTGTTTGAGGCTGAACTTATCACCTTTTGAGACTGGGGTGTCATGTGGAAGACAATTTTCCATGCTAAACATTTGCAGTACCTTTTCGATGTAGCTCTTTTGTGATAACCCAAGAGTTCCCCATGAGCGATCACGGTGAACCTGGATCCCAAAATAAGCTTCCCCAAGATCTTTCATGTCAAAATGACCTGAAAGGAATCTCTTGGTGTCACGAAGTAAATTAACATCGCTGCTAGCTAGTAAAATGTCGTCTACGAACAAGACCAAAAAGATAAACATGCTCCGACTGAATTTGTGATACACACAGTCCTCAACAGAGTTAGCTTCAAAACTGAAAGAGGTGATAGTCTGGTGAAACTTTTGGTACCACTGACGAGAAGCCTGCTTGAGTCTGTAGATGGATTTCTTTAGTTTAAGAACAGTGGGCTAGATTTCTCCGAAGCTAAGCCCTCTGGCTGCAACATATATATAGTTTTCTCGAGATCTCCTGTAACATCCCGTCCCATACCGGGTGTCACTGTAGCATCCGTCCCTACCGGGACCAGTGGGGTTTGGCCCACCACACTCCGACTGATAGTCTGGCCCCACTGTACCACCATTTAACCTTCCAGCGTGCTTCGTCCTCGCTCACACGCACCCTGGGCAAACTTCCCAGGGGGTCACCCATCCTAAGATTGCTTCAAGTCAAGCACGCTTAACTTCGAAGTTCTTTCGGATGGACTCCCGAAAAGGTAGGTCGACCTTGGTGATATGAGTAGTACTATCAATTCTTTTATACGATTCGTAGCCTGACACGCCCATACATTGTCAGTCTCAGGATCCCCTCTCATTCGGGTGTCGGATCAGTTCGTTCATGTACCCCTTCGCCTAGAAGCCTGCCAGGAGCCGCTCCTTGTCCGTGCACTTCTCTGGCACCGGCGATCACTCCCCGCCCTCATCGGCCCCGGGTGTCACATGCCCACCAGCTTCCGCCTGGTTCGTCCCCGAACCAGCACCGTACTGCGAGAGGTTGTGCTCTGATACCACCTGTAGCATCCCGTCCCATACCGGGTGTCACTGTAGCATCCGTCCCTACCGGGACCAGTGGGGTTTGGCCCACCACACTCCGACTGATAGTCTGGCCCCACTGTACCACCATTTAACCTTCCAGCGTGCTTCGTCCTCGCTCACACGCACCCTGGGCAAACTTCCCAGGGGGTCACCCATCCTAAGATTGCTTCAAGTCAAGCACGCTTAACTTCGAAGTTCTTTCGGATGGACTCCCGAAAAGGTAGGTCGACCTTGGTGATATGAGTAGTACTATCAATTCTTTTATACGATTCGTAGCCTGACACGCCCATACATTGTCAGTCTCAGGATCCCCGGGTGTCGGATCGGTTCGTTCATGTACCCCTTCGCCTAGAAGCCTGCCAGGAGCCGCTCCTTGTCCGTGCACTTCTCTGGCACCGGCGATCACTCCCCGCCCTCATCGGCCCCGGGTGTCACATCTCCATTGAGGAAAGCTGTAGTTACGTCCATTTGATGTAACTCAAGGTCAAATGTGCCACAAGCGCCATGATAATTCTAAAAGAGTCTTTCGATGAAACTGGAGAGAAAGTCTCTTTATAATCTATGCCTTCCCTCTGAGTAAATCCTTTCGCGATAAGACGAGCTTTATATCTCTCAATGTACCCAGTGAATTCCGTTTTTTTAAATACCCATTTGCAACCAATCGGTTTCACGCCTTCAGTTAACAAGACGAGATCCCAAATGTCGTTGTCCTTCACGGATCGGATTTCCTCCTTTATGGTATTGGTCCATTCGCGATCCTTAGAGCTTTCCATTGCCTCTTGATAAGTGAAGGGATCATCTCCCACCAAATCAATTGTATCCTCATGCCCGTTAAGAAATACAATGTAATCATCCGGAATTGCAACTCTCCTTTCTCGCGTTGACCTCCGTAGAGGCGCTGGTTCAATCTGAGCTTCATGAGTTTGTACTTGATGATCAGCTTCAGCTTCACCTTCATAACGCTGATCGTAATGAACAGCTACATGTGAAGTACGCTGATCCATTGGAGGAACGATTTCATCTTCATCTATATCTCGAGGTCGGGTAACCATAGGGACAAAAATTTCGTCCTGACCGACCTGAGCTTCATGGAATTTCGTACTTGCCAGATCCTATTTTTTTGTTTTTCTTTTTGGTTTTTAAGATTCAGAAGTTATGACAACAATTGAACTCCGACCCACAGAGAAAAACACTTACAAACCTACCAACTATATAAAGACAAAACCTCTCATCAGGCCCCATCCAAGAAAACGGGCCTCTTGACGATTCAAGATCCTTCTGAAGGTGAGCCCGGCTCGCCTATATTACCCTTTTATACATGGCCCGAGCCCGTAAGGTGAGTCACGGCCATGAACACCACATGTTGGCTGATACAATTCAGGCATCGACCTAAAAATAGTTATCTAACATGCCAAAAAAGCTGTAATTTTCTTTGCCCACAGCCTTATTCATTTAATTATAGACATTTCTCCGAATCCCATCCTCAAGAAACAGAAGCAAAGGCATCGCCCAATCATGATACATCCATCTCAAGGGAAATCCATAAATTGACCGGTCCTCCAATAAACAGAGCTAGGGTTTCCCTTTTTCCTTTTCCCCATAAAGGAAGTTAAGGTTGCAAACCCTAAATTCTCGCCCGCATGCATGCATGGCTTGCCTAAGCAATGGGATCATGGCATGCCTCAACGTCCTAACCCTAATAATCGCATGCACAGCCGTAGGACTCGTCCTCTGGTTCCACGACGAGCCCATGACCCCTTGTCGAAGGTTCATTCGAACCCCTCTCCTCATAGTCGGCGGGTCCCTAGCCGTGGTCGCACTAACTGGGCTCGTGGGCTCGTGCTGTCGAGTCTCTTTCCTTATGTGGACGTATCTGTTGGTGCTTTTTCTGATCATCTTAGGACTCGTAGCATTCACGGTTTTCGCCTTCGTCGTGACGAATAAAGGGGCGGGAAAGTCCTTGGCTGGCAAGGGAGTCGGCGAGCTGAGGCTCGATGATTACTCGAAGTGGCTTCAGAAGTATGCGATCGATGGCGAGAATTGGGATGAGATTAAGAGCTGTTTTGCTGATGTTAGGTTTTGTCAGGAGAGTATCGAGGTTGGCAAAGATGAGGGTTATTACAGGCATCAGCTGTCTCCCCTTAAGGTAACACTAATACGCATGTTTGTGATTAATTGCTTCCGTCGAATCTCTTTGATGTGCTCGTTTTTTCAGTCGAGCTGCTGCAAACCGCCGAACTACTGTGGGTTCGAGTTCGAGAACTCGACTTTCTGGAAGGTACCTAAGACGGGCCCCGCTATGCCCGACTTGGACTGCAAAGCATGGAACAATGATCAGAAGAAGCTTTTGCTATGACTGTGTTTCGTGCAAAGTGGAGGTATTGGACAGCATTAGGAGCGAGTGGAGGGTTTTGGCGGAGATCAATTTATGTGTTGTTTTGTTCGTTATTGCGGTTTATTCGGTTGGGTGCTGTGCTCTGAGGAACATACGATGAAAAAGGAGGTTAGTACAAAGTGTGCTTTTTGCTGTATTGAAGAATGATATAATGGCTTAATGTTGCCATGAGCAGTGTCTTTTCTGTTCGTTGGATCTCTTGTAAGATATATTGGGAACGGGAAGGAAAAAAATAAAAGGAAGTAAAAAAAAAATGATGCATAAAAGCAAAGTTTATGAAATGATCCAAACATCCAACCGGTTATTAGAGGAGGAAGTGTCACACTTCAATTTTCGAAGAATTAGATGATATTTGTGCGCATGATCTTGTAATCTTGTATTGAATTTGATTATTCAATTAAGAAAATTAACAATAGTAATAAATTAGAAAAAAAAATCCCTTACAATACGACTGTTACCTTTTTAAGCATCATGTTAAAGAAATTCAGGAAGAGGTTCGTAATCACAAACTTATTACCAAGAAATGCAAGTTCAGACGTGTACTATAAAGTCGCAAAATACGCCCTCGTGTTCTGCATATTGATAAAACCCATAACTCAAAAAACGCATATAAAAACAGGTAAGAGTTAATTACTTTTACATACTTTATGCGTATATATATTATAATAGCATAATTCTTCCACGAGATTAATCATAACGATTTGTCTAGTAGGAACTCTCCTCACTTCCCCATGTACTTATTGTCGATTTTTAAGTACTAGTATTTGCTACACACATGTGTGTGACCGTTTTAGGCGTTCAACGATTTCTTTATAAAGTCGTTATACGTTTAACGACTTCATTACACGTCAAATTCGTACGTTTTTCGTTCTTGGCATGCATGGGCAGCACACAACACAAGTACAGAGAAGAGAACACAGACTTTTGGTGTACCCTTTCCTTGACACAGTCCCACATAAAGATGTTTGTTCATTTGGTAACTAAAAACATTGAAGTTTGCCTTCTCTTTTCTTTCTGAACTCTAGCTTTCCCATGTATAGCCAGCCTATAATTTTATATTCAATAAAAATATGGAGTACACAACTATGTGTTCTTGGGATGAATGCCAGCTTTTTGACTTGCCTTTAAACTCCCCCTCTTTATCTAATATATTATATATATATATATATATATATATATATATATTATGTATGTGTGCGTTTAATTTCGCTTTGAATTGAAGAAGAGGGAGAGAAAACAAGAATACATCATTTATTACAAAAATGATGTGCTTGAAGCTTTTGGTGATATTGATGCTCATACCTCTATGTCTAACTCAAGCTCGTCCAGGTAAAAGTTGATGTCTTCAATTATATAATCTCCGAACAACTAATTTATATCTGCATATAAATTTTTGAGTAACGAATTTATTCTCACGAAACTAACCGCAGTTCTGGCAAATTAACTGTTTTTCTGCAGTAAATTACCATGTGAGTGTGTCTGCTGTAGATGATGTCAGAGAACTGAAAGAAACTGTTGCTGGAGATGAAAGCAACTTCAGTTCAGACAAGGTAACCAAATCTTTTTAACTAGTCGCCTCAATTATAAGCAGCAAATCGTGGGATCTTTTTGCCTATCATACATATCAATGACTTAATAAATGATTCACTTTTCTAATTGCTCCTATTCTATATGACATTCAGGAGTTTATTATAGCTCCGAATGGAGAAAAAGTTCAAGCATCCGATGCTGAAATCAGTCCAAGAAAAACGGCGAAGAACGAAGATGATCATAGCTCGATATTAAATTCAACGAAGGTTAGTAACAATTACGACAACTTCGTAGCAGATTATAATCCGCCCAAGACACATCCAGGCAGACATAACTGAGGATTCTTTGGGGTGCCTTAATTAGCTTGTAATAAAATAAGAGTGAGAGAAACAGTTTTCCCTCCACACATGCTCTTGCTCACAACAAGTACAAACCACACTAACAAAAAGGATATCCAAAGTAATTATTATTTTGCTTCTGTATTTCTGTGTATTTGGAAAAGGGTAACATCAAGATCTTTGAAGAATTAATCATATATCTTGAACTAGCATTATATATTCATTTTGTGTACCATCATGGTTGGCTCGAGCGATGTAGGGTGGTAGTTAATACCATAAGAAATTATTTACTTTTGCAAAAAGAGGTTATGGGGTTTGAATCTTATAGTTAGAACCATATACCAAATTTTCAATAAATACGTGTTTCATAATTGTATAGTTCTGCAACCACAGACAGCAAATTGAAGATATTCAACCCATTGCATAAAAAGCTATATATTGCATCACTGAACACAGATAGCTACCTTACATATCTCTCTTCTTACTGATAACTGATATACCAAACCTGAGAATGTCATAACAAAGTCCAACGTGTAGTATTAATCAGATACAGTAGAATAACAATAATATATCACGCCTATGCTCGTATATATTCAACACACAACTCCATATGTTACTTTCAGCCATACTACAACAAGCATTTTCACACTCAGGAAAAAGAAAAGAATGCATCGCAATACAATACCAGTGAATTATAAATCATCATAAGAAATGTGTTTTCAACTCTTTTCTTGATCGTTTACCTGAGAATGAAGACTTTTGTACTTCACATTCAGCCTCGTCGGAGGATCACCAATCAAGTGAAGGGTTGTCGGAATAACTGAGGAGTTTTTTTCCACAGAAGATGTACTTATGATGTTGTAAGAAGGAAAAGAAGGTATCATCACAGCATTTGCCATGTTTAGGTGATGGTGAAAATCATCCAAGCTTTGGCTCGAAGATAACGAAAACCCTCCTCCCAATTGCGAAAGTGTTAGGTTTGGACCAAAATTGTCCAATGGTTGAACGTTGTAATGAGCCAAACCCTGGTAAGGAAAAAGATTCTGCTGTACAAACCCGCCGAAACCCTGATGACGATCTTGATTGTCTTTAGCATTCTTCGCAATATGATGAACACTATCGCTTGGTAGATGGAACTGAGGGATCATTGGTAGAGGTGGGAGCTTATCGATTTCTTCCTTCGTAGCTTCGATCAGCCAATCGACGACTTTACTAGGTTGCCCTAATCCAAGCCTGTCTTGAAGATCATATAACTGTATAGCAGTTGGTGCTGATAATCGTATTCTACGGTCCCTTAATCCTTTTACGGTGCATACTTTGCTGTGCCTATCTTTGCCAGCGAAGGCACGTACGATTCTCGGGTCGTTTTTGTAGGCCGACCATTGCCTTGAAGATGTTTTTGGTAACTCCTTACCATTGAGTGGATAGAAGGGATGATGTTCTTCAGATTTCTTCGCCTGATGAAGATGGTTTTGTTTTCGGTCCATGAAAATACCTTCAAGTAGTGAATATATACATTAATCTGATGCCATTTAGCCAGCCGAAAACAGATTTTATCAATCAATTTCACAATTATTTAAGTGTACTACCGCTCTTCTCCATGCTTTAATTAGGTTCAAAACACACATATTACGCGCACTCGAAGCTGCATAGGAATTGAAAATCTTGAACTGAAAAACCTGGTGCTAACTTTACAGCTACCCAAGCACAAACCCTTTAACTTATAAGCGAAGATTTTACCGTATAACGTACCCTTTTTTATAGAATATCAGCAGATCTGAGCCGTTTCTCCGAAACAAGGAAAAATATTCAAACCCTTCGAGCATGGACTTTCTGAAACTACAAATTTACTCAATTATTTAGCTGCACAGTAGATCGACAAACTGTATATATATATGACACTTAAGCTGGTCATGATTGACAATGGAACTTAAATGTGTAGGTATTGCTTTTGGGAAATGAGGAGATGATGTAATAAAGAATAAATGCACGCCCTACATTTCTATGAAAAAGCCAGAAAGGGAAAGGCTTGACACAATTTGCAACAGTTAGAATAACTATAACCACTATATACATCTCAACTCGAATAATGGTATTAACTAAACCAAACAGCTTGCAAACTTTAATTTACTCAAAAATATACCGATTCATGTTTTTTATGATCATGTACGTGTTTTTTATCCCTAAATGTCGTGTCAATAAGAGGGTTTTCACTTCAAAGACTTTTCAAGGACGGTGGGACCAAGCTATTCATTATTCAAAATCCATAGCACGCTATGGATATTTTTCAGATAACTCATAAAATCGATGTTTTTCTTTCTTTTCTTCTCTTTTCATCAGTACACATACATGTGTCACCGAAAGGCGAAAACCCTATATAAATAAACGAGATTGATATATGAAACAACGGCGCCTATCGAATCAAAGGAGCATTCCTTATTATCGTATTATATGAGGCTTTACAAATTTGTGGTTTCTCATCCTTTCGTAAGCTTCGACATTAGCCCGTGTGAGATACATTGATGGATAGATGATCACATAGTAATATGTTATATGGTATTATCTATCTATTTCATATTCATATGTAAAATGGCTCGGGGACCAATAAATAATGTTAGGTTCTTTAGAGCTTCTGCATGCTTAGTACTCCAATACAAAGGACCACACAACAATCTTGCAGTATGATTAATTATCGCACACATCAGAATTCAGAACGATAAGTACAGTTCACGTATTGACTTAATAATACACTACCGTTTTTTTCCTTTTGCTGTTTCTTGGGTGATTTTCGATTTTCTTACCGTCCCTTTTTCTTACACTCTACTTGGGGAAAGTAGACATCTTGCTCGATCTGCTCAACCCAAAAGAATAAGTATTCCAAACACATCGATCGATCAAACTTTATATGCCTATCACTAAAACACTGTCAAATTCTCACCGTTTCGAGGTTCTAATACGTACGTCTTCAATGGGAATAAATGTCATTAACTAGGCTCATATGGTGTAGGTCGCTCAGTGAACCATTAACAAAGGTCATTAATGCGTCATTTAATTACATCAAAATGTTTAAGGGAAGTACCGCAGGCATTGGTAAAGTGTCTATGTCTCGTAATTTGCACCAGTACTAGTGTGTCCCCCTCGTTTGTATTATTACAAAAAATGGCGCAACCCTTTTGTAAAACTGTAAAAGCTTCTTGAATCTTCAAATAACCTAAGAGAGAGATTCCGCTTCATTGTCATTTCGGATTATAAATACATGGTCTGATATTCAAGAATATCGAAACTGTCTTTTCAGATCAAGAACGCCATTAGTATGTACATTTACAGTTCTTCAGAAACTCAGAGCATTATATTATACTACTCTTTGTTAGGTGGGGTCTTGTGTGTGTGTGTGTGTGTTGACTGTGTTACTTCGCAGGGATGATCAAAGAGAAGCTCAGTGCTGTCACTATATATAACAGTAGCAGGAAAAGGGCAGTAGTAGTAAGTGCTGCTATACACAGACAAATATTAAATAGGGACATGTCATCTTCTCATCATCTTAATTTACGAATTGCATGTGTTTTGCAAAGAGAAGACATTAAAGATTTTATTTATTTTTTTCTTGAATATCGGAAAATTTTATCATCAATGCATACACCAACATGGCATTTTTAATTAAATAATCAAAAAAAATCATCATTATTAATAAAATAAAAGGAAAAGCAAAAGAATTAATAAAATAGCGAAGTTCGTACCCTGGGAATACGAATTAGTAACTCGTACTCCTAGGTTACAAGATACCTTTGGGCCGCTGACCCGCTGACCTGACACGGCGACGTAACTCGTAACTCGAAAATACGATTTATAACTCGTATTCCTAGAGTACGAGATACGACCAAATGGCCCGCTGACCCGCTGACCCTACATGACAAATGACATGGCACCTTAACTCGTCTCCTCAACATACGAGTTACTAACTCGTAACCTAAGGATACGAGTTATAATGTGTGGCCGACCAACCTGCATGGCCATGCAGAGTGTCGGCAATAATTCCTCTAACTCGTAATCTGGGCATACGAGTTACGTGAATTATTGCAATAATTCACCGAACTCGTATCCTCGAATTACGAGTTACTTGACTCGTATCTCCAAGATACGAGTTACGTTTCTATAAATTCCCCTTCCCCCTGCCTGACTCATATATCATTAGCCCTTATCAATTTATTTTAATAACTCAAACAATGGTTTCGAGTCGCGTACAAGTCATAGTATATTTCGGCGGCGATATAATTCAATCATCTGATTCTACCATCAAATATAGTATCCGCCCTGTTGGGTATAAGCGAATTTGTCGCAACACCAGTTTTTCCGAGTTTACGTCGTTGTTGTTCGAAATTACGGGTGCTGATAGCAGTCGTTATTCGTTGATTATCCATGCCAAAAATGAATACTTTCAACATTCCCGCCAATTTCATCAGTCTTTTCAAATCTCCAACGACAACGATTTACAATTTTTCATACATCTCGATTCAGAAAACAATTGTGTTGAGGTTTTTGTTGAAACAGTTGAAAATTCAAACTTTGATTTAAGCCTCATCGGAATTTTGAAGTTGGTTCTTCGAGTTACACCTGTCCAGATTTTCCCGACATTGCCTCCGTTACGGCAGGGTTGAGTAATGTTTCTCTGGAGATGCCGGCGCTTGGTGTTCCAGAACTGGAGCTAGATTATGTGCCAGAACCAGAGGAAGATGTTGATGTTAGTGATTCGGAAGCGGACGATCAGGATCCACTGTCCGAGTTACCCGATCCCAACGAGGACGACGAGAACGACGACTACGATGCGCCAGATGATACCACTCAAGCGAACGCTGCTGCTCCAACGCTGTTTCGGTCCGTCCTATTTTTCCAAACGTACCAAATGCCACCTCCTGCTGGTGACGACTACGGTGGTTACGGAGAGTTTTACGACAGAGATAACCCTATGTTTTGTAATCAAATGAAACGTATGTGTCTCTTTCCTCCAACGCTCTACCAAAGCTGTAATCAAATGAGGGTCAACCCTCTGAGACATACAACTGTAGACGCTGTATAGACCCATATCGTTCAACTTCCCTAATAAGCGACGGTGTAAGATATTCGGTGCTTCTCTCGTACCCCATACTACATTCTCTAAGGACATAATCTTAATAGTTCTATCTATCGCTTTCACATCTAACAACAAATCCCTACCACAGTGATTTGACTGCATCGTCAACACCGAACTATCAATAGGGTCGTAAGTAGAATGGAAATCCATTCTACATTTAAAAACAAAACAAAAAAAATTCAACAATCAATAAAAAGCATTTGATACTAACGAAATTAACGCAAAAATGGTATTTCGGATCGTAACGGGGTACCCGAACAAATCGCGCGTATGACGTCGTCTGGGTGGCGTGTCGCAGCGGGCAGCGTCGCGGAAACGGTCGCAGTGGTCGTGGTGGTGGGTCGCAGCAGTCATGGCGGGGCGGCGGGGCGCGGAGCAAAGGGCAGCGCCGGGGCGGGCGGGGGGGCAGCGGCGTGGCGGCGGGGCGGCAGGTCGCGTCGGGGGGCGGGGCGGCGGGCCAGCGCGCGGTGTGGCTGGGGCAGCAACGGGGTGGGTGCGCGGCGTCTTCGTCGTCGTCTGCTTTGTCTTCGTCTTCGTCGGCTTCGTCGTCGTCGCTTCGCTTCGTGTGGGTCTTCGTAGTCGGTTCGTCTTAGTCGTCGCGTAGGGTTTATTAAAAACGAGATCTAATTCGTACTCCCAGAGTACGAGTTACGTTAACTCGTTAACTCGTACTCTGGGATTACGAGTTACTCCATCTAAGCGCACGCGCCAGCTAGGATAGTATCTCGTAAGTTAACTCGTACTCTGGGAGTACGAAGTGCTCTATTTTATTAATACCTTGCGATTCCTGTTTATTTTATTAATGATTGTTTTTTTTTTATTTAATTAAAAATACCCACCAACATCTTAATTAAATGGAGAAACTGATGGGAAAAGAATCCATAAATCCGCTCCCTTCTTTGATAAGTCACTTTCGGTTGACAGTTATTTACTTTGTATTATTACCATCAGTGAATTTCGGCGCCGAACATAATATTTGGGCCATCAAAAAATTGTTAATGGGCCTTAATGTGGGCCCATCTTCATATAAACCTCGCCTTCCTCGACAAGACTTCACCTTTCAGTCTTCAGCCGTTGCTTGCTGGGAAGCTTGATTGTTGGGAGCTTTAGTCTTTTGGAGGCTATGGCGATTGAGCCGTCGACTTCTTACGGTTCTGCCAATGACCGTCGTCCATTCTTTGGTATAGTAGCTCTTAGGAAAAAAGTCGCCATATATCGTTCGTTTGATGCTCTAGTGTTGCTTGATGAAATAGCCCTGAGGCGCCGCGCCCTTTTTTGTTTCCCTTGTAGTGTGGAGGGAGTTCTTATTTGGTTCCATTGCTGGAGCTTTTGGCGAAGGAATGATGCACCCTCTTGATACTGTTAAGACGCGCATTCAGAGCCAATCCGTTTTCAGTGCAGCCAAGGTTTTCTTTCTCTGCACGTTTCGTTTTTCCTTTTTTTTTTTTTTCTCCAATTTTATTGTATTTATTCTAATACTTTTCACTGTGAAATGTTCCGCTTTCCTCTTGATTGCCGTTGGGTTGCTTTCAGAATCAAGTTGGCGTCTCAAATTTGGTTCGGGCCGTTTGGGCTGTGGATGGTTTGTCAGGTAGATAGATGATCTTTGGTAGCTAGTTATGTGCACATAGTTGGGTACCTTGGATTTGGTGTGGCTGAGTGTTGTTATTTCATCTCTTTAGTTAGATGAAGCTGAATGGTAGCTGTTTATAGGGTTTTACAGAGGAATAACGCCTGGACTAGTGGGTTCGTTAGCGACTGGAGCAACCTATTTTGGAGTGATAGAGTCTACTAAGTATTGGATCGAAGAATCTCATCCCAAACTCGGTGGTCATTGGGCTCTATTCCTTTCTGGTGCTTTAGGTAATTGAATGAGTGAGAATGCTGATTTACCTATTGCATATGTGAGTTATTCAGTGCATGGAGTTTCGTAAGGAGTTGTTGTTCTTCTTGGAAATAAATGGTTGGCTTGCCTAGAAACATCTGCTTTTCTTTTATTTCATTCAGGTGATACGCTTGGGTCTTTTATATATGTTCCTTGCGAAGTGATGAAGCAGAGGATGCAAGTTCAGGGATCGAGAAAGTACTGGGCATCAGTCCTAATGGAAGATGGTTCTCGTGCCAAACATGGCATGAACATGTATGGTTACTATTCTGGAATGTTTCACGCTGGATGTTCGATATGGAAGGAACAAGGCTTGAAGGGATTATACGTGGGGTATGTTATGTAAACGCAGTAGATGGATAAGATCTTTCTCTTCGATACTAGATGTTTCGCATACAAAAACTTTTTAACTAATTGTTTGTTTATTACCTTCTCTTAACTACGTAATGTTGAGCTTCCGTAAAGCAGCTTCATGATATGGAAGTTGTCATTTGCATCAGACCGTTCATATTGGTGGGTTTTGGAACAGATATATTGTATCGGGCTTTGCCATTTGCATTTTGCAGCATGTCTAATTGTATAGTTAATCATAGTCGTTTTTACATTTTTATGCAGATATGGGTCTACACTTGCAAGGGACATGCCATTTGCGGGATTAATGGTATCTATCTATATATTTATTGCCTGAAATATCGAAATAACTGCTATTCTTTTGACCAACTATTGATTATAGTTCACGTCTCAGTTTTGAACTATTAATATAATGCGGGATGCAGACTGCGTTCATTAAGCTTTCTATGTCATCATCCTTCGCAGGTTATGTTTTATGAAGCTTTCAAGAATCTGAGCAACTATGGGCAGAAGCAATTGTTTCCCAATTCAAATTTTCATGCAAATAGCTCTATAGAGGGACTTCTCTTAGGAGGATTAGCTGGTGGTATGTTCGATGACCAATTCTCCCTTGACGTAGCTCTATTACAAATCTGTGAATATCCCAAAAATTCAAAAAAAGAAAAAGAAAAAAGAAAAATGCTCGTCAAACTTTCCAGGTTTGAGCGCGTACCTCACCACTCCTCTTGATGTTGTCAAAACCCGACTGCAAGTACAAGGAATGGCTACAAGGTATAAATAACCATAGAAGAAGATAAGGTGACTCTTCTGATGATGCAATTCGATAATTCCATAGGTTTAAATATTGCATCAATTTCCAGGTATAATGGATGGATAGATGCTGTTTCGAAGATATGGTTAGGCGAAGGGCTTAAGGGTATGTTTCGAGGTAGCATCCCGAGGATCACGTGGTATATCCCAGCTTCAGCTCTCACTTTCATGGCAGTGGAATTTCTCAGAGAACAACACAGCTTGAGAATGGCCACAATGTCCATAGACAAAAAGAGTTCTTCCTTGCAAGAGATTTCCTGAAGATGGAGACATGTTTCTTCTGTATATAGGTTACAGAGAACGTTGGTATGGGCTCGAGATAATAGGGTCGGGTAGGGGCGGGTCAATTTTAACCCGATTTACCATTCTTACATGAAAATCTGGGAATAAACTGCTGTTTAGGATTCGTACGAGAAAATGATGTCAAGATTGAATTGTTGTATTCTTTTTGTTTCTTGATAATTATAGTTGCATGCATACAAAGTTGTGGGGAAAAAAAAAAGAATGATTTTGATGTTGCCGTTATCTTTAATTTAGTGTCACGTCGGGACAAGAAAGATGAAATAAGGTATATAAGAAATTCCTAGTTTCCAAATTCGGATATATACGTATATAAATAATGAATTATCAAATAAACTGTGAAAACGCGTAGCCTTTTAAGATCAAGACAACCTTAAATTGACAAATTTGGAAGGAAAAAGATGGCTTTTTCTAAAAGATCTCGATAATCAGAATTCAGAGATGCCTTCCTTCCCTCGGTAAAAAAGGAATACCAGAAAATAATATGAAAAATTCAAACGAACTTTGAGTTGTAACATGGAAATGTGTTTGTAATGGTTGGACTCTTTCCCAATAATATCATTATTGGAATATTTTTATTATTTAATTATCTTTCCAACCAACAACTTCACATCACACCTTCACTACATGTGATAGATTCCTTTCACCGCTTTAGACAGCGCCAGCCTACTTCAGACAAAGGTTTGATTTATTCATTTCGAGTCGTGTTATTTCCGTGTTCGGAAATCCGAAGAAAACAAAAAAGGGTTTCGTTTGCAGATCTCCTTCATTAACTACACTCCTCAGCACTGCCATTAATGAAGAATGTCTGATTTCTGAGGCTGGTGGACTGCTCTTTCATTGGTGAGCTGTGAAAAATCAGTTGGAATAGGTGTTCGATTAAATGATAGAAAGAACAACTGAAATCTTTCTTTTTATTCTTTTTGTTATGCTTCTCTTTTTTTTTGAGTTTTTTTATCACCTAATTCAACGCAAGCTCGTAGCTTTGCTTGTATGGCGCACCTTTTTGTTTTATTCAAGAAATCTTTGCTTCAGCATATTGCTCAACAATCAAGATCTCATTATTGTGTTGCTGGCAGAATAATCCTCGCCAATAACGTATTAACGTTTGTTGCTTCTGAAATCTGAGTGAGCTTAGTCACGACATGATCCTATATCTTCGTCTGTCTTTTGATTCATCTTCTCACAGCTACTGCAACTGCTCGATGATAAGCTGCTCCTCACAGGAGAGAAGAAAATATGGAACTTCGAATCTCTCTGTTACTTTTTCTAGCTGTTCTTCCCGCGATTTGGGCTCAAAACTCTGAGGAGGCGACGCTTACCATTGAAACGAGCGCAGCAATCACAGAAACAGACGATGATTACATCTGCGCCACCATCGATTGGTGGCCTCAAGATAAGTGCAATTACAATAGGTGTCCCTGGGGATCATCGTCTGCCTTAAATCTCGTAAGCGTATAGATTTTGCCTATTCCAAGGCGTTAACTTCATTTACGAGACCAGACTTTCTTTCCTTTGAACAGAACTTGTCGAACCAGTACCTGAACAATGCGGTCCGAGGTTCACATCTTCTCTGCTTCGAAAGTTTATCCAAACGAATGTCTGATCTCATCATTTCGTTCTTCATCTGCTGCAGCTTTCAAGAACCTGAGAATTAGGGTCGGCGGATCTTTGCAAGACCAAGTTATATACAACGTTGGAAGCTTGAATTCCTCTTCGTGTCAGCCATTCAAGAAACAAACGGGTGGATTATTCGGGTTTTCTCAGGGATGTTTAAATATGAAGAGATGGGATGAGCTGAATAGTTTCTTCAAGAGAAATGGGTAACACATTTAGAGTTCCCTTTGTGCAATATGTTGTTGTCTTTTTTGGTTATGTCTGTATGAGGAGTTGATCTTTCTCATATGTCATTATCTCACTCGATGAATCCTAAGTACTATGATATCCATTCATGTCTGTCATCAGAGCTCGTGTGACATTTGGGCTTAATGCGCTATACGGAAGGCGGCACATACAGAGAAGTGTTTGGGGAGGAGATTGGGAACCTAGTAATGCCGGAGATTTCATCGAATACACGATATCGAAAGGATACCAAATCGACTCCTGGGAATTCGGTATATATATAAACATAAGAAAAAAACGAATACTTGTGTAAAAGTAAAACCCATCTCGAAAGTTTTACAAAAATTTCGACTTTTGACAGGCAATGAGCTATGTGGCAAAGGCGTGGGCGCCAGCGTTAATGCTCTACAATACGGTAAAGATTCGATTCGTTTGAATTCGATGATCGACCAGCTTTACGGTAATATCCAGACAAGACCTCCCATTTTGGCGCCCGGGGGATTTTACGATAAACCGTGGTTTGACGAATTACTACGATCCTCGGGTTCGAACATAGTCAGCGTCATGACTCATCATATGTACACCTTAGGACCAGGTCAGCAATTATTTTGCCCTATTAAGACAGACCATGTAATCAGATACAGTAATGCGATAGATTTCTTACCGTAAATGTTTTAGGAAATGATCGAAATCTACTAAACAAGATTCTGAATCCCGACCATTTGGACAAGGCTTCGCTTATATTCAGCAATCTTACGTCAACTATTCAAGAAAATGGGCCTTGGGCTTCTGCATGGGTTGGAGAAGCAGGCGGGGTTTATAATAACGGTGGGAGAGGCATATCTAACACCTTCGTGAACAGCTTCTGGTAATAAAAAAAACGAGATCAGTTTAATCTTCGCTCTATTTCACTATCAAGTTGATTTATGACCTTCGATGTTTTAGGTATTTGGATCAACTTGGAATGGCTGCTAAGCATAACACGAGGGTATACTGTCGACAGACTTTGATCGGTGGATTCTACGGACTCCTCAACAAAACCACGTTTTTACCAAATCCCGATTATTACAGGTAATTAATCAGATCATTGATAAAACACGCGACTGTCTTCTTCTTGCTAGTATATTCATCCAACTATCAACTTTATTTTGGCTGTACTACAGTGCACTTCTATGGAATAGGCTTATGGGAAAACAGGTGTTGGATGTTAACATCACTGCATCGCCCCATTTACGGGCTTACGCTCATTGCACGAAAGAAAGGGTAGAGACTCTTTATTGTCCTCTATATTCTTTCCCTAAATCGTCGACGTTTTCTTTCTTGATCGAGCAATAACCTTCCTTGTCTTAGGCGGGCGTAACCTTGCTTCTCATCAATTTGAGTAATGAAACCTTGTACGAAGCTCAAGTGCAATCGACTAACAGCTCTCAGATACTTCCCAGAAGCAGACAGAAAAAATCTTTCATGCACGGTCTTAAAAGGTCTGTCTCTTGGATAGGAAACAAAGCTTCGGACGAAACGTTGCTCCGCGAAGAGTATCATCTGACTCCTGAGAATGGCGATCTTCAAAGCAATGTAATGCTCTTAAACGGACAACCTCTGCATCCCGCGAAAAATGGCGACCTCCCAAGTTTAGTTCCTTCACTAGGCGACTTGAGATCTCCTCTAAGCATCGAGCCTTTGTCCGTCAAGTTCATAGTATTTCCCAACTTTCTCGGGTGTAAATAGAAGCTCTTTTTATTTCTTTTCTCTTCATAGCCTACAGTTCTATATGTACTAACGAGTTTCGTCGTTGTGGCGATGTTTTTGAGTTTTTTTCGTGTTCATGCAATGGGATTTCAAATATGAATAAGAAATATCCAACGGTTTGGTTCTAATACGATGTTCAAGAGTCTAAACTTTCCGCCCTCTCAAAAATAAATACCTTCGTCCCCCATGTTCAGGTGAAAAAAAGAAGAAAAAGATCATAAAAATTGAACCTTTGCGAATCTGCTGATCTATTCTCGGAGCTGGCCGATGATGTCTTGAATTGAATTTGAATTTTACAGAGACAAACACTTCACATCCTCGGGAATGGCCATAGTCACGGGGGACGCTCTAACATATCTTTCTGGTGGAGGCTTTCGAGCACTTGCAAGGGCAGATGCTGTCTCTACGCTATCAGTTTGTCCACGAACATGGAATCTATGTAAACGACGTAAGGTGGCGCGCTTCTCCAAATCTTGGTACTCTGTCCTCAGGTCAAGTAGTGGTGGTGCACTCGCCTCCATTCTGTGTACGGTTAGATAGACGGTTAAAAAGAGGAGAAAGGGCCGTAGCAAATCATTACGACAAATAATAAATCGGAGATAAAATTTACCTAGCTAATTTTCCTTTTATCGCCATTACTCTATCTGTGAGCTCTTTAGCAGCCATTTCGTGACGCTGAGCAACGTTTCTCGCCAGTGACTTGCGTCTCTCTAAAGGTCTTGAGTATAGTACATGTAAGGAAGTAATTGGAGAAGTAGATTGAATATACAGCTTGAGCATAGCACTGAACATTCATCAACATATCGAGTTATACTTACGGGTGATTCAAGTTAGTGCTAGATCCATCCAATTTACTTGCAAATGAAACTTCATGACAGGCATCTCCGAGGGCTATTCTTGATGTAGCATAAGGAGCAACATCGTAAGAAGATTTAGCATCGACGGAGAGAATAGTTTCTGGTAGAGGCCCTATCAACTGCTGCATAAGATGGGATGATCTCATGAGCCTTTTCTTGGCTCTAACCGCTGGTGATGCATCCACGGTTGGTTCAGCAATATCATCAACCTTGCCATCAGAAGAAAAGATAGATGATTAAGAAGTGCTAGCGAATTGCAGTGCGTAGCAACAAGCATAACAAATCTATTTTACCTTTCCAGGGAGACTCTTTACTGGTGCCATGCTGCAATTCGTAGAACTCATACAGATTAGAAACTAAAAATATTACCAAACGCATGTTCACCCCCAAAATTTTGAAGATTAGAATGATAAAATAGATTGGGAAGGGGGAACCACCTGTGACTCTTAGGACGTGACTCGTCAGATATTTCCTTGTGCCAGGGTTGATGCCCAAAAGTGTCACTCTTACCCTTCTTATGTCCTAAAAGCATGGAAGGCTGACCAGTGATATTCATCTGTGGCAAACTAGATTCAGGTGCCGCCAAAGGAGCAGAAGTTCCTTTCTCATCCGAATTAAGTGCTTCCAAACCACTAGTAGACTTTCCAATAGCAGACATATGTTCCGCAGGTCTTGTTGTGAGGTCGGCTTTAATGGCATCATGTATTTGGAGCACTTGCCCGGTTTTCAAGCTTTCATACGAACTAGACCGTGGTGGTGCCATCTGATGATCACTGTTAGAGTGGCTCTGTGAAAAAGTAGAATCAAGCACTGACCTATGTTGTGAAGCTATATTTCCATGTTGAGAAACACTTCCTGGCACGATATCAGCACACCCAGCCTCGAGCGAACTTACAGGGGCATCTGCAATACTTTTGGATCCTTCCTTTATCTTCAAGCTCCCATCGATATTTGCATTCCTTAATGCCTGAGTTTGGTTGGCTAATGAAAAGGGCTGTTCAGAAATGCTACTAGGTCCTAAAGATTGACCGAGATCTTTCATTTCCTCAAACATCGAAGACGAATTTGCAGGTAAATTCTTGAAATGACTTTCCACAGAGAGTTCTTTTCCTATTGATCCTGGAACACGGGCATTGCTCACAGATTCTGACTGGTTAGTGCTTTGCTTCAATATATGATCTGCCATGCCTTCCATCAAAGGAGAAGAACTTGACTCCAAAATATTTTGATATGACGATGGTGGAATTTCAGACTGAACCAGCTGATGCTGCACACTACTATTCATTGGCGTAGCTAATTGTTGGCTTTGGACATGGTTTTTTGAGCTAGGAATACCAGCAATGAACGCCGAGGATATATTTCTAGGCATCTGCTGAGGAGAGCTTGTCTTCCCACCTTGACTGTTATGAGAAAGTTGCAACCTCTGTGAAGGGGGACCAAGATGTAATCCAAAACCTTGTCGGGCAGAAGATGAGGTATGAGTCATGGGAGGACGGTCCTTTTCTTGATCTGCCACTGCCTTGTTTAGAAGCTCCAGCATATTTTGACTGATAGGAGTAGGCACAGTATGAGCTTGATGAGAATTGCCAGAGGACATATTTTCGGCATTATTAGCATCTCCTGGAAGCTCACGAGAACTCCCCTGTAGAACATAAAATTAATATTATTTCTCGCAAGCACATAAATGGAAGTAGCAAATGATTCAGCAACTCAATCTTTTGATACTGTATAACCCACTGAAAAAACCTGATTAAATAAATTTGAGCGGCCAAATGGGGCATTCTGCTGAGGCATGGCTCGTGCGTGTGCCTGCTGCTGCAAACTATGCTCGGTGATCATATTTTCGTCTACATTTCCCATAGGATGATACCGAAACTTGCGAGGTGCAGGAATTTTTGAAGGGAGCTTATTACTTGAATTTTGCCTCCCAGGCGATGGAGATCGTGGATCGTTCATATTGAATGGCCCGGCCTCTTTATAGACATGAGGGGAGTGCTGATTTAAACTTGAGTGATGATGTTCAATAGGACTCTCCTTCCTTTCATATTTCTCGGCCTCACGCCTGTCAGTTTTGTCCCCATCACAACTGTTCACTGACCCTAAAACAAGATTCTGAAGTTTCTGTGAACTGTTGTTGCCCCCTAGGGATGAAGCTGAACGCCGTGCACTAAACAATTGGTTAACTAATGAATGATTCTGAAAAGATGAATTGGCATTAACAGTTCTTGGTGGATTATGTAACAGGGATCTTGGGTCGTTGATTCCCTCGCCATCTCCAGATTTCAAATAACCCAATTCAGTGTCATGAATAAGACCAGGATTCTGTTTCCACGAAGAATTTCCTTGCATCATAGTAGCTTGTCTATTTTGTGTACTATGTTTCAAATTTTCAGCACTGTCTGAACCAGGCATCATCGATGACATAGTATTCCACCCATGGCCAGTTGATAGTCCAGATGGAGCCAGTGTATCAGTATATACACCAGCTTGATTTTGATGTAGTGAGGCTTGTGAAGTTTGTAAGAGATTTTCGTTTAAGTGCTGCTCCCTAACTACTTGCCCGTTATTACCCTCGAAACTAAGGCCAAGCTCCTTCTGCGGTGCATTGCCAGAAGTTTCTTCAGCAGCTGATTGCATAAGGGCGCTCCAGCCACCAGCTAAACTGTTCGAAAACCCGCCATCTCCAAATATATTAACTTCTTCATTAATGCTGGGCACAGCTCCAAAGGCATCCCTTATATTATCATCTGAACTGAACAAAAACATCTTTTCTTCAGGGTCAAGGACAGCTTCCTTCTTTGAAGATGCAATTTGGACATGATCCGTCAAAAGATTGTGTTGATTATCACTGCGATAACTATTAGAGACTGAAACTTGGGACTGAGGAATTGAAGAACGATTGAGCATCACGTGAGAATCATTGGCTGTGGGTAAAAATCTTGAAGAAGAGATAGGAGCTCCATAAAGGGATTGATCAAACTGCTGAGTCTGCATAATGTTCGGCTGAAACCCAAGCAAATCGGGAGAATTCTGGTAAGTCCAATTTGAGCCATCCTCGGCTGACAAAGGGTACTGAAATACGTCAGAACTTGTACGCCCATTGACCAATGTGGACTGATTAAACTGCTGAGTTTGCTGCTGTTGTCTTTGAAGTTCTTGCATCCTCCTTCCCATGAGTTGTTGACGTAGCATCTGCACATCGCTGGTCCCAGACGGCTGAGGCTGTAAGAACTGTAGCATGTTTGATTGCTGATGGATCGTCTGCTGCTGACCATTGAATAGATCGAAGCTGGCCCCAGATAGCGGTATTTCTGATGAAGCCGAAGAGTTTGTAAAGTGGTTAGGGACTCCTTGCTGTAATCCATGGAAAGTTAAGCCTCTTGAGGACATACCCATGGCCAATAAGCTCTCTTCATTCTGCCCTGATTGGTGAAACAGATTACCATACCCGAAATTGTTCATGTTTGGCTGAAGTTCATTAGGACCTTTGACAGACTGGGGCATCAGAGTTGATTGGATGAAGTTTGGCCCATGTTTGAACTGAGATGAATAGCCATCTTCTCCTCTATCTACATTCCATGAAAAAAGAATCCAAGTGTCGTAATTCAGAGAGGGACAATGAACCACAATTTAAGCAGTTTGTTACAACATTCGCAACTTCATCTTGAATATCACACAATAGATGACGTACTTTGTCAATGGTTACGTAGTCATTAGATATCAGTAAATCCACAGTTACCTTCTGCTGCTTGCGATTGTTGCCGCCCTTGGAATTGGCGGTCTTGCGCAAAGAAATTATGCTCCTGGTTCATTTCCAGGCATGGATGATAGGTACCCAAATCTTCAGGCACCGAAAAAGTATTGAATAATATAGATTTGGTTTTGAAACTCGTCTGCTTTGCGATGAATCTCAAAGATCCCAGAAGCAGTTACTCCATTAAAATATGCGAAACTTCACCAAAGAAGGCCAATCATCAATCTAGCACCAACTTCTAAGTCAATAGAGCGGTCCCTGAAAAGGAAGCAAAAATGAAATTACTGTAGAAACTGTGAAGACAACACAAACTTGATATGAGGCTCTATTACCCTATAAGAGAAAAATGATTGCAATGGTCAGATGCAGGAAATAATTATTTCAAGAAACATATAGCAGATCATCTTTCCATACTAATATTCTCAAAGGAGAGGATGGAATCAGATATGATCAAGAGATTGAGGTATGCCAAGAATCGTGTGCTTGCGCAAACGAGAACATAGAAGAAGAAGAGCCGACATTACAACAAATTGTTTCCCATTACCAAACAAGCGTTAAATTGGCCACATACATCATTTAGTAGTCCGTACTATTTTGGATGGTTCTAGTTCTTAACTTCTCAACAATCAGAAACGGAAATAAAAACTAACGAATAACGGAAAACTAAAGTCTGAGCATTAATTCCTTCAATATACATTCACAGGATTCGCTGGCACAAACCATTAGTGCCTCAGCTTCGAGGATCTCCAACGGTTTTAACAGAAAACTTTGACTAATTAATGCCTTGAAGAGATTTGTCCCAATCATGTCTTTCCCGCGATAAAATAAATACAAAAAATCCAATCGTTCTTACAGGAGAGTATGATGATCGACATGATCAGAACCTCCTCTACACAAAAAAATCAAACTTTTATCAATGGCTAACTGAGAATTCGTGTCATATCTAAATTCTAAACTACCACAATGAATTATGGTACCCAAAACCCAATCTTCCCAAAGCCAGCAAACAAAAATCTTAAATTTGGGTAATCAACACATAATTCAAAAACCCCAGAAACAACATTAAGAATCCACCATGCCAGAATAAGATTGAAAGCAACAGAAACCACAAACACATAACTTTCGCCCAGTCCAACATCAATAGCAACTTCCCGCATATCACTAACAAGGGCCAAGAAAACAAAGCTCCGCAGAAAATTTAGAATTGACAATTAAAAAAAAAACAAAACTACAGCGGCACATTTATAAATCACATCAGACCCCAATCACTCCCACCAATTCCACAAATACTCGTACCAATTGAAACAAATCAAGAAGCAGAAAAAAAAACGAAGATTCGAGAAAAACCTTACAAATCAGAGACAGAAAGACTTGGAGCTGAAGCATGGTGCGTCCCAAAAGCTGCGGTTTTTTGGAGAGGAAGAGGAGTTGTGAGCTCGGTGGACTCTTCTTGAGTTCTTACAGACCTCCGTTTGCTGTGTGAACTGTTGTCTGATATTAGGTGGGCATGAAAAATTAAATAGGCCTCTTCAGATATATTGTTGCAACATAATTTGAAGAATTAGAGTTTGCACATTTTTCAATATGTCGTAAATTCAGTAATTGAAGATTTTTTCCCCATCAAAATTCATGTAATTTCCTTTTCAAATTCATCTGGTCTTTATTATGCAAACAAAGCAAAGATGTAAAAAGAACTTGAATTCCTCTTATGTAATTAATGTACATACATGTATATCTCTAGTCACAATATTTATCTATACTCTTATATTAATGGTGAGGGTGAGCTCTTTTTTCGGAAACGATAGCTTGCATTAATTAACAAAGATACAAAGCTAAATAGCTCAAAGGGTCTACCGGTACATCGCCAACCGGAAGAACAAAGGCTCACAAACGAGCACAACACAGCCCCACAAAGGGGCACAAACACTCCCCCAAGGAGAGGAAAAGGTCCACAAGGGACAAAAACCGACAAAAAACAAAAACCCTCTACGATCAAGAACTAAAGAACCTATAACAAAAAAAACTATTAAGTTAAATCTACGATACTCTTCACTTTCATTTGGCCTTCAACTTTGGATTTTTTCTTCATCGGATTGAGGCTCAACTAGGGAGAAAAGGCTCCCGACCCAAGGGTCGAAAGAGAAGATGTCACACTCCAGGATACTCAAAACATGCGACGGCGAGGCGACAGTGGATAGCGTGGCTGGAGGCTGGAGGTGGGGAGACGCGTGGCTGGAGGCTGGAGCTGGGGCGGCGCAGCTGGAGGCTGGAGGTGGGGCGGTGCGGCAAGGCGGCAAGGCGGCACGGCCTGGCTGGAGGCTAGAGGTGGGGCGGCGCGGTCGGAGGCGTGGCTATGCCGGAAGAGGTGGGTGGAATGAGATAAGATTATTTTTAAAGAAAAGCAAAAAAGAAAGAAATAAACTAGGCTCCCCCAACCTCCATGGAGGTTGGGGGAGGAGCGAACTAACAAAGAGAGGACGGTGGCGAGGAGGGGAGTAGGGCTGTGCAAAAGTCGGTAAACCGAACGTACCGAACCGATACCGGAAGTTCGGTACAAACCGAATATCGAAATTTCGGTTCGGTTCGGTTCGGTATTCGGTATAAAAAAATTAAACCGAAATTTGTCGTTTATTTCGGTTCGGTAATTCGGTTAACCGAAATAAACCGAATTACCAAACTATATATAATAATATATAATTACCGAATTATATATTATATATAACATATATACAATTAAACATAAAAATAAATAAGAAAAAATAATAAAAAATAGGAAAAAATAAGAAAAAAGTAATTAAAAATAGGAAAAAATAATTTAAAAATAGGGGAAAAAATGAAGAATGAAATATATCTAAACTTTTTAATATTAATTGTTCGTTTTTTAATTTATTTCAGTTTTTCGGTTATTTAAAAATAACCAAAATATTTCGGTAATTACCGAACCAAATCGATTAACTTAACCGAAAATTTTGGTTACCGGAGGTTCGGTACGGTACAGTACGGTAATTGCCGTTTGAACACCTCTAGAGGGGACCGGGGAGGATGGATAGAGGGAAAGATTAATAGATGGTGGGCGGCGTTAATGCTTGTAGAAAGCAGGGTTTGTAGAGAGAGAGAGGGTGGGCTTGAGTGGACAATCCCCAAAACCCCGATTTGAAGGGTTTGCGATTGGGCGGTGTTGAGCTTCTGAGACACCGTTTAATAGTGTGCATGAGTTAAACTGTTTTTCCGTGTATCTATTAACCAATCAGAATTTTTTCTCAAATTAAAAATCGACATAACATAAAGCATAAATATTAGATCATGCTCTTTAGCCTAATGAAACTGCATATTCTATTTTTAGTATTATTTTTCTAACTAAATATTGAAATCAACATTAAAACAAAAATTTCTTACCAATTTTTATTTCATTTACACAGTCTCAAGAACCGCACACAAATTCTAATTCCAGAAGGACTCAAAAAGTGTGATTTTCCACAATTAGAAAAAAAGGTCAAAATAGGACCAATCTTGCAAATAAATGAACTTAGGGGTTCAATTCATAAATATTTTATTTCTCGCGGAACGATGAAATTGGATAACTGTGGAGAAGACGAAAGAGCGAGCTTGAACCAGAATCCGAGTCCGTTCGTTATCCATGGTTGATCCTCCATATGGTTTACTTTTGCTTGTTCGATAACATCAATTGATGATTTTGGTTTTCCATGGAACTCCTCTTTAGGTCCAAATTTCATTCAGTATGAGGTCGAATCACGGAGAAATGAATTTCTGGGTTGTGGGTATATCATCTTAGTTGTTTTCCTGCATGTTAAGAGGAGCTCGACACTGCATGTTTTTGAGCTACTTTTGTTGGCCTGCTTAGCTTATTGATCAGTTTCAGGCATTCTCTTTCTTCCACTAAATGTTTGCTGTTATAGTTTCACTTCATGCTAGAAATAAAATAGAATGGATGTTTGTGGAATTTATGTCTCCTGCTCGTAATAGTAGTAATGTGGTATATGTAACAGCTAAGAGATGTAATGCCTGACTTGTATTTTCCATTGAAACTCTCAAGTCTCGATCTTGCATCGTTTTTTCTTCGATGATGATTTAGATGCCTTCCTTGCGCCTTTTAGCATCACCTTGATATTGTTATCCAAGATTGAGAAGATTGACATCGAATAAATGCATCATGTGTTGGAGTAAACCGAATTTACTTCGGTCAAATAAGTCTTTTAGTATCTGGTCAAGGTCTTTAAGTATGCTTAATGTATCCTAAATAAGCTAGATGTCTCTGGAAGCTGGTCAAAGAGTCATCTAGATGTCAGGGTCTACTTATAGTTGCTATACCAAGATGGTTTGGGTATTATAAGTATTGGTCTTATGTGAATCATTCGACAAGTCGAGTGAGTACGAAAATAAGAAATAAAATTCTACTTTGGTAGCTATTTCCCTGAAAACATTCTCCAAACACATCATACCCGTCTCACTCCCTTCAATCTGGTATCAGAGCTTCTACGTTCTCAAAATGTCGGGCTAACTCATATCTCTCATCCCAAAGTTCAACGGGGAAAAATTTGATTACTGGAGTAATCTTATGAAAACATGTCTTGAATATCAAGACTTATGGAGTGTGATCGAGGATGGAGTCGACGAACCAGAAGATTAAACCAATCTCACCGAGGCCGTAAAGAATCAGACAAGAAGAGATCGAAAAGCACTTTTTCAGATCTGTCAAGTGCTAGAAATTCCGATCTACGAAAGAATCTCAAAGGCTGAAAATGCCAAAGAAGTGTGGAAATATTACAGACCACTTACTCGGGTCAAGAACACGTAAAAAAGGTTCGGTTGAAATCATTACGAAAAGAATTCGAGAAGTTGGAAATGAGAGAAAACGAGAAAGTCTCTGAATACTTCACGAGAGTCACCTCCGTATAAAATAGATGTCATCAAATGGAGAGGTAGTGGATGCCGAAAAGACCGTTGAAAAAGTTCTACGGAGCTTGCCGAAAAACTTTGATCACATTGTTGTTGCCATCGAAGAGTCTCAAGACACTTCGATAATGTCCGTGGAAAGTCTACAAGGGCGACTAGAAGCTCATGAAATTAGACTCCTTCAACGGAATCCCCAAAATACATCGCTGGATCAAGCTTTGAAGTCCCAACACTCGGGAGGCCGTGAATCTTCTCAAGGAAGAGGCAAATGGCGTGGAAAAAGTGGAAAACAATCCCAGTCACAAGACAAATACGACTCAAAAAGTGTCGAAAAACCATCTTCCAACAACCAAAAGGGAAAAGAACGCTACAAGGGTAAAAAATGAGTGCAATTTCTGTAATAAACCGGGACACAAAGAAGCTGACTGTTGGGAAAAACATCCGGGGACGAAGCGTGAGGCAGGATACGTTCATAAAGACCAGCCCGGTAATTCCGAAACTCTTCTAATAGCTTCTGACGGGAACGTTGAAAATATCTGGTATTTGGACAGCTGTGCGAGCAAGCACATGACTGGAAATAGAACTTTATTTTCAACGCTAGAAGATGCTAACCATGGAATGGACAGGTGACTATTGGAGACGCTAAAACACTCGAAATCCAAGGTGTCGGAGAAATCACGTTCAAGACGAAGACATGAAGAATGGAGAAAATGGCAAACGTTTTTTATGTTCCGGGATTATGGAGTAATCTATTGAGCGTTGGTCACTTGATGAAGAAGGGATTCGATTTTCAGTTCGCGGAAGGTTCATGTATCATGAAAAAGAATGGCCTTTCTCGTGGCTGAAATCGGTTTGGCTTCAAATAATTTGTTTTCTGTGAAACGTAGTGTTGTAGTAACTCGTACTACGTTACTTCTAGCAAGGAAGCGTCCAAGATGTGGCATGATCGATATGGACCTAAACTACCGAAACTTGAAGGAGATGTCCAGCAAAAACATCGTCGAAGGGCTACCCAAAATAGATGTTGCTGCTGAAATCTGCGATGAATGTCAGATGGGAAAACAATCACGCAATTCGTTCCCACCGCAGTCAACCTAGACATCAAAGGTACCGGTGGAGCTTGTTCATGTGGGAAATAATACTTGTGATCTACTTTCCTTAATTAGCTTAGGATTAGCTTAGGATATGATTGTATTTTTCTTAGGAAGTGATTATCTTTTCCTCATTAGCGTAGGCTAAATTAGTCGCCTGATAGTAGGCATTTATTAGTTTCCATGTAAACTTCTATTTAAGCAATGCAAAGACTACAGAAAACGCTGCAGATTTCAGGAACACCAAAATAAGATCGTGGTCACTGTGTTCGCGTGAGTTTTCCAACAACTGGTATCAGAGCGAGTTTATCCAGGGACCATGGGCGATGAGAGCAAGAAAGCTTATGCCTCGTGATCCAGCGAGTGATTCGTGAGGTGGGCGGCGGGAATAGCTATCCCGTTCTCACCAAGACCAATTACTCTGACTGGGTGCTGATGATGAAGGTGAAGCTGAAGGCGAGAGCGCTATGGAACACCATCGAGAAGGGCATTGCTGGCAGGAAGACATGATGGCGCTCGATGCACTGGTGAGTGCGGTCCCGCCCGAAATGGTGTCGACGATCGGCTCCAAGGAGACTGCCAAGGAGGCATGGGACGCGATCTCGACCATGTGGATTGGGGATGATCGTGTGAAGAAGGCAACGGCGCAGCAGCTGCTCGCAAATTCGACCTCGCCACGTTCAACGAAGGCGAGACCGTCGAGGAGTTCGCGCTGCGCCTTAATGGAATGGCGGCGCACCTCACCACATTGGGCGATGAGGTTAAGGACGAGGAAATCGTAGCCAAGATGCTACGGAGTCTGCCTCCCCGCTTCAAGCAGATCGCGATTGCGATCAAGACGCTGCTCGATCCATCCACCATGACAGTAGCCGATCTCACCGGGCGATTGCAAGAGGCGGAGGAAGAGCAGGATGGACCGCCGGCGTCACTACAGCATGAGGGCAAGCTGTATCTCACTGAGGAGGAGTGGGACGCGCGGCGAAAGAAGCTGGAGGCAGAGAACCACTCCCCCGGCGGCACAAGAGGGGGCGGCTACACGAACAGGGGAGGCGGCCCACGCGGGCGCGGTCGTGGGCGTGCTGGCGGGTGGTCGAGTAGGCCGAAGATCTCGAACAAGCAGGGCGACGAATGCCGTCGATGCGGGAAGCTGGGCCACTGGGCCCGAGACTGCTGGTCGAAGCCCAAGAAGGAGCAGGCCCATGCGGTCCACGATGAGGAGGAGGCCTCACTCTGTCTCGCAAAGTGCTCCCCCATTCTCTCCCAATCGACGGTGCAATCGACTCCAACTACAGTGGTCAAACCGCTTGCCAGGGGTGATCCGGCGCCGCTGGGAGCATCGCATCAGCATGGAGGAAGCGGATCTGGACAGGCGTCGTCCGTGGGCCAGATCGAGATCCGCGAAGAGAATGTGTTCGCGCAGCTCGGCGAAGAAAATGAGCGGGAGGCGGAGACGTGGGTTCTGGACTAGGGGGCAACCAATCAAATGTCTGGGTCCAGGGCTGCCTTATCGAAGCTCGTCGTGGCGGTGCTTCGGCACTGTGTGCTTCGGCGACGACTCGGTGGCGCAGATTGAAGGGCGGGGCAACGTCGTCTTCGTGTGCAAAAATGGGGAACTTCGGTCGTTCGTCGGGGTCTACTTCATTTCCCGGCTGACGACGAACATCGTGAGCCTGGGCCAGCTCGACGAGGGCCGCTTCAAGATCTATATCGACGCTGGCATGATGCGGATTCGGGAGCTCGACGGTCAACTGTTGGCAAGGGTGACGCACGAGGCGAACCGCCTGTACCTGCTCCGGATCAAGATAGCTCAGCCGACGTGCTTAGCGGTGCACGGAAGTGGCGACGAGGTGGCGTGGTGCTGGCATGATCGCTTCTACCATGTCAACATGGCCTGCCGGAGATCGGGCAGGTGGACCAGCTGTGCGACGCATGCCTAGCTGGGAAGCAGAGGTGCACCCCATTTCCAGCGAAAGCAGAGTACCGCGCGAAGCAGCAACTCGAGCTTGTGCACGGCGATTTGTGCGGGCCGATCACGCCAATGACCCCAAGCGGCAACAAGTACTTCCTGTTGCTTATCAACGACCTCAGCCAATACATGTGGGTAGCCGCGATCCCTTCAAAGGATCGTGCTACGGCTGCCATCAAGGAACTCCAAGCACGGGCAGAGGGAGAGTCCGGGCTGAAGCTGGGGGCGCACCGGACCGATCGTGGTGGAGAATTCACGTCGATCGAGTTTGTAGAGTACTGCACGAGAGAAGGGATACATCGCCAACACACTGCACCATACAGTCCGCAGCAGAACGGCGTGGTCGAGCCACCGGGTTTGTCATGACCGGCAAGGAGCACAAGTTGCTCAAGCTCCGAAAGGCGCTGTACGGGTTGCACCAAGCGCCGCGCGCATGGAATGCGAAGCTGGACAGCACGTTGTTGTCGTTCGGCTTCAGGAAGAGCCCGTCCGAACACGCCATCTACATCAGGCAGAACGACAACAAGCAGCTGGTGATTGGGGTCTATATCGATGACCTCGTTATCACCGGCTCGGACGGCGGCGACATCAAGTCATTCAAGGAAGAGATGGCGGCCGCATCAAGATCCTGGAGAAGAGCCGCATGGCAGGGTGTAACCCATGTCACATGTCCATGGAACCGCATCTGAAGTTGAGCAAGCTCAGCACTGAGCCGCCGGTTAATGCGACGGCATACAGGAGCGTCGTCGGGAGCTTGAGGTACTTGGTCAACACTCGCCCCGATCTAGCTTTTGAGGTTGGCTATGTGAGTCGGTTCCTGGAAGATTCACGCGAGCATCACCTCGCAGCTGTGAAACGCATCCTGCTCTACGTGGCTGGGACCATAGATTGGGGACTCTGGTTCGGCAGGAAGGAGAAGGAGGAGCCTTATCTGACAGGCTTCAGCGATAGTGATTACGCCAGAGATGTTGATACAAGTAAAAGCACAACTGGCATAATTTTATTCCTTAGCGGCAGCTCGATCACCTGGCAATCCATGAAGCAGAAAGTGGTGGCTCAGTCCAGCTGTGAGGCAGAGTATATAGCAGCTGCTAACGCTGCTTATCAAGCATTGTGGCTCGCTCGTGTGTTATCTGAGGTGCAGGAAACAGCAGCAAGAGCGCCAATGCTGAGGGTGGACAACAAGTCCGCCATTGCTTTGATCAAGAATCCAGTACTCCACGGACAGAGTAAGCACATTCGATGAAATACCACTTTGTCCAGGAGGCTGCAGAAGAAGGCTTGATTGATGTAGAGTTCATCATAAGCTAGGATCAGCAGGGCGACATTCTGACGAAGCCGCTTGGAAGGACAAAGTTTCATGAGCTACGGGGCAAGATCGGCCTAATCGACATCAACGGTGGACACAAGGCTTAGGAGGAGATTGTGGAAAATAATCCTTGTGATCTACTTTCCTTAATTAGCTTAGGATTAGCTTAGGATATGATTGTATTTTCCTTAGGAAGTGATTATCTTTTCCTTATTAGCGTAGGCTAAATTAGTCGTCTGATTGTAAGCATTTATTAGTTTCCATGTAAACTTCTATTTAAGCAATGCAAAGACTACAGAAAACGCTGCAGATTTCAGCAGCACCAAAACAAGATCGTGTTCACTGTGTTCGCTTGAGTTTTCCAACAGTTCATACCGACTTATATGGACCGATGAGGGTTGATTCTCTAGGCGGCAGTGAAAGTTAGGATTTTACGCCATATACCCCGTAAAAGCATGTTTTCGATTATTATTAGTTTGAATATCCTTGAATATCTTACATTTTTATTGATATTCTTATTTGATCAGATTTTCCTATTTTTAGAAACAAGATCACACAAAAATCAAGTCAATGAGGGTGGTTATTATTTAATCCAAACATCAGGGAGGAAATATTTTTCTATATAGAAATATAAGGCAATCCAAATTAGAAAAGGGGCAGCCCTATCCCTATATATACAGCCACGCACACATTAAAAAGTGGAGGCTTCCACGATTGGAAAGAGGACTTTCGACGGCGAAGAAGACTTGAGAAAGCTAAGAGCGATCCCACCGAGGGTCTCCAAGGCGTTTCTCCCTCGTTCACACGACGTGAGACGCCGCGGCGACGCGTGACGACTCGAGCATCGTGAGGAGCGAATTATATACCTTTATTACCTCGATTTCAACAATGTTTTCTTCCGATTCGTTGTTGATTTCGTTTATCCCCATGTTAGCTTAATTCCTTTTGTGATTAAGGTTGTTGTGAGGCCGGATTATGACTACATATTTTATGCTATTCATATTTATTTAATTATATGATTTAGGTTATGTATTCTTTATTTGAGTTCAATGACGTGTGTGTGGTCGGCCACCGCGCACACGATTCTTGACCTAGTACATGATACCGAAAAGGTGATTAGAAAGGTTAGAACAAAATATCGAAGACTACTATGTAAAATCGACTAGAGATGAAATTCGGTTTCGTATGTGTGGTTTCTGAGACCTTAGGCGCCGAAAGTGCCTAACTCGGGGAGTTTCACGAAGATCAAATGCACGTGTAAGAACTACAGTCATATAGGAATATAGTTGATTGGATCACTATTCACGTAGGGTTGCTAGTTACGTGAATAACGGGTAGCACATATATTAGGAAATTCAATCTTGACTATGATTCATATTGATTAGATAAATTAGACTGCAGACATAGGAATAATTCGTGCCGAGCATGTGTCTTGATCACGTCGTCGTCAACTGCTTTATCCTCATCTATTTTATTTGCGATTATTTTAATATTTGTGTCTTTTATCTCCTTTAATCAAATCATTAAAACTATGAAAATTTCCTTAGTCTAAATTAGAATTAGGAATATTATCTTAGAATTAATCGAGTTGTCTTCGAGGATCGATACTCGGACTTCGTCCATTTTACTACTTGCATGACCTAGTATACTTGCTAGTGTTCGAGCATGTCAGGCAGCAGGTATTTCTTGTTATTTGTCGATGATTATACAAGAAAAATTTGGGTCTATTGCACTCTAATGTTCCAAAGACTTTAAACTAAAAGTCGAAAAAGCATCAGACCTTCAAATAAAGAATGTGAGAAGTGATCGTGAAGGGGAGTACATGTCTTCGTTATTCGACGAGTTCTGTCGAGGTAATGGCATTAGGCACGAATTGACAACACGTTATACACCGCAACAAAACGGCATCCCGGAGCGCAAAACTGAACGATCATGAACATGGTGAGGTGCATGTTGAAGAAGAAAAATCTGCCGGCTATTTTTTGGGCAGAAGCAGTCTCGTGCGCCGTGTATTTGATCAACCGCTCACCCACGAAAAGCTTGAAAGATGCTACTCCGAACGAGTGGTATGGGCAGGAACCCAATGTAATCAACTCATTTCGGTTGCCTAGCTTTATTCTCACATACCGGATGCGTTGAGGTCAAAGTTGGATGATAAAGCAGAAAAATGCACCTTTATCAGCTACAGTCTGACGAAAGCTTACAAGCTTTATAACCCAAAAACAACAAAAATTGTGATTAGCAGGGATGTTGGCTTTGATGACGGAAGCTTCAATTAGCTTTGACGAAAATTCAGGTTCCTTCGACCTTGACACTCTCAATGAAAATGATGATTCTCAGCCACTGGAGAACGAGAATCGCGACGAACCTGCTCCTCCCGAGTCCAGAAACTACACCAGGAAGAAGAACAAGAAGTTTGAAAGATTTCTATAAAGAGACAAGCAAAGTTGCACCTGGAAGAAGAACAAAAGTTTGAGAGATTTCAACGAAGAAACAAGCGAAACAGCTGAATAAGGCAATCTGTTTTTTGCTTTCTTTGCAGGTGAAGACCCGATATTTTTCGACGACGCAACGAAAGAAAAAAAAATGGTGCGCCGGTATGGAAGAGGAGATCAAGTCGATCTAGAAAAACGGTACATGGGAGCTCACTTCTCTACCACCCAACAAAAGCCCCATTGGCGTGAAATGGGTGTTCAAGACAAAGACCAATACAGACGGTTCCATCAACAAGAACAAAGCTCGATTGGTCGCGAAAGGGTATAAACAGTAAGAAGGAGAAGATTTCAATGAGGTATTCGCTCTCGTATCTCGACTTGATACTGTTCGGTTAATAATTTCTCTCGCAGCACAAAACCGGTGGAATATTTTTCAAATGGACGTGAAGTTGGCTTTCTTAAATGGCTGTCTTGAACAAGAGGTGTACGTTGAGCAGCCACCCGGTTTCGTAAAAAAAGGCGAGCAAGACAAAGTCTACAAACTCAAAAATGGCGTTGTATGGGCTAAAACAATCACATCGTGCATGGTACGGAAGGATAAACGAGTATTTTTCAAAGTGCGAGTTTGAAAGGTGTCCATACGAACATAATCTTTATGTCAAGAGAAATTCCAACGACGGCTTCATGCTAGTAAGTATCTATGTTGATGATCTTATCTTCACCGGAGATGATTTGAAAATGCTAGCAGATTTCAAGAAATCAATGATGAAAGAGTTTGAAATGACCGACTTGGGTGAACTCCATTAGTTCTTGGGAATCAACGTCACGCAATCAAGTGAAGGGATTTTCATTTCTCAAGAAAAATATGTAGCGGAAATTCTGAAAAAGTTTCGCATGGGTGATGCAAATTCAGTTTCTACTCCGTGTCTGGCCGGATCAAAACTAAGCAAAGAGGGAGAAGGAAAGCTTGTGAACTCTATTATGTTTCGGAGCCTCGTTGGGAATCTAATGTATCTCACAGCCACGAGACCCGATATCATGTTCGCTGTAAGTATGGTTAGCCGTTTCTTGGAAAAGCCGTACACAAACCACTGGGAAGCTGCCAAAAGAATACTTCGATACGTAAAAGGTACGATGGATTATGGTATCTTTTATAAATCTGGTATCAATGTAAAACTGGTAGGATATACCGATAGCGATCATGGAGGGTGCGTTGATGACTCTCGGAGCACTTCTGGTTACGTGTTTAACCTTGGAAGGGGGGCCAATTTCTTGGAGTTCGAAGAAGCAAAAGATTGTGGCTCTTTCGACGACCGAAGCCGAGTATATCGCAGCGTCGTTAACCGCTTGTCACACCTTATGGCTGAAAAGCATTCTGAAAAATTTGAATCAAAAGCAGAAAGATCCTACGGTGATCTACTTTGACAACACTTCGACCATTTCAGTTTCAAAAGATCCGGTCTTGCATGGAAGAACGAAGCATATCCGTATGAGATATCCACTTCTTGCGTGAACTCGTAAGTGAAGGTAAAATTCTGCTCGAATATTCCGGGGCAACGAGCAAATTGGCGACAGAGGGACGATCTTCGCAAAGAACGTTGCCGAACTGGGTGTACAAAGCAAATTAAGTTTACGGGAGGCATTGTTGGAGTAAAGCGAATTTACTTCAGTCAAATAAGTCTTTTAGTATCTGGTCAAGGTCTTTAAGTATGCTTAATGTCTCCTAAATAAGCTAGATGTCTCTGGAGGTTGGTCAAAGAGGCATCTAGATGTCAGTGTCTACTTATTAGTTGCTAAATACCAAGATGGTTCGGGTATTATAAGTATGGGCCTGATGTAAATCATTCGACAAGTCGAGTGAGCACGAAAATGAGAAATAAAATTCTACTTTGGTCGCTACTTCCCTGAAAGCATTCTCCAAACACATCATACCCGTCTCACGCCCTTCATTATGGATCAAGAACTTTCTGCTCATTTACTTGTGCTTTTATGGTTATTTCATCAGTCATTGGTGATGATCTGGGAATTTACTATTCTTCTGCCCCAAGAATTGATCTCAATTCACTCTTCCATGTAACATATTGCTCTTCAGAAAAGTGCACTCAGATATCAGATTGTGTTTCTAATTATCGCCGACTTAAATTTTTTACTTTTCGTCTGGTGCTCATATGCTATATTTAGGTGTAGGACGCGCTGTATGAACTGATTTTGCGCTCTTTCGACGAAGGAGACAACAATTTTCGTGTTTAACTAACTCCCTAGCAGCTTGATCCAAAAACAATGGAAGAACACATGATATATATGGACTAAGCGCAAAAAGGCTCGGAGATATCAGTTGTGTTGGGATAAAAGTCGAGTTCATCAGGGTCGTCAATTTACAGGGAAAAGAATGATGTGTTGATTTCATTTTGAGATTGGGTTTCCTATAGTTTTTGTAATTTGGTGCTGTCCAGCCTTGTTGTGACGATAATCTGATGAGAAAATTTCATTTTTTTTTCTTACCGTGCCGTGCTCATTAGAAATAAGCAAAGGTTAGAAAGCACATGTTCTGTATTTTACAAAGAGCATGCATTTGTATTGCATGTATTTGGTGTCCCTAATCTGGAAAAAAAGTGTTGAGGCAAGGCAGTAATATTGGTTTATGCAGCTTGATAATTGTAGTAAGTTCACGAAAGGGAGTAAAAAAGCCATCTTTCTTCGATGCTCAGCTCATTGCTTTCGATAACCTTGACCAACAAGCCCCACAAGAATTACTCAATTTTGTATAGTGTTGATGAAAGTTATTAAAGAAAAGCTTTTCGTGTGCCCCAAAGAGGACGACCAAGTTCGTGATTATTACACATGCAAGAAATCAAGGGCTTGACTTGTAATGCAGGCAACACCTATAAATTAAATAACTTCGTAAAAAAGCATCGTAGCAAAGATCGAATGATGCAAAATTCTCTCTTTAGTTTTGTTACTACACAGTTGTAATTCTATCAGCTCAGCAGTAGCGTTGGTATTTGGTTTATATTGAAGAACTAATCTTTAAGGATGGTTTTGAACTCTCAAGCTAGCTTTGGTTGGACCCAACTTCGTCTTTTCATTACATGCACATTTAACGAAAAAGCAAGCTAGCTATCATGAAAAGATAGTTCAACAAAAACCTAATAAATCTTATAACATGTGATGAACTTTCTCAAAAAGGAAAGGTAAAAAAATGCAATCTTTTTTATAAAGTTTTCAAGAACAAATGAAGAAAGAAAATTCCAAACTAAGTTAGCCCACATGTACTACAATAAAATGATAAGAAATGACCACGTTTGCCTCCCATTTACCAAACTCGTAGTGATCAAACTTCTGCTCCAATTCTGTCCTCATCTATATAAACCCTAACGCAATCCTCAATTTCATATGAATATTCCAGCGTCTAATAAGGTCGAATATTAAAAAACTCATCGTAAAAAGAAAGATCGATAAACATGGTCTCTGAGAGGGGCGGGACATCGACGTCGAAAAACGTTTGTGTGATCGGTGCGGGCCCATCGGGCCTCGTTTCAGCCCGAGAGCTCAGAAAAGAAGGACACACGGTGACCGTTCTTGAGCAAAACAGCGAAGTTGGAGGTCAATGGATATACCAACCAAACGTCGAAGAAGAAGACCCTTTCTGTAAAAGTAGCAAAATTCACAGTAGCATATACGACTCGCTGAGATTGACTTCGCCGAGGGAGATAATGGGCTTCAGCGACTTCCCATTTATTGCGAAGAAAGGAAGAGACATGAGGAGGTTCCCTGGGCACAGAGAGCTTTTCTTGTACCTAAAAGACTTCTGCGATGCATTCGAATTGAGAGATATGATTAGGTTTAATACCAAGGTTGAACTAGTGAATATGATGGAAAATCATGTCTTGGAAATTAATAAAGATTTGAAATGGTTTGTGAGAAGTAAAAATGTTAGAAGCCACACTGTGGTGGAGGAAGTTTACGACGCGGTGGTTGTAGCCACGGGCCACTATTCTCATCCTAGGCTGCCCAAAATTATAGGTAAACATATACTTAGTAATTATTACAGCTTGTATCTTATATGTTTATTTACACGTTTAGTTATATTGTCTTAATCGTTACTTTTGATTTTTTAGGAATGGAAGAATGGAAGAGAAGGCAAATTCATAGTCATGTTTATAGGATTCCAGAACCCTTTCGCAATGAGGTGATAAATAAAGTGTTTATTTATTTATGCAAATTATTAAATGTTACTCCCTCCGTCACAAACCATTTTATACATTTTACTATATTGGGCGTCCTATTCCCTTTTGTACATTCCTTTATAGTAAAAAACTATCACAAACAATCAATATAATAATATTAAATTTTCTTAAAAGACGTGTCAAAATATACAACTCTTTGCCTTTTAGTTGTACTATATTATTAAAATATTCGGTTTCTTAAAAACCGCACCATATCCCAAATGTACAAAACCATTTGGGACAGAGTGAGTACAACGCACGGTTGAACAGGCCATAGCTGTCCAAAATATACATAACTGTCTCTATCAAGATGTACTTGCAACCTAAGTAGAGAGCTCAACGTTAAACCTTTAAGTTTAGTTCTCAAATATAATAACTCAGAAAATTTCTCTAAGATGTACTATATTTTTATTCTTTTCTTGCCACGTCGGATCTGTCATGCATATAGGTGGTTGTGGTCGTTGGAAATTCGTTGAGTGGACAAGACATCTCCATGGAGCTCGTACACGTGGCAAAGGAGATCCACCTAAGTGCGAAATCAAATTGCAATATTTCTCAGGGCTTATCAAAAGTTGTCTCCAAATATGACAACTTGCATCTTCGTCCACAGGTTTCATTATACATGAACGTTATTGTGTTATAAACGCCAATAAAATATAAAGGTATATAAATATTTTATTCAATTATTTATTAATACATGTGATAAGTTGTTGTAGATAGAGTCTTTTCACGAGGATGGAAGAGTTATATTCAATGATGGCTCTTGCGTTTATGCAGACACAATTATTTATTGCACAGGGTAAGAAGCCTTATTAGTTCACTTCTTCTTTCTTTGTTATTAATACAGACAAAATTATGATTAATTAATAATGACAAATGCAGATATTCATATTCATTTCCGTTTCTTGACACCAAAGGGATGGTAATGGTGGATGATGACAGAGTGGGACCTCTCTATGAGCATACATTTCCTCCTCCTTTAGCCCCTTCTCTGTCTTTTGTAGGAATCCCAAGGAAGGTATCGCAGATTATAGATATGTTTGTTTATCGTTCATATATATACATATATATATATATATGTGTATATCTATGTAAATTATTCAACTGATGAATGTGTATTATATATGTGTTAGCTCATAGGTTTTCCCTTCTTTGAATCCCAAGCGAAATGGATAGCTCAGCTCTTGTCTGGTAAAAGAAGGTTGCCATCAATGGATGATATGATGACATCGATTAAGGAGTTCTATCACCGTAGAGATGCTGAAGCTGTTCCTAAGCATAACACTCACGACCTTGCGAAATCTGCTTTTGAGGTCATTTTAAAATAACATAAATTCAAGATTGTCTTAGAAAAATAGTTTTCTTACACTCATACTATGTTTCTTCTTTTGCAGTACTGTGATAGATATGCAGACTACGTTGGATTTCCTCACTTGGAGGAGTGGAGGAAAGAGCTCTGCCTTTCTGCACTGAGAAATTCCGAGAAAAATCTGGAAACTTACCGCGATTCTTACGAAGAAGACAACGAAATGCTTCAGATTGCTTATAACAGCCCTCACTTCACCCAACTTCTTGATTAGTTCTAAGCTGATCTGGGAATGAATGTTTATTAATGATCACTAATGTGAGAGCTTTCACTTTTATAACATTACTCTTTCAAGAAAATTCATGTCGATGTAAGAAAACAGAATCAACAGACAACAACGTTTCTTGCAGTAAGTAATAATGCTGGATTTGCCAAGTAACGTCTCAAATCTTCAAAAGACTGCATTTTTTGCCACGCAAGCTAACGTCTTAAGTCTTAACTTGGTACGTACTTCGTCGTCTGAAGCCTTCCTGCCTCTTCTTGATCTTTCCCCAGTCGTGTAGGACGCTCTGTTTCTTCCTCAAATCGTACGAAGAAGATAACTCGGTGCGTTTTCTTGCACCAGCAGCAGAATCTCTCCTCAGCAAGCCCATTTCTTTCGATCCTTCGATGTTATCTCGAGTCATATTTCTCGCAGCAACTCTCTTCGATTTGAGGGGTTGAGCGGCGGCGGCGCTCTGTGTCTCATTTCTTACAACGCGAAAAGGATATCGAGCTTTCCCCTTAAACAGCAGAACCTGATCATGGCACGCGTTGCCCTCTTCTCCCACAGAAGAAATTATTACATCAGCAAACCAAGAAAGAGGGTTGCTTGAGCTTTTCGAATCCTCGAAGATGACATCACCGACCGATTTCCTGGACTTTCGAGCAGATGAGAAGATTGAAAGTAAAGCCTCTGCAGCAGCAGTAGCGGCAACTTCTTGAACCTTCTTTCCTTCTCTTTGTGTCTCGAGACTGTTGTTATATGGGCTCAAAGGAACCTCCATTTCTTTCTCTCCATTCGCATTCAAGTCTGTGTAAGATTCGGACGGGAAATTAGGAGGCACGGAATTCAAATCAATGTCAAAGTCCAGGCGGGTTTTTACAACTGCAGCTTCTGATTTTGCCTCTTCTTTGGCTTGTCGATTTTCTTGAAAATTCCTCATAAGACTACAGCTCCCAGTCGAGCTCGATGCTAACGGCTCGGGCTCAGCCATTAAGGGCTCATTCAAGTCGATGAGAAACTTCGGAGAGAGCTTTTCTTCAGCTTTTGTCTGGACTTGAGACAAACATTGAGCAGATTTCGGTGTCTGCGGCTGTAAATCTCTCATGAATATCTGCCTCATTGTGATATCATCCATCAACTCCCTTTGCCTTGTGTATAATCTATGTAGTTCTTGGACCTAAGTTAGAACAACACATAGATAGCGTTAAAGTTAACATACAATATGACAGACTCACAAAATTTGAAGAGTTCGGGCAATAGATTAATATACCTGACAGCGAAATGTTTCGTCCTGGTAATGAATTATTCGCCGTACGGTCTCCTTATCGTAACTTAAATACTGGTGAAGAGGAATATTATGATGGGCAAACGTATTGTAGCCTCTTTGATCCATGAAGCTACTAATCTTCCCAGCAAAAGTATGCTGAGAAAAGTTATGTGAGGCCTTATCCCTATCATGGAAATACGATGGAAGTTGACTGGTATACTGCATGGCGATGCCTTTTCTCACTCGATAATAGACGAAATTCAAACTATTCGGAGACGAGCAATCTGTCGCAATGTAACAAACATAAAATCAAACTCTGAAAGATTTAGTGCCACCATAGGTAGAACAAAAAAGGCACTAATGCAGAGAATGTAAGAGACATTCAAGAATGGATGCATTTCCAATCATAGCAGAACAAGGAAAGAAGAACTAAACTCTATGAGTTGGATGACATACTATCCAGGAAAAATAGTTGTATACCCACCCAGCAAAGAAATAGACTATTCTCATTTTCAGTCAACTAAAAACTATTAAATAAACATAGAAAAGATAATCTGAGATTCTCTTGTTGACTTTAACAGCGAAGACCATCCAATGACTACCACAATGCGGGGGATACATCACACATCGCATCCCACGAAAAACAGAGAACAGAAAGGATTCACAATGAATAACCAACCACAGATTGTGAACACAGATCAGAGAGATCACAATCAGCAGAAGTGGGCAAAGAAGGAGCGAAACCCAAGAGAAGGGAAATCCACAACGAACACACACACAAAACAAACACCCTCAGATAACGACTGTATGAAATATAGAACAAAAGAAACAACATCAACCGAAGGACGAGATACTGGCTCAAAATCGCTGCTTGTGAAGAAAAATCTCGAAAAGGAATGATCTTTTCTTACCCCACTAAAAGAGGAGACCCATAGAAAAGGAGAGATGAAACTAGCTGGGAGACGGAAAGAAAAGTTCATCAGGCATTTTTGAGGAAGGCAGAAAGTGACATTCGAGAGATTTTTCAGTGCATCGGTAAAGAAAATATAAGAAAAGGAAGGAGGAGAGAAGATAAAAAGAAAAAAAAAGGCGTGAAATGAGGAGCAAAGCAAGAGGGGGGTCTTGAATTTGTCAGCAAGCAAAGGCCTACAGAGAACGTAGAAATGCTAGAAATGCTATTTGTGTGTTAGTGCTTTGGGATCTGGTGGGCCCACAAACTCGCAAGTACAGACACATCTTTTGGAATTATATACATACGTATCTATATGTGTATATTCTATGTAAATCTGATCTGAAGATATTTATTACCCGTTTGAAAGTTTTGTTTTTTTATTACCGTTTATCTGGCTCAACAATTGCCAAGAATTTACAGTGTAAGAATCAACCTCAGAACAAAAAAAAAAAACAGAGCTAATCTCTATACATGAATCAACACTTAACTCAACAACTAGTAATCAAATCAAAACTGCAAGAAATCTTGAGAAGCACAGCCAAAACCTCCTTCATGTTAGGCCTCAAATGAGGGCTCTCATTCGTACACCATAACCCGACCCGAAGAAGCTCCAGCATCTTATCCGAACCATCGCCCAAACCCGAAACCAGCAACGCCACGGGTGCCCCGACCCGCTTATCGCCCACGACCCTTTTAGCCCATTCGACGAGGCACTCCTCCCCACCGTCCACCGCCCTCCTCCCCGTGGCCAACTCCATCGCCAGAACGCCGTAGCTGTAAACATCCCCTTTCGTCGTGGCCTGCCACGTCTGTCCGTACTCCGGCGCAACGTAACCCACCGTCCCGGCCACCATCGTGCTGACGTGGCTGCCGCCGGCTTCGACTATCCGGGAAAGTCCGAAGTCGGTGACTCGAGCTTTTCCATTTCTGTCCAAAAGAACGTTGCTCGCCTTTACATCTCTGTGAACTATGGTCTGAGAGCATTCGTGGTGGAGATAAACCAAGGCTCGAGCCACGTCTACGGCTACCTCCATCCGCCGCCGCCAGCTCAGCCTTATCCGATCGGCGACGAGGTCCTCCAAGCTGCCGCCCTCCATGTACTCGTACACGAGCAGCTTCTCCGAGCCGTTCAAGCACCACCCGTACAGCTGTACAAGGTTAGGATGGGGCCAGTTTTTGCCGGCGGCGGCGTCTGATTTCTTACCACTGCTGCTGCTGCTGCTCAAAACTTCCATCTCCGCCAAGAACTCTCTCTCCCCTTCCAATCCTTCGGTCTGAAGCTTCTTGACGGCGACTTCCCTGCCGTCGGGCAAAGTGCCTCTGTAGACCAAGCCCGAACCTCCACGGCCAACGATTCTGTCGTCGGAGAAGCTCATCGTCGCCTTCAGTATGTCTGAGTGAGTAAACGCCGTATTGTCCAAGCGAATCACTTTCACAGCTCCTTTACTGGAGGCCAACAACCACGGCGATGACCCGCCTGAACTCGACCCTAATTCTGAATCTTCGAAGCGATGTTCTTCGAGCAGATAACCCTTGGTTTTCTCTGGGCTCTTCATAAAGATGAATATCAGCAACGTGAAGAGGCCAAGGACTAACAAGGTAAGCATCACAGCCACGACAGCCAAAAAAGGGCCTGTGTCTTTCCCCTTCTTGTTTGTTATGCTTCCATCGCCAGTCTCATACTCCGAGGATGAGTCGCTGATAAAAGGGGGGAGGTGGAGAAGTGGGTCCCCCACGAAAGACCACTTGTCGAACGTCGCCAGCTGTCCCGTCCCGGGTATTACGCCGGCGATGTGAGGATTGTAAGATACGTTGAACTTGCTTAGGTCATACAGGTTGTTCAAGCTACTTGGAAACAGTCCCGAGAAGTTGTTGTAAGAAAGATCAAGATTCTGCAGACACTTCATGTCTCCGATCGAAGTAGGGATTTCGCCGGCGAGCTTGTTTCTCGTAACGTTGAGGACCACCAAAGGCAGCGTGCCTATCTCGGTAGGGATTTCCCCAGAAAAAGAATTATCTCCGAGGTGAAACATGCTGAAATTTATCATCTTTCCGATCCCAATGGGTAATTCGCCCGACAATTTGTTACCGCTGAGCTGTAGATATCCCGATATCTGCATCGTCCTGACTTTAGAGCCCGGCGAACAAACAGGGAACAAACCGTACCCTTTAAGCAGCTTATCCCAGAGATTCCTGCAGCTTTTCCTCGATAGCAGATTGTACACGAAGCTGAACGGTGGATAATCCGCCGGAATCCACCTCATCATGGCCAGGCACTCGCCGGAGCCAGGCGGGATTTTATCGTTCTGCCTATTCTGCATAAAAGTAGGCCCTACGTTCGAGCCTATGCTCGTTAGCTCCTTAGGTATGGGACCGTAGAGCTGATTGTTAGCCATGTTGAGCCATAATAAGCTGCTGCAGTTTCCCAACTCAGGCGGGATTTCGCCCGTCAGAGAATTATTGGCGAGCATTAGCCATAAGAGCGACGTTAAGTTGCCTAGGCTTGAAGGGATCGAACCGTTTAGGCCATTGAAGGAGAGGTCAAGAGCTTGGAGACCTCTGAGGTTACCGTACTCAGATGGTATCTCTCCACTGAATCGATTGTAGGCCAAAACCAAGAATCTCAAGCTTCCCATTCGAGAGATTCGAATTGGCAATGGCCCCGAGAAATCGTTGTAGCTCAAATCCAGCCTGGAAATGTTTGGCAGGTCGAGAATTCCCGAGGATTCGATCCCTCCAGTGTAGTTGTTCTTGTGAAGCAGAAGGAATCTAACCTGAGTTAACTTGCCGAATATTTCCTGTATGTCTCCTCCGAAACCGTTTCTGCTCAAATCAAGAAACATTAGGCTGGTTAGGTTCGTCAGCGTCTGAGGAATCTCTCTCGAAAATCTGTTATTTCCCAGGTAAAGCGCTCTAATGTTGGGCAGATGTCCAATCTCTTTAGGGATCAGCCCGACGAACTGATTGCCCCATAAGCTCAACACCTCGAGATTCTTGCAGTTCGATATGTCGCCGGGGAATGGCCCAAAGAACTCATTTTCAGACAAGTCTAAGCTCTTCAAGCTGCAGTTTTCGGTGAATGTTCTTGGCGGGACTGTGCCTGAGAAGTTGTTTCCCGAGAGAGAAAGCTCGACTATTCGATCGAGCCCAGGCCATAGATCGCCTTTCAACTTGTTCTCACTGAGGTCGACAAACCTCAGATTCGGACAGTTCTTGAGTATGTCCCCTACTTCGCCTGTTATAAAATTGTTCGAAATGTTAGCAACCACCAAGTTATTGCAGTTTCCTGGGAAGACAAGGCTGACATCAACTTTGATTCTGTTGAGGGACAGATCAAGAACTTCCAAGTTTCCAAGACTTGTGAAGTTCAACTCATCGGTGATTATGTTGTGCGACAGGTTCAAGAATCTCAGGCTCAAACTGCTACCTAAATCTTCGTGTATATTCCCTCCTATCGTATTTCCAGACAAATCGAGGCTAGACAAGGCTGTCAAGGCAGAGAAATTGTAGAAAATGTTCCCCGTTATGCCACAGCTCGAAAGATCGATCTCTGTTACACGATTAGTGAAGTTATCGCACGTAATTCCCGCCCAGTTGCATGGAGATCGATGGTTTTCGTTCCATGAGATGTACTTAAACTGATTGACTCTTACAGGGTTTTGATCTTCGAGGAAGTTCTTGAGCTGAAGCAGAACTTGCTTGTCTGTTTCAATGGAGTTCCCAGTTACAAGCTTTGCTGTTCGGACATGTTCAAGAAAAAGAATAAATTAGTAAAATCAATGAAATTCAAGTCCACTTTCTTTCTTCTGTAACGAACAACAAGTCAACCCAACAGGGATCATCCTCGGAAAACACACAAAAACATGCATAAATGCATACTAATAGGAACGAATATCAATGAATAAATTAATTATATAGCCATAAAATCAAGAAAAAGGGTCATAGAGAGAGCAGTTGATTACCTGAGATAACGATGAATAAAGTGAAGAAAGCGACGAGAATCTTAACATGATCAGCAGCATCTTCTTCAGACATGATGGCACTAACAGCTTTGCTCTATCTTCAATTCTTATGGCTGTTTATGCTTCTATCACTACTTCGCATGGTTTACATACAAGAAGACGAAAAAAAATGTCGAGAATTCAGATAATGTAAGGAGATGAAGATGATGATATGCTATGTTCAAGAGTGGCCTGAAGTTGTTTATATTGAATTGAATAAAAAAAGCCTGCAGTTTGGACAAAAGCTAAAAACTTCGAACAGATGCACGAACGCTCAAATATTCTAAGATTATTTCTGGTGTATCGAATAATAAATTGTGGGTGATTATAATAGTCGAATGATGTTTTGCTTCTTGTTCTGTATATCTGGTGTGAGGAAGAAGAGGAAAAAAAAAAAGCTATTGCAAGGCCGGACAAATCAAAGCCGCCCAAGTTTACCATTTATTGTTTTTCAATGTTTCTCACTACCTAAAAAGGTTGATCAAACTTTGAAAAAAATAATATATGTATAATATGTTGATAATTTTATATAGGAGTAAATTTTAACGTAGTGCATATGGTCTTTATATCATTTGACACAAGGACTCGACTCGATGTATTTTAGTGAAGGAACATATACATTTATTTTTGTAGAAATCTAATCATGTTTTGTTATTATTGTTTACTATTCAATGGTCAAACAAGAACTTGGGTCAAATTTCTCAACAAACGCATGCGAGATTTGCTACGAATGTAGTATATGAGGAATTAATATATAGCAAAAAAAAAAGACTTTGAATTTTCTAATATGGATATATAATATACATCATATCTGTGTAGAAGACATTTCCACATGAAATTCCCTTCACGTGTATGAAAATATGGCTAAATGAGTTCACAAGACCCTAATTCTCAGTCAATAAAACGCGTCTGACCAATTTAGGTCTTTAGTTGATTAATTAAATTCATAACAAAAATTTTATGTGCTATCAATATCTACTGAATACAATTAAAATTTCAATTTTTACTAATGTTTTTTTTTTGTTTTAAGAAAATTCAAATGCCTAATAAAAATATAGTATATTTTTATTATTCCCAGCTTTTGAAATGAATAAGCTATTTCTACAATTATAGCCCTAAAGGAAATAAGGGAAAAGGTAGAGAATCTAAACGAGTGATTGAAACATATTACATATAAGTTTTATAATATTCCTTCACGATAGTATTTTTAAAGAAATATGACGTTAGAATCTTAATATGAACGAGCTGAAAGAACGAGTAGGTTATTCTCTACTCTTCGGACGTTTCCTTAAGTTATAAAGCAGAACAGATATGATTAATGATTATACGAAAAAATCGAAAAAGAAAAATATATAGATTTTTTCATAAACTAAAATGAATATATAAACAGATGCTGTATCCATTTGAATCAAAACAAACACTCATTGCATTCTACACGTTTGCTCCTCTGCCTTCATGAAAACAAGAGCTCGTTTCATCCTCTGCATCAAATATAAGCATTAAAATGCACGAAACAGAGAAAAAGGATGTAATAATGCAAAGCCAAGAATCATTGAATTACCTCTTTGGTATCTCTAATCCGAAGAAGATCTAACCTTTCAGATGGTCTCCGATTTGTCAAAGTGCATAGCTGCGATAAGAAAACAATATACATTGTTATGTAAGCTACGAGCCGACGCCGATATGTTTTTCGTGTAAAAAAAAGAGCAAAAAAAATACCCAAAAGCTGAAGCGTTCGGGATCATTCGTCGAGGGCATTAATCCTTCAGCTTTGAACAGTTCTGAGAGCCTTATCCTATCTGCAGAGCAACAATCCCTTCGATCGTTCGTTTAAAAAGAACGAAACAAAATCGATAAAAAAAGAAGGTTGAAGTTGAAGCGTGAACAGAGTATAGTATGGTTGATAGTAGTTATATACCTCCTTGTGCTGCTTCTTGTGCGTTCTGTAGCCATTGTCGTGCGAATTGTGAAGCTTTACGTGTCATTTCCAGCAACTGTTAAGCATTAACACAGATATTTACTTACACCAATGCTTAGTAACAGCAGAAAAACAGTCGGTCACTCAAAAGACTTGCACAGTGATTACGTGCGTACCAATGTAGTAACTTACGTCTTTTCTTTCTGCGGTTCCCTCTGATGGAAGATTATCTTGCACCCATTGAACCTCAGCTACGCGATAGCTTCACATGTGGTAGCGCAAAGTTAAATAACAGTTGGTTTATGATATTCATTTTAGAGAAATATTCAAATATCTAGCTAGCGTCTAGTAGCGCAGCGTTTACTAACCCATCTTGAACCCAGTTATGAATAATTCGACATCTCCGGCGACTTTCAACCTGCATTTGATGATGGATTCTTTAGGAGGAGAAAAAGGAGAAGAAAGAAAAGGAATTGATGATCCACCCATGGAAGAGAGTTGGATTCAAGCCAAATGATTGTTAACCTCAAGGAAGAAACGACCATCTGGGAGCGGCTCGCAACTGCATTAACAATGATGTAATAACCATACCATAAACCAGTGCACGCGTAATTCTTGTCACAATAGATAGATTTCTGTAAGAAATAACCTACTCAGTAATCTCCACTTCACATGCATAATCTGCCACAGAATCTGTAGATGAACCAATTACAGCCTATAGAAAGGTCCAAAGACGCACAAATATGCTTGTCAACTTATTATGCGAAGGAATAAGTCATTGAGAAAACAATGAGCGTAGATATTCAGATACCATTCCCATGCGACGATTTCCCTCCATTATCCTCCGGACCTTTTCCGAAAGAGATAATAAAAGCCAGAAAATAGATGAGTGAGTTAACTATGTTTGTAAATATCAAATAAATAATTGTAACGAGGTAAAGAATGCCTCACCATAAGTCTGTAACGAGGCTCAAAGATGTTTAGCTGTAGCTTCTGGCATGGTAAGATTATATCCATGACGAAAAGCGGTAGCAAATCAGCATCAAACTTTGTTACGCTGTCATTCTCAGATTTCCTCTCAGCATACTCCTCAGGGAAATTCTTTTGTATTATGTTGTTCAGAGTGACACTGCAAAACAGCCAATCAACTTGAGTTAGCAACGAAATACAATAAAACTGACAAGTTCGCCACTAACCTGATAGAACATGTTCTTGGACTAATGAATAGAACTGTGCGACACAATGGGCATCTGTTGCCTAAAATTATACAGCCAAGCTCAAGGTAAGAAAAAAATGTTAAGCAAAGATGACCATAAACTCTATATGCTCAAGTAATGGAAGAAAAGGATCGAACCTCTGTCCATAGACTGAAACAGGCATGAACGACAGAATGAATGTCCACAAGGAGTTGTAATAGGTTCATAAAGTAACTTCAAACAAAGGGTGCAGTCATAATCATCAGTACGTTGAGGTGTTACAGAGCTCCTTCTCGTCAACGTATTGGGTATTGATCTCTCCAAGTTCAGCAGAGGATGGCTGCGATAGAAAATACTCTCTCATGTTAGGAGATAAAACTTAAAAGGGTATAGTAAAGTCTCAATATCAAGTATTTCAGAATCAGAACAGACTTCATGGAAAAATGTCCCTATTCTGCTTTACCTTTGAGGATCAATCTTTAGGCCTGAGCATATAACGTCCCGAGCTATTTCATAATTTTCCAACTGCAAACAAAACAGAGCATCACATTCGTCAACGTCGCTCTCCAAGCATAACTGAGCATCCATGTTCTGTTTGAGCAACCAATGAATAAATAGACACTTACAAGGATAAGTGCATTTGCTTGAAGAATGTAGGATCTCACTGAATTACTCTGGAGACTCATAACCTTCTCAGCATCCTTAAGACCAAGCTAAAGGCATACACAAATATTGAATAATCACACTCCATATATATGTAGAGGCTATGAACATGGTCATGGAGAATGATCATAAATATACCCCAGCATGAGTTGTAGGATCCAACCCACTCAATGGCCTGTACTCTGAAGCAGATGGAGACCTTTGTATTAGGAAATGGCTGATCCTATCGAGTTTTAAAGGTAGCACAACAAATATTTTACCATCGGTACTTAACATCGTGAACTGACACTTGAAATGTAAAACACAGCTTAACTGAAAACAAAAGATCACATTGAAGGAATTACCTACCGTAGATATGCAGAGCATCTGTTACTGAGAATTACTGGATCATTTGGTTTAATGTTATTGGCTCTTGAATAAAAATCAATGGCCTGGGAAAAATTAAAATCCAAAACCAATTAGCAAACATAAAAAGGATTAATCTTACTCCAAAGAGTATCTAGTGAGGAACAGATTGCCACAAGAATTTGATACATCACAATCACAACCCAAAACCCAATCAAGAATACTAACTTAAGAACAAAATCTGTAGCGACATGCTTGCCATCCCTTCAAGAAAAGGATTAAAAACAAAAGCAGGAATCTTGGGAAATCCATCTAATACCAAGTACTTGCTAAAAGGGAAAACATAAGAGAAACAAAAACCAAAATTAAGAATGGACAAAGTAATATATAAACCTGATCTAATCGACCGTCGCGAAACGCCTTGTTCCCCCTTTGTATGAGGTCGTTCAGATAACTGTATCGCTCCCGCGACAACGATGACGGCGACGATTCTTGCCCACCACCCTAGTCATCACCCAAGAATGCCCAGTCAGATATATAAATTAACCGCACGCAATCATGCTCACACCGTAAAGTTACTCAGATCATCCGATAACGCATCAACATCCATCCAACAATAAACCAAACTGAATAAAACAGATGATATACCCATTCAAAGTCTTGGACATCGTCAATCCCTTGTAACTGAAACCCAGCTCCAGAAAGATTCGACATTCCGATGAGGCACGGAAAATAAAAATAAAAATCAAGCGAACAATTGAATCGGAGAACGCGAAGAGAACGAGCCGATTATAGCTGACGATTTGTTATATAAACTGGTTAAATTAACGTTGCCGCAGCTGAATGCTACTGCTAAACGATGCTGTGGTGCCTTCGTGTTCTTCCCATAGTCCTTCGTTGTACACTTGGACACCACTCGTTTACGTGTTCCTCTTTCACAACCCTTCCCTTTTCTTTTTCCTTTACCTTTTTTTTTTTCCTTTTTCCTCTCTATCTCTAAACCGCAGCCATGTATTTTTGTGCAGTCAGAGTCAACTCCACCATTCTATCATTGAAGTATTATTTATTTTACCAACATAGTTTACATAATTCATTAGCTTTGTGAAATTTACAGTATGGTACTAGTACATTTTTTACGACTTAATATGGTATACGGTTTATATATGGATTAAAGGTCGGAAATAGCTCAATTATATTACTTGATATGATATCGATTAACAAACTAACAAACAAGCAGAAGACAACAAAACCACAAAGATTCGAGTTTCTGTCTGGCCGAGTAAATGCGTATATCATACGATATCATAAAATCCTAACGACGAGGCGTATTATTATTTCTCACATGTCCAAATTAGTGGTACGCTTACGCCTTGTCAGCTTCATAGACGCCAAAAAACCTTCACTTCAATGGACTTACTCAACACTTCACTACTCTATTTGTCGAAGCATCAACTTTCGGCTACCTTTGTTTGCCGTATATATGTATGCATGTATATGTACTTGCGTCTTCTTACCCTTCTATCGGGCCGGGCCGGGCCGGGCCAACTTTCGAAAGCCCATTAGCTTGAAGGAACATCACTTCCCATTCATCGTTTTTTAAGGACAGTTTCGGTTAACTATAGGAGACAGAAAAACACAAGCTTTCATACACTTGAGAAAAACAGTAAATGTCTCAGCGGCTTCATGGCTTTGTCTCAGAGATCATACAGTTCAGTTTAATCCTTAAGATGTCTCATGATAAACGGAAGATAATAACAGTATTTGCGTATCTTCTCCCAAACCCTGGTAATAGAGTCTTCAGAAAACTCCCAAAAACGTCCAAAGCATCTGAATCTTTATACATGGAGGACTTTAGCCACTGCTAAGAATGACGTATGCAAACATTATTCAGCAGCCGATAGCAACCAACGAAGAAGGAGGGGCGTAATCCATCTTTTCTGTGCAAGAAAGCCGAGCTGCTGAGAGATCTCTTTGCAGTTTTCAAAATGTTAAAGAAGAAATAGTCGCACTCACCTGTAAAAAGTTGAGACATTTAGGAGCACAACGTAGCGCCGTCTTCATTCGATGGATCTTCCTCGTCGTACTCTTCCTCATCATCCTCGTCGTCCTCAGCCGAGGCTGGCTGCCCATTAAGGTCAACGTCTATCCCATTTACTTTCCTTACAAACTGGCCCCTCAAACGAGGCCTACGCTCAGCAAGCTTCTTACGGTTCACATACCTAATCTTCTTATCGAAGCATCTCTCCTTTCTCTTCTGCCTAAACTTAATCAAGGCAGCCTCTCTTCGATCGAGCTTATTGTTGCCCACAGACCCTTCGTTAGCGGTCGACGACGAATTCCCAAACGAAGGCCATGGATTTTGGGGCATAGGCATTTGGCCCGTTTGCAGACATAAACCGTACTGGTGGTAATAAGGGTACTGACCCATGTTGGGAATGTGTGGAATATGAGAGTACTGAGGCACTAAAGCTGAGTTTCTTCCATGCATAGGCATTTCGGAGAGGTTCTTCTGATACACAGACGAGGGGTTCATACTGATGTAATAAGGGTACGGTTGTGGTGTCTGAGTATAGCAGCCATCAACGCCATTTGAGGGGCGTTTAGTCGAACGTTTGTGGGCCTTTCGAGAAAATTCGTCAGATTCCCGAGAGATGTCGAGGGACATAGGAGGAGTAGAAGACCTCTCCATAGATAAAGAACGCTGCTGGGCAGAGTGGTTAATGCTTGGATTTTCACGTTCTTGAAAATTGTTCCTCGGCGGACAGTCAGCCTTATGACCGTTGTTAACCGCCAGAGATTTGTCTGTTTTAGACACGGTCGACTTGACGTATGTGAAAAAGGCCGAAGATCCGCCTATTTTCAGTTCTCTCTTCCTTGCGAATGGCGAAACTAATTCTGGAAAATTTTTCGAAGACCAAATTGGTTAGACTGAGAATGAATAAAGAAAAGGGAAATCAATCGATCACCTCTCTGTTGGTCGGTTTGTTTGGGATTCAAATGAGGCTCCTCGGGCGCACCATTGGCATTAATCTGATATTCAAACAAAGCAAATACACATTAGGAAAAAAAAAAACGATCGATGGCAGACTTTTTAGTTTCAACACTGAAGAACACCAAGATTATCTATCTGACCTCGAGAGGTTCTTGGCGTGTAGAAAGACATATATCAGGGTTAGCACTTTTCCTAGACTTATCGTCCGTATCATCAGAAAATAGTGTAGTGCTGTTAGTGTTCGCATCGCTCGGGTCTGAGACAACTGAATCGATGTCATAACTTACGATGTTCTTCTCCACCAGCCCGAGCTGTCAGCACAAAATTATCAGGTAAAAAATAGCAAAAAAGAAAAGCTCCCTTTTTTTTTCTGCAAGCAAGCATATGAAAGTCAAAGGGCACATACCATTCGCCTTCTTCTCCACATGTGAGTCCAAAGGTTCAACAGTTCGTTAGTACGTAAAGGCTTCACTAGATAATCAGCTGCTCCGAGTTTCAGGCACTTGACGACAAGAGAGACTTCGTCTTGAGCTGACATCACTGCCACCGTAAGAGAAATTTCATCGGTCAAATCAAGAAATATTTCGGCGGAAAATAAGTGCGCATTATAATTGCTTACTGATGACGGGAATTCGCCGCAAGCCTTTGTCCCTCATGATATATTTCAGCAGCTTGAGGCCTTTAGACATGGGAAGGTCCACTTCACAAAGTATTATATCAATGTCAGGACCTTCTGCGTTTAGGGCATCGATCACTTGTCTTGGCGACCTTACAGCAGTCACTGAAGGGAAGCAAAAGGCATTTAGATTGGAAGTAATCGATGATGAGATTCGACTATTCGACTAAATCGATAACTGTTACGAAGAACTGAAAAGAAAAACGATGTCTATGTAAGAAGTAGCACATCATTACCTTGGTAAGAACACTTGCACAGAAGGGAAAAAACCTCTTGACAACTTTTTGAATCATTGTCACATACCAAAATCCTCACTTTATTGCGATCGATAAACGCATCCCCGTTACTCTCCATCGCCGAGCAGTCGACAAAGATAACCCACGCCAATTCTATATTTACACCACCAAATTAGGGAATCGATTCCCCCAAATCGATCAAATACTATAAATACTCCATAGGTTCACACCCCAAAAAAGAACACAGAATTTAGCTCAACGACAGACAGTTAAGTTAACCCTACGATTCGCCGAAATATTTCCATCTTTCTTCGCCAAAGGTCATCCTAAAGCAAACCTCAGTTGCAAAACAAACGAAGCCGTTGTCTTCTCTCTACCTTATCCAAAACGACAACAGCAAACTTAACGGCCAATACCTTTTTCAGGTGCAAGGATTATGCATCCATGTATACGTGTGACCTTCTAAATTGCTTCTACGGAGAACAATGGAAAGGAAAGATGGTAACTTTTCAGCTGAAGAAAATATATGAAAAGTACAAAAAAGGCGACCAAGAATGTTACTTTAATATCGCTTTTCCACTTGGTAGTGGTGAAGTATTCAAAGCGAGGGTGACAACGTGGGAGTGCCAAAGCCGTTGGATTCGTAATCAACGGTGCCGATTGGATTCTTGAAAGGGTTGATGTGGGTAGGGTTGAAGAAAATCGTAGAGGATAGATGGTGGGTTAGAGATGGAGAGGTGCCCACGTCAGCTGAAAATCGATCGATCTCCGCGTAAATAGTAGCGCAGTAAGAGATAGATAGAATCAATCGACTCGATGATGAATCTATTACAGTCCCCTGTCCATTTCTCTTTGCGGGTCCATTTTTATCAAGGGTTCGATTCTTGTAATAACTTTCAACGAACGATGCTGCTATGAATAAAGAAGATAACTAAGAGAAAAAAAAAAAGACTAATCAATCCTGTCTTACGTGTAATGAAAAGTATCCTCCATTTTGTCCCGTTAAATAAAAATTGCACCTTTTTTCTTGGAAGCATTCCGATTTTGATTTGTTTCCGAATAAAGGGAAGAAAAAGTGCCAAGAAACGACTGTGAGATGAGATGGTAAATACATTTTGACTTCATTATTACCACACACTACTAATACAGGCACAACCATAAACAAATCATTAATTAACAGGGCAAAATTATACGTTGTTTGTTTGTTTGATAGAAAGATGGTGAACCTGTGTATACATGAAAAGGTTGTTTGACAGAAATGAGCACATACGTGTTCTTTTGGACAGCCTTTGTCTTTCACCATACAATAATTCGATATACCAAATACAACAACACAGCACAGACTCAGACCTTCATTTCTTGGTTGTTTGTTCTGCAGAGAAACAGATTAGCATGTAGTTGAGATTCATGCAATGACATAGTATGATTAGCTGTACAATCTCATAAGCTTCGGTGTAATTCACCTCGAGAATCACGATTGTTGGAGCCAAGTGAGCTTCGAGTGATTTCGTAAACCGAAAATTTTAAGCTGCGACTGTGTCGGCGATTGGCCTTTTGCTTGTTTTAATACCTTTGATAGCTGTAGATACGAAAACGAATCGAATGGGAAAAGAATTGGGATGTATCAAAGTGGATTCTTGAAATGCCTCAACATGTTGCTTTTAGTTTAAAAAACTTGCCTTCTGCATAATCTGGAGCCCCAAAAACAGCAGAACCAGCGACTAGTGCATTAGCTCCAGCTTCAATTACCTATAGATTGTTTTCGCAAATAAGCATTGAGAGAGAGAGAGAGAGAGAGAGAGAGAGAGAGAGAGAGAGAGAGAGAGAGAGAGAGAGAGAGATGATGATGATGAGACCTTATAAGCATTTTTTGGACCAACTCCACCATCTACCTCGATCCATGGATTCACTCCCTGCAAAGCAAAGCACAGTAAAATGTTGCCCAGATACAGTAAAGATATTCAATCTAAAACCTTCTCTGCGCACAATCTTCTCAAGTCGGAGATTTTCTTGACTTGGCTTTCTATGAAGCTTTGTCCACCGAAACCCGGATTAACAGACATAATTAGCACCAGGTCGACAACTGTTTATATAGAAAAAGAACAAAAGAAAAACACGTCAAATTCACCACATCAGAAATATTGATGGCAAGCGTATCTTCTTTTTTTGTTTGCTTCTACCACAATAAGTTTCTTACCGTCAAGAACATACTCAATGGCACTCAGCGGTGTCGCAGGGTTAAGGACAACCCCGGCTTTAGCACCCAAACCCTTAATCTGTTGAAATGCCAGCCAAATAGTGCTATAATTAACTTGAGCTTAACCTATTATCGAAACAAAATATGTTCAAGTTCCATTTGTCCGCAAATAGCTGCACAGTTTATTCAATCCTACTTGGTTCACAGTTCGGTGCAAATGGATGGTTGAAGATTGCTCGCAGTGAACGCTGACTATGTCCGCTCCAGCCTTTATAAAGTCAGGAACCCGCTGCTCAGGTTCAACAATCATCTGTCGCGGTTTACTAATGTTAGAAAGACTGCACCTTGAAAGCAGACAAAAACTGTCCCCAAACTATGATCTCATTTCATGGTACCAAATGCACATCCAACGGAAGATCTGTAACGGGGCGCAAAGCATCGACCACAAGGGGGCCAATTGTAATATTCGGGACGAAGCGACCATCCATGACATCGACGTGTATCCAATCACATCCTGCCAACTCAACTGCTTTGACCTAATGAATGAATCATAGAACAACTATGAACTTACTCACCATGGATAATATATCATGCGATAACATCGAATATAGGCCATTAAAGATGTACCTGCTCACCAAGTTTCGAGAAATTAGCAGAAAGAATAGATGGAGAGACTATGATGTCACTCTTCGAGAACTTATCGACCCGGGCAGTTGCCTTCACTACTGTAAGGGAATGTCTCCTGAATTTCAACAGTAAGTTGGAAGATTATCTAGAGAAATCGTGGTTAACCGATTGTACTAAATGATATGAGGTCAACAGCAAATTGGAAAATTTGCAAATTAAATTAGAAACAGCATTGAAAAAATCATGAATTTTGAAAAAGGCATAGGTCGAATACCTCGAATTGGTGGGCGAATCGGGGTTGAACACAGAAGGTCGCTGCCCTTTCAATCCACGACCAATTGACTGAACCAAAGATGACGAGCCCAAAGACGCAGATACCGACGATGATGCCATTTCTTGATTTATACCAAAGTCCTCGTTTTCCTCTCCTCGCTGACCAAATTACAAAACAATCAATCCCTGGAAAAAAAGGAGCTCTACAAATTCAGCTGCGTACTGCAGTTTTTTTTTTTTTTTTCCCAAATATCTGCTGTTGGGATTCTTGGACAAGTAACAAGCAAGAAATATACATATAAACGAAGGAAGAAAGCTCGCGGAAATTGAACATGTGGATGCCACGTGGCAGATTTGGTTTCTCTGTTCGTTCGCTCTATCTATCTGCAATGGTTGGCCATTCTCGACACAACATTCGACAGTTTCCCTCGTAATAATTTTACGATTTTCATGTAAGCAAAAGCAGAATATAGTATTGGGCCCAAAAGTCCAACTACGTATTAATGGGCCTTGAGTACATTGGGCCGCGAGACCCATTTCGCCGTTTCTTGACACGTGGCAGGAGGTTATTGTTGGACAAATTCCGTGTCCGTTGAGAAACAAAACCACAGTGATGACGTCAGCGAGTAACCTGAACCTCGTGTTGCTGCCAGGATTCTATCCAATCGCGTGGACCCCACTTGCTTACGTGTTAGCCGTTAGATGATACCTAACCTTTTTTCTGCCGCAAATTACGAAGTTGCCCCTCGTTTTAGGGACGCCAGGAGCCAATTAAATCAGACTTTAAGTTGGGACATGTGATTGGTGGTTTATTGTCCAATGAAAAGACATACTAAGAATCATGGGAACTTTTAGAGGTTTGTCCGATTTTCAATAATTCCATGTAAAGACATACCAAGAACTCTTATCCGTTTTCCATAGATATCCAGGAGAGTCTGATGGTCTATCACATCACATTAGGATATATATCGATTATATCATATGAAATGTGAGGGGTGACGATTAACTGCTATTTTAGTCCGTAAAATATTTACAATTTATCCCTCTATTTCTCATTTTATTTATTAAATAATTATCATATTTAACCCATCAATTTTAGTTATTATACTTATATTTAGGGGTGCTAAACAGGTCGGATTGGGTCATATTCGGGTTCAACCGTTTAATACGAGTTGAAAACCTCAATCCTGACCTGACCCGTTTACCTAAACATGTTGAAAACTCAAACCAACCTGCTTTAACCCTAACCCAACCCGTCAACCGTTTAAAATTAAAAAGAAAATGACAAAATCGACAGAATTACAATCCAAAGGAAACAAAAAAGAAGAAATAATGCAATCGTCTTTCTAATAACATCATCATAATTAAGAAACAATTAAAGTTCCAAATAATGAAAGTCTCCGTAGTTAACTACCAAGCAAATTATTTCATGTTCATCAATTATTAACCGAAGCCGATGATAATTGACTCCAATTCTCAACATACTCTCTTCCATTTGATCTCCCATCCTTATGTTCATGACATCTTCGCAGAATTCATCGAGCATAAGAATAGGATCCATTTTTGCTACAAAAATCAAATGAGCTCAAATGATTATGTAGGGAATATGCGAAAACATAAACTAAAAATCAAGAAAAAAAATACAAAATTTGTGTTTGGGATGCGAGTTGGACCTGAGATCATCTGTGAGCGTGAGAGTGGATGGGAACTAGAGTTAAGTAGAAATTTTCTTATTTATTTTATTTATATTAATAATATTTAATAATATATATTATTCGGGTTAAATGGTTGATAAGCGGGTTGATTTCGGGTTGAAAGTCCGAACCCTAACCTGACCCACTTAATAGTTGGGTTTGGTTCGCGTTTACCCATTTATGTAAACAGGTCGAAAATGCTAACTTGAACCTGCTATTTTCGGGTGCGGTTTGGGTCGGGTTGGCGGGTCGGGTCGATTTTTAACAGCCCTGCTTATACTCTACTCACCATTTTCCTTTTATATATATAAAAAATTATGTTAATCTGCTAAACATAAATTATAAAGTTCAAAATTAAAATTAAAACAATAATGGACTAGCTTTTCTTTTACCTCCAATTAGATATTTTTTTTCAAAATAAAATATATAAATATTAAATCCCAGAGAACAATAAATGTAGTATACGCCATCTATCAAACAATTACACACACCATATCCCAAATGCTCTAAAACCACATGCCATATTCACATTCTCCACAAATTTATCTAGTTGCTCTATAGTTTCTATCTATTATTATTATCCCTAATCTCACCAATAATAGTAACAATAATAATAACAACAATAATATAATTAGTAATTCCAAATGCTATCCATATCAAGCGAACTCCCCTGTTCTTCGAAGGGCTTCTTTCCCACATCAAGATTCGAAACAACGCCTGAAGAATTCTCACCACTGACGACTGTATTGTTCCAATGAGAACCATTCGTCGTCTCTCTCTCTACTTCTGTCAAGCACTGATTATAGTTCCCAACGAAGCTCCTCAAAATGGCAGAGGAATCACGGAGAGAAACAGAGCACGGAAGCTGAAGCAATCCCTGTATCTCAGAGCTGTTGAGCTCAGTCCAAGGGAACGAATCTAAGGCAGCACTAGGTGGAGAAGCAGCAATCATTGGGTTGTAGTTGATATGATCTCCGCCGTTGATTGAATAATCTGTCTGGAACTTTGAAGGGCTCGCAACGAAATTGCTGGAGAAGCAGGGCACGTGGCTTGATGAAGGATCCATTAATGGCGGAAGCAGAGGAGATTTATTGATCAGCTCGTTAGTTCTCGTGAGCCCTGATATGGGAACCTTCTTCCCACCATTTGTCTTGTGAAAAACTCTGCTGATCACCCAATCATTCTACAAAAGCAGCCCATGAAAGAAAAAGGACAAAACAAGTTAGACGAACATAGGATTGGAAATCAAAACAGGGGAAGAAGCACTGCAATTCCTGAACAAAACTGAGGTACCTTGGCAGACATGGAGAGGCTTCGAGCAGATATCTTTCCCTCTAACCTATATTCATGAGAAACCCAATTGGTCTTTTGACCATTCGGCGCTCTTCCTTTGTAGAAGACAAGCGTCTTCTTCATTCCAACGAGCGTTCTACCTCGGAAGATCTCTTTATCCTTACCAGTCGCTTTCCAATAGCCAGATGGAGTTGCCCTGTTCGTCCTCAGCCCAGTTGGGTATTTCTTGTCTTTATTACAGAAGAAATACCACTCCTTCTCTCCAATCTTAGCTCTCCCTGTCGTAAAATTCAGAGCGAATTCAAGACACAGCAGCTGTAATAAACATAAACAGACGCGCTTCTTTCTTGTCATATTTTTTTCTTACATGGCAAGTCCCAAGGCTCGACCTTGTTCATATCCACCTCCCCAATAGCTATGGCGGTGAAATTGCTGTCAAGAACTTTCTCAGACAAGTATTGAGTGATCAGTTCTTCGTCTGTGGGGTGGAATCGAAACCCAGGCGGCAACTCGATTCCATCTTCTTCGTGTCTGAAAACCCCTTCCATTTTTCTTTTCTGCAGAGTTAAAATCTAATCAAGTGAACTTCAGAAAGATTCAACCTCTGTGGGCTGTCAAGATGAATGAAAAGGTGCAGTTTTTATAAAGAGTTCAGAAAGTGGAAGGCAAGAAGATAGAAGAAGGCCCATTATATAGTTGGGAGACGTATGTAAGAAACGTGAGGTTTAAGCGATCTCTTTAAGAGCATATAGAGTTAGTTCCTTCTTTGTTTTTGTGTTTGGCTCTTTCTATGTTTTGTTGTGTGCTTGAAACAAACCCTTCGACAACTTTCTTGAGAATTGACCAAACAAAGCTCGCCACCTCTCCTCAAACTTTGAAAACGACCATTATGCCTCGACGACGACCGTTAAACACTTTCACACTACAAAAGTCGTTGTTTCTGGTTGTGCAGATTTACTTGTTTTGGATATTTAATTTAGTTATTCTTAGGTGAATATGGTTTTCTTTTTTCTTTTTTAAATTTTGAATAGATAGTCGTAGCTTGACCAATTAGTTACGTACATTAATTCTACCGTGTGCAATAGTTCCCTTTGTAGGCAACAAAAATACTCTTTTTACCATAAGGAATGGAATTTACTTTGTTGTATTTGTATCTCTTAAACCATCTCCAATTGGAAACGCGTTCTCAAAATCAAACTCATTGTCAAACTCAAAATGCAGTAATTCACTCAAAACAACAAAGCAATACTCAAACTCAAAATATCGTTATTGTAATATTCTCTTCTACCCGATTTTAAAATTTCCCATGACATTTACAACTTTACAAATTAGACCACACTATTATTTTAACTCGATTGAAAAAACTTAATAAACACAATATTCTTTCATATAAAAACGTAGAAAAAAATAATTATTAATATCATGAACCCTTTTATATATTTTTTATTTTTATATGGATAATTTAATAATTAAAATAATAAAATGATATATATTGTAATTTTTAAAATATCATATGTATTTTTTGAGATATCTCATTTCCAAACGCATCTATGCGTTTAAACCATGAGATAAAGATGGAAACGCATTTTGAGTTTGCGTTTGGTGTACGGTTGGAGAACTTTAGTATAAATTTTGTAATTTTGGTGCGGAAAAATAGCCATCCACAAATAGTCTTTTAAAAACCATACTATACTACACAACCACTATTTTATCATGCTTTTATTTTATCATGGTATAGACACGTGTTTAATCTCTCTTCGTCTTTATTATCATAAAATAACAAAGCCTAATATCAATCCAAAACTAACCGTGGTTTGCGTCGTAACCCAAGGGTTGACTCACTAATAAAAAGGATTAAGACGAGTTTAAGTAGGGACGGTTTCTTTTTAGCCGGCATGCAAAGGAAGAAACCGACAGTCCACGTGTCACCTCCTCATTGGCGAAGAACCCTAAAACTGCGGCGAGAGATTAGCATTGGTAGGTTTTAGAATCGAGCAATGGTCATTGGTCATCTTGCTTGAATTCTTCCTTGTGTAAATATAATGCTATTCGTTCGGACATTTGACACCTCTCAAAAAGGTGACGGCTTTTCACTTATTTTATTGGCCGAGATACGAAATGATTGAGAAATATTATATCATTGATTAAGTGATAATGAGAGTCGTGGGGTGAAGACAAAAAATTGAATTCTCCGTGCAAGTGTTATTCTATACGTGGCTAGCTTTAATTGTGTTGTATTTAGACGCTAGATTTTTTATATAATCTTCCGTCGCTAATTGAAATCTTTACGCCATCTCTGCCCGTAATTCCTTCTAAATTTCGGTTGCCCGTAATTCTTACCAAAATTTGATTTTCAACACAAAATGCTTGTGTTCATTTTATTTTAGTTCGAGCGTTTATGATTCGTTCTTTGCCTTTTTATTACATAATTGTCTTGCACTGCATTAACCTTACATTAATCTTTAGTATACATCATAGCAAATCAGATCACAGATGATCCCACCCAAAATTTGGTTTTTATTCCATTTCTTGACCAGTTTATCTAAATCAAATCTTGAGCATTAAATATGGAATTGAACATAATATTATGGCGCTTCTTCAACTGCCCCAATGATGTAAGTAATAGCTCAGTTGGGGCTTTAATAGTACAGAGACTCAATTAGTTTGATCAGAGGATATGTTGTAATAATACATAGATCTTTTTTTTACAAGGCAATCTTCTTAAGAATCTTTCTTGTCTTTCTTTTCCTTCCATTCCTCAATCTCTGCATCAATCTTAGCTTGCACTCGATCGTGAAATCCCGGGTACGGTTCGTACCCGAAAGCAGACTGAAGTACCTGCAAAAAAAAATGCAAATATATATCATACAAAAGATTTCGTTCTAGCATCATCGTATCGTAAGTTGAGATATGTGATTTGAGGAACAAATCGCAGTTATTTGCACCTCGAGAAGTACGAAGAAAGGCGCCATAAGGAACGCTTGTGCAAGGTTGTCCAAAAGTGCAGGCGCTCGTTTCTGCAAAAATCGATTAGAGTATTGTATTGAGTGTGTGTTTCTGCGTGTGTTTATAGGTAATAATAACAAGCTAGAGTTTATGAACACACCTCAAACACGCCATGGCCGATGAATTGAAAGGTCCAGCAAAGTATTTGAGATGCCAGGACAACCTGGTAAAAGAATGCGACAAAAAATGTAAGAAATGATCAGAAAAAGTATGTAATGTCTCGACCGTAATTGCCCATTGAGATGATAATTGCGTTGCCACTGCAATTCTTGTCGCATGTATCACAGCAGTAGATACAAATATTGCAAGAAATGTCGATCAAGAAAAAGACAACTATATTGCAAAGTTCATCCTAGCGAATTAGGCCGGAAAACAGAATCCTCTACCAATCACGAATTAGAAAAAAATCAATCAAAACAACCGTTCGATTATTTCTCAGACAATCAACGGCAAGGCACATAAGGTAGTGCTCCTAATTTCACATCTCATTTACGGAGTTACTAAAGATTATTAGTGAATTTCGAAAACAGCGTGGGAATCCAAGGGGGTGAACCACTCTGCCCTCAGTTGAAAAATTGTCTAAGGGAATAATAAAGTATGCTATTTAACCAGACATATCCATATAGCAGAGCAGCACAGCAATGGATATAAGGTAAGAATAAAACACTGTTCTCTCTAGTCTATTGGTAAGAACAGAAAAGACAATGTGTATGCTCATTTATCAGACAAGGTAAGGATCAAACAGCCTTAATCGGTACTCTAAACGGACAAAAAAAACTACCTTCCAAGCTAAAGAGAACCCAAGCCTATGAGCAAGAGCACTGCTACCAACCCAGCAAACCATGAACAAGAAAGCTCCTAAAGATCCAGCCTTTTTATCCAAACTTATGTAATAGAAAGCATAAACCACGGCAAACAAGAACCCAAAGTTAAGCACCAAGAACTTTTGATCCCAAAGCTCAAGAGGGCCGTGGCCGATCAAAGGAGGGGTGAAGTATAATAGCACCATAGCCGTGAACGCAATCGGCCATACGAAGATCGTATGAATGAATATGTTGATAGGGTTGTGGTGATATGATCCGTAGAAAGCAAATTGCTCTTCCAAATCGAATAACCCCATCTTTCTTTTTCTTTTTTTTTACCCCTCTCTCTGAAATAGGATTTTTCTGAGGATTAGGCTTAGCTTATCCAAATGGTGTTTGGTTTAGATAAAAATTTGTCTTTTCTTGTACGTATAAACACAGGCCCCAATAATTTTAGGTGGAAAAGTGCGACCTTTATTTCGGCCGAAGCTCTCCATTTATTACATAGTTTTAATTTATGTTATTTTCACATGTCCTAATGTTGTCTACTTGGCAATAAAAATCACCCACAAAATCCATCAAAGCCAACAGCAACGAAGGATCCCACCTATGGATATACAAAGAAATCTAAAAAGATAAGAGATATTCAATCACATCGATCGTAGCCGTCGGATTCCAAAGATAGTATGATCCAACGGCGCGAAATCCACCTCAAACTATCCGCCAACAAAAGTTGATCATTCTTGCAGCACAAGTACAAATTCACCCTTCAATCGATAGATTTGCTTCTGCTTCAGAGCTCCAAAAAGGATGGCCACAGTCACCACACAGACCTCCGTCGGCGTTCTCCGGCCAACCCATTTCTTGACCGGATCGTCAGGTAAACTCCACCGACACGTGTCGGTCAAATCAGCTTCCAACTCGCCGCCGTCCTTCAAAGTCGAGGCGAAGAAAGGCGAGTGGCTGCCTGGGTTAGCCTCGCCGGCTTATCTCAATGGAAGGTTCGATTTCGACCCCTCAAATTCAGACCTTTTTTTTCCAAGATAAATTAACTAACTTCCGACATTCATAAAATTCAGCCTGCCCGGAGATAACGGGTTCGACCCGTTGGGTCTAGCCGAGGACCCGGAAAATCTCAGGTGGTTCGTACAAGCTGAGCTCGTAAACGGCAGATGGGCTATGCTGGGAGTCGCCGGAATGCTGTTGCCGGAGGTTTTAACGTCGGCCGGAATCATCGACGTGCCCAAGTGGTACGACGCCGGAAAAGCAGAGTACTTTGCGTCTTCGTCGACCCTTTTCGTCGTAGAGTTCATACTCTTCCACTACGTTGAGATCCGAAGGTGGCAAGACATTAAAAACCCAGGCAGCGTTAACCAAGATCCAATCTTTAAGAGCTACAGTTTGCCTCCCAACGAAGTTGGTTACCCAGGTGGGATTTTCAATCCGTTGAACTTCGCGCCCACCTTGGAAGCTAAGGAGAAGGAGATCGCTAATGGTGGGATTTTCATTTTCTTGGATGATTTTGATGTTTATATGCAGTGTGTTCTTTACGATGATGATACAATGATAAAAGGTGTGGTTTTTAATTTTATTTTTTCAGGTCGATTGGCTATGTTGGCTTTCTTGGGATTCATTGTGCAGCACAATGTGACTGGAAAAGGGCCATTTGACAATTTGTTGCAGCACTTGTCTGATCCATGGCACAGCACAATAATCCAGACGTTTAAGGGTTAGTCAGGGAGAGTCATTACATTATTATCACAACTGAAGTAAGGATCTATGAAATTTGTTGTGAAGCTTCAGTTGATTGATATGTACTGTGGGGGAAACAAATGGCCTTCCTTTTTTTATATATATGATTATCAATCAAACAATCGATCTATTACATGCATTAAACCGGTTGAGATCATCTATTCCACTATTTGTATTCCGCTCCGTATTCCAACGAACGAAAATCGTTACACCTCCCGCCGTCAAGTGTTAAAACACCCGTAAACATCATTACAAATATGAATTTCATTACAACAAGTGTTTAAGCAAGAAAAAAACTCATTATTACGTATTTTCCATTTTAATATATAATACTGGTTTTTTCTACACCGTATTAGAAAAATACGTAATAATTAATTTTTTCTATCTTGTTTAAACACTTGTTGTAATGAAATTCATAGTGTGTAATGATGTTTACGGGTGTTTTAACACTTGACGTGGGAGGTGTAACGATTTTCGTTCGTTGGAATACGGAGTGGAATAGGTGATCTGAACCGGCATTAAACGTAACCATACCAAGAGTCACAAGAAGCAAATCCTTTTTTGATATGAAAGGCCTAGTGGTTGTTTACTTTTTATGAAGCATATCGGCCACATATAATATATATGTATCCTAAAAAGTATATATATGTATATATATTTTAGTAAATGACGTCAACAAGCACTTGCGTAAATCAAGAGACGATGTAAACTACGGATTGATTTGAGTGGAAGTCGTGGAAAGGATCGCTTTACACAACGATGAAGTCCACTCTTAAACATGCTGCTATGTTTTGGGACAATAGTTCACTAGGTCCGAAAGACTTTTTGATAACAAGGATGTACGAAGAAGCCGACTTATATTTCTTCAGCAACTAACAACATATTGTATACATATTACATCATCCACCATCTTTTCTACAAAACTATGTACGTATTATAACAACACAGTATGCCAAGAATTCATCGCCATTATTGTTATACGCTTTCTTGGAAGCAAACCGACCGAGGTAAAGCAGCAGGGTTGGCCTGCAATAAAGTATGAAAAGCAGCTTCATTATTGCAAATCCCCTCTTTTTTGGGCTGCAAAGACTTGAACAGATCTTCCCTTCTAACACTATCATCGTACTTAATCCCAAGCGATGTCCATATCGAGCTTTTTGCAGCGTCCTTGGGATCATCCATCCTCAGAGCCTTTGGAACAACAACTACTGATGATGATGAACTTTTTCTTTCTCTGAGAAGTTCATCGCCGTTCCTCGAGCGTTTTCCAGGGGTTGTTGAGCCATCGAAGGAACTCGAATCTGCGTAAACTTGAAATAACGGATTCCAAACTCGGATGGGAACAATAGGCCACATAAAACCTGAACCAAACCCATCATTGCAGTGATTATCAGCGACACTTTCCTTGTTTTCGCAAGAGTTCGTTGAAGGAGTAAGAGGATGGGAATGAAAAGACAAGATCTTGAACTTGGGATGTCCGTGAAAATGGTGGGAAGTTGCCGTCGCCGAGCTCTTGTTCTTCCTCCGACCCGACCCGACCGGGATGCGCCTCATCGACCCGCCAGCTGTCCAGTACCTCTGACACCCTCGGCAGAAGTGGCGAGGCTGGTTTACGTTGTAGTTGTTGTAGTAACAGAACTTTGTGTCCTTGCTGCTGCAGCGCGGGCAAGGAAGGATCTTGTCGGGTTTTTTCAGGGTTTGCTTCGTCGCCGGCGGCGAGACTTTGGAGTTGGGACTGTTCGATTCTCCGGCGGGAGGAGCTTGGGTCTGGTCGACGGCGGCGGCGTCTTCTTGGTCGGTGATGGTTTCTTCAGAGTTTGATGTTTGGCCCTGAAATTTCACAGCAGAAGAGAAACAATGCTCAAATTCCACGTCGGTTGAAGCTCATGCATATACGCACGATTAATATTACCTCGCCGGAGTATTCTACTCCGGCGGAGTCAACGCAGGTCTCCGGCAAGGATATCTTTTTTCCGAACAGCATAATTTCAGGGTCTTTCATCTCTTCCTTCCCTTCTTTTTTCTTTTTTCCTGGTTAATCGCTTGAGACTCTGAATTTTTGAGAGAAATGGTTATGTCTATAGCCTCGTTGGCGACGATCGGTGTCGTGGTTTTGATTTCCTTCCAAATATGGTTGAAGCTTTTTTGTTTAAATAAAAAGATACTGGTCCACGTAAGCAGGCACTGATAATCTCAGCCACAAGTTTCTCATTGGTGGGACCTATGCAAACATTTAGTCCAAAACCCCAAGAAAGTCTATTAGTCGTGTCCACAATAATAACACACTCATAATACTGTCACATTAGCTTTTCACTATATTTTGCTATATTTTGTTCTATAACACTTTTATTATACTTTTTCCACAATAATAACACTACTATAACACGGACCCACAACTATAAATAAATAATTTATTTCTTTTACTCCCTCATTCTCTCTCCTCCATAATAATATAATATTCCTATAACACAGTGTCATAAATATGACACAATGTCATGCTCATGACACATCCAGAATGGTGGTGTGTCATATAAAGTGCCAAATAAGCACATATGATACACATATAAACCACCATTGTGGTTACCCTAATTTTCTAAAAAAAAATTAATACTTTAATATAAACCTAGGCTAGGGGACAGCTCCATCTCCATTGGAAGAAAGTATTTCCATACAAAGTTATCTTAGCCACATTCTTTCAATTAAGTCGAATTCAAACCTTATTCTTGGTTATGATTATGAGGCTTCCAACCTAAGAAGTAGAGACTAGAAGTGGAAAAGGTTCGAACTTAGTTTAAACTCATCGAAGACTGCATAAGTCAAGGCCAAAAAGTGGAGTACGCGTGTAGATATAGTTAAACTACATGTTGATCCTCCATAATCATCCTCGACTCTCCTTCAAATAGATCTTTCTAGAGGTTGACAATTGTCTAATACACCATAGAATTTATCTAAAAAAGAAACAAATATTGGAAAGAAAAAGTAAGTGTCCAACAACATCCTCTTTTTCTCCGCTCATGTGTACATAAGAAAAAAAACTGAAGTATTATAAATTAACTCTCAAATTGCATATCATGTAAACAAAATAATAACGATTCAAGTGCGAAAAAACATTTTCAATTATTGATAATAGCGATAGTCATCGTTTGTGGCCGATTTCTGCATGACAAGTATAACCTCGAACGGTGTTCGTTTTTTGACATATTTACCCTTCCTGCTGATAATATTAACAAGATCTTCTCACTGTATACATACGTGAGCCCAAAATGCAATGTATTGTAGTAATAGCTTATGCATTCGTGCAATTATAGTGACTTTGTAGTTTAATATTGGGGAATTCCAATTGGTACTCCTTTAAGACATTTTTATAACCGGCACCCAAAATATTTTTTAAATCCATTTGGTACCCCTGCGTTTAATATTTTTTCAATTGGCGTCCAATGTGCTTTCAAGGTAGATACCCTAACATATAACGTCGTGATTTAAAAAACTACAAATATGATTTTTTAGGTGTCGGAACTGTTTTTAATCATTTTCAGAATTCCATTAGCAATTAACAAGGCTTCACCCAGTGTTTTAAATAGCGAGTGTAGCGCGTTTCGTAGCGCGAAATAGCGCAATTTTGCAGAAAAACGCGTTAAAGCGTAAAAAATATAGCGTTTTGTCCTGAAAAGCGCGAATATTTTGAGAAATAGCGTAAATAGCGTGCCAAATTGCGCATATAGCGTGTTACATTATTTTATGTTATTTTTTTTTTGTTGTGGGCTTATATAAACTTTAAAATATATTATTCATATATATTGAATTTTTATTTTAATAAATTAATTGTACCATGTTTTTTATTTCATTAAATTCTGATTATTTAGTCTCATAACTACAATAATGACATAAAAAATAACCGAACGTATCATATTTATATTTATTATATATCTATACTCTTATATTAATCCTCAGCACCACTTAAAAACTGTCAATTTAAATCCAATTTGGTGTATCAATTACACCGATAATTTAAGCCAATTTTTAACTGCTAATTTAATCGTGAAAATACAACAGTTATGGAGTAACCACGTTCTTCACTGACCAAGAAACCTTCACATGAAAACTAAAACTGCTGCACCTTCGACTTATTTAAATGACGAATAATAATATAGGATGAAGAATACAGTAGGGACAACTTGCGATAGGATGTGTACTCTGCCTGCCAGCTTGCCAATTTTTATTACAGTCACACACGTAGGGTGTGTGCAGTATATACTAGTTATATATAATTTATTACATTATATATAGATTACCTGAAATATTCACGCAATGCGCTACGCTATTTACGCTACGCGCTACCGGCACTAAAACGCGACACACTACGCTACACGCTTTTTGAAACATTGGTTACACTAAAAAATCTCGTTTTGGTCATTTAAAATCCGACGTTGTAAGTTAGGCATATCTACCTTGAAAACACTTTGGATACCAGTTAGAAAAGTCTTAAACACATGGGTGCCATCTGGAATTGAAAAATACTTTGGATATAAGTTGGAAAAGTCGTAAACACAGGGATACCTACCGGAATTAAAAACAACTTTGGACACCAGCTAAAAAAGCCTAAAATACAAGGGTACCAAGTGGAATTCCCCTTTAATATTTTATTAGTTTTGATCTTGGATTTTTATTCAACCCCTTTGGTGTTTGGGCCGTTATAGTTTGGGCCCAGCCCGAATACCAATAGGGAAGAAACCTAACACGTGACAAATGAAGGAAAGAGCCTAACAAATACGAAGCGTGGATTGTGTATTCAAGTCTCTTTTAGAGGCAATCTTACCAACTCACGTTGGCTATTTCTAATTTCTGTTCATCACAACCTCACCTGAAAGGTCTGAGCCCCAGAGGTAAAGAATTGGCTATAACACCTTTGAAAAATCTTTTCTTTATGTTCTCCATTGTTGTTTGAGGTTGTTTTTAGCTCTTTCTTCCGAGGTATATGGTTCGATTTTGCTATTTGATTTGACTCGTTTTGGTTCGTGAATCTGTAGCGTTAGGATGGATCTATGGACTGATTTATGGAGTTCAAATTGGGATGATTTTGCTGTTCTTTGTGCTATGATCCTTAGTTTTCGTTATCTTAACCTGCGGCCTAAGATGGATCTGATATTCTTGTTTTATGTAATAGACTCATATGTCTCTTTTCCTCGTTGACTGTACAATTTGCCAATAGAGGGCAATTTTTGTGGCAGATAACATGTTTTTTTGATTAATATTAACATCTTGATCTGAGCTCTTTTTGTCTTTTCATTTTTGTAGGCATCGATTACCTTCTATGTAGCTGAGGATATGTTAGGTTTTTGATGTGAAGATCTTATCTTTCTGTCATATTCACCTTCCTTAGGCATACGAAACTTCCTTCGAATTCTTTATTTTCTTCGAATCACCCTATGCTGGTCTGAATTCGAAGACGTTACTCTGTTTCTAACATGCTTTAGTCTTCCCTTTTCAGGTTGCAAAAAATGGCAGCTAATTCAGCAACCACTTTTTCAATCAATCGCAGCCCATTTCCCAGCTCGAAAGAGAGTCTTCGAACTCGATCGAACTCCAATTCCATCAGCATACCATCAAAAACCAACCTCAACTCCTTCAATGGCCTAAAAGCTTCAAACCACGCCAGCTCAGAAAAATCGTTCTTAGGGACCGAAACAGCAAAATCACTCAAAATTTCCTTCACCTCGAACGCCCAAAAGCCAACGAGAACTTATGCCTGCGCTCAGCCTCAGGCCTCCTACAAAGTCGCCATCCTTGGAGCCGCCGGCGGCATAGGCCAGCCTTTAGCCCTTCTCATCAAAATGTCACCGCTCGTCTCTTCCCTAAACCTTTACGATATAGCAAATGTTAAAGGAGTTGCCGCTGACCTCAGCCACTGCAACACCCCATCTCAGGTCTCAGACTTCACGGGACCCACTGAGCTCGCATCTTGTCTGAAAGGGGCAGACGTCGTTGTAATACCCGCCGGCGTCCCAAGAAAGCCTGGGATGACCCGCGATGACCTCTTCAATATAAACGCTGGCATAGTCAAGAATTTGGTCGAAGCAATTGCTGACAACTGCCCAGAAGCCTTCATTCACATCATAAGCAACCCAGTGAATTCCACTGTGCCCATTGCAGCTGAGGTACTTAAACGAAAAGGAGTGTACGACCCTAAGAAGCTATTTGGGGTTACTACGCTCGACGTTGTGAGGGCAAACACTTTCGTGGCCCAGAAGAAAGGCTTGAAGCTCATCGACGTGGATGTTCCAGTGGTTGGAGGACATGCGGGAATTACTATATTGCCCTTGCTGTCGAAGACGAAACCATATGTGTCCTTAACTGACGAAGAAGCTGAAGAACTGACCGTGAGGATACAAAACGCTGGCACTGAGGTGGTTGAGGCTAAGGCAGGGGCGGGTTCTGCTACGCTGTCGATGGCCTACGCTGCTGCTCGTTTTGTTGAGTCTTCTTTACGGGCTCTTGATGGCGATGGTGATGTTTATGAGTGTGCTTATGTGGTGTCTGAGTTGACTGAGCTTCCTTTCTTTGCTTCGAGGATTAAGATTGGGAAGAATGGAGTTGAGGCTGTGATTTCGTCGGACTTAGAAGGGTTGACTGAGTATGAGCAGAAGGGTTTGGAGGATCTTAAGCCCGAGTTGAAGGCCAGTATTGAGAAAGGTGTCGCCTTTGCTAACAAACAGCAGACAAATGGTGCTTAGTTTTTTCTTTTTTCTTTTTTTTTTCTTTCTTTCGAACGTTTCTAATAAAGCGAAGTGAGAGGCTAACTGATGCTAATAACATCTGTATGAATCCCAGTTTTGTTTCGGCTCTGTTTCCTACATCACTGTTGAAACTGAATGACGAGCAATTGTTGTTGCAAGAGGATATGATGAATTTGAGGCGTTTGCTTGAATTTTGGATCTGTCTTGTTGTATTACTAATGGGATACTTATCGTTCAGCCCAGGCTATTTATCACAGTTTAGGTATATTTATAAAAGTTAAATAGGTTGCTGGTTAAGTTAATGGAAAAGCACACAAGTAATATGACAAAGGAGTCTCCAAGGGAAAAGCATAAAGGAAAAATATCCAGTCACAAAAAATCATTTATATCCGTAGAGTGAAGAGATTGGGATTCTAAAGTTGTTACCTTTGGCAAGCTTGTGTCTCAGTTCTTGCAGCCAAGTCACTTTTTTCCTTGTTATGTCCATAGTTTCTTTTATCCTTTTTTAACGGACAAAAGCTTAAACTCACTAACTTGCCCATTGCAGATTAAGGATTCAAGTATCACGTGAGTGAGCCATTTGCTTAGGAAGTTTAGAGGTAGATTTATTCTCGTCTTTGCATTCCTTGCCCTAAAGAGCAATTCATAAGAATATGCTTTTATTCAAACCTGTCTGTGTCTTCTTTAAGACAGCTTTATATACTTACTATATAGCTTGCTAATGATTGGGAGGGAAGAATAGTAGCTTCTCAAGATATGTTTTGAGACCCTTATTCTTTTCTTTTTTTTCTTTGGCTTTAACAGTTTGGCCCACAAAATCTCACAGGAGACACTTAAGTTACTAACGAGTCTTAAGTTACTCAGAGAAGCACCTGAATAATATTTCCCTTTACTTCAGAGATGAGCTTCCTAACGAACAAAGCCATTGCTGTTCTAATAATGATCATCTTCTACGTTGGATCTTTTTCTATTTTCAGTGATGCTCGTATTTCGGCACTGAGAAGATTGGACCATGCTGTAAGAGGGAGATATCTCAATGGCTATGATTCTCTGCAAGATATTGCTCCATCGCCTTCTTCGGTTTTCGATCCTAACAAGTACGAGAAAAGAAGGGTTCGAAGAGGGTCAGATCCCATCCACAACAAGTGTTGAACGATACAAGTTTTGCTGCTGCTGATGATGATGATGCGAAAAAGTTTTTCAAGTATCGGGTTTTATGTTTTTTTTTCTTATTGTTTATAATTACATAACGAAAATGCATAGAGGGAGAAGAAGAAAGGGAGACAACAGTGTGTTAGTTCAGTTATGATTCTCTGTTATGTTGTCTGATCTTTGCAGTAGAAACACTTATTTTCTTGATCTACGTTTTACATACATCCATGTCTTCTTACACGTATCATATATGGAAACTAACGAAAGGAGAATGATGCAATGGTAGATTGATATCGTAACAAAATCTTGCAACAACTATAACATTACACTCATAGTTTCCTAACAGAAGGAAGGGCTGATGTCTCTCAAAAAGAAGAGGCTTATATTGAACATATAAATAATTCGAAGCCAAGAAACGGAAAGGCCAAAACTTTTGCTCAGTCGACAATAGCAAATTTACTACCACTGAATTCTTAGATCAGAATCGGGCTTTTCTCTTGCGGGCAGTGTATTTGGTATCAGGAGGTACACTGTTCCCTTTTCTCCGCATTTGTTCCTTTTTCTCAAGTACCCATTTTCTTCCCTTAGTCTTCTTGTTCAATTTTTGCTTCTTCCGTGGCCTGTGCCTGTCTGAAACAGCAACCTGCAAAAAAGTAGAGCGTGATTGGCATATAACAAATGATGTAGACTCTTCTTCAGGCAATAAGCTTCAACCCATGAATTTAATTTTGTACATAAGAGGCAACTTACAGATTGCTCTTGTTCTTCATCACTGGTCTCTTCCTCGGAACAACTCTCTCCATCTTCACCTTTTCCCTTTGGAGTGGAGCTACTTAGAGACGGTGGACCGCAGGTGAGCACAAGGTATTCTTTTCTTGACTTGGTACTGTTGAAGGAAAGAAGGTCCAGTTAGTGAGGCGGTATATTGCAGTGATAACTACGTATTCTTTTTCTTCCATCATTTACAAACTCGGACAGCGAGAATGAAGTTGAGAGAGAATTCTTGCAGATTATTTGACATACCATACCTGTGTGGATAATCAACAACTACACCACCAGAATACCCAGCTCGCATGGCAGAACCCAGAATTAGCTCACGTTGAGCGATATTTTCAGGATATATTTGCAACACTGCCCTTGCTCCCCTAGACAAGCATCTATACAAGGATCCAAAGAACGCCCTGGAATGTAGTATGATAAAGTAAGTGGGTAACTTCAAGAAAACGTTGCATGATACAGACATGTCATTCGCAGGGTTAAGCATAAAAAAAATCACAACCAGGATAATCAAACAAGGACGAGAAAGTAATGCATCACATACTTCAATCTCAAACGTGGCTCGTGCGAAGATTTGTCAGCATTGCACAACCACTGCATCAGATAAATAAAGAAGACCAAGGAAACAAGAATATGAAGGTCTGAGTTGCATAAAAAGCTATCTGTAGCATAATCGGCGAGAATATGAAGGAATACAAAACCTGAACAGCTGATATACTAATGGCGCCATCAATGACACCGGGGCGAAGTCCGAGTCCCTACAAAAGTTGAACTCATAGATATATAAAATTTTTTTATTCGACACAATATTGAAATGCTAGATATGCAAAAACGCACCTGACCCATGTCAGCAAGAAGAAGGTCCCCATCAACTTCTCTCTCTAAAGCAATGTCTAGATTATTCAAGCAATAGCACCAAAAAAGTAACACCATCCATTGCGTAAGAATGATCATAATACAACTCAGAATTCAAAGAAAATTTGAACGTACTTAGCATAGATGCTGATATATCTAAACCAATCCAATGATGCCCGTTTTCAGTTAACGTTTCCCCACTAAGTCCAGATCCACAGCCTGAATAACACATATTCAAGTAAGCACAGGATTCACAGACTTAAAAAAAAACACCGAAGTCAATACTAGCATGAAGTGAAAAATAAGTAACAAAAGAAATGGAGCACTTTGCAAGTGCGGAACCTGGACTAACTAGAATGATTATCAGTTCAGATGCCTGACCTATCATATTAACACAGAGTTATGCAAGACAACCACACAATCACATCAAAATTACCGATATCAAGCAATAATCTCGGCACGCCGTCTTCAGGCAATGCGAGAAGCTCCAAAGCTCTCTCCGAAAGTTTCGCCTTTTGCAGACAACAGAAAAAGCTTAGTTCACTCCTAAAAAATAAGATTAATTAAAAGTCAAGCTATTTCCTCACCTGAATATCAATTATACGAGACGAAGACGTGTATTTCCGAGCCTCGTCATCGTTGTAAAATATCTCCGGCGGCGCAAGCAGCTCTGGTCTAGACGCCATTGCTACTCTGCCTTCTTCGTATTTTCCTCCCATCAGCGTCTGTAAGTAAATATATGATTGGGTCAACTAGTTTCCCCCAGTTTGCAAACGGGCCTATTGGGCCTTTACGTATTTGGGCTTTCATCTAATAATGGCCCAAGTATCACAAAATGAACTCAGCGTGCTTCAATTTCGAGCTGATTTCAACTAACCTATCGCCGTAAATACAAGTAAATAGTCTATCTGTAGTCTACAGAAGTTGGTGCAGGCAATACAAAATTTTTCCTACAGCAGCTACCTACCAATAGTCCCTGCAAGAACAGGAGCCATCCTTAAAACAGTGAAACCTATTCCTATCTCGAACGACGATTTCCCGACCTTCAATCTCAGATATCAGCTTCAACGAAGCGTGGCAATCTTCGCAGACCCGAAGATTCTTGAAAACCCTAATCGTTTCGCCACGCTTCGTATTCAAGAGCCCGAAAACAACTGCTAGTTTTTCGCTGTGACGAAACAGATGCTTCTCCTTCTCACGCTCCTCAACGTCCAGCAAAACCACCGAGGTATTAGGCACGTAGCCCTTCGACCTCATAGGCACTAAAATCTCGTCCCACTTCTTACATATATCGCCCCACTTAGGATGCGAATCATCTCCAGCCACAAACTCGTGAACCGCCCCGTTTACAACGACAGAGCTCAGCCCAAGAGTCTTGTTCAGCCCTTTGTCTTTCATCAGTTTCCTCACTTTTGCAGCCTTTTCCCACTGTCTACCCTCGGCATATACGTTTGCAAGAACGACGTAATACCCATCGTTGAGTGGGTCCAATTCTTGGAGGCGGGCCATGGCTAGTTCGGCCATTTGGGCGTTCTTGTGAACCTTGCATCCACCTAGGAGAGCGCCCCATACGGCTGCGTTGGGCTTTATGGGCATCTTCTCGATGAGCCCGCGGGCTTCTTGGAGCAGCCCGGCCCGGCTCAGCATATCGACCATGCAACCGTAGTGTTCGATGGAGGGCGTGATCCCATAATCTCTGGCCATGCTGGCGAAGAATTTGCGCCCTTTTTCTATCAATCCCAGGTGACTACAAGCGTGTAATAGGCCGATGAAGGTGACTTCGTTGGGCTTTAGACCTGTCTGAATCATTGTGGTGAAGAGGTTTAAAGCTTTGTCTCCTTCTCCGTGTATTGCTAGCCCGTGAATCATGGCTGACCACGAGAAGATCGTACGCTGTTTCATGGCAGAGAAAATGTCTGTTGCAGCTTCGATGCATCCACATTTGATGTACATATCGATCAAGGTGTTGCAGAGATGGACATTTCCCATGAAACCGTGTTTTTTCGAGTATTCGTGAACCCTAATTCCAAGATCGAGCGCGCCTACGTCTGCGCACGCTGCTAAAACAGCCACTATGGTTACCTCGTTGGGTTTCAACCCCTTCTCCTCCATTTTGGCGAAGAGGTTCAGAGCTTCCTTTGGCCGCCCACACTGCCCTAAACCGGCGATTACAGCAGTCCAAGACCTCAGATTTCGTTCGGGCATTCTCACGAACATATCGTAAGCAGAATCAACATCGCCCGCTTTCAACAAATGGGTGATCATTGTGTTCCACGTGACGATATCTCGGTTGGGCATTGCATCGAACAGTTGGACTGCTTCGTTCTTTCGCCCGCAGGCTGCATAGAGATGCACCATCGCGTTCTGCAGAACTAAGTTCGATCTTAGCCCGAGTTTTTCGATGAATGCGTGGACTGCTCGGCCGTTGGAAAGGTCCAGCAATCGAACGCACGCCTTGAGGACGAACGAGCAGGTGAAATCGTCGGGACAAAGGTTGTGCGTTCGAGTCTGATGAAAGAGAAGAAGGGCATCGACCGGCGAATCTCCCTCGGCGAAATCCCTCAAGCAGCAGTTCCACAGGTAGATCGGCGATGGGTGTTCGACGCTGCTGAAGATCTGCTGAGCGTAGCCGAAGCAAGCCGTGAGGGCACAAACTTCAGCTACGCGCGACATTGAGAGCGAAGAGAGAGGCGCGCCGGATTTCACCGCGACGGCGTGGAATTGACGGAGCTCTGACGGAGAGTTGAATCCATGAAAAAGTTCTGGTCTTGAATTCCCTGCGATCGGATTGTCCGCGCTTCGTCCAACAAGTGACGTCTGAAGCAGACAAGGCGAAGCAGAGGGCAGCAAGAAAACCATTTACGATGGACAAAACATCAAACGACTGTAAATTGATGCTTCAGAGACTCTCTACTCTACTCTTATCTAGCGCTTTCCATTGACGAATCATCGTCCTCTTCTGCTGTATGTAGCCGGAAAAAACGAGGATCAACTATATTAACTTGCCTTATACGATATATCTGACTATCCACGTACGGATGATTACGAATTTACCTTTTTCGCCCTTCAGAGGAAAAAGACAACCTTTGGCTTAGCCTAATAATACTCTTCGTCTGCCATTGAGGTTTGACTCATATGCTCGTTTCGTTTTCTTTTTTGATTATGTTGTTGGCTTGATGTAGTATAATGTTACAAAAACAATAAAGAAAAAAGTACTAATATTATGGTGTTTGTTCTTCTGGGCAGGATCACTGTTATAACTTAAACACGAAAAGAAAGAAGAAACCTGCTAATACTTCAAGATCACACAACCTCGCTCCATGAACAAACAATTAGTACATCAAGAACTAATCAACTGTAATTTTTAAAAGCCCCTCTACAGCTTCACCCCAAAACTACAAGCGCTGGCCTTAATATCGACCAAACTATTCGTCGATAGGCTATCCACAATCAACTTGCAGGTACCCAAAACCCTAACCTTGAACAGCTTCATAGCCCCAAGCTTGAGCCTCACTGGCTCGTCTATCTTGAGATCCAGCGGTATGTTCCCCGTCTGCTGCTGCACCTGCAAAGCATCGAGCAGAGTCCTTCCGTACTGATTCTGTCCCGACAAGGAAGCGTCGATCACCGTCTTGTTCTTGTGCCCCTGGTAAAACGCAGGTATGGACCCTTGGCAGAGGTTGGTATCTTTGTACCAAACGCTTACACGGCTACCCTTTTCGTAGTATATTCCGATCTTCTCGTTAGGGTTCACGGCCGTGATTCTGACGTCGAACCTGGCGTAGAGGCTGAGGTCGAAGTTGAGGTTTAGGGCGGAGATTCTGAGGTTGTCTACTGAGTATTTGGGAAGCTTGGGTTTGAATACGAGGTATATGATTCCTACGGTTGCTGCCAAGGCGATTAGTAGAAGCAAGATTAGGCAGAGAGTCCAACAAAGGCATCTGCAAAAGCGGCTTCTTCTTCTTCTTCTTGGCTTTGGAGGAGGTGGGATTGGTATGATGGTGTGTGGCGGCGGCCGTGGTGAGATTTGATACGCCGCCTTGTCGGAGCTCGGTGGGCCTCGAGGCATTAACGGCTGAGTAGGCGTAGTTGGCGGTGGCCGTGCCGCCGCCGCTGCGTCGGGCGCCGCCGGATGTATTCTTTGGGGGTCTGCCATATTGTATTATGCTCTTTTGTGCGAGGGTGTTTTTCGAAGGGAGAAAATTGTGTGATTTTCTTGGACGATTTCAGTAACTGACACATATAAGGGGTTTCTTGTAAGAAGAGAAAAGCGAAAAGTTCGACGTGGATGTACTTGCGATGTTTTTGTTAGGAGAGAAAGTTACCTAACCGCGCAAACGGTGCCCAATGAAGAGCAGAGAGATTTGATTGTGAGTTAGGTTAACTAAGCTGCCACCGACTCCATTCCCCGCTGCCAAGTTTCATTATTGAGTTTGCTCACATTAAGTCTTCACTTTTTTTTCCTTCTTTTTATATGTTGATTATCTTTATTAATTCATAACTGCTTTTTCCCCCTATCAGCTTGACACATAAAACAAGAATGCCCATAAAAGCTACAGCAAACCAAGTGAACTCAACAGGTAAGAAAGCGGAAAGCCAACAAAGGTCTCGACAATTGTATGATACAATCTTCCATACAGTTGGCGATAGAACTCAAAGAGCTTTAGCTACAATTCCATTACAACTACTCGGACTGTACAAATCATAAAATCGAAAGACTCATAAAGGAGACTTACACGAAGCTTTGTTGTGCCCAGGCTGCTTGCATTTCGAACAAGTAACAGTCCTCTTATCTACGTCGTCCGTCCTAGCAGTATGTTCCTTCTTACGCTGATGGGCGGGCGGCGTAGAAGGAGGCAACACTCGAAGATCGTCTGTTCCTTCATCTTCATTACCTAACAATGGCACATCGAATTGAGTGACGGGATTTATTACCGCTCCACAATATGTCAGGCGATAGACCTCAGCCATAAAATGTCTAGGACAGTAATCGTAGATGCTTTTTCGGGCGTAATTTATTGCAGCAATGGCGTGTACGCAGGGCAGGTCGTGGCCTTTCCATTCTAGGCAAGTGCATTCGCGGCTCTCTACGTTGACAACATGGGTCGACTCGTCGTGGACCTCAAAGACAACGCCTGATGAGATGAACACTCTCAGTCGATTGGCTTTGGCAAGGAGTCGCTGCATCTTTTTCACAGTACACGGCGTCAGTTTCGCGGTCCATTTGTTCGACTCTTCGTCGCGTGTCCTCATTATTTCGCTAGCCATGCATGTGAGCGCTTGTATCTTCTCCGTTATTTTCGAGTCTTTAGCTTCATCCATGAGCTTGGCGTATGGTTCTGCAACGTCCTGCACCATGTAGTTGTATGGCTCGCCTTTGAAGGACAAACTGGTCCAATTCTCGGGTTCGATCTGCATAATCCAATCGTAAGCACTTTGAGATATCTCTTTGATTTGATCGGTGATTTTCACGAAACCATTGGGGCGAACGGCGTGTGCAGCTGCCAAAACTTTACTAGGTAAAACACCTCTTCCTTCTCCAGAGAATGGGCCGTTCAAGTTTTTCTTGAAGTTTTCCATAAGGTGATGCATTGAGTAACCGTTGTATGCATTGGGAAATACCTCGAGCACATTCTTTTTCAGTCCCTTCTCCATATCATATACAAAAGTCAAAAAAGGCGTAGAAGTTGACAAAGCAGATCTTAACTCCTCAAGAAACCAACGCCAGTTTTCCTCCTCCTCTTTGTCAACTACGGAAAATGCAACTGGGAAGAATCCATCATCTGCATCAACTGCAGTAGCTGTCAATAGTATTTCGTGATATGCCGATCTGAGAGGCATCGCATCGAGAAAAAGAATCGGACGACAACCGTTCTGAAAGCCATCGATAGACGCAGGGAAAGAAATGAAAAGGTGATGAAGTCGTCTTTCATCATTCGTGATCAATTTCACAAAGCTGCCGGGATTTATCTCCATTAACTTCTCACAAAACCAAGGCAGGTGATTGTAAGACTCTTTATATGGTTCCCGAAGCTGCTCGCGGGCACCCTCCATCCCTCGCCTTACTTGGGCATACTTCAACTCAAGCCCATATTCTTCGAATATCTTCTTCGCAATTTCCTTGGTTCTGTGATTAGGGGAATCCCGCAACTTGTCCTTTATAATACTCACCAACAAACTCTTGGCAGGATTCGCGTTCTTCCAAGCCGTACCGTCGCACGTGTGGGCATTGTTCAGTTTTTTTATCTGAAATGTCTGCCTGGACGGAACCCAGCATGCACGGATGCTCCAAGAACAGCCTTCCTCGACACATACACCACTAACTCGCCCGCTGTCATTCTTTTTCAGTTTATATGCAATGTGGTTTGCAATAGCATGTTTCTGCAGAGCCTCTCGGAACTCTTTCGCACTCTTGAATTCCTGACCGACGCCAGTTATGCAGTCTGCCCAGGAAGAAACTAAATTTTCGGGGAGATCAGTCTCATCTATCATCAAGTTGTCAAGGTTATGCATTTCCAAATCCTCCCCGTAAAATACAGTGTTTCGACCAAGGTTGGTGTTACGCTGCCTCTTGGCTCCATCACTTTCACTAGCTGCACTGGCCATAGGATCTTGGGCACCACTTACCCATGACGCCGTTCGTCTACGCTTCTTGACTGTATCTGCTGGGCTACCATCCACAAAGTAGCCACCTTTTCTCTGAGAACCATCTACAGCTGCACGTGGGTTATAGTCAAAGTCATCGACACCGTGATCTGAAGATGACGGAGATGAGGTAAAGATTTCGCTCGGGCTCAAACTTTCTGCGGTTTTCTTAGCATCTGCCAAAAAGCTAACTGGAGCATCGAAGAGGCCAGCATCGTCGAGTGCATTTGACTTGGGTGCGGGTGCATGAGTTTGCACATTGGGGATGACTGATGGTGCGGCAGCTGAGGTGGGCGTAGTATGGTTAATTGTCTCAGCAAGTTTCAAACCAATTACCCTGCAGAAATCGTTTTGTTTAAAGACATCTTCAAAGCACATTTCGAAAGAAATAGTCATCAAATTTGAACAATATAGAAATGGAGGCGAAAGATATCTGGCTATGATTGGTACCTGCTAGTCTCTCCTTCAATGGAATCATGAATGAATCCTACTTTTCCACTCACAAAAATATCAGCAGTCACGGAGCCCTCATGAAAACTGAACAATCTATTCAAATCCTTATCATTTCTTAAGGTGATGAGATTTCTCCTGTTTCCAGGAAGGAAGTACTTGACCGAAATCGTTTTCTGGTCAAGATTAGACATTTCAGCCAACTTCAGTTTCAGATCATCAAATAGGGTCTCACGGCTTATATTCAACGCATTTGCCTCGCCCCCTTCATATGATAGGCTGCCATCATCCTTTGTGGAAAATTGCCCACCAGACTGGCAGATTAGAATGAGTTTACCTTTCGCCATTTCGTGTATCCTCTGGAACCCAGAAAATAAAGTAAGACATTAGGAAAAAATCTATTCTCGTTTTCTCTTTTCTCAAATTTTCACACAAGTGAGGCATCAACAATGCCAGAAAATTATCACCACTAGAAACAAACAATTTTAACTCATAATAGCTTTTAGCCGATTGTCACCGGACAGAAGCAAAATACCTACATCGAATAATGAAAGCTACATCGGAATTCAACTAAACACAAACAAAGAGAGGCGGATCAAAGCTGAAAAAAAAAAAGTCAAGCATTATGAAACAAGCCAGACAATCAACGTTTAACTAGTTCACAAAGAGGAATCAGCAGTGATAGACGCAGAGCACAAAAAAATTAAACTCAGATGTTTCACCTGATCAAGGGAGAGTGAAGTGGTCGACCCAGGGGTACCCCGATGAAGGAAAACCCTAGAAATTGGGCTTAAGTGAAATTTGGTCGAAATCTAGATATCTGTTGGCGATAATATATGCTGGGAAGAAAGAGTGGAGTTAATGATTTCCGGGGCTAGATCGTAAATATAGCAGAGGTTGGGGATTTCCTTTAATTTTGAAAAGTTGCTGATGTGTGCGGCAGCTTATTCTTATGTTGTTGATACCTCCACTTTACCTGCCCTTCGTTTTCGCAACTGTTTCAAGTCATATCTCTATTATTTTCTCAAAATATTTGTTCTTTTTATATTTTCCACGGACATCAACCCATTTTCATAGTAAAAACTCACAACACAAGCATAATACTAGTCAAGACAAGTTATTCTCACGATACAAAGTTTGATGATCACAAACTGTTATATTCCTCCGTGAATGTTCATAAGGAAAATGAATTAACTATAAAATATAGAAAAAGAAAAGTTAAAAAACAATACGAGATACATATCAAGAAATGCGGAGGAATGAAATGGCCTTTTCTCTGAGATCAAAGGAAGTAAGGTACACCGCTTCTTGGACCTCTCATCTGGTTATTCTCTTCGGTCTCGGTGAAGAACTTCACCTCTCTCTCCTATCGAATATCAATAATCTTTGCTAAAAAATGTGTTACGAGTTTTAGCAATGGAAGCTCGATTATAATCGATTGTTCTTACCATGCTCTCGTTGAAGCTCAATATCGACGCAACGTTCCCACAGCGGTAACAGTAGTTTGGTGCAGACCAGACCTGCGTGGTACCAATAATCAGATGGTAAGATCGCAGAAGGAGAGCTCGATGCAAGATCGTAAGTAAAGATTGAGTAAGAGAATTAGCAAAACTCACGGTGACGAGCCCTTTATCTTGAAACATGTACTTGAGACCTTCCTGAACGAGCTGGTGGGCCCGGCAGACCAGATCGAGTTTGTTTATATGATTGAACTGCAAAAATATGCACTCTCAGCTCGATGGCCCACAGAACACAAGAGCACCGTGGACTCAGAGTCACATAGGGTAACTTCTATACGAGGTAATGTGAAACCACAGAAATTGTTCAAACATCTATCTGTAGGGACATTTTGCTTCTAGCTTTGTATTGCGGTATATTTTAGCGACTTACCTCTGATGTGACTCTAGATCCAAATAGCCAGCCCGCTCCACGTGGGCTGACTGCCCAAGTCTCGATATCTTCAGGATCACTCCACATTAAGTCACAGAATGGGCCTTCATGGGGAATCTCGCAGTTGCGATCAACAACGCGAATCTACAAGAAATAGACAGAGGTGACATATATCCTATTTATATGTGTGGTTCTACAAGAAAACAAACCAGGGAACACTGATAAAATGTAACCTGATCAATGGTTCTAATATCTGGAGAGAGGCCACCATGCACACAGAGTACCTAGATTCCAAAAGGAAGTAAAAAATACAAAAGAGAACAAATCATATATAAAAAAATTGATGTGGAACTTTTTTGCTCATGTAGGTCTACGGAACTCCTTTTCGTACAAGGAAGAGAGCTTAAACGACAAATTGATGTTGCATTAGAATTAGAGCAGTTCAATGTAGGGAAAGACTAGCTTTTTCCTTCACTTTTTATGATTTATGCATCTGAGAAGAAAGAAAGCTCACCGTGCCATCTATGATTGCTGACAGAGTTAAATAGTCAAACACATCTGTGCAGTAACGCCACGCATTGGCATTCCCATACTTTCTTTGGCATTCATCATAAAAACCATAGACCTGCCAGTACAAAAGCCAACAGATTCACACCATTTTCAGGCCTAACGTGGTATTGAAGTATGATTCTCACGAGCAAATTACTCTCGAGTTATCAAGTTTCATTTATCAACTACAAACATGAACCCATCATTTGAAACCGCATAGCCAATTACCTGTGTTAGCTGCCGGCTTTCATGATTTCCACGTAGTAAAGTAATGTTAGCAGGGTATCTGCAGCAAATACACAGACAGACTATCAATTGTGAAGGAACAAAAGCATACATTTTTCTCAAGTGATCTAGATAGTAACTAAACAAAAACTCTTTATCTTACTCACAAGTTTACAACGTTACATTTAAAAGGCATAATCATGACAGACTTAAAACAGATGAATGGATAATTCTGATGGCATGCCTAGGATTATGCACCATGCTACCCTAGGAGCAAATCCTACTAACTAATAACATTGAAAAATGCACACGTTGGAAGTGTTAAAAATGTCACTCCCTGCTTCACATACCTTGCTTTCAGGAGCAAGAGGATGGTGAACACTTCCAAACTATTATAACCACGGTCGACAAAATCGCCCTGGTAGATATTTCAAGATGCAATGAACAGCCATGACCGTGAAATTAGACATGTAAATGAAATGAAGAACAGACGAAGAACTACCATAAATATGTAATTTGTCTCTGGAACGTGACCTCCTGTCTGGAAAAGCTTCATCAGGTCATGAAATTGGCCATGGATATCCCCACAAACAGTGACCGGACTATTGACAGGCTGAACATTAGACTCCTCAATCAAAATCTCCTTCACCTAAATCTCACAAATAGGATCAAACTAGTCGTGAAACGAAAGCCCAAACAATTTCCAAGAGATGATAAGGATATACCACCACACTTAAGACCTTAATTGGTCATGACAGAATTTTTTTGCACTACTCTGTCGCTACACACCAAAAAAAACCCTAATCACCAAAGCCCCAAACTCAATGAGCAATAAACCACACCTCCATTTAATTCAATTCACCGCAGGCTTCAGAATCATTCATTCCCCCCAAAAAAAAAATAAAACAAAAACAAACTAAACAAAATAGTGAATCGTATCACAAAACAAAAACAAGAAATTAAAAACCAAAAATAGCAAAATCGTGACATACGTATTCACACAGCAGCTGAAGCTCCTCTTCAGATAAGTGCTGTCCCTCTTTCACCTTCCCTATCCACTGGTCCAAATCCATTTCGTTAAATACCTAACCAATAGAAGGATGACCTTCCTCGTAATCTAAGACACAAGTGAACAAAATGATGGAACACGGCCAAGTGTGCAGCAGCAAATATGTGAGCACGGAGATGGCGCGCGCAGCCGCGGATTAGAAGAGTATTATAGCTTCGGTCGGCGATAGGAGGAGAAATATGCTACGAACTACCTCGACATTCATATAATTTTACTTCACATCCCTTATTATTGCTATATTACTATTAACTCGTCTTTGTCATTTGATTTCATATTTTATTTTTATTTTTTTCCAATACATTCAACATGTTTCGATAGTTGTTGACTTTTCCAATCTGGATATTTACGACTTTTTTTTCCAGTTTAGATAATTGCCGACATACATAATACATAAATACACAAAACGCATCTACATCATTCAGTATATGTGGGGAAAAAAAATCTTGAAACTTATCATTATCATCACTATTCATGCCGAGATACTTATATATCAAAATGTTATTACATTCTTAGAAGTCACTTTACACATGGCACTTACGTGTCCTAATTCCTGCACTTCAACTCACAAACTTGTCTTCCTCCATCTTAGTAATCCCACCTTCCAGTCTATGCATTCTCAATTTATTTCATCGATCTTCTTCTCCTCCGACTTTATTATTACAAGCCCAAGAAATCACATCATCAAAGATGCCTCGAAGATTATGCTTTTGGTAGGGCAGACGAATTAGCCACACACACCACCCCGACTCAGTGAGGGTCACTGCACCTTGTCGGAATTCATTTCCACCTTCATCGATCTTCGTTGCTTTTATTATGGTTTTGTTGCTTTTATTTCGATTTAATATAATTATGGGCAGTAATTAGAATGTATGTAATAAATGAAGAATGAATGGATGAGACTGCTTATTTTTTTATTATGTTCTTCTTGTCTCCCGGTATATATATATGACTATGACTTCCTCTCCATAAGGAAAGAGTTGTCATGAGCACTTCTATTGTTGATCTCAAATCTTATCTGTTAATTAACGTGTAACATGTAATCGAAGATATCATGAATTATATAGAAATGGAAAGGGGCCATACTTAAATAAGCCACGTCTTCGTTAACAATATATAATGACGATTCATGACGCAAAAGCTTTAATTTAAATCTAATTATATATTTACAATACCCCATGATCAAGATGAAGCAAGGAAAAAATGTATTTTTTTATTTAATGTTATCTATCCTAATTTTTAGTAAATAACTAATATCCATATCTTTATACCAAATGGGGTTGGTCCAAGTGGTAAGCAGCTTGGTATCGCTTAAGCAAGGTCTCGGGTTCGAATCCTTGTGTATGCAGCACCACCCTTTGGGAACCTCACCTGTCCTTACCAGGTAAGCGACGCGGGGCGAACCGGATTAGTCGGGGCAACCCGGAAACCGGTCAGCTATCCCGAAAAAAAAATATCCATATCTTTATTGCGACCATTATTGTGACGTTGGGTTGGTTTGTAGGGGCTGTGTGGACGACGACTTCCAACGCCATGGCTTTACTGCGAATAGAGGTAATAATTCCGATGAAGAAAGGGAATCAACTACATATAGTATAGCCGTATCAACTTCTACACTCAGTACGATAAAACTACAAAAAATTATTGCTCGTTATTAGTAACTATAATTATGAATTAGATTAGTAGTCACCTACCATGTGACTATTAGAAGCTTCATAGTCCTTTCCTTTATTTTCCTTTTTCTAAGGACGGTCCTTGCACTGCGTGACGTGTACTTCTCTCTTGAAGAAGACAGAAGATGAGAATTATTGTACCTAAATGTTACTGCTAATAGGTTAGGCTTTGAAAGAAGAAGAATAGGGTTTTCTGACACGAAGATAAAGCATGGACCATAAACAGCAATCAAACCTCGCTATTCTTTAGCTTAAAGCCTGTCCGATCATTCACGAAGCAACAGAAGGAGCATTCATTTAGCTTTCATTATACTCTCATTATCAGTCATTTGTGATCAGTGACCCTTTGATTCGAATAGACTTACTCAGCCCTTTGATCATTTCATAGATATTTGCAGCTAGGTTAAGTTTTTTTATTTTAACTTTCTATAAGTTAAGCATCAGAAGTAGGGTTTTGCTCTTCGCAGTCCAGACAAAAAATATATATGTAATACAATTTGTCTTTTGTGTTATTATCACTATATTATTGCTAATCGTATTCTTCTCCATTCTCCCAGCAGCTTGTGACAAAAGATCCAAAATATTGTGGTCCAATATTTAACTTTATACAGTGGTTTTGATTATTACAGAATAGTATATAGTAGGTGGAGGACCCTTTCCTCTTAATATAAATTTATACTACCTCCGTACCACTTATTTCTTCCCAACTTTCTATTTCGGGCGTCCCACATAACTTTTCCCATTTCCATTTTTTTGTGAAAAGTTATTCCAATAATTAAACTAATTACACCATTTATATTAAAAAAAAACTTCTTAATTTGTGTGTCCACTAATAAGTTTTTCTCTTCATACTTAAAAGTGTACTATAATATTGAAAGTGCCCACCAATCTTTGAGAAGAATTAGATGGGACAGAGGAAGTATTCTTTATTATCATTTTGTCCTACAGAATAGAGATGATACTCTCGAGTTTCCTTTAAAGTGCCTCATGCTCTTTATGTAGCTTCTCCAACCCCATAATATTTTAATTGCTACTGTGTGTGAGTGTTTTTTTTTCGTAGCAAAATGTCGTCGAACAGAAAATCAAAGGTGTCGAAATTGACCGAGGAAGAACTCCACGATCTCTTATTCAAACTACAGTCATTGCTTCCATCTACTGCTTCAACCTCAAGGTGCAGCAAAAGGGTAAAAGCTTTTATTGGCTATATATAAAACTTCAATTCATCTTCGAACTATATGTATAATGTAATTAAAGACATGGTTATTGCATGGGAGAGAACCCTTGATCAGTATATGAAAAATTTCCAGGCATCATCATCGTCTTCATCGAAGATATTGAAGGAGACATGCGATTACATCAAGAAACTGAACAAAGAGGTCGATGAACTGAGTGAGAAACTGTCACGGCTGTTGGCTTCTGGAGAAATCACCGACGACGATGCTGATAAAATTATTAGATTAATGCAATTTTGAATATATAATGTGTAATAAATATTTATTGTGAGATTATTGTATTTTATGCTGGTGTATGTGGTATACTTTGTTTTGTGTTGTTGTCTATTAGGTAGAGCTTTCAGGGGCAGGAAACACATATTATTGTGTCTGTGTTGCTAAATGATTGGGCATGTCTCTTTGTTTGCAATAATCCTAGTCCCCCTTTCAAAATTTCGTTTTCTTTCATGGTTATATTTGGAATTGAAGACGATTTGATTGTATTATTACCGTGAAAATGACATCTTATACATTATATATAATTCAAGTGGAACGTCCAAAATTATTACATCATTTTAATCAATCCACACTTTGACAGATTTTGAATCACAGTTTTCCAATTCTTTTCAATTGTCGTTTATTATATATAATTCGTACTATCAAAAAGAGAAGGAAAAAAAAAAATGGCGCACAAATTAAATAAAATAAAATGCACGATCGCGGGAGTTTCTGAATAAACAAGCATTCATGTGGCAGCCATTCCATTTTCCAAAGCGATTAATACAGCAATCATCAATTAAAGATTTAATTAAATCGTTTTCTTAAGATCTTCCAAGTTGCAGAGCTAAATCTAGTGGGAACCCCTTTGCATAATAAGGACAAAAATCTCACACACGATAACAAGTGTAACATCTATTCTTACTAAAACAAGTACTTAACTAGATTTGCAACATGTAATAACTACTTTAGTAATGAAAAAAAATCAAGGTTAGCATTTGTCATTATCTCTAATCAAGTAGTCATTAACACTCATTGTCATGGCCGACGCCGTGTTAGTTCAAATGAGTCATTTATTGATTTTAAATAAATATCATAAAAGCCAAGGATCGGAATTCATGACATATTAGATCATCCCTGCCTTGTCCTACCGTTTGTTGTTAACTAGACATGACGGCATGACCACGAAAGAAGCAAAAAACGTGATAAGAAAATTAAGATGCAAATTGATACCTCCTTTGGTTGCCTTTTCCCAAATCATATTTTTCTTGATTATGAAATAACATTGGGTGATGTAAATTAAGTGACATCTATAGAAAAATACCCAATTGAATAAAAAATTTACAAATCAGTACCTATGTCAGAAATTGTTACAGATAGGTACCCCTTTTACTGTTTGTACTAATTTTCTCAGTCTTGCCGTACCTTTTTATGTGTGTTTGCGTACCATGGCACGCGTTTATACTGTACCCTGTACGGTTTCCATATGGTACCTTAGTGTATTATATATGATCCACCATTTTCTCAACGTATTACGTACCAAAATACGTTGTTATAAGGTACCTAAACGTGTTATCTGGCATACCTGCGGTGGATCGGGTACCTATGTGCAAAAAAATTATTCTATAAGGTACCAATATAAAAAAAATACTGTCAGGGTACAAGTTTTTACGCAAATGGATATTTATGTGTAAAGACCCATTAATTAATCCTCATGTAGGGATCAAGGAATTGAATATTTTGTAAGATTCTAGCTATATTGGGCCGAAATAAAGTGGGCTCAGCTTATTTGGGCCTGAAATTAGAAGATTTGTGCTTATGTGGCCATCCTTGTAATTGGGCCATTGCTGCGTCCACGAATATATTTGTTTTTTAATTTTTAATGTTTTTCATTTTTAATTTTCTTCGTTGCCTTTCTAACAGTGTACGATAATAGCTCGGATGGACAATTTAACAGAAGGGATTAGTTTTTTAAAGAATAAAAAAAAAGGGATTTTGACTTTTTCAATTAAACAAAAGGGAGTGAGATTGATTATATAAGTAATTAGTTAATCTTCACTTAATTAATAAATATTTTAATTATCTATTTTCATAAAAAAGAAAAAATTACTGTTCATCTTCTCGTCGTCGTTCTTCTGTCGTTTTTTCTTCTGCAAATGGTTCCAAAAAAAAAAAAAAAACCAGCGAAAATCCAACACCCATTAATACATTTTTCATCGTGCCGTCTCACTCTCAGAGATACGGTCGATAATTTCGTTTTTCAGTCGACGATTTCGTCTTTCGAATTATTTTTGAGTACTCTGTTTAAGATATTTTCGACTATAACTTTCGATTCAGAGAACCAATTACCCTGAATCAAGCTTTGTTGGACATAAACCTTGATTATCCAAAACTTTTATCTTTTACACTTTTTCTAGCTCGAATTTTATCGACTTCAAAATGTGTTTTTCAGATAGATAAGTAATTAGCATAAATAATTCAAATAAAATTAATTTGAATATATTCGTACCTTATCGAATCATTCAAATATATAATAATTCGAATTATATTCTAATAATTCGAATTAAAGTCGAATTATGGCAATTAAGACGTTTTCTACCATAACTTTTGATTCAGAAAACCAATTACCCTGATTCAAACTTTGTTGGATACCTAACTTGATTATACAAAACTTTTATGTTTTACACTTTTTCTAATTCAAACTTTATCGACTTCAAAATTGTGTTTTTCGGAGACATAATTTAACAAGGTATCAATATTCAATGAAGAGGTTTAATATGTGGTATAAATGTCTAATGAAGATGGTAATGAGTTCTACAATGCGATATTAATTTAGTTGCAAAATTAATGAAGATATAAAATCATAAGACTCTAATAATTATGATCACATTACACATGTTTGAATCACAACAATTTCAACACAAATCGCATATGGCACATATATATGAATCATAAGTCGTACAATGTAATTTCATCAATTGTCCTGATTCAAACTTCAATGGACAGCTAACTTGATTATCAAAAAGTTTTTATGTTTTACACGTCTTCTAACTTGAAGTCTATCGGATTATAAATGAGGTTTTGTCTCACATTTCAATGCTTTACGAATTAGTTGTCCATAAATGGCAGCTAAAACATTTGCGATCTTAACTTTCGATCCAAGACGTCAATTACGTTGATTTGAATTCTTTGCGTGTTTTACACTTTTTTAAATTCGAAGTCCATCGATGCTAAAAATTGGTCTTTTTGAAACATAGTTCAAAATTCGAATAAAATTAGAATAATTAGCAGTTAAAATATTTTCGATCATAACTTTCGATTTAGAGCATCAAGTATTTCGGTGTAAACTTCTATGTACAGATAACTTGATCATAAAAAGTTTTTGTATTTTACACTTTTTCCATCGAAGTTTATCAGTTCGGAAAATGAGTGTTTTGGCTAACGTTTCGAATGCTTTTAGAATTTGCTGTCCAGAAATAATAATTAACACATTTTCGATCATAACTTTTGTTTCAAAGCATCAATTACCCCGATTCAAACTGTTTTGGATAGCTAATTTGATTATACAAAACTTTTATGTTTTACACTTCTATGAATTCAGAGTGTATTGGCTTGGAAAATGAGTGTTCCATAATATGTTGAATCTTTTTCGAACTTGTTGTTCAGAAATGGCAATTAACACATTTTCGATCATAACTTTTGATCCAAGACATCAATTACCCCGATTCAAGTTTTGCTTGACAGCTAACTTAATTATTTAAAACTTTTATGTTTTATACATTTTCAAATTCAAAGACCATCAACGTCAAAAATGCATTTGTTTGGATACGTAATTTGAATATAATTTAAAACAAAAATAATTTGAATTTTATTAGAATAATTCGAATAAATTCAAATAATTCCTATAAAATTCTAATAAAAATAATTCGAACTTTATTTGAATAGTCGAATAAATTTCGAATTTTCAAATTATTTTTTCTAATTTTATTCGAGTTACTCGAACAAAATTCGAAAAAATTCAAAAAAAAATTTAAAAATAAAAAATAAATTCAAAAATATATTAATAATATTTTAGCATACCAATAAAAATAATTTGCATTTTATTTGAATAATTCGAATAACATTGGGATATTCGAATTAATTTTTTGAATTTTATTCATTATTTTCGAATAATATTCATAAAAAATCAAAAAAAAATTACAAAATTCAAAAATATTGGAATAATATTTTACCATATATCAATCAAAATAATTCGAATTTTTTCGAATTGTTCGAATAAAATTTGAATTATTCTATAAAATTTGAATATTCGTATTAATTTTTCGAAATTTAATCGAATTATTCGAATAAAATTCGGAAATATTCAAAACAAATTGAATAAAAATGGAAAAAGAATTGTAATGTTCGGATAAGAAATTCAAATAAAAGAAATCGAATAATGAATAATTTGGATATGGAATTTGAATAATTAATTTAATAAGAAATTCTCATAATAATTCGAATAAAATCATTCTGATAAAGATTTTCGAATAGAAAATTCGAATAAGGTTCGGATATAACATTCAATTATGGAATTCGATTAGTGTTCGATAGAAGTCGAATAAACAATCGTATAAGTAATAAAGTTTAGCTCTTTTTAATCACTTTTTGACTAAGGATATTTTGGTCATTTTAAACTCAATCCCTTTTATTTAATACGGCCTGATGTGAGTCTCTTTTCTCAAAATTCCCCTCGGATGGGAACTGATTACAGTAACAACAGTACATTGACTAAGTTCTGAACAAGGACAAGATAAGGAAGAACATGAAGACGAATTGCAGACCAACCATTTCCTTACCAAAATCTCGCACAAAGATGGGGCCTTTGCCATCGCCGATCTCAACGGAGAACAAAATCGAAGCCTGGTAATACCTCGTGAGGTAGTCCTCGGCGTAGCCCAAGTGCATCTCAGCTGCGGCAACCTTAGACCTTAACTCTCCACTCAGCGGCGGCGCCGCCGAAGAGTCGAGGCACTCACTCTTCAGACCATCCATGGCGGCGATCGTTCGATTCCACACATCGACCCATTGTTTTTCCTGTAGTTTCCTGCTCCTCAGCCTCGATACAGTCTCCGTACAGTGGTCGATTTCGCCTTTTGCAGCACGCAAAGCGATGCTGCAATTTCTCGAATGATCATCGTCGGCGCCGGAGATTGGCCGCCAAGCGGTAATAACAGCGTCGAGCTCCTCCGATGCTGTTCGAAGGGACAGATTCAAGACATGGTCAGGGTTTTTTATGGCATCGTGGTTCTTGGTAATGAGGCTAGAATACTCTCTTTCGCACTTGCTGGCATCTTGAGAAGTAGTACCTTCGTGCCCACAAAATGCTCTAATGGCTGAATCTTGCTTGTTGTAGTAGACATCGCCGCGGAGAAGATAGAAGGCTATGGATCCTATGGTGGATAAGGTCGTAATGGAAAGCAAGAGGAGAACGATGATTAGCTTCTTGTTTCTCTTGCGAAAGGCTGATAAGGTTTCTTCGTCTCTGATGATTCTTGGCCTTGTTAGTCTGCTGCTGTCGGCGGTTTTCTTGTCTGTGGACTCCATTGTTCGCCGTAGACGTTGACTCGATCTGAGAATGAATGTGACTTTTTCAGTATTGTATAGTTCCCCGCGTCTTTCTTTCTCTCCCTTTCTTTTTTTTTTTCCTTGCAGAAACTGTTTTCTAGTGGGTTTTTTTAGACTTAAATACCTATTTGAAGAAAAAGAAAGAAAAACAAACATACATACATACTTGGGAAAATAATTGAGAAAAAAGATGGGTAATGTTTTTCTATTATGGATAATTATGAATTATCAAGTGAATCATTAAAATAAATTGTGAATCATCGATGATTCATCACAAATTATGATAATTAAATGTGGATGTTTTTGGAATATTAATGACTCATGAATTTATGATAAGATTAATAACAACCAATCAAATAATTGGAGAGATAAGGATGGTAGGAGTACTAAGGAAGGACGTGATTTGTTACACTGACAAATCATGGATTGATTTGGTTCATCAACGAAGGAATCATGGAAGTAATCAAGGATGTCACATTAAGACTCAATCACGTTTAATATGGCAAGTCAATAAAGAGAAGATCATCATCAATCAGTCATCGAATTGAAGACCTAATCAGCAATTAATAGAATTGATATATTTTCCTTTTATATTAATCTCTAGCCTCTATATAAAGTCGACGTAAGTGCATACTCAATCATGTCTCACGTTAAAAAATAATAAAGCTCCATTGAAGTTTGTTTCTTCTTTATGGTATCAGAGCCACTGTGAGACAAGAGAGATCCATACTACAAACCATGGTATCCACAATCTCTTTGAACGTAGCCAACTTTGTCACACTCAAACTCACCCCAGAAAACTATACTTTGTGGCGTGAGCAATTGCTTGCCCTTGCCGAAAGCCAAGACATGGTTGGACTTCTTACCGGAGAAACAATGAAGCCGACCATGTACAAAGATGTTACCACAACAGAAGGTACTTCAACCACGAACACCAAAACGCTCTCTGATAAATACCTCAAGTGGCGTAAAGAAGATCGTCTCCTACGAGGATGGATTATTGGAACGCTTACAGAAGAAGCCTTGGGCATCGTTATTTGTCTTGAGTCATCTCAGACAGTTTGGGAGGCCTTAAAAGAAGCCTATGCTCAATGTTCACAAGAACGGGAATTTACTCTTCGACAACAACTCACGTACTCACAAAAGATCCAAACCAAACTTTGGCAGAACACTTGCGGAAGTTCAAAATGATTTGCGATAGTCTCGCCGCCATCGGAAGTCCAGTACCAGACAAAACAAAAGTTTACTCGTTGCTAGCCACTCTTGGACAAAAATATGAATCATTCACAACGGCAATGCTCAAACCTCCGGTGCCGTCATATTCGGAAGCGGTGTCTCTTTTGCAAGGTTTCGAACAACGAAACACATGGGTTGAAACAACAGATACACAATCATATGCCTTTTATGGCCAACGCCACAACAATCAACATCGCAACTACAACAACAACAACAACAACAGTCGTCGCAACGATCAATTCTCCTCAAAAGGTAGAGGTTTTTCAGCTATTAACAATAATTATGCAGGAAATAGTTCGCAACAGAAAGTCAACAACTACACTCCAAGGCCGCCACCACCGGGAAAACGACGCATGACAAGTAAGGAACGTGAAATATACAAAAATGAGCACTGCCAGTCTTGTGGAAAAATTGGACATATTGCCAAGATCTGTTGGAGCTTACCAACTCAATCAGTACAAGAAGGTCTCCCTTAGGCTCTTGCTGCTCTTACCATGGATACTTCTGTTCCAGATCTCGAGTGGACAACCGATACGGGTGCTTCAAATCATATGACCGCAAACTCAGGTATGTTACAAAATCTTAAAAAATATGATGGTCATGATTCTGTCTTCATCTGTGATGGTTCTCACTTAAACATAGATGCCATTGGAGATGTTGTAGTTTCTGATGGTAAGAATGATTTATTCCTCCATGACGTTCTTCATGTACCAGAATTAACTCGGAATCTACTATCTATTAGTCAATTAACATCTCAATATCCTTTGAACTGTGAATTTACTGACAAACTCTTAAGGAACGAGCAACAGGTCGGGCTTTGATAATGGGTCAACGTGAAGGAGATCTTTATGTTTTATCCAACCCAAAAGAAACATATTTTTCAAATAGACAAAAGACAGGGAGTGAAGAGCTGTGGCATCAACGTCTTGGACACCCGCAAAAGTCATCTATTCATTTATTACGTTCTAAGAATTTAATTAGTGTTTATTCAAATAAAAATGTGCACGTTGTTTCTGAAAGTTGCCAACTAGGCAAACTTAGCAAATTACCTTTTGGTTCTTCATCTTCTTCTAGTACTAGTGCCTTTGAGAAAATTCATTGTGATATTTGGGGACCTGCTCCTATTTTATCTCGCGATAAATTTCGATATTATGCTTGCATTATTGATGAATTTTCTCATTATATATGGACTATCCCGCTTTGTGCCAAATCTGATTTTACTGATGTTTATTTAGCTTTTGAAAGTTATGTGCAACGCCAGTTTGACAGGAAAATCAAAATTTTTCATTCTGATGGCGGCGGTGAATTTTTAAATAAAAGACTTGCTTTACACTTTCAGCAACAGGGAATCATTCATCAACTTTCTTGCACATACGCCGGAGCAAACAGGTATTGTTGAACGTCGCCATCGGAGTATCAGAGAACTTGAGATGACTATGATCTTTCATAGTGGCGCACCTCCTTCTTTGTGGGTCGAAGCCTTCCTCACGGCAACGTTTTTAATCAATCGTCTACCATCTTCTTCTCTTAATTTTGATTGTCCTTACTTTCGTTTATATGGTGTTAATCCTAACTATAATATCTTACAGGTGTTTGGCTCTAGATGTTACCCGTATACATGGAATACTAAAAGGGATAGGTTTGATCCTAAAACCGTTCCTTGTATGTTTGTAGGTTACAGCGATCGCCATAAAGGGTACAAATGTCTTGATCCTAAAACATATAAAATATTTGTGTCTAGGCATGACATATTTGATGAAACTTTATATCCGTACAAGATATATAGGTCATTATCATCCTCTGATGTTACTTTGTCGTTATTTGTTGATCATCAATCTCATGTTTCAGTGAACTCACCATCTTCAACGACAGACCTAACACAGATTCCTGTTTCAACATCAATTTTGAATCCATCAACAGGTGTACCAGATCCTACAAACTCAGATGCCCCCGCTGAACCGACGATAATTCAGCCAGAAGAGCAAACTTCCACTAGTATTGATCTCAATTTACTCCACAAGAAGACGATATGCCTACCTCAATATCTCTTCCGACCGAAGATATTCCATGGTATGTGCAAACTCTATACCTTCTTCTGAATCTGTTTCATCCACTGATCATCGAATGGCTACGAGAGCACAACATGGAATTTACAAGCCGAATCCACGATATGCCTTATTTCTTGCTTGTGGGGATATTCCAAGCGAGCCACGATCCGTCAAAGCGGCTCTTCAACATGACGGATGGCGGAAAGCTATGCTTGAAACACTCGATGCTCTACATCTAAATTCCATGTGGACCTTAGTTCCCCGAGACCCTCATATGCATATTATTGGATCAAAATGGGTCTTTAAAGCTAAACAACAGGCCAATGGTACACTGATAGGCTTAAAGCACGTCTCGTTGCGAAGGGGTATCACCAAGTAGATGGTATTGACTATTTAGAAACATTCTCTCCGATCATTAAACCAGGTACTATTCGTTTAGTTCTTAGTATAGCCATGGTTCGTCAATGGGACATTCGACAACTTGATGTTAAAAATGCTTTCCTTCATGGTTACATAACTGAAGCCATTTATATGGAGCAACCACCAGGTATGCATGATCCAAAATTTCCATTTCATGTTTGTAAACTTCGAAAAGCACTATATGGTCTAAAACAAGCACCACGAGCTTGGTTTGATCGCTTTTAGCACATTCTTACTCAAATCTGGTTTCTTTTGTAGCCTCGCTGATCCGTCTTTATTTATTATGAACTCTTCATCTGGCACATTGGTCTTGCTTCTTTATGTTGATGATATGTTATTAACAGGATCGAGTTCAACGTTACTTAACGATTTTATCACAGCTTTACACAACGAATTTGTAATGAAGGATCTTGGACCTGTACATCATTTTCTTGGTATAGAAATTCAACGGTCCCATAATACTTTGCACCTGTCTCAAACCCATTATGCTCGCTCTCTTCTTGACAAGGCTCAGATGTTAGATTGCAAACCGATGAGTACCCCTATGGAATCGAAAACCAAGGGACTTCATGATAAGACACCTTTCTCTGATCCTACTTTTTATCGTAGCATTGTTGGTGCTTTGAAATATTTAACAATTACACGGCCTGATCTTTCTTTTAGTGTTAACTATGTGTCTCAATGTATGCAATCGCCTACTGTTGCTAGCATAAAAATGGTCCGTCGTATCTTACGTCATGTGAAGGGCTCTATTACATTGGGTTTACCTCTAACTGGAAACACTACACTTGATCTTTTTGCTTTTTCTGATGCAGATTGGGCAGGTTGTTCCACTACTAGGCGCTCTACAACGGTTGCACGTTTTTGGGACATAACATTATTTCTTGGTGTGCAAAGAAGCAACCAACCATTTCACGCTCTAGCACCGAAGCTGAATATCGTGCAATGGCAAACACAGCTGAACTGACATGGCTTACTTTTCTCTTACGGGATCTTCAAATTCCTCAAAGCCGTCCTCCTCTACTTCTATGCGACAATCTGAGTGCCTTACACATGACTGTTAATCCGGTTTTTCACGCTCGGAGCAAACACATTGAGCTTGACTACCATTTTATTCGTGAAAGAGTCGCCATGGGACTTCTTGTTACGCGCCATGTTCCCTCTACCCTTCAGCTTGCGGACATTTTCACAAAGCCCCTGTGTATAGCAGCTTTTCATCACATTCGCAGCAAACTGTGCCTCCAGCCCCGCAACAGTTTGAGGGAGGGCAATAACAACCAATCAAATAGTTGGAGAGATAAGGATGGTAGGAGTAATAAGGAAGGACGTGATTTGTTGCACTGACAAATCACGGATTGATTTGGTTCATCAATGAGGGAATCATGGAAGTAATCAAGGATGTCACATTAAGACTCAATCACGTTTAATATGGCAAGTCAATAAAGAAAAGATCATCATCAATCAATCATCGAAGATCTTTATCCATATAAGAGCGTTGAAGACCTAATCAGGGATTAATCTCTAGCCTCTATATAAAGTCGATGTAACTAGCATACTCAATCATGTCTCACGTTAGAAAATAATAAAGCTCAATTGAAGTTTACTTCTTCTTCAAAGATGAGGTGTATAAAAAGATTGTATTTTTGTATGAGTTGTATAGATGAGTAAATTGTATTTTAGTGTATGATTTTAGCATAAATAGATGTTTTTAGTTACATTGTTAAACACACTAAAATTATAGAAATATATTATCTCCCTCTAAATTCTCTCTATAAATTCTCTCTCTATATATTATCAAATAATCATAATATAAATTAAAATAATCTTAATGTAATATAAATCATAATAAAATTTTCGTAACACGTTATCAGCACGAGCGCTCTCCGGCAACGATCAACCTCCATCGAAGCTCTCCTGCAGAGATCAACCTCCGTTCAAGTTTTATAATCAAGGTAGGATAATTTTATTTTGTGTACGGTAAATTTATTTATAATACTCGTATACGTGGAAAACCAATTAAAACTATATAAATTTAACATGTATACACCAAAAACACCTTAGCTCGATTGGTTTCGCGGAATATCGTCACTACAAGTGATGTGAGGTCCAGATTTCGAATCCCAGTGGTGGCGAGTTGAATTTTCTTTTGACAAAATTTACGAAAAAAACAAAATTCTTTTATTTTATCAAATTTATAAATATATTATGATTTTATTATAGAATCATATGCTAGAAGAACATTTGCTTATGTGTATTATTATTATGTGGGCAATTCTTTTGACGTGGACAATGTTTTCCATTAGAATTTTTCAAAAGAAGAATAGTTACAAATCTCTTTTAATATTTTGTTGTGTTTATTTATTGTTCTGATATTTAATAGTAATATGCATATTTTGTATTTTATGATAATAGTATGGCAAATCTGCAAAACCTCGAATTTGTTGCCCTTGACACTTCTGCATCAAATTACGTAGCATGGGCACTAGATGCAGATATTCATCTGAAAGCAAAAGGTTTGGGTGACACTATTGTCGCCACACAAACAACAAATGCGGGTGATACTGTTGTTGCTACACAAACATCAACGGATACAGGTGCCACCACTGATACTGCAAAAGCCACACTTACTCAAAACAAGGCAAGAGCCTTGATAGTTCTTCCTCACCACATTCATGAAAATCTGAGAAACGAGTATGCACATGTGAAAGATCCTCCTGAATTGTGGAAAAATCTGAAAGATCGATTTGACCACGTGACCACAGTTATCCTTCCATGCGCAAGGTACGAATGGTACAAGATTTTAAATCTGTGACTGAATATAACTCGGCCATCCATAAGGTTACATGCATACTAAAATTGTGTGGGGAAACGGTCACCGATGCTAGTATGCTTGAGAAAACATTCAGTACTTCTCATCCAACAAATATGGTATTGCAGCAACGATATAGAGAGAGACAAAATCTTATGATAATAAAGATGAGAAGAGGCCCATTTAACAAAAGGATAACGACGAACGATGCTATCGTTCCGGTGGTATGGGCCATTGGTCGAAAAATTGTCGCATGCCCAAGCATCTTGTTGACTTGTATCAGCAATCTCAAAAGGGAAAAAAGATTGAAACAAATTTTGTTTAAGGTGACATTGCATCTACTTCTGGTGTTGATAAAAATAATACGTATTTGGAGGCTGCAGATTTCGTCTCAGATGAGGAATGATGTGTTATAATGTTTTATATGTTATAAATTTTACTATTATGTGTTTATGTGTTTAAAGGTTGTTGAAACTTATATGTGTGCTTGTAATATATCGTTTTGTGTCCTAAATAAATGGTGACTATTATGATATGTTTATATGAAAAGGATATTTATCTGATGGATATGGGCATATGCAATGGGGAATTATGTCTTGCAGACTGTGCAACGACTCATACGATTCTGAAGAATAAGAAATACTTTGATCATCTCGATATGAAAGAAGCTAGTGTTATCACTATATCGGGTAGCACAAATATAATTAAAGGCTCCGGAAGAGCTAGTATCTTATTACCTAGAGGAACCAAATCGGTTATTGAAAGTGCCTTATATTCTCCTGAATCACAAAGAAATCTGTTAAGCGTTAAAGCTGTTCGACATAACGGATATCATATTGAGACAGCGATAAAAGGAGGTGTCGAACATTTATACATCACAAAGATAATTTCGAATGATAAAAGAATAGTGGAAATATTACCTTCATTTGAATCTGGGTTATATTATACATATCTGAGAACAATTGAATCATATGCTATCGTAAACCAGAAGTCTACCGATGACAGTATATTTAATATTTGGCATGACCAGTTGGGCCATCCCGGTTCAACTTCGATGCGAAGAATAATTGAAAACTCACGTGGACATTCGATAAAGAATCAGAGATTGTTCAATCTAATGAATTAGCATGTACTGCTTGCTCTAAAGGGAAGTTAACTATTCGGCCATCACCAATGAAAGTAAAGAATGAATCTATTGTATTTTTGGAACGTATACATGGTGATATTTTTGGGCCGATACATTTATCATGTGGACCATTTAAATATTTCATGGTGTTAATTGATGCTTCAAGTAGATGGTCCCATGTGTGCTTATTATCTACGAGGAACATGACATTTGCAAGATTACTTGCTCAGTTGATTCGTTTAAGAGCACATTTTCCAGATTATCAGATAAAGAAAATACGTCTTGATAATGCTGGTGAATTTACCTCCAAGGCATTTAATGATTATTGTATGTCTATTGGAATTGATTTTGAGCATCCCGTACCACATGTTAATACGCAAAACGGTCTTGCAGAATCATTGATTAAACGTCTGCAGTTAATTGCAAGACCATTATTAATGCAAACGAATCTTCCCTCGTCGTGATGGGGACATGCAATATTACATGCAACATCACTAATTCGCATCAGGCCAACTAGTTACCATGATATCTCCCAGTTGCAAATGGTTTATGGTCAGGAACCCGATATTTCTCATTTAAGAATTTTTGGATGTGCGGTATATGTCCCAATTGCGCCGACACAACGTACAAAGATGGGACCTCAAAGAAGGTTGGGAATATATGTCGGATTTGAATCTCCATCAATAATAAAATATTTAGAACCTTTAACGAGAGATTTATTCACGGCTAGATTTGCCGACTGTCACTTCGACGAAACAAATTTTCCGACATTAGGGGGAGAAAAGAAAACGTCTGGAAAGGGATATTAGTTGGAATGAATTATCACTAAATCACTATGATCATCGAACGAAAGAATGTGAACTAGAAGTTCAGAAGATAATTCATTTACAAAGTTTAGCAAACCAATTGCCAGACAGCTTTACTGACCCAAAGAGAGTGACTAAGTCACATATACCAGCGGTTAATGCTCCTGTGAAAACTGATGTTCCTGCCGTACATAATAGTGAGCCTAAACCACAACTAAAACGTGGTAGGCCCTCGGGTTCCAAAGATAAAAATCCTCGAAAACGAAAAGGAGCGAATAATCCAATCGAGGATTTATCGACTAGAGAAGAGTCTATGGGCTTAAATGATGATAAGAATGAAACTCAGGTACCTGAAGAAATTGAAAATAAAGATAATGAAGAGATCTCAATCAACAACCCCCAGAATGGAGTTAGATGGAACCGAGATAAAATCAACGTTGACGATAAATTCTCATTTAACGCAGCGCTACATGAAATGAATGAGAATGAGGACCATGAAACAAAGTGTGTAAATGAATGCAGACAACGAAAAGATTGGCCAAAATGGAAAGATGCAATCGAGGCAGAATTAAAGTTACTTGAGAAACGGAAAGTTTTCGGACATGTAGTCCGCATACCAGAAAATGTAAAGCCGGTTGGATATAAATGGGTTTTTGTCAGAAAGAAAAATGAAAATGGCGAAATTGTGAGGTATAAGCACGGCTTGTCGGACAAGGTTTCTCGCAGAGACTTTGGCATTGATTATGAGGTGACTTATTCTCCTGTGATGGACGCAACAACTTTTCGTTATATAATTTGTCTGGCAGTACGTGAAGCACTCGATATGCACCTAATGGATGTTGTCACTGCTTATCTATATGGCTCACTTGACAGTGACATTTATATGAAGCTTCCAGAAGGATTTCGTCTGCCTGAAAATTCAGGGCCACGAAATGAGTACTCAATTAAACTAAAAAATTACTTTATGGGTTAAAGCAATCTGGGGGAATGCGGTATAATCGCCTAAGTGAATATTTATTGAAAGAGGGGTATAAAAATGATCAAATTTGCCCTTGTATATTTATGAAGAGATGTGAAAACGAGTTTGTCATTATAACAGTATATGTCGACGACATCAATATAGTCGGAACTCCAAAAGAGTTGTCGAAAGCGGTTAGTTGTTTGAAAAAGGAGTTCGAAATGAAAGATCTCGGTAAAACAAAATATTGTCTCGGACTGCAAATTGAATATTTAAAGAATGGGATATTTTTAGATCAAGAGACTTACACTAAAATGATATTGAAAAGATTTTACATGGATGGATCTCATCCATTAGATACTCCAATGATTGTTAGATCTTTAGATGTGAGTAAAGATCCGTTCAGACCACACAAAAATGATGAAGAACTACTTGGTCCTGAAGTACCATATCTTAGTGCTATGGAGCACTAATGTATCTTACGAGTCATAAGCGACCTGATATAGCATTTGCTGTAAATTTATTGGCAAGATGCAGTTCTTCACCGACTCCTAGACATTGGAACGGAGTTAAACGAATATTTCGATACCTTTCAAGGAACAACTGATATGGGATTGTTCTACTCTAATGAGATGAAAGCAGATTTAATTGGGTATGCGGATGCTGGATTCTTATCCGACCCACATAATGCACGATCGCAAACGGGTTATTTATTTACATATGGCGGAACAACTATTTCATGGCGTTCAGTTAAACAGAATTTAATTGCCACTTATCTAATCACGCTGAAATACTAGCAATCCATGAAGCTAGAAGAGAATGTGTCTGGTTGCGATCGATTATTCAGCATATACAACAAACTTGTGGATTATTATCAGAAAAGTTACTTCCAACAACATTATTTGAAGATAATGCAGCATGCATTGCCCAATTAAAGGAGGGATATATCAAAGGGGATAGAACAAAACATATTTCACCAAAATTTTTCTTTACACATGAGTTGGAGAAAAATGGTGATGTCGATGTACAAGAAGTGCGATCTAGCGAAAATATTGCATACGTATTTACGAAAGCACTTCCTCCTATAATTTTCAGAAAATTGGTATATTCAATCGAGACTTAGAGATTTGAAATGATATCAACAGGGGGAGAAAATATGTGTTGCACTCTTTTACCCTTAACTGTGGTTTTTCCCACGTGATTTTCCCAGTAAGGTTTTTAACGAGACAACGAGCTATCAAGAGAATCATGTACTCTTTTTCCTTCACTAGGTTTTTATCCCACTCGGTTTTCCTAGTAAGGTTTTAACGAGGCATATTCCTTGAAAAACATCCAAGGGGGAATATTATGGATAATTATGAATTATCAAGTGGATCATCAAAATAAATTGTGAATCATCACAATGATTCATCGCAAATTATGATAATTAAATGTGGATATTTTTGGAAAAATATTAATGACTCATGAATTTATGATAAGATGAGGTGTATAAAAGGATTGTATTTTTGTATGAGTATAGATGAGTAAATCGTATCTTAATGTACGATTTTAGTTGAGTTACATTGTAAAACACACTAAAATCAAAGAAATATATTATCTCCCTCTAAATTCTCTCCATAAATTCTCTCTATATATATTATCAAATAATCATAATATAAATTAAAATAATCTTAATGTAATATAAATCATAATAAAATTTTCGTAACATTTTCTTCTTTTTACTCATGAGGAAAAAGATGGACCGGAGAGTTCCATTCATTCATTCATTCATTCATTCACATGGTCATTACTACATTAAAATACACAGCAGAAGAAGCACACAATTACAGAAGACAACCTTAACAGATCAGTATCTAATATCTATAGTCATCAGCATAACTATAACTATCTCCGTAAAAGGTGTAGTTGCTGCTCCTCGACGTGCTTCCTCTACTAGCCTGAAGATGAACAAGAAAAACATTGAAACAGCGTGAGAACAATGCAGATGGAAAAGCAAAGAATGGAAGAAGAGATGCATATTATCGATCGATCAATCACATACCCTTCTCTGTATCATCCTCTCAAACGCCTCGGGCCCATTCTCTTCGATATACTTTTCTGCAGCAGTTAGTACATCGTCGGGCTTCCCAAAGATTTCGTCTTTCCTCGGGACGTACCATATCTTAACTGACTTTTGCCTTGTGACGAGGTATGGCCTAACAACGTTTTCGTAAAAGTGTGCAGCTCCTCTGAAGTACGGGATGACCAGCCAACATGTGAAGATTAGCTTTGCGTATGACCATATAGGTATCCTAAAGACAAAAAAAAAAGACTATTTATTACAAACTCATAATGCTGAATAAGGATTTTGCCTTCTGGGAATTTATTATTACCATTCGATGACTTTGGCGAAAGTGAGCTCGAAGAGAGTGACCATGGAGTAGAGAACCCAATAAGTGAGCCATTGCTGATCATCAACTGGGGATTTTGTCTCAATGGCACGAATTGATGCATACCTGTGCCCAAAAGATGTTCCTTTTTTTTTATTGCATCTATACGATAAAAAGGAAGCAACTGCGAAGATCAAGAATTGATAAATAGCTTCACTTACAGAGGATAGAGCAGACTAACCACAGGCCTGCGCCATAAGGAAAACAAGAGAATCGTATACTTAGAAAACTAAACCAAGCCCAAATCGCCATCAATTCACGACAGAATCGCCATTAATTTACTCACGAGTCAAACGATCACAAGAAAAGGACGCACTGCAAAGTAAATAACCAACGCCGACAGATTCTAATTCACGCAAGAGATGGGAAATATTTGATTACATACCCAGCAAGAACGTCGATGTTCTGAAGTACTACTTTGATCAAGCTTCCAGCGCCAGATCCACCCATTATTTCCTTTTTTGACTCGATACCCAAGTTTTATTACAGCCTTCTCTAAGGTGAATTCTGAAAAATTCCACTAAGACGCTTGCTTGAAGGGAGTGTTCCAGCCCAGTTGAGTGGAGCTGAAGAGAGCGAGAGAGCGAGAGAGAGAGATGGTAAGGGTAACGTTTTCTGTTTGGCGACTTTAACTTTTGTTGTAATAATATTTATTTAATTGCGGACTTCGCCACGTATGTACACTCACACTACAAACAGCGACGACAACCCATAGAAATTTCAACGCTGATCCACTAATCAATCAATCAATCAGAAACAGCATAGTATTTAATGGTGACGATATCCTCAGGTCTAGACGGCGGATGAGTCTTGTTCCTCATTCTCAAATCCTGGTACTCCTTGTAAACGAACCCTCTGTACTTCCTTCTTTCCCCGACATCCTCGGCGAACTTGGGCAACGGCTCTATCCACTTGTCGCCCCCTACGTTGCGGAAATACGCAAACGAGTGTCTGAACCTCTCCTTTGACCTCAAAACCCTGTGAGTCGCGCTCTTAAACCTGCCGTTGCTCAGCACCTGAATGGCATCGCATACGTTGACCACAATCTTGGCCTCGTCGGGGACGACGGCCATCCATTCGTCGCCTTTCTTGACCTCCAATCCTCCGACGTCGTCCTGTATCACAAAGGTCAAGATGTTCGAATCTTCGTGTTCGAGGAGCCCATTGTCCTCTGTTTCTGTTGCCAGGTAATAGCGAAGGGCCGCCATGAAATCCCAGCTTCTGTCGCTGTATTCTTTCAAGAAATTCTCAGGGAGTCCCAAGCAATCGTTCAGTATGGCCTCTATTACCTCGCCTGTCTTGCTGAAGTAGCAGAACAACTCTTCTAACACATCCCTGTAATAATACATAATGGATTTCTTTACCGGTTAGCCGAACAGTTTATTACAGCCCTCAGACTGAAAAACTGTAGCAGAAGAGTATACACAGTATAACTTGAAACCGTGAGGGTTCCGGGGCATATTGTTGAAGCCCGTATGAGGCCCGAACATCAATAGGTACTCGTTTTTGTCCTGCGAATTTTCGGGCTGTTTGCTATAACCAGCTGGTAATGGCGCGCCAGAGTCTGGCCTGCATCTGCTCTTCTCTTCGTCTGAGTATGCGAAGAATGTCTTGGAAAGATCTAAAGCCTTTCTCATAAGATCGATGGGCACGCCGTGGTTTGATATTTGAAAGAATCCGTACTCGGAGCAAGCTTGGGAGATGATTTCTTTCGCCTTCTCCTTTGCATTGCCGTCGTCGGCGTTTTCTGAGAAGAACGGAGAGAGGTCAACGGTGGGAATAGCAGCCATTGATGGATATGTTCGTAGGTTAAGAAAGTTTATCTAATATATAGTCGTTGTTTATAGTATTGACGTGCACGGCTAAACACGACGACATACATAATGGCAGCAAAAGTCTATGAAAAGATTCCATGAGAGCTTGACGATATAATAATGGGAGGGGCTAATATATAATAATATAAGGCCTGCCAACTTTTATAATCAAAGTGTAACAATCCTTCAACTATTGGCTTTGTCTCTTCGCGCATCGTCGTACTATTGCATGTGGGTTGATGCTGTCAAAGCGTGTATACATCTTTTGTTCTTATTCAACTAAAATTAAGGGCTGCTCATATTCTGCATGAAACCATGTATGCCCAAAAGTGATAGCATTGAAGATTCGAACATATCCATCCGCGCAAACCAACGTTTTGTAAATGTCCGAATAAAGAAATGAGAAAATCAGACACAAACTGTTAATAATTTCTTGGAATGCCTTATTGATGATGAATTATTCTTTCAAATGCCCTAATAACCCAATAATAGCTTGCACTCATTTGGCATCATCTCATCCTTAGCAGAAAACCTCCCAACATCTTGGCAATAATCATAGACCAAGTATTTTTCGCGGGCCCACTTCAATTGGGCCCGCCTTTGCCTTCCCACTTCTCTGACGACGGGCTTGTCCCACCAGAACTGGCCCGACCCCCCGCATTTTGCGTCGATCGAAGGCCCGTCGGCGTCGGGCCTGAGCTCGCAGGCGTCGACTTCGAAAAATCGAAAGGTGACTGTAAAAGGCGAGTGGGTCCAGTCGGTCTTGACCCGCCCGCCCTGCGTGGCCCAGTCGTCTGCATTCCAAAGCGACCCGTGGATCGACATGGTCTTGTTTTTAGGGTATGGCACACCTTTCTTTTCCTTGTTCGGAAATTCTCTTATGGGGATATCATCCACCAAGAACCTGTTTTTATTACAACGGTTTCGTATGTAACTAGCCTTCTTTTGAATGACCATTTCAGCTAAAAACTCTTGAGCTCGAAGAAATGTGAATCTTTTTCTTGTATGATCGTGAGTATTCACGCTCATGACCTCTTGGCCTGACCTCAAATATCATGTTGAAAATGATCAACCCATCTAAAAGTTTAATCTTAAAGGGACTGTATCATATCTTCAATTTTCATATAATTTTATTTCCAACAGTTCTCGTACTCACAGTATCGAGCGGTGACTCCACAAAAAGGCGTACGTATGAAAATCCAACGTGGGATCGAACCAAAGGTAATGCCTTTGCTCGCGATTTCCAGTGCCGTTAATGTACAAGTTCGTCTGCACGATGTACGGTTCTCCCGAAACATTGCCTAGAAACTCAAAGTCTAGCTCGTCGTGGTTAGGTCCATCCGATGTCATCTAAAATCATGCATGTAATAATAACTAGGTTATCGAAAAGAAAAAGAAAAACGCGAATCGATAATAATTGATCAAAAATAAGTTCGATATGGGCTTTACGTAAAAGGCGGTGACCGTCCCGGCGGAATCGCCTTGAACTAACTTGATTTGGGCGTTGATTTTCCCGAACAAATACTTGTTCTTGGATTCGAATCCACAGCCTAATAACGCCGAAACGAAGTAAGAAAAAAAGGATACATTAAGTCAAGATAAGACACACTGATATATACCTTGTGCTATTCTGCAATGAAATAGTTAGTAACTAAAACTAATGCCTGTCGAAGAATCGAGGTACAATACTGTCTGGTTTTCTTGAGACACGTCGATGTGGTCTGGCGCCCAATCGGCGACAAAGAGATCGCTAAACTCAGATGAATATGCGGCGTGGAGAAGCAGTGATAGGCTGACTACTACCGTCACTGTTGATCTATAGATGGAAAGCAACATCTTTATTATTACCGTTATGTTAGTATCTTGATTTCTTGTAATTAATGAGAATGATGGGAATCTATTTATAGCAGTCATTTGGGCTTTAAGAGGAGTGCTTACAAGGACATACTTGTAAGAATATTGCATTATGTGTATATAATATATTGGTGAGCGTGCGCAGAAAGACAAAGGGAGGTAGAATTAGTGGAAGCCATCTCAAGCACAAAGTTGTGATCAGATCAGTACCAAGAAGAGCATATTGTCTTCGTAAAATATTATAGATAATGGAAAAAGCGACCATCTTCATGATCATTGTTTGTTACACCAACAGATCCACTAACGTAAGCATGATTGATGTAATAATGACGAGGCTTTCCTAAATTAATCATCAAGTTATAGGGGAATCCCGTCATTGATTAATCATCAACCTCCTCAAGAATCAGCTTTACACCTAATGGAAAATCTGCAGACGAGTTGAAAGCAAAATGCATCTCTCAACTGCTGCCATAGCAACAAAAACAAAGAAAACAAGACGCATAATGCATTATTTGAATTATACTCCCTCTGGCCCGACAACTTTATCACATAAGTTGCTGGGCACGCAAATTAAGGTGGCATTATTATAATAATATAGTACAATGAAAAGATAAAAAAATGTATATTCTGACACGTCTTTTAAGAATATTTAATATTATTATATTGATTGTTTGTGATAGTTTTTTTGCTAAATAATGAAAGGTGATAAAATTATTGGGATGTCCGAAATGGAAAATGTGATAAAATTAGCGCGACGGAGTGAGTATAATAGAAGTGATCTGATCATACGCGGTGCATAATATTCATTGAATATGCTTGGGATGATCATGTCTTCTTCCGTGGGGTTTTTTTGGGGCAGAAAGTGTCTCTAATTACGGAGAGTTCATGATACACTTGGTGTTGACTAAGCTCAATACTAAGTCAAAAAAATACAATACAAGAACAAACAAAAAAGGAAATGGACACACAAATCAAACAACATGTGGGTTGCAAGACTTTAGCACTAATCTGAAAAAAAAAATCAAAGTCTAGGATATGAAAATATCACGCATGGGATAGCACACAATTCTTAGATATGTTGTCTACCTTATAATATATTTTATATATGCATGATATCTATATAAGTGAGAGTGTGTTCATGTAATATTGTAAGAGGATAAAGGAGCTGTACGTGAGTTTCTATACAAGTATTACAGAGAAAACAAAACTTGGCTCCTCCTCTCACCCACGTCCAAACACTATCGAAATAATAAGTCATTCCAATCAAAGAAGTCGATCCTCGCAGTATACTAAAAATAAGAAATTGGTATCAAAGCCATGTCGTTCGGTAATATGCCAGTTCCACGCCTAACAAAGTCCAATTATGATAATTGGAGTATTAGGATGAAAGCACTGCTCGGCTCGCAAGGCGTATGGAATATCGTTAAAGGCGGGTATACCGAACTCGGAAAAAATGACGGCTACACGACGGTCCAGCTGAAGGCGTTGGAGGATTCTCGAAAATTAAATGACGCTGCGCTCACCATCATATATAATGGCCTAGAAGATGCCGACTCCGAAAAATCAAGGACGTAAAGAAATCGAAGGAAGTATGGAAAAAACTGGAGAAACGTACAAAGGCGCCGACCGAGTAAAACAAGTACGACTCCAAACTCTTTGTGGCGAATTCGAGATGACGAGAATGAAGAACGGAGAAGGCGTATCCGATTATATAACGAGAATACAAACCATCTCGAATCAGTTGAAGAGTAACGGTGAGGCCCTAACCGAAGCCCGCGTCGTTGAGAAAATTCTCCGCTCTCTGACGGACGAGTACGAGAACGTGGTATGTGCAACTGAAGAATCCAAAAATCTCGAAGAAATGACGGTCGAAGAACTCTCCGGTTCGCTCGAAGCTCACGAGCAACGGAAGAAAAAGAAGAAGCAGGAATCGCTGGACGAGGCTCTACAGATGAAGTTATCATTGAAAGATGACAAGGCTCTATATACATATCACGGACGAGGTCGAGGACGAGGTTTCAGCCAAAATTCAGGCCGAGGACGAGGATACAATCAGGAACAACGACAAACGAGCAATCAAAATTGGAGAGGACGAGGTCGCGCTCAAGGACGAGGTGGTCGCTCAAATCGACCGAGCGTTGAATGCTACAACTGCGGGAAGTTTATTTCGCACAAGACTGTTGGTCCGAAAAGAAGGTGGATGAAAATGCGAATCTAATCACACAAGAAGAGCCAAAAGACGAATGTGTTCTCTTAATGGCGCTCGAGGATACAAGTCCAGGCAACGATATGGTGTGGTATCTTGACAACGGTGCGAGCAACCATATGAGCGGACATAAACTTCTCTTCACGGATCTGAAGAAGATTGATGACGGCCACATGTCTTTTGGAGACGCATCGAAGATAGAAGTCAAAGGCCGAGGGAAAATCTGTTTCTCACAAAATGATGGAAACAGGATGTTCAGTGTTCATGAAGGACCGCTACAACTAAGAAACAAAGACGGAAGAATGACCGCACGGGTCGAGATGGAAAGAAACCGAATGTTCAGACTCAACCTGAAGGTGATTCAAGAAAAATGTTTGCAAGTTGACGTGGAGGACAAAGACCATTTGTGGCATATGCGATTTGGTCATTGCACTACGGTGGTCTAAAGGAGCTCTCCAAAAGAGGCATGGTGCACGGAATCCCGGTGATAGAAGGCGGAAAGAAACTTTGCGAAAGCTGCGTAATCGGGAAACATACGAGGACGACATTCCAGAAGCAGGCAAAATATCGAGCGCGCAAACCGCTCGAGCTCATACATACAGACATATGCGGGCCGATCACACCAGAATCATTCGGTGGAAGGAGATACTTTATCCAGGGGCGGAGCTAGAAAATAAATTGAGGGTGGGCGAAAAAAATTAAAATAAATCAAATAAAATAATATATAACATGTAATAAAAAACACTTACGGATTACAACTGCTCTTTTCGAGTCTTCATATTTTGAAACCTTTGTATGATAGCATCATTGTCAACGTTGCGAAATATTTCCTTCTCTATATAAACAACGAGACTATCATTCATCCAGTTATCGCCCATTCGATTGCGCAATTTATCTTTCACAATTCCCATTGCCGAAAATACCCTCTCAACTGTTGCAGTTGAAAATGGAAGAACCAACGCCAAAGTCAAAAGCTTATAAACGAAGGGATATACCAAATTTTTCTTTGACTCAACTAACTTTTCTGAAAGATCCTGTAGACCTTGCAATCCTTCAAATCCTTTATAGCACGCATATCAAATATGTAAGTGTCAAGTTGATCATCAAGTACAAGAAGATCCGAGCTTGAGAAGTCCATGGGATAAAGCTCCGCTAGTCGCATCAACTTCTTCTTGGCAAAAGCACAAAATAAGTCTTGCGGACATAAGCAAGCAACACAAAGAAGTAACTCCATAGTTGCCTCTGAAAAGCGATCATTTAGCTCTTGGAGCTGCGTACCAACGACACCGTAGAATAACTCCACACGATAATGATGCAAATTTGTCACTTCTGGAGCATTACGATGAGGGCGACCACGAGGTGACCAATGTGTGAACATATCATCCATTTTGAAGATATTGATTTGGTGTTGATCGTAAAAGATGCAAACCTTTTCTAATAATGAAGCCAACCACCATCTCTGATCATTTGGAGTCGACGTTTGCATACTTGTACCAAATCCATTGCATTCACAATATCTTGGTCTTTCTTTTGTAAAGCCATCGACAATTCATTAGAAATTCCCAAGATATGCTTCATCAAATGCATATTGAATGCAAAATCAAACGAAAGAATTGATTCCATTAAGTTATAAGCCTCCATTCTTTGATCAGGAGAACTAGATTTATCGCCATGAATCATTTCAAACACATCACTAACAGCTGAGAACATAGTAATTAAGCTGACAAAGAATTAAAATGCGAACCCCAACGTGTATCTCCAACACTTTCAATGGTAGTTTCTTGATTTAGTCCCCGACCACTTGAAATCCCCCCCTCTCTAATGCATCATTAATAAAATCTAAATGCTTCTCTCGAAGAATATCTGAACGTTTTCACGATGCTCCAACAACATTTACCACATCCCCAACAACACGGAAGAAATTAGAAATTGGTAGATTTTTCTTAGCCACGGCTACAAGAGCTAGTTGAAGCTGGTGAGCAAAACAGTGTATGTAAAATGCACACGAATTCTCTTTCAAGATAAGTGTCTTTAGGCCATTAAATTGGCCCTGCATATTACTTGCTCCATCATAACCTTGACCACTCAATCTAGAGATGCTCAAGTTATGTTTAGAAAACATATTATCAATTGCAGCTTTGAGTGAGAGCGCTGTAGTACTAGTAACATGCTCATTCCCAATAAAACGTTCATTCAGTCGCCCACTACCGTCCACATAAAGCAACACAATTGACATTTGCTCTTTCATCGATATATCACGAGATTCATCCACCAAAATAGAGAACAAAGAATCACCAATATCTTTAATAATAAAACCAATCGTTTCACTAGCGCAAGCACTCACTATATCTTTCTGATATCAGGTGAAGCTAACTTGCAATTCTTGGGCGCATTTTTCAATATCACGTCGTTAATTTCTTGATTGTGAGCACCTAAAAACTCCAGTAGGACAAGAAAGTTACCTGGATTAACTGAATCTTCAGCTTCGTCGTGACCCCGAAATGAAAGCCCTTGTTTTAACAGATGTCTGATAGAATCGATTGACGCACTGAGACGAATACAATAATCATTCTTCATTGTCTTTGACTGTCGGTGCAATATGGATTGAATATGAGGATCTTGATTCATCAATGCTTCACACTTCATCCGAGTTTTATGATGTGTTGACCAACATGAACATTTAACTTATCTTTGGCCTTCCAATTTGTAATCCTTCCCTAACAAATGCCTCGCCTCTAGATTGTTTTCCCTTAGCCGTCTTGAAAAGATAACAATATAAACAATACGCAACATCTTTTTCTATAATGTACTCCAACCAATCTCCATATTCTCTAAACCAAGAAGAATTGAACCGTCTAAATTGATGTGCACCAGAATTTCGTTTGGGAAATTCAACACCTGAAGGTTGGCACGGACCTTTTTGTAAATACGCCCTTCTAACTTGATCTCGAACATTAGCATCGTAATCGGAAATTGGAATCCTTAATCCGGGATCTGCTGGTAATTGCCAAACATCAAATGCACCAATACCAGTATCTCATACGTTCTGTCATTCAATTTCTGTAGCTTTGCATTTAAAATACTTGTGCATTGTGGTTGTGCTATTGCAACTTTTTTGGGGATTGTTCTCGTCTAGATCGAAGGTTTGCAGTTAGGTGTATTATTTTCTTTGAAGGGTTTTTGTTTTTAGTGTTGCTAGGTTAACGTGATCATTTGGGCTAAGAAACAACTTAAATCTCTAATTGTATATTAATGGTCTAGCCTCAACCCAACATATAACATCATAGTTTGGGCACACATATGTCTAGGGCCACTTAAGAACAAACACCACACTATATATTATTAAATAAATTGTTTTGTTGATGAAGCCACATGGCACTTAGCATATACAAACAAAAAAATAAAGAATGAGGGTAGGCATGTAACGCATTTAACAATTATATCTATATATATATTAAAAAAATTCAGGGTAATCACTGGGCCCAAGCAAGCTCCGCCCTTGACTTTATCACTTTCATCGATGACTACTCAAGAAATACGTGAGTATATTTTCTAAAAGAAAAATCAGAAGCACTCGAGACTTTTAAAATATTCAAAACTATAGTCGAGAAGGCGATGGGTTTAAACATCAAGGCGCTCCGCTCAGACAGAGGTGGAGTATTTCAGGCGATTTTATAACTTTTTGTGAAGACATAGGCGTCAGGAGGTTCCTCACCGCGCCTTATTCACCACAACAGAACGGCGTAGCTGAAAGGAAGGATCGAACCATTCTCAACATGGTTCAATCAATGTTAAAGAGCAAAGACATGGCAAAGGAGTTCTGGGCCGAAGCGGTACGATGCGCTACATATATTCAGAACCGATGTCCACATCACAGCCTCGAGAATCAAACACCACAGGAAGCATGGACTGGCCGAAAACCGACGGTAGCGCACTTCCAAATATTTGGAAGCGTGGCGTATGCACATGTGCCCGATCAGAGAAGAACCAAGCTCGACGATAAAAGCAAAAAGCTCGTGTTTATTGGATATGATGAGAAGACGAAGGCGTACCGGCTCTATGACCCTGAAAATAAAAAGGTGATAGTAAGTCGCGATGTTCGGATAGACGAAGAAAGTTCGTGAGGCTGGAACGTTGAAGAAAACACAACGCCTGAAGAACCACTGATCGTTGCACCAATACGTGTTCCAATTTCGTCTCAAGAAAATGACGAGGAGGGTGAACCAAGACAGCCGAGACTGCGAAGCATGCAGGACCTGTACAGATCAACTGAACAGGTTCACCTAGTCTGCTTACTGGCCGACTCAGAACAAATTAGTTTTGAAGAAGCCATAAGAGACAAGAGATGGAAAACAGCGATGGACGAGGAAATAAAGGCGATCGAAAAGAACGACACATGGAAACTTATGGAGTTGCCAAACGGGCATTAACCCATTGGAGTCAAATTGTTTTATAAGAAGAAGATGAATGCTCAAGGATAAATTGAACGTTACAAGGCGAGATTGGTGGCGAAGGGCTATCGACAACAAGCGGGAATAGATTATGACGAAGTTTTTGCTCCCATTGCAAGAATGGAGACAATCCGTTTGCTCCTGGCTCAAGCTGTACAACTCAACTGGCCAATATACCAGATGGACGTTAAGTCCGCTTTTCTGAACGGGGAACTCGAGGAAGAAGTCTACGTGGAGCAGCCCCCGGGATATTCAAAATTGGGAGAAGAAGGAAAAGTGCTGAAATTAAAAAAGGCGCTTTACGGGCTAAAGCAAGCACCTCGAGCATGGAACACCCGGATCGACGGATATTTCAAAAGAACAAGTTCGAGCAATGTCCGTTCGAGCACACCATCTACGTCAAACGAGAGGAGAGGAAATGATCATCGTCGCTCTCTATGTCGATGACCTTATTTTCATGGGAAGCAGTGAGAAAATAGTCAACGGCTTCAAGAAGGCGATGACGAAGGAATTCGAGATGACGGACTTGGGACTGATGAAATATTTTCTCGGTCTCGAAGTCGAGCAAAGAAGCACGGGAATTTTTCTGTCGCAAGAAGCATATGCGAAGGCTATATTGAAGAAAAATAAAATGGAGGAGAGCAACCCGGTAGCGACACCGATGGAACTTGGAACAAAACTATCCAAGTTTGAGGGAGGCCAAGGAGTGAATGCGACCGATTCTCGAAGTCTCGGGACAGTCTGCGATACTTAACCTGCACGAGACCCGATATCGCATACAGCGTTGGAGTCGTTAGCCGTTATATGGAAGATCCGAAGCAGTCACATCTAAAAGCGATCAAGAGGATTTTACGATACATCCGTGGAACACAATCACTCGGACTATTTTATCTAAAGGCGAGCGACTGCAAATTAGTCGGATATTCTGACAGCGATTGGTGCGAAGATATCGATGACCGAAGAAGCACCGTCGGCTACGTATTTTATCTCGGGAATACGACATTCACTTGGTTATCGAAAAAGCAACCAATCGTGACTCTATCAACTTGCGAAGCGGAATATGTGGCACCATCATGGTGTGTCTGTCACACAATCTGGCTGAGAAGCTTATTGCTTGAGTTAAATCTTCGACAAGATGAGCCAACTGAAATTCGAGTCGACAATAAGTCAGCGATCGAGTTGGCGATAAATCCAGTTCATCACGAGAGAAGCAAGCATATTGATGCCCGGTTTCATTTTATTCGGGAGCACGTAGAAAGTGGAGAAAAGACAGGAAGATACTGAGCTTAAGGGAGAAATTTGTTGATTGAGCTCATACTAAGTCAAAAAAATACAATACAAGAACAAAACAAAAAAGGAAATGGACACACAAATCAAACAACATGTGGGTTGCAAGACTTTAGCACTAAAATCTGAAAAAAAAAATCAAAGTCTAGGATATGAAAATATCACGCATGGGATAGCACACAATTCTTAGATATGTTGTCTACCTTATAATATATTTTATATATGCATGATATCTATATAAGTGAGAGTGTGTGCATGTAATATTGTAAGAGGATAAAGGAGCTGTACGTGAGTTTCTATACAAGTATTACAGAGAAAAAAAAAACTTGGTTCCTCCTCTCACCCACGTCCAAACACTATCAAAATAATAAGTCTTTCCAATCAAAGAAGTCGATCCTCGCAGTGTACTAAAAACAAAACTTGGCTCATATTCATCCTATTCTTCATAAATCATCCGAGCAGCGAGGCCTATCTGCAAATACGTGTCAAATATTGAATCTGTTCATTGGTTAGATGGCCCAAACATTGTTTCAGCTTCTCCACTCACTTCCCCACACAGAGACGAATCATCAAATACTTGTGGGTTTTCTTCCCTAAGCCCAAGCTCGACAAACTCTTGCAGCGTCAAGCCTTTTTCTTGCAAGAAAACGTCTTCGGTTGGGCTTTTCCCAGTGATGATCTCCAACAAAACGATCCCAAAACTGTAAACGTCTCCAAGAGTCGACACTGGCGCTCCAATGCCATAATCTTTGATTAATTGAAATAGAAAGAAGTATCATTTACTAAATGCATGTTGTTCCTTTACACATACAAAAAAGTGAGCAGTGAATGATGATTTTACTTGGAGCTGTGTACCCAATTGTTCCTTTGATACCAAGCGAGGTGAATTGGATCCCATTTTCCGTCATATTTGGTTTATGAATAAGCCGAGCCAGGCCAAAATCAGAAACTTTAGCAGCCATATCATCATGAAGAAGTATGTTGCATGGCTTCAAATCGCAGTGAATAACTGGACTTTCGAGCTGATGGTGGAGATAATCTAATGCAGAAGCCACGTCTAACGATATTCCAATCCTTTGAGGATGTTTAAACTGCTACTTCCTTCTTCAGTAGTAGTAGGATGATGGAGCCAATCCTATAAATTCCCATTCGCCATGAACTGACACACTAAAGCCTTGAAGTCGTTTCCTCAAAATCGGTGCTCGAGCAAGTAGCGATCACCTTGACGAGGTTGTGGTGGCGAACGTTCGTTCGAGCTTTGCAGTCTGCCATGAAGCTCTTGGAGGCTCCTCTCTTTTCGAGCTTGACGACTTTGACTGCAATTCTTTCATCGTTTGGTGTAAAAATGCCCTTGCAGACAGTCCCAAAACTTCCCGAGCCAATCAAGTTCTCCGAAGAAAATCCACCAGTAGGAGTTGCAAGATCGTGGTAAGAAATATTGGGGAAAAAGTTTAAGGATCTCGAGGATGGAGAACTAGTTGTTGCTGGTGCTTTTAGTTTCTTCCTTACAAGGTAAATGGTGAGAAGCAACAGTGTAAGAGCAGCGAATGATGCAGCTGGGAAGACGATGATCAAGATTATTAGGTGGTGGTGCTTTGATTTTCGACCTTTTGTAATAATAATAACCCTCTTCTTGTGGCATGCCGCCAAACGGAACCGTATTTTTCCCCCACACAGGCGAGTGCTTCCTCTAACATCGATGTAACTAAAGTTAGAAAATATTCCCGTCGGAGGTACCTGGCCTTCTAGATTGTTACAAGATAGGTTTAAGCCTTCTAAAGTGGGCAGTGTCTGTAATAAAGGAGAAATTTTTCCCGAGAAATTGTTGACTGAGAGGTGTAGTAATACGAGGTTGTCAGAAGTGAAAAGTCTGGAATGTTCCCCTCGAACTGGTTTCTGTTCAAAAAAACTACGAGCAGATTCAAGCATCTCGTCCCTAAGGCTTTCGGAACCTCGCCATGGAATTCATTGTAAGAAAGATCAACTGATGTAAGACTGATCAAGTTACCCACATTTTCTGGGATTTGACCTCTCAAAGCGTTGAAAGAAACGTTGAACAACAGAAGGGATGATAAGCTCATCATGAGCTGCTGAGGTGTCGTCCCAGTGAGATTATTCTTACCCAGTGGAATCTACGTAATTTTCGCAGTTAGCCAACGATGTTGGGATTTCTCCTTGCAAGTTGCAACTTATTATCACACAAAAACAACCACATCAGCTGAGTTAAGTTCCCAATGCTAGCTGGGATTTTTCCTGTCAGTTTATTCCCACATAAGATTAGTTCTGCCATTTTGGGAAGATTCCCAAATGATTCGGGAATCGCACAGTACAGCTCATTGGAGTACATGTAAATGACCTGCAAGTTTTGAAGGTTCAAAATCTCTCCTTGGTATGGTTCCATGGATGGGATTAAATCCCAATGCAAGTGTTAGGAATATCAGACTGAACTGTATTTCCTTGCTGTAGTTTCCGATCGATTGATAATATGAATCAACTCTTTCTGAACTCCGATTTCAAAGTAATCGAATAAACACAAGAACACAGAATTTTTAGAGTGGTTCATCCGTCTTTTTCGACCTAGAGGGATTACGTCCACTATGAATCGAAGTTATTTATTGAGGTCTCGGAAATTGGTGTTTACAGTTACAGAGAAATAGCAGTATATATCCAAAAGGAATTTTTATCTTACTGTCGTAGTTGGCTTGAAGGAGTTGAACAAACTTCTTCGTTCTCTGTTGCAGCTGCTTCTATTTTTATTAGTAAAACTGCTGCTCCCAACAACGACTTCCTCTTGCTTGTGCCTGTTTTTATATCTATGCTTCTTGGTATAACTTCAGCATATAGAAAACTCATGATCTAACTCAACAATCTCCACCTTAGATCAATTCACCTTCTGCATGTACCGAACCATCTCAACTCATTTGAACTTCGATTCTCAGCCCGGACTAACTCAAGTCCGCTTCAGTTTTCACCAGACCGATCAGCCTTAAGCTTGTCTGAAATTTCTTGCTAGGCAACGGCTTGCTGATCATATCAGCTGCATTGTCCTCTTTCTTAACTTTGCTGACTTCGACAACTCCTTCGGACAGAATATCTCGAATGAAATGCATTCTCACATCTATGTGCTTGGTACGCTCGTGATGAGTGTTGTTCTTCGACAGATGGATTGCTCCTTGATTGTCACAAAGCACCGTAAGCTTCCTCTGTTCCACTTTGAGTTCAGTAATCAGCCAATGAAGCCACAAAGCTTCCTTAATCGCCTCAGCTAGAGCGATGTATTCGGCCTCTGTCGTAGACAGCGCAATTACATTTTGTTGACTCGCTTTCCAGCAAATTGCTGTACCACACGATGTAAATATGTATCCTGTAAGTGACTTCCTTGTATCTAGACATTAATCTGAGTCGACAATCCCATCACTGCATCACTTGTTCCTGCCCTGCTTTGAATGCCAAATACCAGTCCCTTGTCGACTGTCCCTTTTATACTTTAGGATCCATTTTAGAGCCATCCAATGCATCCTCGTAGGATTTGTCGTAAATCGACTTACCATGCTGATTGCAGAAGCTAGATCTCGTCTTGTACAGACCATCGCATACATGGTCGATCCCACAATATTAGCGTAAGGAATCTTGCTCATATATCCCCTTTCTGCATCAGTGAAATCTGTAGCTGCTGTTAACTTAAGCTGTGCCGCTAGAGGAGTTTCGACAGCCCTTGACTCACTCATTTCGTACTTCATCAGTACCTTCTTCAGATAATCTGTTTGTGATAAGCATAATCTCCTTGCTGGTCGGTCTCTAGTTATTTCAATCCCCAGAATTTTCTTTGCTTTCCCGAGATCCTTCATGTCGAACTCGGACTTCAGCAACTCTTTAACAGTGTGAATCTCTTCCTTGTTCCTACTTGCTATGGGCATATGTCCAAGTACAGTAACAAAAATATCATGTTACCATTTGCTAACTCCTTCAGTACACACACGAATCATATTGGCTTCATTTGAAGCCATTTCGAACCAAGAAACTATCGAATTTCTTATTCCACTGTCTAGGCGACTGTTTAACCCGTAGAGACTTCTTTAGCAAGCAAACCTTGTCCTCCTCCCCTTTTATCTTGAACCCCTCTGGCTGGTTCATCACGACTGTTCATCTAGGTCCCCATACAGAAATGCTGTAGTTACATCCATTTGTTCCAACTCTAGGTCGTAATGTGCGACTAGTGATAGAACAAATATTATCGATCTCTGCTTCACGACTGGTGCGAAAATCTCATGGTAATCAACACCCCCTTCTTGTGTGAATCCCCGAGCGACCAACCTAGCTTTGTACCCTACGCTCCCTGTCACTTCAGCTTTCTTCTTGAACAACCATTTGCATCCCACTACTTTCTGCTTCGCTGGTTTGTCAATGAGTTCCCAAGTATCATTCTTGTCTAGTGATCTCATTTCTTCTATCATAGCAGCATGCCATTTCTTTCCATCTAGAGTTACAGTATCTTTGTAGCTACGTGGGCACTCGTGATCAACATCGCTGGCTGCCATGAACGCAGAAGCCATCAGATCAGCGTATCCGTATTTGACAGGTGCTCTTACAGACCTTCTTGTTCTGTCCCGAGTCAAGTTATAATCTGTTAGATCGTCTTCTTTAGTTTGGGACTCACTTAACCAAGTCTTCTGTGTCTGATCTCTTCGCTTTCGTGATCACATATTTTTTCAGTTGGCTCCACATCAGCTTGTGCTTCAGCTCCCATTGCAGTTTCAAGTATCTCGTCTGTTGGCTCTACCTCAACATAGGAATAAGTCTGCATTTTATTTTCTGATCTTTGAGCACGACTGTGATCTTTGTTCTCTAAACTTGCCATAACCTCTTCATTGAAAGTTACATCCCTGCTCACTATACATCTGCTCATCTCAGGTTCCATGCAACACAACTTAGAGCCTTTTACACCGTCAGGGTAGCCCATAAACATACACTTCACTGCCAAAGGCTCCAACTTTCCCTGCTGAATATGCGCATACGCTAAGCATCCAAATACCCGCAGATTTTCTAAGTTTGGCTTGTGCCCTATCCACAATTCTTCAGGGGTTTTAAATTTCAGGGCTGCTGAAGGCGATCTGTTAATCAAATACGCAGCAGTCACCACTGCCTTAGTCCAAAATGATTTTGAAATTCCAGCACTCAAGATCATGCACCTTGTCTTTTCTAATATTGTTCTGTTGAGACTCTCCGCTAGACCGTTCTGCTGCGGCGTTCTAGGAACCGACCTGTGCCTTAATACTCCCTCAGCATTACAGATTCCTGAAAATCACTAGAACACAATTCCAGACCGTTATCCGTTCTTAAGATTTTTACCTTCTTTCCTGCTTGAGTTTCAACAGTTCTTTTCCAGTTCTTGAACTGTCCAAGTGCTTCTGATTTGCGTTTCAAGATCATTACCCAGACCTCGAGAGTAGTCGTCAATTATCGACATAAAATAAAGAACCCCGCCATGAGATGATACTTTTGCTGGACCCCATAAGTCTGAGTGGATATACTCCAAGACATCCTTCGATCTATGTAGTGTTGTGCTGAACTTTACTCGGTGTGCCTTGCCATAAGCACACATTTCACAGAAGTCAAGATCATCCAGCTTGCCTTTTCCAAGCATGCCCTGTTTTTCAAGTTCCTTTAGACCCTTCTCGCTCATGTGCCCTAGTCGTCTGTGCCACATCTCAGATGCACTCAAGTTCTGCTTAACTGTTGATGCTGATCCAACAACCGTGCTTCCTATTAAGGTGTATATGCCATTCCTCCTTATGCCCTTCATCACCGTTAGTGACCCTTTGGATATTTTCGTAGCTCCAGACTCCACCTTAATAGTGTATCCCTGCGCATCTAACATCCCAAGAGAAATTACATTTCTTTTAAGATTAGGAATATATCTGACGTTTTCCAGCAGCTTCTCCGAATCTGTGTGCATCTTAATCCTTACAGAACCTATTCCCATGACTCTACATGGCTTATTGTTTCCAAGAAGTACTGATCCTCCTTCAGCCTCGTTGAATTCTTCAAACCAAGACCTATTAGGTGTCATATGGAAGGTACAACCTGAGTCTAGAACGCATTCCTTTATTGTCTCATCACTCGACACAGTCAACACGTCTGCTGATTCATACCCATCAGAGGCCATTTTGCTGAATCCGTTCCCCTTGTCTGTCGCTCCTGCCTCTGACACTTAACACTTCAGCAGTAGAGCCACCTTTCCTGTCACTCTTCTCATTTAATTCCCTAGTTCTTAACGCCGATTGTACCTCATCGAGAGTCATAGATTCCCTACCAATACTCAAGGTTTCTTTGAAGTGATTATAACTTCTTGGAAAGGCACTCAGCAACAACAGGGCCTGACTCATCTTCAAGCGTCACCTCTATGTTCTCAAGATCCCGCAACAACTTGTTGAAGCTGTCGAGCTGTTCTTCCATCGGCCTATCCTCACTCATCTTGAATGAATACAATCTTTGTTTGAGATACAACTTGTTTTCCAGCGATTTTGTCATATACAAGGATTCCAACTTCGCCCAAACGCCAGATGCCGTGTCTTCTTTAGATACTTTCCTCAAGACCTGATCACCCAAGCATAAGACGATCGCACTGTGAGCCTTGTCTATCATCGTCTTCTTCTCTGTTTCAGATAACGTAGCAGACATAGCTTTTTCTCCTTTCAGTGCTTCAACCAATCCTTGTTGCACGAGTAGCGCTCTCATTTTCATACGCCACAACCCAAGATCATTAAAACCTGTAAACTTCTCTACTTCGACTCTTATTGAATCATCGCTTTGGCTGCACCACTGTTAAGAATATCTGACTGAATTGTATTTCCTTGCTGTAGTTTCCGATCGATTGATAGAATGAATCAACTCTTTCTGAACTCCGATTTCAAAGCGATGATTGTTGTTTTCTTGATAGCTATAAATTCAGCTCGTTGAACAGATTGTAATCGCAGAATTATAAACACAAGAACACAGAATTTTTAGAGTGGTTCATCCCTCTTTTTCGACCTAGAGGGATTACGTCTACTATGAATCGAAGTTCTTTATTGAGGTCTCAGAAATTGGTGTTTACAGTTATAGAGAAATAGCAGTATATATCCAAAAGGAAATTTTATCTACTGTCGTAGTTGGCTTGAGGGAATGTGAACAAACTTCTTCGTTCTCTATTGCAGCTGCTTCTATTTTTAATAGTAAAACTGCTGCTCCCAACAACGACTTCCTCTTGCTTGTGCTTGCTTTTATATCTATGCTTCTTGGTGTAACTTCAGCATATTGAAAACTCATGATCTAACTCAACAGCAAGGTATTTCAGATCGGTGGAAAGATTAGCTATAGAAGAAGGTAGTAATATCCCCCCAAACCTGTTATTTTCGAATGAGAGGTAATATAAGTTTGTGCAGTTTGTTAAATAAGTGAATAAAATCCAAATCACCTTGCTCCCTATTTTCCAAGATCGTTGTAATCTAGGGCAAGCTTTCCCAAATATGTAAGGCTTCCAAGATTCGGCGAAGGAACTTTCCGGATAAACTTTTTACCAGTGAGTTCTAAGTATCCGAGTTTTGAAGCGTTGGGAAAAGATTCGGGAATCTGCCCAGTAAATGAGTTGTCACCCAGTGCCAAGAGTTCAAGATTGGGAAGAGCGACCCCAATGTCGTTTCTTAGGACACCATGCAAGTTATTTGACGCCAAGGTTATTTCTTCGAGGGAAGACATGTTGTAGAGTGAGGGAGGAAACTCGCCATGTAGACCAACTTCTGAAAATCAAGGTTCTTCAGATTCTTCAAGTGGGATATTGCCTTCAGAAGTACTGCTACTTCACCGTCGTGCAATGAGTTTACTGACAAGTCTAACTCACGCGGTCTTGTCAAGTTTCCAAGAAAAGATGATGTTGTCCTAATGTTTAAGTTATTGCTCCCAAGATACAACACTAGAAGCTCTTGTAATGATCCTAGTTCGTATGGAACACTACCAGTCAAATTGTTAAAAGACAAATCCAACGTCCTAAGTTGGGAACAGTTGGAAAGATCACTAGGAATCTTACCTTGGAGAGAGTTATGCCCATGCTCAAGTTCTAAGCCATCTTAGGTTGCCAAGTCCAGGTGGAATCTCACCTCCGAACAAATTCCCTAAAAGATCGAGAGTTCGAGGAAGGAAATATTCGCCAAGTATGAAGAAATCGCTCCAACGAGGCCTCTGCCCTTAAGATTTAAAGCAGTAACCCTACTAAAGGATCTTCGGTTATCAATGACTTGAAAGAAAGCAGCGCGAGCTTATCGATCTTGTGACGATGGCGGCCAACCGTATGGAGCTCCCATGGCTAATCATGGGGGATTTCAATGCCATTTTTTTATGTCAATGAGGCACGTGGTTGGCATCCTGAGTATGCGGACATGGAGGCTTTGGGGGCATGCTTGGTTCGGGCAGACCTAATGCCCGTACCTGCGACAGGCCAATTTTTCACCTGGTATAACCGACAGAGGGCGACGACTGGAGTGTGGCGAAGGCTTGATCGAGTAGTGGCGAAATCGAGCTGGTTTTTGACATTTGCAAACCAGACCTATCATTGCGATCTACCCAAGACTTCGGACCAGTGCCCGCTCATAATCAAGGCGGACGAGCTGGGACGTAGATGGCCGAACTTTCGATTTGATAACTTCCTTACAAAGGACCCACAAAAGGTGACACGGCTATTGAAAATGCTCAAACCACGGCTTCGACAGCTTCGAAGTACGAAAGGTGACTTGGCGGCAAACGTCGAGGCAGCTAAGCGGTTTCTTGAGGTTAGCCAAGACTTTGCGGCAAGGTATCACACGGAGGACTTTTTCAAGAGCTTGAGAGAGTTTCCGGAGCGGTGTATGGTAAGGCCATCGCGGTGGAACTCATAGCCCTTTCGCAGCGGGCGAAGTTGGCATGGCTCAAGGACGGCGATCAGTGCTCCTCCTATTTTTTCAACGGGTGGCCATGAGACGAGCGACTAATCGAATCTTATCACTTGATGGGGAGGACGGCCAGCTGATTGAAGGTGAGGAGGCGGTCAAGGATGAACTGATTCGCTTTTACCAGGGCTTGCTAGGGCAATCATTGCGGAATGAATCGGTCACGTGCCAAGAGGTGGCTGGTTTTGTTACCCGCTCATTAGCGCCGACCGATGCAGAGAGGATGGTGGAGCCAGTTGATGCCCGAGAGATTAAGAACGTTCTTTTCTCATTCGCAAACGAGAAGGCCCCTGGGCCCGATGGGTACACAACCTGCATTCTTTAAAGTGGCTTGGAGTATTATTGGGGATGATTTCGTTAGGGCTGTTCAGGATTTCTTTCGCACGGTCAGCTTTCTGAACGCTTGAACAGTACCTTGATCACTTTAATTCCAAAAGGAGCGACGCCGCGGAAGCCGACTTATTTCAGACCTATCTCGTGCTGTAGTGTTATTTACAAGGTTATTTTGAAGATTCTTGCTAATCGTATGAAGTTGTGCCTTGCCAAACTAGTGCACGAGTCACAGCCCCCATTTGTCCCTGAGAGGCGCATTAGCGACAACATCCTCTTGGCTCAAGAGATTTGCCGTGGCTACCGTAGTCGACAGCATCCGCCGCGGGTAGCTTTTAAAGTTGATTTGGCAAAGGCCTACGACAAATTGGAGTGGAGTTTCATTCTCGTGGCTCTTCAGGCAATGGATTTTCACCCAACTTATATTGGTTGGATTCGCAGCTGTTTAACGTCGACGACGTTCTCTATTAACCTTAATGGGAACCCAGTCGGTTTCTTTGAGGGCCGACGAGGGATCCGTCAGAGGGATCCCATTTCCCCAGTCTCTTTACCCTCGTTATGGAGATCCTGTATGGGATGGTGGATGTCATACTCGACAGAGTTTCAGGTTCCACTAGCGATGCGACGCTACTGCCCTGTATATACTGACCTTTGCAGACGACCTCCTTCTTTTCTGCCATGCCGACATCCAATCGGAAGCCACGCTGAAGCAGGACTTAGAGGACTTCGCGATGTTATCAGGGCTTCGGCCGAATGCGAGCAAGAGCGAGATGTTCCTATCAGCTCGGGCTGAGAGTCTGAAGGCGGCTATCACCTCTATTATGGGATTCCAAGATGGACGGCTACCGGTCCGCTACTTGGGAGTCCCTCTCATTATGCTCGATTGACGATTGCTGATTGCGCGCCTTTACTAGGGAAGATTGACGCTAGACTTGGATCATGACTGAATCGCTCAATCTCGTACGCAGGAAGGGTCCAGTTGATCAAGTCGGTCCTTTCGGCTATGGCACTGTACTGGTCTGGGGTATCCCTTCTACCGAAAGGGGTTGTGCGGGAGATCGAGGCTAGATTTCGACGGTTCCTTTGGGATGCTCCTTCGGCAAAGGTGGCGTGGGCCGACTTTTGCTGTCCACGAGGGAAGAGGAATTCGGCATACATTCAGTGGAGGTTTCCAACTGGGCATTGATGCTCAAACAGGCATGGCATGTGGTACAACGTGACCCTGATTCTCTTTTCGTATTGGAACTGGTGCTAATACTTGACTGTGGCATGACCCATGGCTCAGCCTACTACGCTGCTTGAGCTTCATTCCAGGGGGCCGATGGTTATGGGGTTACCCCACAACGCCTGCCTCGGCTCGGTGATCTCGAATAACGGGTGGGCTTGGACGGCTCAATCCACAATGGAATATATGGCGATCCAGCCTTCGCTCCCACACGTTGCACCTTTTGAGGCTGATAGGATTTGCTGGAATGGGGCTGGTTCGGGCAGGTTTTCTACGAGTGCGGTTACGGAAAGTATCCATGGCCGATGGCCTCCTGTTTCATGGGCTAATCTGCTTGGGGGAGCCCTTCGAGTTCCACGCTATGAATTTATCTTGTGGTTGCCATATGTGAGCGACTTTCAACATGAGACAAGGAGTGGGTGGCTGCTCGGGCTGGCCCAGCTCATTGCGTGCTATGCGATGAGGGATGCCTCGAAACGACGAACCATTTGTTTTTCGAGTGCGCTTTCTCTCGGCGATGTGTACACTTCGACGACGGATGCGATGGAAATGGCCGTGTCGGGAGTGGCGAATTGGCATCGAATGGGCTGCCACCAGATGGCGAAATCGGCACCTCATTCACTTGGCCAACCGTCACCTTTTGGCTTCTTGTGTACCACCCTTTGGCAGGAGCCGAACGTACGCTGGCGGGATATTGTGTGCGCACTCCAGAGCAAGTGGTAAATGGAGTGTTGGGTATCACATGCGTGCGGCTTTCTACGATGTCGGCTAAGTATGCATTGCAACTGGTTGCTGTTCGAAGATTATGGCGCATAGCTTGGTAGCGGGTTTAGTGTGTTTTCACATGGGCTGATGGTTTTTCTTTTTTGACTGGGTCGAGTCTCGTTGCGATCCCGGTAGCATGTTACCGCTTCATGTAGTTGAGTTGTTTACTTAGCTATGTCTGTACTCTCCTCTCTTTCGTTTTAGTTATATAATGGGACACTTACGCCAAAAAAAAAGAAAGAAAAAAAGACTACCTAAAACCCTAGTAAGTACAATAAAATAAGTGCTCGTTTGGTTGACATTATATGTAGGATGGTTAAATAAGTAAGGGTTCATATAAAACAAATTAATGGGTATAAACAGGTCCGATCCTAATAAGTGGGCCCCTGGGCGACTTTAATTTTCTTTCATTGTATTTAGTGGGCCCTGAAGAGAAATACAGAAAAATGCCCAATTTATAGCATAATATTGGGTTTCTTATAATAAATATATGTTGGACATGAGCTTCTTTCTTGTACTTCTAAAATTAATTGTACATAGAGTAAACTTAACCTTGTATTATACAATAAAATTGGGCCCTCATTGGAACGGGGCCCAGGGCGGTCGCCCCTTTCGCCCTCCTTCAGTGCCGGCCCTGGGTATAAATAAAATGTGTGTTTGGTTAGTGGGTTTGTATATGTTTGGATAAACATGTATTTAATAAATAGGTATTTGATAAAAGTACATTTATACCCTCAATTGCATTACATTATACGACAAATAAATTAACAACAAAGCCAGAAGATGACGCGATCTTTAAAAATGATTCCTCCACCTATTTGAACCTTCTGCCAATTAAATGACAGACAAATAAATTATCAACAAATAAATTAGAGACGGTATGTGGTGTGAAAGATTGCTTAGTTTATGCTAATAAATTATCAACAAATAAATTAGAGACAGTGCTTCTGCCATTAAAAGCCATTAAATAACGACAATAAATTATCAAATTATCAGCAAAGCTATTACAATGAAGCTCTGTCAATTGCTTAGTTTCTCTCACCAATTTGAACCTATATATTGCTGTAGTGTAGCCTGCAACTTCTGATTCATCTGTTCAAGCGAAAATCGTGTTGTAACTTCCCTCTGCCAAAAAAATTAGAGACGGTGCGGTGTGAAAAAAGTTTCATGTCGTATGTTATATTGAGCCTTGAGGGATATTAATGTAACTTCATCAGTGGGTTTTCACTAACCTACCTCAAGGCTTTGTTTATCTAAGCCTTCTCGTGTGGGTTTAAATCTATTTTATATAAACCCATGATTTATATATATCTGTGAACCAAACATATCAATATATAGTAAACACATGTTTAAAACTCCTAAACACACCAACCAAACAAGGGCACGTGCATATGGTAGCACCTCCGACGATTACGTCATAACGGGGGATACGTATATATTATTAGCCTTCTGTAAAAAATCCTCTTATTAATGTTGGAATTGATCATTGTTGAAGTGGAAAATGGGATCGTTTACTTCAGTCAAATCTCCATGCGAGTCAAGACAATATCTTGTATATATCATTCACATTTCCAATAGAAGGTACGTGCAGATAGATTTACATGTACCTTCTAGTTTTTTTTTCAGCTTTCCGAATGTCAACTGATGAATAGTTATGGATGTTTGTGTAATATACAGAATATAATCTGATTAAGCCGAACTATTCATCTTTTCCAGGTCTAAAAAAAAAGTTAAGGCTGAGTAATCCCTCCAATATTAGACTTGGTAATGTACATAAGAAATATGACATGAATTGAACTGCGAATTATTCGATTTGTGCTGACAAGCAAGTTGTTCTTATTACATCCAAGCACTCTTTTTTTCTTATTACATTATATAACATCCTATGTAGGAGTAGGGTTTTGTAACTCAACGATCAAGACATCAATACTGCAAAAACTGATGATGAGGATGAGGATCAACTTCAGCAATGGACAGCCTCATCTTCAGACACAGATTTTCCCCTTCGAGCTCTAACTGCTTCATTTTGGCGGCTCGAAGCTCCCTCTCAAGCTCTCCCAAGCGCCCACGCTGCTCATTCATCGATACCTCGAAAACCCTATTAATCTTCTTCAGTTCTTCGATCGATTTGCTCGAACTTTCTCTCATTCTCTTACGACTGAACCAGCTTGAAACCTGCTCCACGTCCAGCCCCGAGATCTTCGCCAACTCGAGCTTCTTTTCTTTGGTTAGGCGCTTGGATTCTTCGAACGCAGACTTTAGAGCTTCGACTTGATACTCATTGAAACGTTTAGCCATGAGTAATGTTTTCTTTTTGAATTTGGTATGGATGATTAGATAAATGCAAGTACGGTACTTTTTTTTATAAGTGTTACGTACGGTACGGGGGTATCAACTAAGGGATAGCTTGATGAAGACATCGTCATCAGGTAAAAGACAGTGTTGTAGAAGGAGAATTCGAGGAAAGGGAACTTAGTTTAAGGTGTTAATGTGACATTTCTTGTAGTACTTGATGAAGTACATAACAATGTACTTTTTTCTTTTATCTTGTTCGCTAATACCTAAGTCAATAGTAAACTTCACAACGTGCCGAAAATCAGCATTTTACTAGGATTCGTCTTGTCCTGTTTCCTACAAGGTTACACATTTTACTCAGCTCTAGGATGTTTAACCTCTCCACTGCATCTTCTTTGCCAAAGACAGAAAGAAGACATAAAAATACAAATAAACAAACCACAAATTGATGTTTTCTAGTCATAAAATCAAACGCTGCCGTCGACAGCTGAGATTATACGGCGTACGATGAAAAAGAAAAGAAACACATTTGATCCATGAAAGCAATCCAAGGTCAACACAAAGCTGTATAGCAGCAGACTCTTCACTACAGTTCTTCCTCTAACCTTAAAAAAAGTCCCAAGATCACTAAATGAGAAGAAAAAAAACAAGCAAAACACCACAGAGCAAAGCAGGCCTACGTCTTCTTCCTTTAAGAAGAAGATGCTGCTGCTGCTTCACCTCCATACATGGGCAAAAGCCAACCACGTCCCTTCGCATAGTCCATATAAAAGCCGTACTTCTCCTCTGCGTTTGGTATGTCGAGCGCCAGATCATCGAGCCCGTCTCTGATCCTTCCAAACCCTTTCGTCATCTGATTGGCCGTAATCAGACCCTCGCCAAAGCACTCAGCGAGAAGCTCAAGCATCCCATCGTTCTTCTTCTCCATAGCCATGATCAGGGCTTTCTTCACAACCTCGTGGTTGAAAAATGGCAATCCAAGCTCGCGAATGCACTGACACGCTTCGCCGAGGTCACCCCCGCTCTCGTATTCTTCTAGAAGCTTCTGGATCTTGTCCTTTGCATCCTCCACTACACATCCCGTTCCCCCACCCCAGCACCTCAAGATTCTCTCCCCCGCGTGGCGAGCAGCTATGAGTGCTCGGGCCATCTTCACTGTTTCAGTACCGCTGCAGTTTGGGGGCAATGCGTTGGAAATTTCCTCCAAGTTTAGAGGGGCGAGGACGTCGTCTATCACTGCCCTGGCCAAGAAAAATGCCAGCTCGCTCGATGCGTCTAGGATGTCGAGGGCTGTGTCTTCGGCGGACTCGAGGAGCATGACGAATCCCTTGACTATGTCTTTGGTGGAGAAGATTTCGATGTGTAGGGAAGATAGGAGCACGGATGCCATTTCCTTCTCTCTGTTCTTTCGGTCCATGGCAAGGGTGACGAGCTTCTTCAGGAAAATAGGGTTGTAGTGAGGAAGGGCAAGGTCTTCGAGGCTTCGAATGAGTTCTGGAATGTCGTCTGAGAGGAAGTATTCGTGGATTATGGAGACTATTTCTTTCTTGTAGCGGTTAAGCTCATCGTCGCTCTTTTCTTGCTCTGCACCACCGTTTTCAGTAGAAGGTTTTAGGTAAGATGCGTCCAGCCAGCCTTCTGATATTGCTCGGGGAACAAGGGATGAGAACATCGTCTTGGCAGAAGGGATATCGAGGGCTAAGTCGTCGAGGCTCTCTGCTAACCTGGCGAAGCCTTTGGACATTTGGCTCGAACTTATCAGGCCTTCCTCGGCTGCTAACTTGAGTAGGTTAAGAATGAGGGGTTCAGCGGTTCTGTTCTCCATGGCCAGAACGAGCGCTCTCTTCACAACTTCGTGATGGAAGAAAGACACGCCTAGTTTCCTTATGCACGTACATGCTTCTGAAGTGTCTCCACTTTTGGCGTATTCGCTCAGTATGTCTGCGATCTTTCGCTTCACCTCATCAACGGTCAGATGCGTGCTACCGCCCCACCTCATCTCGACGAGCTCAGCGTGGTGCGGTGCAGAGAGATGGCTTTTTTCAGCAGTTTGCAGAACTTGTAAGCCACGGGAGGTTTCTGGGAATGTTTTCTTAGCCTTGGTGATGAAAGCTGGGGGGAGAATCTCATCCACCACAGCTCGGGCGATGAACAGAGCAAGAACATCAACGACGTCTAATATGTCGACGGCTAAGTCATCGGCAGATTCAAGCAGCATTAAGAAGCCGTTACTAATCTGAGAGGGATTTATCACGTCGGCGTATAAGGCCGAGAGCAAAACTGAGGCCATCTCCTTCTCTTTGTTGTTTCTGTCCATGGCAATGGAAACCAACCGCTTTATGAAGTAGGGATGGTATTCGCTCGATCCAAGTTCTTTAAGATCAGAAGAAGCCACGTCTACATCGCCGGTAGTAAAGTATTCTTCGATGAGGGATACAGCAGCTTTCTTGTATTCATCCAATGGATCTGTTGTAGTTATTCCCACGAGATCGTAGGGTTCCTGCGGAGTTATTAGAATTAATTAGTAGAATTGCGGAAACAATGGTTCAATAGTAAAGTAGCGAGGCGGCAGGCAATTACCTCACCACTGTCGTAGTTGGGATCATTTCGATCAAGAAATGATTTATCATCTGTATCAAGTAACTCTCCCCAGGTGCCTCTCCCACCAGCACCATCTATGTTCATCAGCATGTTAGTTTATTTAATAAATCAAACTAATCTCTTTCATACCCGCACAAACATGAGGATAAACATATCTTAAGGAAGGAAACTGACTAACTAATGGACAATGCTTCAAACTGAAAACAACGACAGGAAGGGGCAAGCACAGAAAGTAATGCAGGAATAGCTTGTGTTATCAGACCAAAGTTTTAACCATCTTCAATCTAAGTTATATGGAAACTTAACAGAGGAATCTGAAATTATGAGAATCTACGTACAAGTAAGAAGCACTATCGGCGCGCAATAAATTTGTCAAAAATTGGGGGGAAAATGGAATGCCCAATTATGAAGCATGACAAAAATATAACTAATAAGGATAAAGGCATAAATGAAAATAGTAACGGCATAAGTATTTTCATTTTCAGATATTCAACCGAATATATCCACGTGAGGAAGCAGATTACGCCACGTATCTCAAAACATGAGAGACACGCATCTAAGATTCACGAATTTCTCCACAAACTGCCAACTGTTTCCACAAAATCAAACAGAGAACCGAATGCTTGAGGACAACCACATTCCAAATAACGCTATCACTTGGCTACATTGCAACCAATAAGGAAAGCTGAATCAGAATTTATTACCTTTCTTAACTCTAATATGCTTCCCTGAATGCGTTCGTCGCACGTGCCTGGCCCCAGCATGCCCGCCGCCAGTTGCCTTGGCGTGGTGGTGCTCCAATGAGTGATTTACAGGTGGCCTTGTGCCGGGAGATTTTGGCGACGATGATAAGAATACTGATGGAGTCAGCTCTGCATTCTGTGAGGCTGTCTTCATCATCTCCCTCTGTTCCTCTGTCAAGAGACCCTCTCCACTAGCCATAACTGATTGTTTCAAGTAAAACCCTAATCATCAATAAAAAAAAAAAAAAAGAAAGAAAGATCAGCATTTTGGTCCAACAATCACAGAATCACTTCAATGCATTTAATCTCCTTCTTCTCAAGAAAAATCCACATATCAAGACGAACACACTACATTTGGACATTAAACGAGAATAGATGTAAAAAAAAAAAAAAACGAGACTAACTTCGTTTCAAGAAGGCAGTAAAGCAAAACAGTCCACACAAATAGCACAGAAATCAAGGGAGCCATACACCAAATCGAACAATCTGACCAGATTAGTCCAAAAAACTAAGCACCAAAAATGAAAGCATTCAGCCAAGTGACAACGAAATAAGTTCCTCACACACCCACTCTTTTAAATTAAAACCCTAAATAAGCACAAGCTCACCAACAAAAAAAAAACGAAGCAGAGACGACAACAGCTTCAACCCAATCGTATCACATCCAAATTCCATCAAACATCAACCTCCATTTTTTGTTTTACCTGCTATGCGTCCCCTATACAGTATCTGTTCTTGGCTCGGATCTCGAACCAAGACAGAACTCGCCGATTAAACGAGCAATCAGTCCTCAGAAATCTCCGAAACACCGTCGAGTGCGAGCAACGCCGCGTCGGTGAAGCGTGCAAGGAGATTGAAACCTCAAACGTAGGATCTTCGAACGAGTGTGTGTACGTTGAGAGGCAGCGAATAGTGCGAGTGACAAGAAATAGATGGATTAGGACAAAGCTCATAATATATAGCAACGCTACGGTTACAATACATGTAATGCAACACACCGTCCGTCCCCCGTTCTTAGGTATCCACGTGGCGCGAAGATTATAGTAAGCGGGTAAGTCTATTTGTATACTTATTTCTATCTTATTTTTTCGTAAGAGTGGCTAGTTGTGTAATTACATTTAGGGACCTAGGGTTGTCGGGACTGAACGAATTGGGCTCAGTGGCTTTATTCGGAGTTGATATCATTAGGCCAATGAAAAGACCATTGGGCTTTTCTGAAATGAGCCTTTTGGCCCATCTGTTTTAGCCCAATTATGAGTTCTTGATTGACCCAACGCTGACCGATGAGGCCGTTGACTATTCAATCTGACGCGCATGATTGAATCTCACCTGATTCTCGACCCAAATTCAATGATTTCAACTCGTGGATCAGATTCTCCATACGTATGATCTTTCCTTGCCGTAAAAAAGAAAAGATCATTCACTATTTCTTGAACCAAGATTTTACTATTACATTTACTTACACGACCAAGCTTCCAAGCAGACTCCAATGGCTTCGACCGACAACCCAGCATTCGCGCCCGATTCGGATCCGCCCTGCAACCCGGGGCTCGAATTGGCCCAATTCGGGGCGGGCTGCTTTTGGAGCGTTGAGCTGGCGTTTCAGAGGGTGGAAGGCGTGGTGAAGACGGAGGTAGGTTACTCCCAGGGACACGTGGACGGCCCGGACTACAGATCGGTCTGTACGGGCAGGACTAACCACGCCGAGGTGGTTCGGGTCCACTACGACCCGAAACTTTGTGGGTACGGTCGATTGCTCGATGTGTTTTGGGGGAAGCATGATCCAACCACCCTCAATCGCCAGGTTGAATGAAAACTCAGAGAAAAGTTCTCTTTTTTTTTATCTCTTTAATTTGTTCTTTGTTTTTGTCGGAATTAACCTTCAGTTTTCATGGCAGGGAGGAGATGTTGGTACGCAGTACAGGTCAGGGATATATTATTACAGCGAGGAACAGGCGAAGTTAGCTCGAGAATCTTTGGAAGCTAAGCAAAAGGAGCTCAATCGTAAGATTGTCACGGAGATTCTGCCGGCCAAAAGGTTCTACAGGGCTGAAGAGTATCATCAGCAGTACCTTGAGAAAGGTGGGAGAAATGGTCAGAAGCAATCTGCTGCAAAGGGGTGCAATGATCCAATCAGATGCTACGGCTGATGCCAGAGAAGTGCTTCAAAATCTCTGTTTATATTCTGAACTGAATAAAATCACCTGTGTGTGATGTGGGCTTGAGTTATCTATGAATAATATGGGCACTTCCTGAATAAATTTTGGTGATGATTATTGGCATTCTTGATGGGGTTCTCGATCTTGGGATGATATCATTTCATCGTTACATAAAGCTATGTTTGTTTCGTTGATGGTGTGATTCACAATAAAACTTGATTCTCAGCACATAGAAAGGTAGAAACCAAGCGTAAAGCTATCGCATTTTCAGGCAAGGAACACCTTTTTGTATTTAAAGTTCGTCTTTTGGGGTGGATTTGCTGGGATTATTGGAAGAATTCTTGATAGGATAAGATGCTTCCAAGGCTATACCACACAACCCTTCTTTTGCAGAAACTCCACGCTTCATCCTAATATAACCTTTCTCTCCCCATTCTGTGCCCCACGAGTTCTTCACGATCCAATACTTACTACCTTCGGTCGTTGCACCATAGCCCACAATCGCCACACCATGGTCTAGCTCTGTGCCACATTTTCCTGAAAAAACTCCCTGCCCATATGAAATCCTTTCAGAAACCTTATTTGTGCTGATTATGACTATTTCAGAATAGAAAGGTATGATTTTGGGTTCGACTCACCTCAGAGTAGAACTGAAAATCAGAACTACTTGCGTCTATCGCAACTGATACGGGCTGATTCGCAGCTGCCTTGAGCAGCGCTTCTTCATCGTTTGATGGAACGTTCGCGTGCCCATCGATTGTCACTGCTGGAGAGTTCTCCTATCGTGCGGTAAAGAAAAGCTTCGACATTAGGCTTTTCATTAGTAGATTCCCATGATTTGATGAATTTCTTTTTACCTTTTTGGCATCACATTTCCCATCTTGAGCACTGTAAGGATATGTTTTCTCCGCGGCGATGCCTCCCTTCTTTCTAATGAAATCAAAAGCTATATCCATAAGCCCTCCGTTGCAACCTCGGTTTTGTTCTGTGTCGCAGTCGACAAGTTCTTGTTCGGAGAGTGAAACTAGATTGTTCGTTCTGATATGATTGATACCCTCAACTGCTACTACTGTCGAAAACGCCCAACAACTTACCTAATAGTATTAAAAAACAAATTTTTTTATCGGTTGAATGATGTTCGATCAAAGAAACTTCATTTTTCATGTTTATCGAAAGAGAAAAGCTCACCACACTGCCCTTGGTCTTTGACGGGAGTAACAGCTCCTTCATTCCTCCAGTCAACATTTGTCGGGACATTTCGTACGCTTTTGTACGTGAAAGTTCCATTGCCTCTCAGGTTATTTCCTTGCAACATACGATGATGCTTGATTTTTGAGCCAGCATAAATGCTCCTAAATTCATGGCTAGTCATGTCTGCAAACTTGTTGAGCTTGAGTTTGTAGGGTTTGCTCATTTTGTTCGCATTGTGGACGTAATGAGCGTTGGCCTTAAACACGTTGAAGCGTTTGTGCTTTTCGTCGATATCCCTCGAAGCGGCATAGTGGGTTCTCCACCTTTCGTACATATCATATAGCTTGTCCTCGGTTTCCAACTCAATTTCTTGAAAATCGAAACTCTGTCCGAGGTAAACGACGAGAGATAAAGTCGATGATGCGAAGAGGATCGCTAAATAAAATTTCTTCATTTTGTGTTCGCTAGTTGCGAGAGTGAAATCGCAGATGATGAACTCTTGGTTTCTTTATGGGCGAGAAACAATTGAATAAACTGCCAAGGAATAAAGAGTTATGTGAATGATGGCCATATATATACATTCCTTTGTACATGGACAATATGGATTTATGTGTCCATGCAATACACGCAAGGGTATGTTATAACTTATGCATAGGTTGTAAAAAGAAAGAGATAAAAAGGAAGGAGATGCAAGCGTCAGTTATGCTGTTAGAGCTTTATATGTCACGATATTTTCTTACAAGCAAACCACTGGGATTTTCATGGCAAGCTTTAATTTGGGATATTCATGCTTTCTTTTACTAAGAAAGTGTAATAAAGTAAGGCTCGAATGTTGAGTTATCTGGTGACGAATCGTGTTGAAGAGTGCACTCAACCATCAAAAAAGAAAAATATATGCATGTGAAGTTGAATAACTGCATACCGACTCCATTCATTGGGGTTTCTCCACACATGGAAAACTTCTATCCATTACAACAATCGTCACACAGAACAGCATATAAAACCAACTGAAAAACTCAATGCTTAATCTCAGACAACATGAGCTTAGCTTCTTTACTAGTTGGCCTCTCCTTGGGTTTATCCAAAGTACAAAAACAAGCAACCCTAAGCACTAAAAGCATCTGCTCTTCATACCCATTCCCAAGCAGCTTCTCATCAATGGCCTTCTTCGGTTCCTCGGAGCTCATCACTCTCCTCATCCACTTCACCAATCCCATCTCTTCCGTGCACCGAAAAAACGTATCAGAAGGAAACTTTCCCGTCACGATAACACCCAAAACCACACCTAAGCTATAAACATCGCATTTCTCAGTAAACTTAAGCGTCTGATGATACTCGGGGGCAATGTACCCTAGGGTCCCAGCAGCATTCGATGAAGTAATATGTGTGTCAGAATCAGACATAGCTTTCGCCAGTCCAAAGTCTGTGATCCTCGCCTCCATGTCATCGCCTAGTAAGATATTAGCTGGTTTTAAATCCCTGTGAATTATTCGAGGACTTTGATGAGCATGGAGGTATTCGAGCCCCATGGATAAGCCTAAGGCGATCTTATATCGAGCCAACCAATGTAGCTCAAATCTACCTTCGGCGACTCTCTGGAGACAGTCTTGTAAGCTTCCGTTTCTCATGTATTCGTAGACTAAGTAATGACAGTTGGGGCCTGGGCAGTGGGCTAAAAGAGGTAATAGATTATTGTGCCTGATATTTCCCATTGTGTCGATCTCTGACTTGATCTGCCTCATTTTCCTGCTCAAGAGTCTGCTGTTTTTCATGGACAGTTCATCTGCACTTACCGGAGGTTGTATTACCCTCTTTATAGCGATTTCTTTGCCGCTGCTTCCTGGTAAAACGGCTCTGTACACCTCTCCGCAGCCACCTTTGCCTACGACTATGAGCGAAGCTAATCCATCTTCTTTCTCCAAGAAGGATAAGTCTTCAGGTTTTCTAATCAAAGGGCTGAAGATTTTCGATGCATGGTCTTTTTGATCACGCCATCTGAGGAACGAAGCGACGAAGAAACTGTACAGTATGGGAACTAAATAACCAGAGAGCAGGCCAGATATGGTTCCAGCGATGATCGCCATAGCCCTTATTAACGTTCTCCTTTCGCGTCTATGGCGTCTGTGCTCTTTCCATGGCTGAATCAGTTGAGAAGGAGCTACGTTGAACGACTGATTATCCCTTGGTTTATGGGGAATGCTCAACTCATTGTGGATGTGCAGCAAGGCTTTTTGGTCATGAGGAAGAAGAGTTAATCTTGGTTGGGCTAGAGAGATGAACGTTAGGAAACTTAAGAGGAAGAGCAAGGATTTGGTCATAATAGGGGCGGGGGACGCCATTAAGACGGCGGTGGTCGCGGTGGTGATGAGCTCGAGGCGCATCTAGCAAATGAAAGGACTGATTTTAAAAGTGTGAAGGTCGAGCGTTTCTACATAGGGTGCCGTGTGGAAAAGTTTGGCATTTTTACGACTTAGGTTTTTTGTTTATTTTTTTTTTTTAAATAGAAATTTTGGGGTTGACTAAGAGAATCTTCGACCAATGTAAAGACTAAGACTTTAACAAACAGATAAATGGCACTTGCTCGCACAAAACTGAAGCTTGCAAGGACAAAATCCATCTAACCCAAGATTCTTGATGAGCTACCAAAAGAATCCGTTCTATAACCTCAGATGTTAGGAAGAAATATCTTTACCGAAGAGCTTTGTAATTCCAATAGTAGGGTCTTCTTGCTTTACTATGGATTCACCAACAAGAACCTGTTTGAAGCCAAAACAAATGAAATGCATATATTCATCAAGAGAAGAGAGCCCAGTTTTAAGACTCGATTTCTAGCAACTGCAATAGCAGCTTACAGCTTTAACACCAGCTTCCTTTACGTAAGCGATATCATCAGGCGTAAAAAGCCCAGATTCCCCAACAACCTGAAGAATTTTAACGTAAGAGAAGGAAAGAGATGGAAAATAGAAGGAAATGGTTCTTACAATAATGCCTTTCTGGCGTATTTTTTCGCCGCGTTCGCCTTCGAGAAGCTTCTTGGTGTTTGTAATATCAACCTTAAATGTTCCTGACAAGAGAAGTTAAGAGTGTAAGTAAATATCACACATAAGAAACATTTTGTTGGCTGTACGAAGTCTGTGTATACCAAGGTCACGGTTATTTATGCCAATAAGTTCGATGCCCTCGATTGCGAGGACACGGTCCATCTCTCTTTCGTCGTGTACCTAAAAAGTGTAACAAAGCATATGACAGTGAGCTTATTACTTGCAGAACTAATAAATCATAAATAAATCGAGAAATTGATAGAAAAGGCAGCAAAATCTCAACCTCAACAAGTGCAGTTAAGCCCAGCAATTTGCAAATTTTAGTCATATATTTGATGTCAAGATCAGGCAAAACAGCAGCGATCAGAAGTATAGCATCTGCGCCTTTGGCTCGAGCATAGTAGATTTGCCATGCGTCTACGACGAATTCTTTACACAGTAGAGGACACTACGCTTTCAATTTTGCAAAAACGAAATAATCAGCCAAAAGGAATTAGGAAAATTTACCAACTTCTAACATATGCGAATCACAGATGCTATATTTACCTTTACTCCAGACCTCCTAACGGCCTCTAGATTTTCGAAGCTTCCCTTATTGTTTTTCAATCAAGAAAAGTAAGGTTATGGTTATAACAGAATCAAAGCCCAGAAGATCAAAGCAAACACCAAAGAATTGTTCTTTTTGTTCTTACTTTGAAGTATTTCTGATCAGTTAAAACACTAAGGCACGCAGCTCCACCCCTTTCATAAGCCTTTGCTATCTGAACCTGACATGAAAAAGACCCGAAAAAAACAAGCTTTAAGCCGTTCTTAGAGCCTCTCTTGAACGACAGATTAAGCCAATAGCAACATTAACTAAATAATGAAAAAAAGGGTCCTGATGAAAATCACAACTTACAGGGTCGAAATCTTCTCTCAAGACCCCCCTACTGGGAGATGCTTTCTTGACTTCAGCGATCAAAGCGGGAGAATTCGTCCTTGAATTCGCCTCTTTAAGAGCTCCAATAAAATCCCTAGTCGGCGGAGCATTATCTACCATCCTCTTCAACATCACAAGTGGCTTCTTCTCTTTCATCTATTACATCCAATTTCAGACTTTTTTTTCTCAAAAGAGCAAGAATCCATATTGATAGAAAAAGACGGAAACCTGAGAAACTTCCATGTCCTTGTTCCAAACAATTTCTTCAAGAATATTACTTGGGGTGTTTCCGTCATTTTGTAACCGAAACTCGAATGGGCCGACGTAGTGAAGTGGTGGCCCAGTCGGCGGTCGTCTCCTAATCTTTATACCTTGGTTAGCTGATACTTCGTCTTGCAACATTGTGGATTCCCACTCTTTGACTTTGAGAGCCTCTCCTTCAGAAATTCCCATGTTGGATTTTGTACTTGACCCTTCTTTGGATTCAAACTGAAGAACATAAAGATGTAAAGAAATAGCATTCGTGTCATGTTGAAAAGTGGCCATATTACAACAAAAATGACCCATATCTGAAATCTGACAGTTTACTCGTCAGTGGATAAAGAACAAAAAGAAAAAAAAAATTCAACAAAATTTAAGCTGCTTTGAGTAGCTCAAGAGATGCAATGGTTCTCAAATCAGATCCCAGAATCGAAAATTTTAACTGAACAAAGGCGAAGCATTTCAGATAAATGCGATGATTCAGAAACAACCCAGCAAGAAGGCGACCGAAATCAAGCGAGAAAACGCTATCGAAATGCAGAAATCAGCTCGCCTGTTGACATTTCACGGAGGTGAAGCAGAATCGTTTCTTGAGTGAATGTTTCGGCAAGAAGGCGGCTGATTTCGGCCGCAAAGATGCGAACTTTCGGGGCAGAGCTACAGTTATACATGTCTGTGAAGCCAAATTCGCACTCTCCATTTCGATGTATGTGTAACAATAGACAACAGTAACGGTGGTCCTGTTTCTTGTAATATCGATGGCTCCTGTAAGTAATGTGGTCGGAGAAGAAGAGAACTAGCAAGTGGATTTCATGCCTGAGGGAGAGACTTGCTTATCGAGAAAATTGATTTCCTGCGGTTCTCTGCTTTTTGAACTGTAGCGTTTTCTTAAGTTTGAAAAACGTCGATTTATTTGGAACCAACTAATCTACTAGTTCTGGTTAAAAACGCTCGAAAGATATGGTTCAGCAGAGTATGCAAAAATCAAACTTGATCCTTTCTATTCTTTTCCTTCTCCCATAACTACTCTTAACACTATTTTGTTCTCAGGTATACATTTTCCGTTAAACAAGCAAATACCATATAAAAAACCATTAACAGCAAGGTAAACCATCCCATTCATTTACCTAACTTCAGAATATTTTTTTTACCTGACGAAGGGAAATCTTATTTGGGTTGGACAGCCACATAAAAATGAACATAACCCAAAATAAGAACTTGATAATTATTAGCTACAGCAAAGCACTTCATGGAACTTCAGGAGTCGAGGCCCGACCGTACCTATTGAGAAAGGTAACTGATGTTTATATTAAATTACAACGAAAGACCAAATAATTATAACACGAAAAAAAAGAGAGAATTACATAAATAATGGTATTTTGAGAATTGAATTATAAAAGTAGTTGAGTTTTTAAACCTTTTACAAAACTAATCAATTTTTTTAGTTCTAACTATTTTTATTTTCATTTTAACCACGAAAATACTTAAAATTACAAATTTTCACTATTGTTATCTTCAAATAGCAAACACTTGTTAATAATTAAATTTTTATTCCAACTTATTTTACTTAAATATATTAAAATATATTACTTAAAGAATAAGCAAAAGGAAAATAAAATTATTTGGTGTGACCGTGACCTACTCTTTCCACGTGAGTTCGATATCTAGAGCTGTCAAAACGGGCCGGCAGGATGCGCCGACCCGTAGCTCGCCAAAGCCCGCCATGGGCAGGGCGAGCGTGGATAAGCCCGCCGTTTGGCAGGCTTGGAGATTGAAGGCCCGCCACTCCCAAATTAAAAAATAAAGATTCAAAAAAATAAAGAATTAAATATTTCAATAATTCATAAAAATATCATATTGTAATTCCTAGCAGGCTCAATATGATATTTTTATTAAATTATATAGGTGTGCTAGTATTTTTTAGCTCCGTTTTAATTTACTCAAGTTTAATAATATAAATAAATTTTATTACAATATTAGATTTGACCATAATTAATTCGAGCTTAAATATTTATTTTTTATTTTTTCTTTCTTTTTTGGAATTATTCCTTTTTGTTTCGAATTTGTTTTTTTTTTTTTATTTGAGCCGGGCGGGCCTTCAATTTCAAAGCCTGCCAGACGGCGGGCTTACCCACGTCCGCCCGCCCAACGCGGGGTTTGGCGGTCTACTGGCCGGCTATGCCCGGGGCCCATTTTGACAGCTTTAGATTTCGAACTCACGTGGGAGGAGTAGGTCACGGTCATGCCAAGTAATTTTATTTTTCTTTTGATTATTTCTATAAGTAATATATTTTTAATATATTTGAGTTAAAAGTTGGGATAAAATTTTATTTATTAACAAGTGTTGTGCTATTTGAAGATAACAATAGTGAAAATTTATTATTTTAAGTACTTTCGTGGTTAGCATGAAAATAAATAAAGTTAGAATTAGAAATAGTTGATTAGTTTTGTAATAGGTTTAAAAACTCAACTGGTTTTGTAATTCCGTTCTCAAAATAACATTATTTACGTAATTCTCTCCGAAAAAAATAATATAAACATCTCGCCAGTGCACGTAACTTTCGCATACAAAAATACACAAGCACGAGTTCATAAAATATCGAGGATGCACTACTATATTATTCATACATAAAAAGTTTCACTACCTCTCAATTTATCTCGTCCCAGGACCCCTCGTCGGCGCCTTCTTGGAATTGAAGCCAGTGGCTTAATGGAATTGAAGCCAGCACCTTATTGGCTTTTAAGCTCCTAAATTCCTCGCCACTAATGTCTGCAAATTTGTTGAGCTCTACCTGGAAATATTTCTCATTCTTGTTCACATTGTGTACAAAATGAGCTTTAGCCTTAAACTCGTCGAAACGTTTGAGCTTTTCCTCCGCAGTCCTCGACCCCGAGGTGGTTTATCCACCTCTAGTACATATTCCATAGCTTTTCAGCTTTGCAACTCAGATTCTTCAAATTCAAAATACTTCCTCTACGAGGCACGAAAAGAAAATTTCATAAACTCATGGGACCAAAAAATAACCTTTTGAGGAAGGCTATGAAAATCGCTTACGGACTCAGATCGATTTCGAATCAATACTAGTAAATACGTAAGATGGAAAGCTAAGACTTACGTGGATGATTAAGAAGCAATTAGCCTCTAAATCATCTTTTCATCGAATTTGTTCTGTCTCTCGATAAAAATAAAAATCATCGAAGAAAGCAAATTAAAACAGCGTACCTCTGGTTCTGGTTCAGAAGATCCTTGAACCGACGGTTCTTTCTCGTGGGCGGTGGTCTCAGCAACACCATCTCGATCCGCCGCAAATGTCGAGAAATTTCCAAACGAGGCTCGGCCCAGCAGCTTCTTACATTTGGGGATCGCACCGTAATCGCACCTTATACAGTAGAAACTCTATAAATTAATACAGTTGGGACCGGCCGAATTATTAATTAAAAGAGTTATTAATTAATCGATAAATTAATATTTTATTAACTTATAGTGTATATTACCTTTCAAACTTTCCAAACATCAAATAACCTTCATCTCCTATGTTCTTAGTGAACGTCAAATTAAGGATCAAACCTTCAATCTCTCAAGTCTATCATAATCCATATGTTGTTAATGTACATTTAAGTAATATTAATAATTATATCAACATAATACAAATGACAATTGAGTCATTTTTCAAGTAATCTTCGTTCATGTAATATGAGAATGTTTTTACATATGAAATTATTAATTTATAATTTATACGGGACCTATAGAAATTATCAAAAGTCTGTTATCTTATAATTTTAGAGAATTATTAATTTAGTACGTTATCCCCGAGTCGGGACCGGCATGAAATATTATATTGAAGAGTTTATTAAATTATCGAGTATTAATTTATAGAGTTTCTACTGTACCTCGAAATCTGCTGCGCGCCAGGATCACGCAAGTGGTGAGATTGCGTGACGAGGAACTTCTAAAGTGCGCCGTCGTGAGTGGCCTGAAGGTTTCTGGAGCCTTCAAACATGCTGGTGGTGGTCGACATTGGAGACTTGGAGTGGAGGAGAAAGAATGGAGGATTCAAGCAAAACTTTTTAACAGGGTAGCGATTTAACTAAACCTATTTATATTTTATTATTGGCACCACTATGCCACATATGGGCTGAACAAGAATTAGGGTTGGGCTTTTACCTTATTGGGCCGAGTTATGTATTTATATTTTGGTAAACACTTAATTAATACTAGTAACTCCACACTCTACGGGTGTGAAACGAAAATGTAAATAAAAAAAACAAACAGTAAATGAAATGAAATTATAGTTAACAGCACTGAAAATGATTCTAATATGTCTCTACAATAATATGTTTCTATAATAGATAAATTGGCAAGTAACACATTTTCACATAGATGATGAAGCTTTTGTTCCGTAATATGTCGCCTTTATGATCGCCTCTTCGATTCTCTTAAAAGCGGCCCAACTATCTATTGGACAACCAATCATATGTCTGCAACTTCTTCCGTATGAGAAGATTGTACGGTAGCGTCAGCCGTCAAATAACAACGCATCGGCTTTCAAACCTTAACGACTGACTTACAGATTCGTCTTTAGTCTCTAAGCACTTCCTAGCGCGGCGTTCTTGAGCAAATCTTGTAGCGATTGCTCCTCTTCTGGAACGTTGTGGACAGTACTCTATGGTCCGCTATTCTCACTTCTGTATCTGGGCTATCTATGGATGCCTCTACGCGAATGTTGGGTCGATTCCTGAGAGCTGTCCTCTGAGTAGTTGACTAACGGTTCTTGAGAGCTGGTGGTCGCTCATTCGGTATCGTACTTGAGTTGCCTTCGATTTGTGTCAATGATGGGGCCCGATGGATGGCTTCGAGTCATTCACCGTCGAACTGTACCTTCAATGAGCGAAAACAAAGATAAGCGAAGAACAGATAAACACGTCGAAGAAACAAAGCAAGTAATAAAGTTATAAAAACACAAATAAAATAAATAATGAAAAGTAAGAAAACGTCAAATAAAGTGGCTAAAGTACCAAACTATGGTGTTCCTAATATCAATTTATTCCCCGGCAACGGCGCCAAAAACTTGATCGACACGTGGTGTGCTAATATAATTAGCAGGTGCGACAAGTGAATATTAAAATGAATACTTAATTACTATCACCGACGTGCGATAGGCAGTGGACATATCGTTTGTAGTGCAGTAAAGTGAGTAAACAAGTATCGAACACGAGGAACAAACTGATTAGTAGTAATAACCTATCGACTCGATATCTAGCCTAAATATAATATGCTGGTTGTTTATATTACAAGCTATCCTAACAGATCGATCCCTAAAGCAACGAGAGATTCAAAGAACACCTAAAACTAGTGAGTGTGCTTTCAGATAATAAAGGTGTGCTCGGGATTCGAATCAACTAGGTACTATCGGTTAAGACAATAAAATCGCTCCTACGTGATTAAGACTAAATCACAGTAATTCCCTACCCACTCACGAATTTGCTGTCGTCCTAAACGCTCGCGGGGATCTAAAATCAATAATTACTGTTGGATTTAAATATCTAAGCAATGCGGTTTAATGAACACAAAACTTAGTAATTGTATTACTAACATATTTATTGAGTGTGTAGATGAGCTCGGTTCGAAAAACAGATATCAAATATGAGCTCAGGGCGAAAAACTGGGTCGGTCAACTGCCGGTCAATACTGGTCAACGCGGTCAACTGTCGGTCAACCCGGTTTCGGTTAGTCAAAGTGGACTGGACTGGTCCGGTATCGATCTGGACTGATCCGGTTTCAGACTGACTGATCGGTTTCGATCTTGACTGGTTCGGTTAGTAATTGGTCCGGTCAATGACTGGATTGACTGGTCAACTGTTGACTGATGTACAGCTCTTTACTGCAGCAATAGAGGTACAGATAGATAAAGCTGACAGCATTGACCAAAGTCACCAAAGGCTCCCAACTGCTTTATTATTGAGTCTAACGGCTATATCAAGGTGGGAAGACCTATAAAAACAACAGTGACGGGCAGAAACAAGCTAAGGATCCTAGAGCAAACAACCACACATTCAAATAGAGATCCAAGAGAGAGAAGAACAAGAACACAGAACAAAGAAGAAAATCAAGAGAGTTCTTCCAAGTGTGTGAGTTACAAAAGAGAGAGTGCTGCAACGTTCAAACCCACACACCTCACTCACACATTAGAGAGTTGATCTTAATTAGATTAGTTGAGTGAGAGTCTTAGCACATAGACCATAAACAAGTGTATGTAGTATACGCACCGAGACAAGAAAGAATGGTGCCGTCTTAGCTAAGAGACGTAAAATATCAAAGTGGTTGTAAGGTCGCGGCCTACAACGTTTACGGTTGACCTTGCGGGGTGCCGTAAGTTTCCAACGGACTGTAAAAAGCTGTCGAAGTAGGTGGATTGTATTATACGACTGCCTAGGTGATTCACTAGATTAAGCTGAGGGCAGCTGGGTAGGTTGTACAGTGAGTGTATAACTGAAGTCTAGTGAACCTTCCTTACGAGGAAGAAGGGGAGACGTAGGAGATTTTACTCTGAACTTCCAGAAACAAATGGGTTGTCTCTGCGGCGCCCCTGACTCCTACCGCCCATTCTTACTACTAATTTATGTGACTGCATATGATATAAATAAAATCTATACGAAAATACGTACAAAATTTTTCCTTTTATATAAAGGAAACTCTTCTGTACAGTACAAAATATTCCTAGGACATAATTACAAGGTAGAGTGCACATGCGTGTTCAAAATAACCTATCGGCCCGCCACTCAGGTCGCATCCATGTACACACTGCCACCTCAAAAGTCCTCCGGAAGCTTCAAAAATAGGCCTCGCCTTCGTAAAGATCACGTACCGTGATCCCGTGAACCTACAACACATAAATACATGGAATGAGCTTATAAAGCTCAGTAAGTGAAAGCCATGCATGCCATGCACGTGTCCTAAATTCGCAAAGGCATCCGCGCCAATGCTCCCTAGACCTCATATTTTTCCTTGTCTTGTCTTGTCATGTAGGGCCCTCGGCTATCTTGCTATGCACCATCATGGAGCTCGAATCCACTAGGGATAAATAAATATAAGTGGCAATACCCACTCAAGGGAGGCTAACCCTAGGGAGCCTTTTCTGTCCCAAGGTGGTTTCATACGCCACGCGGACGCTTCACGCTGGTAGCCTAATCTGAGGTAGTCAACACCAGAGGTACCCTCGGTGTCGCTTCCTCCCTCAGCTCGCACCCTCCAGGTTTCACGACCCGCCATGAGGGCATTAGCCCTAAAATCATGTCTTGCCTTGTACATGTCATGTCATAACGGTAGCGCCATACGACGTCACCATGGTAGCATAGAAGAGCCGTGACTCAACTGTGAGTCAACATCAGACGCCCATATCGGCGAATCTTTATCGCTCTCAGGCGATCGTATATTATGCACGCTATCATATCATGCCTTTCGTTCTAACGTGTGTGCACAAGTTCATGTCATGAATATGCATGTCATGCCATAATATCATGTAATTAAATCATGCGTGTCATATAACGCAGATAATTCACGTAGGAAGTCACATAAAATCATAGAACACATAACATATAATTTTCATGCCCATATAGTTATGTGTTGTAAATGGGACTTCCACTTACCTGGTATCCTTAGCTTATTTAATTTCGCGTACGGTATGTCGCTAACCTTCAAACCCTAAATATGGGAATATATAAAATTAGGGTTTGTTAGTCTAATTATTATTTTACGAAATTGACTTAATTCGAAAACCCTAATTTCGACTTTTATGGGTTTTGAAATAGATTTCTACATGGGCTAAATGGATCTCGACATGTTGTAATTAAATCTCGAGCTTGGGTTAATTGTCGAGAGATATGTCGGGTTATAAATGAGATTTCGAGAACAAATCTCGACTTGTTACATGGAATATACCTTGAGGGTAATCATGAATTATATTAATATATTTCAAGTTGTATGTTACGTTGGATTTGACATTGAATATCTAAAATGTCGGGACATATCGACAACACTTCGACACTCACACCCTCAAACATTTCGATATTTCATTCTAGTTAATATATAAGGGTCTCGAGGTTACGTATCGACATTATAACACAATGTCGAGATGTGTTTAACAATTAAGATGTCGATATAATATGAAGCATAGAGTTTCTAGCTCATATACTTAAATGTCGAGATGTATGTTAATGTTACAAATAAAATGTCGAGATATTAAATAACACCAAATGTCGACATTACAAGCCAAAATGTCGAGATGTTCTAAAAATTTCGATATAACCTTGGAGACACATTTCGACATTTTTAATCCTTCCAGACCCGATTTCTTTCTCTTGCAGCTAACAAGGTTCGAAATTTAATTCCTAAAAATTACTATGGCATCGAGGTTTATCATCTGGGCAGATTATATCATCAAACTTTCGATCAACCCTAAAATCAACTATCACTGTTCCCTTCGACAACTGTTCTTAGGTTTTCTTTTGAGATGTTAATCTTATAATCTCACACCTAATCACGTATTCTAACCTACTAATAACAAGAGAAAGACAATTAAGTGCTTAAAATAAAAGGAGTTGTACCTTCCGAGCACTACAGTATTTGAATCTTCCTCAAATGGTTTATTGTTCAAGCTCCTTAAGATGACTTATCGTTCAACGTGTTCTAGAGGCTTAAAGGATGTGATATTATGAAAAGTTTCTTGATAAACATTAAACCATCGAAAAGCTCACTTGATGGGACATCTAGCTACGTTGTTTTCCTTTAACCTTAAGAAATCAATAGTTATCTTTAGCTACTTGGGCTTAATGTATAAGCCTAGCCCAATTCATATTTGGTCCAAATCTAATTATATTTTAATCCTATTCTTAATAATTCGTATTCCTTAAAATGTGATATTATCACCTAATTATACTAAATTAAATTTTCTAGGTTAGCATGTCATGTACTAGAAACCCTAAAATTAATAACTAACCTGAATTCAATTAATTCTTCTACTTGGTTAGTAATCCTTATGTAATCACACAGGCATATAATATTTAAAATACGTTTCATACAGTCACGTAAATCATATAATATGTATGCATATTTATTGGCCGACTTACTTATGGGACTCGGGTATTACATCCTCCCCCCCTTAAAAGGGATTTCGCCCCCGAAATCAGTCGGGGAGAAACAGCTCAGGGTAGTGGTTTCTCATGTCATCTTCTCGTTCCCACGTAGCTTCTTCTGTGGACTGATTCTGCCACAATACCTTGACTAACGGAATTTCTTTATTCCGTAGCCGTTTCATGTCGTACATTAGAATCTTCACTGGCTTTTCCTCGTAACTTAAATCTGGCTTGAGTTGTTGATGAAGATTATCAGTGTTCAGCACATGGCTTGGGTCTGCGACGTATTTTCGTAACGTCGATACGTGAAAGACATCATGTACTTGGGCCAACGAATTTGGTAACTCCAATTGATAGGCAACTTCGCCAATTTTTCTAAGGATTTGGAATGGTCCTATATAACGTGGGCTCAGCTTGCCTTTCTTTCCAAACCGCTTTACGCCTTTCATCGGGGACACTTTTAGGAACACATAATCCCCTGGTTCAAATTCCAGTGGTCTACGCTTTTGGCCTGCGTAGCTTTTCTGTCTGCTTTGAGCCGTCTTCATCCGTTCGCGTACAATTGATATTGCTTCCGTCATTTCTTGCACTAGATCAGGGCCTAGTATCGCCCGTTCTCCAACTTCATCCCAGTGAATTGGAGACCTGCATTTGCGTCCGTATAACGCTTCATATGGAGCCATTCCGATCGTTGCATGAAAGCTATTGTTGTAGGAAAACTCAATCAACGGAAGGTATCGGCTCCAATTTCCTTTAAAATTGAGCACACAGGCTCTTAGCATATCCTCCAACGTCTGAATTGTTCGTTCAGACTGCCCGTCTGTCTGAGGATGGTAGGCTGTACTGAATGATAACTTGGTTCCCATGGCCTTCTGCAAACTCATCCAGAACTTGGATAAGAATCTCGAATCACGATCGGAAATAATCGAAATTGGAACTCCGTGAAGTCGTACTATTTCTTGAATATATAATTCTGCGTATCTTTCCATCGAAAATGTTGAGCTGATAAGCAGGAAGTGAGCGGACTTGGTCAGTCGATCAACAATGACCCATATAGCGTCGTGGCCTTTCAAAGTCTTAGGTAGGCCGACAACGAAGTCCATCGTAATGTGGTCCCACTTCCATTCAGGTACTGGCAGGGATTGCAAGGTTCCTGCCGGTCGTTGATGTTCCGCCTTAATTTGCTGACACGTTAAGCACTGGCTTACAAATGTTGCGATTTCTCTTTTCATCCCTGGCCACCAATAGTTGGCTCGTAGATCCCTATACATCTTCGTTGCTCCTGGGTGGATTGAGTAAATGGTGGTATGGGCTTCCATCATGACAGTCTTTCGAAGTTCGGCGTCGTTAGGAACATATATACGATTTCTGTAGTATAAACTTCCGTCGTCTCGTATGGTGAAGTCTGAAGATCTTTGCTCCATGGGAGTTTCCTTGACTTTTAGATATAACTCATCGTTCTCCTGGGCCTTCGTAATCTGCTCCATCAACGTAGGTCGAAGTGTTAGTGCCGCTAATCTTGTTTCGATCTCGCCCATCGGTATTAACTCCACCTCGAGTCTTTGTAGCTCCGTGTTCACAGTCTTGCGGCTTAGTGCATCAGCCACATTTGCTTTCCCCGGATGGTAGCTAATCACGCAGTCATAGTCCTTGACTAACTCGAGCCACCGTCGTTGTCTCATATTTAACTCCTTCTGAGTAAAGAAGTATTTGAGACTCTTGTGATCAGTGAAAATCTCGCATCGTTCGCCGTATAAGTAGTGCCTCCAGATCTTGAGAGCAAAGACTACAGCGGCAAGCTCTAGGTCGTGAGTCGGATAGTTCTTCTCATAATCCTTTAGCTGTCGGGAAGCATATGCAACTACGTTTCCGTTCTGCATTAGAACACATCCGAGACCGTTCTTAGATGCATCACTATAAACAGAAAACCCTCCAGTGCCTGTAGGGATAGTTAGCACTGGAGCCGTAGTGAGTCGTCTCTTAAGTTCTTGAAAGCTTTGCTCGCAAGCGTCGTCCCACTGAAATGGAGTATTCTTCTTTGTTAGCTTCGTCAGCGTTGATGCGATTTTGGAGAAATCTTTGATGAATTTCCGATAATATCCCGCTAGTCCGAGAAAACTCCGTATTTCTGTCACGTTCGTCGGTTGAGGCCAGTTGTTAATAGCCTCGATCTTGCTGGGATCGACAGAAATTCCAGCTCCTGAGATAACATGCCCAAGGAATGCGACTTGATTGAGCCAGAATTCGCATTTCTTGAATTTAGCGTACAGCTGCTTTTCTCGTAATATTCCCAGTACGATCTTCAAGTGTTGTTCGTGCTCCTCCTTAGTCTTCGAATAGATAAGAATGTCATCGATGAATACGATAACACATTTATCCAGAAATGGCTTGAATACCCGATTCATCAGATCCATGAACGCTGCTGGCGCATTAGTCAGCCCAAAAGGCATGACTAAGAACTCGTAGTGCCCGTAGCGGGTACTGAAAGCTGTCTTCGGAACATCTTCTTCTCGAATCTTCAGTTGGTGATATCCCGACCTTAGGTCTATCTTTGAAAAGACAGTTGCGCCTTGCAATTGATCGAATAAGTCATCAATTCGAGGGAGGGGGTATTTATTTTTGATCGTAATCTTGTTCAGCTCCCTATAATCGATGCAGAGCCGCATCGATCCATCTTTCTTCTTAACGAATAAGACCGGTGCTCCCCATGGTGAGAAGCTCGGCTGAATGAACCCTTTCTGCAACAGTTCATCCAGTTGCTCCCTCAGTTCCTTCAACTCAGCTGGAGCGAGTCGGTACGGTGCCTTAGAAATCGGTGCAGCTCCTGGAACTAGATCAATCGTGAATTGAATTTCACGATCTGGCGGAAGTCCGGGTAAGTCTTCAGGAAACACATCGGGAAAATCTTGTACTACTGGGACTTCTTCTAACTTCGGAGGTGCACGTTCCTCAGATGATATCGCAAATATTAAGTAAGCTTCACACCCTGTCTTGAGCAAACGATGTGCCTTCATTGCCGAAATCTTGGGAATCTTATTATTCTTGCTAGTTCCCATGAATGTGAACGGTTCTGTGTCTTCTAGGTTAAAGGTTACTTGCTTATGGTTACAGTCAATAACTGCTCCGTACTTCGATAGCCAGTCCATTCCTAGAATTACTTCATAGTCGTTCATTGGAATGACTATCAGGTCAACGGGTAAGGTCCTATTGTTCACTATTACCGGACTATCTCGTAAGATTTGGTTGGTTCTCATAGAGGTACCGTGAGGTATGGTAACGTTGTATTCGTAGCTAATTAGGTTCGGCGTAACCCCGAGTCTCGCCACAAAGTTAGTAGATGCAAATGAATGCGTGGCTCCTGAATCAACTAATATGCATGTCGGGGTTGAATGGATAAGGAGAGTACCTGCCACCACAGACGGATTGTTCTCCGCCTCTTCAGACGTCAGCGTGTAAACTCTAGCAGGTACCGTAGGTGGCCTAGCTTGAATGGGAGCTTGACTCCCAGATGCAGTCTCCGTGCATGCCTTGGAAAAGTGGCCTGTCTTGCCACATTTATAACAGGTTGCGTTCTGAGAATAGCACACTCCCAAATGTCGCCGTGTGCACCTAGGGCATGGAAGTATACTCATTGGAGGTCTTCTCTGATTAGGATTGAATTGTTGTGGAGGTTCAGATCGGTTTTGGAAGTTAGGCCTGACATTCCTAGGGTTAAAGGGCTTCTTTGGGTTGCCTCCATTCCATTTCGGCCCTTGGACAAATTTTCTTTTTGCTTCATGAGCGCGCATAATTCGCAATTCGGCTTGCTCCGCCATCAATGCGCGTTCAGCCACCTGAGCATAGGTAGCTCCTTGAGATCCGGCCATATTCACGTCTCTATATAATTCAGGTTTCAGGCCTTCCAGAAAGCGTTCCACCTTCAACGCATCTGTGCTCACCATGTGAGCTGCAAATCGAGACAGTTGCTCGAACTTCCTTATATATTCTGCTACGGTCATCGGGCCCTGGCGTAAATTAATGAATTCACTCATCCTCTGGGCTCGTACTGGGGCAGTGAAATATTTACTCCTGAAGAGTTCCTTGAATCGGTCCCATGTCATTGTGATAGGGTCTTCAAAGGCGAGAATTGAATCCCACCAGTGGCCTGCACTTCCCCTCAGTAGGAAGGCAGCACATAATACCTTTTCATCCTCTGGAATGCGACTATATTGGAACATGCTTTCCAGAGTTCGGAGCCAGTCCTCGGCCGCCGTAGGGTCAACAGCATCTTCAAAAGTCGGGGGATTGAGTTTGCGAAATCTTTCCCCCACTATTTCAACCCTCTCTGCTTGAGAAAGTCCACCACTTGATTGTCCGCCCGTATTGCGCTGCTGAATTAGTTCTTGTATTTGGGCAGACTGTTGACGGACTAGTTCCGTGAGCTGAATAATCGCCGTGTCGCGATTATCGGCTTGTGTTTCAGGTTCCTTGCCCTTACTAACGCTCCCGCTACTCTCACTTCTCGTTCTACCCATTCTTGTCTTGATACCCTAATAGTCCCTATGGCCAATAAATTACGCACATACAAAATTCATAGAAACATAAACTTACTAGCAAGGCCGCTTCCGTGCTTTTGAGTGTGTGTACATGGACAGTCTACAGAACTTGTAACCAAAAGCTCTGATACCACCTGCGGCGCCCCTGACTCCTACCGCCCATTCTTACTACTAATTTATGTGACTGCATATGATATAAATAAAATCTATACGAAAATACGTACAAAATTTTTCCTTTTATATAAAGGAAACTCTTCTGTACAGTACAAAATATTCCTAGGACATAATTACAAGGTAGAGTGCGCATGCGTGTTCAAAATAACCTATCGGCCCGCCACTCAGGTCGCATCCATGTACACACTGCCACCTCAAAAGTCCTCCGGAAGCTTCAAAAATAGGCCTCGCCTTCGTAAAGATCACGTACCGTGATCCCGTGAACCTACAACACATAAATACATGGAATGAGCTTATAAAGCTCAGTAAGTGAAAGCCATGCATGCCATGCACGTGTCCTAAATTCGCAAAGGCATCCGCGCCAATGCTCCCTAGACCTCATATTTTTCCTTGTCTTGTCTTGTCATGTAGGGCCCTCGGCTATCTTGCTATGCACCATCATGGAGCTCGAATCCACTAGGGATAAATAAATATAAGTGGCAATACCCACTCAAGGGAGGCTAACCCTAGGGAGCCTTTTCTGTCCCAAGGTGGTTTCATACGCCACGCGGACGCTTCACGCTGGTAGCCTAATCTGAGGTAGTCAACACCAGAGGTACCCTCGGTGTCGCTTCCTCCCTCAGCTCGCACCCTCCAGGTTTCACGACCCGCCATGAGGGCATTAGCCCTAAAATCATGTCTTGCCTTGTACATGTCAGGTCATAACGGTAGCGCCATACGACGTCACCATGGTAGCATAGAAGAGCCGTGACTCAACTGTGAGTCGACATAAGACGCCCATATCGGCGAATCTTTATCGCTCTCAGGCGATCGTATATTATGCACGCTATCATATCATGCCTTTCGTTCTAACGTGTGTGCACAAGTTCATGTCATGAATATGCATGTCATGCCATAATATCATGTAATTAAATCATGCGTGTCATATAACGCAGATAATTCACGTAGGAAGTCACATAAAATCATAGAACACATAACATATAATTTCATGCCCATATAGTTATGTGTTGTAAATGGGACTTCCACTTACCTGGTATCCTTAGCTTATTTAATTTCGCGTACGGTATGTCGCTAACCTTCAAACCCTAAATATGGGAATATATAAAATTAGGGTTTGTTAGTCTAATTATTATTTTACGAAATTGACTTAATTCGAAAACCCTAATTTCGACTTTTATGGGTTTTGAAATAGATTTCTACATGGGCTAAATGGATCTCGACATGTTGTAATTAAATCTCGAGCTTGGGTTAATTGTCGAGAGATATGTCGGGTTATAAATGAGATTTCGAGAACAAATCTCGACTTGTTACATGGAATATACCTTGAGGGTAATCATGAATTATATTAATATATTTCAAGTTGTATGTTACGTTGGATTTGACATTGAATATCTAAAATGTCGGGACATATCGACAACACTTCGACACTCACACCCTCAAACATTTCGATATTTCATTCTAGTTAATATATAAGGGTCTCGAGGTTACGTATCGACATTATAACACAATGTCGAGATGTGTTTAACAATTAAGATGTCGATATAATATGAAGCATAGAGTTTCTAGCTCATATACTTAAATGTCGAGATGTATGTTAATGTTACAAATAAAATGTCGAGATATTAAATAACACCAAATGTCGACATTACAAGCCAAAATGTCGAGATGTTCTAAAAATTTCGATATAACCTTGGAGACACATTTCGACATTTTTAATCCTTCCAGACCCGATTTCTTTCTCTTGCAGCTAACAAGGTTCGAAATTTAATTCCTAAAAATTACTATGGCATCGAGGTTTATCATCTGGGCAGATTATATCATCAAACTTTCGATCAACCCTAAAATCAACTATCACTGTTCCCTTCGACAACTGTTCTTAGGTTTTCTTTTGAGATGTTAATCTTATAAACTCACACCTAATCACGTATTCTAACCTACTAATAACAAGAGAAAGACAATTAAGTGCTTAAAATAAAAGGAGTTGTACCTTCCGAGCACTACAGTATTTGAATCTTCCTCAAATGGTTTATTGTTCAAGCTCCTTAAGATGACTTATCGTTCAACGTGTTCTAGAGGCTTAAAGGATGTGATATTATGAAAAGTTTCTTGATAAACATTAAACCATCGAAAAGCTCACTTGATGGAACATCTAGCTACGTTGTTTTCCTTTAACCTTAAGAAATCAATAGTTATCTTTAGCTACTTGGGCTTAATGTATAAGCCTAGCCCAATTCATATTTGGTCCAAATCTAATTATATTTTAATCCTATTCTTAATAATTCGTATTCCTTAAAATGTGATATTATCACCTAATTATACTAAATTAAATTTTCTAGGTTAGCATGTCATGTACTAGAAACCCTAAAATTAATAACTAACCTGAATTCAATTAATTCTTCTACTTGGCTAGTAATCCTTATGTAATCACACAGGCATATAATATTTAAAATACGTTTCATACAGTCACGTAAATCATATAATATGTATGCATATTTATTGGCCGACTTACTTATGGGACTCGGGTATTACAGTCTCTTTCCTACAAGTCAAAACACACACTCCAAATATCCACACCCAAGGTGTTCGACAAAATGCCTCCACCGATGAGCGAAAAGGGTGACCGGTGTTATTCACCCCCCTCTAACACCCGGTACACGATCCTAACAAGTGGTATCAGAACGGGTTGTTTCCAATCAAGAACTGCTAATGGTGAATATGGTGAAGATTTCCCACGGAGCTGACATGAAGACCCAAATTTGGGCAACGGAGAGGTGCATGGCGAAGAGGTAATTTCAAACAATAAACTGCTTTCTTTGGCTGGGAATCTGGAGACGAGGTCTGCATCATTGGAAAGATCTAGAAGTCTATTTTCTAGCAAAATTTATGGCGCTCAAAAATATTGAGTATGGAGGGAGTTATGGTCGTTTGACTGAAGGCTGCCAGATCAGAATCTGAGGCGAAAGACGAAACCAGCAGCTTGCGGCAAGTTCGAATAAGTCGCATAACTTTGCTCTCAAATGTCCAAAATCCGGTCTGAAAGATGCTCTAGAAACTAGACTTGCAGACGATCGTAACCGTATAAGGCTCAGTGCCTGGTTCTGCTTCAAACAGAGGAAACTGCTCATCAAAGTTCAGCGTGTCGTGTGGTGCACTCTGAAATTCAGACTGTTATTCAGACAATCATACTGTTTGGAGCAGAGAGCAGTTCAACCAAATTCAGAACTCTTACTCTAGGGAGAAGAAGGTACAAGAAAGTAGATTTTTTATTCCAGTTCGAAGCTTCGAAGAATGGCAACGAGGGAAAACTGAAATCCATCAGATGAAGATTTCGAAAAGTATGGGCCTTGATCTGACAAGTTTTAGCTACTACATCGGTATCCTAAATTCATCTCGTTGACCGGTCTAAAGTGCTTTTTTCGAGACTAATTTCATATTCAAGTTAGAAAGAATCAACATTACTCGGCGGATTTCACTACATCGGTTCATGGGTTTTCACCTCTCAGTCGGGTTTTCTCATCGGCATTGATTTGAGGCGAGACTAACTGGATATCTGACTGCTACTCTCTTAAGATTATCAATGATTACACACTCAGACCAAAGGGTGATGCACCAGACTATAAATCAAGAAGTGCGTACCGGATAAGGCAGATAGATCCAGAAATCAAGGATGCAACAACGAAAACTGGTAGTGAAGTTTGTTGGCAGATTGCGGAGCATTGGAAGAATCGAAATAACTTTTTGCCGTGAAGTCCAAATTCCAGTCTGTAATATCTGAAGCAAACTAGACTCAGAGGCGAACAATAGGATTTGCTAACCGGTTCCTCAAGTTTGCTGACCGGTTCTTCCCAAGAAAGGGCAGCTCATTCGACAGAAGTTCAGATGAGGATCAACCACTGGCTGAAAGGAGCAGTCATGCGAAAAACGGAATAACATTGCCCACAGGAGTTCAAATTCCGGTTCGTAAAATCCACTGAAAACTAGACTCTGAGATGATCACAATGGTATAGGACTCGCTGTCCGGTCATGCTCAAACAGAAGCAGGTCATTCAACGAAGTTCTGTCTGTCGTCGCGTATCGTCTAATGTAGCAGCTGTACGAGAAATGTGATAACTTTTAGCTGGGATGTCAAAACTCCGGTCTACAAAATCTGCTAGAAACTAGACTCATAGATGATCACAATGGTATAGCATTTGCTATTCGGTCACCACCTGGAGATAAGCAGTTTCGGCCATACTGGTTCAGCTCTACGAAAACCGGAATAACTCTGTTTCTAGCAGACAGCGGCAGTTTAGGAAACGGGCATAACTTTGCGTACAGATATCCAAATTCCGGTCTACAAAGTGTGGAGCAAACTAGACTCGGTCATGCTTGGATGAAAGCAGTTTAGTCGATGAAGGACAACCGGACGCTCACTGCAGCACCTTTGCACGAAATGGAATTTCTTTGTGCTCAAACATCAAATTCCAGTCTATCAAGCTCTATGGAAAATAGACTCGAAGACGAACGCAATGGTATAAATCTTAATGCCTAGTTCTGCCCGGATGAACGCAGTTGATTCGACGAAGTTCAGCTTTATGTGCAGTCCCGGGAATTTACGGTTGCCATATTTAAAGCACAGAAGTTCAAATCAGCTTGAGTTCCTTTTCCTCCGTTCAGCACAGCCTCATGTCCTACATCTGATCAAAAATCAGGCAGAATGCTTTCGAGTATTCCTCTGGGTCAGATCCACAATAAGTAGCTCAAAGAAAATCTGGAACGGTCTCAGACATAATCCTCCTCATGGCCGGCTGTGACCTGTCTCACCCAAGAACACGTGGAGGAGGTCTTACTAGGAACTTTACTCCATAATCATACGCAGCGGATGAAAGAAGCTTCTGCATCCATCGAAGATCAGATTGACTTGAGACTGGATGCCTACCTACGACGAACTGATAACTGAATGGACTCGCAAGACCGAATTTGCCACAGATTGGATCAGTCATCGATCAACGACCTTCAACTGACTTTGAGATTAAGCAGTCAGCAGCCAGAACTCAAAAAGTATGTGCTAAAATAAGAAAGAAACCGAGAAATCAAGACCCACTTCGAAAACTGTTGCTGAAATTTCGGGCAGATTGAGCGATGACTGAAAAAAGTGGAATAACTTAATGTCCAAATGCTGATCCACAAACTCCGGAGGAAACTAGACTTATAGGCTGTCGCAACGATATATTTCTTGCTGTCTAGTTCTGTCTGAAGGAAATCAGTTTATTCGGTGAAGTTCAGACTGACGTTGCTGGAGCAGTTGCACGGAAAATAGAATATCGTCACGCTCAATTGTCCGAACATCAATCCATCAACTCGCCTACACAGTAGACTCATAGATTGTCGCAGCTGTGTAAAATTATCTGCCCAGTAATGGCTGAGGAAGAGCAGTTCATTCTCCGAAGTACAGCCTACTTCGCTGCCCCGGTTTGCAGCACTCAACTCATGCTTGCTTTTATCTTCTCCCATCTCGCTCGTATGTGCTCGCATTCTTTATACCTAACATATGTGCTCTAATTGTTGGATAATTAATCTCTTGAAGTTTAGACATGTTTAAGGGGGAGCATTATTTATTTTTGATGGGGGGAGAAATCCTTTGGCGCTTGCATGCTCCTTTGTGAAATCATATGTCTAACTGGATCCCTACTTGATATATTATGAACTGATTTACCTTCAGTTGGTGCTAGTACTGACATAATATGGGGGAGAAAAATTCTTTTGATTATCACAAAAGGGGGAGAAATATGTTAGTAAATGTTCTTATATGTTAAAGTTTTGTGTTAATCAAAAGGGGGAGATTGTTGGACTTAAATATCTAAGCAATCCGGTTTGATGAACACAAAACTTAGTAATTGTATTACTAACATATTTATTGAGTGTGTAGATGAGCTCGGTTCGAAAAACAGATATCAAATATGAGCTCAGGGCGAAAAACTGGGTCGGTCAACTGCCGGTCAATACTGGTCAACGCGGTCAACTGTCGGTCAACCAGGTTTCGGTTAGTCAAAGTGGACTGGACTGGTCCGGTATCGAGCTGGACTGATCCGATTTCAGACTGACTGATCGGTTTCGATCTTGACTGGTTCGGTTAGTAACTGGTCCGGTCAATGACTGGATTGACTGGTCAACTGTTGACTAATGTACAGCTCTTTACTGCAGCAATAGAGGTACAGATAGATAAAGCTGACAGCATTGACCAAAGTCACCAAAGGCTCCCAACTGCTTTATTATTGAGTCTAACGGCTATATCAAGGTGGGAAGACCTATAAAAACAACAGTGACGGGCAGAAACAAGCTAAGGATCCTAGAGCAAACAACCACACATTCAAATAGAGATCCAAGAGAGAGAAGAACAAGAACACAGAACAAAGAAGAAAATCAAGAGAGTTCTTCCAAGTGTGTGAGTTACAAAAGAGAGTGCTACAACGTTCAAACCCACACACCTCACTCACACATTAGAGTGTTGATCTTAAGTGGATTAGTTGAGTGAGAGTAAATACATAGACCATAAACAAGTTTATGTAGTCTACGCACCGAGACAAGAAAGAATGGTGCCGTCTTAGCTAAGAGACGTAAAATATCAAAGTGGTTGTAAGGTCGCGGCCTACAACGTTTACGGTTGACCTTGCGGGGTGCCGTAAGTTTTCGACGGACTGTAAAAAGCTGTCGAAGTAGGTGGATTGTATTATACGACTGCCTAGGTGACTCACTAGATTAAGCTGAGGGCAGCTGGGTAGGTTGTACAGTGAGTGTATAACTGAAGTCTAGTGAACCTTCCTTACGAGGAAGAAGGGAGACGTAGGAGATTTAACTCCGAACTTCTAGAAACAAATCGGTTGTCTCTTTCCTACAAGTCAAAACACACACTCCAAATATCCACACCCAAGGTGTTCGACAAAATGCCTCCACCGCCTCTATACACCAAAACCGGACCAAATCACCCACGCACACAAATCGCCATACATAGTTCACAATCAAGCCTAATATATTCCACTCTTGGCCTTGATTGAAGATTGGAAACCGGTTTCATTCTCTAACCGGACGTGAAACCCACCGATGAGCGAAAAAGGGTGACCGGTGTTATTCACCCCCCTCTAACACCCGGTACACGATCCTAACAATTACTAACGGCGAGGATCGAGTAGTTGCTTTCGCCCTATACTCGAATTCTATCCTCTATGAACGGTCTAGTCGTTGTTTAGCTGTCGCCCTAAAGTATTTCCCACACATTCACTTTAACACATAGACATATTACAGCGAAGAAACACTTTCATAGCTAGATGAATAGTCAAAACACGAGTCACAATAAATATATGTCTTAACTTCGAAATAACCTAACGTTCATCTAGTCCCAAACACAAGAGAGTTTAGCTACTCATACTTGAAAAGGAAACAACGAAAGAATTAAGGAATAAGGACGAAAGACTCCTGATCTTGATGTACTGATTGATCTGGGATGATAGCGTGGATGAGTCTTCGTTCCTCTTCAGCGTGGAAATCGTCGTTGATCCCGAGTCGTATTTCCCTGTTCTTGTTGTATTTCGTCTATGATTGATTATGGTTCTGATTTGATCAGTGTTCCTCCTTTTTTAATCGAAATTGGGCTTTTATACTGAAATTCGATAGTGACATGGCCTGGAATGGGCCTTCACAGCCCTGACAATATTCATTTTGTTTCCTGCCGCTCACTGCCGCGAGTCACGGCCAAATGCCTAATGTATCACGGCCGTGACGTTGACCTGTGTAGTCTCTGTCCTCTGTCACGGCCTAGAGCAGCGATCCTCACGGCCATGACTGTTGGCTTCAAACTTGGCCCCTGTTTCTGCCCGTTGTCACGGCCTGCTGCGATAGTGTCACGGCCGTGACTGGTGCCAGTGTCTAACCGTTTTGTGTTCTGCCACTTGTCACGGCCTGTGACATGATGAGTCACGGTCGTGACTCATGCGATGTGGCTTCGTACCTTGCTCGTTTTCACTGTAGTCTGTGCCTTCTATCACGGCCTAGAGCAGCGATCCTCACGGCCATGACTGTTGGCTTCAATGCTTGGCCCCTGTTTCTGCCCGTTGTCACGGCCTGCTGCGATAGTGTCACGGTCGTGACTGTCGCCAGTGCCTATCCGTTTCACGTTCTGCCACTTGTCACGGCCTGTGACATGATGAGTCACGGCCGTGACTCATGCGACGTGGCTCCGTACCTTGCTCGTTTTCGCTCCTTTTCGCTCGATAGCCATCCTAAGGTCCTACAATGTGCAAATAAGCGTAAATAGGGTATATAAATGCCAGAAACGATGATGATTACTCTGTTTTATCCTAAATAATTGCTACAATAAGCGTATTTGTATACGTTTTTCAATAGGCTTCTGACTTGCCTCCAATAATCGCCGAAGGAGAGAAAGCCACGTCCCTCGAGCCGTAGAACAGCTTGGCTGGGATACGAAGGTTAGGCAATTGTCTACTACCAAAAATGTTGGGCAAGGAAAAACATTTTTGGTCAATCTTCACTTTGCATGGCTTTCTTGGCCCCCCAAAAAGATGGCATCTTTTGAAGCAGAAGTGTACAGCGCCATCACATTCCTTGGAGAGGAATGTAACTTTTTGTTGAGGTAATTGAAAGCCATGCATTGTTGAACTGAAAATGGCGTTTTATTTCATTCATACACATGTATAAACCAATAGATACAGACACAACCAAAGAAAGCACTGTCGCCGGGCCCACCGAAGCTGCCAATAGTGGGCAACCTACACCTACTGAGCCCATTGCCTCACCGTTCCTTCCAATCTCCGGCCCAAAAATACGGCGATGTGATGCTATTCTACCTCAGTGGAAATCCCGTCGTTATAATCCAATCGGCCGAGGCGGCCAACGAGATAATGAAGACGACCTCGTTTTCGCAGATAAGCCCACTTCAAAGAAGACAAGCCAGCTTATGTACGGAGGAAAGGACATAGCGCTCGCCTCTTACGGCGAGCATTGGAGGAGATTGAAGAGCCTATGCATACTTCAGCTCCTTAGCCACAAAAGGGTTCAATACTTCAGCTCCTTAGCCACAAAAGGGTTCAATCCTTTCGGTTCCTTAGGGAGGAAGAAGCGAGCATTTTGGTGGAAAAGATTGCTGAATCTTCTTCTTCGCCAGTGAATCTGAGCAAACTGTTCATGTCGATGACCAATGACTTGATACGTAGAGTGGCTTTCGGAAGGAGTCATACAAGAAGAGAAGGAGAGAACAAAGTCCCCGAGATTCTCAAGTAAGTCTTGGAGGTGCTCGGCAGTCTTAACTTCGGCGAGTTCGTCCCTCTCCTTTCGTGGATCGATCTTTTGAAGGGCTACGATATAAGGGTCGATAAGGTCGCCAGAGAAGTCGACGGATTCCTCGAAAAGATGATCCGCGAGCTCGAGGGTAGAGAAAAATGCGACGAAGGAGAGAGATTTATCCAAATTTTGCTCAATTTGAGCAAAGACGACGCCGACGGCGGCGTTCCCCTTGACAGAGACAATATCAAGGGGATCCTTCTGGTAAAGTCTCTCCCTCCCTCTATTGAAACTGTTCCATGTCGAACAAATCAAGCTTTAAGAGGCAGCTTTACCTATAACCAATTAGTTTTAAGTTGAATTCCTCGATTTCTAATATGGTATCAGAGCTGTTTTGATCTTAACTCATCGTCACCCGATTAATATGCCCATGTGTTAGGCCTTCCGTCCACACGTGAGAGGACGTATTCATACTTATATTTTTATCCTATATTGAACAAATCAATCTTTCACATTTAATAGTTAATATACTAAGAGGCAACTTCCCAGCATTACTGATCTACATGCTTGTAAGGACATACTCGCCGGCGGGGCCGACACCACATTTGCGACACTCAAGTGGGCAATGACGGAGCTCTTGAGGCACCCTAAGATCATGGTTAAGTTAAAGAATGAAGTAAGAGAAATAGTCCCCAAAGACAAACACAAAATAACCGACGAAGACTTGGACAAAATGCATTTTCTCAAATCCGTAATAAAGGTGTTGAGATTCTAAGTGGGTTTCGTCCCACATCGGATAATTCAAGCTCTTGAAGCTAGTATATATATAAGAGGCTTTCTCCTCCTATCACCAACTGGTTTTAGTTTGGAACCCTCAATTTAACATGGTATCAGAGCGAGTTCGATTCTGCTCACCGTCACTCGATTCATATGTCCACGTGTTAGGTCAGTCATGCCACACGTGAGGGGGCGTGTTGAGATTCTATGTGGGTTTCGTTCCACATCGAATAATTCAAGCTCTTGAAGCTAGTATATATATATATATATATATATATAAGAGACTTTCTTCTCCTATCACCAATTGGTTTTAGGTTGGAACCCTCAATTTAACAAAAGGAAACCCTTCGATACCACGTCCCTGTCCCGTTCTTGGCCCGCGAGGCCGTCAAGACGCCACAGTGATGGGCTACGAAATACCATCGGGGGCGATGGTCATGACCAATGCCTGGGCGATAGGCCGAGATCCAAAGTCTTGGGACGAGCCAGAGAGTTTCATGCCCGAGAGATTCTTGGAACGTCCGATAGATTTCAAGGGGCTCGATTTCGAGCTCATACCTTTCGGTTCGGGCAGGCGGGGCTGCCCGGGAATTGCATTTGCAACGTCGAATGTTGCCCTTGTGCTGGCGAATTTGGTGGAGAAGTTCCGAATGGGAGCTGCCGGGGGAATGAGAGGCGAGGACTTGGACGTAATGGAGCAGCCAGGCGTTACCATTCATAGGAAGAATCCTCTGATTGCTCTGGCGATTGCTCGGGAATTTTAGAGCGAAAGTGGACTCCGATCGATCGTTGAGTTATTACGGAGTACTATAGTTTGAAATTTCGAAAAAACATCAACGTTTTGCGCAAGAAACACACATCGTTATTACAAGCCCATTATTATTACAGTTTTCTAAAACAAGAGGCAGGCAGCATCGACGTGCTCGTCAGCCTCTCACGCCTCGGCATGTTTTTTATACATTTGATTGAGTTTTCAATGTTGAATCTGTCTGCTTACTGCTTGTCACATACACAAAACCCTTTCCATAGTACTCACGCTCAGCCGGATTCTTTCGGCAGTTATGAACTCATTTATTGCCATTTACGTATGTCAAGATTATTCTATTTGCACATCGCAAACACTTGCCATGGCATTTACTTATTCATCATATCATTCAAACAAGCACACGCAAGTTCATAACTCATAAGGAAGAATAAGAAGAGGACACAAGAGTTTTAAAAAGGCGTGCGATGAGGAGTGGCAACGACAACAAGCAAAGGAGTCTTCTTACTAACCGTAAGCCCTATCCTTTCGGTCATGTCCAAATTCTCCGGCCTTTCCCCGTCGGGCGTCGAAAAGTCAAACTCGTTCACCAATTTAGCCAACGCGAGCTCGACGACGTGCTCTGCAAACACCATCCCGGGGCACATCCTGCATCTCGCCCCGAACGGTATGAACTCAAAATGATGGCCTCTGTAATCCACGTTGCTCCCGAGGAACCTCTCGGGGCAAAAACTCTCGGGATTTTCCCATGTCTTTGGATCTCTGCCTATCGCCCAGGCGTTGACCATCGCTTGAGTGCCTTTTTGGGATGTGATAGCCGAATAATTTTGCGTCTTTGGTCGACAGGCGAGGGAGGAGCAGCGCGCCCGGCGGGTGAAGTCGGAGAACCTCTTTGATCACAGCTTTCAAGTAGTGCAATTTGTGCATGTCGTCCTCGGTTATTATCCTATTATTGTTTCGGGATACTCCTCTAACCTCGTTCTGAAGTGCTTTCATCTTCGTAGGATTTCTTACGAGCTCCGAAATTGTCCATACTAAGGTCGAGGACGATGTTCCCGTGCCCGCGCCGAGCATGTCCTGCATTTAACAAAGAATGAGAAGAAGAAAAAGAAGAAGAAGAAGAAGAAGAAGACTTCATTAAAACATAGTATCCATCTCTTCATCAATACATCATTAACATTAAGAATTACGAACCAGAATGACTGCTTTGATTGAATCGCGTTGGAGGATATTCTCTTGATGCTCCTTGCCTGTCTGAAGATCAAGCAGTATATCGACAAGGTTGACTTCTTCTTCACCACGTCGAACTCTATTTGTGCGATGATCTCCGATGAGGCCATTCAAGAACTCGTCCACGCCCTTAAAAACTCGATCTGCTTTCGAATCCAAGCCGTTCAAGCGATCCACGACCCGACCCAACCAAGGGAAGTAGTCTATGAGGGTCGAAGCTCCCACGACTTTGTCGAACTCACAAACCAACTTGTGAAAATCCTTCCCTCGATCGCTGTACCTCCGACCAAGAACCACCCAGCATATGACGTCATTGGTGAGGGAAGCAAGCGCATCGCTCAGGTTAACAACAGACGACGACGTCGTTTGCCTTATTATCCTCTCAACCATGAGAGCGACGTTTGTTCTTCCCTGACCGACCGAAAGGACTAAACCCTCTTCTTGCTCAGGAGATGGGTCATGGCTATGCTTCTTACCTGCCTCCAGTGCTCGCCGTACGATGAAAAAGCCACGTCCTTCGAGCCGTAGAACATCATGGGGAGGCTTAGCTTTGGCCTGCTAGCAAAGGTCGAGTCTTGGTTCTTGAGGAGCTCACGCGCCGCCTCGGTGGAGGAGGCGACGACGACTGGGACTCTGCCGAGGTGGACCATTATCAGACCGCCGTCGCCGCCGTGGATCTTTGAAAGGGAGGCTAGAGATCTGTGGGGAAATGAGCCGAGTTGGTGGAGGTTTCCGATGAAGGAAGCTTTCTTGGAGATGGTGGAAGAAGCTTCTTGATATGGGGCCAACCCAATCAACGATATTTGTAAGTGTGTGGGTAAAGGAATTTATATAGCCGGAAAATTGATAGAGTTACGTGCGTAAGGTGCTTATTGAAATAGAGACTGAAGGGGACGTGTTTGGGGCTTTTGGGGGACGTATTTGTGGTGTTGGGACGTGTGGGACCTGCTGGGGGCATTTTGGCACGTTGGGGGACCTGTTTTGGACGTATTTGGAACATGGGGGACCTGTCTGGGACGCTGGGGGACCTGTCTGGGACGTGTTGAGACGTAAAGGAAATTAACACAAGGAATTGCGTGGTTCGGATCTTAGATCCTACGTCCACGGGCGCTCTAAACCTGTTTTCACTATACTTGGATGAATTACACACTCAAACTACCTATGTCTCGCTCCTTTCTCTCAAGAACACATAAGAAAAATACAAGAGAATGTCTTTGATAGTGAGAGAGTATTTTTTAAGAGTTTTAATTGCGTTAGAATGTGAATGGTCTGTGAAAATGAGGGAAGTCCTCCTTTTATAGGAGCTCCCAACGGTCTTTCCCATGTAGAATCCCAGGGATTACGGGACGTGACCTCTGCAGGGCTAGGGGCAGCTAGAAAGCTGCTGCTTGGATAACTTTGGTGACGGCTGCAGCTTTTCCAGCTTTTCAAACAGTGGATTCGTCCTTTTATACGTCGACACGTGTCCCTGTGGCTTCTTTTCTCATTTTTGTTGTCTTTTCGTCTGGAAATCCCAGAGGAAGTTCCTCTTTTACCTGGATCTCGTTTTTACCCAGAGGTCCCTGCAGATGAGATATTTTTTGACTGGGTGTGGGCTTCTCCTCTCGTGGGCTTTGTTGGGCCGTTCCCATTTTTATTTCTTGGCCCGTCTTATTTAGTCCATATCAACCACTCCCCTACTCTAATTTATCTTTTGGTACAAAAAATGAATTAGAGTAAAATAATAGGATGGAACTTACCTCCCTGTTGGGGACCTATCGTAATTACCTCTTGTAGGGACGTATCGTAAAGGTTCGGTTAGCGCCTTGGTACCTTCGAGGCAGGTATGACGAGTTTTCGGCGTGGTCTGCTGGCTGATGTGGAGGAAGGAATCAGTTCCCAAGTTCCACAGCGCACCCTCTGTAGCTCCCTTGCTCCTTTGCGTCCTGGCGGCTAAGGACGTTTGCGGGGAGATTCGTCCTTCGGTAGGAACGGAGGGTGTTCCTTTAGTTCCTTCTTTTGTCATGGGAGCTCAAGAAGTTCCCATTACGGCCCTGCCTCGGGTGTCAAAAGGAACAGCTTCGTCAAAAAGTTTAGAAAGGAAAAGCAAAAAAGGGGATTTCTTTACTCCATTCCTCAGGGGGCGAAGTGCTGAGCCTTTGGGACCTGTAGGGACCTTAGCGGTCGAGCTGTTGGCAGCAAATGGAAGTAGCCTGGGAATTGAATTCGGGTTGCAAAAAGGTGGAGGTGGGATGTGCTAAGTTAGTGGAGCAGCGCGAGAGGGAACTGTGGAGCTCCCAGGAACAAAGAAAGGCCGAAGCACACCCTACTCGTGGAATAGTGCGAGAGGAGCTGTGGAGCTCCTTCGCTAAGGAGATGGAAGAGTGAGATGCTTATTTGGTGGTGCAGAGGCCGAAGGTACCTGCTCCTCTCAGCAGCATCTCCCATCCATGGCGGTTGGAAAGGAGTTCCGAGAGGACCTAGCTGAGGACCGATACCAAGCGTTCCTGAAGGACTCCCCTTTTCTGAGGGGATTTGCACCTTTAACGTGACATTATATTAGGGGACGATACAGTGCCGGAGCCATTTCTGCTCGTCGGAACCACCTTTCTCCTGAATGCTTCCCGGGGATCCGCCTGTTCCCTTGAACCCTTAACTCTAGCTCCCTGCGGCGCTGATATCTCCGAACTCCCATGCGTCGACTTCATCTCTTCGGAGAGCCCTGCTCCTGCAATGTGTTAGGGAGCACAACTCCCTTGTGTTTAGTGTCTCCGTTGGAACTCGGAGGAGCAGGTAGCACTTTTGCAGCGTCGTGAAGTTCCTTCTTCCTACAGCTGCTGGGAAGAAGTCTTAGGGGGCCTGGCGGAGGATTAGGGTCAAGCCTATTTGAAGGACTCCCCTATCTCTGAAGGATTTTGCCCTTCTCCTGAAGCAACACTTCATGGAGGTTGTGGTGCTGAGTCCTTGGGAGCTGAGGCCAAGTCATCCCTGCGGGACATTCCTTATCCTGTGTGCTTCAAGGCTCCCTGTTGTAGAGAAGCATGCAGAGGTCCTGGCCCGTCGTCTCCAACTCCTCAGGGAACTTGGTGGAAGGCCTTTCGGGCATCCTAGGACCTCCGAGTTCCCTTTTGCCTTTTTCAGGGTGGTGATGGCCCGTAAGAGATATTATGTCATTTTTTCCTTTCGAGATACGATGGTAAGGACTTTGGGAGCTTAACTCCCCATGTTCGTAAGTTTCATCGGAGTTCCCTTCCTCCTCGTATTATACTTTCTTTTGCGGGACCTGATGGATGTTTCTAGGAACATCATTATCGTGGCTTGGTTATAGCGCCAGCTCGCTTATTCAATTCGTAAGCCAAGTACGAATTCACGCCCTTGGTTGCAATGACCGTCGTCATTGTCCTCGGGTGTCGCTTTGTGCTAGGCTCTCTTTGTCCTTAGCGAGTTCAGTAATGTAGGCCCGAAGGTCCTAGATATAAAGTGGGGCTTTCTCCCACTGTTTTACCCTGGTTATAGCGCCAGCTACGCTGAGGTACCTATTCACGTCGCAGGCCTTACTGGGGACCTTTGATGTCCTGTACGCCACAGCCCGTCGGCGGTGGTATCTTGTACGCCCTCATGGGCATCTTTCACGTCGCAGACCTGTGGCCTTTGATGTCGGGTACACCGTCGACCCGTCGGTCTTTGGCATCATCTCACGTCGCAGACTATCAGTCTTTGATGTCGGGTACACCGCTGACCCGTCGGTCTTTGGCATCATTTCACGTTGCAGACTATCAGTCTTTGATGTCGGGTACGCCTTGGGCCCGTCGGCCCTCGGTATCATTACACGTCGCGGACCCGAAGGTCATTGATGTCAAAGGTTATTCATGCCAGCACGAAGCAAGGCTTGAAGACTCTGGGGAAAAGGGACCTTATGCATACCAACACGAGGCGGGACTTAGAGGTCCTAAATAAGTAGTCTTTTGAATACCAGCGCGGAGCTTATTGGTTTGGCACAGATGAATCCGTACTTCTTGTGCGAAGACGCTCATAGATCCCTTGAGGCGGGATCTTAATGTATCGTGTGGAGCTACCTTACACGTCCTGGAAAATTAGATCAAGTCGTCAACCAATTTATACTTATCTAATATTAGGACCTTTGTAGGGGATCATGTCTCGGATGTTGGCGGAGCTTCTGCCACCAGGTGGAGCTGTGACCTCTTTGATTTCCTTCGTGGTTCCCCATTGATTTTTCCCCTAGGACCTCCCTTGGGACTTGAATTCAAGGTCCGCGATTATGGTAGGCCAACAATAGCTCGTTCTTATCATTCTTTTCGTCAGGGACTTACGATCACATGCATATCCCTTTTTGCCTTTCAATCCCGTGCCTTTCAGGACCTTTGGGACAGAGGTCCTCCCATGGTGCTCTCCTTCGACGCTTCCACATATTTCCGTGCATCCTGTTTTTCTACTGCGAGATTGATGATGCCATCCTCTCTGATGGTCGAATCCAAGATCGGCACTTTGGCCAAGTAATCAACTTTGTGGCTTTCCTTTCTTGGGGCCTGCATGATTGCACAACAATCAAACTTGGTTGTTAGTTCCTTTATCGTGCTTTTTGCATATTCGATCATCTTCCCGCCCTTCCTTTCATAGTTCCACTTTGCTCGTACTACCGATTGTGAATCTAGAAATCAAACGACGTCCCACGCTCATGTTTCCTTCGCAATCCCCAGAAATTAAGGCTTCGTATTCAGAATCATTCTGGGGCCGGGAATTTGCAGGTAGTGACGGAACGGAGCTCCTCTCCTGTCAGGCTAATGATAAGGACCTCTGCTCTGGATCAATGGGAAGTTTTAGATCCGTATGTGTGCACCTCCCATCGCTGCTTCTGTGGTCCTTTGGTGGTTTCAAGCACAACGTCGAAGAGGGTCTGCGCGTTCATTGTCTGAATTCCACGTCGCACTCCCCTAGCCTGATGGTGCATTTCACCATTCTCCCGCGTAGCTCTGGTCGACATATCGCCTGGTTTCATCTTTCAACAGCACCTTGCTTCACAAAGTAGGTCGGCTTTTGGGAGGTCCCTTCTTTCTTTAGTAAGATGGAGCTAACACCTTCATGGAGAAATACAGCGCCAACTCGCCTCTTCGCGCTCTTTGCTATTTCGTAACATTTTGAAGAATGGAGACTCTTCTCGGCTGAGAGCCACTAATCCTCCCCACTGGCCTCTGGACCTCCCAGATCCCCTGGTAGGCGTTCATGGCGCTGGGGACCTTACACCCAGAGTGGAGTCCACCAACTGATTTACTCAGGGTAATGGATAATGATCCCTGAGACGCGCCTTGCTCAGGTCCCTGAAGTCATTGCATCCCCTCCGCTTTCCATTCCTTTTTTGCCAGCTATGTAGGGAGCTGGATTTCTTAGACATGGCCTGCTTGGAAAAGCTTGTCTAATTCCTCTTTTAGGATCTGGGCTCTTCAGCTTCGTACGGTCAGAGCTTCTACTTGATGGGTCGACTTCTTGGTAAGATGATATGTGGCGATATTCGGCAAACTCCACTCATATGCGAATAGGTCCGCATTTTTGTAGACATCCCATCAGCTCCTTGTCTGGTTCTTGCTGTAAGCTATAGGCCCCTTTCCTTCTATCTTGATCCCCTGATCCCCCATTTCCTCATAACGTTGCTTCCTTTTGTTGCTGCCATAACATCATTTGCGTCGCCTCGTCAGGATCTTCGTTGATCCCTCCGCCATCGAATGGGTTCTTTCTCGACGTGATTTCTTCCATTGTTTGTATCTCCAGAGGTCAGATTCCCATGTCTTTGGCGATAACCCAGGCATCGTTATGTGGTCTGGTCATATGTGTTCCATCTCCTGGCCCAAATCGTACTTCGCCCAACGCATCCTCGTACGTCTCACAAATCCCCTGATCTCTAGAGTTTAAACCCTTGGGCTCTCGCCTTCTTTGTTTGGCCTTCTCACAACAATGAGGATAGAGGCTCTGGATAGAATGGACGTGACCTTATTTGGAGGAAGTGGGGGTTGTCTGCCTTTATTAGGCACAGATCCCCCTACTTCTTTTCTCGGTGAACTTGGAGTCATGTTTGCTACCACGGCCAACAATCTCCCACGATCTGCGAGCTTGAGATCTTGGCCTGCTCAGGTGTACAATTTTGGACTCTTTTGGAGGTTAGGATCCACCTTGCCCGGAGCTCCTTCACAACTTGATCGAGGCCACGGCCTACGAACTTCCTCCGACGTTTCGTTAGGATGGGCCCTTTGATTTCATCCTTCATATGATAGTAATTATTAGTATGATAGACGTATTTAATATGATATCGAGAATGTAAATAAAAATGGGATTTAGATGGTCCTGGAGCTCCGGCTAAGAGCCTTTTTGTCACGGAATACCTCCTTGATAATCAGGACTTCCTCCATTGTGATTGCATACTGATAAGAGTTCCGTAGGACCCTGTGGAAATATCTCGACGGCTCCCTATTGTGAAGTCGAGGCTGTTGGCGGTGGTCGTGTTTCTTGCTCGTTCCTTCCTGTCAGCTACGGTGGCCAGCTTCTCTTTATTGACTATCTTACTTTCGGTCAAGTTACGATAACTGTCCTCCCGGCATAATGGCTTCATGGAGGTCCAGATGAGCTCCATGACGAAATCCCGGTTGTGGGAATTGTTCAGAGTACTTCTTTGATGGAGAAAACGGTGGTGGGTGCTTCCAGGGCTGCAATATTAGACATGCTGAGGTATGGGTGGAGGTCCTCGTCCTCCTTGTGGATGAAAAGGCTTTTCCTATAGGAGCATCTCGGATCCTTCATGGAGCTGATATAGTAGATCCCTAACAGAAGGATAGGTGTTTTTACTAGTGGAGCATCTTGGTTTAGAGGACCTTCACATAGGAGGTGATATAGTGGATCTTCACAGAGGATCTTCACATAGGATCTTGGTTCAGATGATCTAGGAGGATCTTGGTTTAGAGGTCCCCAAGAGCGAATCTTCGCATGCAACCAAGGCGCGGGACTTGGAGATCCCATACTTATAACTCGTGTCTTTGTTTGGAGCTGGTCTTCGCAAATCCCCTTGGTGGCTTTCCTTACGCAGTGGAGAGATAGGGTCATACGTCCCGATCTATCAAGTGGACTAATCATGGAGTCAAGTTGTTCATCTCGCATTTCCTTCGTTTTCTGGTGCGGAGCTTGTTTCTGAAGATCCCTATTGGATGATTGAGTCTTTTCATGCCAGCGAGGAGCTGGGCTTATAGATTTCCGACAGAGAGATCAAGCCTTCGTACGTCAGTATGGTGCTGACTTTGACCTCTGCGGATTTTTGTACGCCAGCACGGATCTGGCCTTAGGGTCCCCAGGATCTTTGTGTCAGCGAGGAGCTAGGCTTATATTGGCAAAGGGCTAGGATGTCCCGAAGCGGAGCTTCGGTCTTCATGCCAGCGCGGAGCTGAGGGTTCTCGAATGGGGTGTTTTGGATTTTGCCAGCGCAGAACTGGTCTTTTAGGTCCCGAAGGCGGAGCTTTGGGTCTTCGTGCCAGCGCGGAGCTGGACTTTCGGTTCTGGGGACCTTCACATGATAGTGAGGGGTTGGGCTGGATCTCCCGAGGAACTTCGTATACTAGTGGGGAACTGGGTCTGAGGTCCCGCAGATCTTCATATATCAGCACGGAGCTCGCCTTTAAGTCCTTTATGTGGCCTAGATCCCTAAGACTCCTTATCAATCACCTTCAAATCATGTTTGCTGATGCGGCTAGCACCTTTTTCAGGTATCCTGGGATAAACGTCTCGATCATATCCTTCAAATAATAGCAATTGTTAGCGCGGTGCATATATTTATCACGATAAAATAATATATAATAGAGAATGAGATCTAGAGGGCCCTGAGGTCCTGGCTAAGGGCCTTATCAGTCGGGATGTCTCCCATTGATCCTCATGTGCTCGCGTGGAATAGGGCGTTTATCTTTTGCGAATCTTCAGGCGTTGGCGCGGAGCTGGCTTCTAGGTTCCACGGACCTTCGCGTGCCAGCGCGGAACTTTGCTTGTACGTCCGCGGGTCTTTGGACGCCAGCGTGGAGCTGCCTTCTAGGTCCTACGGACCTTCGCATGCTACGGCGCGGAGCTAGTCCCTATGATCCCGAATATCGGAACTCGGTCTTCGTGGGCTGGGTTTTTTAAGCCTTCTGCCAGTGTGGAGCTAGCTTTGAGTCCTCAGCGCGGAGCTGGACTTTAGAGGTCCCGACTGCGGAGCTTCGGGTCTTCGTGCCAGCACGGAGCTGTGAGGTTCCGAAGGCGGAGCTTCGGGTCTTCTTGCCAACGAGGCGCTGGGAGGTCACGAGGGCGGAGCTCCGGGTCTTTTTGCCAGTGCGGAGCTGGGAGGTCCTGAGCGTGGAGCTACGGATATTCTCACCAGCGCGGAGCTGGGGAGTTTCGCTCTTAGATCCCAAATATAGGAGTTCGGATCTTCATGGAGCTGGGCTTTTTAAGCCTTCTGCTGGCGCGGAGCTAGACTCTTGGGTCCTCTGCCAACGCAGAGCTAGGTTTTTAGGTCCCAAAGGTGGAGCTCCAGATCTTCTTGCCAGCGGGGAACTGAGGAGATCCCGAATGCGGCGCTTCAGACCTTCGTGCACTGGGGAGGTCTTGATTGCAGCTTTGGGTCTTCGTGCCAGCGCGGAGCTGGGTTTTTATGTCCCGAAGGGGGAGCTTCGGGTCTTCTTGCCAGCGCGGAGCTGGGCTTTTAGGTCCCGAGGGGGAACTTCGGGTCTTCTTGCCAGCACCGAGCTGGGCTTTTAGGTTCGAAGGGGGAGCTTTGGGTCTTCTCGCCAGCGCGGAGCTGGGCTTTTAGGTCCCGAAGGGGAACTTCGAGTCTTCTCGCCAGCGCGGAGCTGGGCTTTTAGGTCCCGAAGGGGGAGCTTCGGGTCTTCTCGCCCGCACGGAGCTGGGATTTGAGGTCCCTTTGGCCTTTGTACACCATTGTGGAGCTGGGCCATTAAGTCCTTCAAATGCTCAGGCGCATGACTCGGGCTCTGTTGGCCATTGGAGTCCCTAGTGCCCCGCGCTCGTACTATGACAGGGAGATGAGTCCTACTGGAACTGGCTCCCATCTGGAGGAGGTGGACGTCGACTGCCTTTAGTTGGCACAGTTCCTACAGACTCCTCCTCAGCCACCTTCGGGTCTTGTTCGAAGCCATGATAAGTGACCTCACTTAGGTTTGCCGCTGGAATGAGTCATTCAATTTTATCCTTCAAGAGACAACAATTATTAGTGGTCATGCTATCATGTTAGGATGTCTTTTGGATCTGCCTAGTGGTGTGAATCTCCGTGGGACTCTTGGCAGAGATCCCCAGGGTTCCCTGTGGTGAGGCCGTGGCACTGGCTTCCCTTTTTTCCAAGCGTGGCAGCCTTTTTTCCTTCTTATGGAGCTTCCAGATCCCTTCATGTTATCGGGCGGTTCACTGGCGGAGCTGGCGGAGGTCCCATGGGTGTTCTAGTACCTCGTTTTGACCATCTTGCTCCTCTCCCTCATTTCGGGACTGTCTTTCAGGTTATGGCTGTTCCTCAACGCGTTTGGCAGTTCTTCGAGGTCATCCTCCCCTACACGGTTCACTTTCTGCCCTTGACTGACTTTTGGGTGTTTCCTGGGGCTCTGAGGATGCTATTGGGGGTCATTTTTCTGCTTCATTTCCCCTGCCACTTTCGTAAATCGGCCATCCGCCTACTCTGCTTTGATCGGGCTTTTCGTCGTTGTCTTCGGTTCATCCATTTCGTCCCAAAAAGCACAAAGAAAAGAAAGGAGAAAAAACATCAAGCACAGCTTCGCACATAACATCAAAAGTTAGTCACGCCTTCAACTCGAGTTTCCCACAGACGGCGCCATTTGATATGGGGCCAACCAATCAACGATATTTGTAAGTGTGTGGGTAAAGGAATTTATATAGCCGGAAAATTGATAGAGTTACGTGCGTAAGGTGCTTATTGAAATAGAGACTGAAGGGGACGTGTTTGGGGCTTTTGGGGGACGTATTTGTGGTGTTGGGACGTGTGGGACCTGCTGGGGGCATTTTGGCACGTTGGGGGACCTGTTTTGGACGTATTTGGAACATGGGGGACCTGTCTGGGACGCTGGGGGACCTGTCTGGGACGTGTTGAGACGTAAAGGAAATTAACACAAGGAATTACGTGGTTCGGATCTTAGATCCTACGTCCACGGGCGCTCTAAAACTGTTTTCACTATACTTGGATGAATTACACACTCAAACTACCTATGTCTCGCTCCTTTCTCTCAAGAACACATAAGAAAAATACAAGAGAATGTCTTTGATAGTGAGAGAGTATTTTTTAAGAGTTTTAATTGCGTTAGAATGTGAATGGTATGTGAAAATGAGGGAAGTCCTCCTTTTATAGGAGCTCCCAACGGTCTTTCCCATGTAGAATCCCAGGGGTTAAGGGACGTGACCTCTGCAGGGCTAGGGGCAGCTAGAAAGCTGCTGCTTGGATAACTTTGGTGACGGCTGCAGCTTTTCCAGCTTTTCAAACAGTGGATTCGTCCTTTTATACGTCGACACGTGTCCCTGTGGCTTCTTTTCTCCTTTTTATTGTCTTTTCGTCTGGAAATCCCAGAGGAAGTTCCTCTTTTACCTGGATCTCGTTTTTACCCAGAGGTCCCTGCAGATGAGATATTTTTTGACTGGGTGTGGGCTTCTCCTCTCGTGGGCTTTATTGGGCCGTTCCTATTTTTATTTCTTAGCCCGTCTTATTTAGTCCATATCACTTCTGTTGTTGAGGCGCTGCTGATGAGGTGGAGGAGGAGAGCCATTTTTTAAGGAAGAAGACAGCGACGACGACTATGGCGAGGGAAGAGGAGATGAAGAAATTTTGAACTGAAACAATCATATTGACGATATATGGGTTTTGTTCTATGTATTTGGTGAAGAGATAAACTGCCTTTTATAAATACTTCGAATTCGAATGTCCATTGAAATATACATCAAAAACAGTTCTCAATTATTTAACAGGTATAAGGTATATATACTTTCTTTTGGGACAGAAATAAACTTTAACAATCCCAACTTGTCTGTCACACATTACACATGTGCTCCGAGTCCGTCCATATTTCCCACGAGCTTCATGACTAATCATTATATATATGTATATATATATATTGATGATATGCTTTAAATATTAATTTAAATGGCTGGTTGATGAACAGTTGAGCACAATTATAATGCATTAACTTGAAGAACCCTTAAATATATTTTCTCAAGTTGATTTGATCCCATCGTCCTTAAAACTTCACCATGCCACGGTTTCGGTTTTACCGAATTTTTTTAGGTTCGGTTCCGTTAACCGACCGAAAAACCGAATTTTAATAAAAAAAATTAAAAAATAATATTATCTATCTTATAAATACACATTATCATATATATTTCTATAAAATTTTAATTTACCTCATTATTTTAATACTTTATTAAATATTTTATATTAGAAATATATATTATCATATATATATTTATATAAACTTTCAAATATATATTTTATTAAATATGGTGGATATATTATTAATATAAGACATATATATCATTATATATTTTATATAATTTATATATGTATATAAAAAATAAAAAAATTACAGTTCGGTTTTTTTGGTTCGGTTCGGTTTACCGAGGTAATAAACCGAAACCGAACCGAATTTTATACGGTTATCAAAATGAAAACCGAATACCGAACCGAAATTTTTAGGTTAGGTATTCGGTATGAATCGAAACTTCGTGAAAAATAATAATATAATAAATGACTTTGTTGGTATTATATTTGGGGTAACCTCAAGTAAATCCCCGTTTGTTAAAAGTTTATCAAGTAACTCCCCATTTCAGTTTATTTATTACTCAACTCCCTACATGAAAACATTGCATCACATCACTACCCATTTAATTGAATAGACGACTTTACCCCTCATTTATTATTTTTTAAATCTTTTCTTCTCCCATATTATCGAAGACACCGCGCGCCACCGTTCCCAGACCTCGTCACCCATATTTTTCTCCCATTCGTCTTCAGCTCCTCGCCGGAAAGCTCCTCACCTATCCAATCACACTGGGTTTCTCGGTCCAGGTAAGTTGAGGTAAGTTTTATGTTTTTTTTTTCCACCGAGGGTTACTCGTCGAGTTTCTTTGACTCGAGCGATTTGAGCTCGATCGAACGAAGTTGAGCTCAAGAACCCTCCGTTGAAGTGCTCACTTAACGTTTGTGGCAGTGAAATAGGGTTTTTCCCACTTTGTTGTCGAGTTGTGGCTGCCGAGTATTGGGGTCGAGCTGTAAAAAATTGGATTTTATCCTCCATTTTCTACCATTACCATACTGTGGGTGTCGAGGGAGGTGAGCGATTGGTTTAATTTTGGCCAATTTGTTGGTTGAAGCAATTTCTTATATGCAGTACCAAAGCGTGTTGAATTACTGTACTCAGTGAAGGTGAGTATCATTTGCTGTTCAAATTTTAACAGGTCCGATTATATGAAGCTATGTTGTCTACAAATGTCTTTGGTGGACTCACGTTGTTTGCATTGTGCGAATATAAGAAGAGCACGTATTTATTGACGATCAATGAAACGACGAGTCTAATAGATTTATACGTAATCCTCCAAAGAAGATGGCCGGAGATCGATTCACGAGATGACTGGATAAAGTTTCAGGTTCCGCTTGAAAGTATTTACGCAACTTTGAAAGAAAATGGAGACGTGTTCAATATGTTCCAACTCTATCAACGGCTGAAATTTTCTGTGATCCATATGAAAGTCGAACGTAATGATGGAAATGGAATGGGTGAAATCAGTCGGGTGGAGAGGTTTGTTTTATTTTCTGAATTCTAAACGTGTATGTATATTAATTTCCTACCAATGATTGATGACATTTTTTGATTTTTCTTGTAGTGTGGAAGAGAATGAAGACTCCATGGAATTTAACATTGAAAGAAATTCAATAGATGCATTTCGTCACTGCATTGATGGAGAAGGGCAAACCTTCGAGGATGCAAATGATTTCAGACGGATCTTGAAAAACTACTCCATTGCCATCCGTCGTAACTTTTTGTATAAGAAGAATGATTCCCAAAAGATCATAGTTGTTTGCAAGGATGAGACGTGTCAATGGCGGATATATGCATCACTTCATAAAAGGGATAGATCATTTGGCATTCGAAGATGCAACTTGCGGCACACTTGCGGAGAAGATAGTATTAAGAGTCGTGATCATCCTCGAGCCGACTCCCCTTGGATTGGGAACATAATGAAGGATAAGTTACGGGACGAGCCATCTTATCGTCCAAATACCATTGTCAAAGATATTTTGAGGGACTATGGCGTAGAAGTGGGTTACCAAAAGGCTTATAGAGGCAAAGAAGCTGCTATCCGTGATGTTTATGGCTTAGAGAATGGCACGTTTGATCAATTACGGTGGTATTGTAGCGCGGTTAGGGAAACCAATCCTGGCAGTGTGGCGGAGTATGATTTATACCCTAACGACAATAAGTTTCGGAGACTATTTATTTGCTTCCGCGCATGTCTGGTTGGTTTTGTGCAAGGATGTCGGCCACTCATATTTGTCGATGGTACTCACATCAAGACAAAGTTTAAGGGTGTGTTGGTTACCGCCGTGGCAAAGGATGCCAACGATGATTTGTTCACGATAGCGTATGGCGTCGTAAGCATTGAGAACGATGAAAATTGGGAATGGTTTCTTGTAAAGCTGAGGAGCATGTTCGATCACTACCCGACGATAGCGAGAGAATTCACTTTTTTCTCAGATAGGCACCCAAGTATTGTAAGTGCTGTTTCGTTGGTATTCCCGGGATCCCGACATGCATATTGTTTGCGTCATTTAGTTGACAACTTCAGAAAAGAGGTAATTATAAAGGCTGTTAATTTACTATAAAGGCTGTTTAGTTAGAGGGTACTGCAAAAAAACAAATATAGGTACTATGCAGACAGCAACATAGGTACTGTCATACTGTATCTACTGGTACTACAGGATTATTTGTGCATTTTCTATGTTTTAGTGTGTTTCTGTACATATATGATCACTCATGACTTGTTCGTATCCGTGTTTAGGTGTTGAGGCATTATCCATTGCTCAACAAGAAGCACTGGTGTAGTGTTTTCAAAAAAGCAGCATACGCCACGACGGCTAGCAAGTTTTCTGAACACATCACCAACATTATCCAGTGTATGCCCTTGGCACAGCAATTTATTAGAAATTCTCAACCAAATTGTTGGGCGAATTCATTGTTTGATGGAAAGAGGTGGGGTGTTATTAATAACAATCTAACAGAGTGTTGGAATAGTTGGGTGAAAGATGCACGATCATTGTCGGTGAAGGGAATGGTTGACAACATTCGTGTGAAGATAATGACGCAAATGTATGAAAGACGTGAAAAGGGATTGACCCTTTCCGATGATCTTTGCCCGAAACAAGAGAAGAAACTCGTGGCCAATGTAGAGAGTAGTCGTACATTGAAAGTGAGTAAGTCTAGCGCCGTTAAATTTGAAGTTGTTGCTCAAGATGGCTCATTCTCCGTGGATATACAACAAAGCTCTTGCTCGTGCAAAGAATGGGATGTTTATGGGATACCATGTAAGCATGCGGTGGCGTGTATATGTTCGATGGAGCTATCTGTTTATGACTATTGTGATCCATATTCCCGATCCCAAAAGTATAGGGATGCATATCGCACTGTCATCAACCCTATTCCGACGAATGAGATGAATGCTCAAGCCGTTGATAGAGAATATATTCGTGATCCAGACATCCGTGTTATGCCCGGTCGCCGAAAGATGCGGAGGTACCCTTCACAAGTTGATAGAAATAGAAACAAGTGCAAAATATGTGGAAAATATGGGCATAATCGTCGTACGTGCAAAGAAGCCGTACGTACATAGCTTAGTTGCCCGCATTTTGCATGTATTTTGTTGTGTTTTTTGTCGTTTTGCCCATATGGTCGTTATGCCATCTTTTTGTGGTTATGGCATATTCTTTTGTCGATAGGTTGTCGATTGGTTATGACACATTCTTTTGTCGATATGTTGCCGATAGGTTATGGCACATTCTTTTGTATTGGTTGCGGCACATTCTTTTGTCGATATGTTGCCGATAGGTTATGACATTCTTAGTCGATACGTTGCCATATCTTTAATTTTTTGTTATACAAGTACTGTAAGATACTACAAACAACCCACATATGGTACTACAATAACGAACATTATGACACCACAATCATCCAAGGTTAGGTACTACAAACGACGCATTTATGGTACTACGAGAGCTCATTCTATGGTACTTCAACGGACCAAGTTATGGTACTACGAGAGCATAACATATGATACCACAATAATCCACGGTTAGATACCGCAAATATCTACGTAATGGTACGACAAATTAGATTTGGCGTACTTCGAAGCCGCTCGCACGGCACAGAAAAGGTACTACAAAGACCAATTTATGGAACTACAAGATCTCATCCTATGGTACTTCAACGGAGCAAGTTTAGGTACTACAAATCGTAAGACAAAATGGATTGATACTTCGAATCGCACGGCACGAAAAAGGTACCGCAATTATCCATACGTAGGTACAACAAATGTCTACGTAACGGTACGACAAATTAGATTTGGCGTACTCCGAAGCCGCTCGCACGGCACGGAAAAGGTACTAGAACCGACCGAGTTATGGTACTGCGAGAGCACTAGCTATGGTACCACAGTCATCCAAATCTAGGTACCGCAAAAGTGTACGTTACGGTACGACAAATTAGATTTGTCGTACTCCGAAGCCGCTCGCACGGCACGGAAAGGTACTACAAAAAACCTAGATATGGTACTACTAGATGACAGTACATGATACCACAGTTATCCACGTCTAGGTACCGCAAACGTGGATGTAAAGGTACGATAAATTAGATTTGGCGTACTTCGAAGCCGCTCGCACGTTTCGAAAAGGTACTACAAAAGACCTAGTTATGGTTCTATAAGAGCACATTTTGTGATACCACAATTATCTACTGTTAGGTACTTCAAATGCCTACTTACTGGTACCACAAATTAGATTTGGCGTATATCGACGTCGTTCGGGTCATTTTTTGGTCCGTTAGTACTTTACCGTAGTAAATCATAGTAATTTGATCAATTGGTATCGAAGTTGGTGTGTTGAAGATTAGACTCAAGGATAGCTACATTGAAATCCCAACTTTCTTTCCACTCAATTGATGCTAGTAACAATATCTTACCACATAGTCAACATTTAACGTTGATTTATATTTAAAATTTTTGTTCTTTGCCATATTATGTAAGCTCTAGGTCCTTAATGCTCAAGATTCTACGTGCTTTCGACAATCGAACGAAGGGGCACCGAAAAGGTACTACAGAGTACCTACATATGGTACTACAGAAACGTAAGGGATGGTACCGCAGTTATCCATATGTAGGTACAACAAATGTCTACGTAATGGTACGGCAAATTAGATTTGGCGTACTCCGAAGCCGCTCGCACGGCACGGAAAAGGTACTACAACCGACCGAGTTATGGTACTGCGAGAGCACTAGCTACGGTACCACATTCATCCAAATCTAGGTACCGCAAAAGTGTACGTTATGGTACGACAAATTAGATTTGGCGTACTCCGAAGCCGCTCGCACGGCACGGAAAGGTACTACAAAAAACCTAGATATGGTACTACGATATGACAGTACATGATACCACAGTTATCCACGTCTAGGTACCGCAAACGTGGATGTAAGGGTACGATAAATTAGATTTGGCGTACTTCGAAGCCGCTCGCACGTTTCGAAAAGGTACTACAAAAGACCTAGTTATGGTTCTATAAGAGCACATTTTGTGATACCACAATTATCTACTGTTAGGTACTTCAAATGCCTACTTACTGGTACCACAAATTAGATTTGGCGTATATCGACGTCGTTCGGGTCATTTTCTGGTCCGTTAGTACTTTACTGTAGTTATGGTACTACGGGTGCATAATTTATGATATTACAATTATCCACGATTAGGTACTGTAAATGTCTACTTACCGGTACCACAAATTGGATTGGGCTTACTTCGCAGCCGCTTGCACTGCACGGAAAAGGTACTGCAAACGACACATTTATGGTACTACGTGAGCTCACTCTATGATACTTCAATGGACCTAGTTTAGGTACTACAAATCGTACAACAAATTGGATTGGGCGTATTTCGAAGCCACTCGCACGGCACGGAAATGGTACTACAATAGACCAAGTAATGGTACCACGACAGCATATATAATGGTACCTCAATAATCCACTATTAGGTACTACAAATATCTACGTATTGGTACGACAAATTAGATTTGGCGTACTTCGAAGCCGCTCGCACGGCACAGAAAAGGTACTACAAACGATCCATTTATGGTACTACGAGAGCTCATTCTATGTTACTTCAATGGTTATGATTAGGTACTACAAATCGTACGACAAAATGGATTGGGCGTACTTCGAAGCTGCTCGCACGGCACGGAAATGGTACTACAAACGACCTAGTTATGGTACTGCGGGTTCATCATTATGATACTACAAATATCCACGATTAGGTACTGTAAAAGTCTACATAATGGTACGACAAATTAAATTTGGCGTACTTCGAAGCTGCTCGCACGACACAGAAAAGTTACTACAAATGACCCATTTATGGTACTACGAGAGCTCAGTCTATGGTACTGCAATGGACCACGGAAAGGGTACTACAAATCGTACGACAAATTGGATTGGGCGTACCGTATGGTACAACAACCGATCCAATTTAAGTACTACAAATGGTACTACAATAGAGAAACTTAGGTACTACCTTCTAGTAATATTGGTACTGCGTAGATGTTTGTTCAGGTACTACAAAACCTACAGATGCCACAAACATACACAAGTCACATCCTACCAATATCAACAGCATCTCAGTCTGTTTGTTCAGGTACTACAAAACCTACAGATGCCAAAAACATAAACAAGTCACATCCTAAGAGGATCAAAAGCATCTCAGTCTCAAAACACAGGCAACATCACTCAAACAAGTGGAGCATGCAACTAAGATCATCCTTAAGTATCGTGGCAGCCATGAAGCCACGATACAGTTCGACGTCAACCTCGTCAAGGTACCTCCCACGAGCCACAGGTCCAACGATATATCGATCCATGGACATAGCAGTATGCACGCCGCAATCAACGCCATCCGGATTCTGCTGCCTCGTGGACTCAAACTCTGGCATGATTGACTTTGCCTTATAGTCCCACTTGTATGTCCAGTAGGTCGACAGAAAACGGGCCTGTACAATATACCTCTCGTTAAGAACATGACATAAAGCATTTAGTTCACAAAAATTCAAACTTACAAATGATCTAGTCGCCCATTTCATGTGATTGTGCTTCAGCGAATCTCGTACGTAAAACCGTCTTTCCCCCAACTTGTAAATCAACACAGCCCAATGATTTCTCATGTATATAGGGGATATGATGTAGTGTAGGGTTCCCAAGGCAACATCATCAATCTTATCCAACCAGGCCACCGCGCTGTCGGAAAGTGACTCCACAATCTCTCCAATCGTGTTCATGTTTACCTTCGCGGTCTTCGTTATGTTTACCACCTTCGCGAAGAACTCTATCTGGACGAAGGACGGGATCACGAACGAACGAGGTCTGTCTTCGGGATTGCCTCCAATACGTTGGAGACAATCGCCGAACGCATCTATCACGGGAGACGATATCAAGCCACCGTAGAGCAACATATAGAAAGCTTCGGGATTAACCTCACAAAGGTCGTTCTGCCAAACCATTAACCTTGCAACAGCCCAATAAGAATTAGAACACATTAATTAAAGGCAACATATTTAAAAAGGCACTTAACAACACTGGCACTTAAATTAAACGTACCCAATCTTCCTCGCCTCTATGTACGTGTTGATGCAATCTCTCTGTTCGGTTTGCAACTTCTCTTTCCCAGCGTAGTCCGTACGACCCATGTACCTCTCATACCAGTCAATGGGAGCCTCCTCATCTGATCCTTGCTCGCCTATTTCAACTACTTGAGTTGGTGCTTTCGCCGTCTTCCTTTTTTTCTTCGGCGCCGTAATATCGGAGGATCCTGGCGTAGTAAACTCAGAATCCCGCTTTTTCTTTCTATCTTCACAGCCTCTCACTGTTCGTGCTATCGATGATGCCGCTGACAGTGCCACGGGCTTTGGCTCGAGTTCAACTTTATTCAAATCAGCAAGGACGATTGCCAATGTCTCATCAGCCTGTGCCTGCGCCTTCGCCGCCTCATCAGCCACCCCAGCCTGTCCAACCTCAGCCCCCTTTGCGACCTCATCCTCCCTTGCGACCTCATCCTCCCTTGCAACCTCAGCCTCCTCCTTTTCAACCTCAGCCATCTCATCCCAGCCCTCACCAACACCACCCCCACCGTCTAAATCAAACGATGCACCAATCTCATCATCACCTCTGGACTTTCCATCGTCACCCTCAGCCTCAGCCTCCTCTGTCGCTACCCGAATCCTCGCTCTCAACTTTTCAATTACATCATTTTTTTCCCGCATCGCAGCCTCCAACTGTTCAACACGTGCTCTCAGATCATTCTTCAGTTTCGAACGTATCTCATCCCCTTGACCTTGTTCCCCTCCAATTACCTAAAGAAAACAAATATTGTTAATATTAAGAAACATAAAAATGCGCTACTTGAGAACTCACGTTATATACCATTGGCATTTGCGCAATTGGTTCCACAAACTTCATCTCGTTTCTTCGAGGGATAATCGGAAGAACACTGGTAATTTCAGCTAGTTGTGTCTCCGCAATCCTACTATCATTTGGAACATAACGGAATTCCCAATTGAACCATCGTGGGAACATATAGGGATGCCTCTTTCGTGCCAACGAAGGCACATGCTCATACACCCACATCTATAAACACGAACGCACGCATTAGAATTATAGGAAGAGCACAAAATACAAGCTGAAATAACAAAATAAATAAAGTAACTTACCATCAATCCAATAGTGCAACCATTGATCGTCACATTCGATCCCTCATTTTCAAAGGCAGCGGCAATTTTCATCTCCTCCAACAGAAACTTATGCACGGCCGCTCCCCAAGCATATTCTCCAAGACCCTCTAGATCGTCCACGTATACATTAACAAAAGATGGGTTTTTCGAATTACCCATCGGAAAAAGTACACAATTAAATAAGAGAAGAATGACAGCACGAACAAAATCCTCAACACTCTCCTTCTCCTCCTCACCAACTAAAGACTTCAACAACTTCATTATACTTTTTCGTGTTACATTGCCATTTTTCCCATCAAAATGGCGTTCAACGATTGACGCCGTAAATTTACTATCCGGATCAACGGGTTGCCCTAAATGGTGCAACCCCATCACTAAACTAAACTCCTGAGGTGAGAATATAACGTCTATATCCTCACCGAACCGAAAAGTGTTCTCCTCCACTTTATAGCGCCTCAATAATGCCACAATTCTTGTAAAAGATTGTGACATATTCGGCATCTCCAAGAAACTGTAGAATGGAGTTTGCTTTAACAGTTTTTTGTGTTCCTCCTTCAGCCCTAATTCAATTATCGTCTCTCTAAAAAGGTTCGGATGACACCGTGATGTCATCTCGTAATTATTTCTTCTTGAGCCGGAGGGTTTTTTCGACTTCCGTGCCATTTCTGCACGCGATAACAACGAGAGAATCAAATAATAAACTTACGGTACCATTAACAATGTAATATGGTACCAAAAACCACATACAAGGACCAATTCAATCATAGTACCAAAAAACTGTCAAGACTCGTACCAAGGCGTCACAAATGCAGTACCTTACATCGCACAGTGAAATTAGAAGCTAACAAACCCTAATTTCAGTGATACCAACTTCCCCAAATCGAAAAACGAAATACTTAAACCCTAATTTTTGCCATAAACCCCAAATTCGAGCCGAAATCAACAATTAAACACAGCCCGACATGAAATCTTTCAAGGAATGCAACTATGAAAGCCCTAATCTCTACATTAACACAAAATGCCACAAAAAAACGAAAAAATTACAGTCGAACGAAGCGGCCGTACCGTTGAGGTGATGCGTGAAGCCCTAATATCTCGTTCGCTGCTCGTTGTGGAGGCGAAGCTGGGCCGACTGCTCTGTATCGTCGCGTCGTCGTCTGCTCCTCGTTCGTCTGCTTTTCGTTCCTCGTCGCTGCTTTCGTTCTTCGTCGTCCTCTCACAGTATATGAGTTCAGTTGGTTATTTTGCAATATTAATGTTTTAAAGGGGTATATTTGTCCATTAGGTAGCTATGTGATATAATAGTTTGAAAGGGGGAGTTTAGTGATAAATGAAATGAGAGGGGGGAGTAAGTTGATGTATAGTTTGGGGTAGGGGGATTTATGTGTAGATTTGCCATTATATTTCCCTTTGTTGGTATACTATTTGTCTTTCTTGGTATAGTAGTTCGAGTAATATAATTGAAAATGTTGGTATAATGTCGGCCTTTATTGATACTAGTTTAAAGCCCTTGCGTTGCACGGATTATTTTTAAGAGATGTTTTGTATTTTATAAGATCAATTATTGTCGGCAAGACCCGAGATCTGGATTCGGCCATCTATTTTATAGTGGACCCGAGCCCGCCCATTATTTTATAGTGAACCCGAGACCCGCCCATTTATTTTATGTGGACCCAAGACCCGCCTCAGAAAAAACTGCCCCACACTTATAAACTATATAATTATTTTTTGTTAAATATATGTTTCTATATAGTTATATAAATATATAATATGTCTCGGTGCGGGTTTCAGGCTGGGGTTGGCGAAATCCAGTCCACACCCTTCCCAGTCCCATTGCCATCCTTAATTGTTATATCATTTTATCAGTATTTAATGTAATAGTTTATAAACTGTGATCTTTTGTTATGATTAAACAGATAGAAAACTTATGAATTATTTTTATATGTCATTTTATGTTTACATATAGTTATGATGTTCCAAATTACTTGAAAATGTAATACAATTATTAGAATCGAAAACAGTCGTACTAAAGCTAATGCATTTGGTATATTGATTAACTTCATATGTTAATATTATGTTTTCAATAACAGTCTTGCAATATCCAATATTGGTTCATTCTCTGAAAAAACAAAGAAGCTTTTAGATATTGCCTAAATGCATCAACCCGCGATGGTAAGATCATGTGAATTTTGTCATGACGAACAAATAATGCAAATCCATTTCGCAGACGTGTACTCCACTGTCGCCTCCGCTTTAAGAAACCATGTACAAAAATTGGGAAATGTTATGTATATATTTTAATTGTCATAGTATATGATATTTTGTATTAATAATTATATTAAATATTTATTATGTGTTTGATAATGGTCTTGCAATATCCAAACGCAGTTTGGCTCAATCTTACAATAAGAATATTTATGGAAAGAATAAGCTGCCAATAGTTTTCATGGTCAGTAGGGCAACTATAGTAACTTCAGCAAATCAATATAAATTATAGTAGTAAAAAATACTTAATCAATGTACAACTAAATGGCAAAAAATAATATACTGTGGGAGGTTTTTTTTTTTATAACAGTTACTTCTCATTTTTCATACTTAAAAAATTTGTTATCACGGTTGAAATTTGGTTCAGTATAATGTTTCCGATGAGATGTTATAGTTACATGTCAAACCTGTAAAAACATATCTGAATGGATGTATGAAACCTCCCAAAGTCAGTGTCAAACATTTTTTACTTCCTTTCCGTCTACAGTTTCCCTATCTTCATCCATTAGAGTATTAGATTAGCATGCATTATGTTTACTTACGGCCGTAACATTTTGCATATGTATGCATGACTGCTGTATACTTTTATAATGCACTATTAGAACGTTCTTACATGGTTTAGATCCATTTGAAATTATGCACGACCTCTTGTTTGTTAAATTACACGACTACTTCAATAACAATCCTGCAAAAATGGGACAAACCCTTAAATTACACGACTGCTTCAATAACAGTAATGCAAAAATAGGACAAACCCCTAAATAAATGTTAATAATGGATTTTGAAATTATAAATATAATTATGTAGAACTTTAAATAAAGAAATCAGAATAAATGTTCCAATACATACTCTTTACACCCGCAAGAAACTGCACTGTGCGAAAACTATTGCCGACTGTTATTGAAACAATGGTGTAATTTAGGAAACATGAGTAAGAACGATGCAATTATAACAGTATACATCAGTAGTGCATTATGTTTTTATTACATACCGTTAGTTAAGCAATCTCTCACCTAATTATTGTAGACTTCATACTTTTTACACCCGCAAGAGACTGCAAGACTGTACGAAAACTATTGAACGACTATTTTTGAAACAGTCATCTAATTTAAGAAACAGGAGTAAGAACGACGTAGTAGTGTACAATAGTACTGTATTATATTCTTATTACATACCTTTAGTTAAACAATCACTCACCTAATTGTTGCAGACGTCGTGGTAAACAATGTTGACTATTGCATTATCTTCAATTTCATCTTCTTTCTTCATCCCACGTTCTATCCGAGTCCAATATCAAAATGCTTTCATTAGTCAGGTTTTGACACACATATCAATCTTTTTCTTGTGTAATATAAAATTTTGCAGGGCTATCCATAACTTTTAAAAAAATAACAAAAAACATATTCTAGTCTCACGGCCATGTAGTCTTACAGTATTACATAGTAGTGAAGTTGATAAATGTGCATCGTATGTTTTACAATGTTTACGTATTTGTTGTTCAGTCTTACAGTCTCACAATGTTTATGTAATATAGTCTCATACCGAGCCATAGCCGTGCATCGTACAGTCTTACAATGTTTTAGTAGTGCAGTCCCACACTTCTATAGTCTTGCAATCATACAAACTTAAATGTCGATCTTTCGGTCACACAAATGTGGCACTGTCTTACCTTCGCACTATATATATACTGAGATATTTTGTAATATGATCGCAATACACTGTAGTTGTTATCCTATGAGCGATTAAGTATGTTTAGCAATATTCAAAGCAGATTTTTTTAAAGATTGATAGGAAGCAAGCTACAGACAGTTTACACAGATGCGACAGGATTGGTTGGCCCCTTTCCGACAGCTAGAGAGAACACAGATTTACTGATGATGGCATACTTATATTATTGGTTCAAAAATCTACGACCATTTATTGCAGAATATTGATACCGTGACGAACTGAACTACTGAATCTTTTCGGGTGAAACATCGTGCACATCAGCGTCTGCATAAATCAATGAAAGAGCCGGTTACACCACATTTCCGCCGATTTGTACAGTCAAAAGAAATGAAAAATTAATTTATGAAATAGTAATTTCAAAATACATTAAGGATTTTGTAATACGTTCTTGCCTGATGGAGGAACTCATCTATAAATAGTGAGTTTAATTATCGAGTATGTCATGCCCAAATCTCGAAGAAATATATGGTATCATAAGTTGTGTTTTTTGAAATGCCCTTTCAAAGAATCTCGTATCCCGATCAGTCGAATGTTCAGATTCGTGTACTATTATTGATTGTTTTCTATAATCAATAACGCATTGTATCCAATGACATTCATTAATATTCACTAGAATACTATAAGATCCTACTCTTACAATGGAACATATGACCAATACTCCACGATACCCTGTGCATATGGGCGAACCATATGTTATTATACGACAAATTATTGTAGGAATGTTATGACCATCAGCTTTGTAAGATTCTTCGTGAATGATTTTTGTGACTGATTATTATATGACTGTCATTACCATCAACTTTGTAAGACTGCTTAGTTGAGTTCATGTTGTACGATTGTTTTTGAAAAATTATTGCAAGACTGCAACGCTAATTGCTTGTCATAATATATAGTAAGACTCTTGATAGTGTTGGGGTTGTATGACCATACAATTGCGTGACCCATTATTCTATGGCCGCTGTCTTATGAAGGTATCCATAAGACGCCGTACAAAATGATGTCACTTTACATTTTACCAACGTATCGTAAAACATTTAGCGATTCGAGCAGCCTAGTTTTATAAAGATTGTTCACGAACAGTTGCTCAACATGAACATTATTAACAATCTTATCCTCTGATCACCATGAGCACAGTAACCCAACAGATTCACAAAGGTTGGACGATGAAGAAGGCTATCTCCTTTTGAGCATGAATTCCTATGTACTTGCAACTGCCATGATTGCTCCACGAACTTGTACGCAAAGAACTTGAAAGAATTCCTCTTCGATCAAGTTCATTTCTTTCAGGTCCTCATCGTAATCGCTACTGCTGAAATTTGATGTCTTCCGGATAGTCATCTGCAGGATTGAATCGATAAAAAATCAGATCGATGAAAGATGCTAAGAATTGTCTTTCTTTATTACCTAACGCGTCACTAAGGCTCCTGAAAATAACCATCAAATGTGCTACCACCAAGCATATTGCTAAGATAGATTTGAATGAAAATGCTTTTGAGCCGCTACATTCATAGACGAACAAACAACGAATGGTTATTGATTTCTTAACATCGACCTCATAAATACATAAAAAGAAAATCGAAAGTATCAAAAACCACAGAGATATAACATCTAACACAAAACACCCAAAACATAGAGAATGGGATGGAGCTAGGTAAAAGAAAGAAAATAAAGTATCCCAAATAAAGAACATGCACATCCCATTCAATAAAGATGATTAAAGATTTATTATTAGAACATCAACCCTTTATTCCTTAAATTCGAGAGCAGTTGAAGAATATCACTGGTGATTTCTGTAGGTGGCTTCAGGCAATACAAATTGAAGAATATCACTGGTGATTTCTGTAGGTGGCTTCAGGCAATACAAATCACAGTCCACCTAAATGCATATATGAGTTACATAAAAGAATGACGAAATAAAACTAAAAAATGGAACTATAAATTTACCATACTTGTTGGTATATATCTTTAAGATGCGAAATTCACTGACTAATATACAAATATCTTACTATTACTGAGAGCAATACAAAAAAGATCAAAGCATACCCAATCAACAGAACTCTAAATTAAACAAATGCATCATCCTAAGAAAATTATCCAAAAAAAATGTAAAACATATGTATTGCAAGTAACCTAAGATACAGTGAACATCGTCGTGCTAATCCGCTGACCTCAATTAAATTTAGCTCAAAAGTCTTAACTCTAACCCCAGATCATGGACAACGCACAAACAGCTAATCACCGACAAATCTAACGGACACCTCCATAATTCAGCAACAATGCACTGCTCCGATTTCCCTATGCAGCTCCCTTCTGCAAAGACGAAGAAAGAAAGAAGAAAATCGGTTTGAAAAATCAAATACCAATTTCATTGGATGTGACTCTTGGTCCTTTGTCCATTGGTCTTCCAACGTGCATAGAAAAAAATGAATTTTTTTCTTATTACTTAAAATGAATTTGATGATGCCACCCATGTAATTACACTCAACCATATACATAAAGGTCATTATATTTTCAAAGATGATTTGTCACATAACGATTGGCTAGAGAAAGGTGGCAAATCATATGTTGTGTGTATGTGTGTGTGTGTGTGTGTGTGTATGTGTGGGTAGAACAAATCATCTGTTTTCGGCCAAACAAAATATAAATGCAAAGAATGTTAAGCATTCAAATTTTTTGTCTATATATGTTTCAATTCTCTAACCTGTAATTCTTCAGTTCATCTCTTGTTGATGACTTCATGAAGAGCACGCTTGATCACACTTGCTGACGCAGCTTTTAGCCCTTTGCATTGCAAATATTTCAGTCTAAGACTAAAACAGTTCATGCACATATGTTATTAATGCAAGAAAACTGACCTTGGCTTTTATTTTTCATGGAAAGAATTCCATTCAGATTCGAATATTGAACAGTTTCTGGCTCCATATGCAGCTTGCTTATTGCTGTCATGATTTCGAAAACAAAACTCCCTCCATGGACACCTCATTCCGATCGAAACATCATTGTCTGAAACATTACGATTACGTTATCCTTCGAAGAATCTGAATCTCTACGCAAAATGATGGTATCCTTAGCTCCCAAGCTTTTCTCTTCCTCTCCAATGGCTTCTTCTTTGTAGTACCATGAGGAACATAATTACCTGATGTCCTCTCTATTGCATCTTGACCTTGTCTTCTGCTGTGGAATCTCTCTCCATGCCTTCTTTGAAAGATTGCAGCTCAGCGATGTTCCTTTCTAGTCCTCTCAAGTATTCGATTGCATGGTCAAGTACTGATACTTTATCAACCTACAAAAAGACCAAAAACCAAGGAAACTTTTCTGTCCTGAAAATTCACCTGTTTAGATTTCAATGGCATCAAATGAAGGTTAGCTGTACCTTGCCGCCAAATGGGACATGAGAGCCAAGAATTGCAAATCGTTCGTTGATCTTTCTCTGTGTTTCCTCTCAGACAAAACGTGGTTTCTGTCGCTATCCTCTTCTTGCCTCGCATTGCTGATACGTACATAGCGTTGTTATTGTGATATTTAGCAACTTCGAATAGTACTTTCTTCAGCATCTTCTGTTGAATCCCAGATTGAACCATCCTTATACTCAAACTGAAATCCTCCAGAATTTTTCACGCGACTACATTCTTGCGTGGTGTCGTTGGGCAATAATGCGTTAGGTTCATCGTATGATTTAGGAACGAAATCGCCAGAATCTGCTCTATTGTGAAGAAGGCAGTTCTTGACAGCATCATCCACAAAGGGCCAGCGTGGATATGGGAAGCTTCAGCTTCACCATCAGCGCCTTTGACTAAATTCTGCCTTGTTCTAAGAAGATCGTATTCGTGAATATTCACCATATGACAGTCCCAAAATCTGATGATCAAAATCATCATCTTCATTATTGTTGCTTCTGACATCATTTAAGGCAGTTTCAGGTCTGTCGAGGTACGATGTTCTTATGCGATGAATCAGATTAAGATCCTCCGAAACCTTCAAAAACCGTAGCAAAGCCACTCAATATTAACAATAAAGATTACTTCATACACGAATAACTTACCGATTCAGTTTTCCAAGCTTTACGACAACTCCTAAATGTGGAAATCACACTACCGTTTTGATGGAGGCTCTGAAAATTTTCGATCTCTTAGATGACTGAGGAAGTCCATGACTGATGTTCTCTGCTGTAATCAGCCCACGATGGAGGTCATGAACAATATGCTTCCAAACATCAAGAACTGGCCGCTCAGAAAAAGTTTCAAATGATTACAGCAGAGAACATCAGTCACGGGAGCTTTTCAGTCAGACTCCTTAAAATGTAGGGTTGCCTTGAAGGAGCTTGCTGTAGGTCAGGCAAAAAAATCAAATCATTCATGTAATGAAACTGCTTAGAAATGGGAAGCTCATTACTTTCCTTAGCGTTTAATATCCATCGGAACAAAAAATAAATAAAAAAAAACACACACCCACACATCACAAAGTATCAACTGTGCATAGAACTCTGTAAATCTAACCGACTTACTCAGATCCCGGCGTGTGGCGTGAAGCACGCACTTGTGAGCGATCTTAGATAGGCTCCTTACTTCTCGCAGGTCACTCATACACGCGATTTTCTTTTCGATTATTTCGTCAACACCTTCTTGATTCATAAACGCCTTTCAAGAAAAAAAGACAGATGCATTTAAAGTTAAATACACATCTCAAATATAAGGAAGAAATTCCATCAAGTTTTGGTGGGGGTGTATAACAGAAATTAGTTCGAAGAGAATAATGCCAAAGCTGTCGATGTAGCCTTTTGTGGTAAACTTGTTCGTAAGAGATGGATGTACCCGAATGTACCTTTAGGGCCCGAGTGGTCATCGAATACTTGTTCCTTTGACAGCCCAAAATCAGCAACCTTTCTAACGGAAGAAAAATTTCAAACTATTACCCTTACAGAATAGACTGCTACAAGAGACAGAGGCTAACTAACTTGCCTTTGCTCTCATGGAATGATCAAATTAAATATTTCCTGACTTCAAATCTCGATGTACCACGGCTGGCACTGCCTGTTTTATAATGAATTTACAAAATAAAGCTAATTTTTCTTGGGAAAACTTGTCGATTATAAATATCCCGATTAGCCAAGCATACCCCGTCATGAAGATATTCGATCCCGTTTGAGATGTCTAGTGCTAATCCCAACCCAAAGCTTGTTCCTCGTCATCTAAACATAAGGATCAAGAACGGTATAATAAGATGATAGAAGCAAACGTATACATTTGACCAATGCAATCAAATATGACCATCTTAAGTGTAAAAAATGGTTGCACTTGACCTTTGTCTTATAAACAATTATGTGGAACATTAAGTTGAACCACATTCCTTTAAAAATTCTATTCTGTACCTTTTTCTTGACAGCATCATCCACAAAGGGCCAGCGTGGATATGGGAAGCTTCAGCTTCACCATCAGCGCCTTTGACTAAATTCTGCCTTGTTCTAAGAAGATCGTATTCGTGAATATTCACCATAAGACAGTCCAAAATCTGATGATCAAAATCATCATCTTCATTACTGTTGTTTGTGACATCATTTAAGGCAGTTTCAGGTCTGTCGAGGTACGATGTTCTTATGCGATGAATCAGATTAAGATCCTCCGAAACCTTCAGAAACCATAGCAAAGCCACTCAATATTAGCAAATAAAGACTACTTCATACACGAATAACTTACCGATTCAGTTGTCCAAGCTCTACGACAACTCCTAAATGTGGAAAGCACACTACCGTCTTGATGGAGGCGCTCTGAAAATTTCGATTTCTTAGATGACTGAGGAAGTCCATGACTGATGTTCTCAGCTGTGATCAATCGATGATGGAGGTCATGAACAATATGCTTCCAAACATCAGTCATGGACTTCCTTACATCAAGAACTGGCCGCTCTGAAAACGTTTCAAATGATTACAGCAGAGAACATCAGTCAAAGGAGCTTTTCAGTCAGACTCCTTAAAATTTGTAGAGTTGCCTTGAAGGAGCTTTTGTTGGTCAGGCAAAAAAATCAAATCATTCATCTAATGAAACAGTTTAGAAATGGGATGTTCATTACTTTCCTTAACGTTTAATACCCATAGGAAAAAAAATAAATAAAAAATCACACGACACATCACAAAGTATCAACTGCGCATAGAACTCAGTAAATCTAACCGACTTACTCTGATCCCGGCGTGTGGAGTGTAGCACGCACTTGTGAGCGATCTTAGCTAGGCTCCTTACTTCTCGCGGGTCACACATACCCGCCATTTTTCTTATTGATTAATTCATCAAGAATCAGAAGTTGATAAGGGTCCATGTGTTAGATATAGAGAAACACTATGTTGACACATAGGGACTTCCTAACATCAAGAACTGGCCGCTCTAAAAAAGTTTCAATTACAGCATAGAACATCAGTCATATGAGCTTTTCAGTCAGGCTCCTTAAAGTTTTTAGGGTTGCTTTGAAGGAGCAGGTTGACTGTTTTCGGCTAATTTTTACTACTTTTATAATACCATAAATACCCTCAATATTGATGACGTGGCACATATCAGTGGTCTATAAGGGGATTGCAATTTTCGTAAATAAATCATCATATAAGCCTATATTGCTACCTCATATCGAACTTATATATATATATGATTTTTCCCCTAGTCTCAAGAATGTTTAATGGTGTATATACCTGTGAGAATTCCATTGAAGAAGGCGTGGCGAAGAACGCTCCTTTGTCGAGGGGTGGAGATGGTAATCCTACTTCATCTTCTTAGTCGTCTTTTGCTTGAACAGAATTTGTTTTCTGTGCAGAGGCCAATTCAGCACCTGATGTGATAAACCATCGTTAATCTTTGCTTCTATGCTACAAAAATGGTGAAGCTTTTCGAGAAATTTTCGAGAACGTATACCTGTAATTGCTTGCATAGAACTAACCCGTTCGTCAGCCATGGTTTTCCAATCTCTGTAAAGCATCGATTCGTAAGAACTTGATCATAGGTAAGGGATCGAAAGATTTACTTTTTGCAGTAATTAAGGAACAGGGAACAGCTTGCGAACCAAATTCGAATCGACGAGTTCCTGAACGGGGACGGGCTGTGATCTGGGCTGTGTATCGCCAGTTCCAAGCTGGTCATGCTCGTTATTACCCCAAGACATTAAAGTCCCATCGGTAAGAAGGGCTAAGTTGTGAAAAGCGCCGAGGTGATCACTCTTACGCTGTCGAGGCCTTGAAAACCGTGGTGGAGATTTGTTTTCTCGCGAATGTAAGCAAACAAACTAACCACAGTCAAGAAAAAGCTCGATCCTAAACACCAATGGGATAATGGTTGCCCCAAGTCCAAGCGCTTCACGCGTGAGGACAACAGAGTGTGTGCTGCCAGCATCTACTTGTAAATATAGCAATGTCATTCATATGTAGATGAAAGGTGCTAAGAATTGTCCTTTTTTTCTTACCTAAATGCGTAAGGCTCCTGAAAATAACCATCAAATACGCTTCCGCCAAGCATACTGCTAAGATAGATTTGGATGAAAATGATTTTGAGCCGCTACATTCATAGACGAACAAACGACGAATGGTTATTGCTTTCTTAACATCGACCTCATAGATATATAAAAAGAAAATCGAAAGTATCAACAACCAAAGAGATATAACATCTAACACAAAATACTCATAACACAGAGAATGGGATGGAAGTAAACGGGTAAAAGAAATAAAATAAAGTAAATCCCAAATAAAGAACATGCACATCCCATTCACTAAAGATGATTAAAGATTTATTATTAGAACATCAACCCTTTTTTCCTTAAATTTGAGAGCAGTTGAAGAATATCACTGTTGATTTCTGTAGGTGGCTTCAGGCAATACAAATCACAGTCCACCTAAATGCATATATGAGTTACATAAAAGAATGACGAAGTAAAACTAAAAAATGGAACTGAAAATTTACCATGCATGTTGGTATATATCTTCAAGATGCGAAATTCACTGATTAATATACAAATATCTTACTATTACTGAAAGCAATACAAAAAATATCGAAAGCATACCCAATCAACGGAATTCTAAATTAAACAAACGCATCATCTTAAGAAAATTATCCAAAAAAAAAACGAAAAGTTGTTTTTGGGCACGCTGAGTAGGTGCGATTTTCACACAGCGATCACTATTTCATTGCTCGATCACCTTCCTCTTTCGGCGCCGCCGAGCTATGGCTAAGAAGAAGAGATCGGCGAGACTGGCTGATTCTTCACCATCTGCTGAGGGTGAAATCACCTGCTGGGGAGACTGTAGCCCCTACCTCACGCACCCCCTCTGCCCCCCAATCACAGAGTTTGGCTGACATTAGGAAGCTTATTAATCAATATGTTAGCAACGCGGCAACTACTGAGGCTTCAATTCTAGCTAGGGCAGTGAAGGAAATAACACCAACTGAGACTCAGAGGGACACGAATAAGGTTGAACAGACAATGGAAGCGACTCAATCAGTGTGGGCGAATTTTGATATTTCGAAGTTGCGTAATGCGGGTGCGAAGCTCGATATTGAACCATAGACATCGGGGAACCATGAGGTTGGGCGGATTGTAATGGATGACATAGCTGATGAGGTGAAGTACTGGAATTCGGCGCTCATATGCTATGTGCTTGGGTCCAACCCGCCATTTGCAGTCATGAAACGGATTCCTGAATCGAGTGTGGAAGAAACATGGATTACAGAAGGTGATGCAAGTACGGGCGGGGCTATTTCTAGCCAAGTTTGAGACTGAGGAGATAAGGGATTTGGTCCTCCAAACTGAGGTAATCCAATTCGACAAAAAACCAGTAATCCTGGCACCTTGGACTGACAGCACTCAGTTTAAGAAAGGGGACATTGAAAGGGTTCCCATCTGGATTCAATTTCCACATTTGGAACTAAAATACTGGGGGATGAAGGGGCTTAGCAAGATTTCTAGCCTCGTAGGTACTCCTATCATGGCTGATGAGGTCACAATGGCGAAAGATAGGATTCAATATGCTCGGGTGCTGGTTGATGTTGACCTGAAAAAGGAAATCCGAGACAAGATCAGCTTTCTGAATGAACCTAATCAGCTGGTGGAACAACAGGTGACCTATGAATGGAGGCCTGAGAAATGCAGCATCTGTGGGATATATGGACACACCAAAGAGGTTTGTAGGAAAGCTACGAGGAAGGAATGGCAAGTAAGCAGAGAAGGCCCCATAGCTATACACAATCCGGATGATAGGTCAAAAAAATCAGGGGCAAAAAATCAAGGATGGCAGACTCAAGGCAGAAGGAAGTTGCGGATGAGTAACATAACTATACACAATCCGGATGATAGGTCAAAAAATCAGGGGCAATATGAAGGAAGTACAAGAACAGAGCCAGGGAAAACCATCCTACCCGAGGACCAAATGGAAAGGATGGAGAACAGTGTGGACCAGAAGGGGGGGCTTGCTCCTTCCTCATGGATAAAACTCTCCTATGGAATGTACGGGGTATGAATACCCAAATAAACAGGCAGAGATTAGGATGAGGTGTGGGAGACTTCAAACTAACCTTGTCTGCCTAGTGGAAACTAAACTAAAGGAGGACAAGTTACAGTTAACTATGAATCATTGTTTTAAGGGTTGGAGATATGTACATAACCTAAATAATCACCCTAATGGGAGGATCTTAATCCTGTGGACAGATGACTGGCAAGTAACCATCATGCATCAGACTGCTCAACTGATGCATGCTAAAGTAGAGAAACAGCAGGAGGTATTCTATATGACCTGTGTGTATGGGCATAATAACAGTACTGTGAGGGAGCAACTATGGACTGACCTAAGGGGAATCACCCAAACAGCAGACCCATGGCTTGTGTGGGGGGATTTCAACAGTATACTCTCAGCTGCAGATAGATTGGGGGGGCTAATATCCAGTCTTCTGACTGTGAAGCATTTTGGGACTGTTTGAGGGAATGTGGACTTGAAGAAATTAGGAGGAAGGGTCAATACTACACATGGTCCAATAAAAAAGGAGTAGATACCAGAATTTATAGTAAGCTTGATTGTGCTTTTGGGAATCTTCCCTGGTTACAGAAGTATTTGGATGTTGAGGCTTATTTCCTGACTGAAGGAATATCTGACCACTCACCTATAATGCTTAGGAGCTGCAGAGTCCAAAACCAGGCAAGAAGAGACTTCAAGTTTTTCAACATGTGGGTGGATTCACCCAAGTTCTTGTCTGTGGTAGGGGAACACTGGACTAGGGGTTCTGAGGAGGAAGCTAAGGGGAGGCACCTCATGAAACAGCTGGGAAAGCTCACAGGCCAACTGAAGAAGTTCAACAATGACCACTATGCTAACATTATACATAAAACTGAGGAGGCTAGAGTGAAACTGGAAACTGCTCAAGCAGAACTGAGCATAGACCCTCTGAATCCTACACTAGTTACTCAGGAAAAAGTAGCAGCTGAGGAGTTCCATTTCATCAGCAGGGCTTGTACCAAATTTTTGGCTCAGAAAGCCAAAGCCACATGGCTCAGGAGGGAGACAAGAATACCAAATTCTTCCATGATATTATAAAACAGAGGGTATACAGGAATAGAATCACCTCAGTTGAGACTGAAGATGGCTTGAGTCTGGAGGAACCACATGCCACTGTATCTTACATGGTGGCCTACTATGACAGCATCTTGGGCTGTGCAACTAGGGACCTGGGGGATATTGATGAAGAGACCATGAAGCAGGGGAACACATTAACTGTGGAGGAGCAGTTTGCACTCACTGCCCCTTTCTCAAGGCAGGCAATTAAGGAAAAGCGATGTTCTCCATACATAGTGACAAAGCTCCCGGGCCCGATGGCTACAAAAGTGAATTCTTCAAGGCATCCTGGCCTCTTGTTGGGGAAGATATATCTGCAGCAGTCATGGAGTTCTTTGAGACTGGTAAGCTCCCAAAACCTGTGAATGCTACTACCATCACTCTTGTGCCTAAAGTAGACCAGCCTAGAACCGGGAAGGACTATCCGCCTATAGCTTGTTGCAACACAGTATGTAAATGTATCTCTAAGCTCCTGTCTACCAGATTAAGATGTGTGCTGCCTAGAATTGTACATGATAATCAGGGAGCATTTGTGCCTGGCAAATTAATAGCTCATAATATCATGCTTAGCCAAGAGTTACTCAGATTGTATAAGAGAGGGAATGCTTCTCCCGGTGCATGATGAAAATTGACCTACGGAAGGCCTATGATACAGTGGAATGGGGATTTCTACTCGAGCTGCTCAAACAGTTCAGGTTTCCTGTTAAATTTGTGGGGTGGGTAAGAGAATGTATATCCACAGTCACGTACAGATTGGCTATCAATGGGAAACTTGAAGGAAATATCCAGAGGGCTAGGGGCTTGAGGCAGGGTGATCCAATCTCGCCATTGCTATTTGTGTTGATCATGGAATACTTGACAAGAAGGCTGCTCTTGGCATCAAAACTGGCTGGGTTTAAATTTCACCCTCTATGCAAGCTGCCTAATATAGTGAGCTTATGCGTCGCAGATGACCTATTGATTGTATGCAAGGCTCATCATGCCTCGGTAGCTCTGATTATGGACAGTTTGAAGCATTTCCAGGAAGTGTCAGGCTTGACTGCCAATCCTCAGAAGTCCAGCATCTACATAGCAGGGTTCCCACAATCTGTGAAGCAGAGCATTATGGGACTGACAGGATTTGCTGAAGGAACCTTCCCAATGAGGTATCTTGGAGTCCCATCTCACCAACTAAGTGGAGTAAGCAGGACTGCGAAGTATTGGTGGAAAGGATAGTCAAGAGAATTACCTGTTGGACATCTAGAAACCTATCCTATGCTAGGAGGTGCCGCCTCATCAAGTCAGTGTTGTGCAGAGAATTGACCAAATCTGTCGCGAGTTCTTGGGAAGAGGTGTTGAGGCAAGGTTAAGGCCTTGGTAGCATGGGAAACTGTTTTCTTGAAGAAGAGCTAGGGTGGCCTAGACATCAAGAACTGTGGATTATGGAATCATGCGAGCCTAGGAAAGCAAATCTGGGATATAGCAAGGAAAAAAGACAATCTTTGGATCAAATGGCTACACTACTACTACCTCAAGAAGACTGATTTCTGGGAATACACTCGAGGAGGGCAGAGTAGCTGGCAATGAAACCAAGTCCTTAACGTGAGGGACATGTTACGGGATGATACAATAATGGGAAGTGGATGGCAACTAAGAGTGGATGCTATACTATCACCTCAGGGTATCTATGGTTACAAGGGGCCCGGGACAAGCTGAATACTGCAGCAGCTATATGGCATCGATGGACTCAGCCAAAGCATGCTTTCATTCTTTGACTCATTATGCATAGAAAAAAAAATGCTTACGCAGGATAGACTAGTCCGCTGGGGAGTACATATACCTGAGACAAGTTGTGCCCTCTGCAAGCAAGCTGAGGAGAGTATTGAACATTTGATGTTTATATGTGATTATAGCAGATCCTTTGTGGCTGAGGTTAGTCAATGGTTACAAAATGATATTCCAGTGTCTATGGAGTGCTGGGCTCGCAAGCTAGTACGAATGGAGAAGCAAAAGAACATTATTTCGAAGATCCAAGTAGCTGGGATGGCAGCTGTGGCATACACAATATGACAAGAGCGGAACGCGCGAGTGCATGGTATGGAAGCGAGGCCTGCTGTGGAGTTATTCAAGAGTTTCAAGAAGGGCTTTAAGGACCAAATGCGAGGGATGCAATTTGCAAGGATGTCATGTAGAGGGGCAGAGTTTATTCAAACATTATTCAATTCATAGGAAGTAGATATTGTTGAGTAGCCTGGGTGGTATATCTTAGAACGTAGTCTTATTGAATCCCCCGTGGTAATGAAAAGCTTTTCTTACCAAAAAAAAAAATTATCCAAAAAAATTGTAAAACAGATGTATTGTAAGTAACCTAAGATACAATGAACATCGCCGTGCTAATCCGCTGACCTCAACTAAGTTTAGCTCAAAAGTCTTAAACTCTAGCACCAGATCATGGACAATAACCAGCTAATCACCGACAAATCTAACTGACACCTCCATAATTCAGCAACAATGCACTCCTCCGATTTCCCTATGCAGCTCCCTTCTGCGAAGAAGAAGAAACAATAAAATCGGTTTGAAAAATCAAATACCAATTTCATTGCATGTGACTCTTGGTCCTTTGTCCATTTATCTTCCAACGTGCATAGAAAAAAATGATTTTTTTCTTATTACTTAAAATGAATTTGATGATGCCACCCATGTAATTACACTTAAACATATACCTAAAAAAGGTCATTATTTTTTCAAAGATGATGTGTCACATAACGATTGGCTAGAGAAGGATGGCAATTGGTAACTCCACCCTCACATAGGCCTAAATTGGGAGTTCATAGCAACTTATATATATATATATATACATATATATATATATATATATATTATATGTGTGTGTGGGTAGAACAAATCATCTGTTTTCCGGCCAAACAAAACATAAAGCAAAGAATGTTAAGCATTCAAATTTTTTGTCTATACATGTTTCAATTCTCAAACCTGTAATTCTTCAGTTCATCTCTTGTTGATGACTTCATGAAGAGCACGCTTGATCACACTTGCTGACGCAGCTTTTAGCCCTTTGCAATGCAAATATTTCAGTCTAAGACTAAACAGTTCATGCACATACGTTATTGATGCAAGAAAACTGACCATGGCTTTTATCGTCATGGAAAGAATTCCATCGGAAGTCGTAGATTGAATAGTTCCTAGCTCCATATGCAGCTTTCTTATTACTGCCATGATTTCGAAAACAAATCTTCCCTCCATGAACACCTCATTCCGATCGAAACATCATGGTCAGAAACATTAACGTTTACATTATCCTTCGAAGAATCTGAATCTCTAGCCAAATGATGTTATCCTCATCTCCCATTCTATCAGCTGAATAAGCTTTTCTCTTCTTTTCTAATGGCTTCTTCTTTGTAGTACCACGAGGACCATAATTACCTGATGTCCTCTCTATTGCATCTTGACTCTTGTCTTCTGCTGCGGAATCTCTCTCCATGCCTTCTTTGAAGATTGCAGCTCAGCTCAAGTATTCAATTGTATGGTCAAGTATTGATATTTTATCAACCTACAAAAAGACCACAAACCAAGGAAACTCTTCTGTCCTGAAAATTCACTTGTTTAGATTTCAATGGCATCAAATGAAGGTTAGCTGTACCTTGCCGCCAGATGGGAATGAGAGCCAAGAATTGCAAATCGTTCGTTGATATTTCTCTGTGTTTCCTCTCAGACAAAACGTGGTTTCTGTCGCTATCCTCTTCTTGCCTCGCATTGCTGATACGTACATAGCGTTGTTATTGTGATATTTAGCAACTTCGAATAGTACTTTCTTCAGCATCTTCTGTTGAATCCCAGATTGAACCATCCTTATACTCAAACTGAAATCCTCCAGAATCACGCGACTACATTCTTGCGTGGTGTCGTTGGGCAATAATGCGTTAGGTTCATCGTATGATTTAGGAACGAAATCGCCAGAATCTGCTCTATTGTGAAGAAGGCAGTTCTTGACAGCATCATCCACAAAGGGCCAGCGTGGATATGGGAAGCTTCAGCTTCACCATCAGCGCCTTTGACTAAATTCTGCCTTGTTCTAAGAAGATCGTATTCGTGAATATTCACCATATGACAGTCCCAAAATCTGATGATCAAAATCATCATCTTCATTATTGTTGCTTCTGACATCATTTAAGGCAGTTTCAGGTCTGTCGAGGTACGATGTTCTTATGCGATGAATCAGATTAAGATCCTCCGAAACCTTCAAAAACCGTAGCAAAGCCACTCAATATTAACAATAAAGATTACTTCATACACGAATAACTTACCGATTCAGTTTTCCAAGCTTTACGACAACTCCTAAATGTGGAAATCACACTACCGTTTTGATGGAGGCTCTGAAAATTTTCGATTTCTTAGATGACTGAGGAAGTCCATGACTGATGTTCTCTGCTGTAATCAGCCCACGATGGAGGTCATGAACAATATGCTTCCAAACATCAAGAACTGGCCGCTCAGAAAAAGTTTCAAATGATTACAGCAGTGAACATCAGTCACGGGAGCTTTTCAGTCAGACTCCTTAAAATGTAGGGTTGCCTTGAAGGAGCTTGCTGTAGGTCAGGCAAAAAAATCAAATCATTCATGTAATGAAACTGCTTAGAAATGGGAAGCTCATTACTTTCCTTAGCGTTTAATATCCATCGGAACAAAAAATAAATAAAAAAAACACACACCCACACATCACAAAGTATCAACTGTGCATAGAACTCTGTAAATCTAACCGACTTACTCAGATCCCGGCGTGTGGCGTGAAGCACGCACTTGTGAGCGATCTTAGATAGGCTCCTTACTTCTCGCAGGTCACTCATACACGCGATTTTCTTTTCGATTATTTCGTCAACACCTTCTTGATTCATAAACGCCTTTCAAGAAAAAAAGACAGATGCATTTAAAGTTAAATACACATCTCAAATATAAGGAAGAAATTCCATCAAGTTTTGGTGGGGGTGTATAACAGAAATTAGTTCGAAGAGAATAATGCCAAAGCTGTCGATGTAGCCTTTCGTGGTAAACTTGTTCGTAAGAGATGGATGTACCCGAATGTACCTTTAGGGCCCGAGTGGTCATCGAATACTTGTTCCTTTGACAGCCCAAAATCAGCAACCTTTCTAACGGAAGAAAAATTTCAAACTATTACCCTTACAGAATAGACTGCTACAAGAGACAGAGGCTAACTAACTTGCCTTTGCTCTCATGGAATGATCAAATTAAATATTTCCTGACTTCAAATCTCGATGTACCACGGCTGGCACTGCCTGTTTTATAATGAATTTACAAAATAAAGCTAATTTTTCTTGGGAAAACTTGTCGATTATAAATATCCCGATTAGCCAAGCATACCCCGTCATGAAGATATTCGATCCCGTTTGAGATGTCTAGTGCTAATCCCAACCCAAAGCTTGTTCCTCGTCATCTAAACATAAGGATCAAGAACGGTATAATAAGATGATAGAAGCAAACGTATACATTTGACCAATGCAATCAAATATGACCATCTTAAGTGTAAAAAATGGTTGCACTTGACCTTTGTCTTATAAACAACTATGTGGAACATTAAGTTGAACCACATTCCTTTAAAAATTCTATTCTGTACCTTTTTCTTGAGTAGGTCAGGCAACAATACCCATCATTTAAAGATGGGAAGCTCATTTCTTTCTTTATCGTTTAATACCAATTGGAACAAAAAATAAATAAAAAACACACACCCATACATCACAAAGTATCAACTGTGCATAGAACTCTGTAAATCTAACCTACTTACTCCGATCCCGGCGTGTGAAGTATAGCACGCACTTGTGAGCGATCTTAGCTAGGCTCCTTACTTCTCGCGGGTCACACATACCCATGATTTTCTTATCCATTATTTCATCAACACCTTGATTCGTAAACGCCTTTCAAGAAAAAAGAAAGATGCATTTAAGTCAAATACACATCTCAAACATAAGGAAGAAAGTCCATCAAGTTTTGGCGGAGTTCGAATAGAATATTGCCAAAGCTGTAGACGTCGCCTTTCGTGGTGAACTTGTTCGTTGACATGTATGAGAGATGGATGTACCCGAATGTACCTTTAGGGTCCGATTTTTGGTCATCGAATACTTGTTCCTTCGACAGCCCAAAATCAGCAACCTTTCTAACAGAAGAAAAATTCAAACTATTACCCTTACAGTATATGCTGCTGCAAGGAAGCTAACTAACTTGCCTTTGCTCTCATGGAATGATCCAATAAAATGTTGGCTGACTTCAAATCTCGATGTACCATGGTTGGCACTGCCTGTTTTACAATGAAACTTACGAAATAAAGCTAATTTGTTTCTGGAAAACTTGTCGATTATAAATATCCCCATTAGCCCAGCGTACCCCATCATGAAGATATTCGATCCAATCTGAGATGTCTAGTGCTATTTGTAGCCTCTCATCCCAACGCAAAGATTGTTCCTCATCGTCGACACATAAGGATCAAGAACGGTATAATAAGACGATAGAAGCAAACAAAATATATATTTGATCAGTGCAATCAAATATGACCATCTCAGGTGTAAGAAATTATTGCACTATAAACAACTATGTGGAACATTAAGTTGAACCACATTCCTTTCAAATTTCTATTCTGTACCTTTTTCTTGAGCATTCTCCTTCCTTACCGTTTAATACCCATAGGAACAAAAAATAAATAAAAAAGACACCCACACAAAAAAATATCAATTGCACATAGAACTCTGTAAATTTAACCGACTTACCTTATCCCGGCATGTGGAGTATAGCACGCACTTGTGAGCGATCTTAGATAGGCTCCTTAGTTCTCGCAGGTCACACATACCCGCGATTTTCTTATCGGTTATTTTGTCAACACCTTCTTGATTCATAAACGCCTTTCAAGAAAAAAGACAGAAGCATTTAAAGTCAAATACACATCTCAAATATAAGGAAGAAAGTCCATCAAGTGTAAGAAATGATTGCAGTTGACCTTTATCTTATAAACAACTATGCGGAACATTAAGTTGAACCAGAAATTAGTTCGACGAGAATAAGGCCAAAGCTGTAAACGTCGCTTTTCGTGGTAAACTTGTTCGTCGACATGTATGAGAGATAGATGTACCCGAATGTACCTTTTGGGCCTGACTTTTGGCCATCGAATACTTGTTCCTTCGACAGCCCAAAATCAGCAACCTTTCTAACAGAAGAAAAATTCAAACTATTACGCTTACAGAATAGGCTACTGCAAGAAACATATGCTAACTAACTTGCCTTTGCTCCCATGGAATGAACCAATAAGATGTTGGCTGACTTCAAATCTCGATGTACCACGGCTGGAAATGCCTGTCTTGTCGATTATAAATATCCCGATTAGCCCAACCTACCACATGTGAGATGTCTAGTGCTATTTGTAGCCTCTCATCCCAACTCAAAGATTGGTCCTCATCATCTAAACATAAGGATCAAGAACGGTATAATAAGACGATAAAAGCATACAAAATTATACATTTGGCGTTTTTCTGAAACCTAAACGCTTACTAAAAATGAGGTTGTCCAAGCTTCCATGGCTATGTACTTGTAAATTAACATAACTTGACCCTTATCGACGCAAAATCCAACTAAATTCAACAAGCATAAAAGGATAACGATTGTCAAGTTTATGAAGTTGATGTGATATTATATAGAGAAGCGACTGATGAACACTTCCATATTATATGCATACCTTTGTTTGAAACTCCCTTTCGCCTTGCTTTGACTAAGAACTAAGATATCCCGATTAGTACAGTCTACCACATGTGAGATGTCTAGTGCTATTTGTAGCCTCTCATCCCAACTCAAAGATTGGTCTTCATCATCTAAACCTAAGGATCAAGAACGGTATAATAAGATGATAGAAGCATACAAAAGTATACATTTGCCTTTTTTCTGAATCCTAAACGCTTACTAAAAATGAGGTTGTCCAAGCTTCCATGGCAATGTACTTGTAAATTAACATATGTTGACCCTTATCGACGCAAAATCCAACTAAGTTCACCAAATTTCGATGGTGCAGTCTAGCCAACAACGATACTTCATAGCATATAAGTAGGGGTGTTCATTATTTGGGTGGCCCAATTAACCCACCCGAACCGAACTGAATTCGACTTATTTGGTTTGGTTAATTCGGGAATTGGGTGGTTAATTGGGTCACCCGAATTATTAAACGGGGAAATGGTTTGGGTATTGGGTGGGATAAAAAAATTCGGGGCACATCCGAAACCCGAATAGCTGTTCGACGTACAACAATGTGTTGAACTACTTCAACAAGTCTACGCTTAAGATATCCAGCACCGTGAGTTGTACACAAAATCCCTGATTCAAATTGAATTGTCCATTGATCTATAAGATTTTCTTTATAATTATTTTTTTAATATAGATACAAAATATATTACTCCATATAATTTTACTTAAACCTTAAAAGATATAAATCCTATAAAAATAATACTAATTGGGCCCTACCTTGAAAGATATAAATCATATAAAAGATTGTGTTATGAATATTTAGACTAAGCTTGTTAATTAGTTTTTTACATGACCAAACCAGTTAACCCGAAGACCGAATAACCCGAGAACCAAATAGTTAATTGGTTTTGGTTTGGTTTGCGGGTGGTTATCTCAACTGTCAAAAACCCGAATAACACAAACCGAATAACCCGAACACCGAAAATTAGCCCATTTGAACACCCCTACATATAAGGATAATGATTGACAAGTTTAAGAAGCTGATGTGAAATTATATAGAGAAGCGACTGATGAACACTTCCATATTATATGCATACCCCTGTTTGGAACTCCCTTTCGCCTTGCTTTGAGTAAGAAGTAAGAACTTTCACAGCAACCAATTCACTCCCGAGCATTACAACTTATACAGTGGGCCAAACAAACCCTGGCCGAGGATAGTTGTGAAAATTTTATATACAGAAGACTACCAACATCCAAAAAAAAGTATGTCATCGCCATCATAAATATGCAGCAAATAGCACAAATGTGACTGGTCTAGGCGAGATAAACTATCGTACCACCTCAAATCGCTAGAAAAATATTAGGGGGCGTTGCAATACAGCTACAGAAGAAGATATCAGACTCTATACATAAGACAACTATTCGATCTTCTATCTAAATCTTCAAGGGAGCGCAGCCGATGGTAATATACAAAGGGTCCCAAAAGTTTTTTACCCGCCTACTGTCTCGATTTTCTCTTCATAATGTGTTGTAAAGCTCCTACATTCAACCATCTCAATGCCAATCCATGCGCCGATTGCCAAATAAAAAAATTCTGAAGCAAATGTGTTACCCCCGGGATTTATAGCTAACGGTAAAATAAGGATAGTTATCGAAAAGCCCGCGAATGAAGAGCGCAAAAGAAGGAAGTGAGAGGTCTCAGGAAAACAGCCCGAGCAGGTGTGCCCGAGGAGAGAAGGGCGCGTCGAGTAAATTGCATGGCTCCCGGGCGAGTAAGGCCGGCGGGAGAGGCTAGAATACTCAGGACCTGCCAGAAGGTGACTCCGCGGAGAGCGTCCGGGGCAGGGAGATAAGGGTCTGGTCGAGAGGAGGAGGCCGAATGAGAGGAAGGGGCCCGAGTAGGGCGGTTTCGCGAGGAAGGAAAAGAAGGGAGAACGTGGGATCATGGGGAAGTCCACGTTCTTGGCACGAGGCTTGCGAGAAAAGCGGGCCAAGGTGGAGAATGGGTCCAGGCGAAGAGGATCTGAGGTAAGTATAAATGGTGACGGTTAGCTCATTTCTCCAGTACGCTTTCAGAACACTAAAAAAACTGATTTACGAGCCAAAACACCGATTCTCTACCCATTTTCTGATTAAGCATCGGAGGGGCTACGCCGGCACCAACCCGGCCCCCTTCTGACGTGTTTTTGAGTTTTCTGGGTGCTAAGATCGACGGAGGAACTCGAAGGAGACTGAGGGATTCGCGCTAGAATAGCTACGAGGGAAGAACAACTGCCTCAATCGCCATTTCAAAAGGTCGTCTTACGCGGTCCAATAAAACATATAAGGATACATTAAGAATGCGATAAAAAAGGTTACTCACATGTACAGGGTCATATAACAATTGTTTCCAACCCAGTAAACAGGATGTTTACTAAAAATGAGGTTGTCCAAGCTTGCATGGCTATGTACTTGTAAATTAACATACGTTGACCCTTATCGACGCAAAATCCAACTAAATTCACCAAATTTCGATGGTGCAGTCTAGCCAACAACGACACTTCATAGCATATAAGGATAATGATTGTCAAGTTTAAGAAGCTGATGTGAAATTATATAGAGAAGCGACTGATGAACACTTCCATATTATATGCATACCTCTGTTTGAAACTCCCTTTCGCCTTGCTTTGAGTAAGAAGTAAGAACTTTCACAGCAACCAATTCACCCGCGGGCATTACAGCTTATATAGTGGGCCAAACGAGCCCTGCCAAGGATAGTTGTGAAAATTCTATATACAGAAGACTACCAACAACATCCAAAAAAATGTATATCATAGCCATCATAAATATGCAGCAAATAGCACAAACGTGACTGATCTAGGCGAGATAAACTATTGTACCACCTCAAATCGCTAGAAAATATTAGGGAGCGCTGCAATAAAGCTACAGAAGAAGATATCAGACTCTATACATAAGACAACTATTCGATCTTCTATCTAAATCTTCAAGGGAGCGCATGCGATGGTAATATACAAAGGTCCCAAAAGTTTATTACATGCCTACTGTCTCGACTCCCTTCAGAATGTGTTGTAAAGCTCCTACATTCAACCGTCTCAATGCCGATTCATGCGCCGATTGCCAAATAAAAAAATTCTGAAGCGAATGCAAGCAGTTAATTGTTTACTTGCAAGAGAATGCTAATAACGTAAATCTTAAATTAAAATTGGAGATTGATACATTAAGAATGCTATAAAAAAGTTACTCACTTGTACATAGTCATATAACAATTGTTTCCAACCCAGTATATCTAGTCTCAATTACCATCATATCAATTGGATTTGTTTCACTCCAGTGGCGTCGATTGCCGAATAAAGAAAATTTTGGAAGCAAATGCAAGCAGTTAATATTGTTTAACTTGCAAGAGAATGCTAATCATTAAGAATGCGATAAAAAAGTGACGCACCTGTACAGAGTCATATAACAATTGTGTCCAACCCAGTAAATTTGGTCTCAATTACCATCATATCAATTTAATTTGTTTCACTCCAGGGGATCGTCTGACCTCCCTCGCCCACCGCCTACTGACCCTCCTCCGGCTTCATCCACGTCGTAGCTCCGAACCACTTCCTAACCCGCTAGGCCAAAAACCGTCAAGTCTGGCCCGCGAGCCGCTGGGTTCGATGTTTTGTTGGTATTTACTTTTTGTCTTTCGTGGTATAGTGTTCTTCGAGAAGAATAACTAAGACAGTTGGTATAATCTCTGGTTTTATTGGTAGAATTATGCCTTTAATATTATGTATAATTACTTGTTGTGGTGGTACGATTTTTGTGACATGTGATATAATAATCTGTTTTTTAATCATTGAAGATGGGTTATCATCGTCATTTCAGGCGTTTGGGGTATTAAACATGAAACTTTTCACAGATGGGTACTGATCAGGAAGAAATAATTTAAGGGATATTTAAGATCAAGTTTAATCTTCAAAAGGTATTGATAAGGAATTTACCTTAAATTTATTGCCCTCATGCTTGCAAGTTCTCGACTAACATATATTGACTAGTAGGAAAATAACAAAGTGGGTTACATAGTCCATTTTAATAATGAGAAGAGGGCACAACAAGTAATGGAAGCCTCTTACGAACCGTAATGCCATTCACTTCACTCATATCAAGACCCTCTCTGTTGGGCAACGCGAAGTCGAACCTATGCACGAGCCTCGCCAGCGCAAGCTCGACGACGTTCAATGCAAAAACGACGCCAGGACAACCTCGACGACCCGACCCGAATGGTACGAACTCAAAGTGTAAACCCTTGAAATCGACTTCTTCGTTGTCGTCCAAGAATCTCTCGGGGTAGAAGCTCTCGGGATCCTTCCATATCGAAGGATCCCTACAGATTGCCCAGGCGTTGACCATTGCCCTCGTGCAAGCTGGCACGTCGTAGCCCGAGACCCTCGTGGGCTGAGTCGATTCCCGAGGGACCAGTAACGGGACAGGGGAGTGGAGTCGTAGGCTCTCTTTGATCGCAGCTTTTAGGTATCGCATTTCGTCCAGGTTTTCCTCCTTTATCTCGGGAAGTTGCCTTACTTCGCTCTGCAGTGCCTTCATGGCTCTCGGGTTTCCGATGAGTTCTGACATCGTCCATGTTAGGACGGCAGCCATAGTGTCAGTTCCCGCGGCAAACATATCCTGTCAATTAATTCATCAGCAAACGTTTTGACATCAAAATTCGATTTTAGGAAAAAGAATAGTTACAGATTGCGTTCGAGATACTGCAAGGAACAAAATCAATCCCCAAACGCAGAACTTATTAGTAAGTCACTGTGGATCCCACCTAAAACCAATTGGTGATAGAAACACGGAACGACGCAGTTCGGTCAAGCACGTCACTGAGCCTTTTTTACTTCTTTTTGCGGAATGCGCTTACTCAAATTCATCTTCTATATCCTCGTTATTTTTACTTAAATCCTCGCACTTAGTTCCGAACTCACACCAAAGAATTCAAACTAACAAAAACACAAGACAATTTTTACGAGTCGCAGCACCTCCCAACCCACCCCATATGAGTTTGACAACCCAAACACATGTACTACTATTTCTAACCATCACGATCGCTTTTATCGCATTATCGTCGAGAAAATCGAAGATGCTCTCCCTCTGAAGCTTGAGCAATATATCGACAAAATCATACGAACCGCCCTTATCATGGTCGTCGTCCTCTTTCTCATTTCTTCTGTGTTCTTCAACTACGCCTTCAAGAAACTCGTCGAACATTCGAGCCACCTCAGCAACCCTCGAATCCAATCCACTAACGCGATCGATCCAAGAAAGCCAAGGAACGTACTCTTCCACGCACGTACTCACCAACAACTCAACGAACCCATCGAGCATACGTTTGAACTTCTTCCCTTCCACGCCTTCGCCGTACTTTTTCCCCAGAGCCGCCCTACACACCACATCGTTCGTCATCGAAACGAATAAATCGCTCAAGTCCACGATTCCACCCGCCGCCCTAATCTTCTCTAACATGAGAGAAGTCTCTTCTTCTCTTACGTTACGGTAAGAACGAACCCTAGCGGTGCTAAGGAGGTGAAGCTTGCTTATGCTCTTAATCTGACGCCAGTACTCTCCGTAGGGCGCGAAGGAGACGTCCTTCGAGCCGTAGGTTAGCTTGTCTGCGACGATCAGCTTAGGGCGGTTAGAAAAGATTAGGTCGTTGTTTTTCATGATTTCGGCGGCTGCTTTAGGGGAGGAGGCGATGATTACTGGGACTCGGCCGAAGTGGAGGAGCATTAGTTCTCCGTAACGTTTGGACAGAGATTGGAGGGATCTGTGTGGTAGTTCGCCGAGCTGGTGAAGGTTTCCGATTATTGGGAGCTTTCTTGGAGATGGTGGGAGTCTTTGACAAGGTGTTTTTGAGAGGAATCTTTTTTTGAGGAAGACGATGAAGAACAGTGTTGAAAGGAGGAAGTTTAGGAGGAGATGTGCAACGGAGGCGGCCATTGTTGATGTAAGAAAGAAGACGATGGATCTTATGGTCAAGTAAGTTGGTTATTATATCATCAACGTGGCGGGCAAAGTTGAAAGAAGACGTGAGCTATAGTTGAGAAATTGATAATGTCTTGATGAGTTTGAAAGGGAAGGTTTGCAACGATTAGGCATTGGTAGTGATAAACTTGAGTGTTATTTGTGTGGTGAATAAATTGAATAATATGCGCCAAGCGCTAATTTAATGGCTTTGCTTGAGAACGATTTCACACCCTCACACACGTGTATTATGTTGACGTACTATACATACACAAACCAACCCATACATAGACATTGATATAAGTTTTGAAGTATCTAGCCTTTAAAAATTAAATTGGCTTTTTAGCCGAAGCGTCAACTGTCATATATATATGGTGATTGTGATATATATATATATATATGTATATATATAGATATGGGACGGTTTCACCACCTAAGGAATTAGTTTCCTAACTTACGTGTACTTGCGATTATTCTAGGGTGAAATAAAACAAATGATCTTGAATCTTGTTCGTTATCCTCGAGGACATTTCATTTATGGTGAATCTATAGAAAAATACCTAATTGGATAAAATTTTACAGATAGGTCCCATGTCAGAAAATTTTACAGATAGGTACCCGGTTAAATTTTTATCAGTTTCTTTAGTCATGTCGTAGTACCTTCTTGTGTGTATATTGTGTACCATAACACGTTCATATAGGGTACCTAAATATAGCATACGTCGTACCTACGGCATACTTGTGTGTTACATAGGGCGTACCTAAATATAGCATACGTCGTACCATTTTCTGTTATATAGGGTACCCAAATGTGTTGACATAGGGTACCCAAATGTGTTGTATGGTGTACTTTCGGGGATCGGGTACCTATGTGCAAAAAAATTATTCTGTTAGGCACCTACATATAAAAAAATCATGTCAGGGTACTAAATTACAATTTTTTATCCAAATAGGTACTTATGTGTAAAGACCCATTTATTTTATTTATCAAACATTTCCTTCGGTCGGACATTTCATTTATTTATTTATTATTATAGACATGTACCTTTCCAATTCTTTAAATTGATCCATCTACAAAGTTAACCTTTTTACTGGCACGTGTTTGGTAGGCTCTTCTCCGCCGATAATTAATCCAAGGCCATCCATTGATGTGCTGTTTAAGCTAATCTCTTGAAAATGGAACTGGACGTGGCAATGGTATCTTTCTGGTAACAGATATTTTGGTGCAATTATAAAATTTTGGACTCCCAAAAACCTCCGAGAAAGTTGAAGGGTCCAAATAAAACTTCTAGAAATACGACGGACCAATTTGAAAGGAACGATGACCATACAACAGACTCTAACAAGGTCAAGTCAACTCCAATAAACTAAACACGTAGATAGCTTAATTGGGTACGTAACCGACACCTACAAAAGGGTCGCCGGAGGTTCAATTCCACCGTCGTCTCTCTCTCTCTCTCTCTCTCTCTCTCTCGCCGGAGTATCGGATATCTACACCGATTTACTCTTCTTCGCAATGGGTTCGGCGGCTGGGATCAATAGGCCACGTGGAATCCATCCTCCCCTCATTTCCTTCGGCGTGATCGCCGACGTCCAACACGCTGACATCCCCGACGGCTACTCATTCCACGGCGTGCCTCGCTATTACAGGCACAGCCTCCTCGTCCTCCAAAGAGCAGTTCGAAGTTGGAACCAAAGCCAAAACCTAAGCTTTGTCCTAAACTTTGGGGACATAGTCGATGGGAAGTGTCCCAAACACCAGTCGCTGACGAAGGTCCAAAAAGTCATCGGAGAGTTCGGTAACTTCGCCGGCCCAGTCTACCACATGATCGGAAACCACTGCCTTTACAATCTCCCCCGCGAATCTCTGCTTCCGCTGCTAAACATTCGTAGCCAAGAAGAAAACGGCTGTGCTTACTACGACTTCTCTCCTTGCCCAGAATTCAGATTCGTAGTGCTCGATGGGTATGACGTCAGCGCCATAGGCTGGCCTAAAGATCATCCCAAGGCTTTGATGGCTTTCAATTTCTTGCAAGAAAGAAATCCGAATAGGGACAAGAATAGCCCGATTGGGCTAAGGCAGCTCGATAGAAGGTTCCTTATGTTCAATGGAGCAATTGGGAAGGTGCAGCTCGAATGGTTGGATCGAGTGCTCAGAGATTCGACGAACTTGGACCAGAAAGTGATCGTTTGCTGCCATATTCCTTTAGATCCTGGGCCCACTTCGTACGAGGCGCTGCTTTGGAACTACGAAGAAGTGATGGATGTGATACATAGGTACAGATGCGTTAAGGCGTGTTTGGCTGGGCACGATCATATGGGCGGGTATTCAATTGATCCGCACGGAGTGCATCACTGCGTTCTAGAAGCTGCTTTGGAGTGTGCTCCTGGTAAGAATGCTTTCGGTCGTGTCGAGCTTTTTAGGGACAGATTGTTATTGCACGGCGTTGATTGCATGAAGAGTCGGGAAATGGTTTTCAATTGAATACGTTGCGTGAAGTTTTATCGCTGATTTGTTTTGGGACGATGATGCCCTCGATGTTTAGCGTGATGTAAGAAATAAGAGCATGGGTCTGTTATTACGTATCACTTCGTGTGTTGAATTCGACATGGATTACACAGTGAAAACTCGATGGTACTCAATGTGTGTTCATGTTGTAAGCTGAAAGATTTGATCTTTCAAGAGATATCTATGGGGTATAAGTTCTCCAAATGAACTTGTGAGGCGACTTTCTGGAAAACCATGGTTTAAGCAGAGTGCTCCGACCAAGTTTTATAGGAAACAGAGGCCTTTCTTAGAGGCGAGTCACTAGCAGTAGATTTGGGAAGATGAGGAAACAAAACAAGCTCTTACTTCAGCTTTCCTTGTAATAATAACAGAATATTAGGGGGAAATTCATACTGCAAGAAAAACGCGAACATTCTCATCGAGAAACACTGACTTACACAAACTGGTGATTCAGTGATATATGCTTAGACACATACACTTCAAAGCTCACTGGCCATGGCAAAACAAGACTGGACTTATACTGAATTATACAAACCGGTGATTCACTGATGTATGCTTAGACACATACATTTCAAAGCTGCGGGACAATGATAGTTTCTTCTCATCCAAGCTCAATATCTATACAACTCACCAACAAATTTGATGACAACCATCATCTACAGGCACTATGAATGCTAATGGCATCCTTAGTATCCAAGAAACACCATTCAACAAAATGGAGTCTCCCCTATCCATTTTGTTATAAAAATCTTGGGACCAAAGCATTCGGGACAGCAACGGTGTTAACACAAACTACAGAAACATAACATTTTTTCTGTTACCGTTCTAAGATGGCTTTCGTTTTGTTTCTCGAACAAAAACCACACCACGATCTTAGGCTATTACCACTGCAAGCATCTCATCTCAACTTAAACTCAAATAATCCAAAGTTGAACAGCACAACGAAAGAACTAGGCATGGATGGAACATATGATCAACAAAACAAAACGAGATGAATTATCCCTTTTAATACATATAATTCGAAAACACCAATGTCATGTCCAATTATCAGATCATGCTCATACAGAGCTCCAGAACATCAACAGAATAAAGATTTTCCAATCGTTTATGGTAATTCATCAGTAGCATTATTCCAAAGAAAAACTAATAAAACACCACAACACGACAAAGCCACGTCGTGACCAGCAAATCAAACATAGCCAAAAAGCCCTAAATCACGGAATGTCCCAGGGCTTAGGCTCTGGGACCGCAACAACCATCCCCTGCATATCCTTGGACAGAACCACCTGACAACCCAGCCTCGCATGCTCGTTCAGAACCCTATTCCTCGAATTCCTCTTCAGGACATACTGTTCGTCGTACGACGGAGGAGGCATTTTCTCGAGCCACTCTTGAGCGATGTGCACCTCGCACTCCGCCGAGCAAGCGTCGATCTCCTCGAGCCTGTGCGATTCTGGGTCGATCAAGCCCTTGTTCGCTAAGGCTCGCAGCAGGGTTTGTCCAGAGAGGCCATTAACCTCGTGCCTCTGGCCGTCGGGGTCGATCGCAAAGAGCTTAACGATGCGATCGGAGACCTTCGCGCTGGGAACCGTAGGCGCGGAGGTGGTGGTGGAGCGCGTTACGATTACGCGCGACGATTGCGAAATGGAAGGGATTTTAGTGGCGAGTTTGTGGAGCGTGGAGATCGCCATTTCTGATCTGCTAGGGATTTGACGATTGCCCAAACTGGGGTGTGCTTTGTATTGTATTATTGCATGATAAGTTTCAGTTCGGTCCTAATAGTTCACGTTAATATTATTTTAGCCCCAGTATGAGCCTTAATATCAATTTAGTCCAATATATCAGCCCAATAGAGCAAATGAGTAGATTTGTTAAGGCCCATAAGCCCATTTTGTGCCCTAGCCATCGTTTTTCATGTCCTATTTATTCGACTAACACCATTTTCATGTTTCATCTACCTCATCAGCTCTCTCTCTGTACAGGTAAAGGTTATTCCTTTGTTGATACTAAGGATTGATTTGTTCTTTTTTTGGCTTATAAATTGTTCTAGCAAGTTCAGCTTCTTGACTGGATTCAGCAAAAACAACGATTCAGTCAATAATTTATCTACACTTGCAATAAGGAAACTCGCCGGTATCACTCGCCTGGATTTGATTCTGCTGATAATTCAGGCCCTTATAATATCGGCATATCCTTTTAAATCGTGTGTGTTTTTTGTTCGGATATTGCAGACGCACTCTGTCCCAAAACCTTTCTCGATGTTTTGAGGCAATTTCTTCGTTTGCTAAATTGATTACCAGTTTTATGCTTTCAGTCCATTGGATGTTTGGTCAATTGATCAAATGGTGGCATAATTGGATTACATCAGTTGTAATTTCTTTCGCATGTATTCATTGTAATTCTTGAGCTGTTGATGTTTGAGTTGAATGCCAATTTGTTCCTCGCAAGAACTGTTCTTCGGTTCTTTTACCAAATAAATCACAGACCTTTTATACTGCAATTTCTGTTATTTTGGTTTAGAAGGTCTTGGTTTGAATCAACAGAATCTCGTTTTTTACGGAAAATGAAGGGAAACTTAGCATACAAAGAACGTAAGAACATTGGAAAATGCTAAAGAAAATACATCCAATACTCCAAAACTAAATCAAGAAAAAACGGTAGCTTTAAAATCTACAGGCCTTGTACTTGTACATGTTTAAAATGCAATGAATAGACGTCCAAGAATCGAAAACGGTTCCTTGACGAGAAGCACCATCAAAATCTGCATATTATTTCAATCTGTGTCAATCGGTTTATTTGGTCTTTTTTCCCCATAAAATATGGATTACATATATATTTGTCAAAGTTTAAACCTTTAGTTCATTAGCAAGAACGACAATAGCAAAATCATCAAAATAACTGCAGACCTCGTCACGCTCAGAAGTAGAAACTCGCAAGCAAAATGGTCGTAGCAAAAATGCCAGTCAAGGCGATAGCATGTAAATCCATATACTTCAAACGTCTCTTCTCCAATTCACGCACGATTTTCCCTTGCCTCGCCCGAACCCAATACACGAGGTGAGAGTTTGCATCTTCATCTTCTACCTTTTCTTTGCTTTGCTATCGGGCTAATTATTGGTTCGAAATCTTTATGATACTAACCGTTTGTGTGACTTTTTGCTTCTCCGAGCTGCAGAATGGGGACTCAATCACGCAATTCTGTTGCCAGGAAGAGCTTGTTATTTGATGATGTCAGCGCAGTTGGGTGCAAACTCGGAGGAGTTTCGTGGGTCCATTCGGGTCGGGTCGCGTGTGATTCCAATTCGACGGTGGATCAAGTTGGAGCTAATAAGCAGTCCAGCGATGGGTCGGGTCAGGTGGAGCGGGTGAAGAAGAGGAAGAAACTGAAGGGAAAGAGAGCAGTCGTGAGATGGTTGAAGTTCTTCAGGTATAAGAAGAAAAAGGAGCTTCAGAGGATGACCGAGGAAGAAAAGTTACTGTACAAACTGAAGAAGGTAAGGAGGAAAAAAAGGTTCCAACTTTACCATTAGAGTTCATCATACAAATTGGTTCATTTTATCTTCCTTTTTCGGTGCAGGCTCGAAACAAAGAGGAGAGGTTAGTCGAGGCGCTGAAGAAGATCGAGCCCAAGGAGTCATCGGAAACCAAGCACGACCCAGAAATATTGACCCCCGAAGAACATTTCTACTTCTTAAAAATGGGCGAAAAGTGCAAGAATTACGTGCCCATTGGCAGGCGCGGGATGTATCAAGGCGTGATCCTTAACATGCACTTGCACTGGAAAAAGCATCAGACTTTGAAGGTTATAGTGAAGACTTTTTCTCCCGAAGAAGTTAAAGAAATAGCTTCCGAGCTCGCAAGGTTGAGCGGCGGGATTGTGCTCGATATTCAAGAAGACAACACTATAATTATGTATAGAGGGAAGAACTATTCTCAGCCGCCTACGGAGATAATGTCTCCAAGATCAACCCTTTCGAGAAAAAAGGTCCATTTTTTAATCAAGAAATTGGCATTTGCTTGTTTTTACTTTAAGCTGATTGTGGTTTTCTGTTTCTATATTCAGGCTTTGGATAAATCGAAGTACAGGGATGCTTTGAGAGCTGTTAAGAGGTATATCCCGAGGCTTGAGCAGGGTCTTGCTGTTCTTCAAGCTCAGGCTAGAAATAGCATTACTACCGAAGAAGGGACAGATTTAGCTGAATTTGGCTCAACTGATTCATCGGAGAGCATTTTGAATCAGAATTTTGAGGGATCTAATAGGCTTAAAAAACTACTAGCTAGAAGTGATTTGAACAGTGACGGAGACGACGATATGGGTTCCAATTTAGGGTCAGATTCCGAAGATTTATCAGATATGTTCGAGACAGATAGTGAAACTGAGAATGATGAAAAACGTGTCGAGAGAGCAGAGAGACCACTTTACTTGGACGTTTTTGACAGGATTCCTTCGCGCAAGAGTGGGCCCGAAGATGACTTTGAGGAAGATTTACGCCAAATATCTGCTGCTTCGAGAAAACAGAAGTCGAATGGGAGAGGCAGCGAAGAAGAGCTAGCCGAAGAGTTTGATGAGGTCGATAGGCTTATTCTAAGAGCTGCTTCGCTTCTTAAGAAGAAAAGGAACTGAGGAATCGATCACTATGTCGATGACTATAATCTAAGCTCCTGAGGAAGATGGCTACGAAAATCATCTCTTATGGATCTGTCTTCAAAAGATCAACCAAGGATAGTTTTTGGAGTATGATGGCCTAATTTTTTAGATTTATTGGATCTCTTTTTTACTAATGTTCCATGATCAGAAGCTTCTGATATAATTACATTCATACGTTATGACATCAACGATTCCAGATTCGTCCTATTGTCTATGTCGGCCCATAACCTAATCATACAGCATAATCTGTTAAAATGTTGTGAACACAATCTAAACGGCAAAGCATAACTTGTAATATTTGTATCTTGCAAAGAGTTGCCAATATCATAGAATACAGATGGTTATGAAATCTGTTGCAAATAAGGACTACAAATCATTATACGATACAATCGGCTCATCTTTCAAAAGGAGGGAACAAAACAGCTCATCAAAGATTGGATCACCAGCCATATTTTCCTTGAGTTTGAGATTTCGTAAGGAAACCTTTAGCTCGTCGCTCGGCAAGTTCAGTCTCCTTCTGTTTCATGTCGAAATACAATGACCCTATTTGGTGCTTCCTTTTATGCAACTTTGTAGGCTTGCCCTTGCTTGAAGCAGGCTGCAAGTATAGATGAAATTATGCTATTGAGCACATAACATATTACCAGGAAATAAGTTAAAATAAGAAAGGAAATAATGATGATCATCAACAGAAACTTGTGATTTTTTTATGGTATGCCAAGCATCAAGCATACCGAGAAACAACCAACTGAGTAATGTTGACTGGAAAGAAACTAGTATTCTCTCTTACCAACCAATGAATCTAAGTAACTACTCTTATTACAAACAATTTGGGGAGGTGTCACATATTAAGCCTATATTGAAGCTTACTGGTTAGTTAAACGAAGCATTCTCAATCTCAAAGTATAAAACAGCTCAAAAGCATGACGAACTGTTGATTAAGACAAGAAAACTAACCTGATGAGAAGGACCAAAAGCAATTCCAGTCAACTTGACCTGGTCCTCTCTTGGGCGATTCTTGATTAACTCGTCCTGCTTCACCTCAATTATTTGCGAAGGATCATCCCTCCTACCTCTCTTTCCAAGCACAGCCACCACACTCTCAGCAGCAACTACCGATGACTCGGGAATCGTAGGCGCATAAGTCCAATTGTCATTATTGGCATAACCATCACCATAATTACTATAAACCACGTTTTCCCCATTCCCATACGAATAATCTACACTCTCTGTGTACCCTGCGCCATAATCAACGCTGGCATCAATCCCAACTCTATCAGAAGCGTGACTCTCACTATGACCATACCCTTCTCCACCAAAGCCACTTGAATAATCGTAATTTTGGCTATACTGATCGCTGAACTCAGCCACCTCCGAGCTGATAACTGAGCCACTTGTAACAGCACCACTATGACCAGCAATCACCTCATTAGACTGATCCTTAGTGTGTCCAGACTCTGATGACACAACTTTCGTATCATTACTAACATCAGTTTCGAGCATCGATCTCCGGCCCGAACCCAAAGCACCCAAAGTTGCGGAGTGCCTAGGAGCAGGCAACATAAAAGATAACGAATTTGAGGCAGAAGTCGTTGATGTTGATTCTTTCGATCTTTTCTTCTTCTTTTCTAACTCATCCTCGTCTTCCTCATCGTCTAGATCATATGCACTGCCCACTTTAGGGGCTATTACAGATGGAGGCCTGAACTGGACAACCTTTTTACCATTCGACGACGCTGACGATTTTGGGGGAGGAAGCGCAGAGAACAACGAAGTTGAGGATTTGTGCTTGGGGTTTACCGCCACCTCATCGTCTTGAGACTCGGAGTTGGGATTGTAGGATTGGAAGCTCGGAGCGGGAATTGAATTGAAGAGGGACGATGATCTTGGTGGAGGGAGAGAACCGAAGAGCCCGGCGCGCTTTGAACTGATAGAAGCATCGTCGTTCTGCGGCCTTCGTTGTTCGGATTCTAACGGCGGTGGAGGCGAATCGTTTTCATCGTCGGAGGATGCATAACTGGCTAACAGAGAATCCATGGTGCGAGGAGAACGTCGAAAGAAGATGGTAACCTAATACATCAATAACAATCAGCAATTAGGGCTGTGTGTGTAGAATTGAAAGGAAATTTAGAGAAAGATGAAGATTTAGGGATTGAACTGAAACTTATATAAAAGAAGCGAAGTTTATTGTATTTTGACCTGTAATGGCACTACTCCCTCCGATTTTTTTAGTTGTGCTTTAAGGTTTTTACAGCAATATTAAATATTAAGAAAGGAAATAAAAAGTCTAATATACCTCTAATTAATTGATTAAGTATATTTAATATATTACATTTAATAGTTGTTTGATCATTAGTACTCACATCTCACGTTTCTAACAATTAATGATCATTTTTATAACACCCAAATAATTTTTCAGCCCACTTAAATATACCTTAAGCCCAAAATAAAAAACCCATTCTACTTTTATATCATAATACTTATCCTTAGAGAAAACTAGAAGCTAATTAACGTGAGAAGAGAGCAAAAAAAAAAAAAATAGAGCAGAGGAGGAATTCCAGACCTAATTCAGCTTAACCCTTATTCAGGTAAGATTGGTGCTTAAATTTGCACAAAAACTCGTTTTTAATGGCTGCCATCTGTTCAAGAATTTCTGTTGTGCGTAGCTGTAGTTATCTGCGACTTTGATGTAGTTATTGTGCTCCGATTGTTTCGAATCTGGTTCCTACTGAAAGCTAAGATCTTTATCTCTTCTCAGCCACAGAAATCAGCCCAATCCGATGTCTGTACAATTTGTTATGAATTTTTGAACATTCAGCTATTACCAGAAAATTTCTGTCGCGCAGTCTCTGTATTTTTTGATTCTGAAAGGGTTCTACTGATCGTATTGTCTTCAAATCAATTTCTGTGGAAAGCTAACTTCTTGGGCTTTCCGTAGCCGCTGGAATTACATCAATCCGATATTTCTACAATTAGTTATGAATTTTCAAACTTTCAGCTGTAAATTCGGAATTTTCCCTACACTTTGAACTATTTTCGAGTTCATTGTTTGCTCCCGCTGCAACGAACCCTCTAATAACTCGATACATACTTTATGATGTGATTTATATATTTTTGGGCAGACCAAAAGAATAGTGGTCGTGTTTAGGTTGACAAGCATCATGTTTAAGCCATTATCTTTCTTTTAGGCGAACGAAAGGCGACGAGAGATACGCGGGCAGCCGGTGACGCTTCGGAGGATTAGTATTCACCGGTGAGTTGATAATACGGGGACATCTTCCCTTCGTGGGAAGTGTGGACTCACGGTATCTCGTCTTTATTATGCCGTATGATATTTGATAGGAAGCCTTGTCGGCTATAGGACCCTATGAGATACTTACTTGCATGATGTGTCTTTCGTTGACAAACGTGGTTGCTTTGGGGATTGTTGCGATTACTCATGAGTTTCTATATGACATTACGTGTCTCATTGGTATCATTGAATCATTTGTGGCTTACGAGCTGTGATATGGGTTATTCACTTGATGTTGCATACTCGGTACCGAGGCATTAGTAGCCCGAACCCGCCACGATTCGGGTGAGTGAGAGTGGCACGTTGGATATTAGTAGCCCGAACCCGCCACGATTCGGGTGAGTGAGAGTGGCATTAGTAGCCTGTGGTTTGGCAAACCCGGGTGAGTGTGGCCCGACGATTGCACCTATCCATTTGCCATTATTATTGGAAGGTGATCATCGGGATTTGATTCGGCCAACGTCACCGGTGTGTGGGGCATGCATGCTATATATATATGTATATTGTTTATAAAATATTCATGGCATTTGTTTGGAGTACGGTGACGGATTCGTCTGACTCTCGACGAGGAGTCAGTTCGAGATAGGTTATGGCTACCCACTCGTCGTTTATGTGATAACGACGTGGATTGTCGTTACGTGCTTATTTTTGGGTGATGAATTGATTGTTGAATAGGTTTATTTCGATAGAAATGATTATTTTCCTTGATGGTTGATTATTGTGTTGGTGTTAATCGTTGAGGATACGCCTTCCGTGAGGGTAAGGTGTGTCTGTATTATCTTCTCACTGAGCTAGTGGTTTGCTCACCCCGTATAAACCTTTTCCTCTTTTAGGTTATCATTTTGACAGGAGGTTTGCCATCGTTTGATCATCTTTTCCGCCCACTCCTTATCCTACTCGGTACCTTCTTTTGGCTTGTTGAAGGATCCATTGGCGGTTATATTTTTGGAAGGAGGTTTTGGTTTGTATATTTTATTTCCTTCGCTGATCGATCTTCGATGTTGTATAGACGTTGTAAACCTCCTATGATATGCAAATATATCTTTTGTTGAGCTTCAAATCTATATCCTCGTTATTATTTTGAGTTAATGTCGTCAGCCTTGCGTTTCTTGAGAAGAAGCGCGGCGGCTGTCATGCCTCTGGTTTGGGTCGGGGCGTGGCAGTTCTTGTGGTATCAGAGCCCTTGTTGTATTCTTGTGCTTTCCTTGCATGTTGAGCCTTGTCGCTTGCTTCTTTCTTTCAGTTTTCTTAGGCCAATGGATCCATTTCTTATTTTTCGTGCCTTCGATATTTTATGGTTCTTCTAACCTCGATTTTTTTTATTGGTAGTCATTATGGTACCTCCAGCTAAGCGAGGACGAGGTCGGGGGCGCGCTTCTCGTGACCCTCCGAGCCCTCTTTCTTCTCCTATTCCTCGTAGACCTCGTGGACATATTCCTCAGATTCCTATTGCGTCTAGTGAGCAACCACAACCTCACGTACGAGTGGACCAAATGATAACACCGGAACAATACCAAGCATACTATGAATATGTTCGTATGCATGGAGTTCCTCCATCTACGACGGGACCTTCGGGTTCTTCTCAACCTCAAGGTCTTGGTACGTCATCTGTTCCTCGACCCGAAGTTCATGGTGTCCCTTTTCACGGCGAGCCGATCCTACCTTCTCATAGTGTACCAATTCCCGCTCCAAATACGACATCTGGGGGTTCTCATCCACGAGGCATACATTATATCCCTGATTTGGTGAAGACCGTTACTGATATGGGAACTCCGATTTTCGAGGGAGTGCGAGACGCCACGGAAGCCGGTGCTTGGCTTAAGGAAGTGATCGAGACGTTTGACACCTTGTCGATCGACGAGTCTTATCGCGTAGTGATTGCAACAAAACTTCTGGGCAAAGAGGCGCGTCGATGGTGGCAACATCTTAAGGAGACTTATGGCAATATTATTACTTGGCCCGTGTTCGTCGAGAAATTCAAAGAACGCTACTTCTCTCAATATAGTAGAGATCAAAAGAGGAAGGAGTTCTTTAGCATCTTCCAGGGTAGTATGACGGTCGTCGAATATGAGAGTCGATTCCTTGATTTGCGCGAATTCGCTCCTGAATCTTATACGATAAAGGACTTGTGCAAGAGGTTTGAAGATGGCCTCAATATCAACATTCGCGATCGCCTAAAGTCTGGAGACAAATATACAAGCTTGGATGAACTCGTGGAAGAAGCACTGAGAGTGGAAGGCTTAATTCAGACACGACATAAGTTAGCCGAACGCTCTCAGAAGAAGAGGGAAGGCGGAGCACTGTCGGGTAATGCATCGAAAGCGAGTCGAAGTTCAGGCTATTCGCATAATATTCATATACCGACGACGTCTGGTTCGTCTCGTGTTCGAGAGCAGCAAAAGGGAAACGAAAGTGTAGCGTCAGGATCCATTAGTTCGGGTAGAAGGTGTAGTAATTGCTTGAAGTACCACGACGGTCCCTGTAAGGCTCCACGAGTATGTTACCTATGTCGACAGCCAGGGCACATTAAATCGGCTTGTCCTATGCTCGTCGGAGCTAGTGGACATAGCTCTACCCATCCTCGGGGCACGATGACCCATCCTCCACCTACCTCTACCTCCGTAAATAATCGATCGGGGATGCGTGGCCCTTCTATACCCGCTAGGACTCAAACTCGAGTCTTTCATATGACTGAGGAAGAAGCTCGTTCTGACCCTAAAGTGGTAACAGGTAAAGTTGCTGACTAGTAATTAATACTATATAAAAAATAACAATAATAAATGAAATATTTAATTCTATTTTGCTGTATTGTCATTATCAATACCGTAAATTTTACATCACTCTCTGCTCGTGCCTTCGTATCCTTTAGTTGTTATTAACCTATCATTGATTCTTTAGGCCGAGTTTCTGTCGGAGATCGTCCGATCTATGTTATCATTGACCCAGGTTCAGATCGATCTTATATTCGGGACAATATCGCTACACGTCTATTTTATCGGTCTTCTTCCTTATCACCTGTCGTTGTTGTTCATACTTCTCTTGGAGAACGTATCATTCGAGACTCGATATTCGAAGGTTGTCCCATCTCGATCAAAAACGTTATTCTTGAAGCCGACTTAATACCGTTACCATTGACTGATCTTGATGCTATTCTGGGGATGGATTGGTTATCTCGTCATCACGCCATTCTAGATTGTCGAGCAAAGACTGTTACTTTTCGTCTACCTGGGTGTGATGAATTAGTTTTTCAAGGTGAAGATCAATCTGAACCACTTCCTATTATATCAATGCTTTCGGCTAGTAAATTGATGCATAAAGGGTGCGAAGCATTCTTGGCTTCGATCGTTGATACTTCTCACTCTGCTATCTCAATAGAGGATATTCCTGTTGTGAAGGATTTCTCTGATGTATTTCCCGAGGATCTCCCGGGACAACCTCCTAGCCGAGAAGTTGATTTTGTAATCGATACATTTCCCGGGACTGGTCCTATATCAATACCCCCATATCGAATGTCTCCGGCTGAACTCAAAGAACTCAAGAGTCAATTGGCAGAACTCCTAAATAAAGGATTTATCCGGTCTAGCACATCTCCTTGGGGTGCTCCCGTCCTTTTCGTTAAGAAAAAGGATGGATTGCTTCGCTTATGCATCGATTACCGACAATTGAATAAGGTGACGATCAAAAATAAATATCCTCTTCCTAGGATTGACGACTTGTTCGATCAATTGCAAGGAGCTACTGTCTTCTCTAAGATTGATTTGCGATCTGGCTATCATCAACTCAAAATTAGGGAAGCTGATATCCCTAAGTCTGCTTTTCGAACCAGATACGGCCATTTCGAGTTCTGCGTAATGCCTTTCGGACTTACAAATGCTCCTGCAGCCTTTATGGATCTTATGAATCGAATATTTCGACCTTATCTGGATAAGTTTGTTATCGTCTTTATCGATGACATACTTATATATTCTCAATCAGACGATGAACACACCCAGCATCTTAGCATTATACTGGAGACCCTTCGACAAAATCGACTTTACGCTAAACTCTCGAAGTGTGGATTCTGGCTTCGAGAGATAAGCTTTCTGGGCCATCGCATATCCAAAGGTGGAATCTTTGTTGATCCGACGAAGATTCAAGCCATCGTAGATTGGGATCGTCCAAAGAACGTGACGGAAATACGTAGTTTTCTGGGGTTAGCAGGATATTACCGCAAATTTGTCAAGAACTTCTCATTAATAGCCTCATCCTTAACGAGGCTAACTCGTAAGGGTGTAAAGTTCGAATGGAACGATAACTGTGAGAAGGCTTTTCAAGAATTGAAAAGACGATTGATCTCAGCCCCTATTCTTACTTTGCCGGATCCAGAAATCAAAGAATTCACCATCTACAGCGATGCTTCAAGACAAGGGTTGGGATGTGTTCTTATGCAGGAGGGCAAGGTAGTGGCCTATGCTTCGAGACAGTTAAAGAAGAACGAAGAAAATTATCCTACGCACGACTTGGAATTAGCCGCCATTGTATTTGCGCTAAAAATCTGGAGACATTATCTTTACGGTGCAACTTGCCGAATTTTTACGGATCACAAGAGCTTGAAGTACATCACCACTCAAAAGGAGCTCAATCTTCGACAACGGCGATGGATGGAGCTGATTAGCGACTATGATTTGATCATTGATTACCATCCCGGAAAAGCTAACGTTGTAGCTGATGCGCTGAGTCGAAAATCTTCAGCCTCATTGGCATCAATGCAGTCGGAATACCTTTCTCTCTTAGAGCAAATCAAAGATCTTCATATATCTTTGCACTGTGATGAGTCAAATGATACTTCGTTGCTTGCTAGATTTGAAGTTCGGCCTACTTTACTCGATCAAATTCGAGAGACTCAATCACAAGATACCTACTTACAAAATATTGCGAAGAACAACGATCATATGAATGACTACAAAGTTCGAGACGACGGGCTTCTTACATTCCGAAATCGTGTATGCGTACCGTTAGCCGATGACCTTCGAAGAGCAATTCTCGAAGAAGCACATTCTTCAGCCTACGCTATGCACCCTGGCAGCACGAAGATGTACCGAACTTTACGTGATTATTATTGGTGGCCAGGTATGAAACGCGACATTGCTGAATTCGTATCGAAATGTCTATCATGTCAACAAATTAAAGCCGAGCATCAGAAACCATCTGGAAGACTTCAGCCTCTTCCTATTCCTGAATGGAAATGGGAAAATATCACTATGGATTTCGTATCCGGTCTGCCTCGAACTCAGAAGGGGAATGACTCTGTGTGGGTTATTGTTGACCGCTTAACGAAATCAGCTCATTTTCTTCCTGTTCGTACCAAAGATAGTCTGGAGAAACTAGCAAAACTCTATGTTGATGAAGTCGTAAGATTACATGGCATCCCAGTGTCCATTATATCCGATCGAGACCCTCGTTTCACTTCGCACTTTTGGCCCAGTCTCCAAAAAGCCTTAGGCACAAAATTATTGTTCAGCACAGCATATCACCCTCAGACCGATGGGCAGTCAGAGCGCACAATCCAGACTTTGGAAGATATGTTACGTGCGGTTGTTTTAAATCTCAGCGGCAGCTGGGATAGATATGTAGCGTTGATGGAGTTCGCCTACAATAATAGCTTTCATTCAAGTATAGGAATGCCACCCTATGAAGCTCTCTATGGCCGAAAGTGTCGAACACCGCTATTTTGGAATGAAGTTGGTGAGAGGAAAATTGAACAAGAAGAATTCATCGAGGACGCGGCTGATAAAGTACAGCTCATCCGAGAGAGGCTTAAGGCGGCTCAGGATCGACAAAAGAGCTACGCAGATAATCGAAGGCGTGAGCTGGAATTCAATGTGGGTGACATGGTATTTTTAAAGATCTCTCCGTGGAAGGGCGTCTTACGTTTTCGTCACCGTAGAAAGCTTAGCCCCCGTTTTATCGGCCCTTTTTCCATTATCGAGCGGATAGGTAGGGTTGCTTACAGACTCGAGCTACCATCCGAATTATCGCAAATCCATAACGTCTTCCACGTATCTATGCTGCGCAAGTATGAGCCAGACCCTTCGCATTTACTCGAATCTCCTCCTCTCGACCTAAAGGAAAATCTCTCGTACGAAGTTCAACCGATTCAAATTTTGGATCGGCAAGAGAAGAAACTTCGTAGCAAGTCCGTTCCTATGGTGAAAGTTCTTTGGCGAAGTGACAAATTGGAAGAAGAAACATGGGAACCTGAGGCACATATGTATCGTCAATATCCACACCTTTTCGATCCATCAGGTACGTCAAGTTTCGGGGACGAAACTTTTTGAAGGGGGGATACTTTATAACACCCAAATAATTTTTCAGCCCACTTAAATATACCTTAAGCCCAAAATAAAAAACCCATTCTACTTTTATATCATAATACTTATCCTTAGAGAAAACTAGAAGCTAATTAACGTGAGAAGAGAGCAAAAAAAAAAAAAAATAGAGCAGAGGAGGAATTCCAGACCTAATTCAGCTTAACCCTTATTCAGGTAAGATTGGTGCTTAAATTTGCACAAGAACTCGTTTTTAATGGCTGCCATCTGTTCAAGAATTTCTGTTGTGCGTAGCTGTAGTTATCTGCGACTTTGATGTAGTTATTGTGCTCCGATTGTTTCGAATCTGGTTCCTACTGAAAGCTAAGATCTTTATCTCTTCTCAGCCACAGAAATCAGCCCAATCCGATGTCTGTACAATTTGTTATGAATTTTTGAACATTCAGCTATTACCAGAAAATTTCTGTCGCGCAGTCTCTGTATTTTTTGATTCTGAAAGGGTTCTACTGATCGTATTGTCTTCAAATTAATTTCTGTGGAAAGCTAACTTCTTGGAATTTCCGTAGCTGCTGGAATTACATCAATCCGATATTTCTACAATTAGTTATGAATTTTCAAACTTTCAGCTGTAAATTCGGAATTTTCCCTACACTTTGAACTATTTTCGAGTTCATTGTTTGCTCCCGCTGCAACGAACCCTCTAATAACTCGATACATACTTTATGATGTGATTTATATATTTTTGGGCAGACCAAAAGAATAGTGGTCGTGTTTAGGTTGACAAGCATCATGTTTAAGCCATTATCTTTCTTTTAGGCGAACGAAAGGCGACGAGAGATACGCGGGCAGCCGGTGACGCTTCGGAGGATTAGTATTCACCGGTGAGTTGATAATACGGGGACATCTTCCCTTCGTGGGAAGTGTGGACTCACGGTATCTCGTCTTTATTATGCCGTATGATATTTGATAGGAAGCCTTGTCGGCTATAGGACCCTATGAGATACTTACTTGCATGATGTGTCTTTCGTTGACAAACGTGGTTGCTTTGGGGATTGTTGCGATTACTCATGACTTTCTATATGACATTACGTGTCTCATTGGTATCATTGAATCATTTGTGGCTTACGAGCTGTGATATGGGTTATTCACTTGATGTTGCATACTCGGTACCGAGGCATTAGTAGCCCGAACCCGCCACGATTCGGGTGAGTGAGAGTGGCACGTGGGATATTAGTAGCCCGAACCCGCCACGATTCGGGTGAGTGAGAGTGGCATTAGTAGCCTGTGGTTTGGCAAACCCGGGTGAGTGTGGCCCGACGATTGCACCTATCCATTTGCCATTATTATTGGAAGGTGATCATCGGGATTTGATTCGGCCAACGTCACCGGTGTGTGGGGCATGCATGCTATATATATATGTATATTGTTTATAAAATATTCATGGCATTTGTTTGGAGTACGGTGACGGATTCGTCTGACTCTCGACGAGGAGTCAGTTCGAGATAGGTTATGGCTACCCACTCGTCGTTTATGTGATAACGACGTGGATTGTCGTTACGTGCTTATTTTTGGGTGATGAATTGATTGTTGAATAGGTTTATTTCGATAGAAATGATTATTTTCCTTGATGGTTGATTATTGTGTTGGTGTTAATCGTTGAGGATACGCCTTCCGTGAGGGTAAGGTGTGTCTGTATTATCTTCTCACTGAGCTAGTGGTTTGCTCACCCCGTATAAACCTTTTCCTCTTTTAGGTTATCATTTTGACAGGAGGTTTGCCATCGTTTGATCATCTTTTCCGCCCACTCCTTATCCTACTCGGTACCTTCTTTTGGCTTGTTGAAGGATCCATTGGCGGTTATATTTTTGGAAGGAGGTTTTGGTTTGTATATTTTATTTCCTTCGCTGATCGATCTTCGATGTTGTATAGACGTTGTAAACCTCCTATGATATGCAAATATATCTTTTGTTGAGCTTCAAATCTATATCCTCGTTATTATTTTGAGTTAATGTCGTCAGCCTTGCGTTTCTTGAGAAGAAGCGCGGCGGCTGTCATGCCTCTGGTTTGGGTCGGGGCGTGACAATTTTGGTCCCACAATGTCGATCGTTTCTCTTCGTATAGTGATTTCACATCTCACATCTCACGTTTCTAATAGGAACAGGTGAAGTCATTTCTCTTCGACATAATGTGGATCATCACAAGTATTTTCACCAAAAAAAGTTTGAACTAGGAGCCAAAATTTCTTATGGTGATTTCATCTCAAATTTAAAATGTACAAAGAGGAGGGTAAAGAGGGTAAAACAAGCCTATATATAGTATCACAGCAAACACTAATAAGAAAAAAAACCTAAAAGTGATTCACATAACCTTGATTTGAATATTCCAATCATAGATGATTATGAAGAATATATTTTCGACTTGAAAGTAACTCCGGAAAGAAGCAACAATGAGGACGACACAATATCCATGATAGTTAGATCATCATCACAAGATACAATTTTATTTGATCTGAATATGAATCCAGAAGAGGAGCTTCACTCTCCATTGTTAGAACTAAATGTCAATGAGTTAATGGAAGAAGATGATGATAATGGAGTTACAGATTCAGGTAACTTCGTAACCTCCTTTTTTGTCGCTGTAATTCTTACACAAATTATATGTTGATGTCACATGAGTCATATTAACACGAAGATTATATGTTAAATTACCTATAGAGTACGAGTCATTAGGTATTTGTGCTGGAATACGTATGATAGATGATCTTGTGTTTGTACGTAAAAACAAGTGCCAATAGAACATGACATAAATTGGCTTATGGCGGTTTATATACATGAACAAAATTCATATTAATGGCTTCTGGTGTATGATAATATTTTTTTTTCTAATCTTTTGCATGTATTGCAGTTTATCAGAACGAACAATGGGTAGGGACAAGAAAGAAATTGACTAAGGATCAAAGATGGGCAATATATAATGCTCTCTTGGAGAGAAGTGTTAATGTAAAATTAAAGAAAAATTCTACAAGAGAGGTATCCGATTTATTTTCAGTACATATTCGCACCGTACAAAGATATGGAAGCGAGGTAAGGTTTCTTCTAACAATGAATTTGTCGATGTGTCACACAAGAAAACAAAAAATGTTGTCGTAAAATGAGTTCGAATTGATCTTGGTCGAGTTTATGATGTTCCATTACACCGGCGAACAACATTGAGGTCACTTTCCAAAGCTTGGGTGTTAGCTATACGGTATTATTCAAGCATGTGAAAGAAGGCCTACTTCGACGTCACACCAACGCCATTAAGCCTCGTCTTAATGAAGAACATATGAGAGCTCGATTACAGTTTTGTTTATCTATGTTAGATACTAATAGTCTGCCACATGAACCAAAATTTCAAGATATGTACAATATTGTGCAATTGATGAAAATGGTTCTACATGACCAAGAAGACGGAGAACTATTATTTGCTTCCAATCGAAGAGGAACGGCTGCATACCTGCCAAAGTAAGAACTATATTGGAAAAGTGTTTTTAGCTGCAATGGCACGCCCAAGATTTGACGAAGAAGGAAATGAAGCTTTTTCGGGAAAAATTGGAGTTTTTTCCTTTGTTAGTACCCAACCAGCACAACGACAAAGTAGAAATAGAGAAGCTGGGACATTAGAGGTAAAACCTAGTACCTCCGTTACGAGAGAAACTATAAAAAAATGCTTGATTGAAGAAGTGGTACCGAAAACTCAAAAAAGGTGTCCTCAGGAGGATTTTAGGAAGACTATATTTATTCAACAAGATAACGCAAGAACGCATGTCGATCCAAGTGACAAAGAATTTCAAGAAGTTGCTTCAACAAATGGTTTTGACATTCGAATCATATGTCAACCTGCTAATTCACCGGATTTAAATGTTCTTGATCTTGGATTTTCCGTGCAATTCAGGCTCTACAACAAAAAGGGTAAAACTGGAAATATGATAAATATTTGTATTGAAATCTGTAAAACGACATCTAATTAAAAACAAAATTAGAGAGCTACAACGACATCTGAAAAAATCGGAGGGAGTATTTGTTTAGGGGCTACTTAATATTTGCAAATGACACTTAGCCTAATTACACTTTGGCCACAAATTTCCCTAAAACATAAATATAGGCATCTATATTGATACGTACGCTGATAGCTCAACTTATATAGCACACCAAGTAATCGCTTAGCTGCGAGGCATTTCCATGGCATCTCAGCGTAGGACCAACAAAACCGAAGTAGTGCGATCAAAACCTGAATCGGAAGAAGATGAAGGAGAGAGTGAGGTACAAGGTTTTCCTTTGTCCCGGGCAGATATAATATCTAGAAATAATGGGCTATAGTTTCCCTTGTTCTTTTGTTTTTATATCCCTCTATTTATAGTGATGATGCCTTTGTTTTATCAGCTTTGCTGAGCTTGGTGCTTTCAGTTAAGCTCACTAATATAAAGACTGGATTTTTAACTTTATTTTTGGTCTAGTTAAGCCAAGAATTTGCGGTTTTCATTTGAATTGAAAACGTTGATGGGTTACTTCAAAGCTGTACTTTTAAGTGGGAATAGAACTTGAAATAACTAGTTGCTTGATCGGTGATAATCATGCAATGGTTCTTAATTCTTATTACTTGTTCTGGTGAAGAAAAATTGTTACACTAACAGATGACTTATTGGTCGTGGCAAATCACTGACAATGAGGCCAGCATTTTTGGGATATAGGAGTAAGATATTGATGTGCCAGGAGTTCTGTTGAATTGAACATGGATTTAAAGGGCTTAGTATTGGTTGAATTTTCAGGTTGTAAGATTTTGTTCGACTTTTCAGGGTTCATTTATCACAAAGGACGGCGAAGCTTCAGATGTTTCATCTGATCCAGAAATGACGACTATTTCGCATCACCACTTTGGCTGCTCTAAAAATGGTTTTTCCCTCAGTATCGTTGAGGTGTGTTGAATTATGATTTGGGTCCTTTCACCAACTTTTAAAAGGATCCAAATTTAAAATGGGAAATGTATTCCAAAAGGGGGTCCATGATGGCCTTTTCTGTATCCATATACTCATTTAGCATCTGATCTCAGAACTTGAAGGAAGAATATGGACTCTTTGTATGGCCATGTAGCATAATTTTAGCAGAGTACATCTGGCAAAATAGATCGCAGTTTTCAGGGGCTAATGTCGTTGAGGTAACTCGTGTATAAAGCAATAACTATACTTTGATTTGTTATTCTTACATATCTGCACTAACTGTTAGCATTCTGCTATTATTTTCACAGCTAGGTGCTGGAACTTCGTTGCCTGGTTTAGTTGCGTCTAAAGTAGGTGCAGATGTGACACTCACCGATGATTCCAACAGACCAGAGGTTTGACATTGTTAGCCTGCTATAATTTTGCTTCTTTTAAACAACCTTGTCCTCAGTTTTTAAAATCATTTAGATCGGGTTCTATGTTCTTCTATTTTGAGGGTTCGAAAATTCTTCTGTTTGTTTGCTTTTGGTTTTCTCACGTTCAATGGAGATACGCAAATCACAAATGCCCACATAATTTATTTACCATTTACCCCCTTTTCTGACTTCCAGGTGCTAGCCAACATGAGAGTGGTGTGCGACTTAAATGATCTCAACTGTAAGGTTAGACTTCACTCACCATCTCTTTAGTTGCGTGACCCATACACAACGTTGATGTAATTAGTAAGACGAATATCACTCTGTGAAGCTGTTAAATACACTGCCACCATTTCATCGTAGGTAGTGGGGCTTACATGGGGAGTGTGGGACGAACCTGTTTTCAGTTTGCACCCAAATATCATTCTTGGAGCTGATGTGCTCTATGAGACAAGTGGTAAGATTGCCCAAATCTTTCTTCCCTATATGTGTCTGAGTGCTCATGAGCCATGATGATTGATATTCAGCATTCGACGATCTTTTTGCAATCGTGACGTTCTTGCTTCAGAACTCCAAAGACTCTGTTTTTATCACAAGTTATCATAACAGAAGGTATGTAATACCATACTTCACAGCCAATAACTTAAATATGACAGAAAATTCGCCAGTTTTCACCTTTTCCCCAGTGGGCATCACTTGATTGAATTCTTGATGGAGAAATGGGGTTTGAAATGCACGAAACTCATCGATGGGTTTTCGTTTCTTCCATCGTACAAAGCAGCAGGTCTGAGTGGAAATATTCAGCTTGCAGAGATTGCTCTCAGTGGTATGTAAATGTAGCCCCTTTGAATAGGGAACTGAAGACTTCCTACCTTATATTATATCTTAGTTGAAATGTTCACCAGAAAAGAATGTTTGTTCCATTCTACAGTGATTTTTTTTTTGCCACTTTATTTTTCTTACAAAAATCGAAGTTCCAAAAATATCCGATCAGCATGAACGAAGATAACAAGGAATGAAGCGATGACCAAATTACGTGTAAAAGACTCGTGGAATTCAAGAAAACAAAGTCGTCGCCTTTATTTGACTCAGAAACACTTGGTGCCAAAAAAGTCACTGCCAGAATAGTAGAAAACGAAAATGCCCATTATTACTCAAGTCTTCGGTCTTCATTTCCCACATTCCACTCTACTCTCTAGCGTTCGTTGAACATCAAAGATCAAAGCTTTGCACAGCCAAGGTACAGGTATTATCTTCTTGAATAGACGCAACCTCTCGTGTGTGTTGGTCTGTGAGGTTCGTCTAGTGCTTCTCCCCATGTTTACGGCTGACGATCTTGGTATTTCAGTGATTTTTAGACAAAGGCTTTATCTTTTTCTTTGTTTGGGCTTTCTTCGACGTTTCTTTGAACTTAGGAGCTTGTGTGATTTGATATGGGTTTCTGTATTTTAGGGTAATATTGGCTGTTATTGTTTGTCATGAACTGAATCGCAGCTCAAGGTTCCTTCTTTGATCGTCATGTCGCGAAGTCTGTAAAACTTTGACCGTTTGGTTCTATCTCTTTGTTTGCCTTGGAAATTGAGTTTCCGATCGTTACCTTTTGTTGATCTTTATGTTTTAGTTTCTTTAGTCCTATTTCTGGTTTTACAGTCCGAGAAATTGCTTCTTCTGAACCTTAAACAGGGATTTATCCAATTTGTGGTGAGTGGAAATACTTGTAGAGTATGCTAATTGAATTCACTTTCCAAAGTTGAAAGGTTATCTCTTAAATTCAGTCAATCTTAACCCGTCGTTTGTTATTTCCTCATCAGATTTCAAGCTGATCTTGACCATCTTTCGATCTAATTACCCTTTCCCTTCCTTTCACCTTTGCTTCAGGAAAATTATGATGCTCGTTGATCGCCACCAAGCTTGAGTTAAACGCACATTATCAAAAATCGATCGTCGGCCATGTCATCAAATTACGAAGCTTCCACTGCTCTCATCACAGCGTTCATTTTCCTTCTCTTAGTCGCGTCCTTCCGCCACACCTCCCAAACCGACGTCGACTGCCTTAGATCTATAAAACAGTCTCTTCAGGACCCAAACGGCTACTTAAATTCCTGGAACTTCGAAAATGGCACAAAAGGATTCATCTGCAACTTCCAAGGCATACAGTGCTGGCACGAAGACGACAGTAAAGTCTTGAACATCAAACTCTCTTACATGGGACTCAAGGGAGAGTTCCCTCGGGGAATCGCCAACTGTACTTCGGTTACAGGCGTCGACCTTTCTCAGAACGATTTATACGGAAACATCCCAAGCGACATCTCAAAGCTGGTTGGTTACGTCACTAACCTCGACCTCTCTTACAACCAATTTTCTGGCCTGATCCCAGACGATATCGCAAACTGTTCTTACCTGAACGTACTTAAGCTCAATGATAATCAGCTGTCTGGTCAAATCCCGCTGAGGATCGGTCTGCTAAACCGACTAAAGACATTCACCGTTGCTAATAACCGACTGAGTGGGCCCGTCCCAGTCTTTATAAACTCGACTTCGGACATTGGAAAAGATAGCTATTCGGGCAATTCAGGGCTGTGTGGCGGCCCTTTGCCTCCTTGTAAGGGACGTAAGAGTTCTAGCGTTACTGTAATTGGAGTGGTTTGTGGCGTTGCTGTTGCAGCTCTGATTTTGGGGCTGGGAACGTTCTATCTGCGTAGGGTTTCGAGGAAGAAGAAGATCGAAGGAGACCCATTGGGTAATAAGTGGGCCAAGAACATCAAGGGCACCAAACATATTCAGGCAAGAATCTTCATTCTTTTCACCTTCTATAACTAGAATTTGTGTACGACCACTGAATTCTCAATTGGTGTCTCGTTTGCCGCAGCTATCGATGTTCGAAAAATCAGTTTCGAAGATGAGCCTAAGCGATCTCATGAAGGCCACCAACAGCTTCAGCAAGGACAACATAATAGGGACGGGAAGAACGGGGACGGTCTACAAGGCTGTCCTCGAAGACGGAACGCCCCTCATGGTGAAGAGATTGCAAGATACCCAACACTCGGAGAAAGACTTCACCTCAGAGATGACGATATTAGGAAGCATGAAGTACCGAAACCTCGTCCCTTTACTTGGCTACTGCACGGCCAAGAAAGAGCGATTCTTGGTCTACAAATACATGCCAAAGGGAACCCTATACGACAAGCTACACGGCCTCAGAGAAGGCGAGCCAGCCCTCGACTGGCCAACTCGCCTCAAGATAGGCATTAGGGCTGCAAAGGGCTTCGCATGGCTCCACCACAGCTGCAACCCGAGGATCCTACACAGAAACATAAGCTCGAAATGCATATTTCTCGACTCAGATTACGAGCCCAAGATTTCTGATTTCGGGCTCGCGAGGCTGATGAATCCCATCGACACGCACCTGAGCACTTTCGTGAACGGGGAGTTCGGCGATTTGGGATATGTGGCGCCCGAATACGCAAGAACCCTAATGGCCACGCCGAAAGGGGATGTTTTTAGCTTTGGCGTGGTGCTTTTGGAGCTCGTGACAGGCGAGGGACCCACGCAGATTTCGAAGGCGCCCGAGGGCTTTAAGGGGAATCTGGTCGATTGGGTTTCTGACCTTTCTAGCCGTTCGAAGCTTGAAGAGGCGATCGATGGATCTTTGGTCGGAAAAGGGTTCGATACCGAGGTTTTTCAGTTCCTTAAGGTGGCGTGTAGCTGCGTTTTGGCGCCGAGTGGGAAGGAGAGGCCGACCATGTTTGAGGTTTATCAGCTTTTGAGGGCTGTTGGGCAGAGGTATGATTTTACAACGCAAGATGATGTTTTGGTGATGTCTGAAGGTGGTGATGATCAGTTGTCTGAGCTTATTGTTGCGAGGGATGATTGATCAGAGGAAAGTAGAGAGTATGAAGTGTTTGGGATGGTGGGAAATAATTAAGCTTTGTATTGAATGAATGTTTTCTTGAAAAATTTAAGTAGATTCTGTTCTAAGTGTTTTATTGTAACATAAAAAGATATGGTATTGTAATTAAGAAGCCACCGTCCCATTCATTACAATATTGCCTTTTCATGTCCATTACCATAAAAATCACATTTTTCTTCCTCGGCTGCTACGTTGCTATAAAGACGATTCCAAAGATTGCACCTTTACACCATTGGGTGACGTGAATTCAAGAAACAATAATTCACAGATTTCTTGAGCATGGTTGATTTGTAAATTGTTTTAGGCAGACCTGATATGGGGATAGTTCTTTCGAGTTAGTATGAGTTTGTGATTATCAGCTTGAGTTCAGATTTATGAATTGGGGCACAAAGCTATTATCAATAGCTTGAGCTTTATGCTCCCAATGAGTGTGGCATATAATAAGTCAATTCTCTTACTAAATGTCCTGGCTCTTCTTTGTTGATTAGCATTGTTCGGATGATGACAGCACCACAAGGCCACTCTATATAGTCACTGCTTCCGTCGACAAAATGGTGCTGAAGAAGCCCATCAGCGTTGACGTCGATTTAAAAGTATCGGGCGCTGTTACATGGGTCGGGCGCTCCTCTATCGAGATTCAACTCGATGTTACCCAACCCGCCTCTGGTAAATCTATGGTCAACACATAGTACTAGTGTTTAGTGTTTACTACGTTACGTTACTTCATATTTCAGTAGCAATAAGAGTAAGTTGCCGCATTTGCAAACATACTAAGCTTGGTCTTGTTGATATCAAGAATCTCATTTACTTGTATGAGCTAGTTTTCTTTTTTATGTGGGGTTAGAAACATTGTTGGTAATATTCGTTCTTTATTCCTCACTTGAGTTAAAAATCGATCTTTTACAGAGACGAATGATGATGCAATAGCTCTCACGGCCAACTTCATCTTTGTGGCCCGCGATTACAAGACGGGCAAAGCAGCTCCCGTAAACCGACTAATCCCAGAAACAGAAAGAGAAAGGTCGCTCTACGAAGCAGCAGAAGCAAGGAGCAAACTGAGGAAAAGAAAGCTGGGAGACGATTATACGAAAGAATTCGAAAACGATCTGAGGAAGAAACAGTACGAAGCGCTGCTCGCTGAGGGCAGAATCTTCTGCGACATGCCCGCCTTGGCAGACCGAGACAGCATTCTCCTCAAAGACACGTGCCTAGACAACTCCCTTATTTGCCAGCCACAGCAGAGAAACATCCATGGACGTATCTTTGGAGGATTCTTAATGCATAGGGCTTTCGAGTTAGCTTTCGCAACTGCTTATACTTTCGCTGGAGCCATGCCTTGCTTCCTCGAAGTCGACCATGTCGACTTCTTAAAGCCCGTGAGTAAGCCTGTACTTTTTTTTCCTCGAATTTATGCAATAATTAAAGGCTGAACGGGGCGGGATTTGCAGGTGGACGTCGGGGATTTCTTGCGTTTCAATGCTTGTGTATTGTACACAGAACCTGAAAATGATGATACGCCGCTAATACATGTAGAAGTAGTTGCGCACGTGACGAGGCCCGAGTTAAGGTCTAGTGAGGTGTCGAACAGATTTTACTTTTCTTTCACCGTTCGTTCTGAGGCTAAGCAGAAGGCTGGGAATAGGATAAGGAAAGTGGTTCCTGGAACTGAGGAAGAAGCACGGAGGATCATCGAGCGAATGGATGCTGATTCTTTGTAGATTGATCAATCGATCGACGTTACTCAGTTGTTTGTAGAACAATTATGTTCGACTGATCGTAATACATTTTAAGTAGCAAGCTTTTTGTCTATTGAAAACTGGGCAGGAGTTGAAATAATCATTGATCCTAGTGTTGTTTGTACAAGATTGTAATAATACACAAGCCAACCCATTGTTCTTACATGGTTGTAGACCTATCTTTCTGGACTGAACCCAAAGATGAATTACCACTTGACTACTTTCATCTGAAATTCTGAAGAGTTGTAAGATGAGGAAAAGGAAGGTGAAACTAAACAAACTCGGAACTACAGAACAAGTTGACGCCAACTAGAGATGACCATTACAGAGATGTTCTTTTTCGACAGTATATACCTCGACTGATTTTCTCGACAGATCACTAAATCCAAACCTAGCTCTGCATGAAAGAGGTAGAGAAGAAACTTCAAGGAGCATCGTGTTTGCCTTGTAAGCACAACTTAATAAGAGAGCCTTGACCCTTTTAGTGACTACTAATTTGTGTGTATAAGATGAACGATCATGGCACATAAGCGATTGTATACCTAAGGAAAGCAAGAAGATGAATCCGTCGAATTCTCAACATCAAATTATCTGGTGATGGATTCCAACGACCACTTATCACGTTTCAGCCTGCAACCTTTATAGCTCCCATCTCATCAATCTTGGCACTCTTATGCTGCATCATTCGAGCATGAGATGCACGATTTATTAAACTAGCTCGATCAGTCGAGCATAAAATCCGCTGGAAAAAAGGCACCATAAATCAACTAATACCTTGCTTTTCTTCTGCTTATGGAGGTCGCTGGGGGGGTCATCGTCGCCACCATGCTTTCTCTTCTGAAATCATGAAACATACAGCTCAGTAAACAAACCCAATATATTGATAATATTGTAGACAGTCTGCCTCCATATCTTGGATGCACTTTAAACTTCATTCTACAAAGAACTTTCTCGAGGCATTTTGCTCGTTAAGAAGTGGCAGGCACGAGGCATAGTTCTCAAACCTTATCATAATTTATCTTCGAATGGTCATTTCCAGCATCGTGATGGCCGCCTTTATCTGTTTTCTTCTCCTTTTCTTTGACCTCGCCGCGATCTTTGTGTCTATGTTTGTGCTTTTTGTGCTCCTTACCTTTGTCCTTGTGCTTGCTTTCTTTCTGCTCTTTGTCTTTAGACTCATCTCTTGGTTTTGAAGCAATGGTAGGAGTACCCTTCTCAGACTACAGAACATCAAGAACCAAGTATTCGCTAAGATAACATCTCATCTTTAGAAGGTTAAGCAACATATACGCTACTCAATAAAATGCACATATGGCCGAGTAGAAACTTACAGGGGGTAGATCAATAGGAGACATATCCCTCAGACGAAAGGCCTCGCTAAGAATATCTAATTCAAACGGTTGTATACGTAGACTAGCTTCTCGGGATAAAGGTCGATCAATGATTAGCTGAGTTAGCAGCATACCGTCCCCTTTTCTGATTTCTGTGTCCCCTGCCACATTACGAAGGTAGTGTGTGTCTGAAATTGACAGGGGAAGTGACCTCTTGCAGAAGTGATCATAGTGGGCAGACAACTTAAAGTGAGCTAAAAGATCAACTGCACCAGAAAGTTCTCTTGGGCCTATTTCAAGAATAAAACCATAGTGTCAGACGATGACTTGGTAACCTAAAGTTGTAACACAAACTCTTTTTTGCCAAGGAACGAATAAGTTGAACATGAACCAATTACTAAACAGAAGGTATCGACTTCAGGACAGCAAAAAAGGGTAGATGACGAACAACCGAGGAAGAATCATAAGGCAGAAATTTAAGTAAACTTGCAAGATGGGAAGATTCACTTATGAGTCCTACCTCTTCCAAATTTCCTGAAATCTGAATCCATCAATCAGTGGCTAACGCTAGGACAACACATTCCAGCCAAGCATACGCTGGGATAAATAATTGGCGATTGGCCTGAGCAGTACCCTGTAATTCCTAATGCTGTAGAAGCCACGAAGAAAGTTCCTATGAAATTAGAAAACTATAAACTTGGTCTGATATAATACATGAATTGAGAGAGAGTGACTGAAAGAGAAGAAAAGTGAAGGAAAAAAAAAAGGACTATGAATCGGAATCACATAGGCACACCATGACGGTGGTCTGAAGAGATTAACTTGAAAAACTTATAATAATTAGCATCTTCGTCATACCGTTTAATCAGCACTCGCGAGAATTGAGATGCAACAACATGAGATATAAACAGACTGAAAGTCAAGGGAAAACACCAAAAAAAAGCTATAGATCTGCACTGTCTGTCCACAACCCTGAGAAAGGATCAACAGGAATCAGATAACAGAGAAGAGAACCACATATTTTTTGACTAACCACTTGAAGGTAGAGGCAATTTCACAATATAAATATTGGAAAAAGCTATATGATACCAATACCAAACACTCATTACAACTAAACTAACTTTATAAAACTGAAGAACAGAAAGCCTTCAAGAATATTAACGACCATGTGCGAAATTGTTTGGCACATAACCCATTTTTCCAATGTATCTAGAGAGGTTGGGAGGTATTTAAAGACATCGTTTGCAATATAATATCTCAAGACGACACCAGAAAATTACTTCGAGACCGAGAGACCATTATATAAGATTGATATCAACAATATTCTTCAGAGTCAAGGTCAGAAAAATCTCGAGACGGTAATTTCAACGACAAAGAAAAGTCAAACAGAACCAGGCAATATTCTACATCTAAACGTAAATAAGGAAAATGGGCCAATTAAACATATTTCCAGATTTACACTACATCGATTTACCGTATACATGAACCTACAAATGAAATACGCCTAAAAGCTTCGAAAGTCAAATAAGATAGGATATTCTCGTCAGTTAAGGCAGAAGCATACAAAATTCCATGAAATCCCTTTTACATCACATAATAGGGATGCTATGTAATCAATTATATCTAAATTCTAGTACCATAAAACAGGCTCTTAGTTGGATCTACTAATTATCATCTCAAGATGCCACCAAGTTCAATCTTCCACTTGAACCATACTTACTCCCCGCAAGCCCACATACTGGCCAACATCAATATCCCTTACAGTATAAGAATGCGTAATTACTCAAATAACATGAATTCTGTAAAGAAACGAGGAAGAGACAGCTACAGCACCGACAATAACTAAAATAATCCACGAAGCAGAAATCTAATTCTCACCCACAAAACTACAATTGAACATATAACTAAATGACAACCAATAAAGGTAAAGAACTAAAAATCTTTACCACAATCGAATTAGCAATCAACTGAACACTGTAGCGAAAAGGATCAAAACACCAGCTTCTTTTGATACCAGAAAACACGAACACGTCTCGGCCACTTCAACTCAACGAGGAAGGAAGTGAATTAAACCGACGAAGTTAACAGTCTTTACCTTTAACGAATGTGGTTGACTAATTTTTTGGGTAAATTGCTCTACGATGAAGCTGCGTGATGCTTAGTTCTTTCCCGTAATAAATTAACACGTGGCTGTATGCCGGTGGCTGCGTTATTTCCCGAAATCTTCTATTACAAATTGGTCCATATAGTATTCGGATAATGATATCAAGTTAGTCTTCTATGTTAGTAATATATCAATTTTACCCCAAATCAAAGTTTACCTGCGTATCTGATCTAACGACTAAACTGAAGCTAAACGATAAACTGTCGGGGGTACATTTCTCGTGATTTGTCTCGTAATTTGCTATATTGTTCCGCTATTATGCGGATGGGTTGGTAAAGCAAAGAATTTTAGTGAAGAAATCGGCCGATGATGAATATCTGATCTAACTTGACTAGTTGATGGTATAGATTCGTGTTTGATATGAGTTTTGCAGTTAACCTTTGAACTGTGTGAGTGGAGGAAAACTAACACTTTGTTTTTCCAAACCCAATCCAGGTCGAATTCTCCTACTGAGTTCACAATCTGTATGTCCAATTCTATTTTCGTTCTCTTAATAATGTTTGAGTTTGTGATGGTCCATTTTTTTTGTTATTTTTAGTAAGTCAACCGTAGAAATGCAATTGAAAGTTATACCCAAAGTAAACATGCTTTTTTCCGAACATTTTTATGGATCACCAAACCTCCATCTAACTCCTCATTGACGAACTTTGGCCAGACTATAGTGATGGATCTTGGCCTCAGTGTTGTAGTGCCAAAAGTTTTGATGCGAAAGAGGCAAGTATGAGCTTCCTTATACAATTGCGGAGACGCCATGCATGTTTTAGTTGTGTGTGCTATGCGTATATTAGTCCTATGAGTTGGCATTTTCTTTTTAGTGTGTTTCGAGTTTGGTCAGTAGCAGTATTCCAATTTGAGAAGAACATTCTAACATAGTTTTTATAACCACGGATTTCAACTTTACTTGATGGTCTGAAAAGATAATGGCCATCTTATCTGTATTTTATTTGATTTTCGAGATGCTATTACAACAAAATTAACAATTATCCTTCGTCGTCTTCTCTTTCTCCTGAAACTTCTGGATTAGTGGGGAAAGTATCTCTCTTTGAAATTAGCAATTTCTGTATTGGCTGATTGATAAATGTTACTTTGTTTGTTGTCGGGTCAACTATATCAATGAAAATGGGATTTCTCTTATTATAATAATGAGATAGCTCAAGAAATACACATTTTATTCACAATATACAAAAAGAACTCTCTGTAATAGCAAACATTTGAGAAGAGTAGGATTACATGAAAGAGTGTTTCATTTCCGGTTGTATATCTGTATGATTGACTGCAAATGCGTTACCTTTAGGACACTCTCGACGGTGGCTGCGGGTGGCAATGTACAAAATTTTGCCGAGCATCGTTTGGAAGTTTCTTAAAAATGTAACGCAAAACGCAGCGCAACCCAGACGCACTATTTCCTAATTTATCATAGGACAAAATAAACTAATTTATTCTATTTGATTGATTGTTGATGTGTTACTTTTACGGCACTCTTGGTGGCAGCATGCTCTCGGCGTGCTTTGGATGATTATTGTATGATTCCCAAATGTACTGGATGAAAATATCCAGGACTTTTCAGTCTCCATTGAGTGGAGGAATAAAGGCGCCACAACACCCGTTAAAAATCAATTTCATTGTCGTAAGATTTCACAATTTTCGAATTCTTTACCTTCCTTCATTAGAGTTTTGTTACAAAGAAGAAGACAAGAAGCTGTTGGGGCATTTACTGTTGCAGCGGCAGTCGAAGGATTAAATCTCATCACAACAAATTAGTTGGTTGAACTATCAACTCAACAACTAGCTGATCATGACGTCCAAAGCCACGTCTGCCTTAACCGACATACCACGACAGCGTTCGAATATGTAATGGCCCATGGTATAGCAACAGAAAAGGCGTATCCTTATGCAGGTATAACTGGAAAGTGTAAAAAGGTAAAAACATTACATAATATCTTAGATTATGGTAATAAAAGCTTACATTTGTCATCTCGTGGCAGGTCTCTCCGGGTGTGTATATAGACAGATATGATATGGTTCCAGTCAACGACGAGGAAGCATTGCCAAAGGTTTCGCTATTCAGTCCGTCGCAATTGCGACAGACTCTAAGGATCCCCGTTTTGTGTCTTACGGTAACGTAATGACATATCCAACCAATTTATAAACCTTCAATATTCAAATTTTGAAAAAAAAAAAGGATTTCATGACAAGGGGTCTGCCAAATACGAGGTGGTACATATCTTGATCACGCTATGTGTATCGTTAGATACCGTACTACATGGACAGGCACCAAGTCCTTGATCGTGAAAAACTCGTTGGGCACTAAATGGGGCGAGAATGGCTACATTCGAATGGAGCGTGGAGTCGGGCTCTGCGGAATATCATTGTATGCTTATTATCATATCCAATCGACCCTATCCAACAAGGTATGAGAAAGAATTTTGAACTGCCAAAAAAAACAAGAGTTACACCCAGCTTAAAGTAGGAATCTCCTATGGAACAATTATTGTGAACTACAAACGAAGAGCAAACCTGCAGCATACTTACCTTTGGGTCGATAAAATTTGCACCAAGTTCATAACTACCAATGGGAGTTTCGAATGTTTCAGATGACTGAGAAGGAATTTCCGTAGGTCCCATCATTTAAACTGAACCAGATTGATTAGCAACCACAGCTCAGTATATCCCTAATTGAAGATGATTTATAAGATGACAACAGAATCTAGTTAAGGCAAAAAAATGGCAACTCGACCTATGACTGAGTGAAATTTCTGGTTTGAGTCCTTTGGTAAAATCAAAGCGCATTCCCTCAAATTGTTCTGGCTTCAGGGACACTGGCAAGGATAACAAATAACATCATTTCTATCAGAAAATTTATTCATACAGTTACAAACTAAATCTTTTGCACATAAATAAGCAGTGATACGAAAGCCCGCTTTTAAAGTCAAGAAAGAACTGAAAAAGCTTGATTAGAAAAAGCACATACAAAAATCCAGCCTCTGATTAGATAGTCAACGCCATACAAAAACAAGATCGATATAGCACATCCCCACATGGTACTCTAACGATCAATGATGATAATGCAAGAATCAATTTGTATAATGTCCTAACGGATTAACATCAAATCACATCTTTTTTACATATTTAGACACACATACAAGTTTGAGCAGAACAATCTATTAGGACAAGGAGGCATAACAAAAGTTCCGAATCCAAGAAACTTAGACCTTTACTGAACTTACACCGTCGACTAGAAATCATCTCATCTTAACAGTGTGAAATAACATCACAGATTCATGATTCCAGCTTAGAAGTCTAATGACCCTCACCACACTCTCCCGAAAATCATTAGAGAATAACTATAATATATCACCCACTAGAGAAATCATTGCACAACGACCAAAATGTCTACCAAAAATATGACAATTAAATAAAGTGTATTACTGAGTTTGAAACAAAATTTGTTAAGTGCGTTTTGCATTGCGTTTTGCAGAACAGTTTGTTGCGTTTGCATGTCATTAAAATATTGTTTTCTTTTTCATACCTTGTTGGATAAGGTCGATTGGAAAGGGTAATAAGCATGCAATGGTATCCCGCAGAGCCCAACTTCCCGCTTCATTCGAATGTAGCCATTCTCTCCCCCATCCAGTGCCCCACGACTTTTTCACATATCCAGAACTTGGTGCCTCTCCACGTAGTACCGTATCCAACAATACATATAGCGAGACCAAGATATGTACCACCTCTTCTTTGGTAGACCACCTGCCGTGAAACTCTCTTTTTGGTTAATATGTAAGGTTAAAAAAATTGGTTGTATGTGTCATTACCTTAGCGTACGTCTCAAAACAGGGATTCTTAGCATCTATAGCAATTGCAACGGGCTGATTAGCTACAACTTTTAGCAACATCGTTGATTGGAACCATACCGTATCCGTCAATTTTCACAGCTGAGGCGATCTGTCAAGGTAATAAAGATAATCTTTTACTACCATAATCTATGATATTATATGTTTCGTTTTACCCTTTTACATTGTCAAGTTACACTTATATAAGGATACTCCTTTTCATTTCTATACCATTGACCCTTACATATTCGAACGCCGTGGTGATATATCCTCCAAGGCAGTCATGGATTCGCACGTCACAATCAACCAGTTGTTGCGCTGATAGTTCAACAAACTGATTTGTTGTGATAACTTTAATCCGTCAACTGCCACTGCAACAGTAAATGTCCAACAACTTCTTGTCATCAAAAAACTATTTTCTTTGGAACGAAACTCAAATGAAGGAAAGTAAAGAAGTCAAAAATTGTGAAATCTTACGACAATCAAATTAATTTTTAACGGGCGTTATGGCGCCTTTCTTCCTCCAATCAACGAAGGCTGAAAAATCCTGGATATTTTCATCTAATACATTTGGAAATCACACAATAATCAACCAAAGCACGCCGTCAAGAGCATGCTGCCGCCGAGAGTGCCGTAAAAGAAACACATCAACAATAAGTCAAACAGAATAAATTAGTTTGATCACATGATAAATTAGGAAATAGTGCGTCTGCAATGCGCTGCGTTTTTAAGTGCACATGATAACTATATACTTGGAACAAAGTTTGTTAATCGCATAGTATCATTTCATCACTGTTTTTACACAAGTGTGATTCAAAATGAGGTTAAAGCTATTATTTTCTTTCTCATACCTTGTTGGATAGGTTCGATTGGATATGATAATAAATATACAATGGAATCCCGCATAGCCCAACTCCACGCTCCATTCGGTCCATTTAGTGCCCCACGAGTTTTTCACGATCCAGAACTTGGTGCCTGTCCATGTAGTACCGTATCCAACGGTACACATAGCGTGATCAAGATATGTGCTATCTTATTCGGTAGACCCCTTGTCATGAAATCTTTTTTTTTTTTTTTCAGAATTTGAATACTTAAGGTTTATAAATTGGTTGGATATGTCATTACCTTACTGTACGACACAAAATGGGGATCCTTAGAGTCTATCGCAATTGCGACGGACTGATTAGCGACAACCTTTAGCAATGCTTCCTCGTCGTTGAATGGAACCATCTTTTATCCGTCTATATGCACAGCTGGAGAGACCAGCCACGAGTCACAAAGGTAAGCTTTTATTACCATAATCTAAGAAATTAGATAATGTTTTTACCTTTTTACACTTTCCAGTTACACATGCATAAGGATACGCCTTTTCTGTTGCTATACCATTGATCATTACATATTCGAACGCTATCGTGGTATATTCGTTAAGGTAGCCGTGGCTGTGGACGTCAAGATCAACCAGTTGTTGAGCGGATAGTTCAACCAACTATTGTTGTGATGAGATTTAATCGTTCGACTACCGCTACAACAGTAAATGCCCCAACAGCTTCCTGTCATGAAAAAACGTTTTATTAGTAACGAAACTCAAATGAACGAAGTTAAAGAACTCAAAAATTGTGAAATCTCTTACGACAATCAAATTGTTTTTTAACGCTTGTTATGGCGTCTTTCTTCCTCCAATCAACGGAGGCTGAAAAATCCTGGATATTTTAATCCAGTACATTACGCCGTCGAGAGAACGCTGCCGCCGAGAGTGCCGTAAAAGTAACTCATCAACTATAAGTCAAACAGAGTAAATTAGTTTATTTTGTCAGCAGAATGTGATGATGCCTAGTCTTGGGGAAGATTTTCGGTCGAAAATCAGCACCAAGCGTCATCCTGGCCCTCTCGTCCGCACCTATTTGTAAGTGCATCATATGCTTAGCATCAATGCCCTTTTTAATGTACTCGCCGAAATGGGACTGGTACTCCCCAAGCTCATCTTCCGGCAAAGTCTAAAGCACATTGATATATCATAGACAATAATATAAGAAACATTTTTCAGGGAATGCTTATTAACAATGATAAATCAAGTAATCAAAACCTACATTCATGTAGTCAGCAACATGTCCTCCATATATATATTGAGGTGAGTCTCAGCCTCAAGCTGCTTGCTTTCCTTGTTGAACCCTGCAAACCTTTTGTCTCTATGGGGGATATCTAATCCATCATCCAAAGCTCTGTATTGTTTTAGTTGCCACTTTTATTGCCTTAACTAGATTCTGTTTTGTCATCTTCTAAATCATCTTCAATTAGGGATATGCTGAGCTAATCAATCTGGCGTGGGTTAATTTCATCAGTTTAATGATGGCACCTATGGAAATTCATTCTCTGTAAAACTACTCTGAGACGATTAATATTACTTGGAATGGTGTTTCATTTCTGGTTTGATTGGTTGCTGATGTCTTACCGTTAGGACACTCTCGGCGACGGCGTGCTCTCGAGGCGTGCGATCCCCAAGTGCCGAGCGTCGTATGGAACCTTATCGATATCTGCGAAGGACATTCCCAACTCGGTTGATTGGAGGAAGGAAGGCGTCGTAAAACGCGTCAAAGACCAATACCAATTTGGAGATAGTGGCAAAATTTCTCAATTTTCGAGTTCTTGACCTTCGTTCATTTGAGTTTCGTTTTAAATAGAACGTTCTTTGATGACAGGAAGCTGTTGGGCATTTGCTGCCGCAGCGGCGGTTGAAGGAATAAATTTCATCATAACAAACCAGTTGGTTGAGCTATCAGCTCAACAACTGGTTGATTGTGACGTCAAAAGCCGCGGTTGCGCTGGCGGACGAGCCACCTGGGCGTTCGAATACATAATGGCCAATGGTCTCGCAACAGAGAAGGCGTATCCTTACGTGGATGTCGCTCGAAAGTGTAAAAAGGTAAAAGAAATTGCATAATATCTTAGATTATAATGGTAGTAAAACCTTACCATTGCCACGCCGTGGCAGGTCTCTCCGATTGTGCACATAGACGGATATAAGAGGTTACTCTTCAATGGGGAAGCATTAAGATGGGTAGGCGCCTTGGTTTAGCGCGCTCCGACCTCGCTTAAGCGATGGAGTGTGCTCAAGTATGCCATAACGCTTTGACTAGACAAAAGCGTTGTCTATCCGTGAAGCGAGTGAAAAGCGCTGAAGCGCTCCCTTTTATCGCTTTCGCTTAATCGCCGTAAAGGTCGCTTTTAGGATAGCATTGACTGTTGACCTGTTGACCGAGTTGACTAGGGTTTGGTTTATTTAATTGTTTCTCATTTCATTTTTTCCAACCCAATCCCTTCGTCAGTGTCTGTGTCGCAGTCACTCCTCTCCCAATCCTTCCAGACCCAACTCGCGCCGCCCCTCCCCAAGCGTCTTCGGTCGCCGAGCCTCCGCCGCTGCCCTGCTGCCGCTGGTGGTCTTTTTTTTTCTTTTTTGTTTCTCTTTTTCGAGTAAGAGTTCCGCTGGTGGTTCTGCTAGACAATTTGTTGTAGAAAAATCGAAAGATCTCTTTCACGCCGCGCTCCTGGTTCTTTCTTCGCATGGTTTTTCCGCATGCTTGGTTGTCTCTTCAACCGTCTCACCGCCTTCATGCCACGTGTACTTAAATCGCCCGATTTGATCTCACGTGGATTGATTTCGATCGATTATGCATTGTGCATGAAGTCGCCCGATTAGTGCTTGTTAAACCGTGACACTACCGGGACGTAGAATGGAGCTCACTGCCGTTCGTCACGGCCTCGTGCAGTAGCGTCACGGCTCTAGTCATCAAACTAAAGTCCTAAGATCATAGAGTGATCCATTTCGACAACTCTCACTAAGTTCTCTCTAGCCCCTCTCTGGTCACCGTCGTCGCCTCCCTGCTGCTGCCGTCCTTGCTGCCGCCGCTGGTAGGTTTTTTTTTGTTTTTTGTTTTTATTTTTTTTTCGAGCAATAGAAGATTTTAACATCAATTGGCATGGGTAAATTTTAATTTGGTGAATTATTGAATTTTATGGAATCAATTGGCATGGGCATGGTCAATTGATATGGGTACGGTTTAATTTGATTTCATTCTTCCAGACTCCATTAATGGATTCACAATCACAAAATGATTCACAAAATGATTCACAATCACTAAAGGGGGTGTCTATCGTTTCAAACAACACATTGTCGGTGGATTTGCAGCTGTGGTTATGTGTCGAAAATATCCGGAGCATGTCAGGACAGAAATCACAAATTACATGCTACGAATTCTTAGCTAGAGAGATTTTTGTTTCTTGATTTTTGTTGTAGTTATCAATTGGAGGCGTTGGAGATGGCTTTGAACCCAAATACTCTTGTATACTTTGAAACTGGGACTGGAAAAACTTTGATGCGATCATGTTGCTTCGTGGCTATGCTCATCTTTTAAGAAAGTTGTCTCCATACATTGCTGTATTTTTTGTCCCCACCGTTGTTTTGGTCATACAAGTACGTTCGTTTATATTTGGATTGGTTAACACCTGAATCCCAATTTCTATATATATAAAAAAATGAGGACGCGAAGGTCACCTGCAACTTCTCTGGCGGTGGAGTGCTGTAGGGTGGAGGCCTGCAAGGGGGTGGAGGGGGTACTTTCATTGAGGGTGTCTCCTGCTGAGGGATGTAATTAGGGCGGGTATGATCTACATAATTCAGAAGGATTAAAAAAACAAGGGATCAAAGGCCCCTGACTTTAGAAGGTTACCTGCAACTTCTCTGGTGGTGGAGGGCTGGTGTTCCTGGAGATCTCCCTATTTTTCTTACACATGATTTCTCTACCCATATAATTGGAATTATGTATGCAAATTGGTCGGGTCCGGGTCCGACCCTGTTTTTTGTGAGGTCATAGACGTATTCGGGTCCATCTGGTCTTCGGCTTGGGTCCGGGTCTGTTCCGATCCAACAGTGACTCCCTCGGGTCGGGTTTCGGGTCCTGTATCGAGTCCAGCAGGACCCGACCTAGACCCGACCCGTTGACATCCCTATAAAAACATCTAAACAGGTTAAAACAAATATAACCGTTGCCAATATCAGTATTTTAATTTAATTCACGCTTAATAATTTAACAATCTGAATAATTAAAATGTTATAAATACTAATTATAGTTCATTTTTTTATTAAACTTAAAGTTTTAATCAATTAAAAATTTATAAATAATCAAATATATTTTTTGAAAATTGTTATATAATGAAGAAAAAACAAATTATACAATTATAATTATTTCAAGTTTAAAATTTTTAAAAAAAGTTGGTCGGGTCCGGGTCCAACCCTGTTTTTTCGTGAGGTCATAGACGTATTCGGGTCCATCGGGGTCGGGTCTGGGTCTACCTCGGGTCGGGTCTCGGGTCCAAACAGTAACTGGCTCGGGTCGGGTGTCGGTCCAAGGGTCCTGCATCGGGTCGGGTCTCAAGTCCAGCAGAACCCGACCCAGACCCGACCAGTTGACATCCCTGTCAGAACATCTAAACATGTTAAAACGATTATAACCGTTTATATTCCCTAAGAGAATTCTCTTAAACGAATATAACCGGTTATATTTGTTATAATTATTTTTACATTATATTACAGTCAAATTTAGTCAATATCAGTATTTTATTTTAATTCACACTTAATAATTTAACAATTTGAATTTGAATAATATAAATGTTATAAATTCTAATAATAGTTCATTTTTTATTAGACTTAAAGTTTTAATCAATTAAAAATTTATAAATAATCAAATATATATTTTTAGAAATTGTTATATATTGTAGAAAAAACAAGTTATACAATTATAATTATTTAAAGTTATTTTTTTTAAAAAAAATTGGTCGGGTCCGGGTCCAACCCTGTTTTTTTGTGAGGTCATAGACGTATTCGGGTCCATCTGGTCTTCGGCTCGGGTCCGGGTCGGTTCCGGGTCCAAACAGTGACTGCCTCGGGTCGGGTCGGGTCTCGGGTCCTGCATAGGGTCCAGCAGGACCCGACCTAGACCCGACCCGTTGACATCCCTATAAAAACATCTAAACAGGTTAAAACGAATATAACCGTTGCCAATATCAGTATTTTATTTTAATTCACTCTTAATAATTTAACAATTTGAATAATTATAAGTTATAAATTCTAATTATAGTTCATTTTTTATTAAACTTAAAGTTTTAATCAATTAAAAATTTATAAATAATAAAATATATTTTTTAAAAATTGTTATATATTGAAGAAAAAACAAATTATACAATTATAATTATTTCAAGTTTAAAATTAAAAAAAAAAGTTGGTCGGGTCCGGGTCCAACCCTGTTTTTTTGTGAGGTCATAGACGTATTCGGGTCCATCGGGGTCGGGTCCGGGTCTACCTCGGGGCGGGTCTCGGGTCCAAACAGTAACTGGCTCGGGTCGGGTGTCGGTCCAAGGGTCCTGCATCGGGTCGGGTCTCAGGTCCAGCAGGACCCGACCCAGACCCGACCAGTTGACATCCCTGTCAGAACATCTAGTTAAAACGATTATAACCGTTTATATTCCCTAAGAGAATTCTCTTAAACGAATATAACCGGTTATATTTGTTATGATTATTTTTACATAGTATGTGTGTGTGTGTGTAAAGCATCCCTAAAATTGATCGAAGAACTGTAGATTTAACTTCAATTAACCGATAAATTAATTAACCTCGTTCTTGAGGCTTAGCTTCCCTGTGCCTTAACCGTGTTTTTAGATGTTTTCTCCAAACGATTCATTATATACATCAAGGGATAATCATCATGAGCGAGGTCCTCCTTGATCTTATTGATCTCTTCCTCTTCTAGAACAACCCTAACGATCATTCATAGTTTTGAAATACGAACGAAAAGCATCCATAAACAAAGTTGGGGGAAGGAAGAAAGAGTTGGGGAAGGTGAGAATCCATGGCGGCGGAGATATAGAATTGGGAATTGTTGCAGAAGAGGGAATGTATGTATAGATGAGTGAAGAAGAGGGGTGAAATGTAAATGTGAAATGTAAATGCAGTAGTAATGATGTGAAATTAAAGATATGTGGGAGTGGTGATTTCACCACTTCTTTCGTGAAACGTGCGCCATCTTATGTTTTGATTCTGTCAGTAATGGTTACTGGACGTAATTAGCGTAGTCATATAGGTCATGTAGGGCTGTACAATGTACCCCCATCATCTTCTTACTTGTGGTAGGAAACATTGTCATATTTTCTGTTGTTAGTATCACTGCATTTGTAGAATGGAAAAATCTTGTTCAGTGACTTTAGTCATATTATTTAATCATGTACTCAACTTGAGGCAGAAGAGTTCCTAACTTTCTGAAAGATTGTTGGTATTTAGTTTGATCAATAATGCTATGGTGTTATACATTTCATAATCTGGTGGGTATTCGGTGCTGATTAGAATATAACACACTTTAGAGATTGATATTGTTAATCCATCACTTTTGATTTTAGTAGGATTAGGTGCCAAACGCCAATGTTTGGCACCGTGCCAAACATTCGACCGTTAACTGTGTACTGTGGTCTGTTTATTGTGTACCGTAGTCTGTTTACTGTGTACTGTAGCATGTTCACTGTAGTCTGTTTACTGTGTACTGTATACTGTCTTTTATTATTATGATTATTTTTTGTTATTGTTGTTAAATGTGCATAAAGTTTGGTTGCTGTTTTAGTGCATAAAGTTTTGTTGCTGTTTTAGTGCATAAAGTTTGTTTACTGTCTACTGTCTACTGTCCACTGTTTACGGTGTAATGTCCACTGTCTACTATCTGTTTACTGTATACTGTATACTGTTAGCTGTTTGGTCATGTTTTAGAGTTTTAAGTTATTTGGTGCTTTCTGTTTACTGTATACTGTTTGCTAATACTGTTTACCAATAACTTTTACACAGTACACAGTACACAGTTAACAGCCATTAATACAAAAAAACAAGTAAACAGACAGTAATACAAAAAAAAGTAAACAGACAGTAAACAGTAACACAGACAGTAAACTGTAAAATAACACTTACAATATCATAATAATAAAGACAGTATACAGTATACAGTATAAAAATAATCATAATAATAAAGACAGTATACAGTAGAGAGTAAACAAAGTTTATGCACTAAAACAACAACCAAACTTTATGCATATTTAACAGCAATTATTTTTCTAAAGTAGTAATAATGATAATAATAACAACAATAATAATAATAATAATAATAACCTTTTGCTTTTTTTATTTTCTTCATAGCACCATCCTCATATTTCCTTTGCACTCTTCACGGTCATTTTATATTTAAACTTTTTTTTGTTGATTAACAATGCATTATAATTGACTTAATTTTTCAATACAAATACATTTAATGATAAAAGTGTAGAGCTAGAATCTAAGCTGTGCATGCCTTCATTTTCACTACAGGGGTCTTTTCTAGTTTTAATACTATGATTTTCGCAATTATTTAAGAACAAAATATAGTTAAATTGTATATTGTTAGATTTGTCTCATCGCGTAGTTTTAGGGGGTGTCAATCGTGTCGAGTTGGTGGATTGACGTGTCGGATTTTTCGTGTTCGGTTCAGGTCAACCTGAAAATTATCATGTTCGTTTCGTGTACGGATCAAGGTTGTAATTTGCAAATTCGAATTGAAATTCGATAATATCAAATTAGCACTACAAGAAAAAAGCTAAAAGACAACCGTTTTTAACCGTTGTCTTTCTCAGTCCCGAACCCGTCGTCTTCCCCGACGAGAACGGGCGGATCTCCTCCCCGGCGAGTTGTGGACGGGGGCGATACACGTCGAGCCTTATACCATTTTCTTCGTTTTTCCACGTAGAGTTTGATTCGGCCATCCATTCGTCGTGACAGTCGCCGTACGCCACCATTATTACAGTCAAAAGTTGGACGACTCGATCTTGACCGTCACCAAATCCCTCCAAATCAATCCCACGCGTTCATCGGTCGTCATGTAGTCTGAAGCCGAGCCTGGAAACCTAGGAATAGTTTCATTATGGCGCCTTAAACGTAATTCTTCACTAAATTTGCTTCGCTTGCTTTATACACAGTTTACATACCAAAGTAAATGTACTTTTAGGCTTTAAATTATATTCCAAACCGAAGTTCATTTTCAATCATCTTAACCTAGGGGTGTTCATCCGGATCGATCCGATCCGAAAGTTCGGATAGCTAAAAATTCGATCTATCCGATCCGAAGAATACCGGATATCCGAATTTTACGGATCGGATCAATGGATATCCGATATTAGCACCTTTGTCCATTTTTTTTAATAAATCTAATATTTTTTAATGCTAATAATATAAAATTCAATTACAGTAAATTAAATTATTTGAACAAAATTAAAAATTCTATTGGCTTCACCCCATTAGTGAGTTTGAAGTGAGTTTGACATTTAAGTACCGTTCGATCGGTTTAACTAATACAATATGTCCATTTATTGAAAAGTTCAAACCCTAACAAGCCCAGAAGTTCAAACCCTAAACAAGCCCAGTTCTATTCAAACTTCAAATTTTCATTACATAGTTTACACACCAAAGTAAATGTACTTTGGTGCCTTAAACGTAATTCTTCACTAAATTTGCTTCGCTTGCCTTATACACAGTTTAAATTATTTTCCAAACCGAAGTTCATTTTCAATCATCTAAACCTAGGTGTGTTCATCCGGATCGATTCGATCCGAAAGTTCGGATAGCTAAAAATTCGATCCGCATCCGATCCGAAGAATACCGGATATCCGAATTTTACGGATCGGATCAACGGATATCCGATATTAGCACCTTTGTCCATTTTTTTTAATAAATATAATATTTTTTAATGCTAATAATATAAAATTCAATTACAGTAAATTAAATTATTTGAACAAAATAAAAAATTCTATTGGCTTCACCCCATTAGTGAGTTTGATGTGATTTTGACATTTAAGTACCAAAGTTCGATCGGTTTAACTAATACAATATGTCCATTTATTCAAAAGTTCAAACCCTAACAAGCCCAGAAGTTCAAACCCTAACAAGCCCAGTTTTATTCAAACTTCAAATTTTCATTACATAGTTTACTCACCAAAGTAAATGTACTGTGGTGCCTTAAACGTAATTCTTCGATTGGTTTGCTCACTTCAGACATATGGTACACAATGTACTACAATTTCAGAACCAGGTGTGTGGCTGAACATGGGGAAAGCTACTTGGATATAAGTATGAGTTCTTTTTTTGGGCCAAGAAGATGAGAATTAACTATCTAAGAAGGGTAAGTATTATGGCTTTCTATTTTTGGTTATGTATTTTTGGCTTTCTAAAATGTGAATAAAACGTTTGGTTGCAGAATTGTGTTATACCGGATGAGTGGGAGGAAGTGTTTGGAGGCGGTGGAGGGGACCTTGTTCAGTTCTCTTGTTACCGGTCCGCGAAGGACATTACGAAGAAATCTGGTTGTTGCACATCTTCCAATAACTCCATCAATCAAATAACATTGGTGGAACAAGTTGTGTTGAGGCTTGCCCAAATAATTAATGAGGGTCATGTTAGTGCCATCCAAGCGTTTCGGGCAAACAAATGGATGCGAGCAAACATGGGGGAAGCCAGTATGTTCAAGGGTCTTTGTGGATTATGTGGTTGCAGTTTTCTTTGGAATGATGTGGTTCGTTTGTTTGATTTGAGTTTCTGGAATTGATGAACTTTGATTTGTTTGGTTTGGTTTGGTTTGTATGGCTGGAACCGACTGTGATCGTATGTTTGATTTTCATTTGGATGTTTGTAGACCGGTCTATTCACACATTAACCCATATATGGTGTTATTTTTTTTTGGTAAAGGAGAATTTCATTTACCACAATCAAGACGAGCAAATAGCTCAATACAACCCATCATCACCAATGAAACATCTAAAAAACAGGGAAATGCATAATACGATTCAAAAGATCCACATTAAGCCCCCAATGATCCTTTCGCAACACCTTCATCCGCAACTTCATCTCCTTGGCAATCATCCAGGATAATTGTTTTGCATCAACATGATTCTCCCCATGCAATCTACAGTTACGCTCATGCCAAAGATGATAGAAAGTAGATGCAAAACAAGCACAGAGAATGCGGCAAGAGACAGTCCTCTTACCACCAGTTTTCCTGAGCCACTCATTCAAATCATCAAAAGAGCAAACCTGAATATCAACATTGAGCCATCGGCTAATGCTCAGGAAGACAAACTGCTGTAATCACAAGCCAATCAAGGGAAAGATCAAGGACAAATCAATGATGATTTAGATATATATGCTAGCTATAATCAAGGGATATGTCCCTTCTATTATCTGTATATATAGTTGATGCATTGTAGAGAAAATTAACAAGCAATAAAATAAAGTCAATTCCGTAGAAATCCAACACGACGAACGAAAACGAGGAAAAAAAAAGACGCTTTCCTAATAGCTTTCCTAATAGCCAAACCGAGAGATAAACTCCGGCCCTCAATCTTTTCCTCAAACCCGATGATCGATTTCTATAGAACATGGCGTTTATTTATAGGGACTGAGTCCTAATAAATCTCAACCAAATCCTAATAAATCTCAATCATATCTAATTTAAAATTCAAATAATAACTAATACTACTAATAATTATAATAATAAACACGTCTAACACAGATGCTTAGCTTAGTTTTTGAGAATAGATCAGCAAAACAGTATCAAGGTGTAATAAAACATCATCATGAAAATAATTACCTTAAATTCAAGAACTGTGAAAGAAGCAATCACTGATGTAATACGTAAACTCGAGCAAAATGCCAAGACATGGTGAATTAAAAGACAAAAAACAACTATACTTGAAGAAAATGCTCTGAGATCGGGACAATTATCCGACACTTGATATATTGTGAGAAATAGTATGTTCCGCTTGAGCTAAAGCAGAGCAAAGGCGCTGGCGGAAAATAAATAATAGGAAGATGAATCTCATAATCGAAATTATATTAGAAATAGAGCAACCAAAAGTTTCGATTAGATACCGACGTGAACGTAGAGCTGTTTAATTCCAAGCTTAAAATCCAAAAATGCAACTTAAAAAGCGCTGCAGAAACACATACAAAAATCAAAATTAAATAAGTTGGAATTAGGCTGACATCTACTGCATCCCCGACTCAACAGTTTCTACTTACAAAAATTGTCTACGCAACGAATCCTAATTTGTGGAAATCATGTGCGAGACCATCTTTAGCGTAGCGATCTGCGGGGAAACAATCAGCGTCCACAGATTATGGGTCGGATCGATTGGATTTTGTGCCTAAGAATGGGTCATAGACACCTCACCAGTATCCGGCGAGACAACAACCAAGTCATCAGAAGGTATGCTCTTGCTGGCAAGATAATCAACAACCACTGCTGCAAAAAAAAAATCACATTTATGCGGATGAATTACAATGAGTCAATATTTCCATCATACATACTATGTTACTGGAAGTCATTACTGGAAAATTCGAAATTTCTGAGGTTTTACTTCACAGCCACCAAATAATAAAAGAACGGTATGAACTTGGAGGAACAAATTCAAACAAAACTAATCAATAAGATCAACAAAAAACCGACAATAAAACATAAGAATTGATGGTGATACAAAGTACACTATAAAAATCATACATAATCGAATGTCAAGGAACATACTGTTTCCAATGACGATCATACTCCATCACATATTGTTTACAATACAATCATACAACACATGCTATGATGAAAGTACTATATTTTATTGCCGAATAAAGTTAAACATCGCACAAATGAAATCCTCGCAACAAAAGAACATTGAGAATGGAAGTGACTGAAATAAGTAGTCACCTAAAAGAAAAATCGTTTAGTGAGATCTCTCCAATTTAGGAAGTTCTGTAAAGGGTACAAAGTTAAAATTTTCAAATATAATTCAAATTATGCAGACATGGACCGTAATCGTGACAAATTATACCATCTCCGCGGGCATCGGAAAGTGAACCCTCTGCTCTAAGCGTCGTACATTTGATATCAAATCCCTACATTTCAGTACAAACGGAATCAATAGTGAAAGATATAAGTTCTTATTTGAAAAATTATCATGACTAAATAGTCATATGATACATGGAAAGGTGCGGAAATAAATCTTACAATATTTACGGCTATCAACGAACTAAATAGTCATATGATTCAAACAGGTAAATGTGCTCGATGGTATCATCAGCAACACCACATAGTTGACACCTTTTATCCACAACATTAATCCCCCACCGAGCTAACCGATCAAGAGTAATTAATCTCTTCTGGACAAGCAGCCATAACAGAAAGGAGTGTTTAGGAAGATTAAATCGGTTCCAAACCGCACGGTACTGAGGAAGCACAGTCCCCTCACCTTTGAGCCACTCATAGCCAGACTTGACAGTATACAGACCATCACCAGAGGCAAGCCAGTTTTGGCCCCGATACCCATCCCTGAAGCGAAGCTTAAGCCTATGGATTTTCTTCCAATGCCAACAAGAGTCCAAAGCCGGTTTGAATGCCCAAAAGTTGAGCTTATGTTCTCGTCCAAGCTTCACCCATAATTTCGGAAGCAATCTGCGTGTAATAGGCCCATTCTTTGCCATCTTCTACTACTGGATTGCCAAAGGGATTTTCTTTGATATAGGTTTGGACATTATCGGCATCATCTAGTTTTGTCAAGTACTTTACAAATTCTCCATCAGCAGCTGCAAATAAATGTTTATCAGTTCAGATGAACAATAATAATTAAAAAACACAAGAATAATTCTCACCCAAATAATCATCGTCCACATCTGATGAATTATACGTCTTGGGGAAAATGGCATTGTGGTGCTATGCAAATCAAAAGGGGAAGGATTAGAGCATCAAGGTGAGAATACAAAAGATGTATCACTTGTAGAAAAGTAAGGGGTTAAGACATTTACTGGATTAAGGAATGTTTTGTAAGGAGAGTCATCAATCAACACTGTGTTAGAGGAGTCGAACATGAAATACTCTTTCCAAACCTTGTTTAGCTCCTTAAACATCATCATTTTATCTTTATTACCAAAGCTAGGTTTGTCCGAGATTTTGCGATGCCCTTGGTCCTACAAAATAAAACATCATCCAATGTAACTTTATATTAAGAGGCTAACCCAACAAATTCAAAGTGTTACAAATGAAGCTAAACTCACCCAAACAAAAAAGAACGTATTAGCTGATTTCCAGTTTCGTTCACCGGAAATAACCTTCAGTGCTCGCTCAACATTATGGCTAGGAAAAAATTAAATAAAACAGTTGGAAAAAAGATTAAATGAAGTGTACACGTGCATTAATACGTTTTCATAATGGATTGGTGAATACCTCTTTTTTGAAGACCAAATGGCCACATAAAAATTTTTAAAACAAAGATCTAAAAATTTAGTGCAGTGGGGTCTAAGTGAATAGCCATTTTTATAATCTGCCAAAAGAACGCCGTTCAAATCGAAAATGAGAAGCTTCCATCTTGATTTTCCTGCTTCCACTGGATTGTAATTGTTAGTCATTAATATTTATATACATATATATATATACATATAAATATATACATATTGTATGGATTTAAAAAGAGTATAGACATGGTTTAATCTAGATGATGTGAGTCATAGTATACCTTGGTGCTTTTTAATTTTTAGATCATGTTCATCCAGCTTGGACTTCAGCATTTGAATCGTCGCTTCTTGTTCATCCACTTTCGACTTCAACTTTAGAATAATTTGACCTTGTTCCTCTTCCTGCTTCTTCGTGATGGCTTCAAACTCAACAGGCATTAAAGATTACTGTGTGTATATATATATATAATATAGTATGGATTAATAAAAGAATACAGATAAAATTTAAATCAAGAGGATGTGAATCACAATATACCTTGATGATTTTTATTTACATAATGTTCATCCAGCTTGGACATTTGCATTTGAATGATTGCATCTTGTTCATCCACCTTTGACTTTAACATTTGAATAATGTGGTCTTGTTTCTCTTGCTTCTTCTTGATGATTTCCAACATTTAAAAATTGGATCCCTCATCTCGTGTGGAACTAACCTCAACTGGCATTAAAGACAGTATGATATAAGAATTAAGAAAGGCATGTTACCAAGACAATATGTGATCATTACCCAAGGTTTGTGGATACTCTTTCCGTTTCTTGCGCTCATGCCTTGTAAACGACATTGGCCTCCCTAGATCATAGTCCATGTTGAACTCATCTAAACACACACCAGCATCCTCACAAAGTAGCCTGATAAGATATACAAAGGATTCGGGGCTTGCTACTTCCTTCAAATTTCTGTTGGATGAGCTCACCAGTGTTGATTGGAAGGTTGTTGGCAATACAGTAGATGGGATATAAATGATGTGCTGATGCCTCGTTACGGTGCTCGTGTGGGTAGACTTTGTGAGCCCATAAGTTCCACCAAGGCACATATTTCTTATCCAGGGAGTTTGTAACCAACGTTCCTTCAACCAACGCTCCTTCTTTATTTTTCACCCATTCTACTTTGCCTTCCGGGCATAAAGATACACAAACAGTTAATCGAAAATCCCCCGTCTCCTTCTTTTTGCCTTTAACTGCTGACCAAAAATTGGGAATTGAAACTGCATTTTGAATTGATAAAACTTTGTTTATCTTTTTTGCATCCCAAGGCACACGCAAGCCCCTCACCTTCGAAAATGCGTCCTCTATATGTATGTTGGCGTAGAACTCACGGACTAATTCCCAAGATGAAGGACGTGATGGATGCTCGACAAAATGTTCCCAGCCTCTGTTAGTGATAATATCCTTCACAAATTTGTGAGATGCTTGTTCCGTAGAAATGCCTCTATCCGGAATAATCCTCGTATTCTAAGATTTTTGTACTGGTGCCAAGCACTGGTATTCTCGAATCGATCACCCATTACATTAGGATGCACCAAATCAGGACATTTTTTCACTTCATTCTGTTCAAATTCACTGACAAAACAAGAAGAGTAATTGCCTTCCTAAGAGTGATACTAGAACTGATAGTAAGAGTAGTTGACTTCCAAAGAAATAAGCGAGCAGAAAAAAATAGAGGAATCCCGAAACAAATTTTACCTGGCATCCATGCTTGAGAACTAAGTGAAAGAATGAGCTTGATAAATAAACCGAGGAGGAGAACGGTAACCAGAAACACAGCCGCGTAGGGGGAACGATAATCAAAAGCAAAGCCGCGTAGCTGAAGCACAGCCGCTTAGGAGGGGAACCACAAGCAGAAGCAAAAGCCGCGTAGGGACGATAAGCAGAAACAAAGCCGCGTAGGGACGATAAGCAGAAGCAAAAGCCGCGTGGGCCTATTCTGCTGGGCTTTGGTTCTGGGCCATAACTGGGCCCGATTAATGACTCTAAATTTGTTGGGCTGTTGAATTAAATAAAGCCCAAAACTTTGGCCCAGCCCAAACCTAAGTTAGCCCAAACCTAACTTTGGCCCAGCCCAAACTTACTTTTTCACGTCACTCCGGCATTCTTTAAACTCCCCTATTTTAAATTGTGTATTTTCGAAAATTATGAAATTTGATTGACTAAAACTACATAACGAGACGAATATAACAAGATCCATATTGACTACAATACTGATATTGGCAACGGTTTTATTCGTTTAACCTGTTTAGATGTTTTTATAGGGATGTCAACGGGTCGGGTCTAGGTCGGGTCCTGCTGGACCCGATGCAGGACCCGAGACCCGACGCGAGGCAGTCACTGTTTGGACCCGGAACCGACCCGGACCCGAGCCGAAGACCAGATGGACCCGAATACGTCTATGACCTCACAAAAAAACAGGGTTGGACCCGGACCCGACCAATTATTTTTAAAAAATTAACTTTAAATAATTATAATTGTATAACTTGTTTTTTCTACAATATATAACAATTTTTAAAAAATATATTTGATTATTTATAAATTTTTAATTGATTAAAACTTTAATTCTAATAAAAAATGAACTATAATTAGAATTTATAACATTTATATTATTCAAATTCAAATTGTTAAATTATTAAGTGTGAATTAAAATAAAATACTGATATTGACTAAATTTGACTGTAATATAATGTAAAAATAGTTATACTATATAACCGGTTATATTCGTTTAACAGAATTCTCTTAGGGAATATAAGCGGGATAATTAAGCGGGATACTATCATCTCAAGGCCCAGAACTTAAGCGGAATCATATTCTGCGTTTCATTTCTCTTAGGCAATATAACCGGTTATAATTGTTTTAATACTTCAGTGGTGTCTTTTTATCAGCAATACTTTTTTGTATTCCTACACACTTCCCTGATCAAAAGCCCAGAATTTATTCTGGGCCCAAATTTTGATGGCCCAATAAAAAGTGTTGTCTATAAAAAAAATAATGGTTGAAGAAAAATAGAATGGGTAATTAACACACGCACCAAAATTCAACTAACACATTCAATTACACCGTTGAATGTCTTCTCTGGAATCAATTAAAGCTGCAATCTCAACTGCACTGTTGCATATTTGATTTCAAGAGATTGCAGATACAAAGAGAAATATGACTTCAGATAAAAGTAGGAAACGAGGGAGAGAAGAAGAAGAAATTACGAGAGAAGAAATTACGGAGGGAGAGAGAAGAAGAAAACGACTTTGAGGAATCCGTTGAAATGGTGAGAGTTATGGGTAGAAGAATTTATTTGCAATTAGTTTTAACTAAAATTTTGTTTGATAAAATTTTGTTTTATAGGCGAAGAATTTGTCTTTAGATATAAAGTTAGGGGAGCTGCTTGCTGAACTTCGCTGGGGTGAAAGTGACTATTTGGGTCCTACTAAAATTGATTTCAATTCTATTGAAATCTGGGAAAGAATCAGGGAAAGAATACTTGAGGAGAGTCTTGACGGGAGTATAACTTCAGGATACGTCTATCGCAGGGCCAAAGCATTATTAAAACGGTGGAGAAGTGTAAGTTCTTCTTTAATTTAACACTGCCTATTCATTTTTAAGCTTATTATGGAATCAGATTTCATTTTCTGATCTTACTAATACTATTAGTCATTTTCCTAGAAGCACAGAACCTAATGGCACTAGTAAGTTAGTTATTCAACTAAGGCATAGGAGTTGGAAAATTAAATGAAATTCTAGACCCAAGAATTCAAACAGGGTTTTGCACAGATTTGGAAAATAGGGTGATGATCGTATAGCACAATTCGAACGTAGAAGAACTTCAGGGGAGAAGAAAATTGATAAATTGTTGTAGGGGGAGTCCATTGGAAATTTGGGATTGGTTTTTTCTTCATAAAACTCTCATTCAAGATTGCAAATCATTTCTTTTCTTGGAATTTGTTTTGCAGGGAGGGAGGGTAAGTGGCGATCTCAAACGTGCCTTTGGCCCCTGCCGTAACTGTGGGCGGGTCATAGAATTTAAGTTCAACCATGTATTCGATAGCTATTCTAGGCTTAGTGGAGGCAAACGGATTTCATCATCCAGTTCGAAGGGTTCAGCATCCAATTCACTTGATATCCAAGTGAATAACCAACAGCAGGTTTCATCATCCAACTCACCTTCAACAATGGACACTTACGGAGAGCTCTTGCAGAGGAGGATATCCCTCCTCGTCAACGACAAAGTGATTACCATTGACGATGGGCTTCATGCTTGTCTGTGGCTAGCTTCAAACAACAACAAGATAGCTCCATACCTGCATAATTTGTCGGAAGATGCTCCCTGCAATGTGATCACGAAGAAATTGTACTTGTTAAATCCTTAAACAGGTATATTCAATTTTCAGCATTTGGATTTTGTTAAACATGTGCAGTTTATCTAGTTTTGTAATTTGGTTTTGTTAAATTTTTGTGGGTAATTATTTTATACCAAAGCCTATAAATAATAGTAGAAAAATATATTTTCTACGTACTTTACTACTGAATCCTATATTTATTTCAAACAACTTGTTTCTTATTTCAATTTATTAATTTTTGTGTTTCTTATTAATTTAGGAGCTGATGGAGTTGATTCGCTGGTGGTTGTTGATGCTGATGCTGATGAAATTGATTTGCTGATAAATTTAAGAGCTGAGTACTTGGTTTGAATTTGATAACTTGATCAGGTTGTTCTTTGGTTTGCATAAATTTGGTTTAAAATGTTCCCAGCCTCTGTTAGTGATAATATCCTTCACAAATTTGTGAGATGCTTGTTCCGTAGAAATGCCTCTATCCTAATCCTCGTCTTCCTAAGCTTTTTGTATTGATGAATAACAATACTTAACTTGATGAATAACGTTATATTATTTGATAAATCAAATTAAATCAAATTATATTACTTGATAAATCAAATTATATTAGATTGTAACAAAACATTTGAAAATTACTATATTGAGTAGAATACCTGAAAGGAAGAGAAGAAAACGTATTAAATCTTAGACTGCCGGCTCGGAGGGAAGCTTTTTGGGTAGTGATATTTCTTTTGACTGTTTGATGGAAAGATTTTGAGGAGGCTTGGTTTGTGGGAGTTTGTTCATGTTGATTTGGATAGGAATGTTTGGGTTGATTTGATTGCTCAGTTGATTGCTTGTTATGAGGCGAAATCGCACTGTAGTTATGTCAATGACCAGATGGACCCGAATACGTCTATGACCTCACAAAAAAACAGGGTTGGACCCGGACCCGACCAATTTTTTTTAAAAAAATTAACTTTTAATAATTATAATAGTATAACTTGTTTTTTCTTCAATATATAACAATTTTTAAAAAATATATTTGATTATTTATAAATTTTAATTGATTAAAACTTTAAGTTCAATAAAAAATGAACTATAATTAGAATTTATAACATTTTAGTTATTCGTTTAACAGAATTCTCTTAGGGAATATAACCGGTTATAATCGTTTTAATTGACTGGGTTGAAGGTTATAGGCTGGTTTCTCATTTTTGTTTAACAGAATTCTCTTAGCGAATATAACCGGTTATATCCGTTTAACAGAATTCTCTTAGGGAATATAACCGGTTATAATCGTTTTAACATGTTTAGATGTTCTGACAGGATGTCAACTGGTCGGGTCTGGGTCGGGTCCTGCTGGACCTGAGACCCGATCCGATGCAGGACCCTTGGACCGACACCCGACCCGAGCCAGTTACTGTTTGGACCCGAGACCCGACCCGAGGTAGACCCGGACCCGACCCCGATGGACCCGAATACGTCTACGACCTCACAAAAAAACAGGGTTGGACCCGGACCCGACCAACTTTTTTATTTTAAATTTTAAACTTGAAATAATTATAATTGTATAATTTGTTTTTTCTTCAATATATAACAATTTTTAAAAAATATATTTGATTATTTATAAATTTTTAATTGATTAAAACTTTAAGTTTAATAAAAAATGAACTATAATTAGAATTTATAACATTTTAATTATTCAAATTGTTAAATTATTAAGCGTTAATTAAAATAAAATACTGATGTTGGCAACGGTTATATTCGTTTTAACCTGTTTAGATGTTTTTATAGGGATGTCAACGGGTCGGGTCTAGGTCGGGTCCTGCTGGACCCGATGCAGGACCCGAAACCCGACCCGAGGGAGTCACTGTTTGGACCCGGAACAGACCCGGACCCAAGCCGAAGACCAGATGGACCCGAATACGTCTATGACCTCACAAAAAAAAGGGTCGGACCCGGACCCGACCAATTTTTTTTGAAAAAATTAACTTTAAATAATTATAATTGTATAACATGTTTTTTCTTCAATATATAACAATTTTTTAAAAATATATTTGATTATTTATAAATTTTTAATTGATTAAAACTTTAAGATTAATAAAAAATGAACTATAATTAGAATTTATAACATTTCGTTTAACAGAATGCTCTTAGGAAATATAACCGGTTATAATCGTTTTAATTGACTGGGTTGAAGGTTATAGGCTGGGTTCTTATTTTTGTTTAACAGAATTCTCTTAGGGAATATAACCGGTTGTATCCGTTTAACAGAATTCTCTTAGGGAATATAACCGGTTATAATAGTTTTAACCTGTTTAGATGTTCTGACAGGGATGTCAACTGGTCGGGTCTGGGTCGGGTCCTGCTGGACCTGAGACCCGACCCGATGCAGGGCCCTTGGACCGACACCCGACCCGAGCCAGTTACTGTTTGGACCCGAGACCCGACCCGAGGGAGTCACTGTATAACATGTTTTTTCTTCAATATATAACAATTTTTAAAAAATATATTTGATTATTTATAAATTTTTAATTGATTAAAAATTTTAATAAAATATGAACTATAATTAGAATTTATAACATTTTAATTATTCGTTTAATAGAATTCTCTTAGGAAATATAACCGGCTATAATCGTTTTAATTGACTGGGTTGAAGGTTATAGGCTGGGTTCTTATTTTTGTTTAACAGAATTCTCTCAGGGAATATAACCGGTTATATTCGTTTAACAGAATTCTCTTAGGGAATATAAACGGTTATAATCGTTTTAACCTGTTTAGATGTTCTGACAGTGATGTCAACTGGTCGGGTCTGGATGCAACAACTGTTTCGGAGCAATGCTTGCCGATGATGTTTGTAGTTAATATCCAGGCTGCCTCTGAAATGAAATAGAACTCATTCTCACCCGACAATTAATATTACGGATGCGAAGTTAAGAAATACAAAGATATAATTATCTTATCTAGAATACCCAAACACCCACGTAATAACAAACACATCAAATTGACGCAATGTAAAAAAGACAAAATAAAACGGACGCCCATGAATAATACAAATGCAGCGGGAGGGGAAAGGGATGAAAATCATCTCATCGATGTGTGTCAAATAGGACTACAGAAACTTTTTCATATATTGAAATTGGTGTAAATTGTCCGAATGCTATGAAAGTTTAAACTTAGACCCACTAAAATCATCGGCAGTAAACTCTCGAATATATGAAATCGAAAAGCAACTCTCCACATATTTATCATAACATGGGATACGCTTAGATGAACCCTCCCTAACCTACATAAAACGAGGTCGAAGATACACTTACAAGAACTAATAACCCCCTTCCGAGGTCGTCCAAATGTAATGTCCAGATTAGCTACTCTCGGCCAAGCTGAATCAAATACGTGGGCATAAGCTTAGGAAAACGGATGACATCAGATGTAAATAAAATCGAAGTCGAAATATAACAAAACATAACCGCCGATCGTTCCCACATCGAGACTGCAATCTACAAAACGTGTGCTTCGCGGATGAGACGAGCTCGAGAGCTCGGTGACTTTTTCTTCTTGAAATGGAGAAACGCTGCGATAGGGTTCGTAATTTCTGGGAAAATATGCAAGGGGCGTTTAAGTCTTTTCAGTTATATCAGCGGATTGGATAAATAATAGGGCAAATTTGTACTCAGGCCCTAGTTTCGAAGTTTGTAAAGGGTTCAGTCCCTGTCAGAGATGAAATTAGTTTAAAGGACCTACTTTTCGAAAATTGCAGACTTAAGGATGAAAACTGTGTATTGACGGAAATACCCATCCCAACATACTGAACTAATCGTTATTTTCCAGCGACTTTCTGTTATGCTTTTAGATTATATTGTTATAAATGTCCAGCGAACTGTTATTTTCCATACCTTATCTGTTACGACGATGCAGAAAATTGTTATCGGCATAGTATTTATTTTACGAATCCCGTTTTTACAGTGAATCGAGGTCCGAAATTTCGAATGCCCATTAACCAACCAAAATCGGCGTGTAATGTAGGATGTATTGTGGTATTGACGAAGCAAGATGTAAGATTTGTGTGAGTTTTTTTATCTTTCTATTTAAGGTTCTAATATGCAAAAATAAGATGAAATCAAAGCCATTTTTTGCACCGATTACATCTAGTACGTACAAAATCGAAGTACCCATAGTATGGGCAGCTCGCTGCGGCTCATTGTCTGCTCGTTCTTCCGACCTTCATCTTTCAATTTTGTGAAAATACGATCGACCCCAATAATTTTGGTATAGTTTTACTGTGTCCAGACTGTTACTAGACCTACCAAATTCGTTACCATATGTGACGAACTAGTTACTGTTTATGCTAAATCATTTATTTATTGGAGTTAAATTGTTACCATGCGTACTGTTATAATTTGCGAAAACAAGATTGAAACAAAGCCGTTTTTGCCAACGATTACATCCAATATGTATCAATTCGAATTACCCATAGTATGGGAAGCTCAGTGCGGCACATTTTCTGCTTGTTCGTCCGCCTTCATCTTTCAATTTCGTGATAATTTGTGTATATTTTTACTGTCATCAACGTCGTTACTCGGTCTACCAAATTCGTTACTACGTCGGCGAAACTCGTTATTTCGTGAAATACGGTCGACCCCAATAATTTGGATATATTTTTACTGTGTGCAAACTGTTACTCGCAGTGTCAAATATGTTACCTGCTTTGCCCAAATCGTTACTAGGTCTGTCAAAATCGTTATTAAAGTAAACTTAATTGTTACATGTGTAGTGTTCCAATTTGTGAAAATAAGATGAAATCAAAGCTGTTTTTTGCAACGATTACATCTAATATGTATAAATTCGAACTACTCATAGCATGTGAAGCTCGGTGTGGCACATTATTTGCTCGTTCGTCCGACGTTCATCTTTTAATTTTGCGAAAATACGGTCGACCCCAATAATTTGGTGTATTATACTGTGTCATCAAAGCTGTTACTCACTCTACCAACTCGTTACTATGTCTGCCAAATCCGTTATTTAGCCGTAATTAATTGTTACCATGTGTAGGGTTCTAATTTGCAAAAATAAGATGAAATCAAACCCCGGCGGGAGTCTAAGTAAAATCAAGCATAGATTATCTGTTACCCAATATGTGTAAATTGTTACTAGTTATATGTTTATGTGTTACTAGAATTATTATAGTTTGTGAATTAGGGTTTGTGATTAAAATTATAACCTAAACAAATATATTTTTATCTAAACGTCGTAAATTCATATATTTTACAGAATATATCACGTTTAAGATTAATTGAAGATGTCATTAATTTTGTTGAATCATTTATATTAAATTGTTATTTTGTCTAACTATTCTGTTACTAGCGATGTATATACATGTTACTCATATGTCAATTTCTGTTACTTTATCCGGAAAAATTGTTTCTGATCACGGTTAAACCTTTACTGCATAAAAACAGTAAATAATATAGCATTGGTGATTAATATTAATCGAATATGTCATTAATTTTGATGAATCATTTGTTTTAGGTCGACCATTTAGATTGTAATAAACAACCAATAGTTCATATTTCTAACACGTTTTGTGTAAGTACAATCAATTTGGTAGAAGCATGATCATCCTTTCAAGAAGAGTGTTACTTGTTCTTCATACTATATACTTCAACTTCTTCAATCTCAACATAATCTCCACGAAAATCACAAACTAAACTGATATATTTTTATCTAAATCTTGGTAAATTCATATATTTTAGTGAATGTAAAGTGTTTGCAATATAAAATTTAAAACTAATAAAGTAAACTAATCACATGTTAAATTGTTATTTTGTCTAACTATTCTGTTACTAGTGATGTGTACACATGTTACCCTTATGTCAATGTTGGTCCCGAAATGCACCAAACAAGGAATCAAAGTGGCTTTATGGAATGAAAAGGGAGAGTTTCTCACCTTTGAGTGTGTGTAGTGTGTGAAAATAAGAGTAAGCCTTTTGATCTTTGATTACCTTTCAAAGTGAGTTGGTAAAACCTTATATACCACATTAACCCTAGGTATATTAAGGCCCAATCACTAATAATAAAATAATTACAATCTAGTCCAAAGCCCAAGCTAAAGATAATTACATAATTAATCCCAAGACTTAAACTATTGACACAACCAATTAAATATCCTAACAATCTCCCCCTTTGTGTCAATTGTTGGGAGTCTTGAATCTTGGGCGTTGGGATGGTGGATTAGCGAGTGAGTGTTTCGCGAAGCCCTAGTTTGAACTCGAAGGCGCGGAGATTCCTTCGAAGAACCATTCTATCAGCTATAGCGTCAATGAGCTTCGCGAACTTGTATCGGCAGAGGGGATCTTCTTCCGAAAGGATACGGCAAATTCTCATGAGTTTGTCTTGGATGATGGTGAGCGTTCCATCTGAGAATTTTGCCACCTCGGAGCAGCGCAGGAGCCTCATCTTTCCCTTGTAGTTCGAGTAGGCGACCGCCGGATCATCTCCGTCGATCACATCGCCCTCTCGATAGTCGTCTGCGTTCTTGAAAGATGGGCGAGTCAGGTTCACCTTCTTCAGGTTATGTTCCACCGCCATCTGCAGATCGTGGGTGGCGTAGAATCTGACCTGTCGGAGCATGTGGCGCTTGATAGCCACATATCCCATGGTGACCGGGTCAGCACGTACGAGATGTCCAGAGCTTCTGAGGACGAGTCTGAACTGTTTCAGGGATTCCAGCATGCTGTATAGGTCACCCAGGCGCAGAAACTTGAAGTCCGCCTCACTGACTTCACTGTAGCTCTCATCCTGCCTCATTACTGTGAAGACTGGGTAGTGGACAGGTCCTTTCGACTCGTGGCGGAGATCAGTGACTTTGCAGATGGGGGCCCGATTCATTTCCAGAGCGATGTTTTCCTCATCGGATAGCGTCCTCTTTGTGCATTTGTTGCAAAGAAGGCTCCATCGATAGAGCTGCTTCTTTTTCTCGCTCCAATTTTGGATGTTCATCAGCTCATACTCGTCGAAGGTTGTGACGATCTTCTCCTTGCGCCGCCAGATCCTCTTCCTGATCTCTTCCTGAAATGGCGCGGTGATCTTTTTGTTTTCACACGGTGCTTCCGGTATATCCACCGTGGGCACATCCGTTTGAGCAGCAGGGGCCTCAGTTTGTTGCGCTTGGAATTGAAGGATGTTCTCGAGCTCGGCCGGTTCAGCGTCGTACTCCTCTCCGTTCTCGTCGTCTGCGGTGTTGATCAGCGTGAGCGAGGCTTCCTTTAGCAGACGTCGAGCGTTTTCCACCAACTTCCTGGCTGCTACTGCATCGGCGGGTGTGTACAGCCATTCATCGTTGAAGATGTAGGCCTCGATCTCGTTTTGTGCGCAGTAGACGTCCTCGGAAGCCAGGTTGGAATCGATGTCGAGAGGGGTATGGCTATGTGATGGCGAGGGTGTTGCTTCGGAGGAGTTTGTGGATTGTGGGGATGGTTGTGGTGGAGATTCAGGTGGTTCGGTTGAGGTGATGGTTTTGGCAAGGATGATTTGGGTAATTGGTGGCGTAGATGTGGTGGTGGCCTCTAACGTCGATGTGACAGTTAGAGGTTCTGTGTTGGTGGGTGGAGACGGTGTGGAGGTGGTCTCTAATGTCGATGTGACGATTAGAGTTTCGGAGACGGTGATGGGTAGTGGTGAGGGTGATTTGGTTAATGACTCGGGGTTGATGGGATGGGATTTTTGGCTAGTGGGGTGTGAGGTTTCTGTTGCGGGTGCCGTTTCAGGTCCAGAGGAGGAGGGCGGCGTCGATTGTACGAGTCCTTGAGGTTGTGCGCCAAGCTGCCTCTTTATCTCCCCCTCGCGGCGATCTTGATCATCGTCTTGATCGTCGCGCCTGATCCCGCTCGTCTCGCCTAGAGTGCGGCAAGACATTGGTTGTAACATTATCTTCTTCATCTGCTGTTCCTCCTCGTCGAGTTCCGTCATTGACTCAAATCTAGCTCTGAGGATGTAGAAGAGCTCCTTGGCGGAAATGGAGGAGAGAACAGTTAGAGGTTCTGTGTTGGTGGGTGGAGACGGTGTGGAGGTGGTCTCTAATGTCGATGTGACGATTAGAGTTTCGGAGACGGTGATGGGTAGTGGTGAGGGAGATTTGGTTAATGACTCGGGGTTGATGGGATGGGATTTTTGGCTAGTGAGGTGTGAGGTTTCTGTTGCGGGTGCCGTTTCAGGTCCAGAGGAGGAGGGCGGCGTCGATTGTACGAGTCCTTGAGGTTGTGCGCCAAGCTGCCTATTTATCTCCCCCTCGCGGCGATCTTGATCATCGTCTTGATCGTCGCGCCTGATCCCGCTCGTCTCGCCTAGAGTGCGGCAAGACATTGGTTGCAACATTATCTTCTTCATCTGCTGTTCCTCCTCGTCGAGTTCCGTCATTGACTCAAATCTAGCTCTGAGGATGTAGAAGAGCTCCTTGGCGGAAATGGAGGAGAGAACAGCGTCCGCGTCCTCATTTTGCTTCGGTGGTGGCGTCTCCGGGGCCACACCTTTGCCTTTGTCGATCGTGGACGCTTCGAGACGCGCGTAGACTTTATCTAAAATCGACGCCTCAAGAGTCTTTGCAAACTCTTGAAGACGTGTCTCTAGCGCGGTCTCGGTGACGAAGTGGGGTAAATCTAACAAGTTGGAATCACGAAGAACTCCAACTGACAACGACTCGGTGAATATAGCCGATCGGCCGCCCGTTTGCACAGGACTGGAAAAGACGGGGTCACTCAGACTTCCCGTTAGCATCATCGATGAGACAGACTCAGTCGAATGATGGCCTAGGCTCACGGTTGTTGTGATGTTGGCCGTGCTAGGTCTTCCGCTCTCAGTCACAGAGACATCAGCGAGCGTTCTGACAGAGTCACGAAGACTCTGTGGTGCGGTAAGAGGTGTATGTGGCCTAGAAACGTAAGAAATTATGGGGAGTGAGGGCACTAGACTCGATGTGCATGAAGAGGATGCAGTCTGAGGCGAGGGACTGCTTGTTTCAACATCGATCACCTCCAAGTGGGATGTCGATGGCATAAGTGGCTCCTCGTGGAATGAAATATCTTCCTGTAGAGAGGAAGATAAGTGGATTGGTGGGGACGTTTGCGTGGTTGAGCCAGATGCCACGTCTTCTACTCGGGAGGTGAACACATCACCTCCTGTACCTATTGGTTCGGCTCGGCTTATTTGTGGCTGAGGAGGTCGATCGTGTTTTTGTTTCGATCGACGCTGCGTGGGACGGCTTACGTCATCCTTACGCGGCCGGTTTTTCGGAACGCGGGTGGAGGAGGATGCGGCGTGACTCGATGACTTTTTGTAGGTGGTGGTGGGGGGTTGGCTAGTCCCGAGGTTAGGAGCAGGGGGGTTGATCTGCTCCGTAGGGACAGTGGATAGAGGGTGCGGGGTTTCACGGAAGGATGCGGTTGAGGCACGGTATTCTTGGACGTGCGGGTTGGTCTGGTCGGCGTAGGCGAGCACGTCGTCCGGAATCACCATTGCGTGTCGATCCTTCGCCGGTGTGTTCTTCTTGGCGAACTTCTCGACAGTTGGGATTTGAAAGTGTTCTGCTGCCGGACGGATGCGGATGTTGGTTGAGTGCAGGCGGAAGTGCTTGATCAGAGCTAGGAGCCATCGCATGTATGGGACGAAGCGGTTCGTGACTCCCTTGGCGACTTCCCGGTCGCGTCGCTGGATCATCGAGACTAGGTCCACCCAGATGATGTCGGCGTAGTTGTACTTGCGGTTGTGAGCGATGCCGGTCATGATTGTGAGGATTTGAATGTTTCCGCGGTCCTGACCAGCATGCTTTCCTGACATACACTTGTTCACCAGCAGGTACAGTGTCCGCCAGGGTTGTGGTAGATTGCGGGTGGTGACTTCACTGAGGACAAGTGGGCCTTTCTTCTTCTTGGTATCTGGTTGATAGCCCAGTCTGTCGATGTCTTCAATGAGTTGGTCGTGTGTTGGTGGTGGATCGTAGGGTGAGTAGACCGGGAGTTGAAGAACATCTTGGAGTATTTTGGGAGTGAGGACCACCGTTTCTTGATCGATTTGGGCGGAGAAGGTCTTGGCAAGGCGTAGTGGTCCAGCTATCTGCAGCGTATGCCAGAATTGTTGAAGGTACACCTGTGCTTCTGGTTCGCCATGAGTGAGGGCGTGGCGAAGTGGGTGCCCTTTGAGAATTTCTATAATAACCGGGGCATCGCACAGAAAAGTGTCCAAGTCCACCATATAGTTGTTGGGAATCAGGGCCGCCCATTGACTTAGTGGGAAGATCTCCTCGGGTGGTGGGACATAAGTACGCGCGTGGAGTTCGATGCGAGCGACCTCTCTTTGGATGGCAGCCGCCTCAAGTGCCTCAAGTGTACTTTGATCTTTGTCAGTCATATCTGTGCTTGACAGTAATCGTAATATGATTAGTACTGTCTAAGTCACGAAAATGATAGAAATAGACAGAGAATTGCCCAAAATTATATATATAAGAAAAATTCACATTAAAGCTAATTTAGGGTCCCTTTGACATAGTTGTTAAGATTGAAATTTGTCATGTGATGGCGAGTTTCGACACTAAGTATAACACGTAGACAAGTCAAGAAAATTTTCGCATTTTGTTTCAAGGAAATTTCGCACTTAGCATATAATGAAAATTTCGCACGTTGATGTGTTTTCTCATTCAGAGTGAATTTTCGCATGCATCTAGCTGTAATGAAATTTTCGCACTCAGCATATAATGAATTTTCTCACTCAGCATATAAGAGATCTAGCATATAAGGAAAACTTCGCAGGTTAAATGGAAGTTTCGCGGATTGAAAATTTTTTGTTCACTGTAGACGAGAAAAGTGAATATGCGAAAATCTGGATTATGAAGTGAAGTATATGAAATTTTCGCGGGTTGAAAAATCTTTGTGGATTGAGAAAATTTTTAGTTCACTGTAGATGCGAGAAAAGTGAAGATGCGAAAATCTGGATTATGAAGTGAAGTATATGAAATTTTCGCGGGACTTCACGTGCTGTAGCAGCGAAATTTTAACATATGTAGATTCTCGTATGAAACTTTCTCAGATAAAATTTCGCGAGACCTCACTCACTGTAGTGCAAGAATTTTCTCGGGTAAAATAAAAGTTTCGCGGGGCCTATCTAACTGTAGTAGCGAGATTTAACTATTAAATCAATTTTTTCTGAGAATTTTGCTGAGAGTTTTTCTCGGTGAAATAAAAGTTTCGCGGGGCTCATCTCACTGTAGCAGCGAATTTTAACAATTAAAGTAATTTATCTGAGAATTTTTTCTCGGTGAAATAAAAATTTCGCGGGGCTATATTCACTGTTGCGCAGGAATTTTCTCGGGTAAATTAAAAATTTCGCGGGGCGTTACTCACTGTAGCAGCGAAATTTAACGATAAAGCAATTTTTCTGAGAATTTTTCGCGGTGAAGAACACAGTTGAAAAAGTGCGAGACAGCGCAATCAATTTTTGCCTTAGACCTACTCAAATCTTAACCAAAATGCAATAATTTGGACTCAATCGACTCGTAATAGGATGGGAAATACATATTTGGTGGATTTAAACATTAAAAGCCTAACATTCGTTCGATTCAGAGCCGAGAAAGTTTTAACCCTAACCAAGCAGATTTAATCAAAACGGGCAAAACAGGGTAAAATCGAACAGAAATTGGGTTATTTAAGATGTATTCATACCGAAAAGCTGATTTGCGATGATGGAGTTAGCAGGAAACGAAGTTTGAATGCAGATTTTGACGATGACGACGATGCGGGGAGTTGCGAAATTTTGAAAGAGGGGTTGCGAATTTTTGAATTTTCTCGGGATTTTTAGGATAGTGAAAAATGTTAAGGGTTTTGGGATTTTACGATTGTAGACACTGTACATGCGAAATTTTTGAGTAAATGGGCCGAAATTTCGGGGGCTTGGTCAAAAATTCAACTTAGCTGAATTTCGCGGACTTGGACCCAATTTTGACCCTTTTTGACCAGAAAATTTGAAATTCAGCCCAAAATGTTTTGATCGGTCCGATTTTGACTCAGTTTGACCAGACTTTAAAATTTCAACCCAATTTTTTTTTTTTTTAAATAATGAAAAGTAAGAAAAACTCCCCCTTAATCGTAAAACTTCCCGTTTTAAATAATGAAATATCAGACGCTCCCCCTTAATCGAAAAATTCCCGTTTTAAATAATGAAATATCAGACGCTCCCCCTTAATCTAAAAACTCCCCCTCAACAGACATAATCCAGAAGACACATAGAAAATGAAGTGAAGTGAAAATGAAATATGTACACTTTATCAAAGTTCATGTAGGGTCGATTGATCACAACTGAATATTCAACATACCCAACATAGTCACTAGGTGTTGGAATCGTTTGACATCCAACGGTTTTGTGAAAATGTCGGCCAGTTGATCTTCAGTTGTGATGTAGTGCAATTCAATCGTGCCTTGCTCGACATGTTCTTTGATGAAGTGATGACGAATATCTATGTGTTTTGTTCTTGAGTGATGTACAGGATTACTCGTCATCGCGATAGAACTTTTTGAGTCACAATAAATGGGAATTTTATCAACATGAAAATAAAAATCTCGTAGTTGGGTTCTCATCCACAAAAGCTGCGAACAGCAACTAGCGGCGGCGACATACTCTGCCTCCGTCGACGAAGTTGAGACACAGTTTTGTTTTCGAGACGACCAACTTACGAGTTTACCGCCCAAGAAGTGTGCAGCTCCAGAGGTGCTTTTTCGGTCCATCTTGCATCCTGCATAATCCGAGTCAGAGAATCCAACCAGTTTGAAGTCCGATAGAGTGGGGTACCACAAACCCAGATTGGGTGTTCCTTTGAGATAGCGGAGAATCCTTTTGACAGCAGTGAGATGGGATTCCTTTGGTGTTGCCTGAAAACGAGCGCAGATTCCTGTCGAGAGAACGATATCCGGTCGACTAGCAGTAAGATACAAAAGAGAGCCTATGATCCCTCGATAGACGGTTTGGTCAACGGGAGCACCAGATGGGTCCGCGTCGGGTCGGCCAGAGGGTGACATAGGTGTAGCAGCAGTCTTAGCATCCTTCATTCCATACTTCTCGAGGATGTCATGGATGTATTTGGACTGATTGATGAAGATTCCGTTGGGGAGTTGCTTTACTTGAAGACCAAGAAAGAAATTCAGCTCACCCATCATACTCATTTCGAATTTCTCTTTCATCAATTCTGCGAACTCTTCGCACAGTTGAGGTTTAGTCGATCCAAAAATGATGTCATCGACATAAATCTGTACAATCATGATGTCCAGGCCACTCCGCTTTGTGAAGAGAGTTGTATCCAGAGATCCTTTCTTGAATCCAGACTGAACAAGGAAGTCTGAAAGGGCGTCATACCAAGCTCGGGGAGCCTGTTTTAGTCCGTAGAGGGCCTTGTAGAGTCGATATACGTGATGGGGAAACTCTTCGCTCAAGAACCCCTCAGGTTGATCAACGTACACTTCTTCTTTGAGAAATCCATTCAGAAATGCAGTCTTCACGTCCATTTGGTAGACTTTAAAGTTCTTGTGAGCAGCAAAGGCAAGGAACATTCGTATGGCTTCGATCCTGGCAACTGGGGCGAAGGTTTCATCGTAGTCGATTCCTTCTTGTTGGTTATACCCCTTAGCCACAAGTCTTGCTTTATTGCGAATAACAACACCATCTTCATCCTTTTTGTTCTTAAAGATCCATTTTGTGCCGATAATGGATCTATTGTGAGGTCGTGGTACGAGTTCCCAAACTTGTAAGCGTTCAAACTGATTTATTTCCTCCTGCATTGCAATCAGCCAATCAGGATCATTGAGAGCTTCTGCTACTCGTGATGGTTCGACTTGACTGAGATAGCAAGCAAACAAACTTTCATTCATCGTAGCCGATCGTGTCGAAACACCGGATGTGGGGTCCCCAATAATCTGATCGGTAGGGTGAGAGCGAGCCCAAAGTGGTACGTTGGTTTGTGAGGAGCTGGCCGCATTTGTATCGATTTGAAACTCATTAGATTGGGGCCCGGTGTCCGAAGAGATCTCAATCGTATTAAATTGAGAGGGTTCTGCATCAGGATCAGCAATATTCCCAGGGTTGGGTAATATGTCGTTTTCGTTGAGATTGAGTGCATCCAAGTTTGGAGGGACGACGTTATTGCCGGTAGCTGGTGGTGTAGGTGGAGTGGGTGCAGCGGTAGGTTGAGTGGTGGCGACGGGAGTCTTGTGAACTGGGTAGAAGTACTCGAAGAGCAGATCGAGATCCAGTTCGCCACAATTGCCCTCAGATGAGGAAGTTCCCGCCGTTGAAGGTTGACCTTTTGTCAACGTCTGTAGAAGACCTGGTTCTGGACTGATATGGCCAGAAGCTATGAGATCGCCTTCGCTTTCGTCAAAAGAGACATTCGTGCTTTCTATTACTGACCGTTTCTCCTTAAGATAGACTCTGTATGCCTTTGAATTCAGTGAATATCCAACAAAGATGCCTTCAAGAGCTTTTGGATCAAGCTTCCCAAGATGTTGGCGATCATTGGCCACAAAACATCGGCAACCGAAGACCCTTAGATAAGATATATCGGGGATACGACGGTTATTCAGCATCTCGTATGGGGTGCGGTTGAATCTCTTGTGGATGGAAGCCCGGTTCTGTGTGTAGCAAGCCGTTTGAATAGCTTCGCCCCAAAGAGAATGAGGAAGTCCGGATTGTATGAGAAGAGTTCCTGGCTGCTTCAACTAGTGTCCTGTTCTTGCGCTCAACAACACCATTCTGTTCCGGTGTCTTCACAGCTGAGAACTGCTTAGTGATGCCCTGAGTGGCATAGGAATCACTGAGCTTCTTGTTTTTAAACTCTGTTCCGTTGTCAGTTCTGATAATCCAAACCTTCTGTCGATGAAGAGTTTGGGACGTAACAACAAACTCGATGATTATATCAGGAACTTCATCCTTTCTGCGAATGAGTTTCGTCCACGTGTAGCGTGAAAAATCGTCGACTATCACCAGAATATACCGTCTTCCTCCGAGTGTGGCCGTAGGCATTGGGCCACATAGATCCATATGTAAGAGCTCGAGGATGAGCTTAGAGGACGGTGTTTCCTTAGAGACATGAGACGATCGCTTCATCTTCCCCAATTCACAGGCAGAGCAGAGCTGTTCCTTATGATATGTCAGTTGGGGTAGACCGTTGACGAGTTTATTCTGACGCAGTTTGTTGATGGTCTTGAAATTGAGATGTGAAAGACGCCGGTGCCATAAATCGTTCAACTTGGGTGCGGCTCGAGAGAGAAGGCATACTGGTCGAGAGGTCGTAAGGTTGAGTACATAAAGGTGGGACGTGCGCGTTCCAGAAAGAAGAGACTGTCCTGAGGCATCTATAATGCTGCAGATGTCAGATTCGAAGAGAACCTTGTATCCTTTGTCGCAGAATCGACCAATGCTGAAGAGATTGTAGCTCAAACCCTCGACATAGGAGATGCCCTTGATTGTCAGTTTATCGTGCACGAGATCGCCAGTTCCTAGAATCGGCGCCATTTGACTGTTTCCGAAGGAGACCCTTCCGAGATAGCGCTCGGAGAAGTTGCTCAACAGCTCCTTATTCCCTGTCATGTGTGTGGAGCAACCCGAGTCTAGATACCACACATGACAGACCTGCAAACATTTAGCAAACGTTGGGTCCCCGTTTTCGAACGGGGCATTCTTGTGATATATGTAAAGTTTTTATGCGCTTAATGGAAAATGTGGTTTCTAAATCAGATTGTGTTGTTTCTAATTTAGCTTTCCCTTTGTAGTCAGTTTGATTAGGTGGATTTATGGTTTTTCTAACCCATATTTTCCTAACTTGTGCTTGCATGTGTGGCGCCTTATTCATGTAATGGTGTGGGGAATGTGGTTGTCGTTTTCGCGCTTCGGTTTTGGTCGCCTTTGGCTTGCGAGTAGTAGGTGAGTTTGCGTTTGACGGCGAGAGGCGTTTTCGCTTGACCTTAGGTTTAGGCGAGATGGGAGAGTTCAAAGACGTCGTAGATGAGGTTCGCTTGCGTGGTCGGAGTGTTGCGTGTTCATGTGTTTCATATTCATGGAAGCGTGGGAGAACAAATTCATTGCAGCAGCACATAGACATAAGCTTGGTAAAAGAAAGATGAGTTTTGGCAACATAATTGTCTACGACCTTGGACATTGGGATTCAGTACATAGAGAGGAGGAACGAATATAGGATGGTCTTTTCTTCTTGTCATCGAAGAGCGGATTCTCCTTTATTTGGTACGAACTCCCTTCCAGAGACGTCGAACTCACATTCCCTGTATCCATAAGAATACTAGAGTTAGTGTTAGAACATATGTCAGCTTCAGGAGTCATCTTCGCCGTCCTCTTACATTTACATGTTTGAGAATCGGGTACTTGACTTGACGTAGAAGGTTTGTTCGTATTATGAGATTGTTCTAGGGTAAAGATTTTGTAAAGTAGATCTTCTCGCTCTTTTGCAAAGGCTTTTCGCTCTACTTCTAGGGTTCGTTCTAGTTCTGCTATGACCAGAAGTTTCTCTGGGACATAGATGCGAGAAAGTGCTTCTCGGAGAGCGATTTCCTGTTCTTCGGTTGGGAACTGAGATTTGATGTCTTCAGAGAGTGAGGGCTTTCTAGTCTTATCACTAGCATTCAATTCTGTGTAGTCGTATGCGATCTCTGCCCAAAGTATGTTCTGTTTCCTCTTTTCTTCTGACAGCACAGTGGAGGAGGATCTTACAAATGGCATGAGCTGTGAGGGAGTTCCTTTCCTCGTTTTTAGGAATGCCGTACTGTACATGTTATACCTTTTGACAATTAGCGACGTTGGATCGCAGTTGCTGGCCAGTCCGATTCCCATCCGGGCGTCGTAGAATTCTGTTTCAACTGGTTGGTTTAATAGACATAAGATGTTTGCTGCCTTTTTCCTAAGGTGAAGTTGCTCTTCAAGTTCTTTCACCTTGCGGTATAGCCTAACTCTTTCCTTTGTAAGCAGTTCGTATTGGGCGGCCGTCAGGAGGCGAGAAGTTTCACATGAACTAATGGCTAGTGTAGTTTCCTTAACCTTAGTCTCACTTTGTTTGTTCTTACTTTGCAGACGTTTGACTAAAGCTTCAGAGGCCATTAGGCGTTCGTTTGCACAGGCAAGTTCTTCTACTTTTAGACTAAGTAAGGCATAGTTATTTTCAAATTTTAGCCTAAGTTCATCATAATCCTTAGCGTCTACGGTGGGTTTCTTAATGGCGTGTCGGTGATTAAACACATCATCGAGTTGCGAGATTCGTACCTCAGACTCAGCGTTGGTAGGAGTCTTAGCTGTGTTTTCACCGGTGTGACCCATCTCCTCGTCCTCGTCATGTTCGACCTGCCTTGCCATGCAGCAATCTTCATCCGTAGGTTCCTCGTCTTCTGAAGTGTCATTCACCCATTCAGCTTCTTCGGTGAGTAGGGCTTTCCCACTTTCCATCTTGCGGGTCATTTTGGCCTTTCGGTCATAGTACCCGGAGTCCTTCACGCGTGGGGCGTGGCATTCCTTGGCAAAGTGGCCTGTCTTTCCACACCGAAAGCACTTCACAGATTTTTGAGGTGCGGAGTCCTCTGCTTTCTTTGTCGGCTTAGTTTCCTCTGTGGGAGTGGTCTTTTTGGTGCCGCTGTAGGTTCTTTGGCGATTGGAGGAGGATGAGGATCTTTTTCCGATCTTCTTTGAGACCAACTTAGTGAGCATTGCCAGTTGCTTGCGTATATCACGAACATCTTCATCTGATTCTGTATCGGCTTCGGATCCTGAAGAGGTGTCAGATGCAACAGCTGGTAGCTTCCCTTTGTTCTGTTTGGTCTTAGTGTTGGAAGATCGTTCATTGGCTTTGTTTGAGAGGAGTGCCAGTGGGTCGACTCGAGTGTTGGTGGACTGAGGTTGCACGTAAGGAGCATAGGCAGACAGACTGTCATAAAGAGCATGGATGGAAGTGTTGGAGAGGTCCTTACTCTGAATCATCATCACGATTGCATTGCCACAATGTGGTTTGAGGCTACCAAGGAAGCGGTTGTTGATATCGAATTTGTCCCTCGAGATCCTGGCTTTCTTGAGTTCATTGATGACCTTCAAGTATCGGAGGTATGTGTCACGCAGTTCCTCTCCTTCATAGGCCTGGAAGAGTTCATACTGCAAGAGACATGCTGATTTCCTCCCCTGAGCACTTTCAGTTGTGCCTGCCATAATTTCTGCAAGTTCATCCCATATCTCCTTAGCAGTTGTGCAGCACTCAACGTGAGCGTAGACCTCGTTTCCCAAAGCCTGGAAGAGGTATCCTTTGGCAGTCTCGTCGGCCTGTACGCGAGCCAGTTCATCCTCATTGATGGGACCTCTTGGAGTGCGGCGTTCATCCATGGGAGGGTTTGCGTTTGGCTGTGCAGGGATGGTTGTCCAGAACTGTGCTGGGCCGTTGAAGATGGAGTCCAGAAGGTATTGAGAGAGTGGTGCGCCTTTGTTCCTGATGAACGTGAGGAACCGGTTTGTCCATATGCTGTAGTCGCCTTGTCGCAGCATCGGAGGCCTGGTGTCGGAGCCCACTATGGAGATGTCATTCGTGGTAGACATGGTTGGTGCAGTCGAATCGTCCGTGGCTTTGATCTTTTATGGATAAGAAAGTTAGTAACGAACGATATTAGAAATACGAGTTTAATGAGTAGAGTTTTGAGAATAAAATTGTTTAAGGAATTTCTTAGAACTAAGTGAACGTGTGTGATGGTCGATAATGTATGAAAGAGAAATATATCTTGAAGAGAAGTTCTAGAAATTTAAGTTGAGACTTGAGGAGCAAAAACAAAGTTTATCTCAAAGTGGTCTAGGGAGATAGTTCTAAAGTGTGAGGATCAAATCTTAAAAAGTTTGAGAAAAATTTAACCCAAGAAGATTTTAACACGAGAAAGACTTAACACGAAAGAGAAAAAAAAAATTCGCAGCTCAAGGAGACGTGATTAGTGAAATGTTATCCGAGAAATTAAGTGTTGAGGAATTTCGGTGTTTGTGAATTTTAAAGAGAAATTCAAAAAAAAATTCACAGGTGAAAATTTTCTCGGATTTAAAGGTTTCGCGTGTGGGAATGATTCTAAGTCGAGAGTTTTAAAATCTTCACAAGAAAATTTCGCAAGTTAAAGAAAATCGCATCGTGTGGTGAAGTGTGATTTTTAGGAAATTTTCTCGGATTTGGAAGAGACGTGGTTTTGAAAAACTTTCTCAGATGAGATGAACTTTCTCGGCTTAGAAAACTTTCTCGGATGTAAAGATTTTCGTGACTTTCAAAACTTTCTCGGTCTTAAAAAAAATTTCTCGGATGTAAAAATTTTCACAGAGTTCAAAACTTTCGCGGTCTTGAAAAAAAAAATTCTCGGATATAAAAATTTTCAAAAAGTTCTCGGCTGAGAAAAAAAATTCGCGGCTTAGAAAGATTCGCGGGATAAGCTTTCTAGGATATGGAATTTCTGAAAATTCTCGGCTGTTAATTTCTTAGTAAAATTTCTCAGATTTTTGAAAGTTTCGCGGCTCAGAGAAATTCTTGGAATTGACTTTCTCGTGTATAAAGTTTCTCGGATTTTAAAGAGTACGAACTTGAGAAAAATTGGGTCTTAGAGAAATTTTTCGCGGTTTTGGAAATTCTCGGATTTTAAAGAGTACGAAGTTGAGAAAAATTGGGCCTAAGAAAAATTTTCGCGGTTTCAAACTTTCTCGGATTTTGAGCATAGGTTGTTGCGAGAAACTGCAGTGAAAGTGAAATTTTCGCGGTGTAAAAATTCTCGGATTGTGAGCATAGACCGTTGCGAAAAATGCAGTGAAAGAGAAGTTTCGCGGTTTAAAAATTCTCGGATTCGACTTCGCAGAGATGAAACTTTCGCGGATTTGAACGATTCAGCAAAATTTCGCGGGCAAGAACATCAAGTACTGTTCCATTGCTTTGTCGCGACATTTTCCAGAAAAACCGTCCGTTTTCACCCAAATCTCAACCAAAATCGCTCAAACTTGATCCTAAACTTCAGAAATTCTTCCCTAAACACATAATCGACCGATTTGTGAGCTAAAAACAACAAAAGATGGGTCAAATCGACCGAAAACAGAGAATGGCCGAGATGTCCTTTTTCTGAAAAGTTTTTGCTTCAACCTCGCTCAAAACTCGTTAAAACTGATCCAAAAGTGTTCTAAAAACATTTTAGGCATAGACTCGATCTGGGGGAAGGTTTTAAACACAAAAACGAAGCATCAAAACCCCAAAACAAGCTCAAAATGCCAGAAAACAATTTTTTGCTCAAAAACACCTTTGATCTTGCTTGGAATCGAACGAAACTGGATTCAAATCAATGCAGATCGATCCACGTTTGCTCTGATACCACTTGTTGGTCCCGAAATGCACCAAACAAGGAATCAAAGTGGCTTTATGGAATGAAAAGGGAGAGTTTCTCACCTTTGAGTGTGTGTAGTGTGTGAAAATAAGAGTAAGCCTTTTGATCTTTGATTACCTTTCAAAGTGAGTTGGTAAAACCTTATATACCACATTAACCCTAGGTATATTAAGGCCCAATCACTAATAATAAAATAATTACAATCTAGTCCAAAGCCCAAGCTAAAGATAATTACATAATTAATCCCAAGACTTAAACTATTGACACAACCAATTAAATATCCTAACAGTCAATTTCTGTTACTTTTTCCGGAAAAATTGTTTCTGATCACGGTTAAACCTTTACTGCATAAAAACAGTAAATAATATAGCATTGGTGATTAATATTAATCGAATATGTCATTAATTTTGATGAATCATTTGTTTTAGGTCGACCATTTAGATTGTAATAAACAACCAATAGTTCATTTCTAACACGTTTTGTGTAAGTAGAATCAATTTGATAGAAGCATGATCATCCTTTCAAGAAGAGTGTTACTTGTTCTTCATACTATATACTTCAACTTCTTCAATCTCAACATAACCTCCACGAAAATCACAAACTAAACTGATATATTTTTATCCAAATCTTGGTAACTTCATATATTTTAGTGAATGTAAAGTGTATGCAATATAAAATTTAAAACTAATAAAGTAAACTAATCACATGTTAAATTGTTATTTTGTCTAACTATTCTGTTACTAGTGATGTTTACACATGTTACCCTTATGTCAATTTCTGTTACTTTTTCCGGAAAAATTGTTTCTGATCACGGTTAAACCGTTACTGCAACAGTAAACAATATAGCATTTGTGATTAACATTATAGCTTTTTGTGTAGTGATATTTCTTTTAACTGTTTGATGGAAAGATTTTGAGGAGGCTTGGTTTGTGGGAGTTTGTTCATGTTGATTTGGATAGGAATGTTAGGGTTGATTTGATTGCTTAGTTGATTGCTTGTTATGAGGCGAAATCGCACTGTAGTTATGTCAATGGTTATCGAATTATGGTTAACTATTTGAAACTATTTGAAATAATTAGCTGATGCCGATGATGTTCGAAGCTATATCAGTAATTTTGGACAATTAGTTTCCACATATGGACAATATTTTAGTAAAATGAACAATTCTTTTACAAATATGAACAATCCGTGTAAAATGACCAACACTTTGTTATATCTAGTTATGGCTCACAAGTAGTCATTTTGGACAATTATTTTAGACATCTGGACAATAATTTGTGGAAATTGAATAATTATTTTAAATATGAACAATACTTGTAAAATTACCACACGATATCTAGTTATGGTGCACAAATAGTCAATTTGGACAATTATATTAAATTTTTGGACAATAATATTAAAATATAGAACAGTTATTTTACAAATAAGAACAACACTTGTAAAATTACCCACTACCATTTCCTTTTGTGATGCACATATAGTCGTTTTGGACAATTATTTCCAACTAGGCTATAATGTTTATAAATTGAACAATTCTTTTACAAATCTGAACAATAGTGTAAAATTACCCACTACCAAATACATCTAAGCCGCAAATAGTCATTTTAGACACTTATTTCTAATATTTTGACAATAAATTTTGTAAATTGAACAAATCGTTTACAAATATGAATAATAATTGTAAAATTACTCACTACCATGTTTAGGAAGATAAAATCTGTTCCAAACCGCACGGTACTGAGGAAGCACAGTCCCCTCACCTTTGAGCCACTCATAGCCAGACTTGACAGTATACAGACCATCACCAGAGGCAAGCCAGTTTTGGCCCCAATACCCATCCCTGAACCGAAGCTTATGCCTATGGATTTTCTTCCAATGTCAACAAGAGTCCAAAGCCGGTTTGAATGCCCAAAAGTTGAGCTTATGTTCTCGTCCAAGCTTCACCCATAATTTCGGAAGCAATCTGCGTGTAATAGGCCCATTCTTTGCCATCTTCTACTACTGATTGCCAAAGGGATTTTCTTTGATATAGGTTTGGACATTATCGGCATCATATAGTTTTGTCAAGTACTTTACAAATTCTCCATCAGCAGCTGCAAATAAATGTTTATCAGTTCAAATGAACAATAATAATTAAAAAACACAAGAATAATTCTCACCCAAATAATCATCGTCCACATCTGATGAATTATACGTCTTGGGGAAAATGGCATTGTGGTGCTATGCAAATCAAAAGGGGAAGGATTAGAGCATCAAGATGAGAATACAAAAGATGTATCACTTGTAGAAGTAAGGGGTTAAGACATTTACTGGATTAAGGAATGTTTTGTAAGGAGAGTCATCAATCAACACTGTGTTAGAGGAGTCGAACATGAAATACTCTTTCCAAACCTTGTTTAGCTCCTTAAATATCATCATTTTATCTTTATTACCAAAGCTAGGTTTGTCCGAGATTTTGCAATGCCCTTGGTCCTACAAAATAAAACATCTCCAATGTAACTTTATATTAAGAGGCTAACCCAACAAATTCGAAGTGTTACAAATGAAGCTAAACTCACCCAAACAACAAAGAACGTATTAGCTGATTTCCAGTTTCGTTCACCGGAAATAACCTTCAGTGCTCGCTCAACATTATGGCTAGGAAAAAATTAAATAAAACAGTTGGAAAAAAGATTAAATGAAGTGTACACGTGCATTAATACGTTTTCATAATGGATTGGTGAATACCTCTTTTTTGAAGACCAAATGGCCACATAAAAATTTTTAAAACAAAGATCTAAAAATTTAGTGCAGTGGGGTTGAAGTGAATAGCCATTTTTATAATCTGCCAAAAGAACGCCGTTCAAATCGAAAATGAGAAGCTTCCATCTTGATTTTCCTGCTTCCATTGGATTGTAATTGTTAGTCATTAATATATATATATATATATATACATATAAATCTATACATATTGTATGGATTTAAATAGACTATAGACATGATTTAATCTAGATGATGTGAGTCATAGTATACCTTGGTGCTTTTTAATTTTTAGATCATGTTCATCCAGCTTGGACTTCAGCATTTGAATCGTCGCTTCTTGTTCATCCACTTTCGACTTCAACTTTAGAATAATTTGATCTTGTTCCTCTTCCTGCTTCTTCGTGATGACTTCAAACTCAACAGGCATTAAAGATTAATGTGTGTGTATATATATATATATATATATATATATAGTATGGATTAATAAAAGAATATAGATAAAATTTAAATCAAGAGGATGTGAATCACAATATACCTTGATGATCTTTAATATTTACATAATGTTCATCCAGCTTGGACATTTGCATTTGAATGACTGCATCTTGTTCATCCACCTTTGACTTTAACATTTGAATAATGTGGTCTTGTTTCTCTTGCTTCTTCTTGATGATTTCCAACATTTTAAAATTGGATCCCTCATCTCGTGTGAACTAACCTCAACTGGCACTAAAGACAGTGTGATATAAGAATTAAGAAAGGCATGTTACCAAGACAATATAAATATATGTGATCATTACCCAAGGTTTGTGGATACTCTTTCCGTTTCTTGCGCTCATGCCTTGTAAACGACATTGGCCTCCCAAGATCATAGTCCATGTTGAACTCATCTAAACACACACCGGCATCCTCACAAAGTAGCCTGATAAGATATGGAAAACAAAGGATTCGGGGCTTGCTACTTCCTTCAAATTTCTGTTGGATGAGCTCACCAGTGTTGATTGGAAGGTTGTTGGCAATACAGTAGATGGGATATAAATGATGTGCTGATGCCTCGTTACGGTGCTCGTGTGGGTAGACTTTGTGAGTCCATAAGTTCCACCAAGGCACATATTTCTTATCCAGGGAGTTTGTAACCAACGTTCCTTCAACCAACGCTCCTTCTTTATTTTTCACCCATTCTACTTTGCCTTCCGGGCATAAAGATACACAAACAGTTAATCGAAAATCCCCCGTCTCCTTCTTTTTGCCTTTAACTGCTGACCAAAAATTGGGAATTGAAACTGCATTTTGAATTGATAAAACTTTGTTTATCTTTTTTGCATCCCAAGGCACACGCAAGCCCCTCACCTTCGAAAATGCGTCCTCTATATGTATGTTGGCGTAGAACTCACGGACTAATTCCCAAGATGAAGGACGTGATGGATGCTCGACAAAATGTTCCCAGCCTCTGTTAGTGATAATATCCTTCACAAATTTGTGAGATCCTTGTTCCGTAGAAATGCCTCTATCCGGAATAATCCTCGTATTCCTAAGATTTTTGTACTGGTGCCAAGCACTGGTATTCTCGAATCGATCACCCATTACATCAGGATGCACCAAATCAGGACATTTTTTCACTTCATTCTGTTCAGATTCACTGACAAAACAAGAAGAGTAATTGACTTCCTAAGAGTGATACTAGAACTGATAGTAAGAGTGTTGACTTCCAAAGAAATAAGCGATCAGAAAAAAACAGAGGAATCCCAAAACAAATTTTACCTGGCATCCATGCTTGAGAACTAAGTGAAAGAATGAGCTTGATAAATAAACCGAGGAAGAGAACGGTAACCAGAAACACAGCCGCGTAGGGGGAACGATAATCAAAAGCAAAGCCGCGTAGCTGAAGCAAAGCCGCTTAGGAGGGGAACCACAAGCAGAAGCAAAAGCCGCGTAGGGACGATAAGCAGAAGCGAAAGCCGCGTAGGGACGATAAGCAGAAGCAAAAGCCGCGTGGGCCTATTCTGCTGGGCTTCGGTTATGGGCCATAACTGGGCCTGATTAATGACTCTAAATTTGTTGGGCTGTTGAATTAAATAAAGCCCAAAACTTTGGCCCAGCCCAAACCTAAGTTAGCCCAAACCAAACTTTGGCCCAGCCCAAACTTACTTTTTCACGTCACTCCGGCACTCTTTAAACTCCCCTATTTTAAATTGTGTATTTTCAAAAATTATGAAATTTGATTGACTAAAACTACATAACGAGACGAATATAACAAGATCCATATTGACTATAATACTGATATTGGCAACGATTTTATTCGTTTAACCTGTTTAGATGTTTTTATAGGGATGTCAACGGGTCTGGTCTAGGTCGGATCCTGCTGGACCCGATGCAGGACCCGAGACCCGACGCGAGGCAGTCACTGTTTGGACCCGGAACCGACCCGGACCCGAGCCGAAGACCAGATGGACCCGAATACGTCTATGACCTCACAAAAAAACAGGGTTGGACCCGGACCCGACCAATATTTTTTAAAAAAAATTAACTTTAAATAATTATAATTGTATAACTTGTTTTTTCTACAATATATAACAATTTTTAAATAATATATTTGATTATTTATAAATTTTTAATTGATTAAAACTTTAAGTCTAATAAAAAATGAACTATAATTAGAATTTATAACATTTATATTATTCAAATTCAAATTGTTAAATTATTAAGTGTGAATTAAAACAAAATACTGATATTGACTAAATTTGACTGTAATATAATGTAAAAATAATTATAATATGTAACCGGTTATATTCGTTTAACAGAATTCTCTTAGGGAATATAAGCGGGATAATTAAGCGGGATATTTTCATCTCAAGGCCCAGATACTTAAGCGGAATCATATTCCGCGTTTCATTTCTCTTAGGCAATATAACCGGTTATAATTGTTTTAAAACTCCAGTGGTGTCTTTTTATCAGCAATATTTTTTTGTTTTCCTACACACTTCCCTGATCAAAAGCCCAGAATTTATTCTGGGCCCAAATTTTGATGGTCCAATAAAAAGTGTTGTCTATAAAAAAAAATAATGGTTGAAGAAGAAAAATAGAAAATGGGTAATTAACACACGCACCAAAATTCAACTAACACATTCAATTACACCGTTGAATGTCCCTCTGGAATCAATTAAAGCTGCAATCTCAACTGCTCCGTTGCATATTTGATTTCAAGAGATTGCAGATACAAAGAGGAATATGACTTCAGATAAAAGTAGGAAACGAGGGAGAGAAGATGAAGAAATTACGGAGAGAGAGAAGAAATTACGGAGGGAGAGAGAAGAGGAAAACGACTTTGAGGAATCCGGTGAAATGGTGAGATTTATGGGTAGAAGAATTTATTTGCAATTAGTTTTAACTAAAATTTTGTTTGATAAAATTTTGTTTTATAGGCGAAGAATTAGTCTTTAGATAGGGAGCTGCTTGCTGAACTTCGCTGGGGTGAAAGTGACTATTTGGGTCCTACTAAAATTGATTTCAATTCTATTGAAATCTGGGAAAGAATCAGGGAAATAATACTTGAGGAGAGTCTTGACGGGAGTATAACTTCAGGATATGTCTATCGCAGGGCCAAAGCATTATTAAAACGGTGGAGAAGTGTAAGTTCTTCTTTAATTTAACACTGCCTATTCATTTTTAAGCTTATTATGGAATCAGATTTCATTTCCTGATCTTACTAATACTATTAGTCATTTTCCTAGAAGCCCAGAACCTAATGGCACTAATAAGTTAGTTATTCAACTAAGGCATAGGAGTTGGAAAATTAAATGAAATTCTAAACCCAAGAATTCAAACAGGGTTTTGCACAGATTTGGAAAATAGGGTGATGATCGTATAGCACAATTCGAACGTAGAAGAACTTCAGGGGAGAAGAAAATTGATAAATTGTTGTAGGGGGAGTCCATTGGAAATTTGGGATTGGTTTTTTCTTCATAAAACTCTCATTCAAGATTGCAAATCATTTCTTTTCTTGGAATTTGTTTTGCAGGGAGGGAGGGTAAGTGGCGATCTCAAACGTGCCTTTGGCCCCTGCCGTAACTGTGGGCGGGTCATAGAATTTAAGTTCAACCATGTATTCGATAGCTATCTAGGCTTAGTGGAGGCAAACGGATTTCATCATCCAGTTCGAAGGGTTCAGCATCCAATTCACTTGATATCCAAGTGAATAACCAACAGCAGGTTTCATCATCCAACTCACCTTCAACAATGGACACTTACGGAGAGCTCTTGCAGAGGAGGATATCCCACCTCGTCAACGACAAAGTGATTACCATTGACGATGGGCTTCATGCTTGTCTGTGGCGGGCTTCAAACAACAACTAGCTCTATACCTGCATAATCTGTCGGAAGATGCTCTCTCCAATGTGATCACGAAGAAATTGTACTTGTTAAATCCTTAAACAGGTATGTTCAATTTTCAGCATTTGGAGTTTTGTTAAACATGTGCAGTTTATCTAGTTTTGTAATTTGGTTTTGTTAAATTTTTGTGGGTAATTATTTTATACCAAAGCCTATAAATAATAGTAGAAATACTTCTATCTTTTCTACGTACTTTACTATTGAATCCTATATTTATTTCAAACAACTTGTTTCTTATTTCAGTTTATTAATTTTTGTGTTTCTTAATAATTTAGGAGCTGATGGAGTTGATTCGCTGGTGGTTGTTGATGCTGATGCTGATGAAATTGATTTGCTGATAAATTAAAGAGCTGAGTACTTGGTTTGAATTTGATAACTTGATCAGGTTGTTCTTTGGTTTGCATGAATTTGGTTTAAAATGTTCCCAGCCTCTGTTAGTGATAATATCCTTCACAAATTTATGAGATGCTTGTTCCGTAGAAATGCCTCTATCCGGAATAATCCTCGTCTTCCTAAGCTTTTTGTACTGATGAATAACAATACTTAACTTGATGAATAACGTTATATTATTTGATAAATCAAATTAAATCAAATTATATTACTTGATAAATCAAATTATATTAGATTGTAATAAAACATTTGAAAATTACTATATTGAGTAGAATACCTGAAAGGAAGAGAAGAGAACGTATTAAATCTTAGACTGCCGGTTCGGAGGGAAGCTTTTTGTGTAGTGATATTTCTTTTGACTGTTTGATGGAAAGATTTTGAGGAGGCTTGGTTTATGGGAGTTAGTTCATGTTGATCTGGATAGGAATGTTAGGGTTGATTTGATTGCTCAGTTGATTGCTTGTTATGAGGCGAAATCGCACTGTAGTTATGTCAATGACCAGATGGACCCGAATCGTCTATGACCTCACAAAAAAACAGGGTTGGACCCGGACCCGACCAATTGTTTTTAAAAAAAATTAACTTTAAATAATTATAATTGTATAACTTGTTTTTTCTACAATATATAACAATTTTTAAAAATATATTTGATTATTTATAAATTTTTAATTGATTAAAACTTTAAGTCTAATAAAAAATGAACAATAATTAGAATTTATAACATTTATATTATTCAAATTCAAATTGTTAAATTATTAAGTGTTAATTAAAATAAAATACTGATATTGACTAAATTTGACTGTAGTGTAATGTAAAAATAATTATAATATATATAACCGGTTATATTCGTTTAACAGAATTCACTTAGGGAATATAAGCGGGATAATTAAGCGGGATATTTTCATCTCAAGGCCCAGATACTTAAGCGGAATCATATTCCGCATTTCATTTCTCTTAGGGAATATAACCGGTTATAATCGTTTTAAAACTCCAGTGGTGTCTTTTTATCAGCAATACTTTTTTGTTGTCCTAACCGGTTATATCCGTTTAACAGAATTCTCTTAGGAAATATAACCGGTTATAATCGTTTTAACCTGTTTAGATGTTCTGACAGGGATGTCAACTGGTCGGGTCTGGGTCGGGTCCTGCTGGGCCTGAGACCCGACCCGATGCAGGACCCTTGGACCGACACCCGACCCGACCCGACCTGAGACTCTTAATTTGTTTTTTCTTCAATATATAACAATTTTTAAAAAATATATTTGATTATTTATAAATTTTTAATTGATTAAAACTTTAAGTTTAATAAAAAATGAACTATAATTAGAATTTATAACATTTTAATTATTCAAACTATTCAATTATTAAGCGTGAATTAAAATAAAATACTGATATTGGCAACGGTTATATTCGTTTTAACCTGTTTAGATGTTTTTATAGGGATGTCAACGGGTCGGGTCTAGGTCGGGTCCTGCTGGACCCGATGAAGGACCCGAGACCCGACCCGAGGCAGTCACTGTTTGGACCCGGAACCGACCCGGACCCAAGCCGAAGACCAGATGGACCCGAATACGTCTATGACCTCACAAAAAAACAGGGTTGGACATCTAAGTGTTACTTAAAATAAAATACTGATACTGACTAAATTTGACTGTAATATAATGTAAAATTATAATATATATAACCGGTTATATTCGTTTAACAGAATTCTCTTAGAATATAAGCGGGATATTTTCATCTCAAGGCCCAGATACTTAAGCGGAATCATATTCCGCGTTTCATTTCTCGGAATATAACCGGTTATAATCGTTTTAAAACTCCAGTGGTGTCTTTTTATCAGCAATACTTTTTTGTTTTCCTAACCGGTTATATCCGTTTAACAGAATTCGCTTAGGAAATATAACCGGTTATAATCGTTTTAACCTGTTTAGATGTTCTGACAGGGATGTCAACTGGTCGGGTCTGGGTCGGGTCCTGCTGGACCGGAGACCCGACCCGATGCAGGACCCTTGGACCGACACCCGACCCGACCCGACCTGAGACTCTTAATTTGTTTTTTCTTCAATATATAACAATTTTTAAAATATATATTTGATTATTTATAAATTTTTAATTGATTAAAACTTTAAGTTTAATAAAAAATGAACTATAACTAGAATTTATAACATTTTAATTATTCAAATTGTTAAATTATTAAACGTGAATTAAAATAAAATACTGATATTGGCAACGGTTATATTCGTTTAACCTGTTTAGTGTTTTTATAGGGATGTCAACGGGTTGGGTCTAGGTCGGGTCCTGCTGGACCCGATGCAGGACCCGAAACCCGACCCGAGCCAGTCACTGTTTGGACCCGGAACCGACCCGGACCCAAGCCGAAGACCAGATGGACCCGAATACGTCTATGACCTCACAAAAAAACAGGGTTGGACATCTAAGTGTTAATTAAAATAAAATACTGATATTGACTAAATTTGACTGTAATATAATGTAAAATAATTATAATATATATAACCGGTTATATTCGTTTAACAGAATTCTCTTAGGGAATATAAGCGGGATAATTAAGCGGGATATTTTCATCTCAAGGCCCAGATACTTAAGCGGAATCATATTCCGCGTTTCATTTCTCTTAGGGAATATAACCGGTTTATAATCGTTTTAAAACTCCAGTGTGTCTTTTTATCAGCAATACTTTTTTGTTTTCCTAACCGGTTATATCCGTTTAACAGAATTCTCTTAGGAAATATAACCGGTTATAATCTTTTAACCTGTTTAGCTGTTCTGACAGGGATGTCAACTGGTCGGGTCTGGGTCGGGTCCTGCTGGACCTGAGACCCGACCCGATGCAGGACCCTTGGACCGACACCCGACCCGACCCGACGTGAGACTCTTAATTTGTTTTTTCTTCAATATATAACAATTTTTAAAAATGTATTTGATTATTTATAAATTTTTAATTGATTAAAACTTTAAGTTTAATAAAAAATGAACTACAATTAGAATTTATAACATTTTAATTATTCAAATTGTTAAATTATTAAGCGTGAATTAAAATAAAATACTGATATTGGCAACGGTTATATTCGTTTTAACCTGTTTAGATGTTTTTATAGGGATGTCAACGGGTCGGGTCTAGGTCGGGTCCTGCTGGACCCGATGCAGGACCCCACCGACCCGAGGCAGTCACCGTTTGGACCCGGAACCGACCCGGACCCTAGCCGAAGACCAGATGGACCCGAATACGTCTATGACCTCACAAAAAAAAGGGTCGGACCTGGACCCGACCATTTTTTTTTATAAAAATTAACTTTAAATAATTATAATTGTATAACTTGTTTTTTCTTCAATATATAACAATTTTTAAAAAATATATTTGATTATTTATAAATTTTTAATTGATTAAAACTTTAAGTTTAATAAGAATGAACTATAATTAGAATTTATAACATTTTAATTATTCAAGTTGTTAAATTATTAAGCGTGAATTAAAATAAAATATGATATTGGCAACGGTTATATTCGTTTTAACTTGTTTAGATGTTTTTATAGGGATGTCACCGGGTCGGGTCTAGGTCGGGTCCTTGGATCCCATTCTGAGAAAACAATTTGGCCAAAACCTTGTAGTATTATCAACAAATTTATACCACATACAGTCTTCAACATAGATGGAAAACTAAAAAGATATGGCAAAAATACAGTTTTCAACAATTTTTTTTTATCATTGCACTAATGACTTCCAATGCAGTTTACAAAAAGCTTTCACTTACCTTTTTTATGCATTTATGAGAAATTCAGGGTGCTTAGTAACACGCTTCGGCTTTCTAAGAGCCAACGGGGGGTATGTTCTTCTCCTGAATCAAAAAAACAGTATACTATCAAATTATACATTAAAAAGTTCTTAACCCGGCAGTTTAAGATTTATGACCTTTTTTCGTACGTTTTATTCCCTTTGCAGGTTTTCCACTTAACGTGAGCCTGTTGGGGAGCCTAGTGTCACGCTTCTCCCTTCTAAGAGCCAAGGGGGTGTATTCTTCCCCTGAATCAAAATAAAGTTGGAAGGCTGGTGAGGATGTGAGGTTTCCACAAGGGCAAAAAGAATACTTGGCATAATTAAAAGTTCTTAAAAAAACAAAGGCTCAAAGGCCCGTAACTTCTGGGTCAAAATAAGAGTGGAGCATTTCTAGGAGTCAGAAAGTTTCTAAAAAAACAAGGGCTCAAAGGCCCCTGATTACCTGCAACTTCAGGTTGCAAACAGTGTTATATTTTTAATACGATGACGCGAAGGTTACCTGCAACTGCTCTGGATGTGGAGGGCTGCATTCTTCTAAGGTTCACGTCTATGGCTACATCCACGGCCTTGTCCTGGGCCACATCTTGCCTACGACGTCTATAGACTCTGAATACTGGATCAAAATAAAGGTAGAGCATGAATGCTTTAGAAGTCGAAAAATTTTGAGAGAAAACAAGGGCTCAAAGGCTCCTGACTTCTGGATCAAAATTACATTAGAGTATGAATACTTTAGGAACTAGAAAGTTTTGAGAAAAGAAACAAGGGCTCAAAGGCCCCTACGTTACCTTCACCTTCTCTATCTATGACTTTGGAGGACTCTTGAATCAACAACAGGTATATATAAACATGTTACTCTTTCATTGCTGGAAATACTACACGGTTTTCATTTCATACTTGAATTATTTTATAAAAACTTATGACAAGTATTCTTTTTGCTAGAAGGTCCCTCGCAGCACGATCTCCCCTCATCCTCCTTGCAGCCCCCCCAAGTAGTTCTATCTCAAGAAGCTTCAGGTAGTCAATCAAATCCTTTTTCTACTATTGTTAGTGGAGTGGAGTGGAGTGTAGTGTAGTGAAAGAAAAAAAAAAGTGAGGAGCAGTGAGGAAGAAGAGTTAAGAAGTTAAGTATAACAGATAAAAAATGCAGAAAGCAAGCAAGCAGTATCACACACACTATTACTATTACCATTACCATACTCATTCCATTACCGTACTCATTGAGAGGGAGGGAGGGTACCAAAGTGATTAAAATACTACTCATTTGTGAAGGAACATGTTAAGCTTTCTCTTTAATTGATTAATCTAGTAATTACTAATAACCACTTCAATTTACAGTACTAATAGTGCTTTAAAAATTCAAAACAACCAACACGTAAATGAAGAAGATTGAACCAAATGAATAATTATGATGAGGTAGTACCAGTACTAGTATTTGATTCAGAAATGCTCTTAAGCACTGAATTATATAGATCCTACATGCCCTAATTCTATTTTGATGCATGGATACTTTCTATTTTGATGCATGTAGAACGTAATCGCGATAGGGTCAACTCTCCCGCCACTGATACGGTGCTCCCACCTGTGCACCCAACCCCCCTCGTGCAGCCCTCTCCAGCAGATTCTGAAGAAGCTTCAGGTAGTCAATCAGATCCTTTTTCTACTATTGTTCACAAAAATACTTAAATTATTTTATAAAAAATTCTGACAAGTATTCATTTTGGCCTCGTGGAAGCCTCACATTCCTCCAATCCTTCCAACAATCAGGGGTAACCTTCTATCTTTTGTCACCTTTTGTCTTTTGTATAAAGACAATCTGTTAATTTTTTCAGTTCATTTCCAATACATGATATTGCAAACTGTTTATTTCATTTTACGATTTTTTTGTAAATACAAGTACATTATGTTTTCCCATTGGTGTTGTTCTGTTTTGTGCTGAAAGGAGGATGATGATGAGGAGGAAGAAGACATTAATGGGAGAATGACGGCTCAACACATTCTCCCTTCCTTCTCAACCTTCCAACATCCGGAAGTCACCATCCCAATGGGTGAGGAGGATCTCCAGGAACACCAGCCCTCCACCACCAGAGAAGTTGCAGGTAACCTTCTAAAGTCAGGGGCCTTTGATCCCTTGTTTTTTTAATCCTTCTGAATTATGTAGATCATACCCGCCCTAATTACATCCCTCAGCAGGAGACACCCTCAATGAAAGTACCCCCTCCACCCCTTGCAGGCCTCCACCCTACAGCACTCCACCGCCAGAGAAGTTGCAGGTAACCTTCGCGTCCTCATTTTTTTATATATATAGAAATTGGGATTCATTTTGATGCCCTACTTTCATTTTGATTCAGGGGAAGAACTTTCCGTCCAACATACCCCCTCCCCTGAACAACAGCACTCCACCGCCAGAGAAGTTGCAGGTAACCTTCGCGTCCTCGTTTTTCTTTATATATAAAAATTGTGACGAGTTTGATGCCCTACTTTCATTTTGATTAAGGGGAAGAAAGTATTAAAAAATTATGACAAGTATTCTTTTTGCCCTCGTGGAAACCTCACATCCTCACCAGCCTTCCAACTTTATTTTGATTCAGGGGAAGAACATATTCCCTTGGCTCTTAAATCTTAAACTGCCGGCTCGGTTAAGATTTTCTTGCTTTCTGGTTTTAGTGTGCAGTGGACTACAGGACTAGAGTGATTTTTTTAAGGGATTTCATTCCCTTGCATTTGGTTTTTTGTGGAGCTTGGCTTCCTGAGTTTTGGTAAATAGGTGGGGAGGGATTCTTTTTGTTTTTATTGTATTTTTGTGTTAGTTGGCTGGTGGTTTTTTTAGGGGTACTCTTTCTCTGGTTTGTTTGGTTGTATGGTTTGCTCACTTTTGAGCTCTTGTAAAGTACCAAACAATTGTAGCACATTGTTTGGTAATCAGGGCCTTTGAGCCAATTTTTTTTTTTATATTAACTATTTAAATAATGTGGCACATAGGTAATCACGGTTTTCATTTCATATTGGAATTGATTTATAAAATTTTTGACAAGTATGCCCTACTTTTATTTTGATTCAGACGAAGAAAACCTCCAGGAACACAAGTCCTCCAGAGTCATAGATAGAGAAGGTGAAGGTAACGTAGGGGCCTTTGAGCCCTTGTTTCTTTTTTTCAAAACTTTCTAGCTCCTAAAGTATTCAGACTCTAATGTAATTTTGATCCAGAAGTCAGGAGCCTTTGAGCCCTTGTTTTCTCTCAAAATTTTTCGACTTCTAAAGCATTCATGCTCTACCTTTATTTTGATCCAGTATTCAGAGTCTATAGACGTCGTAGGCAAGATGTGGCCCAGGACAAGGCCGTGGATGTAGCCATAGACGTGAACCTTAGAAGAATGCAGCCCTCCACATCCAGAGCAGTTGCAGGTAACCTTCGCGTCATCGTATTAAAAATATAACACTGTTTGCAACCTGAAGTTGCAAGTAATCAGGGGCCTTTGAGCCCTTGTTTTTTTAGAAACTTTCTGACTCCTAGAAATGCTCCACTCTTATTTTGACCCAGAAGCTAGGGGCCTTTGAGCCTTTGTTTTTTAAGAACTTTTTAATTAAAAAATTATGCCAAGTATTCTTTTTGCCCTCGTGGAAACCTCACATTCTCACCAGCCTTCCAACTTTATTTTGATTCAGGGGAAGAATATACCCTCTTGACTTTTAGAAGGGAGAAGCGTGACACTAGGCTCCCCAACAGGCTCACGTTAAGTGGAAAACCTGCAAAGGGAATAAAACGTACTAAAAAAGGTAATAAATCTTAAACTGTCGGGTTAAGAACTTTTTAATGTATAATTTGATAGTATATTGTTTTTTTGATTCAGGAGAAGAACATACCCCCCCGTTGGCTCTTAGAAAGCCGAAGCGTGTTACTAAGCACCCTGAATTTCTCATAAATGCATAAAAAAGGTAAGTGAAAGCCTTTTGTAAACTGCATTGGAAGTCATTACTGCAATGATAAAAAAAATTGTTGAAAACTGTATTTTTGCCATATCTTTTTAGTTTTCCATCTGTGTTGAAGACTGTATGTGGTATAAGTTTGTTGATAATACTACAAGGTTTTGGTCAAATTGTTTTCTCAGAATGGGATCCAAGGACCCGACCTAGACCCGACCAGTTGACATCCCTATAAAAACATCTAAACAGATTAAAACGAATATAAACCGTTGCCAATATCAGTATTTTATTTTAATTCACGCTTAATAATTTAACAATTTGAATAATTAAAATGTTATAAATTCTAATTATAGTTCATTCTTTATTAAACTTAAAGTTTTATTCAATTAAAAATTTATAAATAATCAAATATATTTTTTAAAAATTGTTTATATTGAAGAAAAAACAAGTTATACAATTATAATTATTTGAAGTTAATTTTTTTAAAAAAAATTTGGTCGGGTCCGGGTCCAACCCTGTTTTTTTGTGAGGTCATAGACGTATTCGGGTCCATCTGGTCTTCGGCTTGGGTCCGGGTCGGTTCCGGGTCCAAACAATGACTGTGGACTTGTAGCAGAATTCTGTCTATTCGAGTCAATGTCCAATTCTCATCCAACTAGCCATATTGCACACTCTATGTGTGTAGAAAAAAAAATAAAAAAATTAATAGTATAAAAATTATATCAACACAAAAAATTATTTATAAAAAATACTAAGTAATTAAAAATAAGTTAAAATACTGTAATTTACATTTTTCCACTCAATCAACCTTTATGTATACTAGCTAAGAATGGCCGCACCTTGTGCGGCGAAGAGGGTACCGTAACCCGGAGAATCATTCTACAAAGGTGAGAAATGTTTAAACGTGTACGTTGTAACTTGTATGTCAATAGCCAGTAGACTTTTACAACCAAATAAATAGAAACTGGAAAACTTATCGACATCCGTGTGCTTTCCCGATTATCACCAATCTGTTTGGTTCAGTGGGTTGAGCAGCTTGCAAATGGTGCACATGAATTGGGTGAAGGAGCAGAAATTGTATGATTTACAAAAACCGCAACCGATTCACAGAGGGAACGTTCCTTCACACATGAGTGCTAATAATTAAGGGTGGTTCAAAGTGTCTTCATAATCACTAATGGTAAAATAGTGGATATTGTTTGACATCCCCATAGAAACTTTCCCATTTTCTTTCGACAATACTTTCTTCAGTCAAACATGTTAAAGTGGCACAAATTAGTAAAGGAGAACCAGAAAGAGACAGTTAAAATTTAGAGTATACCTCAACCCAGAAGAAAAAAAAATTTATCATCAACACTAAACCAACCTTCCACTCTACGAAGGCATCTTCGATGGAGCTTATGAGCAAGACCGTTAAATATGTACAAGATATGAGTAGCTGATCGACACGTGGTGTGTGAATGAAAAGTGCGACAAGTAATAATTAAAACGAATACTAAATTACTATCACCGACGTGCGATAGGCAGTGAACCTATCGTTTGTAGTGTAGTGAAGTGAGTAACGAGTATCGAACACGAGGAATAAATCAAGTACCAGTAATGACCATCGACTCGATATTTAACCTTAATAAAATACGAACTTGTTTGACGACTTAACCTACGGATCGCTCCTAAATCAACTAGAGATTCAATTAACACGCTTAAAACTGATACGAAGCTTCAGATGATAAAGATATGCTCGGGATTCGAATCCCGCTAGGTAGCATCGGCTAAGACAGTAAAATCGCTCCTAAGTGATTCGGACTAAGTCGCAGTAATTTCCTGCCCGCTTGCGAATTTGCTGTCGCCCTAAACGCTCGCGGGGATCTAAAATTCAGTAATTACTAACGGCGAGGATCGAGTATTTGCTTTCGCCCTATACTCGAATCCTATCTTCTATGAACGGCCTAAACGTTGTTTAGCTGTCGCCCTAAACGTTTTTCCCCACAATCGCCTTAACACATAGACATATTAAAGCGACGAAACATATTCATAGAACGATAAATAGTCAGAAACACAAAGTCACGATAACACACGTCTTAACTACGAATTATCCTAGCGTTCATCTAATCCCGAACACCAACGGGATTTAGCTACGCATGATTGACGAGAAACAACGAAAGAAACAAAGAATAAGGTCGAAGAATTCATGTTCTTGATATACGGATGATCTGCGATGAGAACGTTGAAGATTCTTCGTTCTTCGTTAAATTGGGCGTGATCTCGTCGATGATCCGTCTCTTGCGCTCCGGGGTGCGGTTCTGCGTTCTTTGGTGCTAATTTTCGTCTCTCTGTGATTAGGGTTAATCCCGGGTGAGTTGTGTCGCTTTCTGGGTCGAATTTGGGCTTTTTATAGTGAAATTCGACACTGTCACGGCCTGGGACAAGATAGGTCACGGCCGTGACACTTTCTGGGCGAAAATTGAGCTCACTGCCGCTCGTCACGGCCTGGTGCAGTAGCGTCACGGCCGTGACCGTCTCAACAGCTTTGCCGCAGTTTCGTATTTCTCTCGGATGGAGGGGTAAACGATGTCCGATTGACCTGAAATTTTAACCATAGATAGAAGACTCGCCAATCTTGATTATGACCAAAGGAATTCTCAATCCGAAGTCTGGATTGAGAGATATGAATTTTCTAATGCTGCTGCTGCTATGGGTCACGGCCTGGTGCAGTAAGTGTCACGGCCGTGACACCAAGCAGTGTTCCCCTCTGGTGGACGTCACGGCCTCGTGCATGGACTGTCACGGCCGTGACAGAGGGCAGTATTCGTCCTTTTTGCTCCGTTTTGCCTCGTTTTCGCTCCTTTTCGCTCGAAACTCGTCCTAAGCTCCTTCAATATCAAAATGAGTGTAAATATGTCGAATAAATGCATAAATTGATTGCTAAAGCTCTATATACCCCAAATAAATACTACGATAAACGTATCGAAATACGTTTATCAAACCTCCCCACACTTAAGCATTTGCTTGTCCTTAAGTAAATTAGAAGTAAGATTAGGCATCACATCAAGATAACGGCACGATTATTCGCAATTTATCATCAAAGCTAGAAAGCACAAAAGGAATCAAGCAAACAATCACGGATGTTACACTAATGACTTGCACTTGTCGACCTAAACTTCCTTCGGACTGCTAATCGAGACTCATACCTCACAAGGATTCGCTCAAGTCGTTCAATGTATAGGCTAAATTTATAGTGAATCACTCAAATTCGTGCGCTAGTCCAACCCCTGCCATAGGCTTGCAGGCTAATCGCATATTTACTATTTAAAGTGGCAAGCATAAATCTGAGGGTCTTTTCGGGAGAATATGGATCAAATAGTCATAAAATGGTACGCATATCCAATGAACATGCAATCTTTAAGCTAGGGTACGTAAGCGAAAAATTTCGAAGAACATAGCATGATCGAACAGAAAATCACACGTCCCAGCACAGGATTCAACATTCTTGCCCCGAAATCCTAGACTTTTCTGCCCGACCCCTGTCAACTCAGTTCTCTTTCATTTTCTGCCCTTTCCCCTTAATTACGCTCTAGTGCACTACCCTTATCCCCTCAAAACATCAAGGTTCGGCTTTTATCGCAAAGAATACATCGTCACAGCGAATGCCGTGTACCTAGGGATACTTATTACCAAAACCTATATCTTGCCAAAAGGTTTATGGGTATGCTTATGAAAAGGGATCAGGTCATTTCAGAAAACGGTCAAATCAGGGGCGAGTCATTTCACAAATAACAGAGAAGAACACCAAATCATACACTGAACAGTAACTCTCAAGTTCGACTTCTGCTCTATTCTAACGAATTCGGGTTCATATAATTTCTGGAGGCTTATATGAGTCAGGGGCATCATATGAGGTACGCAACGAATAGGCTCAGGCTCAAAGGGGCTAACTATTGGGTTAGTCATGGTGGGAAGTTTTGGCTCTGGACTTAATTCCTAATGCCCCCGTCATTTCTACACTAACACACCAAAAACAGTTCAACACGCATTAGACAGGCAAGTTCTAGAGAGATATAGACTAGGCACGTCACACAACCAAGAAAAAATTTGAGCATAAGCTCGTCAGGCTCAAACTCTCACAATGAAATGGGGTTATGTGTACGAAACTCTCAAACAGTGCTATATCTATTCAGGCAAACATGATTCGGTCAGTCATGCATATCCTAATTGCTCGCAAAGATTCATAATAATGCAGACTAACTCGAAATAAACGCCAAAACTCGTGCCAGCGTTCAAGAATTCATGCCTTTCTTAACGAAAATTTTAGCTCAGAGATACGTCATAAAAAATTTAAAAATTTTCACGTAAGTTTTCAAACTAGAATCCCCTCCCCACACTTAAACCTGACGTTGTCCTCAACGTAAAAAAAAAAATAAAAGGAAGAGAAAAAGAGTTTAAAAAGAGCGTGACTCCCCTGACAAATAGATGACGTGGTCGTGAAGTAGTCGTGACTGAACGCGTGCAGGTCGTGGATCGTGACTCATGATATACTGACATAACTTAAAAGAAATGAAACGTAAAAAGGAACTAGACATAGATAATAAAAATAATAATATATTTCATATGCATCATAGTCATAGATAAATAAATAAAAGAAAGTACTAGATAGATAACACATGGGTTGCCTCCCAAGTAGCGCTTCGTTTACCGTCTTCAGCCGGACGTGCTTCCGTTCGCTTAGGGTGGCTGGAAGTCGAGGTACAACACCTCTTTTCCGATTACGTCTCCCTCGCCTACATCCATACTTTGGAGGTGTCGCCTTTCGCCGGGCAGCGGTTTCAGCTCTAGTGGCGGTCGCTCCTCGACTGGGCTCTTATTCTTAACTTCTTCGCTGCTCCCGTCGATGGCTATGATGGGTTCGTCGATCTCCTCCCCACACTTATCGATTGCCATAATCGTGTGTCTATCATGCTCACTGACCTGCGACAAACCTTGCACGGGAAAGAGAAAATCGCGCTCAAAGACATCTAAAAAATAGCATTTATCATCTTGCTCGTTGCTCTTTTTCATCGAATCAGCCATATTGAATGTAACTTTTTCACCATCTACTGTCAATGTTAATGTTCCATTCCTAACATCTATCATGGTCTCGCCTGTAGCTAAGAATGGTCTACCTAGAATTAATGGAACATTTTCATGCTCGTCCATGTCTAAGATCACAAAATCAGCAGGGATAACGAACTTATCGACCTTAACTAGAACATCCTCAATAACACCTAGAGGGTATTTTAACGATCTATCGGCCAGTTGAATACTCATTCTAGTGGGTCGTGGTTCACCTAATCCTAAGCACTTAAACATGGAGTACGGCATTAAATTTATACTAGCGCCTAAATCAGCTAAAGCATGCTCAACCACTAAATCACCTATCAGACAAGGAATAGTAAAACTCCCTGGGTCCTTGAGCTTTTTCGGTATCTTGCTCTGGATTATCGCCGAACACTCTCCTCGTAGGTATACCGTGGAGACGTGTTCGAGCTTCCGTCGATTTGTCAGCAAGTCCTTCAGGAACTTAATGAAACTGGGCATCTGCGCAATAGCTTCAACAAACGGTAAGTTAATATGTAAATCTTTGCACATACCCATGAATCTGCCAATTAGCGCCTCGTCTTTGTCCTTCTTCAACCGTGCTGGATAGGGAATCTTCGGCTGGTATGGCATCACTGGTGGCCGCTCATTCTCCCTCAATTTTTCTATTTCGGGTGTAGCCTCCTCCTTTTTAGGTTGAACCTTCTCTTTTTCAGGTGCAGCTTCCCTCAACCGAGCTGGGTACGGGATCTTTGGTTGATACGGCTTCACGAATGGTCGCGTCTTTCTCTCGTTATCCTTGACCTTCTCGACTCCGTCGCCCTTGCTTTCCTCCATTTCTGGCTCGTCGTGGCCCTCGAAATCGACTTTCTCCTTTAAATTCTGCTTGGTGGGAGCTTCTTGTAATCCTCTCCCACTCCTCAGGGTCACCGCATTGCAACACTCCTTGGGGTTTGTCTCGGTGTAGCTCGGGAGTGATCCTTGATTTCGCCCCGCCATTTGCTTTGCTAATTGCCCCACTTGCTGCTCCAACCTCTTGATCGAGGCATCTGTATTCTGAGCACGCAAGTCGTTTGCCTCCATGTACTCCTCCATCTTCGTCATTCGGCTTTCTTGGGCTGCGGTGGTGCTACTGAAATTCGTGAGAAGTGCCTTCATCATGTCCTTCATCTCCCTCATGTCGTCGGATCCTCCTGCGGGCGCGTTCTGGTACTGTCGTGGTGGCCCATTTTGGAATTCGGACGGTCGGGGCTGAAATCCTGGCGGTCCTTGGCCCTGATGGTTCTGATTCCCGTACGCCAGGTTTGGATGTACCCGAGGCTGGAAGCTTCGCTGGCCACCTTGGTAATTGCCCATATAGTCTACGTGCTCCAGCGGCTGCCCAAGTTGGCATTCTGATGTCTCGTGGGCTGCGCCACAAATTCCGCACAATGGCACGTAAGACGTGTGCTGCGTCGGGGCGATGGTGGCCATGGCGTTCACGAGCTGAGTTTGCCCGGACTTGGGAAGTAATGCGCCAATCACCGTCTGCAACTGAGAGTTCGTCGAGGCGATTTGTTGCTGAAGTGCCTCGATTTTAGCGTTAGTGGCCGTCTCCTCGCTCACTCCGAACACACCGGGTGTCTTCATGCTGGTATTGCCCCTCATGAAGCTGTTCCTCGAGTAGTCCTCGATCAGATTCCAAGCGTCGGTAGCATTGAGCTTCACGAGTCCTCCTCCTGCGGCTCCGTCTAGCATATGGACAGTCTGGTCATTGAGCCCCTCGTGAAATTGGTTGATCTGGGCTGCCTTCGACATCCCGTGCTGCGGGCACCTCTTCAGTAGCGCCTTATATCGCTCCCACACCTCGTAGAGGTTTTCTGAGTCCTTCTGATGGAATAGGGAGATCTCTGTCTTTAACCTTAGCACCTTCGTCAGCGGGAAATAGTGGCCGATAAACGCGGCTCGCAGCTCCTCCCATGTAGTGATTGAGCGAGGTGGCAACATCTCCAGCCAGTCCTTCGCTCTGAACTTCAGGGAGAACGGGAACAGCATCAACTTAATTGCATCGCCCGAGACCCCGTTGATCTTGATAGTGTCAGTCACCGTCAGATAAGCCTTCAGATGGGAGTAGGGATCGTCATCGGGATTGCCCTCAAACTGGGCTGTCTGGAAGATCATCTGAAGCCAAGAGTGCTTCAGCTCGAAATTGTTGTTCTCGATCGGCGGGATGACAATCGCCGACTCGGTACCGCCTAGCGCGTCATTCCCGAGGAGATCCTGTAGTGATGGCTCCTCCTCGTGGACTGGTACTCTATGGTCTGCCATATCTACTTCTGTATCTGGACTAAAAGAAATCGACCCGTAAAAGAAATAACGAAAATAACAATAACTAGAAGAACAAATAACGCCAACAGCAATAAAGAAAAGAAAAGGAAAACTTCAAATAAAAATGGCTAAATTACCGAACTACGGTGTTCCTAATATCAATTTATTCCCCGGCAACGGCGCCAAAAACTTGATCGACACGTGGTGTGTGAATGAAAAGTGCGACAAGTAATAATTAAAACGAATACTAAATTACTATCACCGACGTGCGATAGGCAGTGAACCTATCGTTTGTAGTGTAGTGAAGTGAGTAACGAGTATCGAACACGAGGAATAAATCAAGTACCAGTAATGACCATCGACTCGATATTTAACCTTAATAAAATACGAACTTGTTTGACGACTTAACCTACGGATCGCTCCTAAATCAACTAGAGATTCAATTAACACGCTTAAAACTGATACGAAGCTTCAGATGATAAAGATATGCTCGGGATTCGAATCCCGCTAGGTAGCATCGGCTAAGACAGTAAAATCGCTCCTAAGTGATTCGGACTAAGTCGCAGTAATTTCCTGCCCGCTTGCGAATTTGCTGTCGCCCTAAACGCTCGCGGGGATCTAAAATTCAGTAATTACTAACGGCGAGGATCGAGTATTTGCTTTCGCCCTATACTCGAATCCTATCTTCTATGAACGGCCTAAACGTTGTTTAGCTGTCGCCCTAAACGTTTTTCCCCACAATCGCCTTAACACATAGACATATTAAAGCGACGAAACATATTCATAGAACGATAAATAGTCAGAAACACAAAGTCACGATAACACACGTCTTAACTACGAATTATCCTAGCGTTCATCTAATCCCGAACACCAACGGGATTTAGCTACGCATGATTGACGAGAAACAACGAAAGAAACAAAGAATAAGGTCGAAGAATTCATGTTCTTGATATACGGATGATCTGCGATGAGAACGTTGAAGATTCTTCGTTCTTCGTTAAATTGGGCGTGATCTCGTCGATGATCCGTCTCTTGCGCTCCGGGGTGCGGTTCTGCGTTCTTTGGTGCTAATTTTCGTCTCTCTGTGATTAGGGTTAATCCCGGGTGAGTTGTGTCGCTTTCTGGGTCGAATTTGGGCTTTTTATAGTGAAATTCGACACTGTCACGGCCTGGGACAAGATAGGTCACGGCCGTGACACTTTCTGGGCGAAAATTGAGCTCACTGCCGCTCGTCACGGCCTGGTGCAGTAGCGTCACGGCCGTGACCGTCTCAACAGCTTTGCCGCAGTTTCGTATTTCTCTCGGATGGAGGGGTAAACGATGTCCGATTGACCTGAAATTTAACCATAGATAGAAGACTCGCCAATCTTGATTATGACCAAAGGAATTCTCAATCCGAAGTCTGGATTGAGAGATATGAATTTTCTAATGCTGCTGCTGCTATGGGTCACGGCCTGGTGCAGTAAGTGTCACGGCCGTGACACCAAGCAGTGTTCCCCTCTGGTGGACGTCACGGCCTCGTGCATGGACTGTCACGGCCGTGACAGAGGGCAGTATTCGTCCTTTTTGCTCCGTTTTGCCTCGTTTTCGCTCCTTTTCGCTCGAAACTCGTCCTAAGCTCCTTCAATATCAAAATGAGTGTAAATATGTCGAATAAATGCATAAATTGATTGCTAAAGCTCTATATACCCCAAATAAATACTACGATAAACGTATCGAAATACGTTTATCAGTAGCCTTCTTGCCAGATAGTCTTCAGTAACCACTACTAACCGTAAATCTGATATTCTCTCGAAGACTATTGATATGGCATGTCAAATTGACATTTCGTCAACAGGTTCCTATTGAAAAACATCGTCTACATAAATAAAAGCACAAATCAGTGATTGTGGGTTATTTACACAAATCAGTGATTGTGGGTTATTTACAGTTATCAAATATACCTATTTAAGTATGCTCTCGAATGTTTCCCCATCCTTAGACACCAAATATGAGTAACTTGATTTCCGTTAGTATGGAAAAGGGGATAACTGAAATATGTAATAGAGAACAATAAATAAAATTACCCATCATAGGCAGTTGAGTATCATGGTCATATAAAACCAAGTTATCTCCACCGTAAGGTAAAGTGGAAGCCCCAATTTCCAATAACAGGTGCCAATGGATTTTCCTACAAAGATCATATACTCTACAACAATACACTTCAATCAGGTAAAAGAAAAATAGTCACAAAACTATGTAAGAATGTAATGACCATATGAAACAAACCGAAAACAAAACGAAAGCAAGCAAACTTCTGCTACCATGACTCATCCAACTCAAATGGATAACCAAAATATCAGGGTAACCTTCATAAAAAGAAGATGAAAAAATTAATTAGTATAACTGTCAACTATAACCGTACATTGCCTGAAATAAGGACACGTGCAGCGGCAATGGCAGCAAAGCTCGCCCTATGACGATGATAGAAAGAGAGCTCGTGGATCTTCTTTGAGAAGTTGAATAAGAAGGAGCTGTAGAAGTAAATAAACAACATGAATCAACGTTTAATAAGAGTCACTGCAGTTAGGAACGAAAAGAAAAGGAATGAAAAAGTAAAAGAAACACTGCAATTAGGAATGAACCTACCAGTTTGCAATTGATGATTACCCATCACTCTCCGAGGGTCTGCGTATCGTGAGACGACTAATTGTAGACGAACTATCGTATTGAATACGCCAGCCACACCGGGATGCACATATTAGGGCGGAAGATGCTCATGGGACTACGTCCTGGGGACGACTTTCTTTACGAGCATGCTTGGGGTGGGGAATTTCTCGAAAAACCTTCTAGTGACGGTGGCGTTCGAAGGAGGAGGTAAGGAGAGATGGAGACTCTGTTGATTTGGGAAAGAACCGACCGGTAGACACGGTCATTTTACTTTTAGATATTCATTAGTAGTAGATTAACTGTTAGAGGTGACCTACCACCTGCTGGAAACTGGCTACTAACAGGTGGCTTCAGACTTTTGTAGTAGATAGCAGAAATATTTTGGCAGCATTATGCACTCATCGTTTTCCTTTTATATATTATCCATGGGCTAATTGGATATAATATCTTCCCCTTATTTAGTTTAAAATTTGTTAGTGGATAAGACATGGATATGGATATTAAATGATATGGGTAAAATATGGATAGACATTTTCTTGTTTTAAATGGATATATATAGGATATTACCCACCCACTTACAGGACTACTTTCGTTTTGTCAAAAGTTTAACAAAAAATAAATACCTTTTTTCTTGCAGTTACATGTTAATCGAACAAACAAAATATTAAAATCTATAATTGAACCGAACTTAGAAAATACCTAAAGTTAATTTGTTTCGAATGGAATGCCGCCAATTAGAATTTCAGTTTAATTTCCATTAGATTCAGCTCGAATTTCCATCCTGGTGTGATGTGATTATTATTGTTGGTAAATTTAAAGTCGTAATCCTAAATTCACTGGTACGGTGGTGGAGGCAAGTGGCAGCTAGACTTCATTGCAGGAGAGGATCTCTCTTTCTGGAAATATGAAAGGTTCTTTCCCTACTCCCCTACCCTATTCTTGGGATATTATTATTAAATCTAAACTTATAAAAATCCATTTGATTCGACTTCCACCATCCACTTGATTTTGTAGCTATTCAGACGATATTCAAACTGATTCAACCTATGGAAGTGAAACACTTTTACAAGATTATGTTACCCAAAACTGGTAACAATTTCTCATCTACTAGTACTCCCTATTTTTCTTACACATGATTTCTCTACCCATATAATTGGAATTATGTATGTATGTATGTATGTATGTATGTATGTATGTATGTATGTATGTATGTATGTATGTATGTATGTAGATTCTACCACAATCTCTTTGTAAGAATCTCACACAAGCAGAGAAATCCATGGTAAAAGTTGCAAGTCTTCAAACTGAGTTAGGCACTTGGGAAACCCAAGTCTGCAAAATTAGAGAGGGTTTATTCTTCTTCCAAAATGGATGGCCAGACTTCGCCCTTTCTCATGATTTACACATCGGTGAATCTATCATGTTTCAACACTCCAAAAATTTCAATTTTAAAGTGCATTTGTTCAACATATGTGGGCATGAGAAAGAGTTTGCAATTGATCTCAACACAAAGAGACAACAGCCCCGCACTAGAAATTCACAAAATTTGAACCTCAAGAGTAATTCTTAAGCTTCTTCATACATTTCTTATCGTGTCAACTTTGAAAATGGCTGTCGTAAATGCTGTTTAACGTTTGCAGGGAAGCATTCGGAGATTAAAAATGGACCTTATGTAACATTCCATAGCAAAAACCGGTTTTTCGTTCTCAAAATGTGGTTGTCTTATGCTCAGGGTCCTTATGCGGTTAAGTTTATATCCGATATTAATTATACATTTTTAGGTGTGTAAAATGATGAGATTAATTTAGGGATTCTATAATTTGATTGCAGTGGATTCCTCAAGCATTTTGGAAATTGAACTACATAAACGATAAGAAACGTTTGGTAGTTAGGGATGGTGGTGGTAAAGAGTGTAGAATGGATATGCGCACTTGGGTTCAGAAATGTAAGGGTGTATTTGGGTGCAGATTGGGTAAAGGATTTTATGGCGACAACGAGCTTAAGGACGGAGATCGGTGCGTGTTTCGAACTCAGAAAAGATGCAGTTGGAAGATTCAAGGATGAGGCTGTAATGGATGTGCATATTTATCGTGTTTGAATCGATTCGTTTGTAGTCATCTTTTTGCTAGATGGCTTGATTTTGTTTTGATGGGTACTCATGTTTTTGTTAATCTATATATATAAAAGATGGATAGGTATTCTCTTGTGAGGCCAACTCAGCAACTCAAAGTCTTTCCCTTCTGACACATCAGCAAAACAAAAGGAGTGAATATTACTTGGGCTTACGTTGCCTTCATCCAATTAATAACAATATTACTTGGGCCTTGCCTTCGTCCAATTAATAAAGGGCAAATGAATAGTCTTACAATTAAATTATCCCAAGATAGGCAGCCAAACAGTCTCATATAACTATTAACGAGGTTTCATAACTCATAACTGCTATGTTGCTTGACCAATGCTAAACCTATGTAAGATACTGCAAATATGTTGTATCGGTGAAATAATTTGCTTGCACCGCTAAGCAGTCTTCTAAATATGGCATCGTGTTAGCGTCAAAGACCTGTGCATTGGACCTAATCGATGCATCTTACGAAAGAGAAGTCTACCCCGGCGAAGTTCTCATGGTAGGCAAAGAAGACGCGAGGTTGCCCCCCACGAGCCCAAATCTTGCATCTTCGAGCACATCAACTTCCCCCATCCCAAACTCAGTAATTTTTGGACGGTCGGTCTACAGATAAAGGCTGGTCGCCGCTGAGATCTTAGCCATAGAGGCACTTTGCAATGTTATATTAGAAAATATATTGTGATTAATATAATAATACATTGAAGTCCCCTTGTTTTCATAAGTTTTAGTGCAAGTTTTGATTTCTGAATGGAGAAGACCATCCAACAATAACCCTTCAACCTAGCTTACAATGGTCCATTTATACAATAACACATATATGCTTTAATCAATAATTCATCTTAAACCTAATTACCAGACAAGATCTTCACTATTTTCTGTTCTTGTTTGGAACTTAATAAAATTTTCTAATCGGTATTCAAAACCTTATATCCCCGAAAATGACACATGTTAAAAGAGAAAAGAGTGAAGATCTTGTCTGATAATTTCCATCATTTGGTCATTTCCATCACCAAGTTAAACAACCTCAAATTTAAATAATTGTTATGGTTGTCAAAATAATTATTCACTTTCACCAAAGAATTGTTATGAATGTCGAAATAATTGTTCAACTTGTCTATCGGGGTGGCCATTTGGTCATTTCCATCACCAAGTTAAACAACCTCAAATTTAAATAATTGTTATGGATGTCAAAGTAAAATTTCATATTCACAAAATAATTTTGTTAAACAGGATTTTGTTAAAAAATGTCCTGATTTGGTCAGATGGACTACGTCTATGACCTCACAAAAAACAGGGTTGGACCCGGACCCGACCAATTTTTTTTTTAAAAAAATTAACTTTAAATAATTATAATTGTATAACTTGTTTTTTCTACAATAATAACAATTTTTAAAAAATATATTTGATTATTTATAATTTTTTAATTGATTAAAACTTTAAGTAATAAAAAATGAACTATAATTAGAATTTATAACATTTATATTATTCAAATTCAAATTGTTAAATTATTAAGTGTGAATTAAAATAAAATACTGATATTGACTAAATTTGACTGTAATATAATGTAAAAATAATTATAATATATATAACATTCGTTTAACAGAATACTCTTAGGGAATATAAGCGGGATAATTAAGCGGGATATTTTCATCTCAAGGCCCAGATACTTAAGCGGAATCATATTCCGCGTTTCATTTCTCTTAGGGAATATAACCGGTTATAATCATTTCTCTTCCTCATTTCAAAACTTCTTCCGCGGCTTCCTCATTTCAAAACTTGTTACTACCGTTCGGATTTACCCGCCTTCTCTTGCATCCCAACTCCCAACTCCAGGTATAATCTCACTAAAGTCATTTTGGACAATTATTTCCAACATTTCCCTACATCTAGTTGTGGCACACAATTAGTCATTTTTGGACAATTATCATACAAGATCTACACTTTTCTCTTTCTTGTTTGCAACTTAATAAGATTTTCTAATCGGTATTTAAAACCCTATATCCCCGTCAATTAAATAAGAGCCCAGCCCATAATTCACACTTCCCTATATTCCATTGTCTAAAGATGATTAAAATAGGATCTGGATAATTCAGATATCCGAATTTTCGGATCGGATTCGGATCGCATATTCGGATCGAATCGGATCCGATATCCGGTTTTGAACACCCCTAGTTCCAGATTTGTTAATTTCTTCATCTTCATTGTTTGGTTCACAAATGTAGATGGACATCATATGCAACATTTCACAATATGTAGATGGAAATTTTATATCAAAATATTCAAATATTGGCAACGGTTATATTCGTTTTAACCTTTTTAGATGTTTTTATAGGGATGTCAACGGGTCGGGTCTAGGTCGGGTCCTGCTGGACCCGATGCAGGACCCGAAACCCGACCCGAGAAAGTCACTGTTTGCACCCGGAACAGACCCGGACCCAAGCCGAAGACCAGATGGACCCGAATACGTCTATGACCTCACAAAAAACAGGGTTGGACCCGGACCCGACCAATTTTGTTTTTTAAAAAATTAATTTTAAAGAATTATAATTGTATAACTTGTTTTTTCTTCAATATATAACAATTTTTAAAAATATATTTGATTATTTATAAATTTTTAATTGATTAAAACTTTAAGTTTAATAAAAAAATGAACTATAATTAGAATTTATAACATTTTAATTATTCGTTTAACAGAATTCTCTTAGGGAATATAACCGGTTATAATCGTCTTAATTGACTGGGTTGAAGGTTATAGGCTGGGTTCTTATTTTTGTTCAACAGAATTCTCTTAGGGAATATAACCGGTTATATCCGCTTAACAGAATTCTCTTAGGGTCCGTTTGGTTGGGGGTATTAGGGGGATTTAGGGGGGTTACGATTGATTAATGTTATGTTTGGTTGGAGGGATTATTTAAAGGTAAGATTTAATTAATACCCCTGTAATACTTCCAATAAGGTGTTAAGTAAATCAGCCTATGCCCCTACCTTTAGATAATACTTTTATTTGTGACTAAATTATCCTTCACTTAAATAATATTTTCTATATTACCCCTCCCCACGTCAGTTTGCAGCCATCATCGACATTCTCCATTGGTTTCAAACAAAAAAGAAATTCATCGTCCCACGCACAGCACGACAAACATACCTTTTTTCAGAAGACAGATGGAGAAGGAAGAGATAAACGTTGGAGGGACAGTATTGAAGCTGAAGAAACCATTGATAGAAGCTGAGAAATTTTCATTACATTGGGGAAGCAAAAAGCGGATCATATGCGTCAGATTGAGAGGCAACAACGTTAAGCAACAAATCGCCAAGCAAGGTTGCTTCGTTGCCAACAAAGATGCTTCGTTACCTTCTCTTCCCCATCGTCAAGCAAGGTTTCAACAAATCGCCACCTAATTTATGCTTTTTCTTGTTTTCTTCTTCGAGGGAATTTTGAAGAGCAAGAGTGAGGTGTATTAATTGGGTTGTCTCTAATTCTTCTGATGAAAAGAAGAGAGATCCTTTCAACGCTGACAAAGTCTCTAACTTGAAAGATCTTGTGCTTGATCTTCTGTATGAGAAGTCTTTTAACTTACCCTTTTTTCCATTTTCTGCAGAAATATGGAGATGGAAGCAAATAGATTTGAGATGAATCGGAAGACAACTGCAGTTTCTACTGAAAAAGACGAGAGACTTTACATGACGAGAGGGTCAACAGCTGCTGAGGAACAAGGGAAGAAATTTGAAGATCTCCTCCATAAGCAAAAGGGGGCAAGTGAGAACGATGACTTCAGCCACAAGTTCAATATCAAGAAATTCGAATGGCCAAGAGTGAAAAAGGGCATCTAGTCAGTTTTTGCTTTTGTTGTTGATTTGTCCTTTGGAGAATTTTGGGTGATTTCGTTTAGTTATATAGGGTTCTGGTACATGAACTTGATCATGAATGGTTGATTTTCTGCCATTGTTATCAGTTTTTTGAATTTGGTTGATTTCTGGTTTATCTTGGGTTGTTGAACGATGAGATTAATCAAATTAATTGGGAATTTATTTCAGTGTACGGGTAAAATTGTAATTCAATTCAGTTAAACCTAATACCGCCTAAATCCATCTACCTAACACACCATACATCATTATTTAATCTCATTAACCAAACACCCGTACCCTCCATTATTTAATCCCAACTTAAACTAATACCCTCTAAACCCATCCTCCTAACCAAACGGGCTCTTAGGGAATATAACCGGTTATAATAGTTTTAACCTGTTTAGATGTTCTGACAGGGATGTCAACTGGTTGGGTCTGGGTCGGGTCCAGCTGGACCTGAGACCCGACCCGATGCAGGACCCTTGGACCGACACCCGACCCGAGCCAGTTACTGTTTGGACCCGAGACCCAACCCGACCCCGATGGACCCGAATACGTCTACGACCTCACAAAAAAAAGGGTTGGACCCGGACCCGACCAACTTTTTTTTTTTTAAATTTTAAACTTGAAATAACTATAATTGTATAATTTGTTTTTTCTTCAATATATAACAATTTTTAAAAAATATATTTGATTATTTATAAATTTTTAATTGATTAAAACTTTAAGTTTAATAAAAATGAACTATAATTAGAATTTATAACATTTTAATTATTCAAATTGTTAAATTATTAAGCGTGAATTAAAATAAAATACTGATATTGGCAACGGTTATATTCGTTCTCACCTGTTTAGATGTTTTTATAGGGATGTCAACGGGTCGGGTCTAGGTCGGGTCCTGCTGGACCCGATGCAAGACCTGAAACCCGACCCGAGGGAGTCACTGTTTGGACCCGGAACAGACCCGGACCCAAGCCGAAGACCAGATGGACCCGAATACGTCTATGACCTCACAAAACAGGGTCGGACCCGGACTCGACCAAAATTTTTTAAAAAAATTAACTTTAAATAATTATAGTTGTATAACATGTTTTTTCTTCAATATATTACAATTTTTAAAAAATATATTTGATTATTTATAAATTTTTAATTGATTAAAACTTTAAGTTTAATAAAAAATGAACTATAATTAGAATTTATAACATTTTAATTATTCGTTTAACAGAATTCTCTTAGGAAATATAACCGGTTATAATCGTTTTAATTGACTGGGTTGAAGGTTATAGGCTGGGTTCTTATTTTTGTTTAACAGAATTCTCTTAGGGAATATAACCGGTTATATCCGTTTAACAGAATTCTCTTAGGGAATATAACCGGTTATAACAGTTTTAACCTGTTTAGATGTTCTGATAGGGATGTCAACTGGTCGGGTCTGGGTCGGGTCCTGCTGGACCTGAGACCCGACCCGATGCAGGGCCCTTGGACCAACACCCGACCCGAGCCAGTTACTGTTTGGACCCGAGACCCGACCCGAGGGAGTCACTGTATAACATGTTTTTTCTTCAATATATAACAATTTTTAAAAAATATATTTGATTATTTATAAATTTTTAATTGATTAAAAATTTTTAATAAAAAATGAACTATAATTAGAATTTATAACATTTTAATTATTCGTTTAATAGAATTCTCTTAGGAAATATAACCGGTTATAATCGTTTTAATTGACTGGGTTGAAGGTTATAGGCTGGGTTCTTATTTTTGTTTAACAGAATTCTCTTAGGGAATATAACCGGTTATATTCGTTTAACAGAATTCTCTTAGCGAATATAACCGGTTATAATCGTTTTAACCTGTTTAGATGTTCTGACAGGGATGTCAACTGGTCGGGTCTGGGTCGGGTCCTGCTGGACCTGAGACCCGACCCGATGCAGGACCCTTGGACCGACACCCGACCCGAGCCAGTTACTGTTTGGACCCGAGACCCGACCCGACGTAGACCCGGACCCGACCAACTTTTTTTTTTAATTTTAAGCTTGAAATAATTATAATTGTATAATTTGTTTGTTCTTCAATATATAACAATTTTTAAAAAATACATTTGATTATTTATAAATTTTTAATTGATTAAAACTTTAAGTTTAATAAAAAATGAACTATAATTAGAATTTATAACATTTTAATTATTCAAATTGTTAAATTATTAAGCGTGAATTAAAATAAAATACTGATATTGGCAACATAGACTTAAAGTTTTAATCAATTAAGAATTATAAATAATCAAATATATTTTTTAAAAATTGTTATATATTGTAGAAAAAACAAGTTATACAATTATAATTATTTAAAGTTATTTTTTAAAAAAAAATTGGTCGGGTCCGGGTCCAACCCTGTTTTTTTGTGAGGTCATAGACGTATTCGAGTCCATCTGGTCTTCGGCTCGGGTCCGGGTCGGTTCCGGGTCCAAACAGTGACTGCCTCGGGTAGGGTCGGGTCTCGGGTCCTGCATAGGGTCCAGCAGGACCCGACCTAGACCCGACCCGTTGACATCCCTATAAAAACATCTAAACATGTTAAAACGAATATAACCGTTGCCAATATCAGTATTTTATTTTAATTCACGCTTAATAATTTTACAATTTGAATAATTAAAAGTTATAAATTCTAATTATAGTTCGTTTTTTATTAAACTTAAAGTTTAATCAATTAAAAATTTATAAATAATCAAATATATTTTTTAAAAATTGTTATATTCTGAAGAAAAAACAAATTATACAATTATAATTATTTCAAGTTTAAAATTAAAAAAAAAAAGTTGGTCGGGTCCGGGTCCAACCCTGTCTTTTTGTGAGGTCATAGACGTATTCGGGTCCATCAGGGTCGGGTCCGGGTCTACCTCGTGTCGGGCCTCGGGTCCAAACAGTAACTGGCTCGGGTCGGGTGTCGGTCCAAGGGTCCTGCATCGGGTCGGGTCTCAGGTTTTGAATATAATTTAAAGACTTAAAGTACATTTACTTTGGTATGTAAACTGTGTATAAAGCAAGCGAAGCAAATTTAGTGAAGAATTGCGTATAAGGCACTAAAGTACATTTAATTTAGTGTTACAATTCAAATATGGCACTAAAGTACATTTACTTTGGTGTGTAAACTATGTAATGAAATTTTGAAGTTTGAATAAAACTGGGCTTGTTAGGGTTTGAACCCAAGACCACAATCAACTTTTGCTTTAATATTTGTTATATTGAAAACATGGGTTACATGAACCGTCTCAATCCCCTGTATAAATTTAGGGTCTTCCAATTTTGTCACTCTCACTCGTCTCAAAAAAACCCCAAAAATGTTCAAAACACTGTGGCGCAAAACACTGTGCCTGTTCCGGTGAATTCGCCGCTTCCTCGAGGTAATTTGTGAAATTTTGTGGTTTTGTTAAACGCATGCTTAGCTAACAATACCAGCTGCATAGTTGGTGAGGCCAACTTCCAGACCAAAATGAGGCAACTCATGTGCATACGCAGCACTAAGTACATGGTCGCCTGCAATGCTAGCAGATACAATCTGTGCAATAATGTCTTTGTTGCTCTGTAAAGAGTTAAGGAATCCAAGATAGCGCAAGCACTGGTAACATCACCTCAAAGAATGATATTGAGCATACTTTTAGAAATAAGAGAAGTTAAGAAGCCAAATAAATAAAAATCAACACAAAGCAAACACTGTTGGAATGATTTGATCCGTTCCCGTTATTGTTGGCCTACAGAAATAATTAGTTGGGATATTTTGATCCTTATAATTTATTATTTATTGCCCGGTTATTAATCTTTGATGGACAGACTAATAACACTTATTGGGCCGGTCCCGTCTCTTGCTCTACATAATTAAAGCCCGGCTCCCAAGTGACTCTCTATATATAGGCTATCATATAAGCCTATTAACACACACCCTAAATACTCTACAATACCCACACTCTACAGAACACACACACACACACTATAGCGTAAACGTTCCTAACGATCGAACGGTACGCTGTCACTATAACGTGGGAGCCCTTAAAGAAGTACACGGGTTTCCATCAACCTCCGTAGAGCGAAAGAGGCGAAGATCGCGTTCTGACGCTATCAACGATGTCTGCAATAAACGCAGGTAATTATTTAGTACAAACTCATTTCGATCATGTTTTAAAGAAGATCTGCTTAACGGTTGTGATCTCGCTTATGAATAACGAGATCATGTTATAATCACCGTACGCTTCCGCACACATAGCCGTAGTCTCGCTTACAAAAACGAGATTACCTTAAGACGCCATGCTTAAGGATCTAACATTTGGTATCAGAGCCATGTTTATTTGATGCATGGATCGAATGAGTTTCGTAATTACCTTTAGAAAATATGACGAAGTAGCATCATTATTCGATGTTTTTCGTCTATGAGCAATGGTCCTTTGAGATCGTTTATATTGCATCGATGTTTTGGCTTTCGGTTGAACCAAAGCCATAAGTCCATGTGGAGCCGTGTGGGAAATTCCGTCGCCTAACTATTGCTGAAATTCTCGTAAGAACATCGAGCATAAATTTGGCTTGATTAAGAGAGATATGAAGCTAGATGGATTTCTTGCGGGATATAAGAAAAAAAAAATCATAAGCAACATCGTGATTTTTCTTTACCTTGCAATCACGGCTATACCATCAAGCCATAATAAAAACACGTTCTTAATGATGACTTGAACAACTTAATTTTGGGTTGTCTTGCGCGTGATCTTGTGAGTTCAAAGTCATGAGATAAAGTTGATGCATTATTTAAGCATTATTAAAAGGTTTTCATATGGTGATGGGTTCTTGATCGATGCATGTTGTTGCTCATTTTAATAATATCATGACGTTGATTGGTGATGAATAATTGAATTATTTGGGACATTAGTTGTATGATGTGTTTTATGTATTATATCAATTATTATTGATAAGTTGAGTACACATGGCCCAATGATGAAATAATGTGCTAGTTGTCGGCCATCTTTCATGCTTTAGTGAATTAGACAACTTTGATGATAATGACTTCTTATCACATGGTGTATTATATTACTAGCATGATGATGACTAATTATAGTGCATATTACGTGTTATTGATTGGACTACCCTTTAATTATCATGCTTCCATTGTATAGTATAACAATAAGTTAGCATGATATAAATTAGTTGTGGTACGTAATGTCACATATTATATGATGTGCATCGTAGTAATTTATTTAATGTATAAAATAATTTTTACGTATAATGAAAAGCGTATATATAATTGAATTAAAATTTGTGGCTCTTATTTATTCGTATGATATATCGGCCCAACGGAAGATTGCCAATTGAATAGATAAGACTAATGAACCACACTTATGTTTTATATTAATCGAATAAAGCCATATTAAGCTTACGGAAATTTCGGAGATTCATAAACATTAATTTTTTTAATTATAGTTTGAATTCATCTTCTGCCCAACGGTGATGTGGATTTAAATTATAATTAATGCTAAAGTTAACGGAGAAATGAATGTGCTTTTTATTATAATCGGCCCAACGGAAGGTTATAATAATATGCTATTTCTTGATGAAAATTTATGATTATTTTCCATACTTTAGCACTTATGTTTAAAGGAGAAAAGCTTATTTGTATTTTTGTAAGCGGCCCAACGGAAGTTTACATTTATATATCTTTTCTCAATGGAAAGCTTACATATTTACTTTCCAAATAAAGAGTACTTCTTAGTGTTTGAGTTCAAAATTATGATTTGTGCTTTTCCTGATGAGCTTAGTTGATTTTGTGATTACAGCCACGATTATGAGCCAAATTGCATCAATTGAAACGCTGACGGGTAGCAACTTCAAGAAATGGAAAGAACAAGTTCTCCTCGTCCTTGGAATTATGGACCTTGATTATGCCTTGCGGACTGAAATGCTTAACCCACTTACAGACGACAACACTAATAAAGAGCGGTCTGCTTATGAAAAGTGGGAGAGTTCTAACCGCTTATCACTAATGGCTATGAAATGTACCATATCTTCGGACATACGAGGAGGCGTTCCTGATTCTGATAATGCCAAAACCTTCCTCGGCTTAATTGAGGAGCAATTTCAGAGTTCTTCCAAAGCTCTTGCTACTACACTGATCAACAAAATGGTTACTCTTAAATATAATCGCGTTGGTGGTGTTCGTGGGCACATTCTCAAAATGAATGACATGGCCAATCAGTTAAGGCTATGGATATGGAGATCTCTGAAGGCTTTCTCGTTCATTTCATTATGGCATCTCTCCCTTCTGCGTTTGGTCCATTTAAGATCAATTATAATACCCAGAAGGAGAAATGGAAAATGAGCGAACTGATCAGTATGTGTGATCAGGAAGAAGAAAGACTTAAAGCGGAGGGTAAATGGCAGGGTAAAAAGAAGCAGCAGGTAAAGAAAATAAATGATGTGAACAAGGCTGGTCCTTCGGGCTTAAAGTCTCGCAAATGTAAGTTTTGCCGCGAGACTAATCATGTTCAGAAGGAATGTCCAAAATTCAAGGAGTGGTTGGCTAAGAAGGGTAGAATATCTAACTACGTTTGTTATGAATCTTCTTGCTAATGTTTCTACTGATACGTGGTGGATTGACACGGGTGCTTCTATGCATATAACTTGTTCATTGCAGGGATTTCGTTCCCTGAGGAAGCTAAATAAAGGAGAACGCAACATTGTGGTTGGAAATGGAAATAATGTTCCGATTGAAGCCGTAGGAACTCTCCAATTAATTTTGGAGAGTGGTTTCATTTTGGACTTATTTAATACTGCTTATGTACCTGGTATTACAAGAAACCTTATTTCTGTATCTCAACTTGACGCTTATGGCTTCTCGTTTAAGTTTGAGAATAAAGGTTTTACCATTTCATTAAATTCTCATGTTGTTGGCTCCGGAAATTTGGAGGGAAACCTCTATAAATTATGTTTAAATGCTTCTTCTGCTTATTTAACGAAATCCACATATGAAATTAGTACAAGTCAAACCAGTGGCAAAAGAGAGTAATCGATGAGAATTCTGCGACATTGTGGCACGAACGTTTAGGCCATATATCTCGAGACAGAATGGAACGTCTCATTAAAGATGGAATTCTTCATCAATTAGATTTCTTTAATTTCGACACCTGTATTACGTGCATTAAAGGAAAATTTACACAAGGAAATAAACGTAGCGCCACCAGAAGTAATGGACTATTAGAACTGATTCACACAGATATCAGTGGTCCATATACTGCTGGAATTAATGGGCACCGATACTTCATTACGTTTATTGATGACCACTCTCATTATGGATATATTTATCTCCTTCATGAAAAATCTGAAGCGCTCCAGGTTTTCAAGACTTATAAAGCCGAAGTCGAAAACCAACATTGCAAAATCAAAGTTGTGAGATCTGATAGAGGAGGAGAATATTACGGAAATTCTCCGACTCGGGTCACAATCCTGGAGCTTTTGCCTTGTTCTTACAAAGTCCATCAGGTTTCCATGCCTGGGACGCATCAGCAGAACGGTGTTGCTGAAAGGCGAAACCGTACCCTTATGGATATGGTACGGAGTACGATATGCCAAACATCGTTACCTGAATATCTTTGGGTTGAGGCACTTAAAACAGCCATGCATATACTTCATGGGGTTCCTACTAAAGCGACGCCTAAAACCCCTTACGAATTATGGGCGATTAGGAAATCGAGTATTCATTATTTGCATGTATGGGGCTGTCCTGCTGAAGCTAAAATTTTCAACCCAAACTTACGAAAGCTTGATTCAAAAACCATAAGTTGCTATTTTTGCTATTTTATTGGTTGCCCAGCACGATCTAAGTGTTTTCGATTTTATTGCCCATCTCATACCACAAGAATTGTCGAAACTCGACATGCCATATTTTTTTAAAATGTCGGTACTTGTGATCGTAGCATATCTCGTAAATTAACTCTTGAAGAGGAACCTAACTCATTAAATGTTCCCAAGTCAAGAGACTTAGCAATCCCTGAATCTGTGCGAGGATCGCTAAATAATGAGAACATGCCTAATATATCAGATCACGATAATGAACCTTCTCCATCAGTTGTTCCAGAACCATCTTCAAGGAGGTCTAAACGAGTGAGAAGACCGACTTTTCATGATGATTATGTCTATTTAGATGACTGTGATAATTCTATTGGGAATGATCCTGCGTCATTTGATGATGCTATGACGAGCGACCAAAGAACTCAATGGCTTGAAGCTATGAATTAAGAGTTAAACTCAATGAAGTTGAATGAGGTTTGGGACCTTGTATACTTGCCTAAAGGATTCAAACCGATAGGTTGTAAATGGGTATTCAAAACCAAAATGAATCCTCAAGGTGATGTCGAACGATACAAGGCCCGATTAGTCGCTAAAGGGTTTACGCAAAGAGAAGGTATTTATTATAATGAAACCTTCTCTCCCGCTTCTAAAAAGGATTCATTCCGCATTGTTATGGTCCTTGTAGTTCATTATGATTTAGAGCTACATCAAATGGACGTTAAAACAGCATCCCTGAACGGTGACTTGCATGAGATGTTTATATGATGCAACCAGAAGGCCATCTGGTTGAGGGCAAGGAACGCATGGTATGCAAGCTTAAGAAGTCCATTTATGGCCTTAAACAGTCATCTCGACAGTGGTATCTAAAATTCCTAAAGGTGATCAGTGAATTCGGTTTCAAAGAAAATTTGGTCGACCAGTGCATATTTATGAAAATCTGTGGGAGCAAATTTATCATCCTTGTACTTTATGTGGATGACATATTACTTGCCTGTAATGATTTAGGCATGTTACACGAGACTGAAGAATTTTTACCGAGTAAATTCGATATGAAAGATCTTGGTGAAGCCTTTTATGTTATTGGCATAGAAATTCACCGTGATCGAACTCGTGGCGTGTTAGGCCTTTCTCAGAAAGCTTATATTGAAAAGGTCCTTAAAAGATACAACATGCATAATTGCTCTTCAACAGTTGCACCGGTCTCTAAAGGGGAAAAATTCAGTTTATCACAGTGTCCCAGGACCCAATTGGCGCTAACGGAAATGGATAAAATCCCTTATGCCTCTGCCGTCAGGAGCCTTATGTATGCTCAAGTCTGTACGCGCCCAGATATCGCCTATATTGTTGGCATGCTTGGACGATACCAGATTAACCCGGGAATGAATCACTGGAAGAATTCCAAAAAGGTTATGCGATACTTACAGGGTACCAAAGATTATATGCTCGTTTATAGGAAATCAGATACTCTTGAGGCTATTGGGTACTCTGATTCCGATTATGCAGGGTCCGTTGACACCAGAAAATCAACGTCTGGATATGTATTTATGTTATCTGGTGCACCCGTTTCATAGAAAAGCACAAAGCAAACGATTACAGCTTCTTCTACCATGGAAGCAGAGTTCGTTGCATGTTATGAAGCATCATGTCACGCGATCTGGATTAGGAACTTCATCGCTGGGCTTCAAGTCGTGAATTCGATATCAAAACCAGTTAAAATTTACTGGGATAATCAGGCTGCAGTATTCTTTTCTAAGAGTAACAAGTCAAGTAGTGCTTCAAAGCACATTGATATTAAGTACCTTTTTGTGAAAGAAAGGATCCAAAATGAATTAATATCCATTGAGCACATCAGTACCAGTGCTATGGTAGCTGAACCGTTGACGAAAGCTTTACCTCCGAAGGTGTTTCGCGAGCACGTATGCAACTTGGGACTTTATGCGAACTTTGATTTGGAGAGGTCATTAGTTTGAATGGATATTAATTTTGTGATCACATTATGTAATAATATGGATCCCACTTATGTTTGACGATGTGATTTATGGCTTATAAACTGTACAATAATGTTAAGCATTATTATATAAAATCACGTCGAGGACCACTTATGTTATGGGCCTAATGTCGAAGATGTCGAGTTTGTGACTTAGGAATGAATCTATTACGTGACTGTTTTAGATTCGACCTATATCCAATTCGATGTTTAGATATATGGTCATTATTAAGGATATAATTTGTCGACATAATCCCATTATGAAAAAACTAATTAATTATGTTATTTGGCCAAGTAGGAGAATGTTGGAATGATTTGATCCATTCCCGTTATTGTTGGCCTACAGAAATAATTAGTTGGGATATTTTGATCCTTAATAATTTATTGTTTATTGCCCGGTTATTAATCTTCGATGGACAGACTAATAACCCTTGCACTTATTGGGCCGGTCCCGTCTCTTGCTCTACATAATTAAAGCCCGGCTCCCAAGTGACTCTCTATATACAGGCTATCATATAAGCCTATTAACACACATCCTAAATACTCTACAATACCCACACTCTACAGAACACACACACACACACTATAGCGTAAACGTTCCTAACGATCGAACGGTACGCTGTCACTATAACGTGGAAGCCCTTAAAGAATTGTACACGGGTTTCCATCAACCTCCATAGAGCGAAAGAGGCTAAGATCGCGTTCTGACGCCCTCAACGATGTCTGCAACAAACACATGTAATTATTTAGTACAAACTCATTTCGATCATGTTTTAAAGAAGAACTGTTTCACGGTGGTGATCTCGCTTACGAGTAACGAGATCACGCTATAATCACCGTACGCTTCCGCAAACATAGCCGTAATCTCGCTTACGAAAACGAGATTACCTTAAGACGCTATGCTTAAGGATCTAACGGTTACGTTAGTAACTCGAGTATGGGCTCGAGATTACGTAACGACTATCCTGATCGTGATCCGCCGGATCTAACAAACACTATTAAATAAATTTACTGAAAGTCGACAATGTTGAATATGGTATAATCAGGATACGAATCTGACAACAAACCGATACTTCGGAGTTTTATACTTGTTTTTGTCCTGATTGATCAGCCTAATCCTTGCTCGATAATCAGTCTTCCCGTCTGCAGTCAATGAATTAGCATGAGAAAAGCATTACGACAGAAAATGTGTGAAATCAGAGAACCAAGACTTGTGCTCACGTCTCTTCCTCCTGTACTTGACTTGGAAATGCTTGAAGTACGCCCTACTTTTCTGAGACGAACATAAACAAATTCTGGTTAACAAACTACATTCATTCAGTGACCACAATGACACCAAAATTTTGCAAAACACCGCACACTCATGTTGCTACTACACACCCGATCACTGAATCGATATACATAGATGCTCGAACGCAGTGATCGGCTAACAGTCCCCAGCTCATCAAACCACTTCGGCAAAATATTGAAAGTCAAAAAATCAGAGAAAAATCAAAAGCAATAGATTCACATATGGCCTTCAGAACATAAGAAAACGCTAATCGCCACCAATCCACCCCGACAATGATAAAATGCAGGAAACATAACGAAAAAAAATCTTGCTAGCTCGTGTCTGATATAGCATTGGATCCATACGTGATATGTGAAACAGAATCAAACGAAAACTTGAACAGATCTAGAGGAAAGAATCGCACACCATAGCTACGATATCTGTAGGCAGCTGCTGCTCGAGTAATGAGTACAAGTGACGTTGGATGGCAGCAAGCAAATACATACATGACACAACCCCTAAATGAGTCCATACTCTTGTTGGGCCTTATCTCTTTTTAGGGCCTATAAATGTATAACTAGGCCTTAGTTTTATACGATAACTAATAAGGAAATATTATTAATTATAACTCATTATATTAAGAGGACTTATATAAAAGATAAATTAGTATTTTATGCTTGGGCTGTAATAAATAACTATATATAGTTATGTTATTGTAATCCAAAAGTGTAGCTAATCTCAAGTACAAATATTCATTTTGTTTTCTTTTACGATTTTTTTGAGAAAAATAATATAAAGCACCCATTCTTTCAAAGATAGACACGGGTTATTCACCCTTCATTTGAAGGCGAATTGAAAGCTAAGCAGTTAAATTCCAAAGATTCCGAGATGCCTCTAAAGTTACCCGTAAAAAGGAAAAAATTGATTCGTGAAGAAATTAAAGAGTAAAATAGTAATTGCACCTGACATGCCGAATTAAGCGTTATTATACACCTCTCACCGTTTATTACACAGGGCATACAGATAAAAAAACACAATTAGATCATCATTTTTCAGGACGAACAACAAAGTTTCCTCTCGAGACCCAGCCAGTCTGCTTTTGCAACGCACACAACGAAGGGCCCAAACTTTACGCGATAATCGTTGACGTTAAACTTACTAGTCGAAGAACGACCACACTATTTGTGCGCTCGTGGAAGAATGAAGTCGGCGAGCTCTTCGTTTAAATCGGGCAGTAGTGGCATCTGCTTCATAACTTCTGGCACGTCGCTGTTGCAGCTACGAAATATAGCGGACGACCATTGTTGGGGGGTTATTCGAAATACAGTAATATTAAAAAGCAAACAACATCGAAGCTGCAATTGCTCGCTTGGACTTACTCGTTTAAGATTGAGAGGATGTTCCTGCGGGCCTGACAAAATAGCTCGATGTTCTCATGAATCTGCATTAGAAAAACCATGTCATGCTAAATGCATCAGCCTAAGCTTGAGAGGAAAACAGCGCATGTTTTAGTAGTATGACACTCGAGTAACTTGGAATCGGAGAAGTTTGCAGAAATTTGGTCCAAGGCCTGAGCGCTTTGCTTGAGGAGCTGGCTAGCAGCACCATCGATAGCTGAAACGAAGGCTCGAAAGATGTGAAGAAGGAACCACGAAACCATTTTTCTTCGATTTGTCATATAATGTCAAGAATTGGAGGAAAAATAATATCAGAAAGGTGTGCATATCTCCTAATAACATGATAAAGAAATCTAAATATGATGAATCCACCTTATCTAAAATGATTGACATGTACTGAATGAAACATGGGCAATAAATAGCAGGGTACTCCTAATAATTCGAGATGAACATATAAGATGTTTGAGAGCTGACTGACCGGTGTATGAGATTCCACCTTCGCTTTCCACTGATTAATTGTGGGAGGGGCCGTCGGAACGGTTTGCAGCTTGAGAGATTTAGGGAGAGAATCTGCAGCATTTTCCTAATATAAACGAGTTAGATACCATAGTCAGTGGAGCGAGAAACGAACACGACATAAAGCAAAGGGAAGAATAAGCAATCACAAAAATAAAGCGCCAGACTAACAAAATGTGTAAATAGTTGTGCAATTATCTAGGTCCGATAAGTTCTTATGCAGTTTTCTTCACATGTTCACTTAAAGCATTGGTAGTCCAGGGAAAAAAGAGCACAAAAAAGACCACTTAGCAAGTTATCAGTCAAGGAGGGCACTAATTGCCAAGGACAGTCCTAACGGGATTAGCATAAGAGATTAGCATGAGAAGTCCAAAAAGATAAGAAATTAAAATCAAGTGCTAGAAGTGCCTTTTTGTCTTTATTCTTCCGCGATGAATTATGGTCATCTTTCCTTGTCTTGCTGTTTTCCTTTTTCTGAATGTAGCGCAAGAATAGATAAGCTTTAAGCAACTGCTAGATAAGCAAAAATGGAGAGTAGAGCAATGCAAACAGAAAAACGGACATCGTCCAACAATCTTATCTACAAGCAACTACCTGAGCATGATTTATAGAAAAAAAAGGAAATGACAAGAGGAGCTCACATCCATCCATCTGCAGCGAAGTGCAACGTCTCGAACTGTTTTATCTCTTAACGCTTTGGCAATTTTTGCATAGCGAACCATTAGGGTATCAGGCGCATATGTACAACGAGGACGGATTAAACACAAGTATCATAAACGAAAAATAAAGCTACCCTAGCATGAAAATTTCATTAAAATTTGTGAGATATCAAAGTATTTCTAAATCTTACACAGTGAAGTTAAAGAGAAACCAAAGCTCAAGCCTTTCCAACTCAACATTTGCATAATTCAAGGTGTGCCAAGCCATGAAATTATAACAAAAAAGACAGATAAACGAACAACATCAACAGCTCAGTAAAACCCAATCCACCAACCGAAACAACAACAAACACATCTACAACTACAAGGAAAAAGAAAAAAAGAAAGCGTATTCTCAGACTAACTTGGCAAGGGGGTTTTTAAAAAATGATATTTCTTTTGATTTCTTTTAAAAAAATAGAAACTTGATCAAGTCAATTTAAAAAAGAGGAACTTGTTTAATTAATTAACTAAACCCCAAATTAATATCTAAATAAATAAAAAAAGAAATATATATATATATATAAAATAACGGAAAAACGCACCCACCTCATTAACGCATCCACCAAGCACCAAACGAGATCTTGACGGAAAAACGAGCTGAAGCATCCGCCGAAATCGAACACCCAAGCTCGAAGAATTCCAATTTCGTTCTTGAACGCATATACAGTAAGTTTCGTTCATGTTAATGCCGGTAACTAGTATACATTATCGGGCATTGTAATTTCCGTTCATGTTAACGACATTTACATTTCGAGCATCGGCTATTAGATTTTCGAAGGTTTGGGTAGTTATGGGTAGCATTTTCACTGTAGATCTGTGCGAATTTGCAGAAAAACTTCGTTTTCCGTTTATTCGAGTTCATTATTCGATTTTTTTTTACTCGAACACGTTACTCGAATACGTTATTTTGGCAACTTTCAATTCGGACATCTTACTCGAATACGTTTATTCGAGTTCATTATTCGACTGAAGGTTCAACTCGAATATTTTACTCGTATAATTTTTAGTTTTCGAATATTTTATTTATTCGAATAATTCGTTTGCAATTAAAGTTTATTTATTCCATTTATTTCTTCGATACACTTTATCGAGTGTCTTCAACATCTTATTATTCGAACAAGTTTTTATATTATTCGAATCGCTTACTCGAATAATTTTTATTTTTCGAATATTTTATTTATTCGAATAATGCATATTGCAATTAAATTTTATTAACAATGATTTATTTCACGTGCAGGTTATGTCGACCAGCACCATGATTGATTACGATGGAGAATGGATAATTGCGAATGATAATAAATGGATATGGGTTCCAAGGATAGGAACAAATATGAAGCCCATAGGGTTCGATGTCGATTGTTGTTTGCTGGACGATCTGCGGAACGAAATATACGAGACTATTGGCGTAAGCGGGAGGCCGGCGTTAAAGCTTAGTTATCAGCCATCTATGAGAGGTATGGAAGGGTGTGCTCCGTTGTATATAAAGAATGATCGAGAGTTGAAGGGTTATATTTACTTACGGGGTCCAATGGATAGACCGATTCTCCGTGTGGAGATTGGACTCCCTACGACCCTCCACCGTCAAACTCTTGCGGATGATGGCGTTGGTCCCGTTCCAATTGAGGTTCGTAGCGGTGGAGGTGGTTACATCGATGATTATTTTGACCGTATCGTCGACTTTGGCGGATACGAAGATGTGAATTATGGGGGTGAAGGTCACAATGAGGCGAACGACCGTGATGAGAATGTTGCATCACGGCAGAACATGCACGTCAATTTTGATGGCGTAAACGGAGAAAATGCGGACGGGGATGATGAGGAGGGGAGGAGGAAGAGGAAAATGCAACTATTCCTAGCGATCGGTATTCTTTTACCGACGGTTCCACCATGAAGGTCGGTGATGAATTTGAGGATAAGAAGGCCGTCAAGAATAGGATCCAAAGAGTTGCTATAAAGGCATGTTTCGAGGTCAAAATTATAAAATCTTCCCGATCGTACTATGGCGTGAGATGCAAAGAGGATGGATGTACTTGGAGGATATGGACGGCGAAGATTAAGGATACATCCGTATTCTCGATTCGTACGTATCGCAACACACATACGTGCGACCTTGCAAATCGGAACGCAAGACTCACTCAAGCATCGTCAACCTCCGTGAGTGATATGCTGCTTGAATCTTTTCAGGGTTCAACAAGTACACCGGCCCTAAACTCATTCAAACAATGATGAGAAATCGTGGGATCAAAGTTTCGTACTTCAAAGCATGGAAATGAGGCATTTTAGCACTAAACGCAATGAAGGGTGACCCCGATGAGAGTTACAAGCTGTTGCCTTCGTACCTTTCGACGTTGAGAAGAGTGAATCCGGGAACCATAGCAAGTGTATATCTGGACGACGAGCGGAGATTTAAGCACACATTCCTATCCCTTGGTGCTTGTATTGCGGGATACCGTCACATGAGGAAGGTTGTTTGCATATACGGTACTTGGTTGAAAGGACAGTATGGGGGTACGTTGCTAATTGCATCAGCGGAGGATGGCGACCGCCATCAGTTTCCTTTAGCTTGGGGCATAGTTGACAATAACGAGTGCATAGAAGCTTGGTCTTGGTTCTTGAACGAGCCCTTGCAAGTCGTGAGAGGTATGAGCTCTTGGACAAGCAACCACGCGGTTTACCCCGACGGTGGAAAGGAAGCTCCGTGAGTGGTATTAGCTAAGTCAAGGGTATGAAGTACATGAAATCGCTCCGCATGAGTACGATGTCCGATCTCCGGGGGGTCGTGCCATTGTTAACTTGCGGTCGAAGACTTGTACGTGCCGCCAATTCGACATCGACAGGATTCCTTGTCCACATGCAATCGCGGCGAGTCTACGAGCGAACATGAGTTTCTACCCGTTGTGTTCGGAAAATTCTGTCCTAACGTGGCAGTCTGCTTAACACGGACGAGTTTCGCCGGTTCCGGATCAAGCCGAGTGGGATACCTAGGATCAATTGGTGTTGCCACCTCTGTTCGTAGCAAGGCGTGGTCGGAGAAAAAAAAAGAGGTTTCCGTCCGTCGGTGAGTTTGGTCGTAGACATTAAGTAAATCGTGATGTATGAGTTTGATGTATGAGGTTGTATGAGATTGATGAATATTGTGAGCTTGTGAGGTTGTATGAGTTTGACGGATATTGTGAGTTTGGCTTGATTGTTGCTTTTTTTCACTATTATTCGAGTAAACAACATGACTCGAATATTATTCGAATAAACTACTCGAATATTATAACGATAAAAAGTCGAAAATGAAAATCTGAAGTTATTCGAGTAACGTAAGAACTCGAATAATTTAGAAAAAATCGAATAGGAAACTCGCATATCGCTTGCAATTCGAGTGTTATCTTCAAAATTTGTGAATTTTAATTATCTCGATACTTAGATGTATAAAGATCAATGTTTCGATGTTCTAGGGCCTTCATGATGTTAATAAGTCGCTTAAGCAATGTTTGGTAAAAATCGTTGCATGACATACAATGGAATACGTTGGTAGATAGGACTTTTGTCTCATCCACGTTGGTCAACATGTATAGAAATATCAACATGATTTTTTTTTTTTTATATTTTTTCAAGAATCTCTAAAATATTTTATTACTTAGATAGGAAACGCATTTAACATTTCATGATCATGATAAAAACAATATTTTGGATTTTTAAATTATTCGAGTAATATACAGTACTCGAATAGGCTCGAATAGTTTACTCGAATGAATATCGTTTAGCCTGTTTCATTTATTCGAGTATTATATGGTACTCGAATAAGCTCGAACAAGTTAATCGAATAAATAAAATTATTCGACAAACTCTTTGACTCGAATAACAGTGAAAACCGAAAAAAAAAACAACTGAACCTTGAACAACCTGAACAGAAACTCAACCAACCAAAACTGAACAATTCCAAATGCAAAATCTATACAAATATCTAAAACGGTTCATACAACATCCCAATTGTTAAAAAAAATACATATCGTCAAAAAACTTTCTAAACGACGCAATTTTAGAATCGTCCAGAGCGTAGAGATCATCTCTGTTACCGATCAACAGAGACATAGCCGCCCTAAGCATGTATATACCACACTCTCCACTACTCGAAAAATAGAACAATTTCAGGTTTAAGAAAATAAGAAAACGAGAAAGTGAAAAAATAAGAAAATTACCTGAGGACTTGTTGAGGGAACTTGGGGCACCGCACCCAAGCAAACTTCTCCACGGGATTTTGCTCCACACCTACGTGTTGAAGCATCAGAGGTATCACTTCGGCCAAGGGGTCGAGGAACGGCTTCATGAACCTCAAGTCCGAATCGCTGTTGCGGTCGGAATCCAAAACGAGGATGTTCCTCTCCTTGAACCGAACGACGAGGAGCACCCAATGCATATTAAACGCCAATGGGATGACGGCCACATCCGCTTGGCTCCAGTGAAGCGACGGCTTGCCGTAAGTCGCATTGATCTCTCCCGTGGCGAATTGCTCGAACGAGGACATATCCCACGGTCGCGGTCTGGCGGACTCCAACTTGATTGCATGTGCGAAATTCGTGTTCATGTACGCGATTCGCTCCTCGTGCACGCAGTTTTCTTGCATCGCCATAAACCCGTTGAATGCCTCGTTGACGTGCTGCAATAATAGCATATAATGTTATTAAACGAACTAATTAGAACATATTTAGCAAAAAATACACATACCTCGCCAGAGATCCACACTTTCGGAGTGGACAGATCGGCAAAGAATTTCTTGTCGTACGCTTGGAGCATTCCTGCCCGTTCATCCTTTGCGCCCATTCTTGCCACCCCCACCTTGACGGCATCCCAATTCTTCACCTTCTCGCCAATGATCTGCTCTATGTCCGCGCGGCGTTGTATTGTAACGCGAGGGGTCGAATCGGGCGTCGGCGTATACGGACTCGAAAGCGTCCTCGACTTCTTCTTCGCACGTTCAGTCCGTGGTCGTTTTTCGTTAACCGACTGTTTGGCCCGTGCCCGTGGAATCACCGTCGTGGTCGAAGTGGCCTCGGCTGCCGCTTTCTCCGCCTCCTCGGCCGCGGCTTTCTCCGCCGCCGCGGCCTTCTGCGCCTCTGCCCACGCCGCCTTCTCCGCCGCGTCGGCTTTCTCCGCCGCCGCCTTCTCCGCCGCGGCCCTCTCCGCCGCCGCCTTCTCCGCCAACGCCTTCTCCGCCGCCACGGCCGCGGCCTCCATCATCTCTATATCCATCTCGTGCTCCATCTCCGTATTCTCGCCCCCTGCTCCTGACTCCCCGTCACGTTCTCCGCCTCCCCCTCGTTCGTCGTCCTCCCTGTCGCCTCGGGTTGGTTCGGCGTCCTCCCGAACATCAGCGGCGAATGAGGAGGCGAAGGGGGCGGCATGTCCCAATCATAGCTCCTCGCAATATCCCACACCATTGTCGGCGTTGTTGGGGATGTGCCCTCGGAATGCCATTCGAGGATGTAATGAATAGGGCATGTATTTAATAATCGATGTATTTTCGCCTGTATTTGAATATTGTATTCCTATACTTGATAATGGAATTTATATTTTTATATTAATTCTTTAAAGGCATATTATTTATTTACCTATTAAGTCTCATTAGGCATCCGGTGAGATGGAAAATGAATAAAACCCATATATCGTAAGTATAGTCACTGATTCTCATGGGATGAGAGAGAGGGCACCAGTGAGCTATTATTCTTCGATATTAAATTAGTCCATAAGTCTTAGACCTCAGTAGGGTGACTGAGCATCAATTACGACTTATTTGTTGACGACTCTTAAATGGTTGTGCCAACCATTCGCTTGGGAAGCGGGAGGTCATAACATTGGTATGAGTTGAATCAGGGGATTAACTTGTACTTGGACACGACTCGTAATCGACAATCACATGGGCCTTATCGTTACTCTAGGTAGTGTCAATGATTCTTTGATTGACTATAGTAGTGTGCGTGGACCTTAGACTGAAAGGTCTTTGACGGAGTTGACTTCGGGGTCTTGACTTGTCAGTAGTTTGCTAGGCCTGCCTTGTTCGGTGATGAACATGGGTCGGCGGCAACATGCGGTCTTGACAACAAAGGGTAACTGCCGTGCTTAGACTAACGTGAGGGATTCACTGTCTCGTTAGTAACCGAGATATATGTCTTACGCATATTTGGGGACGGGAAATTACAAAGTCTTCGGCCGAAGCAATAAACTAACTCACGTGGGACGTGGAGAACAGTTTAGTAATTTCGCCAGTCACGAATTCGTCATAGTGTCGAGTCTAGTGAGTTTGACGTAACCTTGACTCTCACTCGACCGGGACATTAGTGAAGGGTCTATACGTACGACGATAATCTATAGTCGGTTCGTAAAATACGAAGATCGTACTCAACACGGGATCTATTCGGTACCACGGGATTGGCTAGGTGCTTACCGAATTCTTGGACTCCTCCCTTGCCGGGTTGAGACGAACCAAGAGAGTCGGGCTTAAAAAAGGATCACCGAGACAGTATCTACTAATATGAGATGTAAATTAATTTAACGGTCTTAGAGACGTTAATAAAATACTAAATATATGTTTTAGAAACTATATTTACATGGGCGGATATTTACGGAACAAAAATGGTAATAGTTGAAGCGTAAATAGGGTTCACAATGACAAGCAAGGCTTGTCACGGTTGTGAAGCCCATCTATAGCTTCACAATTTCATATCTCACAATCTAGACCTCGGATTGAGAATCCCTTTGGTCAGAATCAAGATTGATGAGTCTTTTAACTAAGGTTAAAGTTTCAGGTCAATCGGACATCGTTTACCTCTCGATCTGATCGAAATACGAAACTGCCGCAAAGCTGTCAAAGTGTCACGGCCGTGAACACATTGCACGTGGCCGTGACGCACAGCAGAAGCTGAGTTTTGGCCTCGACATGGTCACGTCCGTGACCATTATGACCCAGGCCGTGAAGGGTGTTGTCACGGCCGTGAATAGGCTTGTTTCAGGCCGTGACGGGCGTCGGTTTGGCCAAATTTAATCCAAATCAAGTCCAAATTCATTCCTTGTTCTTATGTTAGACATATGGGATATTATTAGGTCATTTAGTGACATAATAAAAGGGAATCTAACACCTTTTGAGTCATATAGGACATGATCTCATTTGGATTAAGTTAAAAGTCATTTTCTTGGTTTGGAATGGACTTTTAATATATTTTCTTAGAGAATTTCGTCCATAACTTGAATTAAGCTCTTTCTCACTCTATCTTTGAGTTTTAGAGAGAAGTGAGAGCATTTAGGGTGATCTTTGAGAAATCCCTAAGTTTTTGTGAGTTTTAGAAATCACACACATACATACACATCTCTACACAACACTCCACACCATCTCTAGCCATCCTTGGGGTGGTGTTGGTTTGTGGTACGTCACGGGGTCGGCGTGACTCTCTTCGGCGCAGTTCGTGAGCTAGGGAGCTAAGGATCTTCGCGACGAGGGTAATGTTCTAAACCTTAATACGTGTATACATGCGTGTTTTTCTTTATACCGAGTTTGATCTTGTGGCGGGAACGAGGAAATTTTGAAATTCACTCGTTCCAACGGGGAACCTGGGAGACCCTTTCAATACTTCCGCTGCGTCCGGGGCAAGGCTTCGGGTCACCCGGGGTTTCCCAACAGTGGTATCAGAGCCATAAGCTCGGTTCTGAGAAACGACATAAATGAGCCCGAAACGAACTTGGTTGTGCAAGTCACTAAGTCGCTCGAGCGTCATAGCATGAGTTGTACTTAGTTCGAGTTTGTAAACCGAGGGCTCGCTTGGTCAAAAGTCGCCTAGTTGCGAACGGTCTGACGTAGCGAAGCAACGTGGGGAGAAAACCCTAGTGGAGTCTCCTCACGGTTCGTAATTGACACTGGGTTCGTAAGTCTAGGACTAGCCCAAATTTCGTTTTGGTTTCTTTGAGCGTTTTGTTGTCGTGAACGTGTTTATGTTGTATGCATATATATGTATGACACGTATTAAGACGTCGGCGTGGACTTAGGCTCTATTTCCGGGTGATATGTTAAGGGTGACAAGGTCCCCCCCGGTTTGTAATTTATTCGTTAATATACGGGTTGTTTGGGACAGCTGATCCCCCCGTCTTGTACCTTATTAATTTTTAGATAATTAGTTTAGCACGATGGTTGTACGAGTATGAGGAGGAATCATGAGATGGCCGTTCGAAGCCTTGGAGATCGTTCGAGAACACGGTTTGAAGCCGACGGCGTAGAGATGTGTATTTTTATCAATATAAATGTAGAGAGTAGAAATAGTCCACGCAGACGGTCTTATAGGCAAACTAGGTTTACTGCAATTACGTGCATGTTTGTTTGACGTTACGTGCGTGTATTTAAGTGCTTTTGTGTGTGAGACGTATTCTCCCGGTTGGACAAAATACTAAGTGGGTAAAGGACTGGGTCCTGTCTTCTATCAAGCTCGAAACCATTGTGCTTGAGTGTCATGTGCGGTTTGTTCCGAGTTATCGGCGCCAATCATCTCGCTCTTGTCGTAGTTGGCTCGGGTGCGTTAAGACAATAAAGTCAAGCTCGTTATTGAAACGACTTGGGTATATGTGCAGTTTGTTCCGATTTATCGGCGCCAAATATTTCGCTCTCGTTGTTGATATTTTGGGTGGCTGTCTAAACGCTGCTTTCCGAAACATATTCACCTCCTATAAAGAGTTATCCTACGCGCGGAATTTCTAAATGTTAGGATTGAGCCAGAAGTTGATAGGTTACACTTAGACGGTTATTTCCCAATTACTCCTGTTAGGGTGAGGGTTCCTGACCGGAGACAGAGTAGTTGAAATACTCATGAGATGGATTCATGTTGGACACGGGTACGTCTATGGGTTCGTGTGGGACATGGCGCCGTCCGAGTAATGGGCCAACAAACTGTTAGGTTGAGGTTCATTTCTGCGGAGCGGGGAAATCAACTCCACTATGAAACTATCAACGAGGTTTCCGAAATCTCTATCGGGAGAATGAGATTTTGAGAAAAAATAGTGGGAGCAAGCCAAATTGTTAAAGTCCTTATTTGTGCTTGTAGAATAATACGTTGACCCCTTCAATGCTTTATTTTCTGCAGATTGTTTTCTTTCTTGTTTGTATACAAAATGACGTCGCCATTCAATTTACTGATCACGCAAAATCGTTTGGAGGGTCCAAACCTTGCGGACTGGCTCCGTAACTTGAGGATAGTCCTCACTCTGGAACGCCTAGAGTATGTCCTTGAGGGACCCATACCACTCGAACCCCAAGAGGGTGCGAGTGATGATGACAGGGAATATTATGCCAAATGGATGGCTGATAGTGCCAGTATCAAGGCTTATATGTTAGCTGGGATGAATAATGATCTGCAGCGCCAGCATGAGGGTATGCAAATGCGCGAGATATTGTTTCATCTGAAGGAGTTGTACGGCGAGCAGTCGAGATCGTCTCGATACCGTGCTGCCGACAATCTCTTTCATACCAAGATGCCTGAGGGTGCAGATGTTGCGGCACATGTGCGTAAGCTCATTGGGTACATCGAGGAACTAAGTTCTCTCGGTTGTCCCATTCATAACGAGCTTCAGATTGACCCGATCCTTCAGTCACTCCCAGCTTCATTTGCTCAGTTTATTATAAACTATAATCTGAGCGATAGGCGATTTTCGCTTCCTGAACTCATGAACACGTTGGTTCAGACTCAGCGTGAGCTAAAGAAAGGAAAGGGAAAAGAGGTTGCGCTTGTTGTGATTACAAGGTCCAAGAGATCTAAGTCGAACAAGCCCAAGCCCAAGCCTAATAAGCCAAAAGGAGTAATTAAGAAAAAGGGCAAGGCCAAAATGAACGTGCCTAATGTTCAGAAGGCGACTGATCGGTGCCTTCACTGTCAAGAGCTGGGCCATTGGAAAAGGGACTGCCCCAAGCTTCGAGCTTCTGGGGCTTCTGGTAAAGTTTCAGAAACTTATTGTTCATTTACTGTATTTTCCACTTTGTGGATTCTTGACTCGAGAGCTAGTGCTCACATTTGTGTTTTGAACCAGGGTCTGGAACGAAGTAGGAAGCTGGTGGAACGAGAAGTCTTGATTAACGTTGGTAGCGAACATTGTGTGCCTGCTCATGTTGGATCGAAGACTCTTGTACTAAGTTCTGGACATGTATTATATCTATCTGATGTACTTGTGTTGCCCAAGGGGCTGAAAAATATTATTTCTATTCCTGCTTTGAGTAAGAATGGTTATGAATTTCGATTCAATAATAATATTTGTGAGATTTATTTTGGAAATAAATGCGTCGGAAATGCAACGTTAATAAATGGTTTATATTACGTTAACGTCCAAGAACATGCGAATGTAGTTACCGACAAACATAAATTAGAGTTAAATAAAAAGTATTTGTGGCATCTTAGACTAGGTCATGCCGGAGTGCGAAATATTCAAGAGTTGGAGAAACATGGCATAATTAAGCCAACGGAATCAGATTCCTATCCAACGTGCGAGTCTTGTATCTTAGGCAAAATGACTAAGTCTCCCTTTACAGGGATTTTTCAAAGAGCCGCAAATATTTTGGATTTGATCCATACAGATGTTTGTGGACCGTTTAGTGTAGCGGCCCGAGGTAACTTCCACTATTTCATGACTTTTACAGATGATCACTCTCGCTATGGCTTGGTGTATCTGTTAAAGCACAAGTATGAAACGCTTGAAAAGTTCAAGGAATTCAAAAAAATGGTGGAAAATCAAACTGGGAGACAAATTAAAGTCGTTCGATCAGATAGAGGCGGCGAATTTATGAGTCTTGAGTTTGATGATTTCATGAAAGAAAATGGAATCATTTCGCAGTTTACACCGCCCGGAACACCACAGTTGAATGGTGTTGCCGAACGCATAAATCGAACATTATTAGATAAAGTTCGATCTATGCTAAGCTATACAGATCTTCCCATATCGTTATGGGGATATGCTTTGCAAACTGCAGTCTATGTTTTGAACAGAACTCCTTCGAAGTCTGTTGATAGGGTACCTTACCAAAATTGGAACGGTAAGAAACCCAGCTTGAATCACTTAAAGGTTTGGGGTTGCCCCGCCTATGTGAAAAAGCTTATGACAGACAAACTTGAATCAAGGTCCACGAAAGGACGTTTCGTAGGATATACCAATGATAGCATGTGATATTATTTCTACTTCCATGATGATCAGAGGATCATCGTAGCTGTACATGCTCACTTTCTCGAGGAACAGTTCATTCGAGAGGGTGGAGCTGGTGGAGAAGTAACTCTTGGAGAGTTAGAAGAAATGCCTCCAGAGCCATCAGTGCCTAGAGTCACAGATGAGCAGTCCGAGACGCGCCCAGAATTGCGCAGGTCGGGTAGAGTATCTCGCGAGCCTGAGAGATATGGTATGGTACACGTCGAGCACGGGGTTGCTGCGACGGAGGGAATCATTGGTGATGATCCCACTACCTATGACCAGGCAATGATGGATGTCGACTCAAAGAAATGGGTCGAAGCTATGAAAGCAGAGATAGACTCTATGCACAGCAACCAAGTCTGGACTCTAGTAGATTTGCCCCAAGGTTTTAGACCGATAGGGTGCAAATGGATCTACAAGAGAAAGATTGGATCTGACGGACAGGTTGAAACCTACAAAGCTAGGCTAGTAGCGAAAGGGTATAATCAGAAAGAGGGCATTGATTATGAGGAAACTTTTTCACCTGTAGCACTGATTAAGTCTATCAGGATTCTGCTTGCCATAGCAGCATACTATGATTACGAGATATGACAGATGGATGTGAAAACTGCTTTCCTAAATGGATTCCTCCAGGAGGAAATCTATATGGAGCAGCCCAAGGGTTTTACATCGCAAGCAGATGCTCACAAAGTGTGCAAGCTTAATAGGTCAATTTATGGACTTAAGCAAGCGTCTAGAAGCTGGAATCTTCGATTTGATGAAGTAGTTAGGAACTACGGATTCTTAAAGAATGAAGATGAGCCTTGCGTTTACAAGAAGGTCAGTGGGAGTAAGATATCGTTCCTCGTATTGTACGTGGATGACATCCTTTTGATGGGAAACGATATCGGGATGCTCTCGGAGGTGAAAGCTTGGCTTTCAACCGAATTCTCCATGAAAGACCTGGGAGAAGCAACCTATATTCTTGGAATTCGCCTTTTTAGAGATCGAGCGAATCGAATGATAGGTTTATCTCAGGCCCTTTACTTAGAAAAGATGCTGAAACGGTTTCGAATGGATGAATCTAAGAAAGGGTTCTTGCCAATTCGACATGGGATTCATCTCTCGAAATCCATGTGTCCTCAAAATGAGGAAGCAAGGAAGGAAATGAGTGAAATTCCTTATGCATCAGCAATAGGTAGCCTAATGTATGCGATGCTATGTACGCGGCCTGACATTGCGTATGCTTTGAGCATAGTAAGTCGGTACCAGTCTAATCCTGGTAAAGAACATTGGAATGCAGTAAAGAATATCTTTAAGTACCTTAGAAGGACTAAAGATATGATATTGATTTATGGAAATGGATAATTAGAGGTGGATGGTTATACCGATTCGGATTTCCAGTCAGACGTGGATGACCGAAAATCTACTTCTGGTTCCGTCTATACGCTCAATGGTGGAGCAGTGTCTTGGAAAAGTTCCAAGCAAAGCACTACTGCCGATTCCACCACTGAGGCAGAGTATATTGCAGCCTCTGAGGCAGCAAAGGAAGGTGTTTGGATGAGGAAGTTCTTAAAAGAACTTCAAGTAGTTCCAGGCATAGTGGACCGCCCACTGCCATTGTGGTGCGACAATAGTGGGGCAGTCGCACAAGCCAAGGAACCTAGGTCTCACTCAAAGTCCAAACATATAGAAAGAAAATACCACGTGTTGCGTGGGTTCGTTGAGAATGGCTACATAGCTGTGCAGAAAATAGCCACCGCGGATAACGTGGCGGACCCGTTCACCAAGCCTCTCTCACAGGCAGTGCTTGATCGACACCTCTATAAAATTGGGTTATGATATCGTAGCGCATGGCATTGAGTGCAAGTGGGAGATTGTTGGGGATGTGCCCTCGGAATGCCATTCGAGGATGTAATGAATAGGGCATGTATTTAATAATCGATGTATTTTCGCCTGTATTTGAATATTGTATTCTTATACTTGATAATGGAATTTATATTTTTATATTAATTCTCTAAAGGCATATTATTTATTTACCTATTAAGTCTCATTAGGCATCCGGTGAGATGGTAAATAAATAAAACCCATATATCGTAAGTATAGTCACTGATTCTCATGAGATGAGAGAGGGGGCACCAGTGAGCTATTATTCTTCGATATTAAATTAGTTCATAAGTCTTAGACCTCAGTAGGGTGACTGAGCATCAATTACGACTTATTTGTTGACGACTCTTAAATGGTTGTGCCAACCATTCGCTTGGGAAGCGGGAGGTCATAACATTGGTATGAGTTGAATCAGGGGATTAACTTGTACTTGGACACGACTCGTAATCGACAATCACATGGGCCTTATCGTTACTCTGGGTAGCGTCAATGATTGATTGATTGACTGTAGTAGTGTGCGTGGACCTTAGACTGAAAGGTCTTTGACGGAGTTGACTTCGGGGTCTTGACTAGTCACTAGTTTGCTAGGGCCGCCTTGTTCGGTGATGAACATGGGTCGGCGGCGATATGCGATCTTGACAACGAAGGGTAACTGCCGTGCTTAGACTAACGTGAGGGATTCACTGTCTCGTTAGTAACCGAGATATATGTCTTATGCATATTTGGGGACGGGAAATTACAAAGTCTTCGGCCGAAGCAATAAACTGACTCACGTGGGACGTGGAGAACAGTTCAGTAATTTCGCCAGTCACGAATTCATCATAGTGTCGAGTCTAGTGAGTTTGACGTAACCATGACTCTCACTCGACCGGGACATTAGTGAAGGGTCTATACGTACGACGATAATCTATAGTCGGTTCGTAAAATACGAAGATCGTACTCAACACGGGATCTATTCAGTACCACGGGATTGGCTAGGTGCTTACCGAATTCTTGGATTTCTCCCTTGCCGGGTTGAGATGAACCAAGAGAGTCGGGATTAAAAAGGATCACCGAGACAGTATCTACTAATATGAGATGTAAATTAATTTAACAGTCTTAGAGACGTTAATAAAATACTAAATATATGTTTTAGAAACTATATTTACATGGACGGATATTTACGGAACGAAAATGGTAATAGTTGAAGCGTAAATAGGGTTCACAATGACAAGCAAGGCTTGTCACGGTTGTGAAGCCCATCTGCAAAGTTGCAGTAGCTTCAAAAATTCATATCTCACAATCTAGACCTCGGATTGAGAATCCCTTTGGTCAAAATCAAGATTGATGAGTCTTTTAACTATAGTTAAAATTTCAGGTCAATCGGACATCGTTTACCCCTCAATCTGATCGAAATACGAAACTGCCGCAAAGCTGTCAAAGTGTCACGGCCGTGAACACATTGCACGTGGCCGTGACGCACAGCAGAAGCTGAGTTTTGGCCTCGACATGGTCACGGCCGTGACCATTATGACCCAGGCCGTGAAGGGTGTTGTCACGACCGTGAATAGGCTTGTTTCAGGCCGTGACGGGCGTCGGTTTGGCCAAATTTAATCCAAATCAAGTCCAAATTCATTCCTTGTTCTTATGTTAGACATATGGGATATTATTAGGTCATTTAGTGACATAATAAAAGGGAATCTAACACCTTTTGAGTCATGTAGGACATGATCTCATTTGGATTAAGTTAAAAGTCATTTTCTTGGTTTGGAAATGGACTTTTAATATATTTTCTTAGAGAATTTCGTCCATAACTTGAATTAAGCTCTTTCTCACTCTATCTTTGAGTTTTAGAGAGAAGTGAGAGCATTTAGGGTGATCTTTGAGAAATCCCTAAGTTTTTGAGTTTTAGAAATCACACACATACATACACATCTCTACACAACACTCCACACCATCTCTAGCCATCCTTGGGGTGGTGTTGGTTTGTGGTACGTCATGGGGTCGGCGTGACTCTCTTCGGCGCATTTCGTGAGCTAGGGAGCTAAGGATCTTCGCGACGAGGGTAATGTTCTATACCTTAATACGTGTATACATGCGTGTTTTTCTTTATACCGAGTTTGATCTTGTGGCGGGAACGAGGAAAGTTTTGAAATTCACTCGTTCCAACGGGGAACCTGGGAGACCCTTTCAATACTTCCGCTGCGTCCGGGGCAAGGCTTCGGGTCACCCGGGGTTTCCCAACAGGCGTCAGGATTTCAAGGGCTACAAAATTAGAGTATTACGTTGGCTTTACGTAATATCAATATAATCTTATAAAATAAACATTAAGTAAGACATACCTTGGAGCACGATCGAGCGTAGCTCCCTAATCTCCGCCCGCATATCCCGTACATCGCCTTCCAGCCTGTCCATTCTTCTACCGAAATGGGCGATTATTGAGCCGGAAGGAGGAGGAGACGGCCTCGAAGGAGAAGACCTCAGTGGAGACGGCCTCGGAGGAGGAGACGGCCTCTGAGGAGGAGATGGAGTGATAAGTTAGGATTTTACGTAATTATTATCCATAAAAACGCATTTCCAATCGTTATTTACCAACCAATTCCCGCTCGAATATCCTTTATTTATGTTTAAATTTATTTTCGATAGATGTCCGAGGAAACGAGATTGACGAAGGCACAATAAGGGCACTTTTTGAATGATTTGAATCTTTTGGGAGCTTTTTGCAATTCTCTACATTATTTGGGGCAGCCCTGCAATTTACCGGATTTTTCCTATTATTTTGGCATCATATTACGGAAGCAAGAGAGGTTATTTGGGCTTGAATAAGTCAAAGATTACCCATGATTCACGCACTTCGAAGATTTGAGTTTCCATTCAAACTTAGATCCAAAGATACGTGGGATAATCGCTTATTATGGTCGATGGCCTTCAACTCTATATAAGGAGGCAAACAACTCTATATAAGGAGGCAAACCTACGCTGAAAGAGGGGGAGGAGAGCTGCGACGAAAGTAAAAAAAGAAAGCTCTTGGACGGCTGCGAGGAATTTTGACGGCGAAGAGCGAGACAAGCGACAAGCCGAGCACCGAAAAAGGGCGAATTTCTTATCTTTTAATATTTCGTTTTTGACAATGTTTTCTTTTGATTCTTTGTCGTTTTCGTATATTAATATGCTAGGCTAATTTATTTTGTGACTGAGGCCATGTGAGGCCGGATTATGACTCCGTACTAATGCAATTATTATTTTATTTAATCATATGATTTGAGTTATGTATTATTTGTTTGTGCTTCATATGCGTACGTGTGATTGGCCTCCATGCGTATGATTATTGATTGGTTTATGAGACGGACTAAGTGATTAGACCGATTAGAACGAAACATTGAATACCACTATGTAAAACCGACCAGAGATGGAATTCGGTTTCGTATGTGTGGTTTCCGATAGTTTAGGCGCCGAAAGCGTTTAAACTCGGGGAATTTCATAAAGATCGAATGCACGTATAGGAACTACAGTCATATAGACATATAGTTGATTGGTTCTCTATTTACGTAGGGTTGCTATTGCGGGACAAACGAGTAGCACGTATGTTAGGAAATTCTACCTTGACTATGATTCATATTGATTAGATAGATGATATTGCACGAAGACGTAGGAATAATTCGTGCCGAGCATGTGTCTTGATCACGTCGTCGTCAACTGCTTTATCCTTATCTGTTTTATTTGCGTTTATTTTATTATTTGGGTTTTTTATCTCTTTTATGAAATCATCAAAACTATAAAAATTCCTTTAGTCTAAATTAGAATTAAGACTATTTTATTAGAATTAATCGAGCTGTCTTCGTTGATCGATACTCGGACTTCGTCCGTTTTATATTACTTGCACGACCTAGTATACTTGCTAGTATTTGAGCGTGTCAAGTTTTTGGCGCCGTTGCCGGGGACAGCAGTATTATTAATTTTAGGATTTATTCTGATTTTGAGTTTAGACCTTTTGGTTATATTATTTTTATTATTATCATTATTATTATTATTATTATTACAATTATTTTCTTTTGTTTATTATTATAATTTTTTATTCACTTATTTTTATTTTTATTTTCTTTCGCAGGAATAATGGAGAATCAAGAACGCGAGGGGGTTCCTCCACGCGCTACTTTACTAAGTCGAGCACTTCCGGGGCTTTTCGATGACAACGATCCAATTGTCATTCCCGCCGGGCCAAATAATCATTTCGAGATCAAACCTGTTACTATACAGATGGTTACGGGTTAAGCACAATTTCAGGGCTGACAAATGAGGATGCAAATTTGCATAGTTTGAAATTCACTCAAATTTGCAAAACTATTAAGTATCTCGGAGTGTCGACAGAAGTGATAAAACTGACATTTTTTTCCCTTTTCTCTGACAGGTAAAGCCTCTGAATGGTTTTCGTCACTGCCACACACATCCATCACTAGTTGGGAACAGATGGTGGAGTGTTTCTTGGGCAAGTACTACCCACTCTCGAGGACCAGTGAGATAAGGAGCGAGCTTGTGAACTTCAAGCAGGAAGGGGGCGAAACGTTGAGCGATGCATGGGGTCGATATCTTCTCAGACAATGTCCGAACCACAGTATACCCCTAAGCGTTCAGATGCAGTCATTTTTCTTGGGGCTGAGCACACCAAATAAAAGGATCGTCGACGGCAGATGCGCACGAAACTTTATGGAGTTAGGCGACGAGGAAGCACTCCAGGCCATCGAGCGAATTGCAGCCTACCCAGCAAGATATACTGAGCATGATCTGGACCGACGGACGGCTGGAATACATGAGATAAGTAGCTCGTTGGAGGCTCAATTCGAAGCCATACATAAAAGGTTAGACCAGATACAATCGACGGATCCTGAGGCCGTGAATTACATCCACAATAGGCAAAAGAATGCGTACTCCAACACATACGACCCAAGCTGGCGATGCCATCCGAATCTGTCATATGGAAACTCGCACTACATAAAGCCTCCAGAAGCTCAAAATCAACAGAGCGCGCCACCACCCAAACAAAAGGCCGATTGGGAGATAGCATTCGAGAAATTGACAGACTATCAAGGCGGTCATAATCGTAAGATGGACGAACGGCTCAACAAGATAGAGGATACAATGCATAGTTTGGTGAGTACAATTGAACATCTAACAATTTCAATGTTCGAGCGCAAGCCAGGCACACTTCCAAGCGACACTGAAAAGAAACCCTCGAGAGTACGCAAATGCCATTGAATTGAAAAGTGGAAAGAAGCTTGAATCGTTCCAAGAGACCCAGAAGGTGGAGAAAGCAAAAGAGACGGAGACATCCGATCAGAGCGAGTTCACGGCCACAAACACTACGGTTCATGACACTGAAAAGGACAAGCAAGCCGAAAAAGTCAAGGACGAGCCAAATTCATGCCTGGAGGAAAATAAGGTCAACCCACCCCCACCGATAAAGATCCGACCTCCATATCCAGCGGCATTACGAAAAGGGAAGAATCATGAAGATTTTGATCGTTTCATTAATATATTTAGAAAACTTGAAGTTAATATCCCTTTTATTGAGGCTTTGTTGCAGATGCCGAAGTACGCCAAATGCCTGAAGGAGCTACTATTCAAGAGAAACAAGTTAGAAGAATACGGAACGATTGCTCTCACCGAAGAATGTTCAGCCGTATTATAGAAGAAGCTTCCGCCGAAGCTGAAGGATCGAGGGAGTTTCTCTATTCCTTGTTCTATTGGGTCTCTTACATTTAATAACGTGCTGTGCGATCTTGGTGCGAGTATCAATTTGATGCCATTTTCATTATTTAGGAAATTGGGACTTGGCGAGTCGAAACCCACATCGACTATCCTCCAGCTTGCCGATAGATCAATGTCGTATCCACGAGGAAAAATGGAAGACGTATTGGTGAAAGTAGGAGGCATTACTTCCCGGCTGATTTTATCGTGCTGGATATGGAAGAAGATGATAACCTCCCATTGATACTTGGACGTCCGTTCCTAAACACGGCAAGAGCTATTATTGATGTCGGTAACAGTAAACTTATTTTGCAAGTTGGGGACGAGAAAGTGGAATTTGATGTTTATAAATCTATGAAATGCCCCAATGATGAATCTTGCTCGTTTATCGATATTTTTGACCCGTGTGCTTTTAAGTGTTCTGAGTCTTTCAGGTACAACTTGTCTGGAGAGAATACCAGCAAGCTGAAAGACCGCCAGAACACAAAAAGCTGATGCGCCAAACGGGAACGCGGGTAAATCTAACTATAACATAGTCTCTTCTGTGATAAACTTTAACAGGTGTACCCCATGGACAAACAAGAGCAGTGGCTCTAAATCCACCAAGAAGGAGGTTTCGCCGAAGAAAAAAAAGAAGCCTCGTTCGAAAGACTACAAAGAGGGTGGGATGTACATATGGCGAAAAAAGGAGAACCATCGACCCCACTCGATGATGCATACACTATCGCCAGGAAGAGGCGAGCCCAAGGTGTACAACGATCGAGATGTTTGGAAAGAAAACTCGATCAACATCGATTATCCACCGAAATAAGCGGTTTGTGAGTCGAGCTAACGACTATAAAAGCAGCGCTTCTTGGGAGGCAACCCAAGGCCTATCGATGCATATATATTACTTTAGTCCTATTTACCTATTTCATTTTTTTTTCTAAAAAAAGAAAAAAAATGTTCTCATGGTGCCGCCTAGTCACGCTTCTCGCAGGCTCATAACCAGTTTGGGGGTTGCGCGTTCGCGATGTTGCTTGTTCACTGCAGATAAACCGAGTCTTCTATATCGATCAACATAAAATTCAGGGCAGTGTCACTTCTACTCTCTCTTTGCTTTTAGTTTACACATTGAGGACAATGTGCTATTTAGTTTGGGGGTGGGATGTGACACGTGCTAGATTTAATATAGTGGTATTGATGCGTTTCGGTCATTTTAGTGGGTATAACAGATGAAGGTTGCGATTTGAACGTCATCTGTGGAATCTCCTGGCAATGATGAAAAATTTTAAAATTTTACCATGTCGTGATATGATTCGATGAATTGAGTGTGATAGTCCTACATGTTGCATTGTCGTGATATTAGCGTGATTATTTGGCTATATTGACTGCTTTAGGAGAGTATTGCGTATCATGAAGCACAAATCCAGTTATATATGTGAGTTCTTGAGCCTTCAGAGATAAATTCAGAGCAACTCATTATGCTCGGTGTTATTCTTGTGTGACATGGACTGAATATTTTCGAACTTGCTCTGTTATGCATGTCAATGGTTACTATGTGGATTTTTGTGTGCGAAAATGAGAAGGGCACTAGGATTGAGTCATTGGCCTAAATATTTCCCTACCTTATGTACTTACCACTTAGTGAGCCCCTTTGAGCCTTATTTGATTTATTTGTTGATTTGGAGCCCAAATATTTAGCCCGATTGCCTCAAATCTAGCCTATACGACCCCTTATCAACGTGTTAATATTTCGATATCGTGAAAAGTGGCTTGTTGGTTGAGAAGGAGCTAATCATCGATGCATGTTAGTTGTGAACTCGTCCTATGATATAGATCTCTCGTCGTAGAGAACTAGAAACCTCTCCATAAGAAGTACAAAAAAAAGATAGGAGGGGCTACTTCCCAAAAAAAAAAGAAAAGAAAAAAAAAGAGAAGAAAAAAAAGAAAAGAAGAAAGAAAAAAAAGTGGTTCCGTTGCCGGGGTCAGTTTCACCGCCTCAGGATCCGTCGGGTATTTATATGTTTTTCAAAAAGACTTTAGACGCCCAGTTATCTACTTGTATTAGTATTTTCTAACTCAAGTATTCAATCTTTTGCTAGAAAATTTCCATGAAACTGACCCTCCAGAATAATAATCTGCTCAAGTAACTGGTACAATTATCTACTTGTATTATTATATAAATGTTTTGATCTAGTAAGAATTAAGTTTGTTTTTACATATAATTTAATTCAATGTATTTATCTAATTTTAAATTATAATTAATTAAAATTATACTCAATTAATATATTTTATAAAATTATATAATTAGGTTAATTAATACATTTTGTCATTACATTTGATCTCCCATCCCGTCATTTTTAATTTCAGATTAAGCGGTTTTTTCCGGCATTCACTTCTCCCCTTCGTCTCCATCCCCTTCGTCTCCCCTTCTAGCTAGCATTGAAGTTGAAAAATAATGATGAGTGATATTGTGGCGATGGTAGAGATTCAAAGTTCACATTAATTAACAATACAAAACTTTATGGAATGGTTGGGATCAAACTATCAAAGTGTACTACTCTTCCTTTCAGGTATTCTACTCAATATAGTAATTTTCAAATGTTTTGTTACAATCTAAAATAATTTGATTTATCAAGTAATATAATTTGATTTAATTTGATTTATCAAATAATATAACGTTATTCATCAAGTTAAGTATTGTTATTCATCAAGTTAAATAATATGATTCATCAAGTTATGTAGTGAAAGTTATATATTGTGATTCATCAAGTAATATAATGTTATTCATCAAGTTATATTATGCGATACATCAAGTAATATAATGTTTTTCATCAAGTTAAATAATGTGATTTATCAAGTAATATAAATGGAGTTCACAGATGTATGTTTACATATGCTTAATTTGATGGTTTTTTTACTTCATATATATATTACTTTCACTATGGATAAACAATTTCGAGATCAATGGACTTGTAGTTGATGGATAGAAATAGAATGGCCTTATTGCTGCGAAGCCCTTACAACTATGAACAATACGTTAAAGATGAATTATTATACCGCTGTAGGCCGGGTTGAATGCTTATGGCTCGATGATGAGTTGAGTGTAAGGCTGAAAAAAAAAAGCAGTGCTATAATTAAATGTATTCCAGTTTGAATATTTTGATATAAAATTTCCATCTACATATTGTGAAATGTTGCATATGATGTCCATCTACATTTGTGAACCAAACAATGAAGATGAAGAAATTAACAAATCTGGAACTAGGGGTGTTCAAAACCGGATATCGGATCCGATTCGATTCGAATATGCGATCCGAATCCGATCCGAAAATTCGGATATCTGAATTATCCAGATCCTATTTTAATCATCTTTAGACAATGGAATATAGGGAAGTGTGAATTATGGGCTGGGCTCTTATTTAATTGACGGGGATATAGGGTTTTAAATACCGATTAGAAAATTTTATTAAGTTGCAAACAAGAAAGAGAAATTGTAGATCTTGTATGATAATTGTCCAAAAATGACTAATTGTGTGCCACAACTAGATGTAGGGAAATGTTGGAAATAATTGTCCAAAATGACTTGTGTGCCATAACTAGATGTAAGAGAATGGTAGTGGGTAATTTTACAAGGATTGTTCATATTTGGTAAAGAATTGTTCAAATTACAAAACTAAGTGTCCAAATATTGGAAATAATTGTCCAAATTATTGCAACTTTTTTGCATCCTGATATCATTATCAGTTTATGTACCACGATATTTCAAAGCGATATTGTCAAAAATGACTTTGTGAGCCATAACTAGATATCTTATAACGAAGTGTTAGTAGGTAATTTTACAAGTATTGTTTATATTTATAAATGAATTGTTCAATGTACTAGACATCTTATAAGGAAGTGGTAGTGGGTAATTTTACAAGTATTGTTACTAAAATTATTGTTCAGAAATTAAAACTTATTGTCCAAAATGACTATTTGTGCGCCATAACTAGATAAAAGGAAATGGTAGTGAGTAATTTTACAATTATTATTCATATTTGTAAACGATTTGTTCAATTTACAAAATTTATTGTCAAAATATTAGAAATAAGTGTCTAAAATGACTATTTGCGGCTTAGATGTATTTGGTAGTGGGTAATTTTACACTATTGTTCAGATTTGTAAAAGAATTGTTCAATTTATAAACATTATAGCCTAAATGTTGGAAATAATTGTCCAAAACGACTATATGTGCATCATAAAAGGAAATGGTAGTGGGTAATTTTACAAGTGTTGTTCTTATTTGTAAAATAACTGTTCTATATTTTAATATTATTGACCAAAAATTTAATATAATTGTCCAAATTGACTATTTGTGCACCATAACTAGATATCGTGTGGTAATTTTACAAGTATTGTTCATATTTAAAATAATTATTCAATTTCCACAAATTATTGTCCAGATGTCTAAAATAATTGTCCAAAATGACTACTTGTGAGCCATAACTAGATATAACAAAGTGTTGGTCATTTTACACGGATTGTTCATATTTGTAAAAGAATTGTTCATTTTACTAAAATATTGTCCATATGTGGAAACTAATTGTCCAAAATTACTGATATAGCTTCGAACATCATCGGCATCAGCTAATTATTTCAAATAGTTTCAAATAGTTAACCATAATTCGATAACCATTGACATAACTACAGTGCGATTTCGCCTCATAACAAGCAATCAACTGAGCAATCAAATCACCCTAACATTCCTATCCAAATCAACATGAACAAACTCCTACAAACCAAGCCTCCTCAAAATCTTTCCATCAAACAGTCAAAAGAAATATCACTACACAAAAAGCTATAATGTTAATCACAAATGCTATATTGTTTACTGTTGCAGTAACGATTTAACCGTGATCAGAAACAATTTTTCCGGAAAAAGTAACAGAAGTTGACATAAGGGTAACATGTGTAAACATCACTAGTAACAGAATAGTTAGACAAAATAACAATTTAACATGTGATTAGTTTACTTTATTAGTTTTAAATTTTTTATTGCAAACACTTTACATTCACTAAAATATATGAAGTTACCAAGATTTAGATAAAAATATATCAGTTTAGTTTGTGATTTTCGTGGAGGTTATGTTGAGATTGAAGAAGTTGAAGTATATAGTATGAAGAACAAGTAACACTCTTCTTGAAAGGATGATCATGCTTCTACCAAATTGATTCTACTTACACAAAACGTGTTAGAAATGAACTATTGGTTGTTTATTACAATCTAAATGGTCGACCTAAAACAAATGGTTCATCAAAATTAATGCATATTCGATTAATGTTAATCACAAATGCTATATTGTTTACTGTTTTTATGCAGTAACGGTTTAACCGTGATCAGAAACAATTTTTCCGAAAAAATTAACAGAAATTGACATAAGGGTAACATGTGTACACATTACCAGTAACAGAATAGTTAGACAAAATAACAATTTAACATGTGATTAGTTTACTTTATTAGTTTTAAATTTTATATTGCAAACACTTTACATTCACTAAAATATTGAATTTACCAAGATTTAGATAAAAATATATCAGTTTAGTTTGTGATTTTCGTGAAGATTATGTTGAGATTGAAGAAGTTGAAGTATATAGTATGAAGAACAAGTAACACTCTTCTTGAAAGGATGATCATGTTTCTACCAAATTGATTCTACTTACACAAAACGTGTTAGAAATGAACTATTGGTTGTTTATTACAATCTAAATGGTCGACCTAAAACAAATGATTCATCAAAATTAATGACATATTCGATTAATGTTAATCACAAATGCTATAGTTTACTGTTTTTTTTGCAGTAACGGTTTAACCGTGATCAGAAACAATTTTTCCGAAAAAGTAACAGAAATTGACATAAGGGTTACATGTGTACACATCACTAGTATCAGAATAGTTAGACAAAATAACAATTTAACATGTGATTAGTTTACTTTATTAGTTCTAAATTTTATATTGCAAACACTTTACATTCACTAAAATATATGAATTTACCAAGATTTAGATAAAAATATATCAGTTTAGTTTGTGATTTTCGTGAAGATTATGTTGAGATTGAAGAAGTTGAAGTATATAGTATGAAGAACAAGTAACACTCTTCTTGAAAGGATGATCATGTTTCTACCAAATTGATTCTACTTACACAAAACGTGTTAGAAATGAACTATTGGTTGTTTATTACAATCTAAATGGTCGACCTAAAACAAATGATTCATCAAAATTAATGACATATTCGATTAATATTAATCACCAATGCTATATTATTTACTGTTTTTATGCAGTAACGGTTTAACCGTGATCAGAAACAATTTTTCCGGATAAAGTAACAGAAATTGACATATGAGTAACATGTATATACATCACTAGTAACAGAATAGTTAGAGAAAATAACAATTTAATATAAATAATTCAACAAAATTAATGACATCTTCAATTAATCTTAAACGTGATATATTCAGTAAAATATATGAATTTACGAAGTTTTAGATAAAAATATATTTGTTTAGGTTATAATTTTAATCACAAACCCTAATTCACAAACTATAATAATTCTAGTAACATATCAGAAGAAAATATATAATTGTGGTAAGAACTATAATTATAATTTGTCGGGTATTGGATGCCCCCCATGCATGAAATAAAGCCCTGTGAGTATAAGACGGAATAATCTATAAGGGTATTGTTCCCCTTGGTCCTACAAAATAAATTTGTGGAATAAAACAATTCTGGTTATAATTCAACTAACACAGTGTTGATTGATGACTCTCCTTACAAAACATTCCTTAATCCAGTAAATGTCTTAACCCCTTACTTCTACAAGTGATACATCTTTTGTATTCTCACCTTGATGCTCTAATCCTTCCCCTTTTGATTTGCATAGCACCACAATGCCATTTTCCCCAAGACGTATAATTCATCAGATGTGGACGATGATTATTTGGGTGAGAATTATTCTTGTGTTTTTTAATTATTATTGTTCATCTGAACTGATAAACATTTTTTTGCAGCTGCTGATGGAGAATTTGTAAAGTACTTGACAAAACTATATGATGCCGATAATGTCCAAACCTATGTCAAAGAAAATCCCTTTGGCAATCCAGTAGTAGAAGATGGCAAAGAATGGGCCTATTACACGCAGATTGCTTCCAGAAATTATGGGTGAAGCTTGGACGAGAACATAAGCTCAACTTTTGGGCATTCAAACCGGCTTTGGACTCTTGTTGGCATTGGAAGAAAATCCATAGGCTTAAGCTTCGCTTCAGGGATGGGTATCGGGGCCAAAACTGGCTTGCCTCTGGTGATGGTTTGTATACTGTCAAGTCTGGCTATGAGTGGCTCAAAGGTGAGGGGACTGTGCTTCCTCAGTACCGTGCGGTTTGGAACAGATTTAATCTTCCTAAACACTCCTTTCTGTTATGGCTGCTTGTCCAGAAGAGATTAATTACTCTTGATCGGTTAGCTCGGTGGGGGATTAATGTTGTGGATAAAGGTGTCAACTATGTGGTGTTGCTGATGATACCATCGAGCACATTTACCTGTTTGAATCATATGACTATTTAGTTCGTTGATAGCCGTAAATATTGTAAGATTTATTTCCGCACCTTTCCATGTATCATATGACTATTTAGTCATGATAATTTTCCAAATAAGAACTTATATCTTTCACTATTGATTCCGTTTGTACTGAAATGTAGGGATTTGATATCAAATGTACGACGCTTAGAGCAGAGGGTTCACTTTCCGATGCCCGCGGAGATGGTATAATTTGTCACGACTACGGTCCATGTCTGCATAATTTGAATTATATTTGAAAATTTTAACTTTGTACCCTTTACAGAACTTGCTAAATTGGAGAGATCTCACTAAACGATTTTTCTTTTAGGTGACTACTTATTTCAGTCACTTCCATTCTCAATGTTCTTTTGTTGCGAGGATTCCATTTGTGCGATGTTTAACTTTATTCGGCAATAAAATATAATACTTTCATCATAGCATGTGTTGTATGATTGTATTGTAAACAATATGTGATGGAGTATGATCGTCATTGGAAACAGTATGTTCCTTGACATTCGATTATGTATGATTTTTATAGTGTACTTTGTATCACCATCAATTCTTATGTTTTATTGTCGGTTTTTTGTGATTAGTTTTGTTTGAATTTGTTACCTTCAGGTTCATACCGTTCTTTTATTATTTGGTGGCTGTGAAGTAAAACCTCAGAAATTTCGAATTTTCCAGTAATGACTTCCATTAACATAGTATGTATGATGGAAATATTGACTCATTGTAATTCATCCGCATAAATGTGATTTTTTTTTTTTTGCAGCAGTGGTTGTTGATTATCTTGCCAGCAAGAGCATACCTTCTGATGACTTGGTTGTTGTCTCGCCAGATACTGGTGAGGTGTCTATGACCCATTCTTAGGCACAAAATCCAATCGATCCGACCCATAATCTGTGGACGCTGATTGTTTCCCGCGCTACGCTAAAGATGGTCTCGCACATGATTTCCATAAATTAGGATTCGTTGCGTAGACAATTTTTGTACGTAGAAACTGTTGAGTCGGGGATGCAGTAGATGTCAGCCTAGTTCCAACTTATTTAATTTTGATTTTTGTATGTGTTTCTGCAGCGCTTTTTAAGTCGCATTTTGGGATTTTAAGCTTGGAATTAAACAGCTCTACGTTCACGTCGGTATCTAATCGAAACTTTTGGTTGCATTATTTCTAATATAATTTCGATTATGAGATTCATCTTCCTATTATTTATTTTCCGCATGCGCCTTTGCTCTGCTTTAGCTCAAGCGGAACATACTTGAAATAATTATAATGTATAATTTGTTTTTTCTTCAATATATAACAATTTTTAAAATATATATTTGATTATTTATAAATTTTTAATTGATTAAAACTTTAAGTTTAATAAAAAATGAACTATAATTAGAATTTATAACATTTAATTTTCAAATTGTTAAATTATTAAGCGTGAATTAAAATAAAATACTGATATTGGCAACGGTTATATTCGTTTTAACCTGTTTAGATGTTTTTATAGGGATGTCAACGGGTCGGGTCTAGGTCGGGTCCTGCTGGACCCGATGCAGGACCCGAAACCCGACCCGAGGGAGTCACTGTTTGGACCCGGAACAGACCCGGACCCAAGCCGAAGACCAGATGGACCTGAATACATCTATGACCTCACAAAAGAACAGGGTCGGACCCGGACCCGACCAATTTCTTCTAAAAAAATTAACTTTAAATAATTATAATTGTATAACTTGTTTTTTCTTCAATATATAACAATTTTTAAGAATATATTTGATTATTTATAAATTTTTAATTGATTAAAACTTTAAGTATAATAAAAAATGAACTATAATTAGAATTTATAACATTTTAATTATTAGTTTAACAGAATACTCTTAGGGAATATAACCGGTTATAATCGTTTTAATTGACTGGGTTGAAGGTTATAGGCTGGGTTCTTATTTTTGTTTAACAGAATTCTTTTAGGGAAGATAACCGGTTATATCCGTTTAACAGAATTCTCTTAGGGAATATAACCGGTTATAATAGTTTTAACCTGTTTAGATGTTCTGACAGGGATGTCAACTGGTCGGGTCTGGGTCGGGTCCTGCTGAACCTGAGACCCGACCCGATGCAGGACCCTTGGACCGACACCCGCCCCGAGCCAGTTACTGTTTGGACCCGAGACCCGACCCGAGGTAGACCCGGACCCGACCCCGATGGACCCGAATACGTCTATGACCTCACAAAAAAAAGAGTTCGACCCGGACCCGACCAACTTTTTTTTTTTAAACTTTATACTTGAAATAATTATAATTGTATAATTTGTTTTTTCTTCAATATATAACAATTTTTAAAATATATATTTGATTATTTATAAATTTTTAATTGATTAAAACTTTAAGTTTAATAAAAAATGAACTATAATTACAATTATAACATTTTAATTATTCAAATTGTTAAATTATTAAGCGTGAATTAAAATAAAATACTGATATTGGCAACGGTTATATTCGTTTTAACCTGTTTAGATGTTTTTATAGGGATGTCAACGGGTCGGGTCTAGGTCGGGTCCTGCTGGACCCGATGCAGGACCCGAAACCCGACCTGAGGGAGTCACTGTTTGGACCCGGAACAGACCCGGACCCAAGCCGAAGATCAGATGGACCCGAATACGTCTATGACCTCACAAAAAAACAGGGTCGGACCCGGACCCGACCATTTTTTTCTAAAAAAATTAACTTTAAATAATTATAATTGTATAACATGTTTTTTCTTCAATATATAACAATTTTTAAAAAATATATTTGATTATTTATAAATTTTTAATTGATTAAAACTTTAAGTTTAATAAAAAATGACTATAATTAGAATTTATAACATTTTAATTATTCGTTTAATAGAATTCTCTTAGGAAATATAACCGGTTATAATCGTTTTAATTGACTGGGTTGAAGGTTATAGGCTGGGTTCTTATTTTTGTTTAACAGAATTCTCTTAGGGAATATAACAGGTTATATTCGTTTAACAGAATTCTCTTAGGGATATAACCGGTTATAATCGTTTTAACCTGTTTAGATGTTGTGACAGGGATGTCAACTGGTCGGGTCTGGGTCGGGTCCTGCTGGACCTGAGACCCGACCCGATGCAGGACCCTTGGACCGACACCCGACTCGAGCCAGTTACTGTTTGGACCCGAGACCCGACCCGAGGTAGACCCGGACCCGACCCCGATGGACCCTAATACGTCTATGACCTCACAAAAAAACAGAGTTGGACCCGGACCCGACCAACTTTTTTTTTTAAATTTTAAACTTGAAATAATTATAATTGTATAATTTGTTTTTTCTTCAATATATAACAATTTTAAAATATATATTTGATTATTTATAAATTTTTAATTGATTAAAACTTTAAGTTTAATAAAAAATGAACTATAAATAGAATTTATAACATTTTAATTATTCAAATTGTTAAATTATTAAGCGTGAATTAAAATAAAATACTGATATTGGCAACGGTTATATTCGTTTTAACCTGCTAGATGTTTTTATAGGGATGTCAACGGTCGGGTCTAGGTCGGGTCCTGCTGGACCCGATGCAGGACCCTAGACCCGACCCGAGGCAGTCACTCTTTGGACCCGGAACCGACCCGGACCCAAGCCGAAGACCAGATGGACCCGAATACGTCTATGACCTCACAAAAAAACAGGGTTGGACCCGGACCCGACCAATTTTTTTTAAAAAAATTAACTTTAAACAATTATAATTGAATAACTTGTTTTTTCTTCAATATATAACAATTAAACTGATATATTTTTATCTAAAATCTTGGTAAATTCATATATTTTAGTGAATGTAAAGTGTTTGCAATATAAAATTTAAAACTAATAAAGTAAACTAATCACATGTTAAATTGTTATTTTGTCTAACTATTCTGTTACTAGTGAAGTTTACACATGTTACCCTTATGTCAATTTCTGTTACTTTTTCCGAAAAAATTTCTGATCACGGTTAGACCATTACTGCATAAAAACAGTAAACAATATAGCATTTGTGATTAACATTAATCGAATATGTCATTAATTTTGATGAATCATTTGTTTTAGGTCGACGATTATAATAAACAACAAATAGTTCATACGTTTTGTGTAAGTAGAATCAATTTGGTAGAAGCATGATCATCCTTTCAAGAAGAGTGTTACTTGTTCTTCATACTATATACTTCAACTTCTTCAATCTCAACATAATCTCCACGAAAATCACAAACTAAACTGATATATTTTTATCTAAATCTTGGTAAATTCATATATTTTAGTGAATGTAAATTGTTTGCATTATAAAATTTAAAAATAATAAAGCAAACTAATCACATGTTAAATTGTTATTTCGAATAGCTATTCTGTTACTCTTATTTTGTTTCACTATTACCATTATGTCAATTTCTGTTACTATATCCCCAACAAATTGTTTCTGATGACGGTTAAACTGTTACTGCAAAAAAACAGTAAACAATATAGCGTTTTCAGCAAACAACAGAAGAAATAACCAGAATCATGCACACAAGTTTAGCAACTGAAGCTAAATTTGTTCAAATGATACATCCTACAAATCAGTCTCAGACATACATAGCAGCAAATTGTAACAAACCGGCACAAACCGGCATATTGTAACAACTGAAGATCCTATATCTGAAGACGTCGTGGAACCAGACGTTCAAAGACCCCCAGGCCGTACACGATCTAAAAGAATTGCTTCACAAATTCAAGACACTCGTCCACTCAAGTGTGGAAGATGTAAAAGGGTCGGGCACAATCGTCGAACATGCAAAGAAGCAATTTAACGCTTGCAGACAGTGTACAAATTCAAGACTCTCGTCCACTCATCTTTAACGTTTCGCCGACGTAGTAACGAATTTTGTCGACAGAGTAACAACTTTGATGACAGTAAAAATATACACAAATTATTGAGGTCGATCGTATTTTCGCGAAATTGAAAGATGAAGGTCGGACGAACGAGCAGACAATGTGCCGCACTGAGCTTCCCATACTATGGGTAATTCGAATTGATACATATTAGATGTAATCGTTGGCAAAAACGGCTTTGATTCAATCTTGTTTTTGCAAATTATAAAACTACGCATGGTCACAATTTAGTTCCGCCAAATAACGGTTTTTAAAGATAAAATAACGAGTTCGGCACACTTGGTAACAAATTTGACACAACGAGTAACAGTTTCGACACAGTAAAAATATACCCAAATTAATGGGGTCGATCATATTTTCGCGAAATTAAAGATGAAGGTCGGACGAACGAGCAGACAATGTGCCGCATTGAGCTTCCCATACTATGGGTACTTCGAATTGATACATATTTGATGTAATCGTCGGCAAAAACGGCTTTGATTCAATCTTGTTTTCGCAAATTATAACAGTACGCATGGTAACAATTTAGCTCCAATAAATAACTGATTTAGCATAAACAGTAACTAGTTCGTCACATAAGGTAACGAATTTGGTAGATCTAGTAACAGTCTGGACACAGTAAAACTATACCCAAATTATTGGGGTCGATCGTATTTTCGCGAAATTGAAAGATGAAGGTCGGAAGAACGACCAGACAATGAGCCGCAGCGAGCTGCCCATACTATGGGTACTTCGATTTTGTACGTACTAGATGTAATCGGTGCAAAAAATGGCTTTGATTTCATCTTATTTTTGCATATTAGAACCCTAAATAGAAAGATAAAAAAACTCACACAAATCTTGCATCTTGCTTCGTCAACCACAATACATCCTACATTACACGCCGATTTTGGTTGGTTAATGGGCATTCGAAATTTCGGACCTCGATTCACTGTAAAAACGGGATTCGTAAAATAAATACTATGCCGATAACAATTTTCTGCATCGTCGTAACATATAAGGTATGGAAAATAACAGTTCGCTGGACATTTATAACAATATAATCTAAAAGCATAACAGAAAGTCGCCGGAAAATAACGATTAGTTCAGTATGTTGGGATGCGTATTTTCGTCAATACACAGTTTTCATCCTTAAGTCTGCAATTTTCGAAAAGTTGGTCCTTTAAACTAATTTCATCTCTGACAGGGACTGAACCCTTTACAAACTTCGAAACTAGGGCCTGAATACAAATTTGCCCTAAATAATATTGGCCAAACCCGTGGGTTAACTTATCTTGGATTTGTAGGTTTATTAAAACGGGCCTCTTATCTGTTGCGGGCTTCCAAGATAATGTGATTTTGCAAGTGAACAATATTATGTTGGTCTATGGCCATTTATCTTGACTTATCCAACTTACTGAACGTGGCCTTAGCTAAGCAAAAAAATACACTCTAATTCGACTTCAACCACAAATTACTAACAATATTAACCAATAAATTAGCTGAACAAAAACCCTAGAAAAGGACTGAAGTTCAAATCGAATCTCAACAAGAACGAAGAAAACTCACCCAAAAAGCACACGTTTTCAGTATCAATTCGTTCGAACCCACCCATAATCACACACTTACATACTTGAAAACCGTGAAATTTCTCCATAACAATGCCACAAAACTCCCAATAACAGCACGAAACTAACTAACTAAGAGCATAAAACAGCAAATTTAAAAAAAACTACACATACCTGATAAAATTGGGGCTGCAAATAGCAGTAATGAAGGGGAAAAACAAAGAAATGAGAAGGCCTGGAAGAAAGGGGGAAATGAATTGTGTGTAGTTTGACAGCTCTCGTCAAAAATCTGGATCCTTCCACATTTTTGGGCCTGCCACTCGGCCCAATTTTGTTTAAACAATATTGGGCTGCCTAAAAATTAAATCAAAGCCCAATATTAAAACAGCTGGATTTTAGACGTGTACAAATGCCCAAATCAAGCCCATTACTTTTTGAAAATATTCGCCTCTTTGGCTCTTCTCACTTTTTACAATTCATTCCTCTTAATTTAGCATTTTTCTTAATTTAACCTGTCTTCTTCATTTTTTCAGAACCCCTAGTCCCCTAGTCCCTTTTCTTCCTTACATATTTATGTAAATTCAACTACCAAATAATGGTAGAGTTAATTGAATTGCCCCATCCCATCCCATCCAATTTATTCCTATTTCTTTCTCGAGCAGCTCACTACAAACACTTGTCATCATAAAGTAAAATTCCAAAAGAGTAGAAACTCAACTCAAAAGGCACAACATTTTTCAAAAAAGATGAATGCAAAATCATAATCCAATGCACCTGAACATTTCATCACTAAAGTACAATATTTCATGCGAACCCTGTTTCACATTTTTCACTTTTTTTTACTGAATTAGGCGAATAAATCAAATTCAGTTTCTGCATCATTGCCTATATGAACCAGAAATTTAGCTCATACAAGCAGACAAAAAAATATCCAGAAAAAACCTCAAAAAGGGTAAACACAGAAAAGGAAAGCAGGGTTAAGAATTACCAAACCCATAAAGAAATTTCTCCAATTGCGATAACAAAATAACCAAGCTCAAAACTTGAGATCAATTTCCCCATACATAACCCAAAATAAAAAGCAACAATCAGTGAGAAATCAAAGTCATGTCATTTCAAGAAGAAATTGGGAAGAGTGAGCAATTAATATTGCAAAACCAATAAGTCAGAATTGTTATATATTTGTGTTATCTAAAATTTTGTTATACCTTTACATGAATTAGGCGAATAAATCAAATTCAGTTTCTGCATCATTGCCTATGTGAACCAGAAATTTAGCTCATACAAGCAGGCAAAAAAATATCCAGAAAAAACCCCAAAAAGGGTAAACACAGAAAAAGGAAAGCAGGGTTAAGAATTACCAAACCCATAAAGAAAACTAGACCAAATATATTGCAAAATTAAACATTAATTATGGAAGAGTAAACAAACTATTTTCAATTTCACACAACAGGTTGTATTAGTTGAAATATAACTCTTTCCAATTTCACTACTTCATCAAAACATGTGTCATTGTCGGGGATATAAGGTTTTGAATACCGATTAGAAAATTTTATTAAGTTCCAAACAAGAAGAAAAAAGAGTGAAGATCTTGTCTGATAATTAGGTTTAAGATGAATTATTGATTAAAGCATATATGGGTTATCGTATAAATGGACCATTGTAGGCCGGGTTGAAGGGTTATGGTCTGAGCTCTTATTTTGTTGTTAGTCGAGACTCTAATCCCCACAATTATGCTGTCAAGTACAAAACTGAGTTAGAAATGTGGAGACGACCACTCTTTTTGTTGGCAGAACCAGCCTCGTCGGGTATTTATATGTTTTTCAAAAAGACTTTAGACGCCCAATTATTTACTTGTATTAGTATTTTCTAACTCAAGTATTCAATCTTTTGCTAGAAAATTTCCATGAAACTGACCCTCCAGAATAATAATCTGCCCAAGTAACTGGTACAATTATCTACTTGTATTATTATATAAATGTTTTGATCTAGTAAGAATTAAGTTTGTTTTTACATATAATTTAATTCAATGTATTTATCTAATTTTAAATTATAATTAATTAAAATTATACTCAATTAACATATTTTATAAAATTATATAATTAGGTTAATTAATACATTTTGTCATTACATTTGATCTCCCATCCCGTCATTTTTAATTTCAAATTAAGCGGTTTTTTCCGGCATTCACTTCTCCCCTTCGTCTCCATCCCCCTCGTCTCCCTTCTAGCTAGCATTGAAGTTGAAAAATAATGATGAGTGATATTGTGGCGATGGTAGAGATTCAAAGTTCACATTAATTAACAATACAAAACTTTATGGAATGGTTGGGATCAAACTATCAAAGTGTACTACTCTTCCTTTCAGGTATTCTACTCAATATAGTAATTTTCAAATGTTTTGTTACAATCTAAAATAATTTGATTTATCAAGTAATATAATTTGATTTAATTTGATTTATCAAATAATATAACGTTATTCATCAAGTTAAGTATTGTTATTCATCAAGTTAAATAATATGATTCATCAAGTTATGTAGTGAAAGTTATATAATGTGATTCATCAAGTAATATAATGTTATTCATCAAGTTATATTATGCGATACATCAAGTAATATAATGTTTTTCATCAAGTTAAATAGTGTGATTTATCAAGTAATATAAATGGAGTTCATTGATGTATGTTTACATATGCTTAATTTGATGGTTTTTTTACTTCATATATATATTACTTTCACTATGGGATAAATAATTTCGAGATCAATGGACTTGTAGTTGATGGATAGAAATAGAATGGCCTTATTGCTGCGAAGCCCTTACAACTATGAACAATACGTTAAAGATGAATTATTATACCGCTGTAGGCCGGGTTGAATGCTTATGGCTCGATGATGAGTTGAGTGTAAGGCTGAAAAAAAAAGCAGTGCTATAATTAAATGTATTCCAGTTTGATTATTTTGATATACAATTTCCATCTACATATTGTGAAATGTTGCATATGATGTCCATCTACATTTCTGAACCAAACAATGAAGATGAAGAAATTAACAAATCTGGAACTAGGGGTGTTCAAAACCGGATATCGGATCCGATTCGATCCGAATATGCGATCCGAATCCGATCCGAAAATTCGGATATCTGAATTATCCAGATCCTATTTTAATCATCTTTAGACAATGGAATATAGAGAAGTGATGGGCTGGGCTCTTATTTAATTGACGGGGATATAGGGTTTTAAATACCGATTAGAAAATTTTATTAAGTTGCAAACAAGAAAGAGAAAGTGTAGATCTTGTATGATAAATGTCCAAAAATGACTAATTGTGTGCCACAACTAGATGTAGGGAAATGTTGGAAATAATTGTCCAAAATGACTTGTGTGCCATAACTAGATGTAAGAGAATGGTAGTGGGTAATTTTACAAGGATTGTTCATATTTGGTAAAGAATTGTTCAAATTACAAAACTTAAGTGTCCAAATTGGAAATAATTGTCCAAATTATTGCGACTTTTTTGCATCCTGATATCATTATCAGTTTATGTATCACGATACTTCAAAGCGATATTGTCAAAAATGACTTTGTGAGCCATAACTAGATATCTTATAACGAAGTGTTAGTAGGTAATTTTACAAGTATTGTTTATATTTATAAATGAATTGTTCAATGTACTAGACATCTTATAAGGAAGTGGTAGTGAGTAATTTTACAAGTATTGTTACTAAAATTATTGTTCAGAAATTAAAACTTATTGTCCAAAATGACTATTTGTGCGCCATAACTAGATAAAAGGAAATGGTAGTGAGTAATTTTACAATTATTATTCATATTTGTAAACGATTTGTTCAATTTACAAAATTTATTGTCAAAATATTAGAAATAAGTGTCTAAAATGACTATTTGCGGCTTAGATGTATTTGGTAGTGGGTAATTTTACACTATTGTTCGGATTTGTAAAAGAATTGTTCAATTTATAAACATTATAGCCTAAATGTTGGAAATAATTGTCCAAAACGACTATATGTGCATCATAAAAGGAAATGGTAGTGGGTAATTGTACAAGTGTTGTTCTTATTTGTAAAATAACTCTTCTATATTTTAATATTATTGTCCAAAAATTTAATATAATTGTCCAAATTGACTATTTGTGCACCATAACTAGATATCGTGTGGTAGTTTTACAAGTATTGTTCATATTTAAAATAATTATTCAATTTCCACAAATTATTGTCCAGATGTCTAAAATAATTGTCCAAAATGACTACTTGTGAGCCATAACTAGATATAACAAAGTGTTGGTCATTTTACACGGATTGTTCATATTTGTAAAAGAATTGTTCATTTTACTAAAATATTGTCCTTATGTGGAAACTAATTGTCCAAAATTACTGATATAGCTTCGAACATCATCGGCATCAGCTAATTATTTCAAATAGTTTCAAATAGTTAACCATAATTCGATAACCATTGACATAACTACAGTGCGATTTCGCCTCATAACAAGCAATCAACTGAGCAATCAAATCAACCCTAATATTCCTATCCAAATCAACATGAACAAACTCCCACAAACCAAGCCTCCTCAAAATCTTTCCATCAAACAGTCAAAAGAAATATCACTACACAAAAAGCTATAATGTTAATCACAAATGCTATATTGTTTACTGTTGCAGTAACGGTTTAACCGCGATCAGAAACAATTTTTCCGGAAAAAGTAACAGAAATTGACATAAGGGTAACATGTGTAAACATCACTAGTAACAGAATAGCTAGACAAAATAACAATTTAACATGTGATTAGCTTACTTTATTAGTTTTAAATTTTATATTGCAAACACTTTACATTCACTAAAATATATGAAGTTACCAAGATTTAGATAAAAATATATCAGTTTAGTTTGTGATTTTCGTGGAGGTTATGTTGAGATTGAAGAAGTTGAAGTATATAGTATGAAGAACAAGTAACACTCTTCTTGAAAGGATGATCATGCTTCTACCAAATTGATTCTACTTACACAAAACGTGTTAGAAATGAACTATTGGTTGTTTATTACAATCTAAATGGTCGACCTAAAACAAATGATTCATCAAAATTAATGACATATTCGATTAATGTTAATCACAAATGCTATATTGTTTACTGTTTTTATGCAGTAACGGTTTAACCGTGATCAGAAACAATTTTTCCGGAAAAAGTAACAGAAATTGACATAAGGGTAACATGTGTAAACATCACTAGTAACAGAATAGTTAGACAAAATAACAATTTAACATGTGATTAGCTTACTTTATTAGTTTTAAATTTTATATTGCAAACACTTTACATTCACTAAAATATATGAAGTTACCAAGATTTAGATAAAAATATATCAGTTTAGTTTGTGATTTTCGTGGAGGTTATGTTGAGATTGAAGAAGTTGAAGTATATAGTATGAAGAACAAGTAACACTCTTCTTGAAAGGATGATCATGCTTCTACCAAATTGATTCTACTTACACAAAACGTGTTAGAAATGAACTATTGGTTGTTTATTACAATCTAAATGGTCGACCTAAAACAAATGATTCATCAAAATTAATGACATATTCGATTAATATTAATCACCAATGCTATATTATTTATTGTTTTTATGCAGTAACGGTTTAACCGTGACCAGAAACAATTTTTCCGGATAAAGTAACAGAAATTGACATATGAGTAACATGTATATACATCACTAGTAACAGAATAGTTTGACAAAATAACAATTTAATATAAATGATTCAACAAAATTAATGACATCTTCAATTAATCTTAAACGTGATATATTCAGTAAAATATATGAATTTACGAAGTTTTAGATAAAAATATATTTGTTTAGGTTATAATTTTAATCACAAACCCTAATTCACAAACTATAATATTCTAGTAACATATAAACATATAACTAGTAACAGTTTACACATATTGGGTAACAGATAATCTATGCTTGATTTTACTTAGACTCCCGCCGGGGTTTGATTTCATCTTATTTTTGCAAATTAGAACCCTACACATGGTAACAATTAATTACGGCTAAATAACGGATTTGGCAGACATAGTAACGAGTTGGTAGAGTGAGTAACAGCTTTGATGACACAGTATAATACACCAAATTATTGGGGTCGACCGTATTTTCGCAAAATTAAAAGATGAACGTCGGACGAACGAGCAAATAATGTGCCACCGAGCTTCACATACTACGAGTAGTTCGAATTTATACATATTATATGTAATCGTTGCCGAAAACGGCTTTGATTTCATCTTATTTTCACAAATTAGAATACTACACATGTAACACTTAAGTTTAGTTTAATAACGATTTTGACAGACCTAGTAACGATTTGGGCAAAGCAGGTAACATATTTGACACTGCGAGTAACAGTTTGCACACAGTAAAAATATATCCAAATTATTGGGGTCGACCGTATTTCACGAAATAAAGAGTTTCACCGACGTAGTAACGAATTTGGTAGACCGAGTAACAACGTTGATGACAGTAAAAATATACACAAATTATCACGAAATTGAAAGATGAAGGCGGACGAACAAGTAGAAAATGTGCCGAACTAAGCTTCCCATACTATGGGTAATTCGAAATGATACATATTAGATGTAATCGTTGGCAAAAACGGCTTTGATTCAATCTTGTTTTCGCAAATTATAACAGTACGCATGGTAACAATTTAGCTCCAGTAAATAACTGATTAGCATAAACAGTAACTAGTTCGTCACATATGGTAACGAATTTGGTAGATCTAGTAACAGTCTGGACACAGTAAAACAATGAGCCGCAGCGAGCTGCCCATACTATGGGTACTTCGATTTTGTACGTACTAGATGTAATCGGTGCCAAAAATGGCTTTGATTTCATCTTATTTTCGCATATTAGAACCCTAAATAGAAAGATAAAAAAACTCGCACAAATCTTACATCTTGCTTCGTCAAATACCACAATACATCCTACATTACACGCCGATTTTGGTTGGTTAATGGGCATTCGAAATTTCGGACCTCGATTCACTGTAAAAACGGGATTCGTAAAATAAATACTATGCCGATAACAATTTTCTGCATCGTCGTAACAGATAAGGTATGGAAAATAACAGTTCGCTGGACATTTATAACAATATAATCTAAAAGCACAACAGAAAGTCGCCGGAAAATAACGATTAGTTCAGTATGTTGGGATGGGTATTTTCGCAATACACAGTTTTCATCCTTAAGTCTGCAATTTTCGAAAAGTAGGTCCTTTAAACTAATTTCATCTCTGACAGGGACTGAACCCTTTACAAACTTCGAAACTAGGGCCTGAATACAAATTTGCCCTATTATTTATCCAATCCAGCTGATATAACTGAAAAGACTTAAACGCCCCTTGCATATTTTCCCAAAAATTACGAACCGTATCGCAGCGTTTCTCCATTTCAAGAAGAAAAAGTCACCCAGCTCTCGAGCTCGTCTCATCCGCGAAGCACACGTTTTGTAGATTGCAGTCTCGATGTGGGAACGATTGGCGGTTAGGTTTTGTTATATTTCAACTTCGATTTTATTTACATCTGATGTCATCCGTTTTCCTAAGCGTATGCCCACGTATTTGATTCAGCTTGGCCGAGAGTAGCTAATCTGGACATTACATTTGGACGACCTCGGAAGGGGTTATTAGTTCTTGTAAGTGTATCTTCGACCTCGTTTTATGTAGGTTAGGGAGGGTTCATCTAAGCGTATCCCATGTTATGATAAATATGTGGAGAGTTGCTTTTCGATTTCATATGTTCGAGAGTTTACTGCCGATGATTTTAGTGGGTCTAAGTTTAAACTTTCATAGCATTCTGGACAATTTACACCAATTTCAATATATGAAAAAGTTTCTGTAGTCCTATTTGACATACATCGATGAGATGATTTTCATCCCTTTCCCCTCCCGCTGCATTTGTATTATTCATGGGCGTCCGTTTTATTTTGTCTTTTTTACATTGCGTCAATTTGATGTGTTTGTTATTACGTGGGTGTTTGGGTATTCTAGATAACATCATTATATCTTTGTATTTCTTAACTTCGCATCTGTAATATTAATTGTCGGGTGAGAATGAGTTCTATTTCATTTCAGAGGCAGCCTGGATATTAACTAACAAACATCATCGGCAAGCATTGCTCCGAAACAGTTGTTGCACTTCAGCAGTTCATATCGGTGGTCTTCGAACAAATAAACGCAACTGATAGTCTTACCCCAGATAAGAAACTACTAATTTCCAAATTCGTGGTGGATCATTCGGACGATTGTGGTTATTCGACAGCCTACCTAACGATATGAATCGCCACGTAATTAACACACTCGTTGGGCATATGTGATGCGTCTTATTGATTGTTTGTCTCTTGGTTCCACGTTCTGCTGCAATTGTTGTAACTCTACTTCTTTCTGAGGTTGGTTGTTGGTTACCTTAGGTGGTTTTTGTTGGTTGCAGTAATGAACTTTTGTGCTATTATGTGTAACATGTTTGGATGTGATGAACTCGGTTATGAAATATTACGGTTAATATTGTGTTGACTGAAGCAATATAGAAAAGCAGCGTATATTTTCTTCTGATAGTGATAGTTTCTTGGTCGAGATCAATGTTCAGTGTTATTTTCTTCTGACAGTGAGCAGGGTTAATTTGGTAATTTCAAATTTGTAAAATGAGATATGTATTTTGTTGTATGGCCAAGTAAACATCATAATTTTACTACGGTTACTATTATTATCTCGAGTACTACAGTGGTTTACTTTTATCTTTACTTAACTTATGTGTCGAACTAAACGGGGCCTAAGAGTTTAAATTAGGCTGGTGGCGGTGTTACATGCTGTAGTTAAATTAACTTTAATCAAGCTAACTCGGTACTTACAAAGTTCAGAGCTTTCCATTCGTTTGAATGAACTTTGGCTGGGTAGTGAGTTTTTAATGATCAAAGGGCAAAGGTAGTCAATGGAGTTACAGTTAAGAGTTGAATGTAGTAGATAAACTTGTAGCATCTCTTGTGGCGGAGTATGAGAATATGATTTCTTAGAGAAATTACCATCTACTGCTACTTTAATTCCCTTCATATTCACTGCCATCTATTACTTTTTATTGAGTCCCTTTTTACTAAACTTGAAATCATCAATTTCGATTTGTAGAAGTAGCATTATGTTTAGCTCAGCCCAAAAGCATACTAGCAGCCCTGTGGGAACTCCAAAGCGTACGTTATCTCTCTGTATAATGATGCATAATTCAGATCATTATAGTCATCAAAGTTGTGGACAGGGGGGCATAAATGCTATGTTGTCTGGGAAGGAAGAAACCCTGAAATCTATTATTCCTGGAAAGAATGTCATGAGCAAGTCAAAGGATTCAGCAACAATTGCTATAAAGGGTTTGATTCATATGAAGAAGCACTAGCAGCTTATGAGGGCTCATATGATAAAGCCTCTGAAGGTCCCTCTTCAGGGAGCTGCAGAATGTGTGACTTGCTCACGTTAAAAGTTAAGATCTTGGAAGCTAAAGTATCGTTCTTATCTCAGCAGCTTCCTACCCCCTCATCACCCGGGAAGAAATCAACTTATGATCATCTTGACGAGTTGAGTGATTTGAGTGAACAACTGGAAAAAAAAGCAGGGTTGTATAGTAGATGAAGATGGGAAGCGACTTTACCTTCATGGACTGTAATATTTTTATTTATAAACTCATGCTGGATGAGTTTGTTGATCAGTAAGTTTTAGTGTTTTGATTTCTGAATGGATAAGACCATCCAACAATAACCCTTCAACCTAGCTTACAATGGTCCATTTATACAATAACACGTATTTGCTTTAATCAATAATTCATCTTAAACCTAATTATCAGACAAGATCTTCACTGTTTTCTGTTCTTGTTTGGAACATAATAAAATTTTCTAATCGGTATTCAAAACCTTATATCCCCGAAAATGACACATGTTAAAAGAGAAAAGAGTGAAGATCTTGTCTGATAATTTCCATCATTTGGTCATTTCCATCACCAAGTTAAACAACCTCAAATTTAATAATTGTTATGGGTGTCAAAATAATTATTCACTTTCACCAAAGAATTGTTATGAATGTCGAAACAACTTGTCTATCGGGGTGGCCATTTGGTCATTTCCATCACCAAGTTAAACAACCTCAAATTTAAATAATTGTTATGGATGTCAAAGTAAAATTTCATATTCACAAAATAATTTTGTTAAACAGGATTTTGTTATAAAATGTCCTGATTTGGTCAGATGGACCCGAATACGTCTATGACCTCACAAAAAACAGGGTTGGACCCGGACCCGACCAATTTTTTTTTTTAAAAAATTAACTTTAAATAATTGTAATTGTATAACTTGTTGTTTCTACAATATATAACAATTTTTAAAAAATATATTTGATTATTTATAAATTTTTAATTGATTAAAACTTTAAGTATAATAAAAAATGAACTATAATTAGAATTTATAACATTTATATTATTCAAATTCAAATTGTTAAATTATTAAGTGTGAATTAAAATAAAGTACTGATATTGACTAAATTTGACTGTAATATAGTGTAAAAATAATTATAATATATATAACCGGTTATATTCGTTTAACAGAATTCTCTTAGGGAATATAAGAGGGATAATTAAGCGGGATATTTTCATCTCAAGGCCCAGATACTTAAGCGGAATCATATTCCACGTTTCATTTCTCTTAGGGAATATAACCGGTTATAATCATTTCTCTTCCTCATTTCAAAACTTCTTCCGCGGCTTCCTCATTTCAAAACTTGTTACTACCGTTCGGATTTACCCGCCTTCTCTTGCATCCCAACTCCCAACTCCAGGTATACTCTCACTATTGTTAGATGCAATTAGGGCTTAATTTGTGAGATTTCAAATTTTTGGGGTTTAGGGTTTTTTGATGCAAATTTTTGATCCCCTTCTCCATGGTCTACTGGTTTAAGGAATTTTGAGGATGACTATAGTTTTGGGCAAATTCGTTCCTGTTAATTGTCGTGCTTTTGTTACTGTTTTTGGTGGGAGTAAATGAATATATGTGATATGGAAGGAGGAGGTGAAGGGGTTTTGGTAAGTGAAAATGAAAAAGAATTTCCCAGCATATGTACTCGTTCTTCTGCTTCACCCATAACCTTCACCCTAGGTCCCTAGTTCTCGTTTTTCTGCTTTCTTGGTTAATTCAACGAATTTGTGCTTTTTTATACAATTACAAGTAATTTATTGAATCTTTTGGTTTGCTGTATGATTAGAGTAATGACTTGGAGTTATGTCTAACTCGAACTAATGGGAATTGAATAATAGTAGATGGCTAAATGATAACCGGTTATATTCAAATCTTCACTATTTATGGTCCCTATTTCATACAATTCCAATTGCAATGTTGAATTCTGATTTTCTGGTGGTTTCTGAATTCTGATATTTTGTTTATTTTCTGATTGAATTTGTATTGCAGTAGCATCATGCCCATGATTTTTAAAGGTAGGTTGGAGGACTTAAGTAAACTTGGCAACTACCTTAGAGAAAACGACGATGCATTTTGGACTGACATTATGGCAATGGTGGACTTTTTGAAGTCCTCAAATTTCCAGCTGCATGTTTGCCAGCAAAATTTGTCGAAGTGATGCTGAGCAAGTTTAAGGTTACCACAAACACCTTTGAGTTTAAAAACAAAGACACGGTTGAAATATTCAAAATGGGTATAACACTGGAGGATGTGTTATACCTGATTTGCCCATCACCGGAGAAATTGCCCTAGCACTCGAGCTGGACAAGGCCAGTAGCTATCGGGAAGTTTTTGGGGAGGAGCCTCCAAGTAAGGGGATAACAATGGGTAGTTTAAAAGCCAAACTCAAGAATAAGAATTTGGATACCCAGCAAAGGAGGATTGCCCTGTTGGTTTTCATTATTCGGAACTTTATCATGTCGCACAGAAGCGGCGACAAAATTTACCCGGCTATTGTCTCCCTTGTAAAGAATCCCCAGACAACGTCCAGCATTTATGCCTGGGGGGCTGCCATCTTATCATTCCTACACCATGGACAAACAAAAAAAATTATCGCAGGGCAACTATTGGTTGATGTTGGTAAGTAGTCTCATATTGATTGGTTAATGTATATTATTATTGTTATTATTACGTTTATCAATATCAATGTACTAACTTCTATACATTTTATTTTGTTTGTGTAGGCGTTCTTCGCTGTCCGCATACCAAAATTAATGAAGATCATTGGTTTTGGTAAAGTGGAGATTAACCCTTCTGAAGCTTCCTCTCCATTATACCAAATTTTGAAACAAGTGGAGAAGAGCTCGAAGATTACGAAGAAGGACAACTACAGCGAGGCAAGTGAGGCTCTCGATACACTTGTCTATGATTTAAGTAGCTTGAACTTTAGTGGTGGATTATAATTTAAGGCTACTTTAGTTGACTTTTTACACTTTACATGGATCATGCCTTTGTGTTGTTGATTGTATTTTTACACTTTCCTTGGTACTTATAATCATGTTTTGTTGACAGGATATCACGTGGCAACCGTATGCATCCTGGGAATTGCCTGAGGGACTTCGGAGAAATATCCCATTTGTAACGCGGATAAGTCCAATTTTTTGCAACATTGTGGTTCATCATAGACCAGATCTCGTTGCAAACCAATTTGGTCCTGAGGGTGTCAACCGGGCAGCATGTGTCCGATACATACAAAACGAAATAACAATAGTTTCAAATAATGGCCCCGATACACACAATCTTGCCGAGAGATACAAGACCGAAATAGAAAAGTGGAATAGACCACTATTTCTGTTGGAAGGTCCCGAGCCTCTTGAATCAACAACAGGTATATATAAACATGTTATTCTTTCATTGCTGGAAATACTACACGGTTTTCATTTCATACTGGAATTATTTTATAAAAACTTATGACAAGTATTCTTTTTGCTAGAAGGTCCCTCGCAGCCCGATCTCCCCTCATCCTCCTTGCAGCCCCCCCAAGTAGTTCTATCTCAAGAAGCTTCAGGTAGTCAATCAAATCCTTTTTATACTATTGTTAGTGGAGTGGAGTGTAGTGTAGTTCAGTGAAAGAAAAAAAAAGTGAGGCTGAGCAGTGAGGAAGAAGAGTTAAGAAGTTAAGTATAACAGATAAAAAATGCAGAAAGCAAGCAAGCAGTATCACACACACTATTACTATTACCATTACCATACTCATTCCATTACCTTACTCATTGAGAGGGAGGGAGGGTACCAAAGTGATTAAAATACTACTCATTTGTGAAGGAACATGTTAAGCTTTCTCTTTGATTGATTAATCTAGTAATTACTAATAACCACTTCAATTTACAGTACTAATAGTGCTTTAAAAAATTCAAAACAACCAACACGTAAATGAAGAAGATTGAACCAAATGAATAATTATGATGAGGTAGTACCAGTACTAGTATTTGATTCAGAAATGCTCTTAAGCACTGAATTATATAGATCCTACATGCCCTAATTCTATTTTGATGCATGGATACTTTCTATTTTGATGCATGTAGAACGTAATCGCGATAGGGTCAACTCTCCCGCCACTGATACGGTGCTCCCACCTGTGCACCCAACCCCCCTCGTGCAGCCCTCTCCAGCAGATTCTGAAGAAGCTTCAGGTAGTCAATCAGATCCTTTTTCTACTATTGTTCACAAAAATACTTAAATTATTTTATAAAAAATTCTGACAAGTATTCATTTTGGCCTCGTGGAAGCCTCACATTCCTCCCAATCCTTCCAACAGTCAGGGGTAACCTTCTATCTTTTGTCACCTTTTGTCTTTTGTAAAAAGACAATCTGTTAATTTTTTCAATTCATTTCCAATACATGATATTGCAAACTGTTTATTTCATTTTACGTTTTTTTTGCAAATACAAGTATATTATGTTTTCCCAATGGTGTTGTTCTGTTTTGTGCTGAAAGGAGGATGATGATGAGGAGGAAGAAGACATTAATGGGAGAATGAAGGCTCAACACATTCTCCCTTCCTTCTCAACCTTCCAACCCGGAAGTCACCATCCCAATGGGTGAGGAGGATCTCCAGGAACACCAGCCCTCCACCACCAGAGAAGTTGCAGGTAACCTTCTAAAGTCAGGGGCCTTTGATCCCTTGTTTTTTTAATCCTTCTGAATTATGTAGATCATACCTGCCCTAATTACATCCCTCAGCAGGAGACACCCTCAATGAAAGTACCCCCTCCACCCCCTTGCAGGCCTCCACCCTACAGCACTCCACCGCCAGAGAAGTTGCAGGTAACCTTCGCGTCCTCATTTTTTTATATATATAAAATTGGGATTCATTTTGATGCCCTACTTTCATTTTGATTCAGGGGAAGAACTTTCCGTCCAACATACCCCCTCCCCTGAACAACAGCACTCCACCTGCAGAGAAGTTGCAGGTAACCTTCGCGTCCTCGTTTTTTTTTATACATAAAAATTGTGATCATTTTGATGCCCTACTTTCATTTTGATTAAGGGGAAGAAAGTATTAAAAAATTATGACAAGTATTCTTTTTGCCCTCGTGGAAACCTCACATCCTCACCAGCCTTCCAACTTTATTTTGATCCAGGGGAAGAACATATCCCCTTGGCTCTTAATCTTAAACTGCCAGCTCGGTTAAGATTTTTTTGCTTTCTGGTTTTAGTGTGCAGTGGACTACAGGACTAGAGTGATTTTTTTAAGGGATTTCATTGCCTTGCATTTGGTTTTTTTGTGGAGCTTGGCTTCCTGAGTTTTGGTAAATAGGTGGGGAGGGATTCTTTTTGTTTTTATTGTATTTTTGTGTTAGTTGGCTGGTGGTTTTTTTAGGGGTACTCTTTCTCTGGTTTGTTTGGTTGTATGGTCTGCTCACTTTTGAGCTCTTGTAAAGTACCAAACAATTGTAGTACATTGTTTGGTAATCAGGGCCTTTGAGCCAATTTTTTTTATATTAACTATTTAAATAATGTGGCACATAGGTAATCACGGTTTTCATTTCATATTGGAATTGATTTATAAAATCTTTTGACAAGTATGCCCTACTTTTATTTTGATTCAAACGAAGAAAACCTCCAGGAACACCAGTCCTCCAGAGTCATGGATAGAGAAGGTGAAGGTAACGTAGGGGCCTTTGAGCCCTTGTTTCTTTTTTCAAAACTTTCTAGCTCCTAAAGTATTCATACTCTAATGTAATTTTTATCCAGAAGTCAGGAGCCTTTGAGCCCTTGTTTTCTCTCAAAATTTTTCGACTTCTAAAGCATTCATGCTCTACCTTTATTTTGATCCAGTATTCAGAGTCTATAGACGTCGTAGGCAAGATGTGGCCCAGGACAAGGCCGTGGATGTAGCCATAGACGTGAACCTTAGAAGAATGCAGCCCTGCACATCCAGAGCAGTTGCAGGTAACCGTCTCGTCATCGTATTAAAAATATAACACTGTTTGCAACCTGAAGTTGCAGGTAATCAGGGGCCTTTGAGCCCTTGTTTTTTTAGAAACTTTCTGACTCCTAGAAATGCTCCACTCTTATTTTGACCCAGAAGTTAGGGGCCTTTGAGCCTTTGGTTTTTTAAGAACTTTTTAATTAAAAAATTATGCCAAGTATTTTTTTTGCCCTCGTGGAAACCTCACATCTTTACCAGCCTTCCAACTTTATTTTGATTCAGGGGAAGAATATACCCCCTTGGCTCTTAGAAGAGAGAAGCGTGACACTAGGCTCCCCAACAGGCTCACGTTAAGTGGAAAACCTGCAAAGGGAATAAAACGTACTAAAAAAGGTAATAAATCTTGAACTGCCGGGTTAAGAACTTTTTAATGTATAGTTTGATAGTATACTGTTTTTTTGATTCAGGAGAAGAACATACCCCCCCGTTGGCTCTTAGAAAGCCGAAGCATGTTACTAAGCACCCTGAATTTCTCATAAATGCATAGTAAAGGTAAGTGAAAGCTTTTTGTAAACTGCATTGGAAGTCATTAGTGCAATGATAAAAAAATTGTTGAAAACTGTATTTTTTGCCATATCTTTTTAGTTTTCCATCTATGTTGAAGACTGTATGTGGTATAAATTTGTTGATAATACTACAAGGTTTTGGCCAAATTGTTTTCTCAGAATGGGATCCAAGGACCCGACCTAGACCCGACCCGTTGACATCCCTATAAAAACATCTAAACAGGTTAAAACGAATATAACAGTTGCCAATATCAGTATTTTATTTTAATTCACGCTTAATAATTTAACAATTTGAATAATTAAAATGTTATAAATTCTAATTATAGTTCATTCTTTATTAAACTTAAAGTTTTAATCAATTAAAAATTTATAAATAATCAAATATATTTTTTAAAAATTGTTATGTATTGAAGAAAAAACAAGTTATACAATTATAATTATTTAAAGTTAATTTTTTTTAAAAAAAATTGGTCGGGTCCGGGTCCAACTCTGTTTTTTTTGTGAGGTCATAGACGTATTCGGGTCCATCTGGTCTTCGGCTTGGGTCCGGGTCGGTTCCGGGTCCAAACAGTGACTGCCTCGGGTCGGGTCTCGGGTCCTGCATCGGATCCAGCAGGACACGACCTAGACCCGACCCGTTGACATCCCTATAAAAACATCTAAACAGGTTAAAACGAATATAACCATTGCCAATATCAGTATTTTATTTTAATTCACGCTTAATAATTTAACAGTTTGAATAATTAAAATGTTATAAATTCTAATTATACTTCATTTTTTATTAAACTTAAAGTTTTAATCAATTGAAAATTTATAAATAATCAAATATAATTTTTAAACATTGTTATATATTGAAGAAAAAACAAATTAAGAGTCTCAGGTCGGGTCGGGTCGGGTGTCGGTGCAAGGGTCCTGCATCGGGTCGGGTCTCAGGTCCAGCAGGACCCGACCCAGACCCGACAAGTTGACATCCCTGACATCTAAACAGGTTAAAACGATTATAACCGGTTATATTTCCTAAGAGAATTCTGTTAAACTGATATAACCGGTTAGGAAAACAAAAAAGTATTGCTGATAAAAAAACACCACTGGAGTTTTAAAACGATTATAACCGGTTATATTCCCTAAGAGAAATGCAACGCGGAATATGATTCCGCTTAAGTATCTGTGCCTTGAGATGAAAATATCCCGCTTAATTAGCCCGCTTATATTCCCTAAGAGAATTCTGTTAAACGAATATAACCGGTTATATATATTATAATTATTTTTACATTATATTACAGTCAAATTTAGTCAATATCAGTATTTTATTATAATTAACACTTAATAATTTAACAATTTGAATTTGAATAATGTAAATGTTATAAATTCTAATTATAGTTCATTTTTTATTAGACTTAAAGTTTTAATCAATTAAAAATTTATAAATAATCAAATATATTTTTTAAAAATTGTTATATATTGTAGAAAAAACAAGTTATACAATTATAATATTTAAAGTTAATTTTTTTAAAAAAAAATTGGTCGGGTCCGGGTCCAACCCTGTTTTTTTGTGAGGTCATAGACGTATTCGGGTCCATCTTGTCATTGACATAACTACAATGCGATTTCGCCTCATAACAAGCGATCAACTGGGCAATCAAATCAACCCTAACATTCCTATCCAAATCAACATGAACAAACTCCCACAAACCAAGCCTCCTCAAAATCTTTCCATCAAACAGTCAAAAGAAATATCACTACACAAAGAGCTTCCCTCCAAGCCGGCAGTCTAAGATTTAATACGTTTTCTTCTCTTCCTTTCAGGTATTCTACTCAATATAGTTATTCTCAAATGTTTTGTTACAATCTAATATAATTTGATTTATCAAGTAATATAATATGATTTATCAAATAATATAACGTTATTCATCAAGTTAAGTATTGTTATTCATCAGTACAAAAGGCTTAGGAAGACGAGGATTATTCCGGATAGAGGCATTTCTACGGAACAAGCATCTCACAAATTTGTGAAGGATATTATCACTAACAGAGGCTGGGACATTTTAAACCAAATTCATGCAAACCAAAGAACAACCTGATCAAGTTATCAAATTCAAACCAAGTACTCAGCTCTTAAATTTATCAGCAAATCAATTTCATCAGCATCAACAACCACCAGTGAATCAACTCCATCAGCTCCTAAATTAATAAGAAACACAAAAATTAATAAATTGAAATAAGAAACAAGTTGTTTGAAATAAATATAGGATTCAGTAGTAAAGTACGTAGAAAAGATAGAAGTTTTTCTACTATTATTTATAGGCTTTGGTATAAAATAATTACCCACAAAAATTTAACAAAACCAAATTACAAAACTAGATAAACTGCACATGTTTAACAAAATTCCAAATGCTGAAAATTGAACATACCTGTTTAAGGATTTAACAAGTACAATTTCTTCGTGATCACATTGCAGAGAGCATCTTCCGACAAATTATGCAGGTATAGAGCTATCTTGTTGTTGTTTGAAGCCAGCCACAGACAAGCATGAAGCCCATCGTCAATGGTAGTCACTTTGTCGTTGACGAGGTGGGATATCCTCCTCTGCAAGAGCTCTCCGTAAGTGTCCATTGTTGAAGGTGAGTTGGATGATGAAACCTGCTGTTGGTTATTCACTTGGATATCAAGTGAATTGGATGCTGAACCCTTCGAACTGGATGATGAAATCCGTTTGCCTCCACTAAGCCTAGAATAGCTATCGAATACATGGTTGAACTTAAATTCTATGACCCGCCCACAGTTACGGCAGGGGCCAAAAGCACGTTTGAGATCGCCACTTACCCTCCCTCCCTGCAAAACAAATTCCAAGAAAAGAAATGATTTGCAATCTTGAATGAGAGTTTTATGAAGAAAAAACCAATCCCAAATTTCCAATGGACTCCCCCTACAACAATTTATCAATTTTCTTCTCCCCTGAAGTTCTTCTACGTTCGAATTGTGCTATACGATCATCACCCTATTTTCCAAATCTGTGCAAAACCCTGTTTGAATTCTTGGATTTAGAATTTCATTTAATTTTCCAACTCCTATGCCTTAGTTGAATAACTAACTTATTAGTGCCATTAGGTTCTGGGGCTTCTAGGAAAATGACTACTAGTATTAGTAAGATTAGAAAATGAAATCTGATTCCATAATAAGCTTAAAAATGAATAGGCAGTGTTAAATTAAAGAAGAACTTACACTTCTCCACCGTTTTAATAATGCTTTGGCCCTGCGATAGACATATCCTGAAGTTATACTCCCGTCAAGACTCTCCTCAAGTATTCTTTCCCTGATTCTTTCCCAGATTTCAATAGAATTGAAATCAATTTTAGTAGGACCCAAATAGTCACTTTCACCCCAGCGAAGTTCAGCAAGCAGCTCCCCTAACTTTATATCTAAAGACAAATTCTTCGCCTATAAAACAAAATTTTATCAAACAAAATTTTAGTTAAAACAAATTGCAAATAAATTCTTCTACCCATAAATCTCACCATTTCACCGGATTTCTCAAAGTCGTTTTCTTCTTCTCTCTCCCTCCGTAATTTCTTCTCTCTCTCCGTAATTTCTTCTTCTTCTCTCCTTCGTTTCCTACTTTTATCTGAAGTCATATTCCTCTTTGTATCTGCAATCTCTTGAAATCAAATATGCAACGGAGCAGTTGAGATTGCAACTTTAATTGATTCCAGAGGAGACATTCAACGGTGTAATTGAATGTGTTAGTTGAATTTTGGTGCGTGTGTTAATTACCCATTTTCTATTTTTCTTCAACCATTATTTTTTTATAGGCAACACTTTTTATTGGGCCATCAAAATTTGGGCCCAGAATAAATTCTGGGCTTTTGATAAGGGAAGTGTGTAGGAAAACAAAAAAGTATTGCTGATAAAAAGACACCACTGGAGTTTTAAAACAATTATAACCGGTTATATTGCCTAAGAGAAATGACGTGACGTGAAAAAGTAAGTTTGGGCTGGGCCAAAGTTAGGTTTGGGCTAACTTAGGTTTGGGCTGGGCCAAAGTTTTGGGCCTTATTTAATTCAACAGCCCAACAAATTTAGAGTCATTAATCGGGCCCAGTTATGGCCCAGAACCAAAGCCCAGCAGAATAGGCCCACGCGGTTTTTGCTTCTGCTTAATGTCCCTACGCGGCTTTTGCTTCTGCTTGTGGTTCCCCTCCTAAGCGGCTGTGCTTCAGCTACGCGGCTTTGCTTTTGATTATCGTTCCCCCTACGCGGCTGTGTTTCTGGTTACCGTTCTCCTCCTCGGTTTATTTATCAAGCTCATTCTTTCACTTAGTTCTCAAGCATGGATGCCAGGTAAAATTTGTTTCGGGATTCCTCTGTTTTTTTTTTTCTGCTCGCTTATTTCTTTGGAAGTCAACTACTCTTACTATCAGTTCTTGTATCACTCTTAGGAAGTCAATTACTCTTCTTGTTTTGTCAGTGAATTTGAACAGAATGAAGTGAAAAAATGTCCTGATTTGGTGCATCCTGATGTAATGGGTGATCGATTCGAGAATACCAGTGCTTGGCACCAGTACAAAAATCTTAGGAATACGAGGATTATTCCGGATAGAGGCATTTCTACGGAACAAGCATCTCACAAATTTGTGAAGGATATTATCACTAACAGAGGCTGGGAACATTTTGTCGAGCATCCATCACGTCCTTCATCTTGGGAATCAGTCCGTGAGTTCTACGCCAACATACATATAGTGGACGCATTTTCAAAGGTGAGGGGCTTGCGTGTGCCTTGGGATGCCAAAAAGATAAACAAAGTTTTATCAATTCAAAATGCAGTTTCAATTCCCAATTTTTGGTCAGCAGTTAAAGGCAAAAAGAAGGAGACGGGGGATTTTCGATTAACTGTTTGTGTATCTTTATGCCCGGAAGGCAAAGTAGAATGGGTGAAAAATAAAGAAGGAGCGTTGGTTGAAGGAACGTTGGTTACAAACTCCCTGGATAAGAAATATGTGCCTTGGTGGAACTTATGGACTCACAAGGTCTACCCACACGAGCACCGTAACGATGCATCAGAACATCATTTATATCCCATCTACTGTATTGCCAACAACCTTCCAATCAACACTGGTGAGCTCATCCAACAGAAATTTGAAGGAAGTAGCAAGCCCCGAATCCTTTGTTTTCCATATCTTATCAGGCTACTTTGTGAGGATGCCGGTGTGTGTTTAGATGAGTTCAACATGGACTATGATCTAGGGAGGCCAATGTCTTTTACAAGGCATGAGCACAAGAAACGGAAAGAGTATCCACAAACCTTGGGTAATGATCACATATATTTATATTGTCTTGGTAACATGCCTTTCTTAATTCTTATATCACACTGTCTTTAATGCCAGTTGAGGTTAGTTCCACACGAGATGAGGGATCCAATTTTAAAATGTTGGAAATCATCAAGAAGAAGCAAGAGAAACAAGACCACATTATTCAAATGTTAAAGTCAAAGGTGGATGAACAAGATGCAGTCATTCAAATGCAAATGTCCAAGCTGGATGAACATTATGTAAATATTAAAAATCATCAAGGTATATTGTGATTCACATCCTCTTGATTTAAATTTTATCTATATTCTTTTATTAATCCATACTATATTATATATATATATATACACACACATTAATCTTTAATGCCGGTTGAGTTTGAAGTCATCACGAAGAAGCAGGAAGAGGAACAAGATCAAATTATTCTAAAGTTGAAGTCGAAAGTGGATGAACAAGAAGCGACGATTCAAATGCTGAAGTCCAAGCTGGATGAACATGATCTAAAAATTAAAAAGCACCAAGCTATACTATGACTCACGTCATCTAGATTAAATCATGTCTATACTCTTTTCAAATCCATACAATATGTATATATTTATATATATATATATATATATATTAATGACTAACAATTACAATCCAATGGAAGCAGGAAAATCAAGATGGAAGCTTCTCATTTTCGATTTGAACGGCGTTATTTTGGCAGATTATAAAAATGGCTATTCACTTCGACCCCACTGCACTAAATTTTCAGATATTTGTTTTAAAAATTTTTATGTGGCCATTTGGTCTTCAAAAAAGAGGTATTCACCAATCCATTATTAAAACGTATTAATGCATGTGTACACTTCATTAATCTTTTTTCCAACTGTTTTATTTAATTTTTTCCTAGCCATAATGTTGAGCGAGCACTGAAGGTTATTTCCGGTGAACGAAACTGGAAATCAGCTAATACGTTCTTTTCTGTTTGGGTGAGTTTAGCTTCATTTGTAACACTTTGAATTTGTTGGGTTAGCCTCTTAATATAAAGTTACATTGGATGATGTTTTATTTTGTAGGACTAAGGGCATTGCAAAATCTCGGACAAACCTAACTTTGGTAATAAAGATAAAATAATGATGTTTAAGGAGCTAAACAAGGTTTGGAAAGAGTAGTTCATGTTCGACTCCTCTAACACAGTGTTGATTGATGACTCTCCTTACAAAACATTCATTAATCCAGTAAATGTCTTAACCCCTTACTTCTACAAGTGATACATCTTTTGTATTCTCACCTTGATGCTCTAATCCTTCCCCTTTTGATTTGCATAGCACCACAATGCCATTTTCCCCAAGACGTATAATTCATCAGATTTGGACGATGATTATTTGGGTGAGAATTATTCTTGTGTTTTTTAATTATTATTGTTCATCTGAACTGATAAACATTTATTTGCAGCCGTTGATGGAGAATTTGTAAAGTACTTGACAAAACTATATGATGCCGATAATGTCCAAACCTATATCAAAGAAAATCCCTTTGGCAATCCAGTAGTAGAAGATGGCAAAGAATGGGCCTATTACACGCAGATTGCTTCCGAAATTATGGGTGAAGCTTGGACGAGAACATAAGCTCAACTTTTGGGCATTCAAACCGGCTTTGGACTCTTGTTGGCATTGGAAGAAAATCCATAGGCTTAAGCTTCGCTTCAGGGATGGGTATCAGGGCCAAAACTGGCTTGCCTCTGGTGATGGTCTGTATACTGTCAAGTCTGGCTATGAGTGGCTCAAAGGTGAGGGGACTGTGCTTCCTCAGTACCGTGCGGTTTGGAACAGATTTAATCTTCCTAAACACTCCTTTCTGTTATGGCTGCTTGTCCAGAAGATATTAATTACTCTTGATCGGTTAGCTCGGTGGGGGATTAATGTTGTGGATAAAAGGAGTCAACTATGTGGTGTTGCTGATGATACCATCGAGCACATTTACCTGTTTGAATCATATGACTATTTAGTTCGTTGATAGCCGTAAATATTGTAAGATTTATTTCCGCACCTTTCCATGTATCATATGACTATTTAGTCATGATAATTTTCCAAATAAGAACTTATATCTTTCACTATTGATTCCGTTTGTACTGAAATGTAGGGATTTGATATCAAATGTACGACGCTTAGAGCAGAGGGTTCACTTTCCGATGCCCGCGGAGATGGTATAAGTTGTCACGATTACGGTCCATGTCTGCATAATTTGAATTATATTTGAAAATTTTAACTTTGTACCATTTACAGAACTTGCTAAATTGGAGAGATCTCACTAAACGATTTTTCTTTTAGGTGACTACTTATTTCAGTCACTTCCATTCTCAATGTTCTTTTGTTGCGAGGATTCCATTAGTGCGATGTTTAACTTTATTCGGCAATAAAATATAATACTTTCATCATAGCATGTGTTGTATGGTTGTATTGTAAACAATATGCGATGGAGTATGATCGTCATTGGAAACAGTATGTTCCTTGACATTCGATTATGTATGATTTTTATTGTGTACTTTGTATCACCATCAATTCTTATGTTTTATTGTCGGTTTTTTGTTGATCTTATTGATTAGTTTTGTTTGAATTTGTTCCTCGAGGTTCGTACCGTTCTTTTATTGTTTGGTGGCTGTGAAGTAAAACCTCAGAAATTTCGAATTTTCCAGTAATGACTTCCAGTAACATAGTATGTATGATGGAAATATTGACTCATTGTAATTCATCCGCATAAATGTGATTTTTTTTTTTGCAACAGTGGTTGTTGATTATCTTGCCAGCAAGAGCATACCTTCTGATGACTTGGTTGTTGTCTCGCCAGATACTGGTGAGGTGTCTATGACCCATTCTTAGGCTCAAAATCCAATCGATCCGACCCATAATCTGTGGACGCTGATTGTTTCCCCGCAGATCGGTACGCTAAAGATGGTCTCGCACATGATTTCCACAAATTAGGATTCGTTGCGTCGACAATTTTTGTAAGTAGAAACTGTTGAGTCGGGGATGCAGTAGATGTCAGCCTAATTCAAACTTATTTAATTTTGATTTTTGTATGTGTTTCTGCAGCGCTTTTTAAGCGTGAATTAAAATAAAATACTGATATTGGCAACGGTTATATTCGTTTTAACCTGTTTAGATGTTTCTATAGGGATGGCAACGGGTCGGGTCTAGGTCGGGTCCTGCTGGACCCGATGCAGGACCCGAAACCCGACCAGAGGGAGTCACTGTTTGGACCCGGAACAGACTTGGACCCAAGCCGAAGACCAGATGGACCCGAATACGTCTATGACCTCACAAAAAAACAGGGTCGGACCCGGACCCGACCAATTTTTTTTTAAAGAAAATTAACTTTAAATAATTATAATTGTATAACATGTTTTTTCTTCAATATATAAAAATTTTTAAAAAATTATTTGATTATTTATAAATTTTTAATTGATTAAAACTTTAAGTTTAATAAAAAATGAACTATAATTAGAATTTATAACATTTTAATTATTCGTTTAATAGAATTCTCTTAGGAAATATAATCGGTTATAATCGTTTTAATTGACTGGGTTGAAGGTTATAGGCTGTGTTCTCATTTTTGTTTAACAGAATTCTCTTAGGGAATATAACCGGTTATATTCGTTTAACAGAATTCTCTAAGGTAATATAACCGGTTATAATCGTTTTAACCTGTTTAGATGTTCTGACAGGGATGTCAACTGGTCGGGTATGGGTCGGGTCCTGCTGGACCTTAGACGCGACCCGATGCAGGACCCTTTGACCGACACCCGACCCGAGCCAGTTAATGTTTGGACCCGAGACCCGACCCGAGGTAGACCCGGACCCGACCCCGATGGACCCGAATACGTCTACGACCTCACAAAAAAACAAAGTTGGACCCGGACCCGACCAACTTTTTTTTTTTTAAATTTTAAACTTGAAATAATTATAATTGTATAATTCATTTCTTCCTATTATTTATTTTCCGCCTGCGCCTTTGCTCTGCTTTAGCTCAAGCGGAACATACTTGAAATAATTATAATTGTATAATTTGTTTTTTCTTCAGTATATAACAATTTTTAAAAAATATATTTGATTATTTATAAATTTTTAATTGATTAAAACTTTAAGTTTAATAAAAAATGAACTATAATTAGAATTTATAACATTTTAATTATTCAAATTGTTAAATTATTAAGCGTGAATTAAAATAAAATACTGATATTGGCAACGGTAATATTCGTTTTAACCTGTTTAGATGTTTTTACAGGGATGTCAACGGGTCGGGTCTAGGTCGGGTCCTGCTGTGGACCCGATGCAGGACCCGAAACTCGACCCGAGGGAGTCACTGTTTGGACCCGGAACAGACCCGGACCCAAGCCGAAGACCAGATGGACCCGAATACATCTATGACCTCACAAAAAAACGGGGTTGGACCCGGACCCGACCAATTTTTTTTTTAAAAAAATTAACTTTAAATGATTATAATTGTATAACTTGTTTTTTCTTCAATATATAACAATTTTTAAAAAATATATTTGATTATTTATAAATTTTTAATTGATTAAAACTTTAATTTAATAAAAAATGAACTATAATTAGAATTTATAACATTTTAATTATTCAAATTGTTAAATTATTAAGCGTGAATTAAAATAAAATACTGATATTGGCAATGGTTATATTCGTTTCAACCTTTTTAGATGTTTTTATAGGGATGTCAACGGGTCGGGTCTAGGTCGGGTCCTGCTGGATTCGATGCAGGACCCGAAACCCGATACGAGGGAGTCACTGTTTGGACCCGGAACAGACCCGGACCCAAGCCGAAGACCAGATGAACCCAAATATGTCTATGACCTCACAACAAAACAGGGTTGGACCCGGACCCGACCAATTTTTTATAAAAGAATTAACTTTAAATAATTATAATTGTATAACTAGTTTTTTCTACAATATATAACAGTTTTTAAAAAATATATTTGATTATTTATAAATTTTTAATTGATTAAACTTTAAGTCTAATAAAAAATGAACTATAATTAGAATTTATAACATTTATATTATTCAAATTCAAATTGTTAAATTATTAAGTGTTAATTAAAATATACTGATATTGACTAAATTTGACTGTAATATAATGTAAAAATAATTATAATATATATAACCAGTTATATTCGTTTAACAGAATTCTCTTAGGGAATATAAGCGGGATAATTAAGCGGGATATTTTCATCTCAAGGCCCAGATACTTAAGCGGAATCATATTCCGCGTTTCATTTCTCTTAGGGAATATAACCGGTTATAATCGTTTTAAAACTCCAGTGGTGTCTTTTTATCAGCAATACTTTTTTGTTTTCCTAACCGGTTATATCCGTTTAACAGAATTCTCTTAGGAAATATAACCGGTTATAATCGTTTTAACCTGTTTAGATTTTCTGACAGGGATGTCAACTGGTCGGGTCTGGGTCGGGTCCTGCTAGACCTCAGACCCGACCCGATGCAGGACCCTTGGACTACACCCGACCCGACCTGAGACTCGTAATTTTTTTTATCTTCAATATATAACAATTTTTAAAAAATATATTTGATTATTTATAAATTTTTAATTGATTAAAACTTTAAGTTTAATAAAAAATGAACTATAATTAGAATTTATAACATTTTAATTATTCAAATTGTTAAATTATTAAGCGTGAATTAAAATAAAATACTGATATTGGCAACGATTATATTCGTTTTAACCTGTTTAGATGTTTTTATAGGGATGTCAACGGGTCGGGTCTAGGTCGGGTCCTGCTGGACCCGATGCAGGACCCGAGACCCGACCCGAGGCAGTCACTGTTTGGACGCGGAACCGACCCGGACCCAAGCCGAAAACCAGATGGACCCGAATACGTCTATGACCTCACAAAGAAAAAGGGTTGGACATCTAAGTGTTAATTAAAATAAATACTGATATTGACTAAATTTGACTGTAATATAATGTAAAAATAATTATAATATATATAACCAGTTATATTCGTTTAACAGAATTCTCTTAGGGAATATAAGCGGGATAATTTAGCGGGATATTTTCATCTCAAGGCCCAGATACTTAAGCGGAATCATATTCTGCGTTTCATTTCTCTTAGGGAATATAACCGGATATAATCGTTTTAAAACTCCAGTGGTGTCTTTTTATCAGCAATACTTTTTTGTTTTCCTACTCGGTTATATCCGTTTAACAGAATTCTCTTAGGAAATATAACCGGTTATAATCGTTTTAACTTGTTATAGTTGTTCTGACAGGGATGTCAACTGGTCGGGTCTGGGTCGGGTCCTGCTGGACCTGAGACCCGACCCGATGCAGGACTCTTGGACCGACACCCGACCCGACCTGAGACTCTTAATTTGTTTTTTCTTCAATATATAACAATTTTTAAAAAATATATTTGATTATTTATAAATTTTTAATTGATTTAAACTTTAAGTTTAATAAAAAACGAACTATAATTAGAATTTATAACATTTTAATTATTCAAATTGTTAAATTATTAAGCGTGAATTAAAATAAAATACTGATATTGGCAACTGTTATATTCGTTTTAACATGTTTAGATGTTTTTATAGGGATGTCAACGGGTCGGGTCTAGGTCGGGTCCTGCTGGACCCGATGCAGGACCCGAGACCCGACCCGAGGCAGTCACTGTTTGGACGCGGAACCGACCCGGACCCAAGCCGAAAACCAGATGGACCCGAATACGTCTATGACCTCACAAAGAAACAGGGTTGGACATCTAAGTGTTAATTAAAATAAATACTGATATTGACTAAATTTGACTGTAATATAATGTAAAAACAGTTATAATATATATAACCAGTTATATTCGTTTAACAGAATTCTCTTAGGGAATATAAGCGGGATAATTAAGCGGGATATTTTCATCTCAAGGCCCAGATACTTAAGCGGAATCATATTCCGCGTTTCATTTCTCTTAGGGAATATAACCGGTTATAATCGTTTTAAAACTCCAGTGGTGTCTTTTTATCAGCAATACTTGTTTGTTTTCCTAACCGGTTCTATCCGTTTAACAGAATTCTCTTAGGAAATATAACCGGTTATAATCGTTTTAACATGAGTTGTTCTGACAGGGATGTCAACTGGTCGGGTCTGGGTCGGGTCCTGCTGGACCTGAGACCCGACCCGATGCAGGACTCTTGGACCGACACCCGACCCGACCTGAGACTCTTAATTTGTTTTTTCTTCAATATATAACAATTTTTAAAAAATATATTTGATTATTTATAAATTTTTAATTGATTTAAACTTTAAGTTTAATAAAAAACGAACTATAATTAGAATTTATAACATTTTAATTATTCAAATTGTTAAATTATTAAGCGTGAATTAAAATAAAATACTGATATTGGCAACTGTTATATTCGTTTTAACATGTTTAGATGTTTTTATAGGGATGTCAACGGGTCGGGTCTAGGTCGGGTCCTGCTGGACCCGATGCAGGACCCGAGACCCGACCCGAGGCAGTCACTGTTTGGACGCGGAAACGACCCGGACCCAAGCCGAAGACCAGATGGACCCGAATACGTCTATGACCTCACAAAGAAACAGGGTTGGACATCTAAGTGTTAATTAAAATAAATACTGATATTGACTAAATTTGACTGTAATATAATGTAAAAATAATTATAATATATATAACCGGTTATATTCGTTTAACAGAATTCTCTTAGGGAATATAAGCGGGATATTTTCATCTCAAGGCCCAGATACTTAAGCGGAATCATATTCCGCGTTTCATTTCTCTTAGAGAATATAACCGGTTATAATCATTTTAAAACTCCAGTGGTGTCTTTTTATCAGCAATACTTTTTTGTTTCCCTAACCGGTTATATCCGTTTAACAGAATTCTCTTAGGAAATATAACCGTTTATAATCGTTTTAACATGTTATAGTTGTTCTGACAGGGATGTCAACTGGTCGGGTCTGGGTCGGGTCCTGCTGGACCTGAGACCCGACCCGATGCAGGACTCTTGGACCGACACCCGACCCGACCTGAGACTCTTAATTTGTTTTTTCTTCAATATATAACAATTTTTAAAAAATATATTTGATTGTTTATAAATTTTTAATTGATTTAAACTTTAAGTTTAATAAAAAACGAACTATAATTAGAATTTATAACATTTTAATTATTCAAATCGTTAAATTATTAAGCGTGAATTAAAATAAAATACTGATATTGGCAACGGTTATATTCGTTTTAACCTGTTTAGATGTTTCTATAGGGATGGCAACGGGTCGGGTCTAGGTCGGGTCCTGCTGGACCCGATGCAGGACCCGAAACCCGACCAGAGGGAGTCACTGTTTGGACCCGGAACAGACTTGGACCCAAGCCGAAGACCAGATGGACCCGAATACGTCTATGACCTCACAAAAAAACAGGGTCGGACCCGGACCCGACCAATTTTTTTTTAAAGAAAATTAACTTTAAATAATTATAATTGTATAACATGTTTTTTCTTCAAAATATAAAAATTTTTAAAAATTATTTGATTATTTATAAATTTTTAATTGATTAAAACTTTAAGTTTAATAAAAAATGAACTATAATTAGAATTTATAACATTTTAATTATTCGTTTAATAGAATTCTCTTAGGAAATATAATCGGTTATAATCGTTTTAATTGACTGGGTTGAAGGTTATAGGCTGTGTTCTCATTTTTGTTTAACAGAATTCTCTTAGGGAATATAACCGGTTATATTCGTTTAACAGAATTCTCTAAGGTAATATAACCGGTTATAATCGTTTTAACCTGTTTAGATGTTCTGACAGGGATGTCAACTGGTCGGGTATGGGTCGGGTCCTGCTGGACCTTAGACGCGACCCGATGCAGGACCCTTTGACCGACACCCGACCCGAGCCAGTTAATGTTTGGACCCGAGACCCGACCCGAGGTAGACCGGACCCGACCCCGATGGACCCGAATACGTCTACGACCTCACAAAAAAACAAAGTTGGACCCGGACCCGACCAACTTTTTTTTTTTAAATTTTAAACTTGAAATAATTATAATTGTATAATTCATTTCTTCCTATTATTTATTTTCCGCCTGCGCCTTTGCTCTGCTTTAGCTCAAGCGGAACATACTTGAAATAATTATAATTGTATAATTTGTTTTTTCTTCAGTATATAACAATTTTTAAAAAATATATTTGATTATTTATAAATTTTTAATTGATTAAAACTTTAAGTTTAATAAAAAATGAACTATAATTAGAATTTATAACATTTTAATTATTCAAATTGTTAAATTATTAAGCGTGAATTAAAATAAAATACTGATATTGGCAACGGTAATATTCGTTTTAACCTGTTTAGATGTTTTTACAGGGATGTCAACGGGTCGGGTCTAGGTCGGGTCCTGCTGTGGACCCGATGCAGGACCCGAAACTCGACCCGAGGGAGTCACTGTTTGGACCCGGAACAGACCCGGACCCAAGCCGAAGACCAGATGGACCCGAATACGTCTATGACCTCACAAAAAAACGGGGTTGGACCCGGACCCGACCAATTTTTTTTTTAAAAAAATTAACTTTAAATGATTATAATTGTATAACTTGTTTTTTCTTCAATATATAACAATTTTTAAAAAATATATTTGATTATTTATAAATTTTTAATTGATTAAAACTTTAATTTAATAAAAAATGAACTATAATTAGAATTTATAACATTTTAATTATTCAAATTGTTAAATTATTAAGCGTGAATTAAAATAAAATACTGATATTGGCAATGGTTATATTCGTTTCAACCGTTTTAGATGTTTTTATAGGGATGTCAACGGGTCGGGTCTAGGTCGGGTCCTGCTGGATTCGATGCAGGACCCGAAACCCGATACGAGGGAGTCACTGTTTGGACCCGGAACAGACCTGGACCCAAGCCGAAGACCAGATGAACCCAAATATGTCTATGACCTCACAACATAACAGGGTTGGACCCGGACCCGACCAATTTTTTATAAAAGAATTAACTTTAAATAATTATAATTGTATAACTAGTTTTTTCTACAATATATAACAGTTTTTAAAAAATATATTTGATTATTTATAAATTTTTAATTGATTAAACTTTAAGTCTAATAAAAAATGAACTATAATTAGAATTTATAACATTTATATTATTCAAATTCAAATTGTTAAATTATTAAGTGTTAATTAAAATATAATGATATTGACTAAATTTGACTGTAATATAATGTAAAAATAATTATAATATATATAACCAGTTATATTCGTTTAACAGAATTCTCTTAGGGAATATAAGCGGGATAATTAAGCGGGATATTTTCATCTCAAGGCCCAGATACTTAAGCGGAATCATATTCCGCGTTTCATTTCTCTTAGGGAATATAACCGGTTATAATCGTTTTAAAACTCCAGTGGTGTCTTTTTATCAGCAATACTTTTTTGTTTTCCTAACCGTTTATATCCGTTTAACAGAATTCTCTTAGGAAATATAACCGGTTACAATCGTTTTAACCTGTTTAGATTTTCTGACAGGGATGTCAACTGGTCGGGTCTGGGTCGGGTCCTGCTAGACCTCAGACCCGACCCGATGCAGGACCCTTGGACTACACCCGACCCGACCTGAGACTCGTAATTTTTTTTATCTTCAATATATAACAATTTTTAAAAAATATATTTGATTATTTATAAATTTTTAATTGATTAAAACTTTAAGTTTAATAAAAAATGAACTATAATTAGAATTTATAACATTTTAATTATTCAAATTGTTAAATTATTAAGCGTGAATTAAAATAAAATACTGATATTGGCAACGATTATATTCGTTTTAACCTGTTTAGATGTTTTTATAGGGATGTCAACGGGTCGGGTCTAGGTTGGGTCCTGCTGGACCCGATGCAGGACCCGAGACCCGACCCGAGGCAGTCACTGTTTGGACGCGGAACCGACCCGGACCCAAGCCGAAAACCAGATGGACCCGAATACGTCTATGACCTCACAAAGAAAAAGGGTTGGACATCTTAGTGTTAATTAAAATAAATACTGATATTGACTAAATTTGACTGTAATATAATGTAAAAATAATTATAATATATATAACCAGTTATATTCGTTTAACAGGGGAATATAAGCGGGATAATTTAGCGGGATATTTTCATCTCAAGGCCCAGATACTTAAGCGGAATCATATTCCGCGTTTCATTTCTCTTAGGGAATATAACCAGTTATAATCGTTTTAAAACTCCAGTGGTGTCTTTTTATCAGCAATACTTTTTTGTTTTCCTACTCGGTTATATCCGTTTAACAGAATTCTCTTAGGAAATATAACCGGTTATAATCGTTTTAACTTGTTATAGTTGTTCTGACAGGGATGTCAACTGGTCGGGTCTGGGTCGGGTCCTGCTGGACCTGAGACCCGACCCGATGCAGGACTCTTGGACCGACACCCGACCCGACCTGAGACTCTTAATTTGTTTTTTCTTCAATATATAACAATTTTTAAAAAATATATTTGATTATTTATAAATTTTTAATTGATTTAAACTTTAAGTTTAATAAAAAACGAACTATAATTAGAATTTATAACATTTTAATTATTCAAATTGTTAAATTATTAAGCGTGAATTAAAATAAAATACTGATATTGGCAACTGTTATATTCGTTTTAACATGTTTAGATGTTTTTATAGGGATGTCAACGGGTCGGGTCTAGGTCGGGTCCTGCTGGACCCGATGCAGGACCCGAGACCCGACCCGAGGCAGTCACTGTTTGGACGCGGAACCGACCCGGACCCAAGCCGAAAACCAGATGGACCCGAATACGTCTATGACCTCACAAAGAAACAGGGTTGGACATCTAAGTGTTAATTAAAATAAATACTGATATTGACTAAATTTGACTGTAATATAATGTAAAAACAGTTATAATATATATAACCAGTTATATTCGTTTAACAGAATTCTCTTAGGGAATATAAGCGGGATAATTAAGAGGGATATTTTCGTCTCAAGGCCGTGATACTTAAGCGGAATCATATTCCGCGTTTCATTTCTCTTAGGGAATATAACCGGTTATAATCGTTTTAAAACTCCAGTGGTGTCTTTTTATCAGCAATACTTGTTTGTTTTCCTAACCGGTTCTATCCGTTTAACAGAATTCTCTTAGGAAATATAACCGGTTATAATCGTTTTAACATGTTATAGTTGTTCTGACAGGGATGTCAACTGGTCGGGTATGGGTCGGGTCCTGCTGGACCTGAGACCCGACCCGATGCAGGACTCTTGGACCGACACCCGACCCGACCTGAGACTCTTAATTTGTTTTTTCTTCAATATATAACAATTTTTAAAAAATATATTTGATTATTTATAAATTTTTAATTGATTTAAACTTTAAGTTTAATAAAAAACGAACTATAATTAGAATTTATAACATTTTAATTATTCAAATTGTTAAATTATTAAGCGTGAATTAAAATAAAATACTGATATTGGCAACTGTTATATTCGTTTTAACATGTTTAGATGTTTTTATAGGGATGTCAACGGGTCGGGTCTAGGTCGGGTCCTGCTGGACCCGATGCAGGACCCGAGACCCGACCCGAGGCAGTCACTGTTTGGACGCGGAAACGACCCGGACCCAAGCCGAAGACCAGATGGACCCGAATACGTCTATGACCTCACAAAAAAACAGGGTCGGACCCGGACCCGACCAATTTTTTTTTAAAGAAAATTAACTTTAAATAATTATAATTGTATAACATGTTTTTTCTTCAATATATAAAAATTTTTAAAAAATTATTTGATTATTTATAAATTTTTAATTGATTAAAACTTTAAGTTTAATAAAAAATGAACTATAATTAGAATTTATAACATTTTAATTATTCGTTTAATAGAATTCTCTTAGGAAATATAATCGGTTATAATCGTTTTAATTGACTGGGTTGAAGGTTATAGGCTGTGTTCTCATTTTTGTTTAACAGAATTCTCTTAGGGAATATAACCGGTTATATTCGTTTAACAGAATTCTCTAAGGTAATATAACCGGTTATAATCGTTTTAACCTGTTTAGATGTTCTGACAGGGATGTCAACTGGTCGGGTATGGGTCGGGTCCTGCTGGACCTTAGACGCGACCCGATGCAGGACCCTTTGACCGACACCCGACCCGAGCCAGTTAATGTTTGGACCCGAGACCCGACCCGAGGTAGACCCGGACCCGACCCCGATGGACCCGAATACGTCTACGACCTCACAAAAAAACAAAGTTGGACCCGGACCCGACCAACTTTTTTTTTTTAAAATTTTAAACTTGAAATAATTATAATTGTATAATTCATTTCTTCCTATTATTTATTTTCCGCCTGCGCCTTTGCTCTGCTTTAGCTCAAGCGGAACATACTTGAAATAATTATAATTGTATAATTTGTTTTTTCTTCAGTATATAACAATTTTTAAAAAATATATTTGATTATTTATAAATTTTTAATTGATTAAAACTTTAAGTTTAATAAAAAATGAACTATAATTAGAATTTATAACATTTTAATTATTCAAATTGTTAAATTATTAAGCGTGAATTAAAATAAAATACTGATATTGGCAACGGTAATATTCGTTTTAACCTGTTTAGATGTTTTTACAGGGATGTCAACGGGTCGGGTCTAGGTCGGGTCCTGCTGTGGACCCGATGCAGGACCCGAAACTCGACCCGAGGGAGTCACTGTTTGGACCCGGAACAGACCCAGACCCAAGCCGAAGACCAGATGGACCCGAATACATCTATGACCTCACAAAAAAACGGGGTTGGACCCGGACCCGACCAATTTTTTTTTTAAAAAAATTAACTTTAAATGATTATAATTGTATAACTTGTTTTTTCTTCAATATATAACAATTTTTAAAAAATATATTTGATTATTTATAAATTTTTAATTGATTAAAACTTTAATTTAATAAAAAAAGGAACTATAATTAGAATTTATAGCATTTTAATTATTCAAATTGTTAAATTATTAAGCGTGAATTAAAATAAAATACTGATATTGGCAATGGTTATATTCGTTTCAACCTTTTTAGATGTTTTTATAGGGATGTCAACGGGTCGGGTCTAGGTCGGGTCCTGCTGGATTCGATGCAGGACCCGAAACCCGATACGAGGGAGTCACTGTTTGGACCCGGAACAGACCCGGACCCAAGCCGAAGACCAGATGAACCCAAATATGTCTATGACCTCACAACAAAACAGGGTTGGACCCGGACCCGACCAATTTTTTATAAAAGAATTAACTTTAAATAATTATAATTGTATAACTAGTTTTTTCTACAATATATAACAGTTTTTAAAAAATATATTTGATTATTTATAAATTTTTAATTGATTAAACTTTAAGTCTAATAAAAAATGAACTATAATTAGAATTTATAACATTTATATTATTCAAATTCAAATTGTTAAATTATTAAGTGTTAATTAAAATATACTGATATTGACTAAATTTGACTGTAATATAATGTAAAAATAATTATAATATATATAACCAGTTATATTCGTTTAACAGAATTCTCTTAGGGAATATAAGCGGGATAATTAAGCGGGATATTTTCATCTCAAGGCCCAGATACTTAAGCGGAATCATATTCCGCGTTTCATTTCTCTTAGCGAATATAACCGGTTATAATCGTTTTAAAACTCCAGTGGTGTCTTTTTATCAGCAATACTTTTTTGTTTTCCTAACCGGTTAAATCCGTTTAACAGAATTCTCTTAGGAAATATAACCGGTTATAATCGTTTTAACCTGTTTAGATTTTCTGACAGGGATGTCAACTGGTCGGGTCTGGGTCGGGTCCTGCTAGACCTCAGACCCGACCCGATGCAGGACCCTTGGACTACACCCGACCCGACCTGAGACTCGTAATTTTTTTTATCTTCAATATATAACAATTTTTAAAAAATATATTTGATTATTTATAAATTTTTAATTGATTAAAACTTTAAGTTTAATAAAAAATGAACTATAATTAGAATTTACAACATTTTAATTATTCAAATTGTTAAATTATTAAGCGTGAATTAAAATAAAATACTGATATTGGCAACGATTATATTCGTTTTAACCTGTTTAGATGTTTTTATAGGGATGTCAACGGGTCGGGTCTAGGTCGGGTCCTGCTGGACCCGATGCAGGACCCGAGACCCGACCCGAGGCAGTCACTGTTTGGACGCGGAACCGACCCGGACCCAAGCCGAAAACCAGATGGACCCGAATACGTCTATGACCTCACAAAGAAAAAGGGTTGGACATCTAAGTGTTAATTAAAATAAATACTGATATTGACTAAATTTGACTGTAATATAATGTAAAAATAATTATAATATATATAACCAGTTATATTCGTTTAACAGAATTCTCTTAGGGAATATAAGCGGGATATTTTCATCTCAAGGCCCAGATACTTAAGCGGAATCATATTCCGCGTTTCATTTCTCTTAGGGAATATAACCGGTTATAATCGTTTTAAAACTCCAGTGGTGTCTTTTTATCAGCAATACTTTTTTGTTTTCCTACTCGGTTATATCCGTTTAACAGAATTCTCTTAGGAAATATAACCGGTTATAATCGTTTTAACTTGTTATAGTTGTTCTGACAGGGATGTCAACTGGTCGGGTCTGGGTCGGGTCCTGCTGGACCTGAGACCCGACCCGATGCAGGACTCTTGGACCGACACCCGACCCGACCTGAGACTCTTAATTTGTTTTTTCTTCAATATATAACAATTTTTAAAAAATATATTTGATTATTTATAAATTTTTAATTGATTTAAACTTTAAGTTTAATAAAAAACGAACTATAATTAGAATTTATAACATTTTAATTATTCAAATTGTTAAATTATTAAGCGTGAATTAAAATAAAATACTGATATTGGCAACTGTTATATTCGTTTTAACATGTTTAGATGTTTTTATAGGGATGTCAACGGGTCGGGTCTAGGTCGGGTCCTGCTGGACCCGATGCAGGACCCGAGACCCGACCCGAGGCAGTCACTGTTTGGACGCGGAACCGACCCGGACCCAAGCCGAAAACCAGATGGACCCGAATACGTCTATGACCTCACAAAGAAACAGGGTTGGACATCTAAGTGTTAATTAAAATAAATACTGATATTGACTAAATTTGACTGTAATATAATGTAAAAACAGTTATAATATATATAACCAATTATATTCGTTTAACAGAATTCTCTTAGGGAATATAAGCGGGATAATTAAGCGGGATATTTTCATCTCAAGGCCCAGATACTTAAGCGGAATCATATTCCGCGTTTCATTTCTCTTAGGGAATATAACCGGTTATAATCGTTTTAAAACTCCAGTGGTGTCTTTTTATCAGCAATACTTGTTTGTTTTCCTAACCGGTTCTATCCGTTTAACAGAATTCTCTTAGGAAATATAACCGGTTATAATCGTTTTAACATGTTATAGTTGTTCTGACAGGGATGTCAACTGGTCGGGTCTGGGTCGGGTCCTGCTGGACCTGAGACCCGACCCGATGCAGGACTCTTGGACCGACACCCGACCCGACCTGAGACTCTTAATTTGTTTTTTCTTCAATATATAACAATTTTTAAAAAATATATTTGATTATTTATAAATTTTTAATTGATTTAAACTTTAAGTTTAATAAAAAACGAACTATAATTAGAATTTATAACATTTTAATTATTCAAATTGTTAAATTATTAAGCGTGAATTAAAATAAAATACTGATATTGGCAACTGTTATATTCGTTTTAACATGTTTAGATGTTTTTATAGGGATGTCAACGGGTCGGGTCTAGGTCGGGTCCTGCTGGACCCGATGCAGGACCCGAGACCCGACCCGAGGCAGTCACTGTTTGGACGCGGAAACGACCCGGACCCAAGCCGAAGACCAGATGGACCCGAATACGTCTATGACCTCACAAAGAAACAGGGTTGGACATCTAAGTGTTAATTAAAATAAATACTGATATTGACTAAATTTGACTGTAATATAATGTAAAAATAATTATAATATATATAACCGGTTATATTCGTTTAACAGAATTCTCTTAGGGAATATAAGCGGGATATTTTCATCTCAAGGCCCAGATACTTAAGCGGAATCATATTCCGCGTTTCATTTCTCTTAGAGAATATAACCGGTTATAATCATTTTAAAACTCCAGTGGTGTCTTTTTATCAGCAATACTTTTTTGTTTTCCTAACCGGTTATATCCGTTTAACAGAATTCTCTTAGGAAATATAACCTCGTTTTAACATGTTATAGTTGTTCTGACAGGGATGTCAACTGGTCGGGTCTGGGTCGGGTCCTGCTGGACCTGAGACCCGACCCGATGCAGGACTCTTGGACCGACACCCGACCCGACCTGAGACTCTTAATTTGTTTTTTCTTCAATATATAACAATTTTTAAAAAATATATTTGATTGTTTATAAATTTTTAATTGATTTAAACTTTAAGTTTAATAAAAAACGAACTATAATTAGAATTTATAACATTTTAATTATTCAAATCGTTAAATTATTAAGCGTGAATTAAAATAAAATACTGATATTGGCAACTGTTATATTCGTTTTAACATGTTTAGATGTTTTTATAGGGATGTCAACGGGTCGGGTCTAGGTCGGGTCCTGCTGGACCCGATGCAGGACCCGAGACCCGACCCGAGGCAGTCACTGTTTGGACCCGGAACCGACCCGGACCCAAGCCGAAGACCAGATGGACCCGAATACGTCTATGACCTCCCAAAAAAACAGGGTTGGACCCGGACCCGACCAATTTTTTTTAAAAAAATTAACTTTAAATAATTAAAATTGCATAACTTGTTTTTTCTTTAATATATAACAACTTTTAAAAAACATATTTGATTATTTATAAATTTTTAATTGATTAAAACTTTAAGTTTAATAAAAAATGAACTATAATTAGAATTTATAACATTTTAAATATTCGTTTAATAGAATTCTCTTAGGAAATATAACTGGTTATAATCGTTTTAATTGACTGGGTTGAAGATTATAGGCTGGGTTCTTATTTTTGTTTAACATAATTCTCTTAGGGAATATAACCAGTTATATTCGTTTAACAGAATTCTCTTAGGGAATATAACCGGTTATAATCGTATTAACCTGTTTAGATGTTCTGACAGGGATGTCAACTGGTCGGGTCTGGGTCGGGTCCTGCTGGACCTGACACGCAACCCGATGCAGGACCCTTTGACCGACACCCTACCCGAGCCAGTTACTGTTTTGGACCCGAGACCCGACCCGAGGTAGACCCGGACCCGACCCCGATGGACCCGAATACGTCTATGACCTCACAAAAAAAAAAAGAGTTGGACCCGGACCCGACCAACTTTTTTTTTTTAAATTTTAAACTTGAAATAATTATAATTGTATAATTTGTTTTTTCTTCAATATATAACAATTTTTAAAATATATATTTGATTATTTATAAATTTTTAATTGATTAAAACTTTAAGTTTAATAAAAAATGAACTATAATTAGAATTTATAACATTTTAATTATTCAAATTGTTAAATTATTAGGCGTGAATTAAAATAAAATACTGATATTGGCAACGGTTATATTCGTTTTAACCTGTTTAGATGTTTTTATAGTGATGTCAACAGGTCGGGTCTAGGTCGGGTCCTGCTGGACCCGTGCAGGACCCGAGGCCCGACCCGAGGCAGTCACTGTTTGGACCCGGAACCGACCCGGACCCAAGCGGACCCGAATACGTCTATGACCTCATAAAAAAACAGGGTTGGACCCGGACCCGACCAATTTTTTTTAAAAAAAATTAACTTTAAATAATTATAATTGAATAACTTGTTTTTTTCTTCAATATATAACAATTAAACTGATATATTTTTATCTAAATCTTGGTAAATTCATATATTTTAGTGAATGTAAAGTGTTTGCAATATAAAATTTAAAACTAATAAAGTAAACTAATCACATGTTAAATTGTTATTTTGTCTAACTATTCTGTTACTAGTGATGTTTACACATGTTACCCTTATGTCAATTTCTGTTACTTTTTCCGGAAAAATTGTTTCTGATCACGGTTAAACCGTTACTGCATAAAAACAGTAAACAATATAGCATTTGTGATTGACATTAATCGAATATGTCATTAATTTTGATGAATCATTTGTTTTAGGTCGACCATTTAGATTGTAATAAACAACCAATAGTTCATTTCTAACACGTTTTGTGTAAGTAGAATCAATTTGGTAGAAGCATGATCATCCTTTCAAGAAGAGTGTTACTTGTTCTTCATACTATATACTTCAACTTCTTCAATCTCAACATAATCTCCACGAAAATCACAAACTAAACTGATATATTTTTATCTAAATCTTGTTAAATTCATATATTTTAGTGAATGTAAAGTGTTTGCAATATAAAATTTAAAATAATAAAGCAAACTAATCACATGTTAAATTGTTATTTTGAATAGCTATCTGTTACTCGTATTTTGTTTCACTATTACCATTATGTCAATTTCTGTTACTATATCCCCAACAAATTGTTTCTGATGACGGTTAAACTGTTACTGCAAAAAACAGTAAACAATACAGCGTTTTCAGCAAACAACAGAAAAAATAACCAGAATCATGCACACAAGTTTGGCAACTGAAGCTAAATTTGTTCAAATGATACATCCTACAAATCAGTCTCAGACATACATAGCAGCAAATTGTAACAAACCGGCACAAACCGGCATATTGTAACAACTGAAGATCCTATATCTGAAGACGTCGTGGAACCAGACGTTCAAAGACCCCCAGGCCGTCCACGATCTAAAAGAATTGCTTCACAAATTCAAGACACTCGTCCACTCAAGTGTGGAAGATGTAAAAGGGTCGGGCACAATCGTCGAACATGCAAAGCAGTAATTTAACGTTTGCAGACAATGTACAAATTCAAGACACTCGTCCACTCATCTTTAACGTTTCGCGAAATTGAAAGATGAAGGTCGGACGAACGAGCAGACAATGTGCCGCACTGAGCTTCCCACACTATGGGTAATTCGAATTGATACATATTAGATGTAATCGTTGGCAAAAACGGCTTTAATTCAATCTTGTTTTCACAAATTATAAAACTACGCATGGTCACAATTTAGTTCCGCCAAATAACGGTTGTTAAAGATAAAATAACGAGTTCGGCACACTTGGTAACAAATTTGACACAACGAGTAACAGTTTCGACACAGTAAAAATATACCCAAATTAATGGGGTCGATCATATTTTCGCGAAATTAAAGATGAAGGTCGGACGAACGAGCAGACAATGTGCCGCACTGAGCTTCCCATACTATGGGTACTTCGAATTGATACATATTTGATGTAATCATTGGCAAAAACGGCTTTGATTCAATCTTGTTTTCGCAAATTATAACAGTACGCGTGGTAACAATTTAGCTCCAATAAATAACTGATTAAGCATAAACAGTAACTAGTTCGTCACATATGGTAACGAATTTGGTAGATCTAGTAACAGTCTGGACACAGTAAAACTATACCCAAATTATTGGGGTCGATCGTATTTTCGCGTAATTGAAAGATGAAGGTCGGTAGATCGAGCAGACAATGAGCCTCAGCGAGCTGCCCATACTATGGGTACTTCGATTTTGTACGTACTAGATGTAATCGGTGCAAAAAATGGCTTTGTTTTCATCTTATTTTTGCATATTAGAACCCTAAATAGAAAGATAAAAAACTCACACAAATCTTACATCTTGCTTCGTCAATACCACAATACATCCTACATTACACGCCGATTTTGGTTGGTTAATGGGCATTCGAAATTTCGGACCTCGATTCACTGTAAAAACGAGATTCGTAAAATAAATACTATGCCGATAACTATTTTCTGCATCGTCATAACTGAAAAGGTATGGAAAATAACAGTTCGCTGGTCATTTATAACAATATAATCTAAAAGCATAACAGAAAGTCGCCGGAAAATAACGATTAGTTCAGTATGTTGGGATGGGTATTTTCGTCAATACACAGTTTTCATCCTTAAGTCTGCAATTTTCGAAAAGTAGGTCCTTTAAACTAATTTCATCCTTGACAGGGACTGAACCCTTTACAAACTTTGAAACTAGGGCCTGAATACAAATTTGCCCTATTATTTATCCAATCCAGCTGATATAACTGAAAAGACTTAAACGCAGCTTGCATATTTTCCCAAAAATTACGAACCTTATCGCAGCATTTCTCCATTTCAAGAAGAAAAAGTCACCTCGTCTCATCCGCGAAGCACACGTTTTGTAGATTGCAGTCTCGATGTGGGAACGATCGGCGGTTAGGTTTTGTTATATTTCGACTTCGATTTTATTTACATCCGATGTCATCCGTTTTCCTAAGCTTATGCCCACGTATTTGATTCTGCTTGGCCGAGAGTAGCTAATCTGGACATTACATTTGGACGACCTCGGAAGGGGGTTATTAGTTCTTGTAAGTGTATCTTCGACCTCGTTTTATGCAAGTTAGGGAGGGTTCATCTAAGCGAATCCCATGTTATGATAAATATGTGGAGAGTTGCTTTTCAATTTCATATATTCGAGAGTTTACTGCCGATGATTTTAGTGGGTCTAAGTTTAAACTTTCATAGCATTCGGACAATTTACACCAATTTCAATATATGAAAAAGTTTCTGTAGTCCTATTTGACACACATCGGTGAGATGGTTTTCATCCCTTTCCCCTCCCGCTGCATTTGTATTATTCATGGGCGTCCGTTTTATTTTGTCTTTTTTACATTGCGTCAATTTGATGTGCTTTGGTTGGTTAATGGGCATTCGAAATTCGGATCTCGATTCACTGTAAAAACGGGATTCGTAAAATAAATGCTTTGCCGATAACAATTTTCTGCATCGTCGTAACAGATAAGGTATGGAAATAACAGTTCGCTGGACATTTATAACAATATAATCTAAAAGCATAACAGAAAGTCGCCGGAAAATAACGATTAGTTCAGTATGTTGGGATGTGTATTTTCGTCAATACACAGTTTTCATCCTTAAGTCTGCAATTTTCGAAAAGTTGGTCCTTTAAACTAATTTCATCTCTGACAGGGAATGAACCCTTTTTTACAAACTTCGAAACTAGGGCCTGAATACAAATTTGCCCTAAATAATATTGGCCAAACCCGTGGGTTAACTTATCTTGGATTTGTAGGTTTATTAAAACGGGCCTCTTATCTGTTGCGGGCTTCCAAGATAATGTGATTTTGCAAGTGAACAATATTATGTTGGTCTATGGCCATTTATCTTGACTTATCCAACTTACTGAACGTGGCCTTAGCTAAGCAAAAAAATACACTCTAATTCGACTTCAACCACAAATTACTAACAATATTAACCAATAAATTAGCTGAACAAAAACCCTAGAAAAGGACTGAAGTTCAAATCGAATCTCAACAAGAACGAAGAAAACTCACCCAAAAAGCACAAGTTTTCAGTATCAATTCGTTCGAACCCACCCGTAATCACACACTTACATACTTGAAAACCGTGAAATTTCTCCATAACAATGCCACAAAACTCCCAATAACAGCACGAAACTAACTAACTAAGAGCATAAAACAGCAAATTTAAAGAAAACTACACATACCTGATAAAATTGGGGCTGCAAATAGCAGTAATGAAGGGGAAAAACAAAGAAATGAGAAGGCCTGGAAGAAAGGGGGAAATGAATTGTGTGTAGTTTGACAGCTCTCGTCAAAAATGTGGATCCTTCCACATTTTTTGGGCCTGCCACTCGGCCCAATTTTGTTTAAACAATATTGGGCTGCCTAAAAATTAAATCAAAGCCCAATATTAAAACAGCTGGATTTTAGACGTGTACAAATGCCCAAATCAAGCCCATTACTATTTGAAAATATTCACCTCTTTGGCTCTTCTCACTTTTTACAATTCATTCCTCTTAATTTAGCATTTTTCTTAATTTAACCTGTCTTCTTCATTTTTTCAGAACCCCTAGTCCCCTAGTCCCTTTTTCTTCCTTACATATTTATGTAAATTCAACTACCAAATAATGGTAGAGTTAATTGAATTGCCCATCCCATCCCATCCAATTTATTCCTATTTCTTTCTCGAGCAGCTCACAACAAACACTTGTCATCATAAAGTAAAATTCCAAAAGAGTAGAAACTCAACTCAAAAGGCACAACATTTTTCAAAAAAGATGAATGCAAAATCATAATCCAATGCACCTGAACATTTCATCACTAAAGTACAATATTTCATGCGAACCCTGTTTCACATTTTTCACTTTTTTTTACTGAATTAAGCGGATAAATCAAATTCAGTTTCTGCATCATTGCCTATATGAACCAGAAATTTAGCTCATACAAGCAGGCAAAAAAATATCCAGAAAAAACCCCAAAAAGGGTAAACACAGAAAAAGGAAAGCAGGGTTAAGAATTACCAAACCCATAAAGAAAACTAGACCAAATATATTGCAAAATTAAACATTAATTATGGAAGAGTAAACAAACTATTTTCAATTTCACACAACAGGTTGTATTAGTTGAAATATAACTCTTTCCAATTTCACTACTTCATCAAAACATGTGTCATTGTCGGGGATATAAGGTTTTGAATACCGATTAGAAAATTTTATTAAGTTCCAAACAAGAAGAAAAAAGAGTGAAGATCTTGTCTGATAATTAGGTTTAAGATGAATTATTGATTAAAGCATATATGAGTTATCGTATAAATGGACCATTGTAGGCCGGGTTGAAGGGTTATGGTCTGAGCTCTTATTTTGTTGTTAATCGAGACTCTAATCCCCACAATTATGCTGTCAAGTACAAAACTGAGTTAGAAAAGTGGAGACGACCACTCTTTTTGTTGGCAGAACCAGCCTGGTCGGGTATTTATATGTTTTTCAAAAAGACTTTAGACGCCCAGTTATCTACTTGTATTAGTATTTTCTAACTCAAGTATTCAATCTTTTGCTAGAAAATTTCCATGAAACTGACCCTCCAGAATAATAATCTGCCCAAGTAACTGGTACAATTATCTACTTGTATTATTATATAAATGTTTTGATCTAGTAAGAATTAAGTTTGTTTTTACATATAATTTAATTCAATGTATTTATCTAATTTTAAATTATAATTAATTAAAATTATACTCAATTAATATATTTTATAGAATTATATAATTAGGTTAATTAATACATTTTGTCATTACATTTGATCTCCCATCCCGTCATTTTTAATTTCAAATTAAGCGGTTTTTTCCGGCATTCACTTCTCCCCTTCGTCTCCAACCCCTTCGTCTCCCCTTCTAGCTAGCATTGAAGTTGAAAAATAATGATGAGTGATATTGTGGCGATGGTAGAGATTCAAAGTTCACATTAATTAACAGTACAAAACTTTATGGAATGGTTGGGATCAAACTATCAAAGTGTACTATTCTTCCTTTCAGGTATTCTACTCAATATAGTAATTTTCAAATGTTTTGTTACAATCTAATATAATTTGATTTATCAAGTAATATAATTTGATTTAATTTGATTTATCAAATAATATAACGTTATTCATCAAGTTAAGTATTGTTATTCATCAAGTTAAATAATATGATTCATCAAGTTATGTAGTAAAAGTTTTATAATGTGATTCATCAAGTAATATAATGTTATTCATCAAGTTATATTATGCGATAAATCAAGTAATATAATGTTTTTCATCAAGTTAAATAATGTGATTTACCAAGTAATATAAAAGGAGTTCACTGGTGTATGTTTACATATGCTTAATTTGATGGTTTTTTTACTTCATATATATATATATATATATATATTACTTTCACTATGGATAAATAATTTCGAGATCAATGGACTTGTAGTTGATGGATAGAAATAGAATGGCCTTATTTCTGCGAAGCCCTTACAACTATGAACAATACGTTAAAGATGAATTATTATACCGCTGTAGGCCGGGTTGAATGCTTATGGCTCGATGATGAGTTGAGTGTAAGGCTGAAAAAAGGCAGTGCTATAATTAAATGTATTCCAGTTTGAATATTTTGATATAAAATTTCCATCTACATATTGTGAAATGTTGCATATGATGTCCATCTACATTTGTGAACCAAACAATGAAGATGAAGAAATTAACAAATCTGGAACTAGGGGTGTTCAAAACCGGATATCGGATCCGATTCGATCCGAATATGCGATCCGAATCCGATCCGAAAATTCGGATATCTGAATTATCCAGATCCTATTTTAATCATCTTTAGACAATGGAATATAGGGAAGTGTGAATTATGGGCTGGGCTCTTATTTAATTGACGGGGATATAGGGTTTTAAATACCGATTAGAAAATTTTATTAAGTTGCAAACAAGAAAGAGAAAAGTGTAGATCTTGTGTGATAATTGTCCAAAAATGACTAATTGTGTGCCACAACTAGATGTAGGGAAATGTTGGAAATAATTGTCCAAAATGACTTGTGTGCCATAACTAGATGTAAGAGAATGGTAGTGGGTAATTTTACAAGAATTGTTCATATTTGGTAAAGAATTGTTCAAATTACAAAACTTAGTGTCCAAATATTGGAAATAATTGTCCAAATTATTGCAACTTTTTTGCATCCTGATATCATTATCAGTTTATGTACCACGATATTTCAAAGCGATATTGTCAAAAATGACTTTGTGAGCCATAACTAGATATCTTATAACGAAGTGTTAGTAGGTAATTTTACAAGTATTGTTTATATTTATAAATGAATTGTTCAATGTACTAGACATCTTATAAGGAAGTGGTAGTGGGTAATTTTACAAGTATTGTTACTAAAATTATTGTTCAGAAATTAAAACTTATTGTCCAAAATGACTATTTGTGCGCCATAACTAGATAAAAGGAAATGGTAGTGAGTAATTTTACAATTATTATTCATATTTGTAAACGATTTGTTCAATTTACAAAATTTATTGTCAAAATATTAGAAATAAGTGTCTAAAATGACTATTTGCGGCTTAGATGTATTTGGTAGTGGGTAATTTTACACTATTGTTCAGATTTGTAAAAGAATTGTTCAATTTATAAACATTATAGCCTAAATGTTGGAAATAATTGTCCAAAACGACTATGTGTGCATCATAAAAGGAAATGGTAGTGGGTAATTTTACAAGTGTTGTTCTTATTTGTAAAATAACTGTTCTATATTTTAATATTATTGTCCAAAAATTTAATATAATTGTCCAAATTGACTATTTGTGCACCATAACTAGATATCGTGTGGTAATTTTACAAGTATTGTTCATATTTAAAATAATTATTCAATTTCCACAAATTATTGTCCAGATGTCTAAAATAATTGTCCAAAATGACTACTTGTGAGCCATAACTAGATATAACAAAGTGTTGGTCATTTTACACGGATTGTTCATATTTGTAAAAGAATTGTTCATTTTACTAAAATATTGTCCATATGTGGAAACTAATTGTCCAAAATTACTGATATAGCTTCGAACATCATCGGTATCAGCTAATTATTTCAAATAGTTTTAAATAGTTAACCATAATTCGATAACCATTGACATAACTACAGTGCCATTTCGCCTCATAACAAGCAATCAACTGAGCAATCAAATCAACCCTAACATTCCTATCCAAATCAACTTGAACAAACTCACACAAACCAAGCCTCCTCAAAATCATTCCATCAAACAGTCAAAAGAAATATCACTACACAAAAAGCTATAATGTTAATCACAAATGCAATATTGTTTACTGTTGCAGTAACGGTTTAACCGTGATCAGAAACAAATTTTCCGAGAAAAGTAACAGAAATTGACATAAGGGTAACATGTGAAAACATCACTAGTAACAGAATAGTTAGACAAAATAACAATTTAACATGTGATTAGTTTACTTTATTAGTTTTAAATTTTATATTGCAAACACTTTACATTCACTAAAATATATGAAGTTACCAAGATTTAGATAAAAATATATCAGTTTAGTTTGTGATTTTCGTGGAGGTTATGTTGAGATTGAAGAAGTTGAAGTATATAGTATGAAGAACAAGTAACACTCTTCTTGAAAGGATGATCATGCTTCTACCAAATTGATTCTACTACACAAAACGTGTTAGAAATGAACTATTGGTTGTTTATTACAATCTAAATGGTCGACCTAAAACAAATGATTCATCAAAATTAATGACATATTCGATTAATGTTAATCACAAATGCTATATTGTTTACTGTTTTTATGCAGTAACGGTTTAACCGTGATCAGAAACAATTTTTCCGGAAAAAGTAACAGAAATTGACATAAGGGTAACATGTGTACACATCACTAGTAACAGAATAGTTAGACAAAATAACAATTTAACATGTGATTAGTTTACTTTATTAGTTTTAAATTTTATATTGCAAACACTTCACATTCACTAAAATATATGAATTTACCAAGATTTAGATAAAAATATATCAGTTTAGTTTGTGATTTTCGTGGAGATTATGTTGAGATTGAAGAAGTTGAAGTATATAGTATGAAGAACAAGTAACACTCTTCTTGAAAGGATGATCATGCTTCTACCAAATTGATTCTACTTACACAAAACGTGTTAGAAATGAACTATTGGTTGTTTATTACAATCTAAATGGTCGACCTAAAACAAATGATTCATCAAAATTAATGACATATTCGATTAATATTAATCACCAATGTATATTATTTACTGTTTTTATGCAGTAACGGTTTAACCGTGATCAGAAACAATTTTTCCGGATAAAGTAACAGAAATTGACATATGAGTAAAATGTATATACATCACTAGTAACAGAATAGTTAGACAAAATAACAATTTAATATAAATGATTCAACAAAATTAATGACATCTTCAATTAATCTTAAACGTGATATATTCAGTAAAATATATGAATTTGCGAAGTTTTAGATAAAAATATATTTGTTTAGGTTATAATTTTAATCACAAACCCTAATTCACAAACTATAATAATTCTAGTAACATATAAACATATAACTAGTAATAGTTTACACATATTGGGAAACAGATAATCTATGATTGATTTTACTTAGACTCCCGCCGGGGTTTGATTTCATCTTATTTTTGCAAATTAGAACCCTACACATGGTAATAATTAATTACGGCTAAATAACGGAATAGGCAGACATAGTAACGAGTTGGTAGAGTGAGTAACAGCTTTGATGACACAGTATAATACACCAAATTATTGGGGTTGACCGTATTTTCGCAAAATTAAAAGATGAACGTCGGACGAACGAGCAAATAATGTGCCACACCGAGCTTCACATACTATGAGTAGTTCGAATTTATATATTAGATGCAGTGTTTTAAAAAGCGTGTTTTTTTCGACCAAAACGCTCTGAAGCGTTTTTCATTTCGCGTTACATTTTTTTTTAATTTTTTTTTAGTTTAGCGACGGTTCTACCGTCGCAATTCCGTCGCTATTTGTTTTTAATTGTTTTTTCTTTTTCTTTTCAGAAAGCGACTTCTCTATTAATTGTTTCTGACAGCGACTTCTCCATATTAATTGTTATTGACGGGGCATTGCCGTCCCAAACTGTTTTTCTATTATTTTTTATTTCTTTTTTTTTATACTTCCACCTGATTCTTAAAACATTTTTATTTTGAGTAATTTATATAATAAAAATACACCAGCATATCCAATTTATTCATTATTTCATGACGATCATAATGACATGCATATCATATATTTTTTAATATTTCGATAATCATAAGAATCATTTTAATAGGCTTATTTTAGTTGGACTGATAGTAAATTGAAGCAGGAATTATTTTTCAAATGATATGGGTCCTATTTTATTGTTTGGGATTATATAAACTTTTTAACATATCCTTCATATATATTTAAATTTTAAATTTTAATCAATTATGTGTACCTTATTTATTATTTAATTAAATTTTTAGAGAAAATATTGATTATTTAGTCTCATAACTACAATAATGACATAAAAAGTGACCATAATTATATTTATTATATATTATATATAATTTATTATATTATATATAGATTACCCGAAATACTCACGCAATGCGCTACGCTATTTACGCTACGCGCTACCGGCACTAAAACGCAACACACTGCGCTATACGCTTTTTAAAACATTGATTAGATGTAATCGTTGCCAAAAACGGCTTTGATTTCATCTTATTTTCACAAATTAGAACACTACACATGTAACAATTAAGTTTAGTTTAATAACGATTTTGACAGACCTGGTAACGATTTGGGCAAAGCAGGTAACATATTTGACACTGCGAGTAACAGTTTGCACATAGTAAAAATATATCCAAATTATCGGGGTCGAGCGTATTTCACGAAATAACGAGTTTCGCCGACGTAGTAACGAATTTGGTAGACCGAGTAACAACGTTGATGACAGTAAAAATATACACAAATTATCACGAAATTGAAAGATGAAGGCGGACGAACAAGCAGAAAATGTGCCGCACTGAGCTTCCCATACTATGGGTAATTCGAATTGATACATATTAGATGTAATCGTTGGCAAAAACGGCTTTGATTCAATCTTGTTTTCGCAAATTATAACAGTACGCATGGTAACAATTTAGCTCCAATAAATAATTGATTTAGCATAAACAGTAACTAGTTCGTCACATATGGTAACGAATTTGGTAGATCTAGTAACAGTCTGGACACAGTAAAACTATACCCAAATTATTGGGGTCGATCGTATTTTCGCAAAATTGAAAGATGAAGATCGGAAGAACGAGCAGACAATGAGCCGCAGCGAGCTGCCCATACTATGGGTACTTCGATTTGTACGTACTAGATGTAATCGGTGCAAAAAATGGCTTTGATTTCATCTTATTTTCGCATATTAGAACCCTAAATAGAAAGATAAAAAACTCACACAAATCTTACATCTTGCTTCGTCCACAATACATCCTACATTACACGACGATTTTGGTTGGTTAATGGGCATTCGAAATTTCGGACCTCGATTCACTGTAAAAACGGGATTCGTAAAATAAATACTATGCCGATAACTATTTTCTGCATCGTCATAACAGAAAAGGTATGGAAAATAACAGTTCGCTGGACATTTATAACAATATAATCTAAAAGCATAACAGAAAGTCGCGGGAAAATAACGATTAGTTCAGTATGTTGGGATGGGTATTTTCGTCAATACACAGTTTTCATCCTTAAGTCTGCAATTTTCGAAAAGTAGGTCCTTTAAACTAATTTCATCCTTGACAGGGACTGAACCCTTTACAAACTTCGAAACTAGGGCCTGAATACAAATTTGCCCTATTATTTATCCAATCCAGCTGATATAACTGAAAAGACTTAAATGCCCCTTGCATATTTTCCCAAAAATTACGAACCCTATCGCAGCATTACTCCATTTCAAGAAGAAAAAGTCACCCAGCTTTCGAGCTCGTCTCATCCGCGAAGCACACGTTTTGTAGATTGCAGCCTCGATGTGGGAACGATCGGCGGTTAGGTTTGTTATATTTCGACTTCGATTTTATTTACATTTGATGTCATCCGTTTTCCTAAGCTTATGCCCACGTATTTGATTCAGCTTGGCCGAGAGTAGCTAATCTGGACATTACATTTGGACGACCTCGGAAGGGGGTTATTAGTTCTTGTAAGTGTATCTTCGACTTCGTTTTATGTAGGTTAGGGAGGGTTCATCTAAGCGTATCCCATGTTATGATAAATATGTGGAGAGTTGCTTTTCGATTTCATATATTCGAGAGTTTACTGCCGATGATTTTAGTGGGCCTAAGTTTAAACTTTCATAGCATTCGGACAATTTACACCAATTTCAATATATGAAAAAGTTTCTGTAGTCCTATTTGACACACATCGGTGAGATGATTTTGATCCCTTTCCCCTCCTGCTGCATTTGTATTATTCATGGGCGTCCGTTTGGTTTTGTCTTTTTTACATTGCGTCAATTTGATGTGTTTGTTATTACGTGGGTGTTTGGGTATTCTAGATAACATCATTATATCATTGTATTTCTTAACTTCGCATCTGTAATATTAATTGTCGGGTGAGAATGAGTTCTATTTCATTTCAGAGGCAGCCTGGATATTAACTAACAAACATCATTGGCAAGCATTGCTCCGAAACAGTTGTTGCACTTCAGCAGTTCATATCGGTGGTCTTCGAACAAATAAACGCAACTGATAGTCTTACCCCAGATAAGAAACTACTAATTTCCAAATTCGTGGTGGATCATTCGGACGATTGTGGTTATTCGACAGCCTACCTAACGATATGAATCGCCACGTAATTAACACACTCGTTGGGCATATGTGATGCGTCTTATTGATTGTTTGTCTCTTGGTTCCACGTTCTGCTGCAATTGTTGTAACTCTACTTCTTTCTGAGGTTGGTTGTTGGTTACTTTAGGTGGTTTTTGTTGGTTGCAGTAATGAACTTTTGTGCTATTATGTGTAACATGTTTGGATGTGATGAACTCGTTTATGAAATATTACGGTTAATATTGTGTTGACTGAAGCAATATAGAAAAGCAGCGTATATTTTCTTCTGATAGTGAGCGTTTCTTGGTCGAGATCAATGTTCAGTGTTATTTTCTTCTTACAGTGAGCAGGGTTAATTTGGTAAATTCGAATTTGTAAAATGAGATATGTATTTTGTTGTATGGCCAAGTAAACATCATAATTTTACTACGGTTACTATTATTATCTCGAGTACTACAGTGGTTTACTTTTATCTTTACTTAACTTATGTGTCGAACTAAACGGGGCCTAAGAGTTTAAATTAGGCTGGTGGCGGTGTTTGAGTCCTTACATGCTGTAGTTAAATTAACTTTAATCAAGCTAACTCGGTACTTACAAAGTTCAGAGCTTTCCATTCGTTTGAATGAACTTTGGCTGGGTAGTGAGTTTTTAATGGTCAAAGGGCAAAGGTAGTCAATGGAGTTACAGTTAAGAGTTGAATGTAGTAGATAAACTTGTAGCATCTCTTGTGGCGGAGTATGAGAATATGATTTCTTAGAGAAATTACCATCTACTGCTACTTTAATTCCCTTCATATTCACTGCCATCTATTACTTTTTATTGAGTCCCTTTTTACTAAACTTGAAATCATCAATTTCGATTCGTAGAAGTAGCATTATGTTTAGCTCAGCCCAAAAGCATGCTAGCAGCCCTGTGGGAACTCCAAAGCGTACGTTATCTCTCTGTATAATGATGCATAATTCAGATCATTATAGTCATCAAAGTTGTGGAATTGGTATGCAGGGGGCATAAATGCTATGTTGTCTGGGAAGGAAGAAACCCTGGAATCTATTATTCCTGGAAAGTATGTCATGAGCAAGTCAAAGGATTCAGCAACAATTGCTATAAAGGGTTTGATTCATATGAAGAAGCACTAGTGTTTGTTGATCAGTAAGTTTTAGTGCAAGTTTTGATTTCTGAATGGAGAAGACCATCCAACAATAACCCTTCAACCTAGCTTACAATGGTCCATTTATACAATAACCCATATATGCTTTAATCAATAATTCATCTTAAACCTAATTATCAGACAAGATCTTCACTATTTTCTGTTCTTGTTTGGAACTTAATAAAATTTTCTAATCGGTATTCAAAACCTTATATCCCCGAAAATGAAACATGTTAAAAGAGAAAAGAGTGAAGATCTTGTCTGATAATTTCCATCATTTGGTCATTTCCATCACCAAGTTAAACAACCTCAAATTTAAATAATTGTTATGGGTGTCAAAATAATTATTCACTTTCACCAAAGAATTGTTATGAATGTCGAAATAATTGTTCAACTTGTCTATCGGGGTGGCCATTTGGTCATTTCCATCACCAAGTTAAACAACCTCAAATTTAAATAATTGTTATGGATGTCAAAGTAAAATTTCATATTCACAAAATAATTTTGTTAAACAGGATTTTGTTAAAAAATGTCCTGATTTGGTCAGATGGACCCGAATACGTCTATGACCTCATAAAAAACAGGGTTGGACGCGGACCCGACCAATTTTTTTTAAAAAAATTAACTTTAAATAATTATAGTTGTATAACTTGTTTTTTCTACAATATATAACAATTTTTAAAAAATTTATTTGATTATTTATAAATTTTTAATTGATTAAAACTTTAAGTCTAATAAAAAATGAACTATAATTAGAATTTATAACATTTATATTATTCAAATTCAAATTGTTAAATTATTAAGTGTGAATTAAAATAAAATACTGATATTGACTAAATTTGACTGTAATATAATGTAAAAACAATTATAATATATATAACCGGTTATATTCGTTTAACAGAATTCTCTCAGGGAATATAAGCGGGATAATTAAGCGGGATATTTTCATCTCAAGGCCAAGATACTTAAGCGGAATCACATTCCGCGTTTCATTTCTCTTAGGGAATATAACCGGTTATAATCATTTCTCTTCCTCATTTCAAAACTTCTTCCGCGGCTTCCTCATTTCAAAACTTGTTACTACCGTTCGGATTTACCCGCCTTCTCTTGCATCCCAACTCCCAACTCCAGGTACAATCTCACTATTGTTAGATGCAATTAGGGCTTAATTTGTGATTTTGATTTCAAATTTTTGGGGTTTAGGGTTTTTTGATGCAAATTTTTGATCCCCTTCTCCATGGTCTACTGGTTTAAGGAATTTTGAGGATGACTATAGTTTTGGGCAAATTTGTTCCTGTTAATTGTCGTGCTTTTGTTACTGTTTTTGGTGGGAGTACATGAATATATGTGATATGGAAGGAGGAGGTGAAGGGGTTTTGGTAAATGGTGAAAATGAAAAAGAAATTTCCCAGCATATGTACTCGTTTTTCTGCTTCACCCATAACCTTCACCCTAGGTCCCTAGTTCTCGTTTTTCTGCTTTCTGGGTTAATTCAACGAATTTGTGCTTTTTTATACAATTACAAGTAATTTATTGAATCTTTTGGTTTGCTGTATGATTAGAGTAATGACTTCGAGTTATGTCTAACTCGAACTAATGAGAATTGAATAATAGTAGATGGCTAAATGATAAACGGTTATATTCAAATCTTCACTATTTATGGTCCCTATTTGAAACAATTCCAATTGCAATGTTGAACTCTGATTTTCTGGTGGTTTCTGAATTCTGATATTTTGTTTATTTTCTGATTGAATTTGTATTGCAGCAGCATCATGCCCATGATTTTTAAAGGTAGGTTGGAGGACTTAAGTAAACTTGGCAACTACCTTAGAGAAAACGACGATGCATTTTGGACTGACATTATGGCAATCGGTGGACTTTTTGAAGTCCTCAAATTTCCAGCTGCACGTTTGCCAGCAAAATTTGTCGAAGTGATGCTGAGCAAGTTTAAGGTTACCACAAACACCTTTGAGTTTAAAAACAAAGACACGGGTGAAATATTCAAAATGGGTATAACACTGGAGGATGTGTTATACCTGCTTCATTTGCCCATCACCGGAGAAATTGCCCTAGCACTCGAGCTGGACAAGGCCAGTAGCTATCGGGAAGTTTTTGGGGAGGAGCCTCCAAGTAAGGGGATAACAATGGGTAGTTTAAAAGCCAAAGTCAAGAATAAGAATTTGGATACCCAGCAAAGGAGGATTGCCCTGTTGGTTTTCATTATTCGGAACTTTATCATGTCGCACAGAAGCGGCGACAAAATTTACCCGGCTATTGTCTCCCTTGTAAAGAATCCCCAGACAACGTCCAGCATTTATGCCTGGGGGGCTGCCATCTTATCATTCCTACACCATGGACAACAAAAAAAATTATCGCAGGGCAACTATTGGTTGATGTTGGTAAGTAGTCTCATATTGATTGGTTAATGTATATTATTATTGTTATTATTACGTTTATCAATATCAATGTTACTAACTTCTATACATTTTATTTTGTTTGTGTAGGCGTTCTTCGTTGTCCGCATACCAAAATTAATGAAGATTATTGATTTTGGTAAAGTGGAGATTAACCCTTCTGAAGCTTCCTCTCCATTATACCAAATTTGAAACAAGTGGAGAAGAGCTCGAAGATTACGAAGAAGGACAACTACAGCGAGGCCTTAAGTGAGGCTCTCGATACACTTGTTTATGATGTAAGTAGCTTGAATTTTAGTGGTGGATTATAATTTAAGGCTACTTTAGTTGACTTTTTACACTTTACATGGATTATGCCTTTGTGTTGTTGATTGTATTTTTACACTTTCCTTGGTACTTATAATCATGTTTTGTTGACAGGATATCACGTGGCAACCGTATGCGTCCTGGGAATTGCCTGAGGGACTTCAGAGAGATATCCCATTTGTAACGCGGATAAGTCCAATTTTTTGCAACAACATTGTGGTTCATCATAGACCAGATCTCGTTGCAAACCAATTTGGTCCTGAGGGTGTCAACCGGGCAGCATGTGTCCGATACATACAAAACGAAATAACAATAGTTTCAAATAATGGCCCCGATACACACAATCTTGCCGAGAGATACAAGACCGAAATAGAAAAGTGGAATAGACCACTATTCTGTTGGAAGTCCCGAGCCTCTTGAATCAACAACAGGTATATATAAACATGTTATTCTTTCATTGCTGGAAATACTACACGGTTTTCATTTCATACTTGAATTATTTTATAAAAACTCATGACAAGTATTCTTTTTGCTAGAAGGTCCCTCGCAGCCCGATCTCCCCTCATCCTCCTTGCAGCCCCCCCAAGTAGTTCTATCTCAAGAAGCTTCAGGTAGTCAATCAAATCCTTTTTCTACTATTGTTAGTGGAGTGGAGTGGAGTGTAGTGTAGTTCAGTGAAAGAAAAAAAAGTGAGGCTGAGCAGTGAGGAAGAAGAGTTAAGAAGTTAAGTATAACAGATAAAAAATGCAGAAAGCAAGCAAGCAGTATCACACACACTATTACTATTACCATTACCATACTCATTCCGTTACCGTACTCATTGAGAGGGATGGAGGGTACCAAAGTGATTAAAATACTACTCATTTGTGAAGGAACATGTTAAGCTCTCTTTAATTGATTAATCTAGTAATTACTAATAACCACTTCAATTTACAGTACTAATAGTGCTTTAAAAAATTCAAAACAACCAACACGTAAATGAAGAAGATTGAACCAAATGAATAATTATGATGAGGTAGTACCAGTACTATTATTTGATTCAGAAATGCTCTTAAGCACTGAATTATATGGATCCTACATGCCCTAATTCTATTTTGATGCATGGATACTTTCTATTTTGATGCATGTAGAACGTAATCGCGATAGGGTCAACTCTCCCGCCACTGATACGGTGCTCCCACCTGTGCACCCAACCCCCCTCGTGCAGCCCTCTCCAGCATATTCTGAAGAAGCTTCAGGTAGTCAATCAGATCCTTTTTCTACTATTGTTCACAAAAATACTTAAATTATTTTATAAAAAATTCTGACAAGTATTCATTTTGGCCTCGTGGAAGCCTCACATTCCTCCCAATCCTTCCAACAATCAGGGGTAACCTTCTATCTTTTGTCACCTTTTGTCTTTTGTAAAAAGACAATCTGTTAATTTTTTCAATTCATTTCCAATACATGATATTGCAAACTGTTTATTTCATTTTACGAGTTTTTTTTGCAAATACAAGTATATTATGTTTCCCATTGGTGTTGTTCTGTTTTGTGCTGAAAGGAGGAGGATGATGAGGAGGAAGAAGAAGACATTAATGGGAGAATGAAGGCTCAACACATTCTCCCTTCCTTCTCAACCTTCCAACATCCGGAAGTCACCATCACAATGGGTGAGGAGGATCTCCAGGAACACCAGCCCTCCACCACCAGAGAAGTTGCAGGTAACCTTCTAAAGTCAGGGGCCTTTGATCCCTTGTTTTTTTTAATCCTTCTGAATTATGTAGATCATACCTGCCCTAATTACATCCCTCAGCAGGAGACACCCTCAATGAAAGTACCCCCTCCACCCCCTTGCAAGCCTCCACCCTACAGCACTCCACCGCCAGAGAAGTTGCAGGTAACCTTCGCGTCCTCATTTTTTTATATATATAGAAATTGGGATTCATTTTGATGCCCTACTTTCATTTGATTCAGGGGAAGAACTTTCCGTCCAACATACCCCCTCCCCTGAACAACAGCACTCCACCGCCAGAGAAGTTGCAGGCAACCTTCGCGTCCTCGTTTTTTTTTATGTATAAAAATTGTGATCATTTTGATGCCCTACTTTCATTTTGATTAAGGGGAAGAAAGTATTAAAAAATTATGACAAAGTATTCTTTTTGCCCTCGTGGAAACCTCACATCCTCACCAGCCTTCCAACTTTATTTTGATTCAGGGGAAGAACATATCCCCTTGGCTCTTAAATCTTAAACTGCCGGCTCGGTTAAGATTTTTTTGCTTTCTGGTTTTAGTGTGCAGTGGTCTACAGGACTAGAGTGATTTTTTTAAGGGATTTCATTCCCTTGCATTTGGTTTTTTGTGGAGCTTGGCTTCCTGAGTTTTGGTAAATAGGTGGGGAGGGATTCTTTTTGTTTTTATATTATTTTTATGTTAGTTGGCTGGTGGTTTATTTAGGGGTACTCTTTCTCTGGTTTGTTTGGTTGTATGGTTTGCTCACTTTTGAGCTCTTGTAAAGTACCAAACAATTGTAGTACATTGTTTGGTAATCAGGGCCTTTGAGTCAATTTTTTTTATATTAACTATTTAAATAATGTGGCACATAGGTAATCACGGTTTTCATTTCATATTGGAATTGATTTATAAATTTTTTTGACAAGTATGCCCTACTTTTATTTTGATTCAGACGAAGAAAACCTCCAGGAACACCAGTCCTCCAGAGTCATAGATAGAGAAGGTGAAGGTAACGTAGGGGCCTTTGAGCCCTTGTTTCTTTTTTCAAAACTTTCTGGCTCCTAAAGTATTCATACTCTAATGTAATTTTGATCCAGAAGTCAGGAGCCTTTGAGCCCTTGTTTTCTCTCAAAATTTGTCGACTTCTAAAGCATTCATGCTCTACCTTTATTTTGATCCAGTATTCAGAGTCTATAGACGTCGTAGGCAAGATGTGGCCCAGGACAAGGCCGTGGATGTAGCCATAGAAGTGAACCTTAGAAGAATGCAGCCCTCCACATCCAGAGCAGTTGCAGGTAACCTTCGCGTCATCGTATTAAAAATATAACACTGTTTGCAACCTGAAGTTGCAGGTAATCAGGGGCCTTTGAGCCCTTGATTTTTAGAAACTTCTGACTCCTAGAAATGCTCCACTCTTATTTTGACCCAGAAGTTAGGGGCCTTTGAGCCTTTGTTTTTTTAAGAACTTTTTAATTAAAAAATTATGCCAAGTATTTTTTTTGCCCTCGTGGAAACCTCACATCCTTACCAGCCTTCCAACTTTATTTTGATTCAGGGGAAGAATATACCCCCTTGGCTCTTAGAAGGGAGAAGCGTGACACTAGGCTCCCCAACAGGCTCACGTTAAGTGGAAAACCTGCAAAGGGAATAAAACGTACTAAAAAAGGTAATAAATCTTAAACTGCCGGGTTAAGAACTTTTTAATGTATAATTTGACAGTATACTGTTTTTTTGATTCAGGAGAAGACATACCTCCCGTTGGCTCTTAGAAAGCCGAAGCGTGTTACTAAGCACCCTGAATTTCTCATGAATGCATAAAAAAGGTAAGTGAAAGCTTTTTGTAAACTGCATTGGAAGTCATTAGTGCAATGATAAAAAAAAATTGTTGAAAACTATATTTTTGCCATATCTTTTTAGTTTTCCATCTATGTTGAAGACTGTATGTGGTATAAATTTGTTGATAATACTACAAGGTTTTGGCCAAATTGTTTTCTCAGAATGGGATCCAAGGACCTGACCTAGACCCGACTGACATCCCTATAAAAACATCTAAACAGGTTAAAACGAATATAACAGTTGCCAATATCAGTATTTTATTTTAATTCACGCTTAATAATTTAACAATTTGAATAATTAAAATGTTATAAATTTTAATTATAGTTCATTCTTTATTAAACTTAACGTTTTAATCAATTAAAAATTTATAAATAATCAAATATATTTTTTAAAAATTGTTATATATTGAAGAAAAAACAAGTTATACAATTATAATTATTTAAAGTTAATTTTTTTAAAAAAAAATTGGTCGGGTCCGGGTCCAACCCTGTTTTTTTGTGAGGTCATAGACGTATTCGGGTCCATCTGGTCTTCGGCTTGGGTCCGGGTCGATTCCGGGTCCAAACAGTGACTGCCTCGGGTCGGGTCTCGGGTCCTGCATCGGGTCCAGCAGGACCCGTCCTAGACCCGACCCGTTGACATCCCCAACAAAAACATCTAAAGAGGTTAAAACGAATATAACCGTTGCCAATATCAGTATTTTATTTTAATTCACGCTTAATAATTTAACAATTTGAATAATTAAAATGTTATAAATTCTAATTATAGTTCATTTTTTATTAAACTTAAAGTTTTAATCAATTAAAAATTTATAAATAATCAAATATATTTTTTAAAAATTGTTATATATTGAAGAAAAAACAAATTAAGAGTCTCAGGTCGGGTCGGGTCGGGTGTCGGTCCAAGGGTCCTGCATCGGGTCGGGTCTCAGGTCCAGCAGGACCCGACCCAGACCCGACCAGTTGACATCCCTGTCAGAACATCTAAACAGGTTAAAAAGATTATAACCGGTTATATTTCCTAAGAGAATTCTGTTAAACGGATATAACGGGTTAAGAAAACAAAAAAGTATTGCTGATAAAAAGACACCACTGGAGTTTTAAAGCGATTATAACCGGTTATATTCCCTAAGAGAAATGAAACGCGGAATATGATTCCGCTTAAGTATCTGGGCCTTGAGATGGAAATATCCCGCTTAATTATCCCGCTTATATTCCCTAAGAGAATTCTGTTAAACGAATATAACCGGTTATATATATTATAATTATTTTTACATTATATTACAGTCAAATTTAGTCAATATCAGTATTTTATTTTAATTAGCACTTAGTAATTTAACAATTTGAATTTGAATAATATAAATGTTATAAATTCTAATTATAGTTCATTTTTTATTAGACTTAAAGTTTTAATCAATTAAAAATTTATAAATAATCAAATATATTTTTTAAAAATTGTTATATATTGTAGAAAAACAAGTTATACAATTATAATTATTTAAAGTTAATTTTTTTTTAAAAAAAATTGGTCGGGTCCGGGTCCAACCCTTTTTTTTGTGAGGTCATAGACGTAGACGAACTAGTTACTGTTTATGCTAAATCAGTTATTTATTGGAGCTAAATTGTTACCATGCGTACTGTTATAATTTGCGAAAACAAGACTGAATCAAAGCCGTTTTTGCCAACGATTACATCTAATATGTATCAATTCGAATTACCCATAGTATGGGAAGCTCAGTGCGGCACATTTTCTGCTTGTTCGTCCGCCTTCATCTTTCAATTTCGTGATAATTTGTGTATATTTTTACTGTCATCAACGTTGTTACTCGGTCTACCAAATTCGTTACTACGTCGGCGAAACTCGTTATTTCGTGAAATACGGTCGACCCCAATAATTTGGATATATTTTTACTGTGTGCAAACTGTCACTCGCGGTGTCAAATATGTCACCTGCTTTGCTCAAATCGTTACTAGGTCTGTCACCCAGCTCTCGAGCTCGTCTCATCCGCGAAGCACAAGTTTTGTAGATTGCAGCCTCGATGTGGGAACGATCGGCGGTTAGGTTTTGTTATATTTCGACTTCGATTTTATTTACATTTGATGTCATCCGTTTTCCTAAGCTTATGCCCACGTATTTGATTCAGCTTGGCCGAGATTAGCTAATCCGGACATTACATTTGGACGACCTCGGAAGGGGGTTATTAGTTCTTGTAAGTGTATCTTCGACTTCGTATTATGTAGGTTAGGGAGGGTTCATCTAAGCGTATCCCATGTTATGATAAATATGTGGAGAGTTGCTTTTCGATTTCATATATTCGAGAGTTTACTGCCGATGATTTAGTGGGTCTAAGTTTAAACTTTCATAGCATTCGGACAATTTACACCAATTTCAATATATGAAAAAGTTTCTGTAGTCCTATTTGACTCACATCGGTGAGATGATTTTCATTCCTTTCCCCTCCCGCTGCATTTGTATTATTCATGGGCGTCCGTTTGGTTTTGTCTTTTTTACATTGCGTCAATTTGATGTGTTTGTTATTACGTGGGTGTTTGGGTATTCTAGATAACATCATTATATCTTTGTATTTCTTAACTTCGCATCTGTAATATTAATTGTCCGGTGAGAATGAGTTCTATTTCATTTCAGAGGCAGCCTGGATATTAACTAACAAACATCATTGGCAAGCATTGCTCCGAAACAGTTGTTGCACTTCAGCAGTTCATATCGGTGGTCTTCGAACAAATGAACACAACTGATAGTCTTACCCCAGATAAGAAACTACTAATTTCCAAATTCGTGGTGGATCATTCGGAGGATTGTGGTTATTCGACAGCCTACCTAACGATATGAATCGCCACGTAATTAACACACTCGTTGGGCATATGTGATGCGTCTTATTGATTGTTTGTCTCTTGGTTCCACGTTCTGCTGCAATTGTTGTAACTCTACTTCTTTCTGAGGTTGGTTGTTGGTACTTTAGGTGGTTTTTGTTGGTTGCAGTAATGAACTTTTGTGCTATTATGTGTAACATGTTTGGATGTGATGAACTCGGTTATGAAATATTACGGTTAATATTGTGTTGACTGAAGCAATATAGAAAAGCAGCGTATATTTTCTTCTGATAGTCAACGTTTCTTGGTCGAGATCAATGTTCAGTGTTATTTTCTTCTTACAGTGAGCAGGGTTAATTTGGTAAATTCCAATTTGTAAAATGAGATATGTATTTTGTTGTATGGCCAAGTAAACATCATAATTTTACTACGGTTACTATTATTATCTCGAGTACTACAGTGGTTTACTTTTATCTTTACTTAACTTATGTGTCGAACTAAACGGGGCCTAAGAGTTTAAATTAGGTTGGTGGCGGTGTTTGAGTCCTTACATGCTGTAGTTAAATTAACTTTAATCAAGCTAACTCGGTACTTACAAAGTTCAGAGCTTTCCATTCGTTTGAATGAACTTTGGCTGGGTAGTGAGTTTTTAATGATCAAAGGGCAAAGGTAGTCAATGGAGTTACAGTTAAGAGTTGAATGTAGTAGATAAACTTGTAGCATCTCTTGTGGCGGAGTATGAGAATATGATTTCTTAGAGAAATTACCATCTACTGCTACTTTAATTCCCTTCATATTCACTGCCATCTATTACTTTTTATTGAGTCCCTTTTTACTAAACTTGAAATCATCAATTTCGATTTGTAGAAGTAGCATTATGTTTAGCTCAGCCCAAAAGCATACTAGCAGCCCTGTGGGAACTCCAAAGCGTACGTTATCTCTCTGTATAATGATGCATAATTCAGATCATTATAGTCATCAAAGTTGTGGATTTTGTATGCAGGGGGCATAAATGCTATGTTGTCTGGGAAGGAAGAAACCCTGGAATCTATTATTCCTGGAAAGAATGTCATGAGCAAGTCAAAGGATTCAGCAACAATTGCTATGAAGGGTTTGATTCATATGAAGAAGCACTAGCAGCTTATGGGGGCTCATATGATAAAGCCTCTGAAGGTCCCTCTTCAGGGAGCTGCAGAATGTGTGACTTGCTCACGTTAAAAGTTAAGATCTTGGAAGCTAAAGTATCGTTCTTATCTCTGCAGCTTCCTACCTCCTCATCACCCGGGAAGAAATCAACTTATGATCATCTTGACGAGTTGAGTGATTTGAGTGAACAACTGGAAAAAAAGCAGGGTTGTATAATAGATGAAGATGGGAAGCGACTTTACCTTCATGGACTGTAATATTTTTATTTATAAACTAATGCTGGATGTGTTTGTTGATCAGTAAGTTTTAGTGCAAGTTTTGATTTCTGAATGGAGAAGACCATCCAACAATAACCCTTCAACCTAGCTTACAATGGTCCATTTATACAATAACCTATATATGCTTTAATCAATAATTCATCTTAAACCTAATTATCAGACAAGATCTTCACTATTTTCTGTTCTTGTTTGGAACTTAATAAAATTTTCTAATCGGTATTCAAAACCTTATATCCCCGAAAATGACACATGTTAAAAGAGAAAAGAGTGAAGATCTTGTCTCATAATTTCCATCATTTGGTCATTTCCATCACCAAGTTAAACAACCTCAAATTTAAATAATTGTTATGGGTGTCAAAGTAAAATTTCATATTCACAAAATAATTTTGTTAAATAGGATTTTGTTAAAAAATGTCCTGATTTGGTCAGATGGACCCAAATACGTCTATGACCTCATAAAAAACAGGGTTGGACGCGGACCCGACAAATTTCTTTTAAAAAAATTAACTTTAAATAATTATAGTTGTATAACTTGTTTTTTCTACAATATATAACAATTTTTAAAAAATTTATTTGATTATTTATTAATTTTTAATTTATTAAAACTTTAAGTCTAATAAAAAATGAACTATAATTAGAATTTATAACATTTATATTATTCAAATTCAAATTGTTAAACTATTAAGTGTGAATTAAAATAAAATACTGATATTGACTAAATTTGACTGTAATATAATGTAAAAATAATTATAATATATATAACCGGTTATATTCGTTTAACAGAATTCTCTTAGGGAATATAAGCGGGATAATTAAGCGGGATATTTTCATCTCAAGGCCCAGATACTTAAGCGGAATCATATTCCGCGTTTCATTTCTCTTAGGGAATATAACCGGTTATAATCATTTCTCTTCCTCATTTCAAAACTTCTTCCGCGGCTTCCTCATTTCAAAACTTGTTACTACCGTTCGGATTTACCCGCCTTCTCTTGCATCCCAACTCCCAACTCCAGGTATAATCTCACTATTGTTAGATGCAATTAGGGCTTAATTTGTGATTTTGATTTCAAATTTTTGGGGTTTAGGGTTTTTTGATGCAAATTTTTGATCCCCTTCTCCATGGTCTACTGGTTTAAGGAATTTTGAGGATGACTATAGTTTTGGGCAAATTTGTTCCTGTTAATTGTCGTGCTTTTGTTACTTGTTTTGGTGGAAGTACATGAATATATGTGATATGGAAGGAGGAGGTGAAGGGGTTTTGGTAAATGGTGAAAATGAAAAAGAAATTTCCCAGCATATGTACTCGTTTTTCTGCTTCACCCATAACCTTCACCCTAGGTCCCTAGTTCTCGTTTTTCTGCTTTCTTGGTTAATTCAACGAATTTGTGCTTTTTTATACAATTACAAGTAATTTATTGAATCTTTTGGTTTGCTGTGTGATTAGAGTAATGACTTCGAGTTATGTCTAACTCGAACTAATGAGAATTGAATAATAGTAGATGGCTAAATGATAAACGGTTATATTCAAATCTTCACTATTTATGGTCCCTATTTGAAACAATTCCAATTGCAATGTTGAATTCTGATTTTCTGGTGGTTTCTGAATTCTGATATTTTGTTTATTTTCTGATTGAATTTGTATTGCAGCAGCATCATGCCCATGATTTTTAAAGGTAGGTTGGAGGACTTAAGTAAACTTGGCAACTACCTTAGAGAAAACGACGATGCATTTTGGACTGACATTATGGCAATCGGTGGACTTTTCGAAGTCCTCAAATTTCCAGCTGCACGTTTGCCAGCAAAATTTGTCGAAGTGATGCTGAGCAAGTTTAAGGTTACCACAAACACCTTTGAGTTTAAAAATAAAGACACGGGTGAAATATTCAAAATGGGTATAACACTGGAGGATGTGTTATACCTGCTTCATTTGCCCATCACCGGAGAAATTGCCCTAGCACTCGAGCTGGACAAGGCCAGTAGCTATCGGGAAGTTTTTGGGGAGGAGCCTCCAAGTAAGGGGATAACAATGGGTAGTTTAAAAGCCAAAGTCAAGAATAAGAATTTGGATACCCAGCAATGGAGGATTGCCCTGTTGGTTTTCATTATTCGGAACTTTATCATGTCGCACAGAAGCGGCGACAAAATTTACCCGGCTATTGTCTCCCTTGTAAAGAATCCCCAGACAACGTCCAGCATTTATGCCTGGGGGGCTGCCATCTTATCATTCCTACACCATGGACAACAAAAAAAATTATCGCAGGGCAACTATTGGTTGATGTTGGTAAGTAGTCTCATATTGATTGGTTAATGTATATTATTATTGTTATTATTACGTTTATCAATATCAATGTTACTAACTTCTATACATTTTATTTTGTTTGTGTAGGCGTTCTTCGTTGTCCGCATACCAAAAAATTAATGAAGATCATTGATTTTGTTAAAGTGGAGATTAACCCTTCTGAAGCTTCCTCTCCACTATACCAAATTTTGAAACAAGTGGAGAAGAGCTCGAAGATTACGAAGAAGGACAACTACAGCGAGGCCTTAAGTGAGGCTCTCGATACACTTGTTTATGATGTAAGTAGCATGAATTTTAGTGGTGGATTATAATTTAAGGATACTTTAGTTGACTTTTTACACTTCACATGGATTATGCCTTTGTGTTGTTGATTGTATTTTTACACTTTCCTTGGTACTTATAATCATGTTTTGTTGACAGGATATCACGTGGCAACCGTATGCGTCCTGGGAATTGCCTGAGGGACTTCGGAAAAATATCCCATTTGTAACGCGGATAAGTCCAATTTTTTGCAACAACATTGTGGTTCATCATAGACCAGATCTCGTTGCAAACCAATTTGGTCCTGAGGGTGTCAACCGGGCAGCATGTGTCCGATACATACAAAACGAAATAACAATAGTTTCAAATAATGGCCCCGATACACACAATCTTGCCGAGAGATACAAGACCGAAATAGAAAAGTGGAATAGACCACTATTCTGTTGGAAGTCCAGAGCCTCTTGAATCAACAACAGGTATATATAAACATGTTATTCTTTCATTGCTGGAAATACTACACGGTTTTCATTTCATACTTGAATTATTTTATAAAAACTTATGACAAGTATTCTTTTTGCTAGAAGGTCCCTCGCAGCCCGATCTCCCCTCATCCTCCTTGCAGCCCCCCCAAGTAGTTCTATCTCAAGAAGCTTCAGGTAGTCAATCAAATCCTTTTTCTACTATTGTTAGTGGAGTGGAGTGGAGTGTAGTGTAGTTCAGTGAAAGAAAAGAAAAGTGAGGCTGAGCAGTGAGGAAGAAGAGTTAAGAAGTTAAGGATAACAGATAAAAAATGCAGAAAGCAAGCAAGCAGTATCACACACACTATTACTATTACCATTACCATACTCATTCCGTTACCGTACTCATTGAGAGGGAGGGAGGGTACCAAAGTGATTAAAATACTACTCATTTGTGAAGGAACATGTTAAGCTTTCTCTTTAATTGATTAATCTAGTAATTACTAATAACCACTTCAATTTACAGTACTAATAGTGCTTTAAAAAATTCAAAACAACCAACACGTAAATGAAGAAGATTGAACCAAATGAATAATTATGATGAGGTAGTACCAGTACTAGTATTTGATTCAGAAATGCTCTTAAGCACTGAATTATATAGATCCTACATGCCCTAATTCTATTTTGATGCATGGATACTTTCTATTTTGATGCATGTAGAACGTAATCGCGATAGGGTCAACTCTCCCGCCACTGATACGGTGCTCCCACCTGTGCACCCAACCCCCCTCGTGCAGCCCTCTCCAGCAGATTCTGAAGAAGCTTCAGGTAGTCAATCAGATCCTTTTTCTACTATTGTTCACAAAAATACTTAAATTATTTTATAAAAAATTCTGACAAGTATTCATTTTGGCCTCGTGGAAGCCTCACATTCCTCCCAATCCTTCCAACAATCAGGGGTAACCTTCTATCTTTTGTCACCTTTTGTCTTTTGTAAAAAGACAATCTGTTAATTTTTTCAATTCATTTCCAATACATGATATTGCAAACTGTTTATTTCATTTTACGATTTTTTTTTGCAAATACAAGTATATTATGTTTTCCCATTGGTGTTGTTCTGTTTTGTGCTGAAAGGAGGAGGATGATGAGGAGGAAGAAGAAGACTTTAATGGGAGAATGAAGGCTCAACACATTCTCCCTTCCTTCTCAACCTTCCAACATCCGGAAGTCACCATCCCAATGGGTGAGGAGGATCTCCAGGAACACCAGCCCTCCACCACCAGAGAAGTTGCAGGTAACCTTCTAAAGTCAGGGGCCTTTGATCCCTTGTTTTTTTAATCCTTCTGAATTATGTAGATCATACCTGCCCTAATTACATCCCTCAGCAGGAGACACCCTCAATGAAAGTACCCCCTCCACCCCCTTGCAGGCCTCCACCCTACAGCACTCCACCGCCAGAGAAGTTGCAGGTAACCTTCGCGTCCTCATTTTTTTATATATATAGAAATTGGGATTCATTTTGATGCCCTACTTTCATTTGATTCAGGGGAAGAACTTTCCGTCCAACATACCCCCTCCCCTGAACAACAGCACTCCACCGCCAGAGAAGTTGCAGGCAACCTTCGCGTCCTCGTTTTTTTTTTATATATAAAAATTGTGATCATTTTGATGCCCTACTTTCATTTTGATTAAGGGGAAGAAAGTATTAAAATATTATGACAAAGTATTCTTTTTGCCCTCGTGGAAACCTCACATCCTCACCAGCCTTCCAACTTTATTTTGATTCAGGGGAAGAACATATCCCCTTGGCTCTTAAATCTTAAACTGCCGGCTCGGTTAAGATTTTTTTGCTTTCTGGTTTTAGTGTGCAGTGGTCTACAGGACTAGAGTGATTTTTTTAAGGGATTTCATTCCCTTGCATTTGGTTTTTTGTGGAGCTTGGCTTCCTGAGTTTTGGTAAATAGGTGGGGAGGGATTCTTTTTGTTTTTATATTATTTTTATGTTAGTTGGCTGGTGGTTTATTTAGGGGTACTCTTTCTCTGGTTTGTTTGGTTGTATGGTTTGCTCACTTTTGAGCTCTTGTAAAGTACCAAACAATTGTAGTACATTGTTTGGTAATCAGGGCCTTTGAGTCAATTTTTTTTATATTAACTATTTAAATAATGTGGCACATAGGTAATCACGGTTTTCATTTCATATTGGAATTGATTTATAAAATTTTTTGACAAGTATGCCCTACTTTTATTTTGATTCAGACGAAGAAAACCTCCAGGAACACCAGTCCTCCAGAGTCATAGATAGAGAAGGTGAAGGTAACGTAGGGGCCTTTGAGCCCTTGTTTCTTTTTTCAAAACTTTCTGGCTCCTAAAGTATTCATACTCTAATGTAATTTTGATCCAGAAGTCAGGAGCCTTTGAGCCCTTGTTTTCTCTCAAAATTTTTCGACTTCTAAAGCATTCATGCTCTACTTTATTTTGATCCAGTATTCAGAGTCTATAGACGTCGTAGGCAAGATGTGGCCCAGGACAAGGCCGTGGATGTAGCCATAGACGTGAACCTTAGAAGAATGCAGCCCTCCACATCCAGAGCAGTTGCAGGTAACCTTCGCGTCATCGTATTGAAAATATAACACTGTTTGCAACCTGAAGTTGCAGGTAATCAGGGGCCTTTGAGCCCTTGTTTTTCTAGAAACTTTCTGACTCCTAGAAATGCTCCACTCTTATTTTGACCCAGAAGTTAGGGGCCTTTGAGCCTTTGTTTTTTAAGAACTTTTTAATTAAAAAATTATGCCAAGTATTTTTTTTGCCCTCGTGGAAACCTCACATCCTTACCAGCCTTCCAACTTTATTTTGATTCAGGGGAAGAATATACCCCCTTGGCTCTTAGAAGGGAGAAGCGTGACACTAGGCTCCCCAACAGGCTCACGTTAAGTGGAATAAAATGTACTAAAAAAGGTAATAAATCTTAAACTGCCGGGTTAAGAACTTTTTAATGTATAATTTGATAGTATACTGTTTTTTTTATTCAGGAGAAGAACATACCCCCCGGTTGGCTCTTAGAAAGCCGAAGCGTGTTACTAAGCACCCTAAATTTCTCATAAATGCACAAAAAAGGTAAGTGAAAGCTTTTTGTAAACTGCATTGGAAGTCATTAGTGCAATGATAAAAAAAATTGTTGAAAACTGTATTTTTGCCATATCTTTTTAGTTTTCCATCTATGTTGAAGACTGTATGTGGTATAAATTTGTTGATAATACTACAAGGTTTTGGCCAAATTGTTTTCTCAGAATGGGATCCAAGGACCCGACCTAGACCCGACCCGTTGACATCCCTATAAAAACATCTAAACAGGTTAAAACGAATATAACAGTTGCCAATATCAGTATTTTATTTTAATTCACGCTTAATAATTTAACAATTTGAATAATTAAAATGTTATAAATTCTAATTATAGTTCATTCTTTATTAAACTTAAAGTTTTAATCAATTAAAAATTTATAAATAATCAAATATATTTTTTAAAAATTGTTATATATTGAAGAAAAAACAAGTTATACAATTATAATTATTTAAAGTTAATTTTTTTTGAAAAAAAATTGGTCGGGTCCGGGTCCAACCCTGTTTTTTTGTGAGGTCATAGACGTATTCGGGTCCCTCTGGTCTTCGGCTTGGGTCCGGGTCCCTTCCGGGTCCAAACAGTGACTGCCTAGGGTCGGGTCTCGGGTCCTGCATCTGGTCCAGCAGGACCCGACCTAGACCCGACCCGTTGACATCCCTATAAAAACATCTAAAGAGGTTAAAACGAATATAACCGTTGCCAATATCAGTATTTTATTTTAATTCACGCTTAATAATTTAACAATTTGAATAATTAAAATGTTATAAATTCTAATTATAGTTCATTTTTTATTAAACATAAAGTTTTAATCAATTAAAAATTTATAAATAATCAAATATATTTTTTAAAAATTGTTATATATTGAAGAAAAAACAAATTAAGAGTCTCAGGTCGGGTCGGGTGTCGGTCCAAGGGTCCTGCATCGGGTCGGGTCTCAGGTCCAGCAGGACCCGACCCAGACCCGACCAGTTGACATCCCTGTCAGAACATCTAAACAGGTTAAAAGATTATAACCGATTATATTTCCTAAGAGAATTCTGTTAAACGGATATAACCGGTTAGGAAAACAAAAAAGTATTGCTGATAAAAAGACACCACTGGAGTTTTAGAACGATTATAACCGGTTATATTCCCTAAGAGAAATGAAACGCGGAATATGATTCCGCTTAAGTATCTGGGCCTTGAGATGAAAATATCCCGCTTATATTCCCTAAGCGAATTCTGTTAAACGAATATAACCGGTAATATATATTATAATTATTTTTACATTATATTACAGTCAAATTTAGTCAATATCAGTATTTTATTTTAATTAACACTTAGATGTCCAACCCTGTTTTTTTGTGAGGTCATAGACGTATTCGGGTCCATCTGGTCTTCGGCTTGGGTCCGGGTCGATTCCGGGTCCAAACAGTGACTGCCTCGGGTCGGGTCTCGGGTCCTGCATCGGGTCCAGCAGGACCCGTCCTAGACCCGACCCGTTGACATCCCTACAAAAACATCTAAAGAGGGTAAAACGAATATAACCGTTGCCAATATCAGCATTTTATTTTAATTCACGCTTAATAATTTAACAATTTGAATAATTAAAATGTTATAAATTCTATTTATAGTTCATTTTTTATTAAACTTAAAGTTTTAATCAATTAAAAATTTATAAATAATCAAATATATTTTTTAAAAATTGTTATATATTGAAGAAAAAACAAATTAAGAGTCTCAGGTCGGGTCGGGTCGGGTGTCTCTCCAAGGGTCCTGCATCGGGTCGGGTCTCAGGTCCAGCAGGACCCGACCCAGACCCGACCAGTTGACATCCCTGTCAGAACATCTAAACAGGTTAAAACGATTATAACCGGTTATATTTCCTAAGAGAATTCTGTTAAACGGATATAACGGGTTAAGAAAACAAAAAAGTATTGCTGATAAAAAGACACCACTGGAGTTTTAAAACGATTGTAACCGGTTATATTCCCTAAGAGAAATGAAACGCGGAATATGATTCCGCTTAAGTATCTGGGCCTTGAGATGGAAATATCCCGCTTATATTCCCTAAGAGAATTCTGTTAAACGAATATAACGGTTATATATATTATAATTATTTTTACATTATATTACAGTCAAATTTAGTCAATATCAGTATTTTATTTTAATTAACACTTAGTAATTTAACAATTTGAATTTGAATAATATAAATGTTATAAATTCTAATTATAGTTCATTTTTTATTAGACTTAAAGTTTTAATCAATTAAAAATTTATAAATAATCAAATATATTTTTTAAAAATTGTTATATATTGTAGAAAAAACAAGTTATACAATTATAATTATTTAAAGTTAATTTTTTTTTAAAAAAAATTGGTCGGGTCCGGGTCCAACCCTGTTTTTTTGTGAGGTCATAGACGTAGACGAACTAGTTACTGTTTATGGTAAATCAGTTATTTATTGGAGCTAAATTGTTACCATGCGTACTGTTATAATTTGCGAAAACAAGATTGAATCAAAGCCGTTTTTGCCAACGATTACATCTAATATGTATCAATTCGAATTACCCATAGTAGGGGAAGCTCAGTGCGGCACATTTTCTGCTTGTTCGTCCGCCTTCATCTTTCAATTTCGTGATAATTTGTGTATATTTTTACTGTCATCAACGTTGTTACTCGGTCTACCAAATTCGTTACTACGTCGGCGAAACTCGTTATTTCGTGAAATACGTTCGACCCCAATAATTTGGATATATTTTTACTGTGTGCAAACTGTTACTCGCGGTGTCAAATATGTTACCTGCTTTGCCCAAATCGTTACTAGGTCTGTCACCCAGCTCTCGAGCTCGTCTCATCCGCGAAGCACACGTTTTGTAGATTGCAGCCTCGATGTGGGAACGACCGGCGGTTAGGTTTTGTTATATTTCGACTTCGATTTTATTTACATTTGATGTCATCCGTTTTCCTAAGCTTATGCCCACGTATTTGATTCAGCTTGGCCGAGAGTAGCTAATCTGGACATTACATTTGGACGACCTCGGAAGGGGGTTATTAGTTCTTGTAAGTGTATCTTCGACCTCGTTTTATGTAGGTTAGGGAGGGTTCATCTAAGCGTATCCCATGTTATGATAAATATGTGGAGAGTTGCTTTTCGATTTCATATATTCGAGAGTTTACTGCCGATGATTTTAGTGGGTCTAAGTTTAAACTTTCATAGCATTCGGACAATTTACACCAATTTCAATATATGAAAAAGTTTCTGTAGTCCTATTTGACACACATCGATGAGATGATTTTCATCCCTTTCCCCTCCCGCTGCATTTGTATTATTCATGGGCGTCCGTTTGGTTTTGTCTTTATTACATTGCGTCAATTTGATGTGTTTGTTATTACGTGGGTGTTTGGGTATTCTAGATAACATCATTATATCTTTGTATTTCTTAACTTTGCATCTGTAATATTAATTGTCGGGTGAGAATGAGTTCTATTTCATTTCAGAGGCAGCCTGGATATTAACTAACAAACATCATTGCCAAGCATTGCTCCGAAACAGTTGTTGCACTTCAGCAGTTCATATCGGTGGTCTTCGAACAAATAAACACAACTGATAGTCTTACCCCAGATAAGAAACTACTAATTTCCAAATTCGTGGTGGATCATTCGGACGATTGTGGTTATTCGACAGCCTACCTAACGATATGAATCGCCACGTAATTAACACACTCGTTGGGCATATGTGATGCGTCTTATTGATTGTTTGTCTCTTGGTTCCACGTTCTGCTGCAATTGTTGTAACTCTACTTCTTTCTGAGGTTGGTTGTTGGTTACTTTAGGTGGTTTTTGTTGGTTGCAGTAATGAACTTTTGTGCTATTATGTGTAACATTTTTGGATGTGATGAACTCGGTTATGAAATATTACGGTTAATATTGTGTTGACTGAAGCAATATAGAAAAGCAGCGTATATTTTCTTCGGATAGTGAGCGTTTCTTGGTCGAGATCAATGTTCAGTGTTATTTTCTTCTTACAGTGAGCAGGGTTAATTTGGTAAATTCAAATTTGTAAAATGAGATATGTATTTTGTTGTATGGCCAAGTAAACATCATAATTTTACTACGGTTACTATTATTATCTCGAGTACTACAGTGGTTTACTTTTATCTTTACTTAACTTATGTCTCGAACTAAACGGGGCCTAAGAGTTTAAATTAGGCTGGTGGCGGTGTTTGAGTCCTTACATGCTGTAGTTAAATTATCTTTAATCAAGCTAACTCGGTACTTACAAAGTTCAGAGCTTTCCATTCGTTTGAATGAACTTTGGCTGGGTAGTGAGTTTTTAATGATCAAAGGGCAAAGGTAGTCAATGGAGTTACAGTTAAGAGTTGAATGTAGTAGATAAACTTGTAGCATCTCTTGTGGCGGAGTATGAGAATATGATTTCTTAGAGAAATTACCATCTACTGCTACTTTAATTCCCTTCATATTCACTGCCATCATTACTTTTTATTGAGTCCCTTTTTACTAAACTTGAAATCATCAATTTCGTTTTGTAGAAGTAGCATTATGTTTAGCTCAGCCCAAAAGCATACTAGCAGCCCTATGGGAACTCCAAAGCGTACGTTATCTCTCTGTATAATGATGCATAATTCAGATCATTATAGTCATCAAAGTTGTGGAATTTGTATGCAGGGGGCATAAATGCGATGTTGTCTGGGAAGGAAGAAACCCTGGAATCTATTATTCCTGGAAAGAATGTCATGAGAAAGTCAAAGGATTCAGCAACAATTGCTATAAAGGGTTTGATTCATATGAAGAAGCACTAGCAGCTTATGGGGGCTCATATGATAAAGCCTCTGAAGGTCCCTCTTCAGGGAGCTGCAGAATGTGTGACTTGCTCACGTTAAAAGTTAAGATCTTGGAAGCTAAAGTATCGTTCTTATCTCTGCAGCTTCCTACCTCCTCATCACCCGGGAAGAAATCGACTTATGATCATCTTGACGAGTTGAGTGATTTGAGTGAACAACTGGAAAAAAAGCAGGGTTGTATAATAGATGAAGATGGGAAGCGACTTTACCTTCATGGACTGTAATATTTTTATTTATAAACTAATGCTGGATGTGTTTGTTGATCAGTAAGTTTTAGTGCAAGTTTTGGTTTCTGAATGGAGAAGACCATCCAACAATAACCCTTCAACCTAGCTTACAATGGTCCATTTATACAATAACCCATATATGCTTTAATCAATAATTCATCTTAAACCTAATTATCAGACAAGATCTTCACTATTTTCTGTTCTTGTTTTGAACTTAATAAAATTTTCTAATCGGTATTCAAAACCTTATATCCCCGAAAATGACACATGTTAAAAGAGAAAAGAGTGAAGATCTCGTCTGATAATTTCCATCATTTGGTCATTTCCATCACCAAGTTAAACAACCTCAAATTTAAATAATTGTTATGGGTGTCAAAATAATTATTCACCTTCACCAAAGAATTGTTATGAATGTCGAAATAATTGTTCAACTTGTCTATCGGGGTGGCCATTTGGTCATTTCCATCACCAAGTTAAACAACCTCAAATTAAATAATTGTTATGGATGTCAAAGTAAAATTTCATATTCACAAAATAATTTTGTTACACAGGATTTTGTTAAAAAATGTCCTGATTTGGTCAGATGGACCCGAATACGTCTATGACCTCATAAAAAACAGGTTGCACGCGGACCCGACCAATTTTTTTTAAAAAAATTAACTTTAAATAATTATAGTTGTATAACTTGTTTTTTCTACAATATATAACAATTTTTAGAAAATTTATTTGATTATTTATAAATTTTTAATTGATTAAAACTTTAAGTCTAATAAAAAATGAACTATAATTAGAATTTATAACATTTATATTATTCAAATTCAAATTGTTTAAATTATTAAGTGTGAATTAAAATAAGATACTGATATTGACTAAATTTGACTGTAATATAATGTAAAAATATTTATAATATATATAACCGGTTATATTCGTTTAACAGAATTCTCTTAGGGAAATAAGCGGGATAATTAAGCGGGATATTTTCATCTCAAGGCCCAGATACTTAAGCGGAATCATATTCCGCGTTTCATTTCTCTTAGGGAATATAACCGGTTATAATCATTTCTCTTCCTCATTTCAAAACTTCTTCCGCGGCTTCCTCATTCCAAAACTTGTTACTACCGTTCGGATTTACCCGCCTTCTCTTCCATCCCAACTCCCAACTCCAGGTATAATCTCACTAGATGCAATTAGGGCTTAATTTGTGATTTTGATTTCAAATTTTTGGGGTTTAGGGTTTTTTGATGCAAATTTTTGATCCCCTTCTCCATGGTCTACTGGTTTAAGGAATTTTGAGGATGACTATAGTTTTGGGCAAATTTGTTCCTGTTAATTGTCGTGCTTTTGTTACTGTTTTTGGTGGGAGTACATGAATATGTGATATGGAAGGAGGAGGTGAAGGGGTTTTGGTAAATGGTGAAAATGAAAAAGAAATTTCCCAGCATATGTACTCGTTTTTCTGCTTCACCCATAACCTTCACCCTAGGTCCCTAGTTCTCGTTTTTCTGCTTTCTTGGTTAATTCAACGAATTTGTGCTTTTTTATACAATTACAAGTAATTTATTGAATCTTTTGGTTTGCTGTATGATTAGAGTAATGACTTCGAGTTATGTCTAACTCGAACTAATGAGAATTGAATAATAGTAGATGGCTAAATGATAAACCGTTATATTCAAATCTTCACTATTTATGGTTGAAACAATTCCAATTGCAATGTTGAATTCTGATTTTCTGGTGGTTTCTGAATTCTGATATTGTGTTTATTTTCTGATTGAATTTGTATTGCAGCAGCATCATGCCCATGATTTTTAAAGGTAGGTTGGAGGACTTAAGTAAACTTGGCAACTACCTTAGAGAAAACGACGATGCATTTTGGACTGACATTATGGCAATCGGTGGACTTTTCGAAGTCCTCAAATTTCCAGCTGCACGTTTGCCAGCAAAATTTGTCGAAGTGATGCTCAGCAAGTTTAAGGTTACCACAAACACCTTTGAGTTTAAAAACAAAGACACGGGTGAAATATTCAAAATGGGTATAACACTGGAGGATGTGTTATACCTGCTTCATTTGCCCATCACCGGAGAAATTGCCCTAGCACTCGAGCTGGACAAGGCCAGTAGCTATCGGGAAGTTTTTGGGGAGGAGCCTCCAAGTAAGGGGATAACAATGGGTAGTTTAAAAGCCAAAGTCAAGAATAAGAATTTGGATACCCAGCAAAGGAGGATTGCCCTGTTGGTTTTCATTATTGGGAACTTTATCATGTCGCACAGAAGCGGCGACAAAATTTACCCGGCTATTGTCTCCCTTGTAAAGAATCCCCAGACAACGTCCAGCATTTATGCCTGGGGGGCTGCCATCTTATCATTCCTACACCATGGACAACAAAAAAAATTATCGCAGGGCAACTATTGGTTGATGTTGGTAAGTAGTCTCATATTGATTGGTTAATGTATATTATTATTGTTATTATTACGTTTATCAATATCAATGTTACTAACTTCTATACATTTTATTTTGTTTGTGTAGGCGTTCTTCGTTGTCCGCATACCAAAATTAATGAAGACTATTGATTTTGGTAAAGTGGAGATTAACCATTCTGAAGCTTCCTCTCCATTATACCAAATTTTGAAACAAGTGGAGAAGAGCTCGAAGATTACGAAGAAGGACAACTACAGCGAGGCCTTAAGTGAGGCTCTCGATACACTTGTTTATGATGTAAGTAGCTTGAATTTTAGTGGTGGATTATAATTTAAGACTACTTTAGTTGACTTTTTACACTTTACATGGATTATGCCTTTGTGTTGTTGATTGTTTTACACTTTCCTTGGTACTTATAATCATGTTTTGTTGACAGGATATCACGTGGCAACCGTATGCGTCCTGGGAATCGCCCGAGGGACTTCGGAGAAATATCCCATTTGTAACGCGGATAAGTCCAATTTTTTGCAACAACATTGTGGTTCATCATAGACCAGATCTCGTTGCAAACCAATTTGGTCCTGAGGGTGTCAACCGGGCAGCATGTGTCCGATACATACAAAACGAAATAACAATAGTTTCAAATAATGGCCCTGATACACACAATCTTGCCGAGAGATACAAGACCGAAATAGAAAAGTGGAGTAGACCACTATTCTGTTGGAAGTCCCGAGCCTCTTGAATCAACAACAGGTATATATAAACATGTTATTCTTTCATTGCTGGAAATACTACACGGTTTTCATTTCATACTTGAATTATTTTATAAAAACTTATGACAAGTATTCTTTTTGCTAGAAGGTCCCTCGCAGCCCGATCTCCCCTCATCCTCCTTGCAGCCCCCCCAAGTAGTTCTATCTCAAGAAGCTTCAGGTAGTCAATCAAATCCTTTTTCTACTATTGTTAGTGGAGTGGAGTGGAGTGTAGTGTAGTTAAGTGAAAGAAAAAAAAGTGAGGAAGAAGAGTTAAGAAGTTAAGTATAACAGATAAAAAATGCAGAAAGCAAGCAAGCAGTATCACACACACTATTACTATTACCATTACCATACTCATTCCGTTACCGTACTCATTGAGAGGGAGGGAGGGTACCAAAGTGATTAAAATACTACTCATTTGTGAAGGAACATGTTAAGCTTTCTCTTTAATTGATTAATCTAGTAATTACTAATAACCACTTCAATTTACAGTACTAATAGTGCTTTAAAAAATTCAAAACAACCAACACGTAAATGAAGAAGATTGAACCAAATGAATAATTATGATGAGGTAGTACCAGTACTAGTATTTGATTCAGAAATGCTCTTAAGCACTGAATTATATAGATCCTACATGCCCTAATTCTATTTTGATGCATGGATACTTTCTATTTTGATGCATGTAGAACGTAATCGCGATAGGGTCAACTCTCCCGCCACTGATACGGTGCTCCCACCTGTGCACCCAACCCCCCTCGTGCAGCCCTCTCCAGCAGATTCTGAAGAAGCTTCAGGTAGTCAATCAGATCCATTTTCTACCATTGTTCACAAAAATACTTAAATTATTTTATAAAAAATTCTGACAAGTATTCATTTTGGCCTCGTGGAAGCCTCACATTCCTCCCAATCCTTCCAACAATCAGGGGTAACCTTCTATCTTTTGTCACCTTTTATCTTTTGTAAAAAGACAATCTGTTAATTTTTTCAATTCATTTCCGATACATGATATTGCAAACTGTTTATTTCATTTTACGATTTTTTTTTGCAAATACAAGTATATTATGTTTTCCCATTGGTGTTGTTCCGTTTTGTGCTGAAAGGAGGAGGATGATGAGGAGGAAGACGAAGACATTAATGGGAGAATGAAGGCTCAACACATTCTCCCTTCCTTCTCAACCTTCCAACATCCGGAAGTCACCATCCCAATGGGTGAGGAGGATCTCCAGGAACACCAGCCCTCCACCACCAGACAAGTTGCAGGTAACCTTCTAAAGTCAGGGGCCTTTGATCCCTTGTTTTTTTTAATCCTTCTGAATTATGTAGATCATACCTGCCCTAATTACATCCTCAGCAGGAGACACCCTCAATGAAAGTACCCCATCCACCCCCTTGCAGGCCTCCACCCTACAGCACTCCACCGCCAGAGAAGTTGCAGGTAACCTTCGCGTCCTCATTTTTTTATATATATAGAAATTGGGATTCATTTTGATGCCCTACTTTCATTTGATTCAGGGGAAGAACTTTCCGTCCAACATACCCCCTCCCCTGAACAACAGCACTCCACCGCCAGAGAAGTTGCAGGCAACCTTCGCGTCCTCGTTTTTTTTTATATATAAAAATTGTGATCATTTTGATGCCCTACTTTCATTTTGAGTAAGGGGAAGAAAGTATTAAAAAATTATGACAAAGTATTCTTTTTGCCCTCGTGGAAACCTCACATCCTCACCAGCCTTCCAACTTTATTTTGATTCAGGGGAAGAACATATCCCCTTGGCTCTTAAATCTTAAACTGCCGGCTCGGTTAAGATTTTTTTGCTTTCTGGTTTTAGTGTGCAGTGGTCTACAGCACTAGAGTGATTTTTTTAAGGGATTTCATTCCCTTGCATTTGGGTTTTTGTGGAGCTTGGCTTCCTGAGTTTTGGTAAATAGGTGGGGAGGGATTCTTTTTATTTTTATATTATTTTTATGTTAGTTGGCTGGTGGTTTTTTTAGGGGTACTCTTTCTCTGGTTTGTTTGGTTGTATGGTTTGCTCACTTTTGAGCTCTTGTAAAGTACCAAACAATTGTAGTACATTGTTTGGTAATCAGGGCCTTTGAGTCAATTTTTTTTATATTAACTATTTAAATAATATGGCACATAGGTAATCACGGTTTTCATTTCATATTGGAATTGATTTATAAAATTTTTTGACAAGTATGCCCTACTTTTATTTTGATTCAGACGAAGAAAACCTCCAGGAACACCAGTCCTCCAGAGTCATAGATAGAGAAGGTGAAGGTAACGTAGGGGCCTTTGAGCCCTTGTTTCTTTTTTCAAACCTTTCTGGCTCCTAAAGTATTCATACTCTAATGTAATTTTGATCCAGAAGTCAGGAGCCTTTGAGCCCTTGTTTTCTCTCAAAATTTTTCGACTTCTAAAGCATTCATGCTCTACCTTTATTTTGATCCAGTATTCAGAGTCTATAGACGTCGTAGGCAAGATGTGGCCCAGGACAAGGCCGTGGATGTAGCCATAGACGTGAACCTTAGAAGAATGCAGCCCTCCACATCCAGAGCAGTTGCAGGTAACCTTCGCGTCATCGTATTGAAAATATAACACTGTTTGCAACCTGAAGTTGCAGGTAATCAGGGGCCTTTGAGCCCTTGTTTTTCTAGAAACTTTCTGACTCCTAGAAATGCTCCACTCTTATTTTGACCCAGAAGTTAGGGGCCTTTGAGCCTTTGTTTTTTAAGAACTTTTTAATTAAAAAATTATGCCAACTATTTTTTTTGCCCTCGTGGAAACCTCACATCCTTACCAGCCTTCGAACTTTATTTTGATTCAGGGGAAGAATATACCCCCTTGGCTCTTAGAAGGGAGAAGCGTGACACTAGGCTCCCCAACAGGCTCACGTTAAGTGGAAAACCTGCAAAGGGAATAAAACGTACTAAAAAAGGTAATAAATCTTAAACTGCCGGGTTAAGAACTTTTTAATGTATAATTTGATAGTATACTGTTTTTTTTATTCAGGAGAAGAACATACCCCCCGTTGGCTCTTAGAAAGCCGAAGCGTGTTACTAAGCACCCTGAATTTCTCATAAATGCACAAAAAAGGTAAGTGAAAGCTTTTTGTAAACTGCATTGGAAGTCATTAGTGCAATGATAAAAAAAATTGTTGAAAACTGTATTTTTGCCATATCTTTTTAGTTTTCCATCTATGTTGAAGACTGTATGTGGTATAAATTTCTTGATAATACTGCAAGGTTTTGGCCAAATTGTTTTCTCAGAATGGGATCCAAGGACCCGACCTAGACCCGACCCGTTGACATCCCTATAAAAACATCTAAACAGGTTAAAACGAATATAACAGTTACCAATATCAATATTTTATTTTAATTCACGCTTAATAATTTAACAATTTGAATAATTAAAATGTTATAAATTCTAATTATAGTTCATTCTTTATTAAACTTAAAGTTTTAATCAATTAAAAATTTATAAAAGATCAAATATATTTTTTATAAATTGTTATATATTGAAGAAAAAACAAGTTATACAATTATAATTATTTAAAGTTAATTTTTTTTAAAAAAATTGGTCGGGTCCGGGTCCAACCCTGTTTTTTTGTGAGGTCATAGACGTATTTGGGTCCATCTGGTCTTCGGCTTGGGTCCGGGTCGGTTCGGGTCCAAACAGTGACTGCCTAGGGTCGGGTCTCGGGTCCTGCATCGGGTCCAGCAGGACCCGACCTAGACCCGACCCGTTGACATCCCTATAAAAACATCTAAACAGGTTAAAACGAATAACCGTTGCCAATATCAGTACTTTATTTTAATTCACGTATTGAAGAAAAAACAAATTAAGAGTCTCAGGTCGGGTCGGGTCGGGTGTCGGTCCAAGGGTCCTGCATCGGGTCGGGTCTCAGGTCCAGCAGGACCCGACCCAGACCCGACCAGTTGACATCCCTGTCAGAACATCTAAACAGGTTAAAACGATTATAACCGGTTATATTTCCTAAGAGAATTCTGTTAAACTGATATAACCGGTTAGGAAAACAAAAAAGTATTACTGATAAAAAGACACCACTGGAGTTTTAAAACGATTATAACCGGTTATATTCCCTAAGAGAAATGAAACGCGGAATATGATTCCGTTTAAGTATCTGGGCCTTGAGATGAAAATATCCCGCTTAATTATCCCGCTTATATTCCCAAAGAGAATTCTGTTAAACGAATACAACCGCTTATATATATTATAATTATTTTTACATTATATTACAGTCAAATTTAGTCAATATAAGTATTTTATTTTAATTAACACTTAATAATTTAACAATTTGAATTTGAATAATATAAATGTTATAAATTCTAATTATAGTTCATTTTTTATTAGACTTAAAGTTTTAATCAATTAAAAATTTATAAATAATCAAATATATTTTTTAGAAATTGTTATATATTGTAGAAATAACAAGTTATACAATTATAATTATTTAAAGTTAATTTTTTTAAAAAAACATTGGTCGGGTCCGGGTCCAACCCTGTTTTTTTGTGAGGTCATAGACGTATTCGGGTCCATCTGGTATTCGGCTTGGGTCCGGGTCTGTTCCGGGTCCAAACAGTGACTCCCTCGGGTCGGGTTTCGGGTCCTGCATCGGGTCCAGCAGGACCCGACCTAGACCCGACCCGTTGACATCCCTATAAAAACATCTAAAAAGGTTAAAACGAATATAACCGTTGCCAATATCAGTATTTTATTTTAATTCACGCTTAATAATTTAACAATTTGAATAATTATAATGTTATAAATTCTAATTATAGTTCATTTTTTATTAAACTTAAAGTTTTAATCAATTAAAAATTTATAAACAATCAAATATATTTTTTAAAAATTGTTATATATTGAAGAAAAAACAAATTATACAATTATAATTATTTCAAGTTTAAAATTTTAAAAAAAAAGTTGGTCTGGTCCGGGTCCAACCCTGTTTTTTTGTGAGGTCGTAGACGTATTCGGGTCCATCGGGTCGGGTCCGGGTCTGCCTCGGGTCGGGTCTCGGGTCCAAACAGTAACTGGCTCGGGTCGGGTGTCGGTCGAAGGGTCCTGCATCGGGTCGCGTCTCAGGTCCAGCAGGACCCGATCCAGACCTGACCAGTTGACATCCCTGTCAGAACATCTAAACAGGTTAAAACGATTATAACCGGTTATATTCCCTAAGAGAATTCTGTTAAACGAATATAACCGGTTATATTCCCTAAGAAAATTCTGTTAAACAAAAATAAGAACCCAGCCTATAACCTTCAACCCAGTCAATTAAAACGATTATAACCGGTTATATTTCATAAGAGAATTCTATTAAACGAATAATTAAAATGTTATAGATTCTAATTATAGTTCATTTTTTTATTAAACTTAAAGTTTTAATCAATTAAAAATTTATAAATAATCAAATATTTTTTTTAAAAATTGTTATATATTGAAGAAAAAACATGTTATACAATTATATTTATTTAAAGTTAATATTTTTAAAAAAAATTGGTCGGGCCCGGGTCCGACCCTGTTTTTTTGTGAGGTCACAGACGTATTCGGGTCCATCTGGTCTTCGGCTTGGGTCCGGGTCTGTTCCGGGTCCGAACAGTGACTCCCTCGGGTCGGGTTTCGGGTCCAGCATCGGGTCCAGCAGGACCCGACCTAGACCCGACCCGTTGACATCCCTATAAAAACATCTAAACAGGTTAAAACGAATATAACCGTTGCCAATATCAGTATTTTATTTTAATTCACGCTTATAATTTAACAATTTGAATAATTAAAATGTTATAAATTCTAATTATAGTTCATTTTTTATTAAACTTAAAGTTTTAATCAATTAAAATTTTATAAATAATCAAATATACATTTTCAAAAATTGTTATATACTGAAGAAAAAACAAATTATACAATTATAATTATTTCAAGTATGTTCCGCTTGAGCTAAAGCAGAGCAAAGGCGCAGGCGGAAAATAAATAATAGGAAGATGAATCTCACAATCGAAATTATATTAGAAATAGAGCAACCAAAAGTTTCGATTAGATACCGACGTGAACGTAGAGCTGTTTAATTCCAAGCCTAAAATCCAAAAATGCAACTTAAAAAGCGCTGCAGAAACACATACAAAAATCAAAATTAAATAAGTTGGAATTAGGCTGACATCTACTGCATCCCCGACTCAACAGTTTCTACTTACAAAAATTGTCTACGCAACGAATCCTAATTTGTTGAAATCATGTGCAAGACCATCTTTAGCGTAGCGATCTGCGGGGAAACAATCAGCGTCCACAGATTATGGGTCGGATCGATTGGATTTTGTGCCTAAGAATGGGTCATAGACACCTCACCAGTATCTGGCGAGACAACAACCAAGTCATCAGAAGGTATGCTCTTGCTGGCAAGATAATCAACAACCACTGCTGCAAAAGAACAAAAAAAATCACATTTACGCGGATGAATTACAATGAGTCAATATATCCATCATACATACTATGTTACTGGAAGTCATTACTGGGAAATTCGAAATTTCTGAGGTTTTACTTCACAGCCACCAAATAATAAAAGAACGGTATGAACCTGGAGGAACAAATTCAAACAAAACTAATCAATAAGATCAACAAAAAACTGACAATAAAACATAAGAATTGATGGTGATACAAAGTACACTATAAAAATCATACATAATCGAATGTCAAGGAACATACTGTTTCCAATGACGGTCATACTCCATCACATATTGTTTACAATACAATCATACAACACATGCTATGATGAAAGTATTATATTTTATTGCCGAAATTAAACATCGCACAAATGGAATCCTCGCACAAAAGAACATTGAGAATGGAAGTGACTGAAATAAGTAGTCACCTAAAAGAAAAATCGTTTAGTGAGATCCCTCCAATTTAGCAAGTTCTGTAAAGGGTACAAAGTTAAAATTTTCAAATATAATTCAAATTATGCAGACATGGACCGTAATCGTGACAAATTATACCATCTCCGCGGGCATCGGAAAGTGAACCCTCTGCTCTAAGCGTCGTACATTTGATATCAAATCCCTACATTTCAGTACAAACGGAATCAATAGTGAAAGATATAAGTTCTTATTTGGAAAATTATCATGACTAAATAGTCATATGATACATGGAAAGGTGCGGAAATAAATCTTACAATATTTATGGCTATCAACGAACTAAATAGTCATATGATTCAAACAGGTAAATGTGCTCGATGGTATCATCAGCAACACCACATAGTTGACACCTTTTATCCACAACATTAATCCCCCGCCGAGCTAACCGATCAAGAGTAATTAATCTCTTCTGGACAAGCAGCCATAACAGAAAGGAGTGTTTAGGAAGATTAAATCTGTTCCAAACCGCACGGTACTGAGGAAGCACAGTCCCCTCACCTTTGAGCCACTCATAGCCAGACTTGACAGTATACAGACCATCACCAGAGGCAAGCCAATTTTGGCCCCGATACCCATCCCTGAAGCGAAGCTTAAGCCTATGGATTTTCTTCCAATGCCAACAAGAGTCCAAAGCCGGTTTGAATGCCCAAAAGTTGAGCTTATGTTCTCGTCCAAGCTTCACCCATAATTTCGGAAGCAATCTGCGTGTAATAGGCCCATTCTTTGCCATCTTCTACTACTGGATTGCCAAAGGGATTTTCTTTGATATAGGTTTGGACATTATCTGCATCATATAGTTTTGTCAAGTACTTTACAAATTCTCCATCAGCAGCTGCAAATAAATGTTTATCAGTTTAGATGAACAATAATATTTAAAAAACACAAGAATAATTCTCACCAAATAATCATCGTCCACATCTGATGAATTATACGTCTTGGGGAAAATGGCGTTGTGGTGCTATGCAAATCAAAAGGGGATTTTGAGCATCAAGGTGAGAATACAAAAGATGTATCACTTGTAGTAAGGGGTTAAGACATTTACTGGATTAAGGAATGTTTTGTAAGGAGAGTCATCAATCAACACTGTGTTAGAGGAGTCGAACATGAAATACTCTTTCCAAACCTTGTTTAGCTCCTTAAACATCATCATTTTATCTTTATTACCAAAGCTATGTTTGTCCGAGATTTTGCAATGCCCTTGGTCATACAAAATAAAACATCATCCAATGTAACTTTATATTAAGAGGCTAACCGAACAAATTCAAAGTGTTACAAATGAAGCTAAACTCACCCAAACAAAAAAGAACGTATTAGCTGATTTCCAGTTTCGTTCACCGGAAATAACCTTCAGTGCTCGCTCAACATTATGGCTAGGAAAAAATTAAATAAAACAGTTGGAAAAAATATTAAATGAAGTGTACACGTGCATTAATACGTTTTCATAATGGATTGGTGAATACCTCTTTTTTGAAGACCTAATGGCCACATAAAAAATTTTTAAAACAAAGATCTAAAAATTTAGTGCAGTGGGGTCGAAGTGAATAGCCATTTTTCTGCCAAAAGAATGCCGTTCAAATCGAAAATGAGAAGCTTCCATCTTGGTTTTCCTGCTTCCATTGGATTGTAATTGTTAGTCACTAATATATATATATATAAATATATACATATTGTATGGATTTAAAAAGAGTATAGACATGATTTAATCTAGATGATGTGAGTCATAGTATACCTTGGTGCTTTTTAAAATTTAGATCATGTTCATCCAGCTTGGACTTCAGCATTTGAATCGTCGCTTCTTGTTCATCCACTTTCGACTTCAACTTTAGAATAATTTGATCTTGTTCCTCTTCCTGCTTCTTCGTGATGACTTCAAACTCAACAGGCATTAAAGATTAATGTGTGTGTATATATATATATATATATATATAATATAGTATGGATTAATAAAAGAATATAGATAAAATTTAAATCAAGAGGATGTGAATCACAATATACCTTGATGATTTTTAATATTTACATAATGTTCATCCAGCTTGGACATTTGCATTTGAATGACTGCATCTTGTTCATCCACCTTTGACTTTAACATTTGAATAATGTGGTCTTGTTTCTCTTGCTTCTTCTTGATGATTTCCAACATTTTAAAATTGGATCCCTCATCTCGTGTGGAACTAACCTCAACTGGCATTAAAGACAGTGTGATATAAGAATTAAGAAAGGCATGTTACCAAGACAATATAAATATATGTGATCATTACCCAAGGTTTGTGGATACTCTTTCCGTTTCTTGCGCTCATGCCTTGTAAAAGACATTGGCCTCCCTAGATCATAGTCCATGTTGAACTCATCTAAACACACACCGGCATCCTCACAAAGTAGCCTGATAAGATATAACAAAGGATTCGGGGCTTGCTACTTCCTTCAAATTTCTGTTGCATGAGCTCACCAGTGTTGATTGGAAGGTTGTTGGCAATACAGTAGATGGGATATAAATGATGTGCTGATGCCTCGTTACGGTGCTCGTGTGGGTAGACCTTGTGAGTCCATAAGTTCCACCAAGGCACATATTTCTTATCCAGGGAGTTTGTAACCAACGTTCCTTCAACCAACTCTCCTTCTTTATTTTTCACCCATTCTACTTTGCCTTCCGGGCATAAAGATACACAAACAGTTAATCGAAAATCCCCCGTCTCCTTCTTTTTGCCTTTAACTGCTGACCAAAAATTGTCGAAACTGCATTTTGAATTGATAAAACTTTGTTTATCTTTTTGGCATCCCAAGGCACACGCTAGCCCCTCACCTTTGAAAATGCGTCCTCTATATGTATGTTGGCGTAGAACTCACGGACTAATTCCCAAGATGAAGGACGTGATGGATGCTCGACAAAATGTTCCCAGCCTCTGTTAGTGATAATATCCTTCACAAATTTGTGAGATGCTTGTTCCGTAGAAATGCCTCTATCCGGAATAATCCTCGTATTCCTAAGATTTTTGTACTGGTGCCAAGCACTGGTATTCTCGAATCGATCACCCACTACATCAGGATGCACCAAATCAGGACATTTTTTCACTTCATTCTGTTCAAATTCACTGACAAAACAAGAAGAGTAATTGACTTCCTAAGAGTGATACTAGAACTGATAGTAAGGGTAGTTGACTTCCAAAGAAATAAGCGAGCAGAAAAAAACAGAGGAATCCCGAAACAAATTTTTCCTGGCATCCATGCTTGAGAACTAAGTGAAAGAATGAGCTTGATAAATAAACCGAGGAGGAGAACGGTAACCAGAAACATAGCCGCGTAGGGGGAACGATAATCAAAAGCAAAGCCGCGTAGCTGAAGCACAGCCGCTTAGGAGGGGAACCACAAGCAGAAGCAAAAGCCGCGTAGGGACGATAAGCAGAAGCAAAAGCCACGTAGGGACGATAAGCAGAAGCAAAAGCCGCGTAGGCCTATTCTGCTGGGCTTTGGTTCTGGGCCATAACTGGGCCCGATTAATGACTCTAAATTTGTTGGGCTGTTGAATTAAATAAAGCCCAAAACTTTGGCCCAGCCCAAACCTAACTTTGGCCCAGCACAAAATTACTTTTTCACGTCACTCCGGCATTCTTTAAACTCCCCTATTTTAAATTGTGTATTTTCAAAAATTATGAAATTTGATTGACTAAAACTACATAACGAGACGAATATAACAAAAGATCCATATTGACTATAATACTGATATTGGCAACGGTTTTATTCGTTTAACCTGTTTAGATGTTTTTATAGGGATGTCAACGGGTCGGGTCTAGATCGGGACCTGCTGGACCCGATGCAGGACCCGAGACCCAACCCGAGGCAGTCACTGTTTGGACCCGGAACCGACCCGGACCCGAGCCGAAGACCAGATGGACCCGAATACGTCTATGACCTCACAAAAGAACAGGGTTGGACCCGGACCCGACCAATTTTTTTTTTAAAAAAATTAACTTTAAATAATTATAATTGTATAACTTGTTTTTTTCTACAATATATAACAATTTTTAAAAAATATATTTGATTATTTATAAATTTTTAATTGATTAAAACTTTAAGTCTAATAAAAAATGAACTATAATTAGAATTTATAACATTTATATTATTCAAATTCAAATTGTTAAATTATTAAGTGTGAATTAAAACAAAATACTGATATTGACTAAATTTGACTGTAATATAATGTAAAAATAATTATAATATATATAACCGGTTATATTCGTTTAACAGAATTCTCTTAGGGAATATAAGCGGGATAATTAAGCGGGATATTTTCATCTCAAGGCCCAGATACTTAAGCGGAATCATATTCCGCGTTTCATTTCTCTTAGGCAATATAACCGGTTATAATTGTTTTAAAACTCCAGTGGTGTCTTTTTATCAGCAATACTTTTTTGTTTTCCTACACACTTCCCTGATCAAAAGCCCAGAATTTATTCTGGGCCCAAATTTTGATGGCCCAATAAAAGTGTTGTCTATAAAAAAAATAATGGTTGAAGAAAAATAGAAAATGTTATATATTGAAGAAAAAACATGTTATACAATTATAATTATTTAAAGTTAATTTTTTTAAAAAAAATTGGTCGGGTCCGGGTCCGACCCTGTTTTTTTGTGAGGTCATAGACGTATTCGGGTCCATCTGGTCTTCGGCTTGGGTCCGGGTCTGTTCCGGGTCCAAACAGTGACTCCCTCGGGTCGAGTTTCGGGTCCTGCATCGCGTCAATTCTCGATAAAGTCTACGCGCGTCTCGATGCGTCCACCATCGATAAAGGCAAAGGTGTGGCCCCGGAGACGCCACTACCAAGGCCAAATGTGGACGCCGAAGCCATTCTTTCCTCCATTTCTGCCAAAGAGCTCTTCTACATCCTCAGAGCTCGATTCGAATCGATGACGGAACTCGACGAGGAAGAACAACAAATGAAGAAGATCATGACGCAACCAATGTCTTGCCGCACTCAAGGCGAGACTAGCGGGATTAGGCGCGACGATCGAGATGATGATCAAGATCGCCGCGAGGGGGAGAGGCAACAAGGCTCACAATCACAAGGACTCGTGCAATCAACGCCGCCTTCCTCCTCTGCACCTGAAACAACGCCCGCAACAGAAACCTCACACCCCACTAGCCAAAAATCCCATCCCATTAACCCTGAGTCATTAACCAAATCACCCTCACCACCACCTACTACCGTCTCCGAAACTCTAATCGCCACATCGGCATTAGAGACCACCACCACACCTTCTCCACCCACCAATTCGAAACTTCTAACTGTCACATCGACATTAGAGGCCACCACCACATCTACACCACCCGACACCCAAATCATCCTAGCCAAAACCAACACCACAACCGAGCCACCAGAATCTCCACCACAACCATCCCAACAATCCACAGCCTCCTCCGACGCAACACCCTCGCCACCACACAACCTTACTCCTCTCAATACCGATTCCAACGTGACTTCCGAGGACGTCTACTGTGCACAGAACGAGATCGAGGCCTACATCTTCAATGATGAATGGCTGTATGCACCCGCCGATGCAGTAGCGGCCAGGAAGTTGGAGGAAAATGCTCGACGTCTGCTAAAGGAAGCCTCACTCACGCTAATCAACACTACAGACAACGAAAACGGAGAGGAGTACGACGCTGAACCTGCCGAGCTCGAGAACATCCTACAATTCCAAGCGCAGCAAGCTGAGGCTCCTGCTGCTCAACCAGATGTGCCCACGGCTGAGGTACTAGAAGCGCCGTGGGAAAACAAAAAGATCACCGCGCCATTCCACGAAGAGATCAGAAAGAGGATCTGGCGGCGCAAGGAGCAGATCGTCACAACCTTCGACGAATATGAGCTGATGAGCATCCAAAATTGGAGCGAGGAAAAGAAGAAGCTCTATCGATGGAGCCTTCTGTGCCACAAGTGCACAAAGAGGACACTGTCCGATGAGGAGAACATCGCTCTGGAATTGAATCGAGCTCCCATCTGCAAAGTCACTGACCTCCGCCAAGAGTCGAAAGGACGTGTTCACTATCCAGTGTTCACGGTAATGAGGCAGGATGAGAGCTACAGTGAAGTCAGTGAGGCGGACTTCAAGTTTCTGCGCCTGGGTGACCTGTACAGCATGCTGGAATCTATGAAGCAGTTCAGACTCGTCCTCAGAAGTTATGGACATCTCGTACGGGCTGAACCGGTCACTATGGGGTATGTGGCTCTCAAGCGCCACATGCTCCGACAGGTCAGATTCTTCGCCACCCACGATCTGCAGATGGCGGTGGAGCACAACCTGAAGAAGGTGAACTTGACTCGCCCATCCTTCAAGAACGCGGACGACTACCGACAAGGCGATGTCATCGACGGAGATGATCCGGCGGTTGCCTACTCGAACTACAAAGGAAAGATGAGGCTGCTGCGCTGCTCCGAAGTGGCAAAGTTCTCGGATGGAACGCTTACCATCATCCAAGACAAACTCATGAGGATTTGCCGCATCCTTTCAGAAGAAGATCCCCTCTGCCGATCCAAGTTCGCGAAGTTCATTGACGCTATAGCTGATAGAATGGTTCTTCGAAGGAATCTCCGTGCCTTCGAGTTCAAGCTAGGACTTCGCGAAACACTCACCCGCTAATCCACCACCACAACGCCCAAGATCAAAGACTCCCAACAATTGACACAAAGGGGGATATTGTTAGGATATTTAATTGATTGTGTCAATAGTTTAAGTCTTGGGATTAATTTTGTAATTATCCTTTAGCTTGGGCTTTAGACTAGAATGTAATTAGTTAATTTGTAGTGTTTGGGCCTTAATATACGTAGGGTTAATGTGGTATATAAGGTTTTACCAACACACTTTTGAAAGTAATCAAAGATCAAAGGCTAAACCTAGATTTTCACACAATACACACACTTGAAGGTGAGAAATACTCCCTTTTCATTCCATCTAAGCCTCTTTGATTCCTTGTTTGGTGCTATCAGGATCAACAAGTGGTATCAGAGCAAACGTGGATCGATCTGCACTGATTTGAATCCAGTTTCGTTCGATTCCGAGAAAGATCAAAGGTGTTTTGGGCAAAAAATTACTTTCGGGCATTTGGAGCTTGTTTTGGGGTTTTGATGCTTCGTTTTTGTGTTTAAAAACTTCCCCCAGATCGAGTTTATGCCTAAAACGTTTTTAGAACACTTTTGGATCAGTTTTAACGAGTTTTGAGCAAGATCGAAGCAAAAGTTTCTCAGAAAAAGTCATTTCGGCCATTCTCTGTTTTTGGTCGATTTGATCTATTTTTTGTTGTTTTTAGCTCACAAATCGGTCGATTATGTGTTTAGGGAAGAATTTCTGAAGTTTAGGATCAAGTTTGAGCGATTTTGGTTGAGATCTGAGTGAAAACGGACGATTTTCTGGCAAAAAAAATCGCGACAAGCAATGGAACAGTACGTTGATGTTCTTGCCCGCGAAACTTTTTGCTGAATCGTTCAAGTCCGCGAAAGTTTCATATCCGCGAAGTTGATTCCGAGAATTTATCTAAAACCGCGAAAAAAATCCACTTCCACTGCATTTTTCTTTCTCAACAGTCTATTTTCAAAATCCGAGAAATCGCATACCTGCGAAATTTTGATTCCGAGAATTTTTCTTCAACCGCGAAAATCTCTCTGTTACACTTCACTGTCACTTGATTTTTCTCAACTGACTATCGCTCCAAAACCGCGAAAAATTTCCCTTAGACCCAATTTTTCTCAACTTCGTACTCTTTAAAATCCGAGAAACTTTTTATACGAGAAAGTCTATTCCAAGAATTTTTCTGAGCCGCGAAATTTTCCAAAAACCTGAGAAATTTTATTAAGTCGAGAAATTTTCAGCCAAATTTTCCGAAATTTTTATCCGAGAAAGTTTCAGACGAGAAAGTTTCGTTCTTACGAGAAATTTTTTTTAAAATCATGATTTTCAAATCCGAGAAACTTTCTCAAATCACACACCGACCCGCGAAATTTTTTCTAAAATCTGAAAATTCTCAAAACTGAGAAACTTTCTCACATGCTAGATTATAAAATCCGAGAAATTTTCAACTGAACCCTTTAAAATCCGAGAAATCTTTAAAACTCACAAACACCGAAATTTCTCAACACATAATTTCTCGGGTAATTCTTCATACAATCACAGGTTAAGTTGAAAATTTCGCAACACATAAAACGTCCCTTCAAAATGCGAATTTTTCTGATGTGTTAAATTTTTCTCGGGTTCAAATTTTTTTTCTCGTGTTGAAATTTTTAGTCGAACTTTACAAAGTCTTGATCGTTACACTTCAGTCCTATCACCCTAGACCACTTTTGACATAAAATTTATTTTGCTCCTCAAGTCTCGATTTAAATTCTAGAACTTCTCCTAATTTCAAGATATATTTCTCTTTCATACATTATCGACCATCACACATGCTCACTTAGTTCTAAGAAGTTCATTAAACAATCTTTTTTTTCTCATTTCGTTCGTTACTAACTCTCTTATCAATACAAGATCAAAACCACGGACGATTCGACTGCACCAACCATGTCTACCACAAACGACATCTCAACAGTGGGCTCCGACACCAGGCCTCCGATGCTGCTACAAGGCGACTACAGCATATGGACAAACAGGTTTCTCACGTTCATCAGGAACAAAGGCGCACCACTCTCTCAATACATTCTGGACTCCATCTTCAACGGTCCAGCACAGTTCTGGACGATCATCCCTGCACAGCCAAACGCAAACCCTCCCATGGACGAACGCCGCACTCCTAGAGGCCCCATCAATGAGGATGAAGAGGCTCGCGTACAGGCCGACTGCCAAAGGATACCTCTTCCAGGTTATGGGCAACGAAGTCTATGCTCACATCGAGTGCTGCACAACTGCTAAGGAAATATGGGATGAACTCGTAGAAATCGTGGCAGGCACAACTGAAAGTGCTCAAGGGAGGAAATCAGCCTGTCTCTCACAGTATGAACACTTCCAAGCCTACGAAGGAGAGGAGCTGCGTGACACATACCTCCGATACCTGAAGGTCATCAATGAACTCAAGAAAGCCAAGATCTCGAGGGACAAATTCGATATCAACAACCGGTTCCTTGGTAGCCTCAAACCTCATTGGGGCAATGCAATCGTGATGATGATTCAGAGTAAGGACCTCTCCAACACCTCCATCCATGCTCTCTACGACAGTCTGTCTGCCTATGCTCCCTACGTGCAACCTCAGTCCACCAACACTCGAGTCGACCCACTGGCGCTCCTCTCGAACAAGACTGCTGAACGATCTACCACCACCAAGACCAAACAAAACAAAGGGAAGCTACCAGCTGTTGTATCTGACACCTCTTCAGGGTCCGAAGCTGATACAGAATCTGACGAAGATGTTCGTGATCTGCGCAAGCAACTGGCAATGCTCACTAAGTTGGTCTCAAAGAAGATCGGGAAAAAATCCTCATCCTCTTCCAATCGCCAAAGAACCTATAGCGGCACCAAAAAGACCATACCCACAGAGGAAGCTAAGCCGATAAAGAAAGAAGAGGACTCCGCACCTCAAAAGTCTGTGAAGTGCTTTCGGTGTGGAAAGTCAGGCCACTTTGCCAAAGAATGCCACGCCCCACGCGTGAAGACTCCGGCTACTACGACCGTAAGGCCAGAATGACCCGCAAGATGGAAAGTGGGAAAGTTCTACTCACCGAAGAAGCTGAATGGGTGAATGACACTTCAGAAGACGAGGAGCCTAAGGATGAAGATTGCTGCATGGCAAGGCTGGTCGAACATGACGAGGACGAGGAGATGGGTCACACCGGTGAAAACACAGCTAAGACTCCTACCAACGCTGAGTCTGAGGTACGAATCTCACAACTCGATGATGTGTTTAATCACCGACACACCATTAAGAAACCCACCGTAGACGCTAGGGTTTATGATGAACTTAAGCTAAAATTTGAAAACAACTATGCCTTACTTAGTTTAAAAGTAGAAGAGCTCGCTCGTGCAAACGAACGTCTAATGGCCTCTGAAGCGTTAGCCAAACGCCTGCAAAGCAAAAATAAACAAAGTGAGACTAAGGTTAAGGAAACCACACTGGCCATTAGTTCATGTGAAACATCTCGTCTCCTGACGGCCTCTCAATATGAACTGCTTACAAAGGAAAGAGTTAGGCTGTATCGAAAGGTGAAGGAACTTGAAGAACAACTTCATCTTAGAAACAAAAGCACACGCATCCTATGCCTACTGAACCAACCAGTTGAAACAGAATTCTACGACGCCCGGATGGGAATCGGCCTGGCCAGCAACTGCGATCCAACGCCGCTAATGGTTAAAAGATATAACATGTACAGTACAGCATTCCTAAAAACGAGGAAAGGGACTCCCTCACAACTCATGCCATTTGTAGATCCTCCTCCACTGTGCTGTCAGAAGAAAAGAGGGAACATAACATACTTTGGGCAGAAATCGCATACGACTACACAGAATTGAATGCTAGTGATAAGATTAGAAAGCCTTCACTCACTGAAGACATCAAGTCTCAGTTCCCAACCGAAGAACAGGAAATCGCTTTCCGAGAAGCACTTTCTCGCATCTATGTCCCAGAGAAACTTCTGGTCATAGCAGAACTAGAACGAACCATAGAAGTAGAGCGAAAAGCCTTTGCAAAAGAGCGAGAAGATCTACTTGGCAAAATCTTTACCCTAGACAATCTCATAATACGAACAAACCCTCTACGTCGAGTCAAGTACCCGATTCTCAAACATGCAAATGTAAGAGGACTGCGAAGATGACTCCTAAAGCTCACACATGTTCTAACACTAACTCTCGTATTCTTATGGATACAGGGAATGTGAGGCTGACCTCTCTGGAAGGGAGTTCGTATGAAATAAAGGAGAATACGCTCTTCGATGACAAGAAGGAAAGACCATCCTATATCCGTCTTTCTTCTTTATGTACTGAATCCCAATATCCTGAGGTCGTAGACAATTATGTTGCCAAAACTTATCTCTCTTTTACCAAGCTTATGTCTATGTGTTGCTGCAATGACTTTATTCTCCCACGCTTTCATGAATATGAAACACATGAACACGCAACACTCCGACCACGCAAGCGAACCTCCTCTACGACGCCTTTGAATTCTCCTATCCCGCCTAAACCTAAGGTTAAACGAAAACGTCTCTCATCATCAAACGCAAACTCACCTACTGCTCGCAAGCCAAAGGCGACCAAAACCGAAGCACGAAAACAACAACCACATTCCCCATGCCAACACATGCATAAGGCGCCATACATGCAAGCACAAGTTAGGAAAATATGGGTTAGAAAAACCATAACCCCGCCTCATCAAACAAACGACAAAGGGAAAGCTAAATTAGAATCAACACAATCTGATTTAGAAACCACATTTCCCATTAAGCGCATAAAAACTTTACATATATCACAAGAATGTCCCGTCCGAAAACGGGGACCCAACGTTTGCTAATGTTTGCAGGTCTGTCATGTGTGGTATCTAGACTCGGGTTGCTCCACACACATGACAGGGAATAAGGAGCTGTTGAGCAACTTCTCCGAGCGCTATCTCGGAAGGGTCTCCTTCGGAAACAGTCAAATGGCGCCAATTCTCGGAACTGGTGATCTCGTCCATGACAAACTGACAATTAAGGGGATATCTGACGTCGAGGGTTTGAGCTACAATCTCTTCAGCATTTGTCGTTTCTGCGACAAAGGATACAAGGTTCTCTTCGAATCTGACGTCTGCAGCATTATAGATGCCTCGGGACTATCTCTTCTTTCTGGAGCGCGCACATCTCACCTCTACGTACTCAATCTTACGACCTCGACCAATATGCCTTCTCTCTCGGGCTGCACCCAAGTTGAATGATCTATGGCACCGACGTCTTTCACATCTCAATTTCAAGACTATCAACAAACTGTGTCAGAATAAACTTGTCAACGGTCTACCCCAACTGACATATCATAAGGAACACCTCTGCTCTGCCTGTGAATTGGGGAAGATGAAGCGATCGTCTCACGTCTCCAAGGAAACGCCGTCCTCTAAGCTCATCCTCGAGCTTTTACACATGGATCTATGTGGCCCAATGCCTACGGCCACACTCGGAGGAAGACGGTATATTCTTGTGATTGTCGACGATTTTTCACGCTACACGTGGACGAAACTCATTCGTACAAAGGATGAAGTTCCTGATATAATCATCGAGTTTGTTGTTACGTCCCAAACTCTTCATCAACAGAAGGTTCGGATTTTATCAGAACTGATAATGGAACTGAGTTCAAGAACAAAAAGCTCAGTGATTTCTATGCTACTCAGGGAATCACCCAGCAGTTCTCAGCTGTGAAGACACCGGAACAGAATGGTGTTGTTGAGCGTAAGAATAGGACACTAGTTGAAGCAGCTAGGACTCTTCTCATCCAATCCGGCCTTCCTCACTCTCTTTGGGGCGAAGCTATTCAAATGGCTTGCTACACGCAAAACCGGGCTTCAATCCACAAGAGATTCAACCGCACCCCATACGAGATGTTGAATAACCATCGTATCCCTGATATATCTTATCTAAGGGTCTTCGGTTGCCGATGCTTTGTAGCCAATGATCGCCAACATCTTGGGAAGCTTGATCCAAAAGCACTTGAAGGCATCTTTGTTGGATATTCGCTGGACTCGAAGGCATACAGAGTCTATTTTAGGGAGAAACGGTCAGTAATAGAGAGCACTAATGTCACCTTTGACGAAAGCGAAGGCGATCTCATGGCTTCTGCCCATATCAGTCCAGAACCAGGTCTTCTACAGTCGTTGACAAAAGGTCAACCTTCAACGGCGGGAACTTCCTCATATGAGGGAAATTCTGGTGAACTGGATCTCGATCTGCTCTTCGAGTACTTCTACCCAGTCCCCAAGACTCCCGTCGCCACCACTCAACCTACCGCTGCACCCACTCCACCTACACCACCAGCTATCGGCAATAACGTCGTCCCTCCAAACTTGGATGCACTCAATCTCAACGAAGACGACATTTTACCCAACCCTGGGAACATTGCTGATCCTGATGCTGAACCCTCTCAATCTAATACGATTTAGATCTCTTCTTCGGACACCGGACCCCAATCTAATGAGTCTCAAATCGATACAAATGCGGCCAGCTCCTCACAAACCAATTTACCACTTTGGGTCGCTCTCACCCTACCGATCAGATTATTGGGGATCCCACATCCGGTGTTTCGACGCGTTCAGCTACGATGAATGAAAGTCTGTTCGCTTGCTATCTCAGTCAAGCCGAACCATCACGAGTAGCTGAAGCTCTCAACGATCCTGATTGGCTGATTGCAATGCAGGAGGAAATAAATCAGTTTGAACGTTTACAAGTTTGGGAACTCATACCACGCCCTCACAACAGATCCATTATCGGCACGAAGTGGATCTTCAAGAACAAAAAGGATGAAGACGGTGTTGTCATCCGCAATAAGGCAAGACTCGTGGCTAAGGGGTACAACCAACAAGAAGGCATCGACTACGATGAAACTTTCGCCCCCGTTGCCAGGATCGAAGCAATACGAATTTTTCTTGCCTTTGCTGCTCACAAGAACTTTAAAGTTTATCAAATGGACGTGAAGACTGCATTTCTGAACGGATTTCTCAAAGAAGAAGTGTACGTTGATCAACCTGAAGGGTTCTTGAGCGAAGAGTTTCCTCATCACGTATATAGACTCTACAAGGCCCTCTACGGACTAAAACAGGCTCCCGAGCATGGTATGATGTCCTTTCAGACTTCCTTGTTCAGTCTGGGTTCAAGAAAGGATCTCTGGATACAACTCTCTTCACCAAGCGGAGTGGCCCGGACATCATGACTGTACAGATTTACGTTGATGACATCATCTTTGGATCGACTAAACCACAACTGTGTGAAGAGTTCGCAGAATTGATGAAAGAGAAATTCGAAATGAGTATGATGGGCGAGCTGAATTTCTTTCTTGGTCTTCAAGTAAAGCAACTCCCCGACGGAATCTTCACCAACCAGTCCAAATACATCCATGACATCCTCGAGAAATATGGAATGAAGGATGCAAAGACTGCTGCTACACCTATGTCACCCTCTGGCCGACCCGACGAGGACCCATCGGGTGTTCCCGTTAACCAAACCGTCTATCGTGGGATAATAGGCTCTCTTCTGTACCTCACTGCTAGTCGACCGGATATCGTTCTCACAACAGGAATCTGTGCTCGCTTTCAGGCTACACCTAAGGAATCCCATCTCACTACTGTCAAAAGGATTCTCCGCTATCTCAAAGGAACACCCAATCGGGGTCTGTGGTACCCCACTCGATCGGACTTCAAACTGGTTGGATTCTCTGACTCGGATTACGCAGGATGCAAGATGGATAGAAAAAGCACCTCTGGAGCTGCACACTTCTTGGGCGGTAAACTCGTGAGTTGGTCGTCTCGAAAACAAAACTGTGTCTCAAATTCGTCGACGGAGGCAGAATATGTCGCCGCCGCTAGTTGTTGTTCACAGCTTTTGTGGATGAGAACCCAACTACGAGATTTTAATTTTCATGTTGATAAAATTCCCATCTATTGTGACTCAAAGAGTGCGATTGCGATGACGAGTAATCCGGTACATCACTCAAGAACGAAACACATAGATATTCGTCACCACTTCATCAAAGAACATGTCGAACAAGGGACGATTGAATTGCACTACGTCACAAGCGAAGATCAACTGGCCGACATTTTCACAAAACCGTTGGATGTCAAACGATTCCAACACCTAGTGACTATGTTGGGCATGTTGAATATTCAGTTTTGATCAATCGACCCTACATGAACTTTGATAAAGTGTACATATTTCCTTCTCCACTTCACTCCATTTTCTATGTGTCTTCTGAATTATATCTTTTGAGGGGGAGTTTTCGATTAAGGGGGAGCTTCTGATATTTCCATTAGTTAAAAAGGGGTTTTAGATTAAGGGGGAGTTTCTGATTTTGCCTATTTAAAAAATAAAAATTGAGTTGAAATTTTAAAGTTTGGACAAACTGAGTCAAAATTGGACCGATTAAAATGTTTTGGGTTGAATTTTTAAAATTTCTGGTCAAACAGGGTCAAAATTGGACCATTTGAACTTCAATTGGACCCAATCTTGACCAAGCCCGCGAAATTCTGCTCAGAACTCAATTTCGGCCCATTATCACAAAATTTCGCATGAACAGCCAAAACCCCTAAAACCCTAAACACTTAACACTTTTCGCAATCCTTCTAAACTCCCGAGAAAAATTTAAAAATTTCGCACCTTCCTTCTTCAAAAACTCTCAAACCCTCACAATCGTCATCTGCTTCTAATCTGTCTTCAAACTCCATTTTCCTGCATTCTCCATCATCAAAATCAGCTTTTCGGTATGAATACATTCTAACTAAATCAATTTCCGTTCGTTTAATCCTGTTTTTGCTCCGTTTTGTTAAATTTTTAGGTTAAGAATAATTTTTTCTCGGATGTAAATCGGACGCATGTTAGATTTATAATGTTTAAAACCCCCAAATATGCATTGCCCGTCCAATTACAAGACGATTGAGTCCAGATTATTGCATTTTGGTTAAGATTTGAGTAGGTCTAAGGCAAAAATCATTGCGTCGTTTCGCACGTTTTCGCACTGTGTTCTTCACCGAGAAAATTCTCAGAAAATGCTTTAAACGTTAGATTTCGCTGCTACAGTGAGCTAGGCCCCGCGAAAATATTTTTTTCTATCCGAGAAATTTCTTGCGCTACAGTGAGTGAGGTCCCGCGAAATTTTATCCGAGAAATCTCTGGCGTTAAAATTTTTCGCTCCTACAGTGACTAAGAACCTGCGAAAACTTTCATCCGAGAATTTACGTGTGTTAAAATTTCGCTGCTACAGCATGTAAAGCCCCGCAAAATTCTCATACACTTCACTTCATATTACATCTTTTCGCATCTTCACTATTTCGCAACCACAGTAAACCAAAATTTCTCAATCCACAAAGCTTTTTCCCTCCGCGAAACTTTCATATAACTTGCGAAAAATTTCTCTGCCTGCGAAAAATCTTAATATCTTTTGAGAAAATATTCCAACCGAGAAATTTTTGGATATCCTTTGAAATTTCATAACTTGCGAAAATTTTACATACTTGCGAAATTGTACTCAATCTGCGAAAATTTCTCACGACATGTCTTTGTGCTATAACTTGCGAAAATTTCCCAAGGCACACGCAAGCCCCTCACCTTTGAAAATGCGTCCACTACATGTATGTTGGCGTAGAACTCACGGACTGATTCCCAAGATGAAGGACGTGATGGATGCTCGACAAAATGTTCCCAGCCTCTGTTAGTGATAATATCCTTCACAAATTTGTGAGATGCTTGTTCCGTAGAAATGCCTCTATCCGGAATAATCCTCGTATTCCTAAGATTTTTGTACTGGTGCCAAGCACTGGTATTCTCGAATCGATCACCCATTACATCAGGATGCACCAAATCAGGACATTTTTTCACTTCATTCTGTTCAAATTCACTGACAAAACAAGAAGAGTAATTGACTTCCTAAGAGTGATACAAGAACTGATAGTAAGAGTAGTTGACTTCCAAAGAAATAAGCGAGCAGAAAAAAAAAACAGAGGAATCCCGAAACAAATTTTACCTGGCATCCATGCTTGAGAACTAAGTGAAAGAATGAGCTTGATAAATAAACCGAGGAGGAGAACGGTAACCAGAAACACAGCCGCGTAGGGGGAACGATAATCAAAAGCAAAGCCGCGTAGCTGAAGCACAGCCGCTTAGGAGGGGAACCACAAGCAGAAGCAAAAGCCGCGTAGGGACATTAAGCAGAAGCAAAAACCGCGTGGGCCTATTCTGCTGGGCTTTGGTTCTGGGCCATAACTGGGCCCGATTAATGACTCTAAATTTGTTGGGCTGTTGAATTAAATAAAGCCCAAAACTTTGGCCCAGCCCAAACCTAAGTTAGCCCAAACCTAACTTTGGCCCAGCCCAAACTTACTTTTTCACGTCACTCCGGCATTCTTTAAACTCCCCTATTTTAAATTGTGTATTTTCAAAAATTATGAAATTTGATTGACTAAAACTACATAACGAGGCGAATATAACAAGATCCATATTGACTATAATACTGATATTGGCAACGGTTTTATTCGTTTAACCTGTTTAGATGTTTTTATAGGGATGTCAACGGGTCGGGTCTAGGTCGGGTCCTACAGGACCCGATGCAGGACCGAGACCCGACCCGAGGCAGTCACTATTTGGACCCGGAACCGACCCGGACCCGAGCCGAAGACCAGATGGACCCGAATACGTCTATGACCTCACAAAAAAACAGCGTTGGACCCGGAGCCGACCAATTTTTTTTAAAAAAATTAACTTTAAATAATTATAATTGTATAACTTGTTTTTTCTACAATGTATAACAATTTTTAAAAAATATATTTGATTATTTATAAATTTTTAATTGATTAAAACTTTATGTCTAATAAAAAATGAACTATAATTAGAATTTATAACATTTATATTATTCAAATTCAAATTGTGAAATTATTAAGTGTGAATTAAAATAGATATTGACTAAATTTGACTATAATATAATGTAAAAATAATTATAATATATATAACCGGTTATATTCGTTTAAGAGAATTCTCTTAGGGAATATAAGCGGGATAATTAAGCGGGATATTTTCATCTCAAGGCCCAGATACTTAAGCGGAATCATATTCCGCGTTTCATTTCTCTTAGGCAATATAACCGGTTATAATTGTTTTAAAACTCCAGTGGTGTCTTTTTATCAGCAATACTTTTTTGTTTTCCTACACACTTCCCTGATCAAAAGCCCAGAATTTATTCTGGGCCCAAATTTTGATGGCCCAATAAAAAGTGTTGTCTATAAAAATAATAATGGTTGAAGAAAAATAGAAAATGTTATATTGAAGAAAAAACATGTTATACAATTATAATTATTTTAAAGTTAATTTTTTTAAAAAAAATTGGTCGGGTCCAGGTCCGACCCTGTTTTTTTGTGAGGTCATAGACGTATTCGGGTCCGTCTGGTCTTCGGTTTGGGTCCGGGTCTGTTCCGGGTCCAAACAGTGACTCCCTCGGGTCGGGTTTCGGGTCCTGCATCGGGTCCAGCAGGACCCGACCTAGACCCGACCCGTTGACATCCCTATAGAAACATCTATGGGTTGATTGATGCTCTCCTTACAGTGTATACTTTAATTGTACCGTGAGGTTTGGAACAGATTTAATCTTCCTAAACACTCCTTTCTGTTATGGATGCTTGTCCAGAAGAGATTAATTACTCTTGATCGGTTAGCTCGGTGGGGGATTAATGTTGTGGATAAAAGGTATCAACTATGTGGTGTTGCTGATGATACCATCGAGCACATTTACCTGTTTGAATCATATGACTATGTAGTTCGTTGATAGCCGTAAATATTGTAAGATTTATTTCCGCACATTTCCATGTATCATATGACTATTTAGTCATGATAATTTTCCAAATAAGAACTTATGTCTTTCACTATTGATTCCGTTTGTACTGAAATGTAGGGATTTGATATCAAATGTACGACGCTTAGAGCAGAGGTTCACTTTCCGATGCCCGCGGAGATGGTATAATGTAACGTCCCGTTTTCTATTACTTTATTTGCGCAGCTGTTATATTTTTCGCATAAAATTTTTTGCCTTTTTACAACCATGCCTTTATACACAAACGGGAACGTACATCCGGTCTAGTCATTTCCACGCATATTATACATGTATATGCACATCTCTTATCTATTTTACAACACAGAAAAGTCGCTAGCGTTTCTTATACTACATCACACGATGAACTTAGGGAGTAGGTGAGAGCATAGCCGGCCAACCTTGAATCCATGTGTCGTATGACGATGCACTCTAAGTTGCCTGCTAAATATCTACAGCAACTGAGGAAACAATAATTCAGAGTATGATCGCAACATGTTATTCCATTATACAAATCATAATCGTATCCATAGCAGAAATTGATTTCTTCCTTTCTTTTGTTTTCCATAGACATTTCTAAAGAATATACCATCGTTCGTAGAACCCGTAGATTCACAACACTCGTACTGTAAACACTTCAACTCACGTAATCATCACGTAATCAATCATCGAGGTTTGTCACATAACCATAGTCCATAAGATCATTCATATAATCCGTAGACCAATGCACTTCTATATGATCATTTATCTTCCATACTTACGTTATGAACCTGCTAGACTCGTACTGTTGACCCCGTAGGGGCCCATGCATGGGACTCTGTAACTGAAGATATATTTTTGTGTGCCTGTACAGGACTCTGTAATCCCCCGATTTGTAGGGATATAACCATAACTGTGTATCAAGTCGTCCGATGTCGTAGCAGTCATAACGGTTTCTCTTTTCTTTATTATTCATATGCAATACTATACATTCACTGACATATAAATTCCATACACCATCGAATCACACATATCACACCGTAGCACATTATGGCCACATAATTCACGTTCATTTCAATTACGTTTAAAAGAAATCACCAATCATTTAATTTCACGTAAAGCACATAAAACAGAACACATGTTGCATATCATACTCACAGTATGGCTTTTAAACCTCGTTCGTCACTCGACTTTATCCTTGCCCTTTTCAAAATTCAAACCTATTCGAATATTATTGTCGATAAATATAAAATCCATAAAATGTCATATGTAATTGGTATTAATTGTATTCTAATTTTTCCCTAACTGCAAAATGCTTCGTATTTTGGAAATCTACAAGTCATGTTAAATAATAAAAATTTATCCCAACATCATTTTTTTTCATATATTTATTATTATTATTAAATCAATATTTTTTTTTCCAGATTTAATTTTCATTCGGAATAAATTACTGTTCATTCGCGAATCCACTGTTCATTCGCGAAATTACTGTTTATTTTGCGAATTGCTCATTTGCGAAAATTATTGTTCATTTCGCGAATTCACTATTCATCACGAATTCACTCTTCATTCGCAAAATTACTGTTCATTTTGCGAATTCACTGTTCATTCGCGAAAGTTACTGTTCATTTCGCGAATTCACTGCTTATCGCGAATTCACTGTTCATTCGCAGAAGTTATTTCGCTCACTGTTCATTCGCAAAATTACTGTTCATTTTGCGAATTCATTGTTCCTTCGCGAAAGTTACTGTTCATTTCGCGAATTCACTGTTCATTCGCAAAAGTTATTTCGCGAATTCGCAAAATTACTGTTCATTTTGCGAAAGCTTAACTTTAAATCCACAGTTCGCGAAATATTCCTTTCGATTATCTTAAACACTATTTTCATTCGAAACATCTTAAACCCATACGATTAAATTATACTTTCCGAAGAACATGATGAACTTCTACCCAGATTCTAACCGTGTTCATCCTATCAAAATCACACTTATACATAACATGCTAAATATGAATTTTCAAGCATGCTTACCCCTAGTTATATTGAATCTTAACTAAAAAAAAACATAACTTCATAACAAAATTAATACCCAATCCTAGCTTGCGTTTGACTGCTGTTCGAGTTTCTCTCCTCAACTTAGTCTCGAATATTTGTAAATAATATGAATTGTTACATCTATCATTACTAGTCTTTAATTTTCTATATAATACAAATAGATAATTCCAAAGTTTCTTAACCTAACCTTATCACTCGTTCACGTTTTATTAACTTTATTATAACAGTTGCTTTCCTCCCAAATTTCACTAATCCATACTTTCACTAATCCTCAAATTTTGCGAATCCTCAAATTTCGCAAATTCAATGTTCATTCGCGGAAGTTACTGTTCACCCGCAAAATCACTGTTTATTAGCGAAGGTACTGTTCATTTCGCGAATTTACTGTTCATTCGCGAAATGGAAAATACTATTTCTTCCAATTCTAGTAATCTTCGATCAAAGCAACCTTTTTACTTTGCGAATCAACCTATTTCACGATTCACATAACTTCGCTCAATTCGCAAAGTTTCTTTCCAATTCGAGGAACCCTAATTTTAACAATTTCATAGATTAATTATCATAGTTTAGAATTAATTTTCCTAAGTTCAACACATGAAACTTAAATTCAAACTTAATTATCATAGCAAGAAAGACTTTTCGAGAATCAATCAACTTTATGAGTCATCTCATATTTAGTATTATTTTAATCATTTCTACCACTTTAAGAGTTCAACCTATTGGCCAAATATTATAATATTCTTCAACATTGAACCTGAATACGCAAACTTCCATCATGGTTCACGGATTCTTCTTCGATTCGTGAAATTCTTTCTACCACTCCCCAAGTCACGAATCACTTCAATGTGCAACTCTAGTACTTCGCGAATCATTATTTCACGAATCATCAAGCTCGCGAACCTAATCCTTCACTACTCTCATTTCACGAATTGACAACTTCACACGTCCTCTAATTTCACGAATCAATAATCATCACTACACGAATTAATAACTTCACAATTTAACATTTATTCACATTACTAATTTCATTTCAACCATTCTAATTTATTATACCTTGGTCCCTTTCGTAATACTTATCATGAAATTATTTATACAAGTATATGAACTCGTATAATGCATAGATGATATATAATATTGATTTCGGTTCCTGACAATTCTCCCCTTCTTAAAAAAAATTTCGACCTCGAAATTTCGTACCGTTATCAGTGAATATCCATGGATACTGTATCTTCATATCCAATGTTTCCCAAGTAGCCTCGCGAATAGAGTGATTTTTCCATCTTACTTTTACCATCGGAATTACTTTATTCCGTAACTGTTTTTCAGCATATTCTAGAATTTCCACAGGTTCTTCAACATAACTGATATCTTCCGAAACGTTCACTTGTTCATCATGTAGAACATGAGATGGATCTGACCTATACCGTCGCAACATACTGACATGAAAAACATTATGTATTTGCGACAGTTCGGGTGGTAATGCGAGTCGATACGCTAACGGTCCAATCCTTTCAAGTATTTCATAAGGTCCAATATAACGTGGACTTAGCTTTCCTTTCTTTCCAAATCTTAAAACACCTTTCCACGGTGATATTCGCAGAAATACTTTCTCTCCAACCTCATATTCCATTTCCCGTCGATGTTGATCAATGTAACTCTTTTGTCGATCCTGAGCTGCTTTAAGTCGATTCTTAACTACTTTTATCTTTTCCATCGTATCCTGAATTAAATCTGGTCCTTCTAACACTCGTTCACCTTCCATATCCCAACATATTGGGTTTCTACATTTTCGACCATATAAAGCTTCGTACGGTGCCATCCCGATACTAGAGTGGTACTGATTATTATAGACAAATTCCATTAATGCTATATAGTCATCCCATGATCCTTTGAATTCAATCACACATGCTCGAAGCATATCTTGTAAAGTTTGTATCGTTCTTTCCGATTGTCCGTCTGTTTGTGGATGAAACGCTGTACTAAAATGTAACTTAGTCCCGAGCGCTTCTTGTAAACTTCCCCAAAATCTCGAAGTGAACCTAGGATCTCGATCAGATACAATAGATAGAGGTACTCCATGTAGCCGGACTATTTCATTAACGTATCTTTTCGCCTAATATTCCAATGAAGAACCCCATCTAAATGGTAAGAAGTGTGCCGATTTCGTAAGTCTATCAACAATTACCCAAATGGCGTCATTTTTCTTAGCTGTTGGAGGTAGACCATATAGAAAATCCATCGTTATACGCTCCCATTTCCAAACAGGTATGGGTAAATGATGTAATTTACCAGCAGGTGCTTGGTGTTCGGCTTTAATCTGCCGACAAGTTAAACATTTTAACAAGTATTCCGCCACATCTTTCTTCATCCTTGGCCACCAATACTGAGATTTGATGTTTTGATACATTTTTGTACTGCCCGGATGCATAGCATAAGGGGCAGTATGCGCCTCATCCATTATTTCCTGTCGAAAGTTATTAATATTGGGAACACATAATCGACTATTGATCGTCATAACACCGTTTTCATTTATGACAAACGACTTCGTCAACCCTTGTTTTACTTTTTCTGCAGTACTTGCCAATTTCTCATCCTTAAATTGAGATTGCTTTATTCGATCCAATATAATAGGATGAGTTACCATTGCAGCACATACAACACCTACATCATTCACTTCTATTTCTATATTCATCTTCCTTAGACTGATCAGATTCGATAATGAATATGATTTTCGACTTAATGCATCTGCCACAACATTTGCTTTTCCTGGATGATACTCTATAGTACAATCATAATCCTTTAACAGCTCAATCCATCTCCTTTGTCTCATATTCAATTCTTTCTGACTCAACAGATACTTCAGACTTTTATGGTCGGTGAAAATCTGAAATTTCGTACCATATAAGTAATGTCGCCATATTTTTAATGCGAACACTACTGCCGCTAATTCCAAATCATGTGTTGGATAGGATATTTCATACGGTTTTAACTGCCGTGACGCATATGCCACTACTTTTCCATGTTGCATTAGAACACATCCCAATCCTTGATGAGATGCGTCACTGTAAATCACAAATCCATTTGTACCTGATGGAATTGTTAACACTGGTGCTGTTGTTAATCGCTTCTTTAATTCTTCAAAACTCTTCTGACACTCTTCAGTCCATTTGAATATCGTCCCTTTTCGTAATAATTTTGTCATTGGAGCGGCTATCAAAGCAAAATTCTCTACAAACCGTCTATAATATCCAGCCAAACCTAGAAAACTACGAACTTCTGCCACGTTCTTAGGACTTTCCCATTTGATTACTGCTTCAATTTTCTTAGGGTCCACTTGAATTCCTTTGCCAGATACCACGTGGCCCAAAAATACTACTTGATCCAACCAAAATTCGCATTTTGATAATTTCGCATATAGCTTCTTTTCTCGTAAAGTCTGAAGAACAATTCTTAAATGTTGTTCATGTTCTTCTTTTGACCTAGAATATACCAATATATCGTCTATGAATACAATCACGAACTGGTCCAAATAGGGTCGAAAAACATCATTCATTAATGCCATAAAGACTGCAGGGGCATTTGTCAATCCAAACGGCATAACCAAGAATTCATAATGCCCATATCTTGTTCTAAAGGCCGTCTTTGGAATATCATCTTTTGCAATCTTTATTTGATGGTACCCCGATCTTAGGTCAATTTTTGAAAAAGACCTTAGACCCTTGTAATTGGTCAAACAAATCATCAATTCGAGGCAATGGATACTTATTTTTCACCGTCACTTTGTTCAACTGTCTATAGCCGATACATAATCTGAGTGTACCATCCTTCTTTTTAACAAAGAGTACAGGCGCTCCCCATGGTGATACACTTGGTCGTATATATCCTTTATCTAATAATTCTTTCAACTGTACTTTTAACTCGTTCAGCTCTTGGTGCCATTCTATACGGTGGAATAGAAATTGGTGCCGTGCCAGGTTGTAGTTCAATCGTAAACTCTGTATCTCGATCTGGTGGTAATCCAGACAAATCCTCCGGGAAAACATCAAGGTATTCATTTACCACGGCAATATCTTCCACCTTTAATCCACACAATCGTGTATCTATAATATACGCCATATAACTCTGACACCCTTTTTTATCAATTTGGATGCCTGTAAACTAGAGATCTGACATGCCGTCCATACGTTCTTTTCTCCTTTAAACACTATATGTGTTTGATCCGAAGGAAACAATTCAATTTCCTTCTTAAAACAATCTAGTTTTGCTCCATATCGAGACAGCCAATCCATGCCTAATATTACGTCAAAATCCGTTCAGGGTAAAACTAATAAGGTCGCCTGCATCTCTACCCCATCACTGACAATTTTACATTGCGGGTATACTGTACTTATTATGACCATCTCACCCGTTGGAAGTCTAACATTTACTTTATTTTCTAATGTTTCGGGTTTAGCATGTAATAATGATGCAAATGTTCGTGACATGAATGAGTGCGTTGCGCCTGGATCGAATAAAACATATGCATCAATATCACATATAGATAGCTTACCCGTAATTATACGTGACCCCTCTTTGGCTTCTTCCCGAGTCATTGTGAAAATCCGACCCTGTGCTGGCTGTCCATAAGCTTGTCCTCCAGAATCTCCTCTTCCTGCACGACTATTATAAGATCCTCGACCCCTTCCCCTTCCACGATTAGTGGAGGGTCCACTAACTCTTGATTGCTCCACTGTAGGTTGCGTTTGCGACATTGGACAATTTCTAGCCAAATGTCCACGTTGACCACATTTGAAGCATTCGCCAGTGAGCCATCTACAGACACCCGTATGATTCTTTCCACAGTGCTCACACACTGGAACTGTTTGAAGAATTCCAGTCCCTCGTCCAACAGTTCTTGTTCCATCCATACTACTTCTGGCAGGACCACTTGTTGTGTTCATCGATCTCGATGGATTACCAATCTTCTTCAATTTTCCGCTCGATGATTCTTCACCTGCCCTTCTTTTACTACTTTGATAGTTTTCGATTCTGTTTCTAATTTTTCAGCACGAATAGCTGCTGGCCTTTATCTGCCATAAGATTCCATATCAGAGGGAGTAATATGATTTCTGATTGTATATCGAAATCCAGATTCAAATCTTCGACACTTGTTTCTTTCAGTGGCAACCATATGAGGAGCATAACGGGACAGCTGATTGAACAACACCTCGTATTCACCTACAGACTTATTTCCTTGCTTAAGTTCCAAGAACTCCTTTTCCTTCTGATCCTTATAAACTTCTGGCATATATGTGTCGTTGAATTCTCTTAAGAAATCCTCCCAGGTTAGAACTGGAGGTTGTGCCATACTCTCTGGAACTGTTTCCCACCATTCATATGCATGCCCTTGTAAAAGTGACACTGCATAATCAAACTTCTCCTCTGGTGTACACTGCATCATATTAAAAACCCTTTCTGTTCTTTTTAGCCACGTTTCTGCCTCAGCAGGATCCGTTGTTCCCACAAAATCCACAGCACCCAGTTTCCTAAGCTTATCATATCGCCTTTCACGGGGAATTGTCAGGGGATTTTCACGCTCATTACGCATAAACGTATGAGATGAAAGAGATTTAGGTACGGCCGATCTTCCTCCTCTCCCAATTGTAGGTTCATTGTGTTCTACATGCAATGGTTCACTTATTGCCCTTTGCCTAGATATGCAAAAAGAATTTCAGGGCAGACCATAAAATGCACAAACCATGCAAATGTCTACAGAACCTAAGACCTAGGCTCTGATACCATACATGTAACATCCCGTTTTCTATTACTTTATTTGCGCAGCTGTTATATTTTTCGCATAAAATTTTTCGCCTTTTTACAACCATGCCTTTATACACAAACGGGAACGTACATCCGGTCTAGTCATTTCCACGCATATTATACATGTATATGCACATCTCTTATTTATTTTACAACACACAAAAGTCGCTAGCGTTTCTTATACTACATCACACGATGAACTTAGGGGAGTAGGTGAGAGCGTAGCCGGCCAACCTTGAATCCATGTGTCGTATGACGATGCACTCTAAGTTGCCTGCTAAATATCTACAGCAACTGAGGAAACAATAATTCAGAGTATGATCGCAACATGTTATTCCATTATACAAATCATAATCGTATCCATAGCAGAAATTGATTTCTTCCTTTCGTTTGTTTTCCATAGACATTTCTAAAGAATATACCATCGTTCGTAGAACCCGTAGATTCACAACACTCGTACTGTAAACACTTCAACTCACGTAATCATCACGTAATCAATCATCGAGGTTTGTCACATAACCATAGTCCATAAGATCATTCATATAATCAGTAGACCAATGCACTTCTATATGATCATTTATCTTCGATACTTCCGTTATGAACCTTCTAGACTCGTACTGTTGACCCCGTAGGGGCCCATGCATGGGACTCTGTAACTGTAGATATATTTTTGTGTGCCTGTACAGGAATGTGTAATCCCCCGATCTATGGGGATATAACCATAACTGTGTATCAAGTCGTCCGATGTCGTAGCAGTCATAACGGTTTCTCTTTTCTTTATTATTCATATGCAATACTATACATTCACTGACATATAAATTCCGTACACCATCGAATCACACATATCACACCGTAGCACATTATGGCCACATAATTCACGTTCATTTCAATTACGTTTATAAGAAATCACCAATCATTTAATTTCACGTAAAGCGCATAAAAACAGAACACATGTTGCATATCATACTCACAGTATGGCTTTCAAACCTCGTTCGTCACTCGACTTTATCCTTGCCCTTTTCAGAATTCAAACCTATTCAAATATTATTGTCGATAAATATAAAATCCATAAAATGTCATATGTAATGATATGCATGACTATATTATGCATGATCTAATTTCTATTGTTAATTTAATTTTTTTAACTTTCTGTCTATAAATTATTAGATACTGAACTCCTTCTCCCTGAAAACTTATATTTAAATCGGTATTAATTGTATTCTAATTTTTCCCTAACTGCAAAATGCTTCGTATTTTGGAAATCTACAAGTCATGTTAAATAATAAAAATTTATCTCAACATCATTTTTTTTTCATATATTTATTATTATTATTATTAAATCAATATTTTTCTTCCAGATTTACTTTTCATTCGGAATAAATTACTGTTCATTCACGAATCCACTGTTCATTCGCGAAATTACTGTTTATTTTGCGAATTGCTCATTCGCGAAAATTATTGTTCATTTTGCGAATTCACTATTCATCACGAATTCACTGTTCATTCGCAAAATTACTGTTCATTTTGCGAATACACTGTTCATTCGCGAAAGTTACTGTTCATTTCGCGAATTCACTGTTTATCGCGCATTCACTGTTCATTAGCAGAAGTTATTTCGCGAATTCACTGTTCATTCGCAAAATTACTGTTCATTTTGCGAATTCATTGTTCCTTCGCGAAAGTTACTGTTCATTTCGAGAATTCACTGTTCATTAGCAAAAGTTATTTCGCGAATTCGCAAAATTACTGCTCATTTTGCGAAAGCTTAACTTTAAATCCACAGTTCGCGAAATATTCCTTTCGATTATCTTAAACACTATTTTCATTCGAAACATCTTAAACCCATACGATTAAATTATACTTTCCTAAGAACATGATGAACTTCTACCCAGATTCTAACCGTGTTCATCCTATCAAAATCACACTTATACATAACATGCTAAGTATGAATTTTCAAGCATGCTTACCCCTAGTTATATTGAATCTTAACTAAAAAAAAACATAACTTCATAACAAAATTAATACCCATTCCTAGCTTGCGTTTGACTGCTGCGAGTTTCTCTCCTCAACTTAGTCTCGAATATTTGTAAATAATATGAATTATTACATCTATCATTACTAGTCTTTAATTTTCTATATAATACAAATAGATAATTCCAAAGTTTCTTAACCTAACCTTATCACTCGTTCACGTTTTATTAACTTTATTATAACAGTTGCTTTCCTCCCAAATTTCACTAATCCATACTTTCACTAATCCTCAAATTTTGCGAATCCTCAAATTTCGCAAATTCAATGTTCATCCGCGGAAGTTACTGTTCACCCGCAAAATCACTGTTTATTAGCGAAGGTACTGTTCATTTCGCGAATTTACTGTTCATTCGCGAAATGAAAAACACTATTTCTTCCAATTCTAGTAATCTTCGATCAAAGCAACCTTTTTACTTTGCGAATCAACCTATTTCACGATTCACATAACTTCGCTCAATTCGCAAAGTTTCTTTCCAATTCGAGGAACCCTAATTTTAACAATTTCATAGATTAATTATCATAATTTAGAATTAATTTTCCTAAGTTCAACACATGAAACTTAAATTCAAACTTAATTATCATAGCAAGAAAGACTTTTCGAGAATCAATCCACTTTATGAGTCATCTCATATTTAGTATTATTTTAATCATTTCTACCACTTTAAGAGTTCAACCTATTGGCCAAATATTATAATATTCTTCAACATTGAACCTGAATACGCAAACTTCCATCATGGATCACGAATTCTTCTTCGATTCGTGAAATTCTTTCTACCACTCCCCAAGTCGCGAATCACTTCAATGCGCAACTCTAGTACTTCGCGAATCATTATTTCACGAATCATCAAGCTCGCGAACCTAATCCTTCACTACACTCATTTCACGAATTGACAACTTCACACGTCCTCTAATTTCACGAATCAATACTTCGCAAATCATCACTACACGAATTAATAACTTCACAATTTAACATTTATTCACATTACTAATTTCATTTCAACCATTCTAATTTATTATACCTTGGTCCCTTTCGTAATACTTATCATGAAATTATTTATACAAGTATATGAACTCGTATAATGCAAAGATGATATATAATATTGATTTCGGTTCCTGACATATAATTTGTCACGATTACGGTCCATGTCTGCATAATTTGAATTATAGTTAAAAATTTTAACTTTGTACCCTTTACAGAACTTGCTAAATTGGAGAGATCTCACTAAACGATTTTTCTTTTAGGTGACTACTTATTTCAGTCACTTCCATTCTCAATGTTCTTTTGTTGCGAGGCTTCCATTTGTGCGATGTTTAACTTTATTCGGCAATAAAATATAATACTTTCATCATAGCATGTGTTGTATGATTGTATTGTAAACAATATGTGATGGAGTATGATCGTCATTGGAAATAGTATGTTCCTTGACATTCAATTATGTATGATTTTTATAGTGTACTTTGTATCACCATCAATTCTTATGTTTTATTGTCGGTTTTTTGTTGATCTTATTGATTACTTTTGTTTGAATTTGTCCTCCAGGTTCATACCGTTCTTTTATTATTTGGTGGCTGTGAAGTAAAACCTCAGAAATTTCGAATTTTCCAGTAATGACTTCCAGTAACATAGTATGTATGATGGAAATATTGACTCATTGTAATTCATCCGCATAAATGTGATTTTTTTTTTTTTTTTTGCAGCAGTGGTTGTTGATTATCTTGCCAGCAAGAGCATACCTTCTGATGACTTGGTTGTTGTCTCGCCAGATACTGGTGAGGTGTCTATGCCCATTCTTAGGCACAAAATCCAATCGATCCGACCCATAATCTGTGGACGCTGATAGTTTCCCCGCAGATCGCTACGCTAAAGATGGTCTCGCACATGATTTCCACAAATTAGGATTCGTTGCGTAGACAATTTTTGTAAGTAGAAACTGTTGAAGATGTCAGCCTAATTCCAACTTATTTAATTTTGATTTTTGTATGTGTTTCTGCAGCGCTTTTTAAGTTGCATTTTTGGATTTTAAGCTTGGAATTAAACAGCTCTACGTTCACGTCGGTATCTAATCGAAACTTTTGGTTGCTCTATTTCTAATATAATTTCGATTATGAGATTCATCTTCCTATTATTTATTTTCCGCCTGCGCCTTTGCTCTGCTTTAGCTCAAGCGGAACATACTTGAAATAATTATAATTGTATAATTTGTTTTTTCTTCAATATATAACAATTTTTAAAATATATATTTGATTATTTATAAATTTTTAATTGATTAAAACTTTAAGTTTAATAAAAAATGACCTATAATTAGAATTTATAACATTTTAGTTATTCAAATTGTTAAATTATTAAGCGTGAATTAAAATAAAATACTGATATTAGCAACGGTTATATTCGTTTTAACCTGTTTATATGTTTTTATAGGGATGTCAACGGGTCGGGTCTAGGTCGGGTCCTACTGGACCCGATGCAGGACCCGAAACCCGACCCGAGGGAGTCACTGTATGGACCCGGAACAGACCCGGACCCAAGCCGAAGACCAGATGGACCCGAATACGTCTATGACCTCACAAAAGAACAGGGTTGGACCCGGACCGACCAATTTTTTTTAAAAAAATTAACTTTAAATAATTATAATTGTATAACTTGTTTTTTCTTCAATATATAACAATTTTTAAAAAATATATTTGATTATTTATAAATTTTTAATTGATTAAAACTTAAAGTTTAATAAAAAATGAACTATAATTAGAATTTATAACATTTTAATTATTCGTTTAACAGAATTCTCTTAGGGAATATAACCGGTTATAATCGTTTTAATTGACTGGGTTGAAGGTTTTAGGCTGGGTTCTTATTTTTGTTTAACAGAATTCTCTTAGGGAATATAACCGGTTATATCCGTTTAACAGAATTCTCTTAGGGAATATAACCGGTTATAATTGTTTTACCCTGTTTAGATGTTCTGACAGGGATGTCAACTGATCGGATCTGGGTCGGGTCACGCTGGACCTGAGACCCGACCCGATGCAGGACCCTTGGACCGACACCCGACCCGAGCCAGTTACTGTTTGGACCCGAGACCCGACCCGAGGTAGACCCGGACCTGACCCCGATGGACCCGAATACGTCTATGACCTCACAAAAAAACAGAGTTGGACCCGGACCCGACCAACTTTTTTTTTTAATTTTAAACTTGAAATAATTATAATTGTATAATTTGTTTTTTCTTCAATATATAACAATTTTTAAAATATATATTGATTATATATAAATTTTTAATTGATTAAAACTTTAAGTCTAATAGAAAATGAACTATAATTAGAATTTATAACATTTTAATTATTCAAATTGTTAAATTATTAAGTGTGAATTAATATAAAATACTGATATTGGCAACGGTTATATTCGTTTTAACCTGTTTAGATGTTTTTGTAGGGATGTCAATGGGTCGGGTCTAGGTCGGGTCCTGCTGGACCCGATGCAGGACCCGAGACCCGACCCGAGGCAGTCACTGTTTGGACCCGGAACCGATCCGGACCCAAGCCGAAGACCAGATGGACCCGAATACGTCTATGACCTCACAAAAAACAGGGTTGGACCCGGACCCGACCAATTTTTTTTAAAAAATTAACTTTAAATAATTATAATTGAATAACTTGTTTTTCTTTAATATATAACAATTAAACTGATATATTTTTATCTAAATCTTGGTAAATTCATATATTTTAGTGAATGTAAAGTGTTTGCAATATAAAATTTAAAACTAATAAAGTAAACTAATCACATGTTAAATTGTTATTTTGTCTAACTATTCTGTTACTAGTGATGTTTACACATGTTACCCTTATGTCAATTTCTGTTACTTTTTCCGGAAAAATTGTTTCTAATCACGGTTAAACCGTTACTGCATAAAAACAGTAAAGAATATAGCATTTGTGATTAACATTAATCGAATATGTCATTAATTTTGATGAATCATTTGTTTTAGGTCGACCATTTAGATTGTAATAAACAACCAATAGTTCATTTCTAACACGTTTTGTGTAAGTAGAATCAATTTGGTAGAAGCACGATCATCCTTTCAAGAAGAGTGTTACTTGTTCTTCATACTATATATTTCAACTTCTTCAATCTCAACATAATCTCCACGAAAATCACAAACTAAACTGATACATTTTTATCTAAATCTTGGTAAATTCATATATTTTAGTGAATGTAAAGTGTTTGCAATATAAAATTTAAAAATAATAAAGCAAACTAATCACATGTTAAATTGTTATTTTGAATAGCTATTCTGTTACTCGTATTTTGTTTCACTATTACCATTTTGTCAATTTCTGTTACTATATCCCCAACAAATTGTTTGTGATGACGGTTAAACTTACTGCAAAAAAAAACAGTAAACAATATAGCGTTTCAGCAAACAACAGAAGAAATAACCAGAATCATGCACACAAGTTTAGCAACTGAAGCTAAATTTGTTCAAATGATACATCCTACAAATCAGTCTCAGACATACATAGCAGCAAATTGTAACAAACCGGCACAAACCGGCATATTGTAACAACTGAAGATCCTATATCTGAAGACGTCGTGGAACCAGACGTTCAAAGACCCCCAGGCCATCCACGATCTAAAAGAATTGCTTCACAAATTCAAGACACTCGTCCACTCAAGTGTGGAAGATGTAAAAGGGTCGGGCACAATCGTCGAACATGCAAAGAAGCAATTTAACGTTTGCAGACAATGTACAAATTCAAGACACTCGTCCACTCATCTTCAACGTTTCGCCGACGTAGTAACGAATTTGGTAGACGGAGTAACAACTTTGATGACAGTAAAAATATACACAAATTATTGGGGTCGATCGTATTTTCGCGAAATTGAAAGATGAAGGTCGGACGAACGAGCAGACAATGTGCCGCACTGAGCTTCCCATACTATGGGCAATTAGAATTGATACATATTAGATGTAATCGTTGGCAAAAACGGGTTTGATTCAATCTTGTTTTCGCAAATTATAAAACTACGCATGGTCACAATTCAGTTCCGCCAAATAACGGTTTTTAAAGAAAAAATAACGAGTTCGGCACACTTGGTAACAAATTTGACACAACGAGTAACTGTTTCGACACAGTAAAAATATACCCAAATTAATGGGGTCGATCATATTTTCGCGAAATTAAAGATGAAGGTCGGACGAACGAGCAGACAATGTGCCGCACTGAGCTTTCCATACTATGGGTACTTCGAATTGATACATATTTGATGTAATCATTGGCAAAAACGGCTTTGATTCAATCTTGACTTCGCAAATTATAACAGTACGCATGGTAACAATTTAGCTCCAATAAATAACTGATTTAGCAAAAACAGTAACTAGTTCGTCACATATGGTAACGAATTTGGTAGATCTAGTAACAGTCTGGACACAGTAAAACTATACCCAAATTATTGGGGTCGATTGTATTTTCGCGAAATTGAAAGATGAAGGTCGGAAGAACGAGCAGACAATGAGCCGCAGCGAGCTGCCCATACTATGGGTACTTCGATTTTGTACGTACTAGATGTAATCGGTGCAAGAAATGGCTTTGATTTCATCTTATTTTCGCATATTAGAACCCTAAATAGAAAGATGAAGAAACACACAAATCTTGCATCTTGCTTCGTCAACCACAATACATCCTACATTACACGCCGATTTTGGTTGGTTAATGGGCATTCGAAATTTCGGACCTCGATTCACTGTAAAAACGGGATTCGTAAAATAAATACTATGCCGATAACAATTTTCTGCATCGTCGTAACAGATAAGGTATGGAAATAACAGTTCGTTGGACATTTATAACAATATAATCTAAAAGCATAACAGAAAGTCGCCGGAAAATAACTATTAGTTCAGTATGTTGGGATGGGTATTTTCGTCAATACACAGTTTTCATCCTTAAGTCTGCAATTTTCGAAAAGTAGGTCCTTTAAACTAATTTCATCTCTGACAGGGACTGAACCCTTTACAACTTCGAAACTAGGGCCTGAATACAAATTTGCCCTAAATAATATTGGCCAAACCCGTGGGTTAACTTATCTTGGATTTGTAGGTTTATTAAAACGGGCCTCTTATCTGTAGCGGGCTTCCAAGATAATGTGATTTTGCAAGTGAACAATATTATGTTGGTCTATGGCCATTTATCTTGACTTATCCAACTTACTGAACGTGGCATTAGCTAAGCAAAAAAATACACTCTAATTCGACTTCAACCACAAATTACTAAAAATATTAACCAATAAATTAGCTGAACAAAAAACCCTAGAAAAGGACTGAAGTTCAAATCGAATCTCAACAAGAACGAAGAAAACTCACCCAAAAAGCACACGTTTTCAGTATCAATTCGTTCAAGCCTAAAGATAGAAACTTTACAACTCAATTCAGCTAGGCATAATCGAATTCGAACCCACCCGTAATCACACACTTACATACTTGAAAAACCGTGAAATTTCTCCATAACAATGCCACAAAACTCTCAATAACAGCACGAAACTAACTAACTAAGAGCATAAAACAGCAAATTTAAAAAAAACTACACATACCTGATAATATTGGGGCTGCAAATAGCAGTAATGAAGGAGAAAAACAAAGATGAGAAGGCCTGGAAGAAAGGGGGAAATGAATTGTGTATAGTTTGACAGCTCTCGTCAAAAATGTGGATCCTTCCACATTTTTTGGGCCTGCCACTCGGCCCAATTTCGTTTAAACAATATTGGGCTGCCTAAAAATTAAATCAAAGCCCAATATTAAAACAGCTGGATTTTAGACGTGTACAAATGCCCAAATCAAGCCCATTACTATTTGAAAACATTCACCTCTTTGGCTCTTCTCACTTTTTACAATTCATTCCTCTTAATTTAGCTTTTTTCTTAATTTAACCTGTCTTCTTCATTTTTTCAGAACCCCTAGTCCCCTAGTCCCTTTTTCTTCCTTACATATTTATGTAAATTCAACTACCAAATAATGGTAGAGTTAACTGAATTGCCCCATCCCATCCCATCCAATTTATTCCTATTTCTTTCTCGAGCAGCTCACTACAAACACTTGTCATCATAAAGTAAAATTCCAAAAGAGTAGAAACTCAACTCAAAAGGCACAACATTTTTCAAAAAAGATGAATGCAAAATCATAATTCAATGCACCTGAACATTTCATCACTAAAGTGCAATATTTCATGCGAACCCTGTTTCACATTTTTCACTTTTTTTTACTGAATTAGGCGAATAAATCAAATTCAGTTTCTGCATCATTGCCTATATGAACTAGAAATTTAGCTCATACAAGCAGACAAAAAAATATCCAGAAAAAACCTCAAAAAGGGTAATCATAGAAAAGGAAAGCAGGGTTAAGAATTACCAAACCCATAAAGAAATTTCTCCAATTGCGATAACAAAATAACCAAGCTCAAAACTTGAGATCAATTTCCCCATACATAACCCAAAATAAAAAGCAACAATCGGTGAGAAATCAAAGTCATGTCATTTCAAGAAGAAATTGGGAAGAGTGAGCAATTAATATTGCAAAACCAATAAGTCAGAATTGTTATATATTTGTGTTATCTAAAATTTTGTTATACCTTTACCTGAATTAGGCGAATAAATCAAATTCAGTTTCTGCATCATTGCCTATGTGAACCAGAAATTTAGCTCATACAAGCAGGCAAAAAAATATCCAGAAAAAACCCCAAAAATGGTAAACACAGAGAAAGGAAAGCAGGGTTAAGAATTACCAAACCCATAAAGAAAACTAACCCAAATATATTGCAAAATTAAACATTAATTATGGAAGAGTAAACAAACTATTTTCAATTTCACACAACAGGTTGTATTAGTTGAAATATAACTCTTTCCAATTTCACTACTTCATCAAAACATGTGTCATTGTCGGGGATATAAGGTTTTGAATACCGATTAGAAAATTAAGTTCCAAACAAGAAGAAAAAAGAGTGAAGATCTTGTCTGATAATTAGGTTTAAGATGAATTATTGATTAAAGCATATATGGGTTATCGTATAAATGGACCATCGTAGGCCGGGTTGAAGGGTTATGGTCTGAGCTCTTATTTTGTTGTTAATCGAGACTCTAATCCCCACAATTATGCTGTCAAGTACAAAACTGAGTTAGAAAAGTGGAGACGACCACTCTTTTTGTTGGCAGAACCAGCCTCGTCGGGTATTTATATGTTTTTCAAAAAGACTTTAGACGCCCAGTTATCTACTTGTATTAGTATTTTCTAACTCAACTATTCAATCTTTTGCTAGAAAATTTCCATGAAACTGACCCTCCGGAATAATAATCTGCCCAAGTAACTGGTACAATTATCTACTTGTATTATTATATAAATGTTTTGATCTAGTAAGAATTAAGTTTGTTTTTACATATTTAATTCAATGTATTTATGTAATTTTAAATTATAATTAATTAAAATTATACTCAATTAGTATATTTTATAAAATTATATAATTAGGTTAATTAATACATTTTGTCATTACATTTGATCTCCCATCCCGTCATTTTTAATTTCAAATTAAGCGTTTTTTCCGGCATTCACTTCTCCCCTTCGTCTCCCCTTCTAGCTAGCATTGAAGTTGAAAAATAATGATGAGTGATATTGTGGCGATGGTAGAGATTCAAAGTTCACATTAATTAACAATACAAAACTTTATGGAATGGTTGGGATCAAACTATCAAAGTGTACTACTCTTCCTTTCAGGTATTCTACTCAATATAGTAATTTTCAAATGTTTTGTTACAATCTAATATAATTTGATTTATCAAGTAATATAATTTGATTTAATTTGATTTATCAAATAATATAACGTTATTCATCAAGTTAAGTATTGTTATTCATCAAGTTAAATAATATGATTCATCAAGTTATGTAGTGAAAGTTATATAATGTGATTCATCAAGTAATATAATGTTATTCATCAAGTTATGTTATGCGATACATCAAGTAATATAATGTTTTTCATCAAGTTAAATAATGTGATTTATCAAGTAATATAAAAGGAGTTCACTGATGAATGTTTACATATGCTTAATTTGATGGTTTTTTTTACTTCATATATATATATTACTTTCACTATGGATAAATAATTTCGAGATCAATGGACTTGTAGTTGATGGATAGAAATAGAATGGCCTTATTGCTGCGAAGCCCTTACAACTATGAACAATACGTTAAAGATGAATTATTATACCGCTGTAGGCCGGGTTGAATGCTTATGGCTCGATGATGAGTTGAGTGTAAGGCTGAAAAAAAGGCAGTGCTATAATTAAATGTATTCCAGTTTGAATATTTTGATATAAAATTTCCATCTACATATTGTGAAATGTTGCATATGATGTCCGTCTACATTTGTGAACCAAACAATGAAGATGAAGAAATTAACAAATCTGGAACTAGGGGTGTTCAAAACCGGATATCGGATCCGATTCGATCCGAATATGCGATCCGAATCCGATCCGAAAATTCGGATATCTGAATTATCCAGATCCTATTTTAATCATCTTTCAATGGAATATAGGGAAGTGTGAATTATGGGCTGGGCTCTTATTTAATTGACGGGGATATAGGGTTTTAAATACCGATTAGAAAATTTTATTAAGTTGCAAGCAAGAAAGAGAAAAGTGTAGATCTTGTATGATAATTGTCCAAAAATGACTAATTGTGTGCCACAACTAGATGTAGGGAAATGTTGGAAATAATTGTCCAAAATGACTTGTGTGCCATAACTAGATGTAAGAGAATGGTAGTGGGTAATTTTACAAGGATTGTTCATATTTGGTAAAGAATTGTTCAAATTACAAAACTTAGTGTCCAAATATTGGAAATAATTGTCCAAATTATTGCAACTTTTTTGCATCCTGATATCATTATCAGTTTATGTACCACGATATTTCAAAGCGATATTGTCAAAAATGACTTTGTGAGCCATAACTAGATATCTTATAACGAAGTGTTAGTAGGTAATTTTACAAGTATTGTTTATATTTATAAATGAATTGTTCAATGTACTAGACATCTTATAAGGAAGTGGTAGTGGGTAATTTTACAAGTATTGTTACTAAAATTATTGTTCAGAAATTAAAACTTATTGTCCAAAATGACTATTTGTGCGCCATAACTAGATAAAAGGAAATGGTAGTGAGTAATTTTACAATTATTATTCATATTTGTAAACGATTTGTTCAATTTACAAAATTTATTGTCAAATATTAGAAATAAGTGTCTCAAATGACTATTTGCGGCTTAGATGTATTTGGTAGTGGGTAATTTTACACAATTGTTCAGATTTGTAAAAGAATTGTTCAATTTATAAACATTATAGCCTAAATGTTGGAAATAATTGTCCAAAACGACTATATGTGCATCATAAAAGGAAATGGTAGTGGGTAATTTTACAAGTGTTGTTCTTGTTTATAAAATAACTGTTCTATATTTTAATATTATTGTCCAAAAATTTAATATAATTGTCCAAATTGACTATTTGTGCACCATAACTAGATTTAGTGTGGTAATTTTACAAGTATTGTTCATATTTAAAATAATTATTCAATTTCCACGAATTATTGTCCAGATGTCTAAAATATTGTCCAAAATGACTACTTGTGAGCCATAACTAGATATAACAAAGTGTTGGTCATTTTACACGGATTGTTCATATTTGTAAAAGAATTGCTCATTTTACTAAAATATTGTCCATATGTGGAAACTAATTGTCCAAAATTACTGATATAGCTTCGAACATCATCGGCATCAGCTAATTATTTCAAATAGTTTCAAATAGTTAACCATAATTCGATAACCATTAACATAACTACAGTGCGATTTCGCCTCATAACAAGCAATCAACTGAGCAATCAAATCAACCCTAACATTCCTATCCAAATCAACATGAACAAACTCCCACAAACCAAGCCTCCTCAAAATCTTTCCATCAAACAGTCAAAAGAAATATCACTACACAAAAAGCTATAATGTTAATCACAAATGCTATATTGTTTACTGTTGCAGTAACGGTTTAACCGTGATCAGAAACAATTTTTCCGGAAAAAGTAACAGAAACTGACATAAGGGTAACATGTGTAAACATCACTAGTAACAGAATAGTTAGACAAAATAACAATTTAACATGTGATTAGTTTACTTTATTAGTTTTAAATTTTATATTGCAAACACTTTACATTCACTAAAATATATGAAGTTACCAAGATTTAGATAAAAATATATCAGTTTAGTTTGTGATTTTCGTGGAGGTTATGTTGAGATTGAAGAAGTTGAAGTATATAGTATGAAGAACAAGTAACACTCTTCTTGAAAGGATGATCATGCTTCTACCAAATTGATTCTACTTACACAAAACGTGTTAGAAATGAACTATTGGTTGTTTATTACAATCTAAATGGTCGACCTAAAACAAATGATTCATCAAAATTAATGACATATTCGATTAATGTTAATCACAAGTGCTATATTGTTTACTGTTTTTATGCAGTAACGGTTTAACCGTGATCAGAAACAATTTTTCCGGAAAAAGTAACAGAAATTGACATAAGGGTAACATGTGTACACATCACTAGTAACAGAATAGTTAGACAAAATAATAATTTAACATGTGATTAGTTTACTTTATTAGTTTTAAATTTTATATTGCAAACACTTTACATTCACTAAAATATATGAATTTACCAAGATTTAGATAAAAAATATATCAGTTTAGTTTGTGATTTTCGTGGAGATTATGTTGAGATTGAAGAAGTTGAAGTATATAGTATGAAGAACAAGTAACACTCTCCTTGAAAGGATGATCATGCTTCTACCAAATTGATTCTACTTACACAAAACGTGTTAGAAATGAACTATTGGTTGTTTATTACAATCTAAATGGTCGACCTAAAACAAATGATTCATCAAAATTAATGACATATTCGATTAATATTGATCAACAATGCTATATTATTTACTGTTTTTATGCAGTAACGGTTTAACCGTGATCAGAAACAATTTTTCCGGATAAAGTAACAGAAATTGACATATGAGTAACATGTATATACATCACTAGTAACAATTTAATATAAATGATTCAACAAAATTAATGACATCTTCAATTAATCTTAAACGTGATATATTCAGTAAAATATATGAATTTACGAAGTTTTAGATAAAAATATATTTGTTTAGGTTATAATTTTAATCACAAAACCCCAATTCACAAACTATAATAATTCTAGTAACATATAAACATATAACTAGTAACAGTTTACACATATTGGGTAACAGATAATCTATGCTTGATTTTACTTAGACTCCCGCCGGGGTATGATTTCATCTTATTTTTGCAAATTAGAACCCTACACATGGTAACAATTAATTACGGCTAAATAACGGATTTGACAGACATAGTAACGAGTTGGTAGAGTGAGAAACAGCTTTGATGACACAGTATAATACACCAAATTATTGGGGTCGACCGTAATTTTCGCAAAATTAAAAGATGAACGTCGGACGAACGAGCAAATAATGTACCACACCGAACTTCACATACTATGAGTAGTTCGAATTTATACATATTAGATGTAATCGTTGGCAAAAACGGCTTTGATTTCATCTTATTTTCACAAATTAGAACACTACACATGTAACAATTAAGTTTAGTTTAATAACGATTTTGACAGACCTAGTAACGATTTGGGCAAAGCAGGTAACATATTTGACACTGCGAGTAACATTTTGCACATAGTAAAAATATATCCAAATTATTGGGGTCGACCGTATTTCACGAAATAACGAGTTTCGCCGACGTAGTAACGAATTCGGTAGACCGAGTAACAACGTTGATGACAGTAAAAATATACGCAAATTATCACGAAATTGAAAGATGAAGGCGGACGAACAAGCAGAAAATGTGCGCAATGAGCTTCCCATACTATGGGTAATTCGAATTGATACATATTAGATGTAATCGTTGGCAAAAACCGCTTTGATTCAATCTTGTTTTCGCAAATTATAACAGTACGCATGGTAAAAATTTAGCTCCAATAAATAACTGATTTCGCATAAACAGTAACTAGTTCGTCACAGATGGTAACGAATTTGGTAGATCTAGTAACAGTCTGGACACAGTAAAACTATACCCAAATTATTGGGGTCGATCGTATTTTCGCAAAATTGAAAGATGAAGATCGGAAGAACGAGCAGACAATGAGCCTCAGCGAGCTGCCCATACTATGGGTACTTCGATTTTGTACGTACTAGATGTAATCGGTGCAAAAAATGGCTTTGATTTCATCTTATTTTCGCATATTAGAACCCTAAATAGAAAGATAAAACAACTCACACAAATCTTACATCTTGCTTCGTCAATACCACAATACATCCTACATTACACGCCAATTTTGGTTGGTTAATGGGCATTCGAAATTTCGGACCTCGATTCACTGAAAAAAACGGGATTCGTAAAATAAATACTATGCCGATAACAATTTTCTGCATCGTCGTAACAGATAAGGTATGGAAAATAACAGTTCGCTGGACATTTATAACAATATAATCTAAAAGCATAACAGAAAGTCGCCGGAAAATAACGATTAGTTCAGTATGTTGGGATGGGTATTTTCGTCAATACACAGTTTTCATCCTTAAGTCTGCAATTTTCGAAAAGTAGGTCCTTTAAACTAATTTCATCTCTGACATGGACTGAACCCTTTACAAACTTCGAAACTAGGGCCTGAATACAAATTTGCCCTATTATTTATCCAATCCAGCTGATATAACTGAAAAGTCTTAAACGCCCCTTGCATATTTTCCCAAAAATTACGAACCCTATCGCAGCGGTTCTCCATTTCAAGAAGAAAAAGTCACCCAGCTCTCGAGCTCGTCTCATCCGCGAAGCACACGTTTTGTAGATTGCAGTCTCGATGTGGGAACGATCGGCGGTTAGGTTTTGTTATATTTCGACTTCGATTTTATTTACATCTGATGTCATCCGTTTTCCTAAGCTTATGCCCACGTATTTGATTCAGCTTGGCCGAAAGTAGCTAATCTGGACATTACATCTGGACGACCTCGGAAGGGGGTTATTAGTTCTTGTAAGTGTATCTTCGACCTCGTTTTATGTAGGATAGGGAGGGTTCATCTAAGCGTATCACATGTTATGATAAATATGTGGAGAGCTGCTTTTCGATTTCATATATTCGAGAGTTTACTGCCGATGATTTTAGTGGGTCTAAGTTTAAACTTTCATAGCATTCGGACAATTTACACCAATTTCAATATATGAAAAAGTTTCTGTAGTCCTATTTGACACACATCGATGAGATGATTTTCATCCCTTTCCCATCCCACTGCATTTGTATTATTCATGGGCGTCCGTTTTATTTTGTCTTTTTTACATTGCGTCAATTTGATGTGTTTGTTATTACGCGGGTGTTTGGGTATTCTAGATAACATCATTATATCTTTGTATTTCTTAACTTCGCATCTGTAATATTAATTGTCGGGTGAGAATGAGTTCTATTTCATTTCAGAGGCAGCCTGGATATTAACTAACAAACATCATCGGCAAGCATTGCTCCGAAATAGTTGTTGCACTTCAGCAGTTCATATCGGTGGTCTTCGAACAAATAAACGCAACTGATAGTCTTACCCCAGATAAGAAACTACTAATTCCAAATTCGTGGTGGATCATTCGTACGATTTTGGTTATTCGACAACCTACCTAACGATATGAATCGCCACGTAATTAACACACTCGTTGGGCATATGTGATGCGTCTTATTGATTGTTTGTCTCTTGGTTCCACGTTCTGCTGCAATTGTTGTAACTCTACTTCTTTCTGAGGTTGCTTGTTGGTTACTTTAGGTGGTTTTTGTTGGTTGGAGTAACGAACTTTTGTGCTATCCTTTTATGATGCACATATAGTCGTTTTGGACAATTATTTCCAACATTTAGGCTATAATGTTTATAAATTGAACAATTCTTTTACAAATCTGAACAATAGTGTAAAATTACCCACTACCAAATACATCTAAGCCGCAAATAGTTATTTTAGACACTTATTTCTAATATTTTGACAATAAATTTTGTAAATTGAACAAATCGTTTACAAATATGAATAATAATTGTAAAATTACTCACTACCATTTCCTTTTATCTAGCTATGGCGCACAAATAGTCATTTTGGACAATAAGTTTTAATTTCTGAACAATAATTTTAGTAACAATACTTGTAAAATTACCCACTACCACTTCCTTATAAGATGTCTAGTACATTGAATAATTCATTTATAAATATAAACAATACTTGTAAAATTACCTACTAACACTTCGTTATAAGATATCTAGTTATGGCTCACAAAGTCATTTTTGACAATATCGCTTTGAAATATCGTGGTACATAAACTGATAATGATATCAGGATGCAAAAAAGTTGCAATAATTTGGACAATTATTTCCAATATTTGGACACTAAGTTTTGTAATTTGAACAATTCTTTACCAAATATGAACAATCCTTGTAAAATTACCCACTACCATTCTCTTACATCTAGTTATGGCACACAAGTCATTTTGGACAACTATTTCCAACATTTCCCTACATCTAGTTGTGGCACACAACTAGTCATTTTTGGACAATTATCATACAAGATCTACACTTTTCTCTTTCTTGTTTGCAACTTAATAAAATTTTTTAATCGGTATTTAAAACCCTATATCCCCGTCAATTAAATAAGAGCCCAGCCCATAATTCACACTTCCCTATATTCCATTGAAAGATGATTAAAATAGGATCTGGATAATTCAGATATCCCAATTTTCGGATCGGATTCGGATCGCATATTCGGATCGAATCGGATCCGATATCCGGTTTTGAACACCCCTAGTTCCAGATTTGTTAATTTCTTCATCTTCATTGTTTGGTTCACAAATGTAGATGGACATCATATGCAACATTTCACAATATGTAGATGGAAATTTTATATCAAAATATTCAAACTGGAATACATTTAATTATAGCACTGCCTTTTTTTCAGCCTTACACTCAACTCGTCATCGAGCCATAAGCATTCAACCCGGCCTACAGCGGTATAATAATTCATCTTTAACGTATTGTTCATAGTTGTAAGGGCTTCGCAGCAATAAGGCCATTCTATTTCTATCCATCAACTACAAGTCCATTGATCTCGAAATTATTTATCCATAGTGAAAGTAATATATATATATATGAAGTAAAAAAACCATCGAATTAAGCATATGTAAACATTCATCAGTGAACTCCTTTTATATTACTTGATAAATCACATTATTTAACTTGATGAAAAACATTATATTACTTGATGTATCGCATAACATAACTTGATGAATAACATTATATTACTTGATGAATCACATTATATAACTTTCACTACATAACTTGATGAATCATATTATTTAACTTGATGAATAACAATACTTAACTTGATGAATAACGTTATATTATTTGATAAATCAAATTAAATCAAATCATATTACTTGATAAATCAAATTATATTAGATTGTAACAAAACATTTGAAAATTACTATATTGAGTAGAATACCTGAAAGGAGGAGTAGTACACTTCGATAGTTTGATCCCAACCATTCCATAAAATTTTGTATTGTTAATTAATGTGAACTTTGAATCTCTACCATCGCCACAATATCACTCATCATTATTTTTCAACTTCAATGCTAGCTAGAAGGGGAGACGAAGGGGAGAAGTGAATGCCGGAATAAACCGCTTAATTTGAAATTAAAAATGACGGGATGGGAGATCAAATGTAATGACAAAATGTATTAATTAACCTAATTATATAATTTTATAAAATATATTAATTGAGTATAATTTTAATTAATTATAATTTAAAATTACATAAATACATTGAATTAAATTATATGTAAAAACAAACTTAATTCTTACTAGGGCAAAACATTTATATAATAATACAAGTAGATAATTGTACCAGTTACTTGGGCAGATTATTATTCCGGAGGGTCAGTTTCATGGAAATTTTCTAGCAAAAGATTGAATACTTGAGTTAGAAAATACTAATACAAGTAGATAACTGGGCGTCTAAAGTCTTTTTGAAAAACATATAAATACCCGACAAGGCTGGTTCTGCCAACAAAAAGAGTGGTCGTCTCCACTTTTCTAACTCAGTTTGTACTTGACAGCATAATTGTGGGGATTACAGTCTCGATTAACAACAAAATAAGAGCTTAGACCATAACCCTTCAACCCGGCCTACAATGGTCCATTTATACGATAACCCATATATGCTTTAATCAATAATTCATCTTAAACCTAATTATCAGACTAGATCTTCACTCTTTTTTCTTCTTGTTTGGAACTTAATAAAATTATCTAATTGGTATTCAAAACCTTATATCCCCGACAATGACACATGTTTTGATGAAGTAGTGAAATTGGAAAGAGTTATATTTCAACTAATACAACCTGTTGTGTGAAATTGAAAATAGTTTGTTTACTCTTCCATAATTAATGTTTAATTTTGCAATATATTTGGTTTAGTTTTCTTTACGGTTTGGTAATTCTTAACCCTGCTTTCCTTTGTCTTTGTTTACCCTTTTTGGGGTTTTTTCTGGATATTTTTTTGCCTGCTTGTATGAGCTAAATTTCTGGTTCACATAGGCAATGATGCAGAAACTGAATTTGATTTATTCGCCTAATTCAGTAAAAAAAAGTGAAAAATGTGAAACAGGGTTCGCATGAAATATTGCACTTTAGTGATGAAATGTTCAGGTGCACTGAATTATGATTTTACATTCATCTTTTTTGAAAAATGTTGTGCCTTTTGAGTTGAGTTTCTACTCTTTTGGAATTTTACTTTATGATGACAAGTGTTTGTAGTGAGCTGCTCGAGAAAGAAATAGGAATAAATTGGATGGGATGAGATGGGGCAATTCAATTAACTCTACCATTACTTGGTAGTTGAATTTACATAAATATGTAAGGAAGAAAAAGGGACTAGGGGACTAGGGGTTCTGAAAAAATGAAGAAGACAGGTTAAATTAAGAAAAAAGCTAAATTAAGAGGAATGAATTGTAAAAAGTTAGAAGAGCCAAAGAGGTGAATATTTTCAAATAGCAGTGGGCTTGATTTGGGCATTTGTACACGTCTAAAATCCAGCTGTTTTAATATTGGGCTTTGATTTAATTTTTAGGCAGCCCAATATTGTTTAAACGAAATTGGGCCGAGTGGCAGGCCCAGGATCCACATTTTTTGCGAGAGCTGTCAAACTATACACAATTCATTTCCCCCTTTCTTCCAGGCCTTCTCATTTCTTTGTTTTTCCCCTTCATTACTGCTATTTGCAGCCCCAATTTTATCAGGTATGTATAGTTTTTTTTTTTAAAATTTGCTGTTTTATGCTCTTAGTTAGTTAGTTTCGTGCTGTTATTGGGAGTATTGTGGCATTGTTATGGAGAAATTTCACGGTTTTTCAAGTATGTAAGTTTGTGATTACGGGTGGGTTCGAATTCGATTATGCCTAGCTGAACTAAGTTGTAAAGTTTCTATCTTTAGGCTTGAACGAATTGATACTGAAAACGTGTGCTTTTTGGGTGAGTTTTCTTCGTTCTTGTTGAGATTCGATTTGAACTTCAGTCCTTTTCTAGAGTTTTTTGTTCAGCTAATTTATTGGTTTATATTGTTAGTAATTTGTGGTTGAAGTCGAATTAGAGTGTATTTTTTTGCTTAGCTAATGCCACGTTCAGTAAGTTGGATAAGTCAAGATAAATGGCCATAGACCAACATAATATTGTTCACTTGCAAAATCACATTATCTTGGAAGCCCGCTACAGATAAGAGGCCCGTTTTAATAAACCTACAAATCCAAGATAAGTTAACCCACGGGCTTGGCCAATATTATTTAGGGAAAATTTGTATTCAGGCCCTAGTTTCGAAGTTTGTAAAGGGTTCAGTCCCTGTCAGAGATGAAATTAGTTTAAAGGACCTACTTTTCGAAAATTGCAGACTTAAGGATGAAAACTGTGTATTGACGAAAATACCCATCCCAACATACTGAACTAATCGTTATTTTCCGGCGAATTTCTGTTATGCTTTTAGATTATATTGTTATAAATGTCCAGCGAACTGTTATTTTCCATACCTTATCTGTTACGACGATGCAGAAAATTGTTATCGGCATAGTATTTATTTTACGAATCCCGTTTTTACAGTGAATCGAGGTCCGAAATTTCGAATGCCCATTAACCAACCAAAATCGGCGTGTAATGTAGGATGTATTGTGGTTGACGAAGCAAGATGCAAATTTGTGTGAGTTTTTTTATCTTTCTATTTAGGGTTCTAACATGCGAAAATAAGATGAAATCAAAGCCATTTTTTGCACCGATTACATCTAGTACGTACAAAATCGAAGTACCCATAGTATGGGCAGCTTGCTGCGGCTCATTGTCTGCTCGTTCTTCCGACCTTCATCTTTCAATTTCGCGAAAATACGATCGACCCCAATAATTTGGGTATAGTTTTACTGTGTCCAGACTGTTACTAGATCTACCAAATTCGTTACCATATGTGACGAACTAGTTACTGTTTATGCTAAATCAGTTATTTATTGGAGCTGAATTGTTACCATGCGTACTGTTATAATTTGCGAAAACAAGATTGAATCAAAGCCGTTTTTGCCAACGATTACGTCAAATATGTATCAATTCGAAGTACCCATAGTATGGGAAGCTCAGTGCGGCACATTATCTGCTCGTTCGTCCGGCCTTCAACTTTAATTTCGCGAAAATATGATCGACCCCATAAATTTGGGTATATTTTTACTGTGTCGAAACTGTTACTCGTTGTGTCAAATTTGTTACAAGTGTGCCGAACTCGTTATTTTATCTTTAAAAACCGTTATTTGGCGGAACTAAATTTTGACCATGCGTAGTTTTATAATTTGCGAAAACGAGATTGAATCAAAGCCGTTTTTGCCAACGATTACATCTAATATGTATCAATTCGAATTACCCATGGTATGGGAAGCTCGGTGCGGCACATTGTCTGCTCTTTCGTCCGACCTTCATCTTTCAATTTTGCGAAAATACGATCGACCCCAGTAATTTGTGTATATTTTTAATGTCATCAAAGTTGTTACTCCGTCTACCAAATTCGTTACTATGTCGGCGAAACGTTAAAGATGAGTGGACGAGTGTCTTGAATTTGTACATTGACTGCAAACGTTAAATTGCTTCTTTGCATGTTCGACGATTGTGCCCGACCCTTTTACATCTTCCACACTTGAGTGGACGAGTGTCTTGAATTTGTGAAGCAATTCTTTTAGATCGTAGACGGCCTGGGGGTCCTTGAACGTCTGGTTCCACGACGTCTTCAGATATAGGATCTTCAGTTGTTACAATATGCCGGTTTGTGCCGGTTTGTTACAATTTGCTGCTATGTATGTCTGAGACTGATTTGTAGGATGTATCATTTGAACAAATTTAGCTTCAGTTGCTAAACTTGTGTGCATGATTCTGGTTATTTCTTCTGTTGTTTGCTGAAAACGCTATATTGTTTACTGTCTTTTTTTTGCAGTAACAGTTTAACCGTTCATCAGAAACAATTTGTCGGGGATATAGTAACAGAAATTGACATAATGGTAATAGTGAAACAAAATACGAGTAACAGAATAACTATTCAAAATAACAATTTAACATGTGATTAGTTTGCTTTATTATTTTTAAATTTTATATTGCAAACACTTTACATTCACTAAAATATATGAATTTACCAAGATTTAGATAAAAATATATCAGTTTAGTTTGTGATTTTCGTGGAGATTATGTTGAGATTGAAGAAGTTGAAGTATACAGTATGAAGAACAAGTAACACTCTTCTTGAAAGGATGATCATGCTTCTACCAAATTGATTCTACTTACACAAAACGTGTTAGAAATGAACTATTGGTTGTTTATTACAATCTAAATGGTCGACCTAAAACAAATGATTTATAAAATTAATGACATATTCGATTAATGTTAATGACAAATGCTATATTGTTTACTGTCTTTATGCAGTAACGGTTTAACCGTGATCAGAAACAATTTTTCCGGAAAAAGTAACTGAAATTAACATAAGGGTAACGTTTGTAAACATCACTAGTAACAAAATAGTTAGACAAAATAACAATTTACATGTGATTAGTTTAGTTTATTAGTTTTAAATTTTATATTGCAAACACTTTACATTCACTAAAATATATAAATTTACCAAGATTTAGATAAAAATATATCAGTTTAATTGTTATATATTGAAGAAAAAACAAGATATTCAATTATAATTATATAAAGTTAATTTTTTTTAAAAAAAATTGGTCGGGTCCGGGTCCAACCCTGTCTTTTTGTGAGGTCATAGACGTATTCGGGTCCATCTGGTCTTCGGCTTGGGTCCGGGTCGGTTCCGGGTCCAAACAGTGACTGCCTCGGGTCGGGTCTCGGGTCCTGCATCGGGTCCAGCAGGACCCGACCTAGACCCGACCCGTTGACATCCCTATAAAAACATCTAAACAGGTTAAAACGAATATAACCGTTGCCAATATCAGTATTTTATTTTAATTCACGCTTAATAATTTAACAATTTGAATAATTAAAATGTTATAAATTCTAATTATAGTTCAATTTTTATTAAACTTAAAGTTTTAATCAATTAAAAATTTATGTATAATCAAATATATATTTTAAAAATTGTTATATATTGAAGAAAAAACAAATTATACAATTATTATTATTTCAAGTTTAAAATTTAAAAAAAAAAAAGTTGGTCGGGTCCGGGTCCAACTCTGTTTTTTTGTGAGGTCATAGACGGATTCGGGTCCATCGGGGTCGGGTCCGGGTCTACCTCGGGTCGGGTCTCGGGTCCATACAGTAACTGGCTCGGGTCGGGTGTCGGTCCAAGGGTCCTGCATCGGGTCGCGTCTCAGGTCCAGCAGGACCCGACCCAGACCCGACCAGTTGACATCCCTGTCAGAACATCTAAACAGGTTAAAACGATTATAACCGGTTATATTCCCTAAGAGAATTCTGTTAAAAGAATATAACCGGCTATATTCCTTAAGAGAATTCTGTTAAACAAAAATAAGAACCCAGCCTATAACCTTCGACGCAGTCAATTAAAACGATTATAACCGGTTATATTTCCTAAGAGAATTCTATTAAACGAATAATTAAAATGTTATAAATTCTAATTATAGTTCATTTTTTATTAATCTTAAAGTTTTAATCAATTAAAAATTTATAAATAATCAAATGTATTTTTTAAAAATTGTTATATATTGAAGAAAAAACATGTTATACAATTATAATTATTTAATGATAATTGTTTTAATAAAAAGTTGGTCGGGTCCGGGTCCGACCCTGTCTTTTTGTGAGGTCATAGACGTATTCGGGTCCATCTGGTCTTCGGCTTGGGTCCGGGTCTGTTCCGGGTCCAAACAGTGACTGCCTCGGGTCGGGTCTCGGGTCCTGCATCGGGTCCAGCAGGACCCGACCTAGACCCGACCCGTTGACATCCCTATTAAAACATCTAAACAGGTTAAAACGAATATAACCGTTGCCAATATCAGTATTTTATTTTAATTCACGCTTAATAATTTAACATTTGAATAATTAAAATGTTATAAATTCTAATTATAGTTCATTTTTTATTAAACGTTAAGTTTTAATCAATTAAAAATTTATAAATAATCAAATATATATTTTAAAAATTGTTATATATTGAAGAAAAAACAAATTATACAATTATAATTATTGCAAGTTTAAAATTTAAAAAAAAAATGTTGGTCGGGTCCGGGTCCAACCCTGTTTTTTTGTGAGGTCGTAGACGTATTCGGGTCCATCGGGTCGGGTCCGGGTCTACCTCGGGTCGGGTCTCGGGTCCAAACAGTAACTGGCTCGGGTCGGGTGTCGGTCCAAGGGTCCTGCATCGGGTCGGGTCTCAGGTCCAGCAGGACCCGACCCAGACCCGACCAGTTGACATCCCTGTCAGAACATCTAAACAGGTTAAAACAATTATAACCGGTTATATTCCCTAAGAGAATTCTGTTAAACGGATATAACCGGTTATATTCCCTAAGAGAATTATGTTAAACAAAAATAAGAACCCAGCCTATAACCTTCAACCCAGTCAATTAAAACGATTATAACCGGTTATATTCCCCAAGAGAATTCTGTTAAACGAATAATTAAAATGTTATAAATTCTAATTATAGTTCATTTTTTATTAAACTTAAAGTTTTAATCAATGAAAAATTTATAAATAATCAAATATATTTTTTAAAAATTGTTATATATTGAAGAAAAAACATGTAATACAATTTTAATTATTTAAGGTTAATTTTTTTAAATAAAATTGGTCGGGTCCGGGTCCAACCCTGTTTTTTTGTGAGGTCATAGACGTATTCGGGTCCATCTGGTCTTCGGCTTGGGTCCGGGTCTGTTCCGGGTCCAAACAGTGACTGCCTCGGGTCGGGTTTCGGGTCCTTCATCGGGTCCAGCAGGACCCGACATAGACCCGACCCGTTGACATCCCTATAAAAACATCTAAACAGGTTAAAACGAATATAACCGTTGCCAATCTCAGTATTTTATTTTAATTCACGCTTAATAATTTAACAATTTGAATTTGAATAATTAAAATGTTATAAATTCTAATTATAGTTCATTTTTTATTAAACTTAAAGTTTTAATCAATTAAAAATTTATAAATAATCAAATATATTTTTTAAAAATTGTTATATATTGTAGAAAAAACAAGTTATAATAATTATTTAAAGTTAATTTTTTTAAAAGAAAATTGGTCGGGTCCGGGTCCAACCCTGTTTTTTTGTGAGGTCATAGACGTATTCGGGTCCATCTGACCAAATCAGGACATTTTTTAACAAAATCCTGTTTAACAAAGTTATTTTGTGAATATGAAATTTTACTTTGACATCCATATCAATTATTTAAATTTGAGGAATTTAAAGCGTACTTTGACATCCTCAAATTTAAATAATTGTTATGGATGTCAAAGTAAAATTTCATATTCACAAAATAATTTTGTTAAACAGGATTTTGTTAAAAAAATGTCCTGATTTGGTCAGATGGATCCGAATACGTCTATGACCTCACAAAAACAGGGTTGGACCCGGACCCGACCAATTTTTTTTAAAAAAATTAACTTTAAATAATTATAATTGTATAACTTGTTTTTTCTACAATATATAACAATTTTTAAAAAATATATTTGATTATTTATAAATTTTTAATTGATTAAAACTTTAAGTCAAATAAAAAATGAACTATAATTAGAATTTATAACATTTATATTATTCAAATTCAAATTGTTAAATTATTAAGTGTGAATTAAAATAAAATACTGATATCCCCTAAATTTGACTGTAATATAATGTAAAAATAATTATAATATATATAATCGGTTATATTTGTTTAACAGAATTCTCTTAGGGAATATAAGCGGGATAATTAAGCGGGATATTTTCATCTCAAGGCCCAGATACTTAAGCGGAATCATATTCCGCGTTTCATTTCTCTTAGGGAATATAACCGATTATAATCGTTTTAAAACTTCAGTGGTGTCTTTTTATCAGCAATACTTTTTTGTTTTCCTAACCTGTTATATCCGTTTAACAGAATTCTCTTAGGAAATATAACGGGTTATAATCGTTTTAACCTGTTTAGATGTTCTGACAGGGATGTCATCTGAACAATTATTTATAAATAAAGTACGCTTTAAATTCCTCAAATTTAAATAATTGTTCTCGATGTCAAAGTAAAATTTCATATTCACAAAATAATTTTATTAAACAGGATTTTGTTAAAAAATGTCCTGATTTGGTCAGATGGACCCGAATACGTCTATGACCTCACAAAAAAACAGGGTTGGACCCGGACCCGACCAATTTTCTTTTAAAAGAATTAACTTTAAATAATTATAATTGTATAACTTGTTTTTTCTTCAATATATAACAATTTTTAAAAATATATTTGATTATTTATAAATTTTTAATTGATTAAAACTTTAAGTTTAATAAAAAATGAACTATAATTAGAATTTATAACATTTTAATTATTCAAATTGTTAAATTATTAAGCGTGAATTAAAATAAAATACTGATATTGGCAACGGTTATATTCGTTTTAACCTGTTTAGATGTTTTTATAGGGATGTCAACGGGTCGGGTCTAGGTCGGGTCCTGCTGGACCCGATGCAGGACCCGAAATCCGACCCGAGGGAGTCACTGTATGGACCCGGAACAGACCCGGACCCAAGCCGAAGACCAGATGGACCCGAATACGTCCATGACCTCACAAAAAACAGGGTTGGACCCGGACCCGACCATTTTTTTAATAAAATTAACTTTAAATAATTATAATTGTATAACATGTTTTTTCTTCAATATATAACAATTTTTAAAAAATACATTTGATTATTTATAAATTTTTAATTGATTAAAACTTTAAGTTTAATAAAGAATGAACTATAATTAGAATTTTTAACATTTTAATTATTCAAATTGTTAAATTATTAAGCGCGAATTAAAATAAAATACTGATATTGGCAACTGTTATATTCGTTTTAACCTGTCTAGATGTTTTTATAAGGATGTCAACGGGTCGGGTCTAGGTCGGGTCCTTGGATCCCATTCTGAGAAAACAATTTGGCCAAAACCTTGTAGTATTATCAACAAATTTATACCACATACAGTCTTCAACATAGATGGAAAACTAAAAAGATATGGCAAAAATACAGTTTTCAACAATTTTTTTATCATTGCACTAATGACTTCCAATGCAGTTTACAAAAAGCTTTCACTTACCTTTTTTATGCATTTATGAGAAATTCAGGGTGCTTAGTAACACGCTTCAGCTTTCTAAGAGCCAACGGGGGGTATGTTCTTCTCGTGAATCAAAAAAACAGTATACTATCAAATTATACATTAAAAAGTTCTTAACCCGGCAGTTTAGATTTATTACCTTTTTTAGTACGTTTTATTCCCTTTGCAGGTTTTCCACTTAACGTGAGCCTGTTGGGGAGCCTAGTGTCACGCTTCTCCCTTCTAAGAGCCAAGGGGGTATATTCTTCCCCTGAATCAAAATAAAGTTGGAAGGCTGGGAAGGATGTGAGGTTTCCACGAGGGCAAAAAAAATACTTGGCATAATTTTTTAATTAAAAAGTTCTTAAAAAAACAAAGGCTCAAAGGCCCCTAACTTCTGGGTCAAAATAAGAGTGGAGCATTTCTAGGAGTCAGAAAGTTTCTAAAAAAACAAGGGCTCAAAGGCCCCTGATTACCTGCAACTTCAGGTTGCAAACAGTGTTATATTTTTAATACGATGACGCGAAGGTTACCTGCAACTGCTCTGGATGTGGAGGGCTGCATTCTTCTAAGGTTCACGTCTATGGCTACATCCACAGCCTTGTCCTGGGCCACATCTTGCCTACGACGTCTATAGACTCTGAATACTGGATCAAAATAAAGGTAGAGCATGAATGCTTTAGAAGTCGAAAAATTTTGAGAGAAAACAAGGGCTCAAAGGCTCCTGACTTCTGGATCAAAATTACATTAGTATGAATACTTTAGGAGCTAGAAAGTTTTTAAAAAAGAAACAAGGGCTCAAAGGCCCCTACGTTACCTTCACCTTCTCTATCTATGACTCTGGAGGACTGGTGTTCCTGGAGGTTTTCTTCGTCTGAATCAAAATAAAAGTAGGGCATACTTGTCAAAAAATTTTATAAATCAATTCCAATATGAAATGAAAACCGTGATTACCTATGTGCCACATTATTTAAATAGTTAATATAAAAAAAAAATTGGCTCAAAGGCCCTGATTACCAAACAATGTACTACAATTGTTTGGTACTTTACAAGAGATCAAAAGTGAGCAAACCATACAACCAAACAAACCAGAGAAAGAGTACGCCTAAAAAAACCACCAGCCAACTAACACAAAAATACAATAAAAACAAAAAGAATCCCTCCCCACCTATTTACCAAAACTCAGGAAGCCAAGCTCCACAAAAAACCAAATGCAAGGGAATGAAATCCCTTAAAAAATCACTCTAGTCCTGTAGTCCACTGCACACTAAAACCAGAAAGCAAAAAAATCTTAACCGAGCCGGCAGTTTAAGATTTAAGAGCCAAGGGGATATGTTCTTCCCCTGAATCAAAATAAAGTTGGAAGGCTGGTGAGGATGTGAGGTTTCCACGAGGGCAAAAAGAATACTTGTCATAATTTTTTAATACTCTCTTCCCCTTAATCAAAATGGAAGTAGGGCATCAAAATGATAACAATTTTTATATATAAAAAAAAAACGAGGATGCGAAGGTTACCTGCAACTTCTCTGGCGGTGGAGTGCTGTTGTTCAGGGGAGGGGGTATGTTGGACGGAAAGTTCTTCCCCTGAATCAAAATGAAAGTAGGGCATCAAAATGAATCCCAATTGCTATATATATAAAAAAATGAGGACGCGAAGGTTACCTGCAACTTCTCTGGCGGTGGAGTGCTGTAGGGTGCAGGCCTACAAGGGGGTGGAGGGGGTACTTTCATTGAGGGTGTCTCCTGCTGAGGGATGTAATTAGGGCAGGTATGATCTACATAATTCAGAAGGATTAAAAAAACAAGGGATCAAAGGCCCCTGACTTTAGAAGGTTACCTGCAACTTCTCTGGTGGTGGAGGGCTGGTGTTCCTGGAGATCCTCCTCACCCATTGGGATGGTGACTTCCGGATGTTGGAAGGTTGAGAAGGAAGGGAGAATGTGTTGAGCCGTCATTCTCCCATTAATGTCTTCTTCCTCCTCATCATCATCCTCCTTTCAGCACAAAACAGAACAACACCAATGGGAAAACATAATATACTTGTATTTGCAAAAAAAATCGTAAAATGAAATAAACAGTTTGCAATATCATGTATTGGAAATGAATTGAAAAAATTAACAGATTGTCTTTTTACAAAAGACAAAAGGTGACAAAAGATAGAAGGTTACCCCTGATTGTTGGAAGGATTGGGAGGAATGTAAGGCTTCCACGAGGCCAACATGAATACATGTCAGAATTTTTTATAAAAAAATTTAAGTATTTTTGTGAACAATAGTAGAAAAAGGATCTGATTGACTACCTGAAGCTTCTTCAGAATCTGCTGGAGAGGGCTGCACGAGGGGGGTTGGGTGCACAGGTGAGAGCACCGTATCAGTGGCGGGAGAGTTGACCCTATCGCGATTACGTTCTACATGCGTCAAAATAGAAAGTATCCATGCATCAAAATAGAATTAGGGCATGTAGGATCTATATAATTCAGTGCTTAAGAGTATTTCTGAATCAAATACTAGTACTGGTACTACCTCATCATAATTATTCATTTGGTTCAATCTTCTTCATTTACGTGTTGGTTGTTTTGAATTTTTAAAGCACTATTAGTACTGTAAATTGAAGTGGTTATTAGTAATTACTAGATTAATCAATTAAAGAGAAAGCTTAACATGTTCCTTCACAAATGAGTAGTATTTTAATCACTTTGGTACCCTCCCTCCCTCTCAATGAGTACGGTAATGGAATGAGTATGGTAATGGTAATAGTAATAGTGTGTGTGATACTGCTTGCTTGCTTTCTGCATTTTATCTGTTATACTTAACTTCTTAACTCTTCTTCCTCACTGCTCAGCCTCACTTTTTTTTTCTTTCACTGAACTACACTACACTCCACTCCACTCCACTAACAATAGTAGAAAAAGGATTTGATTGACTACCTGAAGCTTCTTGAGATAGAACTACTTAGGGGGGCTGCAATGAGGATGAGGGGAGATCGGGCTGCGAGGGACCTTCTAGCAAAAAGAATACTTGTCATAAGTTTTTATAAAATAATTCAAGTATGAAATGAAAACCGTGTAGTATTTCCAGCAATGAAAGAATAACATGTTTATATATACCTGTTGTTGATTCAAGAGGCTCGAGACCTTCCAACAGAAATATTGGTTTATTCCACTTTTCTATTTCGGTCTTGTATCTCTCGGCAAGATTGTGTGTATCGGGGCCATTATTTGAAACTATTGTTATTTCGTTTTGTATGTATCGGACACATGCTGCCTGGTTGACACCCTCAGGACCAAATTGGTTTGCAACGAGATCTGGTCTATGATGAACCACAATGTTGTTGCAAAAAATTGGACTTATCCGCGTTACAAATGGGATATTTCACCGAAGTACCTCAGGCAATTCCCAGGATGCATACGGTTGCCACGTGATATCCTGTCAACAAAACATGATTATAAGTACCAAGGGAAGTGTAAAAATACAATCAACAACACAAAGGCATAATCCATGTAAAGTGTAAAAAGTCAACTAAAGTAGCCTTAAATTATAATCCACCACTAACATTCAAGCTACTTACATCATAGACAAGTGTATCGAGAGCCTCACTTAAGGCCTCGCTGTAGTTGTCCTTCTTCGTAATCTTCGAGCTCTTCTCCACTTGTTTCAAAATTTGGTATAATGGAGAGGAAGCTTCAGAAGGGTTAATCTCCACTTTACCAAAACCAATGATCTTCATTAATTTTGGTATGCGGAGAGCGAAGAACGCCTACACAAACAAAATAAAATGTATAGAAGTTAGTAACATTGATATTGATAAACGTAATAATAACAATAATAATATACATTAACCAATCAATATGAGACTACATACCAACATCAACCAATAGTTGCCCAGCGATAATTTTTTTTGTTGTCCATGGTGTAGGAATTATAAGATGGCAGCCCCCAGGCATAAATGCCGGACGTTGTCTGGGGATTCTTTACAAGGGAGACAATAGCCGGGTAAATTTTGTCGCCGCTTCTGTGCGACATGATAAAGTTCCGAATAATGAAAACCAACAGGGCAATCCTCCTTTGCTGGGTATCCAAATTCTTATTCTTGAGTTTGGCTTTTAAACTACCCATTGTTATCCCCTTACTTGGAGGCTCCTCCCCAAAAACTTCCCGATAGCTACTGGCCTTGTCCAGCTCGAGTGCTAGGGCAATTTCTCCGGTGATGGGCAAATCAGGTATAACACATCCTCCAGTGTTATACCCATTTTGAATATTTCACCCGTGTCTTTGTTTTCAAACTCAAAGGTGTTTGTGGTAACCTTAAACTTGCTCAGCATCACTTCGACAAATTTTGCTGGCAAACGTGCAGCTGGAAATTTGAGGACTTCAAAAAGTCCACCGATTGCCATAATGTCAGTCCAATATGCATCGTCGTTTTCTCTAAGGTAGTTGCCAAGTTTACTTAAGTCCTCCAACCTACCTTTAAAAATCATGGGCATGATGCTGCTGCAATACAAATTCAATCAGAAAATAAACAAAATATCAGAATTCAGAAACCACCAGAAAATCATAATTCAGCATTGCAATTGGAATTGTTTGAAATAGGGACCATAAATAGTGAAGATTTGAATATAACCGGTTATCATTTAGCCATCTATTATTATTCAATTCTCATTAGTTCGAGTTAGACATAACTCGAAGTCATTACTCTAATCATACAGCAAACCAAAAGATTCAATAAATTACTTGTAATTGTATAAAAAAGCACAAATTCGTTGAATTAACCAAGAAAGCAGAAAATCGAGAACTAGGGACCTAGGGTGAAGGTTATGGGTAAAGCAGAAAAACGAGTACATATGCTGGGAAATTTCTTTTTCATTTTCACCATTTACCAAAACCCCTTCACCTCCTCCTTCCATATCACATATATTCATTTAATCCCACAAAAAACAGTAACAAAAGCACGACAATTAACAGGAACGAATTTGCCCAAAACTATAGTCATCCTCAAAATTCCTTAAACCGGTAGACCATGGAGAAGGGGATCAAAAATTTGCATAAAAAAACCCTAAACCCCAAAAATGTGAAATCAAATCACAAATTAAGCCCTAATTGCATCTAAAAATACTGAGATTATACCTGGAGTTGGGAGTTGGGATGCAAGAGAAGGCGGGTAAATCCGAACGGTAGTAACAAGTTTTGAAATGAGGAAGCCGCGGAAGAAGTTTTGAAATGAGGAAGAGAAATGATCATAACCGGTTATATTCCCTAAGAGAAATGAAACGCGGAATATGATTCCGCTTAAGTATCTGGGCCTTGAGATGAAAATATCCCGCTTATATTCCCTAAGAGAATTCTGTTAAACGAATATAACCGGTTATATATATTATAATTATTTTTACATTATATTACAGTCAAATTAATATCAGTATTTTATTTTAATTCACACTTAATAATTTAACAATTTGAATTTGAATAATATAAATAAATTCTAATTATACTTCATTTTTATTAGACTTAAAGTTTTAATCAATTAAAAATTTATAAATAATCAAATATATTTTTTAAAAATTGTTATATATTGTAGAAAAAACAAGTTATACAATTATAATTATTTAAAGTTAATTTTTTTAAAAAAAGTTGGTCCGGTCCGGGTCCAACCCTGTTTTTTGTGAGGTCATAGACGTATTCGGGTCCATCTGACCAAATCAGGACATTTTTTAACAAAATCCTGTTTAACAAAATTATTTTGTGAATATGAAATTTTACTTTGACATCCATAACAATTATTTAAATTTGAGGTTGTTTAACTTGGTGATGTAAATGACCAAATGGCCACCCCGATAGACAAGTTGAACAATTATTTCGACATTCATAACAATTCTTTGGTGAAAGTGAATAATTATTTTGACACCCATAACAATTATTTAAATTTGAGGTTGTTAACTTGGTGATGGAAATGACCAAATGATGGAAATTATCAGACAAGATCTTCACTCTTTTCTCTTTTAACATGTGTCATTTTCGGGGATATAAGGTTTTGAATACCGATTAGAAAATTTCATTAAGTTCCAAACAAGAACAGAAAATAGTGAAGATCTTGTCTGATAATTAGGTTTAAGATGAATTGTTGATTAAAGCATATATGGGTTATTGTATAAATGGACCATTGTAAGCTAGGTTGAAGGGTTATTGTTGGATGGTCTTCTCCATTCAGAAATCAAAACTTGCACTAAAACTTACTGATCAACAAACACATCCAGCATTAGTTTATAAATAAAAATATTACAGTCCATGAAGGTAAAGTCGCTTCCCATCTTCATCTATTATACAACCCTGCTTTTTTTTTTCCAGTTGTTCACTCAAATCACTCAACTCGTCAAGATGATCATAAGTTGATTTCTTCCCGGGTGATGAGGCGGTAGGAAGCTGCTGAGATAAGAACGATACTTTAGCTTTCAAGATCTTAACTTTTAACGTGAGCAAGTCACACATTCTGCAGCTCCCTGAAGAGGGACCTTCAGAGGCTTTATCATACGAGCCCTCATAAGCTGCTAGTGCTTCTTCATATGAATCAAACCCTTTATAGCAATTGTTGCTGAATCCTTTGACTTGCTCATGACATTCTTCCCAGGAATAATAGATTCCAGGGTTTCCTCCTTCCCAGACAACATAGCATTTATGCCCCCCTGCATACAAATTCCACAACTTTGATGACTATAATGATCTGAATTATGCATCATTATACAGAGAGATAACGTACGCTTTGGAGTTCCCACAGGGCTGCTAGTATGCTTTTGGGCTGAGCTAAACATAATGCCACTTCTACAAATCGAAATTGATGATTTCAAGTTTAGTAAAAAGGGACTCAATAAAAAGTAATAGATGGCAGGGAATATGAAGGGAATTAAAGTAGCAGTAGATGGTAATTTCTCTAAGAAATCATATTCTCATACTCCGCCACAAGAGATGCTACAAGTTTATTTACTACATTCAACTCTTAACTGTAACTCCATTGACTACCTTTGCCCTTTGATCATTAAAAACTCACTACCCAGCCAAAGTTCATTCAAACGAATGGAAAGCTCTGAACTTTGTAAGCAACGAGTTGGCTTGATTAAAGTTAATTTAACTACAGCATGTAAGGACTCAAACACCGCCACCAGCCTAATTTAAACTCTTAGGCCCCGTTTAGTTCGACACATAAGTTAAGTAAAGATAAAAGTAAACCACTGTAGTACTCGAGATAATAATAGTAACCGTAGTAAAATTATGATGTTTACTTGGCCATACAACAAAATACATATCTCATTTTACAAATTTGAAATTACCAAATTAACCCTGCTCACTGTCAGAAGAAAATAACACTGAACATTGATCTCGACCAAGAAACGCTCACTATCAGAAGAAAATATACGCTGCTTTTCTATATTGCTTCGGTCAAGACAATATTAACCGTAATATTTCATAACCGAGTTCATCACATCCAAACATGTTACACATAATAGCACAAAAGTTCATTACTGCAACCAACAAAAACCACCTAAAGTAACCAACAACCAACCTCAGAAAGAAGTAGAGTTACAACAATTGCAGCAGAACGTGGAACCAAGAGACAAACAATCAATAAGACGCATCACATATGCCCAACGAGTGTGTTAATTACGTGGCGATTCATATCGTTAGGTAGGCTGTCGAATAACCACAATCGTCCGAATGATCCACCAGGAATTTGGAAATTAGTAGTTTCTTATCTGGGGTAAGACTATCAGTTGTGTTTATTTGTTCGAAGACCACCGATATGAACTGCTGAAGTGCAACAACTGTTTCGGAGCAATGCTTGCCGATGATGTTTGTTAGTTAATACCCAGGCTGCCTCTAACTCATTCTCACCCGACAATTAATATTACAGATGCGAAGTTAAGAAATACAAAGATATAATGATGTTATCTAGAATACCCAAACACCCACGTAATAACAAACACATCAAATTGACGCAATGTAAAAAAGACAAAATAAAACGGACGCCCATGAATAATACAAATGCAGCGGGAGGGGAAAGGGATGAAAATCATCTCATCGATGTGTGTCAAATAGGACTACATAAACTTTTTCATATATTGAAATTGGTGTAAATTGTCCGAATGCTATGAAAGTTTAAACATAGACCCACTAAAATCATCGGCAGTAAACTCTCGAAATATATGAAATTGAAAAGCAACTCTCCACATATTTATCATAACATGGGATACGCTTAGATGAACCCTCCCTAACCTACATAAAACGAGGTCGAAGATACACTTACAAGAACTAATAACCCCCTTCCGAGGTCGTCCAAATGTAATGTCCAGATTAGCTACTCTCGGCCAAGCTGAATCAAATACGTGGGCATAAGCTTAGGAAAACGGATGACATCAGATGTAAATAAAATCGAAGTCGAAATATAACAAAACCTAACCGCCGATCGTTCCCACATCGAGACTGCAATCTACAAAACGTGTGCTTCGCGGATGAGACGAGCTCGAGAGCTGGGTGACTTTTTCTTCTTGAAATGGAGAAACGCTGGGATAGGGTTCGTAATTTTTGGGAAAATATGCAAGGGGCGTTTAAGTCTTTTCAGTTATATCAGCTGGATTGGATAAATAATAGGGCAAATTTGTATTCAGGCCCTAGTTTCGAGTTTGTAAAGGGTTCAGTCCCTGTCAGAGATGAAATTAGTTTAAAGGACCTACTTTTCGAAAATTGCAGACTTAAGGATGAAAACTGTGTATTGACGAAAATACCCATCCCAACATACTGAAGTAATCGTTATTTTCCGGCGACTTTCTGTTACGCTTTTAGATTATATTGTTATAAATGTCCAGCGAACTGTTATTTTCCATACCTTATATGTTACGACGATGCAGAAAATTGTTATCGGCATAGTATTTATTTTACGAATCCCGTTTTTACAGTGAATCGAGGTCCAAAATTTCGAATGCCCATTAACCAACCAAAATCGGCGTGTAATGTAGGATGTATTGTGGTATTGATGAAGCAAGATGTAAGATTTGTGTGAGTTTTTTTTATCTTTCTATTTAGGGTTCTAATATGCGAAAATAAGATGAAATCAAAGCCATTTTTGCACCGATTACATCTAGTACGTACAAAATCGAAGTACCCATAGTATGGGCAGCTCGCTACGGCTCATTGTCTGCTCGTTCTTCCGATCTTCATCTTTCAATTTTGCGAAAATACGATCGACCCCAATAATTTGGGTATAGTTTTACTGTGTCCGGACTGTTACTAGATCTACCAAATTCGTTACCATATGTGACGAACTAGTTACTGTTTATGCTAAATCAGTTATTTATTGGAGCTAAATTGTTACCATGCGTACTGTTATAATTTTGCGAAAACAAGATTGAATCAAAGCCGTTTTTGCCAACGATTACATCTAATATGTATCAATTCGAATTACCCATAGTATGGGAAGCTCAGTGCGGCACATTTTCTGCTTGTTCGTCCGCCTTCATCTTTCAATTTCGTGATAATTTGTGTATATTTTAACTGTCATCAACATTGTTACTCGGTCTACCAAATTCGTTACTACGTCGGCGAAACTCATTATTTCGTGAAATACGGTTGACCCCAATAATTTGGATATATTTTTACTATGTGCAAACTGTTACTCGCAGTGTCAAATATGTTACCTGCTTTGCCCAAATCGTTACTAGGTCTGTCAAAATCGTTATTAAACTAAACTTAATTGTTACATGTGTAGTGTTCTAATTTGTGAAAATAAGATGAAATCAAAGCCGTTTTTGGCAACGATTACATCTAATATGTATAAATTCGAACTACTCATAGTATGTGAAGCTCGGTGTGGCACATTATTTGCTCGTTCGTCCGACGTTCATCTTTTAATTTTGCGAAAATACGGTCGACCCCAATAATTTGGTGTATTATACTGTGTCATCAAAGCTGTTACTCACTCTACCAACTCGTTACTATGTCTGCCTAATCCGTTATTTAGCCGTAATTAATTGTTACCATGTGTAGGGTTCTAATTTGCAAAAATAAGATGAAATCAAACCCCGGCGGGAGTCTAAGTAAAATCAAGCATAGATTATCTGTTACCCAATATATGTAACCTGTTACTAGTTATATGTTTATATGTTACTAGAATTATTATAGTTTGTGAATTAGGGTTTGTGATTAAAATTATAACCTAAACAAATATATTTTTATCTAAAACTTCGTAAATTCATATATTTTACTGAATATATCACGTTTAAGATTAATTGAAGATGTCATTAATTTTGTTGAATCATTTATATTAAATTGTTATTTTGTCTAACTATTCTGTTACTAGTGATGTATATACATGTTACTCATATGTCAATTTCTGTTACTTTATCCGGAAAAATTGTTTCTGATCACGGTTAAACCGTTACTGATAAAAACAGTAAATAATATAGCATTGGTGATTAATATTAATCGAATATGTCATTAATTTTGATGAATCATTTGTTTTAGGTCGACCATTTAGATTGTAATAAACAACCAATAGTTCATTTCTAACACGTATTGTGTAAGTAGAATCAATTTCGTAGAAGCATGATCATCCTTTCAAGAAGAGTGTTACTTGTTCTTCATACTATATACTTCAACTTCTTCGATCTCAACGTAATCTCCACGAAAATCACAAACTAAACTGATATATTTTTATCTAAATCTTGGTATATTCATATATTTTAGTGAATGTAAAGTGTTTGCAATATAAAATTTAAAACTAATAAAGTAAACTAATCACATGTTAAATTGTTATTTTGTCTAACTATTCTGTTACTAGTGATGTGTACACATGTTACCCTTATGTCAATTTCTGTTACTTTTTCCGGAAAAATTGTTTCTGATCACGGTTAAACCGTTACTGCATAAAACAGTAAACAATATAGCATTTGTGATTAACATTAATCGAATGTGTCATTAATTTTGATGAATCATTTGTTTTAGGTCAACCATTTAGATTGTAATAAACAACCAATAGTTCATTTCTAACACGTTTTGTGTAAGTAGAATCAATTTGGTAGAAGCATGATCATCCTTTCAAGAAGAGTGTTACTTGTTCTTCATACTATATACTTCAACTTCTTCAATCTCAACATAACCTCCACGAAAATCACAAACTAAACTGATATATTTTTATCTAAATCTTGGTAACTTCATATATTTTAGTGAATGTAAAGTGTTTGCAATATAAAATTTAAAACTAATAAAGTAAACTAATCACATGTTAAATTGTTATTTTGTCTAACTATTCTGTTACTAGTGATGTTTACACATGTTACCCTTATGTCAATTTCTGTTACTTTTTCCGGAAAAATTATTTCTGATCACGGTTAAACCTTAACTGCAACAGTAAATAATATAGCATTTGTGATTAACATTATAGCTTTTTGTGTAGTGATATTTCTTTTGACTGTTTGATGGAAAGATTTTGAGGAGGCTTGGTTTGTGGGAGTTTGTTCATGTTGATTTGGATAGGAATGATAGGGTTGATTTGATTGCTCAGTTGATTGCTTGTTATGAGGCGAAATCGCACTGTAGTTATGTCAATGGTTATCGAATTGTGGTTAACTATTTGAAACTATTTGAAATAATTAGCTGATGCCGATGATGTTCGAAGCTATATCAGTAATTTTGGACAATTAGTTTCCATATGGACAATATTTTAGTAAAATGAACAATTCTTGTACAAATATGAACAATCCGTGTAAAATAACCAACACTTTGTTATATCTAGTTATGGCTCACAAGTAGTCATTTTGGACAATTATTTTAGACATCTGGACAATAATTTGTGGAAATTGAATAATTATTTTAAATATGAACAATACTTGTAAAATTACCACACGATATCTAGTTATGGTGCACAAATAGTCAATTTGGACAATTATATTAAATTTTTGGACAATAATATTAAAATATAGAACAGTTATTTTACAAATAAGAACAACACTTGTAAAATTACCAACTACCATTTCCTTTTATGATGCACATATAGTCGTTTTGGACAATTATTTCCAACATTTAGGCTATAATGTTTATAAATTGAACAATTCTTTTACAAATCCGAACAATAGTGTAAAATTACCCACTACCAAATACATCTAAGACGCAAATAGTCATTTTAGACACTTATTTCTAATATTTTGACAATAAAATTTGTAAATTGAACAAATCGTTTACAAATATGAATAATAATTTTAAAATTACTCACTACCATTTCCTTTTATCTAGTTATGGCGCACAAATAGTCATTTTGGACAATAAGTTTTAATTTCTTAACAATAATTTTAGTAACAATACTTGTAAAATTACCCACTACCACTTCCTTATAAGATGTCTAGTACATTGAACAATTCATTTATAAATATAAATAATACTTGTAAAATTACCTACTAACACTTCGTTATAAGATATCTAGTTATGGCTCACAAAGTCATTTTTGACAATATCGCTTTGAAATATCGTGGTACATAAACTGATAATGATATCAGGATGCAAAAAAGTTGCAATAATTTGGACAAATATTTCCAATATTTGGACACTAAGTTTTGTAATTTGAACAATTCTTCACCAAATATGAACAATCCTTGTAAAATTACCCACTACCATTCTCTCACATCTAGTTATGGCACAAAAGTCATTTTGGACAATTATTTCCAACATTTCCCTACATCTAGTTGTGGCACACAATTAGTCATTTTTGGACAATTATCATACAAGATCTACACTTTTCTCTTTCTTGTTTGCAACTTAATAAAATTTTCTAATCGGTATTTAAAACCCTATATCCCCGTCAATTAAATAAGAGCCCAGCCCATAATTCACACTTCCCTATATTCCATTGTCTAAAGATGATTAAAATAGGATCTGGATAATTCAGATATCCGAATTTTCAGATCGGATTCGGATCGCATATTCGGATTGAATCGGATCCGATATCCGGTTTTGAACACCCCTAGTTCCAGATTTGTTAAATTCTTCATCTTCATTGTTTGGTTCACAAATGTAGATGGACATCATATGCAACATTTCACAATATGTAGATGGAAATTTTATATCAAAATATTCAAACTGGATACATTTAATTATAGCACTGCCTTTTTTTCAGCCTTACACTCAACTCATCATCGAGCCATAAGCATTCAACCCGGCCTACAGCGGTATAATAATTCATCTTTAACGTATTGTTCATAGTTGTAAGGGCTTCGCAGCAATAAGGCCATTCTATTTCTATCCATCAACTACAAGTCCATTGATCTCGAAATTATTTATCCATAGTGAAAGTAATATATATATGAAGTAAAAAAACCATCAAATTAAGCATATGTAAACATACATCAGTGAACTCCTTTTATATTACTTGATAAATCACATTATTTAACTTGATGAAAAACATTATATTACTTGATGTATCGCATAATATAACTTGATGAATAACATTATATTAATTGATGAATCACATTATATAACTTTCACTACATAACTTGATGAATCATATTATTTAACTTGATGAATAACAATACTTAACTTGATGAATAACGTTATATTACTTGATAAATCAAATTATATTAGATTGTAACAAAACATTTGAAAATTACTATATTGAGTAGAATACCCGAAAGGAAGAGTAGTACACTTTGATAGTTTGATCCCAACCATTCCATAAAGTTTTGTATTGTTAATTAATGTGAACTTTGAATCTCTACCATCGCCACAATATCACTCATCATTATTTTTCAACTTCAATGCTAGCTAGAAGGGGAGACGAAGGGGATGGAGACGAAGGGGAGAAGTTAATGCCGGAAAAAACCGCTTAATTTGAAATTAAAAATGACGGGATGGGAGATCAAATGTAATGACAAAATGTATTAATTAACCTAATTATATAATTTTATAAAATATATTAATTGAGTATAATTTTAATTAATTATAATTTAAAATTAGATAAATACATTGAATTAAATTATATGTAAAAACAAACTTAATTCTTACTAGATCAAAATATTTATATAATAATACAAGTAGATAATTGTACCAGTTACTTGGGCAGATTATTATTCTGGAGGGTCAGTTTCATGGAAATTTTCTAGCAAAAGATTGAATACTTGAGTTAGAAAATACTAATACAAGTAGATAACTGGGCGTCTAAAGTCTTTTTGAAAAACATATAAATACCCGACGAGGCTGGTTCTGCCAACAAAAAGAGTGGTCGTCTCCACTTTTCTAACTCAGTTTTGTACTTGACAGCATAATTGTGGGGATTAGAGTCTCGATTAACAACAAAATAAGAGCTCAGACCATAGCCCTTCAACCCGGCCTACAATGGTCCATTTATACGATAACCCATATATGCTTTAATCAATAATTCGTCTTAAACCTAATTATCTGACAAGATCTTCACTCTTTTTTCTTCTTGTTTGGAACTTATAAAATTTTCTAATCGGTATTCAAAACCTTATATCCCCGACAATGACACATGTTTTGATGAAGTAGTGAAATTGGAAAGAGTTATATTTCAACTAATACAACCTGTTGTGTGAAATTGAAAATAGTTTGTTTACTCTTCCATAATTAATGTTTAATTTTGCAATATATTTGGTTTAGTTTTCTTTATGGGTTTGGTAATTCTTAACCCTGCTTTCCTTTTTCTGTGTTTACCCTTTTTGGGGTTTTTTCTGGATATTTTTTTGCCTGCTTGTATGAGCTAAATTTCTGGTTCACATAGGCAATGATGCAGAAACTGAATTTAATTTATTCGCCTAATTCAGGTAAAGGTATAACAAAATTTTAGATAACACAAATATATAACAATTCTGACTTATTGGTTTTGCAATATTAATTGCTCACTCTTCCCAATTTCTTCTTGAAATGACATGACTTTGATTTCTCACGGATTGTTGCTTTTTATTTTGGGTTATGTATGGGGAAATTGATCTCAAGTTTTGAGCTTGGTTATTTTGTTATCGCAATTGGAGAAATTTCTTTATGGGTTTGGTAATTCTTAACCCTGCTTTCCTTTTCTTTGTTTACCCTTTTTGAGGTTTTTTCTGGATATTTTTTTGTCTGCTTGTATGAGCTAAATTTCTGGTTCATATAGGCAATGATGCAGAAACTGAATTTGATTTATTCGCCTAATTCAGTAAAAAAAAGTGAAAAATGTGAAACAGGGTTGGCATGAAATATTGTACTTTAGTGATGAAATGTTCAGGTGCACTGGATTATGATTTTGCATTCATCTTTTTTGAAAAATGTTGTGCCTTTTGAGTTGAGTTTCTACTCTTTTGGAATTTTACTTTATGATGACAAGTGTTTGTAGTGAGCTGCTCGAGAAAGAAATAGGAATAAATTGGATGGGATGGGATGGGGCAATTCAATTAACTCTACCATTATTTGGTAGTTGAATTTACATAAATATGTAAGGAAGAAAAAGGGACTAGGGGACTAGGGGTTCTGAAAAAATGAAGAAGACAGGTTAAATTAAGAAAAATGCTAAATTAAGAGGAATGAATTGTAAAAAGTGAGAAGAGCCAAAGAGGTGAATATTTTCAAATAGTAATGGGCTTGATTTGGGCATTTGTACACGTCTAAAATCCAGCTGTTTTATTATTGGGCTTTGATTTAATTTTTAGGCAGCCCAATATTGTTTGAACGAAATTGGGCCAAGTGGCAGGCCCAAAAATGTGGAAGGATCCACATGTTTTACGAGAGCTGTCAAACTATACACAATTCATTTCCCCCTTTCTTCCAGGCCTTCTCATTTCTTTGTTTTTCCCCTTCATTACTGCTATTTGCAGCCCCAATTTTATCAGGTATGTGTAGTTTTTTTTAAATTTGCTGTTTTATGCTCTTAGTTAGTTAGTTTCGTGCTGTTATTGGGAGTTTTGTGGCATTGTTATGGAGAAATTTCAAGGTTTTTCAAGTATGTAAGTGCGTGATTACGGGTGGGTTCGAATTCGATTATGCCTAGCTGAACTGAGTTGTAAAGTTTCTATCTTTAGGCTTGAACGAATTGATACTGAAAACGTGTGCTTTTTGGGTGAGTTTTCTTCGTTCTTGTTGAGATTCGATTTGAACTTCAGTCCTTTTCTAGGGTTTTTTGTTCAGCTAATTTATTGGTTAATATTGTTAGTAATTTGTGGTTGAAGTCGAATTAGAGTGTTTTGCTTAGCTAAGGCCACGTTCAGTAAGTTGGATAAGTCAAGATAAATGGCCACAGACCAACATAATATTGTTCACTTGCAAAATCACATTATCTTGGAAGCCCGCTACAGATAAGAGGCCCGTTTTAATAAACCTACAAATCCAAGATAAGTTAACCCACGGGTTTGGCCAATATTATTTAGGGCAAATTTGTATTCAGGCCCTAGTTTCGAAGTTTGTAAAGGGTTTAGTCCCTGTCAGAGATGAAATTAGTTTAAAGGACCTACTTTTCGAAAATTGCAGACTTAAGGATGAAAACTGTGTATTGACGAAAATACCCATCCCAACATACTGAACTAATCGTTATTTTCCGGCGACTTTCTGTTATGCTTTTAGATTATATTGTTATAAATGTCCAGCGAACTGTTATTTTCCATACTTTATCTGTTACGACGATGCAGAAAATTGTTATCGGCATAGTATTTATTTTATGAATCCCGTTTTTACAGTGAATCGAGGTCTGAAATTTCGAATGCTCATTAACCAACCAAAATCGGCGTGTAATGTAGGATGTATTGTGGTTGACGAAGCAAGATGCAAGATTTGTGTGAGTTTTTTTATCTTTCTATTAAGGGTTCTAATATGCGAAAATAAGATGAAATCAAAGCCATTTTTTGCACCGATTACATCTTGTACGTACAAAATCGAAGTACCCATAGTATGGGCAGCTCACTGCGGCTCATTGTCTGCTCGTTCTTCCGACCTTCATCTTTCAATTTCGCGAAAATACGATCGACCCCAATAATTTCGGTATAGTTTTACTGTGTCCAGACTGTTACTAGATCTACCAAATTCGTTACCATATGTGACGAACTAGTTACTGTTTATGCTAAATCAGTTATTTATTGGAGCTAAATTGTTACCATGCGTACTGTTATAATTTGCGAAAACAAGATTGAATCAAAGCCGTTTTTGCCAACGATTACATCAAATATGTATCAATTCGAAGTACCCATAGTATGGGAAGCTCAGTGCGGCACATTGTCTGCTCGTTCGTCCGACCTTCATCTTTAATTTCGCGAAAATATGATCGACCCCATAAATTTGGGTATATTTTTACTGTGTCGAAACTGTTACTCGTTGTGTCAAATTTGTTACAAGTGTGCCGAACTCGTTATTTTATCTTTAAAAACCGTTATTTGGCGGAACTAAATTGTGACCATGCGTAGTTTTATAATTTGCGAAAACGAGATCGAATCAAAGCCGTTTTTGCCAACGATTACATCTAATATGTATCAATTCGAATTACCCATAGTATGGGAAGCTCAGTGCGGCACATTGTCTGCTCGTTCGTCCGACCTTCATCTTTCAATTTTGCGAAAATACGATCGACCCCAATAATTTGTGTATATTTTTACTGTCATCAAAGTTGTTACTCCGTCTACCAAATTCGTTACTATGTCGGCGAAACGTTAAAGATGAGTGGACGAGTGTCTTGAATTTGTACATTGACTGCAAACGTTAAATTGCTTCTTTGCATGTTCGACGATTGTGCCCGACCCTTTTAAATCTTCCACACTTGAGTGGACGAGTGTCTTGAATTTGTGAAGCAATTCTTTTAGATCGTGGATGGCCTGGGGGTCTTTGAACGTCTGGTTCCACGACGTCTTCAGATATAGGATCTTCAGTTGTTACAATATGCCGGTTTGTGCCGGTTTGTTACAATTTGCTGCTATGTATGTCTGAGACTGATCTGTAGGATGTATCATTTGAACAAATTTAGCTTCAGTTGCTAAACTTGTGTGCATGATTCTGGTTATTTCTTCTGTTGTTTGCTGAAAACGCTATATTGTTTACTGTTTTTTTTGCAGTAACAGTTTAACCGTCATCAGAAACAATTTGTTGGGGATATAGTAACAGAAATTGACATAATGGTAATAGTGAAACAAAATACGATTAACAGAATAGCTATTCAAAATAACAATTTAACATGTGATTAGTTTGCTTTATTATTTTTAAATTTTATATTGCAATTTACATTCACTAAAATATATGAATTTACCAAGATTTAGATAAAAATATATCAGTTTAGTTTGTGATTTTCGTGGAGGTTATGTTGAGATTGAAGAAGTTGAAGTATATAGTATGAAGAACAAGTAACACTCTTCTTGAAAGGATGATCATGCTTCTACCAAATTGATTCTACTTACACAAAACGTGTTAGAAATGAACTATTGGTTGTTTATTACAATCTAAATGGTCGACCTAAAACAAATGATTCATAAAATTAATGACATATTCGATTAATGTTAATGACAAATGCTATATTGTTTACTGTCTTTATGCAGTAACGGTTTAACCGTGATCAGAAACAATTTTTCCGGAAAAAGTAACAGAAATTGACATAAGGGTAAAATGTGTAAACATCACTAGTAACAGAATAGTTAGACAAAATAGCAATTTAACATGTGATTAGTTTACTTTATTAGTTTTAAATTTTATATTGCAAACACTTTACATTCACTAAAATATATGAATTTACCAAGATTTAGATAAAAATATATCAGTTTAATTGTTATATATTGAATAAAAAACAAGTTATTCAATTATAATTATTTAAAGTTAACTTTTTAAAAAAAAATTGGTCGGGTCCGGGTCCAACCCTGTTTTTTTGTGAGGTCATAGACGTATTCGGGTCCATCTGGTCTTCGGCTTGGGTCTGGGTCAGTTCCGGGTCCAAACAGTGACTGCCTCGGGTCGGGTCTCGGGTCCTGCATCGGGTCCAGCAGGACTGTTGGTCCCGAAATGCACCAAACAAGGAATCAAAGAAGCTAGATGGAATGGAATGGAATGAAAAGGGAGAATTTCTCACCTTGTAGTGTGTGTAGTGTGTGAAAACGAATTTTAGCTTTTTGATCTTTGATTACCTTTCAAAGTGAGTTGGTAACACCTTATATACCACATTAACCCTAGGTATATTAAGGCCCAATCACTAAATATAAAATAATTACAATCTAGTCCAAAGCCCAAGCTAAAGATAATTACAAAATTAATCTCAAGACTTAAACTATTGACACAATTAATTAAATATCCTAACAATCTCCCCCTTTGTGTCAATTGTTGGGAGTCTTGAATCTTGGGCGTTGGGATGGTGGATTAGCGTGTGAGTGTTTCGCGAAGCCCTAGCTTGAACTCGAAGGCGCGGAGATTCCTTCGAAGTACCATTCGATCGGCTATAGCGTCAATGAGCTTCGCGAACTTGGATCGGCAGAGAGGATCTTCTTCCGAAAGGATGCGGCATATCTTCATTAGTTTGTCTTGGATGATGGTGAGTGTCCCATCCGAGAACTTTGCCACTTCGGAGCAGCGCAGCAGCCTCATCTTTCCCTTGTAGTTCGAGTAGGCGACCGCTGGATCATCTCCGTCGATCACATCGCCTTCTCGGTAGTCGTCCGCGTTCTTGAAAGATGGGCGAGTCAGATTCACCTTCTTCAGGTTGTGTTCCACCGCCATCTGCAGATCGTGGGTGGCGTAGAATCTGACCTGTCGGAGCATGTGGCGCTTGATAGCCACATATCCCATGGTGACCGGCTCAGCACGTACGAGATGTCCAGAGCTCCTGAGGACGAGTCTGAACTGTTTCAGGGATTCCAGCATGCTGTATAGGTCACCCAGGCGCAGAAACTTGAAGTCCGCCTCACTGACTTCACTGTAGCTCTCATCCTGCCTCATTACTGTGAAGACTGGGTAGTGGACAGGTCCTTTTGACTCGTTGCGGAGGTCAGTGACTTTGCAGATGGGGGCCCGACTCATTTCTTGAGCGATGTTCTCCTCATCGGATAGCGTCCTCTTGGTGCATTTGTTGCAAAGAAGGCTCCATCGATAGAGCTGCTTCTTTTTCTCGCTCCAATTCTGGATGTTCATCAGCTCATACTCGTCGAAGGTTGTGATGATCTGCTCCTTGCGCCGCCAGATCCTCTTCCTGATCTCTTCTTGAAACGGCGCGGTTATCTTTTTGTTTTCCCACGGTGCTTCCGGTATATTCACCGTGGGCACATCCGTCTGAGCAGCAGGGGCCTCAGTTTGCTGCGCTTGGAATTTCAGGATGTTCTCGAGCTCGGCCGGTTCAGCGTCGTATTCCTCTCCGTTCTCGTCGTCTGCGGTGTTGATTAGCGTAAGCGAGGCCTCCATGAGCAGACGTCGAGCATTTTCCACCAATTTCCTAGCTGCTACTGCATCGACGGGCGTGTATAGCCATTCATCGTTGAAGATGTAGGCTTCGATCTCATTCTGAGCGCAGTAGACATCCTCGGAAGCCAGGTTGGGATCGATGTTGAGAGGGGTATGACTATGTGGTGGCGAGGGTGTAGCGTCGGAGGAGTTAGTGGATTGTGGGGATGGAATTGGTGGAGATTCTGGTGGTTCGGTTGAGGTGATGGTTTTGGCAAGGATGATTTGGGTAATTGGTGGCCTAGATGTGGTGGTGGCCTCTAACGTCGATGTGACAGTTAGAGGTTCCGAGGTGGGTGGAGATGGTATGGAGGTGGTCTCTAACGTCGATGTGACGATTAGAGTCTCGGAGACGGTGATGGGTGTTGGTGAGGGTGATTTGGCTGGTGACTCGGGGTTGATGGGATGGGATTTATGGCTAGTGGGTTGTGAGGTTTCTGGTGCGGGCGTCGTTTTAGGTCCAGAGGAGGAGGGCGGCGTCAATTGTGTGAATCCTTGTGAGCTCAGCTGCCTGTTTATCTCCCCCTCGCGGCGATCTTGATCATCATCTTGATCGTCGCGCCTGGTCCTGCTGGTCTCGCCTTGAGTGCGGCAAGACAGTGGTTGCGTCATGATGCGCTTCATCTCCTGTTCTTCCTCGTCAGGTTCCATCATCGATTCGAAGCGAGCTCGGAGGATGTAGAAGAGCTCCTTGGCAGAGATGGAGGAGAGAAGAGCATCTGCGTCCTCATATTGCTTTGGTGGTGGCGTCTCCGGGGCCACACCTTTGCCTTTGTCGACCGTGGACGCTTCGAGACGCGCGTAGACTTTATCCAAGATCGACGCCTCAAGAGTCTTTGCAAACTCTTGAAGGCGTGTCTCTAGCGCGGTCTCGGTGACGAAATGGGGTAAATCTAACAAGTTGGAGTCACGAAGAACTCCAACTGACACCGACTCGGTGAATATCGCCGAGCGGCCGCCCGTTTGCACAGGACTGGAAAAGACGGGGTCACGCAGACTTCCCGTTGACATCATCGATGAGACAGACTCAATCGACTGATGGCCTAGGCTCACGGTTGTTGTGATGTTGGCCGTGCTAGGTCTTCCGCTCTCAGTCACAGAGACTTCACCGAGCGTTCTGACAGAATCACGAAGACTCTGTAGTGCGGTAGAAGGTGTATGTGTCCTAGAAACGTAAGGAATTATGGGGAGTGAGGGCACTAGACTCGATGTGCATGAAGAGGATGCAGTCTGAGGCGAGGGACTGCTTGTTTCAACATCGATCACCTCCAAGTGGGGTGTCGATGGTATACGTGGCTCCTCGTGGAATGAAATAACTTCCTGTAGAGAGGAAGATAAGTGGATTGGTGGGGTTGTTTGCGTGGTTGAGCCAGATGCCACGACTTCTACTCGGGAGGTGAACACATCACCTCCTGTACCTATTGGTTCGGCTCGGCTTATTTGTGGCGGAGGAGGTCGATCGTGTTTTTGTTTCGATCGACGCTCCTTGGGGCGGCTTACGTCATCCTCACGCGACCGTTTTTTCGGAGCGCGGGTGGAGGAGGATGCGGCGCGACCTGAAGACTTTTTGGAGGTGGCGGGGGGGTGTGGCTAGTCCCGGGGGTAGGAGCAGTGGGGTTGATCTGCGCCATAGGGACAGTGGAGAGAGGTCGGGGGCTCTCGCGGAATGTTGCGGTTGCGGCACGGTATTCGCGGACGTGCGGATTTGTCTGATCTGCATAGGCGAGCACTTCGTCCGGAATGATCATGGCATGTCGATCCTTCGCCGGAGTGTTCTTCTTGGCGAACTTCTCGACAGTTGGTATTTGGAAATGTTCCGCTGCAGGACGGATGCGGATGTTGGTTGAGTGTAGGCGGAAGTGCTTGATCAGCGCTGGGAGCCATCGCATGTATGGGACGAACCGGTTCGTGACTCCCTTAACGACTTCCCGGTCGCGTCGCTGGATCATCGAGACTAGGTCCACCCAGATGATGTCGGCGTAGTTGTACTTGCGGTTGTGAGCGATGCCGGTCATGATTGTGAGAATTTGGATGTTTCCGCGGTCCTGACCAGCATGCTTTCCTGACATGCACTTATTCACCAGCAGGTACAGTGTCCGCCAGGGCTGTGGTAGATTGCGGGTGGTGACTTCACTGAGGACCAGTGGGCCTTTCTTCTTCTTGGTATCTGGTTGATAGCCCAGTCTGTCGATGTCGTCAATGAGTTGGTCGTGTGTTGGTGGTGGATCGTAGGGTGAGTACACCGGGAGTTGAAGAACTTCTTGGAGTATTTTGGGAGTGAGGACGACCGTTTCTTGATCGATTTGAGCGGATAGGCGCTTGGCGAGGTGTAGTGGTCCAGCTATCTGCAGCGTGTGCCAGAATTGTTGAAGGTACACCTGAGCTTCTGGTTCGCCATGTGTGAGGGCGTGGCGAAGTGGGTGTCCTTTGAGAATCTCTATAATTACAGGGGCATCGCACCGAAAACTGTCCAAATCCACTTTGTAGTTGTTGGGAACCAGGGCCGCCCATTGACTTAGTGGAAAGATCTCCTCCGGTGGTGGGACATAGGTATGTGCGTGGAGTTCGATACGAGCGACCTCTCTTTGGATTGCAGCTGCCTCAAGTGCCTCGAGTGTATTTTGGTCTTTGTCCGTCATTTCTGTGCTTGACAATAATTATAAGATGATTATTGAGGTCTAAGTCAAGAGAATGATAGAACTTAGACATAGAATTGCCCAAAATTATACATAAGAAAAATTCACATTTAAGCTAATTTAGGGTCCCTTTGACATAGTTGTTAAGATTTGAAATTTGAAAATTTTCGCATTTTGTGCAAGTATGAAAATTTTCGCAAGTTAAGAGGTCCCGCACATTGTAACAATTTTTCGCATGCAGTGAAAGAAGGAAAAAAAAAATCGCAACTTATCTTACTTAGAAATTTTCTCAAGTTAAGAAAAATCGCACTTAGTCACACAAATCTCGCACGTTAAGAAATTTTTCTCAAGTTTCAAAATTTCGCACTCAGCCACACTTTCAAAATTTCAAAGTCTCGCATGTAATGAGAAAATCTTTGTTCACTGTAGATGCGAGCATATAAAATTTTCGCGGGTAGAAAAATTTTGTGGATTGAGAAAATTTTGTTCACTGTAGATGCGAGTTTATGAAATTTTCGCGGGTTGAAACATCTTTGTGGATTGAGAAAATTTTTGTTCACTGTAGAGGCGAGTTTATGAAATTTTCGCGGGTTGAAACATCTTTGTGGATTGAGAAAATTTTTGTTCATTGTAGGTGCGAGAAAGTGAAATTTTCGCGGGTTGAAACCTCTTTGTGGATTGAGAAAATTTTTGGTTCACTGTGGATGCGAGGAAAATGGAGATGCGAAAATTTGGATTATGAAGTGAAGTAAATGAAATTTTCGCGGGACTTCACGTGCTGTAGCAGCGAGGTTTTAACAAAGCTAAATTCTCATACTAAAGTTTCTCAGATAAAATTTCGCGGGGCGACACTCACTGTAGCGCAGAATTTTTCTCGGGTACATTAAAAATTTCGCGGGCTACACTCACTGTAGTGCAAGAGTTTTAAAATTTCGCGGGGCTACACTCTCAGTAGTGCAAGAATTTTCTCGGGTAAAAATGAAAATTTCGCGGGGCTTATCTCACTGTAGCAGCGAATTTAACAATTTAAAGCACTTTATCTAAGAAAAGTTCTTGGTGATTAAAAAAAAGATTCGCGGGGCTTATGGTACTGTAGCAGCGAAAATTTAACAATTTAAAGCACTTTATCTGAGAAAGTTTCGCGGTGAAGAACACAGTTGAAAAACAGTGAAGCGACGTAATATATTTTAGCCCTAGGTCTACTCAAATCTCAACCAAAATGCTGTATTCTGGGCTCAATCGACTCGTAATTGAATGGGCAATGCATATTTGGGGATATTAAACATAAAGAACGAAGCATGCATTTGATTCAGAGCCGAGAAAATTTAAACCCTAACCTAACAGATTTAAATAAAATGGCAAAACAGGGTAAACTTGAACAGAAATTGGGTTATTTAAACTGTATTCATACCGAAAAGCTGAATTGCGATGATTGAGTTAGCAGGAAACGAAGTTTGAATGCAGATTTTGACGACAACGACGATCTGAGGAGTTGCGAATTTTTTGAAAGAGGGGTTGCGAATTTTTTAAATTTTCTCGGGATTTTTTGGAATAGTGAAAAACGTTAAGGGTTTTGGGGTTTTAGGGGTTATAGTCACTGTTCATGCGAATTTTGTGAGAATGGGCCGAAATTCATGGGCTTGGTCAGATATGACTTTCGCGGGCTGAAATTCATGGGCTTCAATTGGACCAATTTTGACCATTTTTGACCAGAAATTTTAGAATTCAACCCAAAACATTTTAATCAGTCTAATTTTGGCTCATTTTGACCAAACTTTTAAAATTTCAACCCCAAAAAAAAAAATTATTATTTTTATAAAGGTATAATCAGAAACTCCCCCTTAATCTAAAGCTTTCCTTTTTAAGTAATGGAATAATCAGAAGCTCCCCCTTAATCGAAAAATTCCCGTTTTAGATGATGAAATGTCAGACGCTCCCCCTTAATCGAAAAACTCCCCCTCAACAGATATAATCCAGAAGACACATGAAAATTCAGAAGACACATAGATAATGGAGTGAAGTGGAAAGGAAGTATGTACACTTAATCAAAGTTCATGTAGAGATGATTGATTACAACTGAATATTCAACATGCCCAACATAGTCACTAGGTGTTGGAATCGTTTGACATCCAACGGTTTTGTGAAAATGTCGGCCAGTTGATCTTCGGTTGTGACGTAGTGCAATTCAATTGTCCCTTGTTCTACATGTTCTTTGATGAAGTGGTGACGAATATCTATGTGTTTTGTTCTAGAGTGATGTACCGGATTACTCGTCATTGCTATCGCACTCTTTGAGTCACAATAAATGGGAATTTTATCGACATGAATATTAAAATCTCGTAGTTGGGTTCTCATCCACAAAAGCTGTGAACAACAACTAGCAGCGGCGACATATTCTGCCTCCGTTGACGAAGTTGAGACACAGTTTTGTTTTCGAGACGACCAACTTACGAGTTTACCGCCCAAGAAGTGTGCAGCTCCAGAGGTGCTTTTCCGATCCATTTTGCATCCAGCATAATCCGAGTCAGAGAATCCAACCAGCTTGATGTCCGATTGAGTGGGGTACCACAAGCCCAGATTGGGTGTTCCTTTGAGATAGCGGAGAATCCTTTTGACAGCAGTGAGGTGGGATTCTTTTGGTGTTGCCTGAAAACGAGCGCAGATTCCTGTCGAGAGAACAATATCTGGTCGACTAGCAGTGAGGTACAGAAGAGATCCTATTATCCCTCGATAGATGGTTTGATCAACAGGAGCACCAGATGGGTCCGCATCGGGTCGGCCAGAGGGAGACATAGGTGTTGCAGCAGTCTTAGCATCCTTCATTCCATATTTCTCGAGGATGTCATGGATGTATTTGGACTGGTTGATGAAGATTCCGTCGGGGAGTTGCTTCACTTGGAGACCAAGGAAGAAATTCAGCTCGCCCATCATACTCATTTCAAACTTCTCCTTCATCAGTTCTGCGAACTCTTCACATAGTTGTGGTTTAGTCGATCCGAAAATGATGTCATCGACATATATCTGTACGATCATGATGTCCGGGCCACTCCGCTTGGTGAAGAGAGTTGTATCCAGAGATCCTTTCCTGAATCCAGACTGAACGAGGAAATCTGAAAGGACGTCATACCAAGCTCGGGGAGCCTGTTTTAGTCCGTAGAGAGCCTTGTAGAGTCGATATACGTGATGAGGAAACTCTTCGCTCAAGAACCCTTCAGGTTGGTCAACGTACACTTCTTCTTTGAGAAATCCATTCAGAAATGCAGTCTTCACGTCCATTTGGTAGACTTTGAAGTTCTTGTGAGCAGCAAAGGCAAGAAACATTCGTATTGCTTCGATCCTGGCGACAGGGGCAAAAGTTTCATCGTAGTCGATGCCCTCTTGTTGGTTATACCCCTTAGCCACTAGTCTTGCTTTATTGCGAATAACTACACCGTCTTCATCCTTTTTGTTTTTGAAAATCCATTTTGTGCCGATAATGGATCTATTGTGTGGTCGTGGTACGAGTTCCCAAACTTGTAAACGCTCAAACTGATTTATTTCCTCCTGCATTGCAATCAGCCAATCAGGATCGTTGAGAGCTTCAGCTACTCGTGATGGTTCGACTTGACTGAGATAGCAAGCAAACAAGCTTTCATTCGTCGTAGCCGAACGTGTCGAAACACCGGATGTAGGATCCCCAATTATCTGATCGGTAGGGTGAGAACGAGCCCAAAGTGGTACGTTGGTTTGTGAGGAGCTGGCCGTATTTGTATCGATTTGAATCTCATTAGATTGGGGCCCGGTGTCCGAAGAAGAGATCTCAATCGTATCAAATTGAGAGGGTTCTGCTTCAGGATCAGCAATATTCCCAGGGTTGGGTAGTATGTCGTCTTCGTTGAGATTAAGTGTATCCAAGGTTGGAGGGACGACGTTATTGCCGGTAGCTGGTGGTGTAGGTGGAGTGGGTGCAGTGGTAGGTTGAGTGGTGGCGACGGGAGTCTTGTGAACTGGGTAGAAATACTCGAAGAGCAGATCGAGATCCAGTTCCCCACAATTGCCCTCAGATGAGGAAGTTCCCACCGTTGAAGATTGACCTTTTGTCAGCGTCTGTAGAAGACCTGGTTCTGGACTGATATGGCCAGAAGCTATAAGATCGCCTTCGCTTTCGTCAAAAGTGACATTCGTGCTTTCTATTACTGACCATTTCTCCTTAAGATAGACTCTGTATGCCTTCGAGTTCAGTGAGTATCCAACAAAGATGCCTTCAATTGCTTTTGGATCAAGCTTCCCAAGATGTTGGCGATCATTGGCCACAAAACATCGGCAACCGAAGACCCTCAGATAAGATATATCGGGGATACGTCGGTTATTCAGCATCTCGTATGGGGTGCGGTTGAATCTCTTGTGGATGGAAGCCCGGTTCTGTGTGTAGCAAGCCGTTTGAATAGCTTCGCCCCAAAGAGAATGAGGAAGTCCGGATTGGATGAGAAGAGTCCTGGCAGCTTCAACTAGTGTCCTGTTTTTGCGCTCAACGACACCATTCTGTTCAGGTGTCTTCACAGCTGAGAACTGCTGAGTGATGCCCTGAGTGGCATAGAAATCACTGAGCTTCTTGTTTTTAAACTCAGTTCCGTTGTCTGTTCTGATAATCCGAACCTTCTGTTGATGAAGAGTTTGGGATGCAACAACAAACTCGATGATTATATCAGGAACTTCATCCTTTGTGCGAATGAGTTTCGTCCACGTGCAGCGTGAAAAATCGTCGACAATCACAAGAATATACCGTCTTCCTCCGAGTGTGGCCGTAGGCATTGGGCCACATAGATCCATATGTAAGAGTTCGAGGATGAGCTTAGAGGACGGTGTTTCCTTAGAGACATGAGACGATCGCTTCATCTTCCCCAATTCACAGGCAGAGCAGAGGTGTTCCTTATGATATGCCAATTGGGGTAGACCGTTGACGAGCTTATTCTGGCGTAGTTTGTTGATGGTCTTGAAGTTGAGATGTGAAAGACGACGGTGCCACAAATCGTTCAACTTGGGTGCGGCTCGAGAGAGAAGGCATACTGGTCGAGAGGTCGTGAGGTTGAGTATGTAAAGGTGAGACGTGCGCGTTCCAGAGAGAAGAGATTGTCCTGAGGCATCTATAATGCTGCAAATGTCAGATTCGAAGAGAACCTTGTATCCTTTGTCGCAGAAACGACCAATGCTGAAGAGATTGTAGCTCAAGCCCTCGACGTAGGAGATTCCCTTGATTGTCAATTTGTCATGCACGAGATCGCCAGTTCCGAGAATTGGCGCCATTTGACTGTTTCCGAAGGAGACCCTTCCGAGATAGCGCTCGGAGAAGTTGCTCAACAGCTCCTTATTCCCTGTCATGTGTGTGGAGCAACCCGAGTCTAGATACCACACATGACAGACCTGCAAGCATTAGCAAACGTTGGGACCCCGTTTTCGAACGGGACATTCTTGTGATATATGTAAAGTTTTTACGCGCTTAATGGGAAATGTGGTTTCTAAATTAGATTGTGTTGTTTCTAATTTAGCTTTCCCCTTGTCGTTTGTTTGATTAGGCGGGATTATGGTTTTTCTAACCCATATTTTCCTAACTTGTGCTTGCATGTGTGGTGCCTTATACATGAATTGGCGTGTAGAATGTGGTTGTCGTTTTTGTGCTTCGGTGTTGGTCGCCTGTGGCTTGTGAGTAGTAGGTGAGTTTGCTTTTGACGACGAGAGGCGTTTTCGCTTGACCTTAGGTTTAGGCGAGATGGGCGAATTCAAAGGCGTCGTAGATGAACTTCGCTTGCGTGGTCGGAGTGTTGCGTGTTCATGTGATTCGTATTCGTGGAAGCGGGGGAGAACAAATTCGTTGCAGCAGCACATAGACATAAGCTTGGTAAACGAAAGATGAGTTTTGGCAACATAATTGTCTACGACCTTAGGACATTGGGATTCAGTACATAGAGAGGTAGAACGAATATAGGATGGTCTTCTCTTCTTGTCATCGAAGAGCGGGTTCTCCTTTATTTGGTACGAACTCCCTTCCTGAGACGTCGAGCTCACATTCCCTGTATCCATAAGAATACTAGAGTTAGTGTTAGGACATATGTCGGCTTCAGGAGTCATCTTCGCCGTCCTCTTACATTTACATGTTTGAGAATCGGGTACTTGACTTGACGTAGAAGGTTTGGTCGTATTAAGAGATTGTTCTAGGGTAAAGATTTTGTAAAGTAGATCTTCACGCTCTTTGGCAAAGGCATTTCGCTCTACTTCTATGGTTCGTTCTAGTTCTGCTATGACTAGAAGTTTCTCTGGGACATAGATGCGAGAAAGTGCTTCTCGGAGAGCGATTTCCTGTTCTTCAGTTGGGAACTGAGATTTGATGTCTTCAGAGAGTGAGGGCTTTCTAGTCTTATCACTGGCATTGAGTTCTGTGTAGTCGTATGCGATCTCTGTCCAAAGTATGTTCCGTTTCCTCTTTTCTTCTGACAGCACAGTGGAGGAGGATCGTACAAATGGCATGAGCTGTGAGGGAGTCCCTGTCTTTGTTTTTAGGAATGCTGTACTGTACATGTTATACCTTTTGACAATTAGCGGCGTTGGATCGCAGTTGCTGGCCAGTCCTATTCCCATCCGGGCGTCGTAGAATTCTGTTTCAGCTGGTTGGTTTAATAGACATAAGATGTTTGCTGCCTTTTTCCTAAGGTGAAGTTGCTCTTCAAGTTCTTTCACCTTGCGGTAAAGCCTGACTCTCTCCTTTGTAAGCAGTTCGTATTGGGCGGCCGTCAGGAGGCGAGAAGTTTCACATGAACTAATGGCTAGTGTAGTTTCCTTAACCTTAGTCTCACTTTGTTTGTTCCTACTTTGCAGACGTTTGACTAACGCTTCTGAGGCCATTAGACGTTCGTTTGTGCAGGCAAGTTCTTCTACTTTTAGACTAAGTAAGGCATAGTTATTTTCATATTTTAGCCTAAGTTCATCATAATCCCTAGCGTCTACGGTGGGTTTCTTAGTGGCGTGTCGGTGATTAAACACATCATCGAGTTGCGAGATTCGTACCTCAGACTCAGCGTTGGTAGGAGTCTTAGCTGTGTTTTCACCGGTGTGACCCATCTCCTCGTCCTCGTCATGTTCGACCAGCCTAGCCATGCAGCAATCTTCATCCTTGGGCTCCTTGTCTTCTGAGGTGTCATTCACCCATTCAGCTTCTTCGGTGAGTAGGGCTTTCCCACTTTCCATCTTGCGGGTCATTCTGGCCTTTCGGTCATAGTACCCGGAGTCCTTCACGCGTGGGGCATGGCATTCTTTGGCAAAGTGGCCCGTCTTTCCACACCGAAAGCACTTCACAGATTTTTGAGGTGCGGAGTCCTCTGCTTTCTTTGTCGGCTTAGTTTCATCTGTGGGAGTGGTCTTTTTGGAGCCGCTATAGGTTCTTTGACGATTGGAGGAGGATGAGGATTTTTTCCCGATCTTCTTTGAGACCAGCTTAGTGAGCATTGCCAGTTGCTTGCGAATGTCACGAACATCTTCATCGGATTCTGAATCGGCTTCGGATCCTGAAGAGGTGTCAGAAACAACAGCTGGCAGCTTCCCTTTGTTCTGTTTGGCCTTAGTGATGGAAGATCGTTCATTGGTTTTGTTCGAGAGGAGTGCCAGTGGGTCGACTCGAGTGTTGGAGGACTGAGGTTGCACGTAAGGAGCATAGGCAGACAGACTGTCATAAAGAGCATGGATGGAAGTGTTGGAGAGGTCCTTACTCTGAATCATCATCACGATTGCATTGCCCCAATGTGGTTTGAGGCTACCAAGGAAGCGGTTGTTGATATCGAATTTGTCCCTCGAGATCCTAGCTTTCTTGAGTTCATTGATGACCTTCAGGTATCGGAGGTATGTGTCACGCAGTTCCTCTCCTTCATAGGCCTGGAAGAGTTCATACTGCGAGAGGCATGCTGATTTCCTCCCCTGAGCACTTTCCGTTGTGCCTGCCATAATTTCTGCAAGTTCATCCCATATCTCCTTCGCAGTTGTGCAGCACTCAACGTGAGTGTAGACCTCGTTTCCCAAAGCCTGGAAGAGGTATCCTTTGGCAGTCTCGTCGGCCTGTACGCGAGCCAGTTCATCCTCATTGATGGGACCTCTTGGTGTGCGGCGTTCATCCATGGGAGGGTTTGCGTTTGGCTGTGCAGGGATAGTTGTCCAGAACTGTGCAGGGCCGTTGAAGATGGAGTCCAGAAGATATTGAGAGAGTGGTGCGCCTTTGTTCCTGATGAACGTGAGGAAGCGGTTTGTCCATATGCTGTAGTCGCCTTGTCGCAGCATCGGAGGCCTGGTGTCGGAGCCCACTATGGAGATGTCATTCGTGGTAGACATGGTTGGTGCAGTCGAATCGTCCGTGGTTTTGATCTTGCGTAGATAAGAAAGTTAGTAACGAACGATATGAGAAATACGAGTTTAATGAGTAGAGTTTTGAGAATAAAAATGTTTAAAGAATTTCTTAGAACTAAGTGAGCGTGTGTGATGGTCGATAATGTATGAAAGAGAAATAAATCTTGAAGTTGGGAGAAGTTCTAGAAATTTAAATTGAGACTTGGGAAGCAAAAACAAATTTTATCTCAAATGTGGTTTAGGGAGATAGTACTAAAGTGTAAGGATCAAATCTTAAAATTTTTAAGAAAAGTTTAGCCCAAGACGAATTTATCACGAGAAAAGGACTTATAAAAAAAATTCGCAGCTCAAGAAGATGTGATAAATGAAGTGATATCCGAGAAATTTCGGTGTTTGAGGGTTTTAAAGAGAAATTCTGAAGAAAAATTCTCAAGTAAAAATTTCTCGGATTTGAAAAGTTTCGTATGTGGGAATGATTCTAAGTTGAGATTTTTTAAAGTTTCACAAGAAAATTTCGCGGGCAAAAAAAATCGCATCAAGAGTTGAAGTACTGTAGATGCGAGTTTATGAAATTTTCTCGGATTTGAAAGAGACGTGGTTTTTGAAGAAGGAAAAAAACTTTCTCAGATGAGATAAATTTTCTCGGCTTAGAAAATTTCTCGGATTGAAAACTTTCGTGAATTTCAAAACTTTCTCGGCCAAAGAAAAGGAATTCTCAGATGTAAAATTTCAAAAATTCTCGGCTTAGAAAACTTTCTCGGATGTAAAGTTTTTCATGACTTTAAAAAAAATTTCTCGGCCTTTAAACAGTTTCTCGGATGTAAAATCTTTCATGACTTTAACAAAATTTCTCGGCCTTTAAAAGGTTTCTCGGATGTAAAATCTTCACTGAGTTCAAAACTTTCGCGGACTTGAGAAAAATTTCTCGTATGTAAAAATTTTCACTGAGTTTAAAAAAACTTTCGCGGTCTTGAGACAAATTTCTCGGATATAAAAATTTTCAGAAGGTTCTCGGTTGAGAAAAAAAAGAAATTCGCGGCTTAGAAAGATTCGCGGGATAAGCTTTCTAGGATATGGATTTTCTGAAAATTCTCGGCTTGGTAAAATTTCTCAGTTTCTTGAAAATTTCGCGGCTCAGAAAAAAAAATTCTTGGAATAGACTTTCTCGGGTATAAAGTTTCTCTGATTTTAAAGAGTATGAACTTGAGAAAGATTGGATCTTAGAGAAATTTTCGCGGTTTTGGAAATTCTCGGATTTTTAGAGTATGAAGTTGAGAACACAAAAATCTGGCCTAAGAAAAAAAATTTTCGCGGAGTTAATCTTTCCCGGATTTTGGGCATAGGTCATTGAGAAAAAATGTAGTTAAAGAGAAGTTTCGCGGCTTAAAATTCTCGGGATAAAATTTCGCGGACGTGGAAATTCGCGGACTTGAACGATCAAGCTCAAAATTTCGCGGTCAAGAACATGTTAGTACTGTTCCATTGCTTTTCACGCGATTTCCCAGAAAAACGTCTCGTTCTCGCTCAAATCTCAACCAAAATCGCTCAAACTTGATCCTAAACTTCAGAAATTCTTCCCTAAACACATAATCGACCGATTTGTGAGCTAAAAACAACAAAAAATGGGTCAAATCGACCAAAACAGAGAATGGCCGAGATGTCTTTTTCTGAAAATTTTCTGCTTAAATCTTGCTCAAAACTCGTTAAAACTGATCCGAAAGTGTTCTAAAAACATTTTAGGCATAGACTTGATCTGGGGGAGGGTTTTAAACACAAAAACGAAGCATCAAAACCCAAAACAAGCTCAAAATGCCGAAACCTATTTTTTGCTCAAAAAACACCTTTGATCTTGTTTGGAATCGAACGAAACTGGATTCAAATCAACGAAGATCGATCCACGTTTGCTCTGATACCACTTGTTGGTCCCGAAATGCACCAAACAAGGAATCAAAGAAGCTAGATGGAATGGAATGGAATGAAAAGGGAGAATTTCTCACCTTGTAGTGTGTGTAGTGTGTGAAAACGAATTTTAGCTTTTTGATCTTTGATTACCTTTCAAAGTGAGTTGGTAACACCTTATATACCACATTAACCCTAGGTATATTAAGGCCCAATCACTAAATATAAAATAATTACAATCTAGTCCAAAGCCCAAGCTAAAGATAATTACAAAATTAATCTCAAGACTTAAACTATTGACACAATTAATTAAATATCCTAACAAGGACCCGACCTAGACCCGACCCGTTGACATCCCTATAAAAACATCTAAACAGGTTAAAACGAATATAACCGTTGCCAATATCAGTATTTTATTTTAATTCACGCTTAATAATTTAACACTTTGAATAATTAAAATGTTATAAATTCTAATTATAGTTCATTTTTTATTAAACTTAAAGTTTTAATCAATTAAAAATTTATAAATAATCAAACATATATATTTTAAATATTGTTATATATTGAAGAAAAAACAAATTATACAATTATAATTATTTCAAGTTTAAAATTTTTAAAAAAAAAGTTGGTCGGGTCCGGGTCCAACTCTGTTTTCTTGTGAGGTCATAGACGTATTCGGGTCCATCGGGTTCGGGTCCGGGTCTACCTCGGGTTGGGTCTCGGGTCCAAACAGTAACTGGCTCGGGTCGGGTGTCGATCGAAGGATCCTGCATCGGGTCGCGTCTCAGGTCCAGCAGGACCCGACCCAGACCCGACCAGTTGACATCCCTGTCAGAACATCTAAACAGGTTGAAACGATTATAACCGGTTATATTCCCTAAGAGAATTCTGTTAAACGAATATAAGCGGTTATATTCCCTAAGAGGATTCTGTTAAACAAAAATAAGAACCCACCCTATAACCTTCAACCCAGTCAATTAAAACGATTATAACCGGTTATATTTCCTAAGAGAATTATATTAAACGAGTAATTAAAATGTTATAAATTCTAATTATAGTTCATTTTTTATTAAACTTAAAGTATTAATCAATTAAAAATTTATAAATAATCAAATATATTTTTTAAAAATTGTTATATATTGAAGAAAAAACATGTTATACAATTTAAAGTTAATTTTTATAAAAACAAATGGTCGGGTCCGGGTCCGACCCTATTTTTTTGTGAGGTCATAGACGTATTCGGGTCCATCTGGTCTTCGGCTTGGGTCCGGGTCTGTTCCGGGTCCAAACAGTGACTCCCTCGGGTCGGGTTTCGGGTCCTGCATCGGGTCCAGCAGGACCCGACCTAGACCCGACCCGTTGACGTCCCTATAAAAACATCTAAACAGGTTAAAACGAATATAATCGTTGCCAATATCAGTATTTTATTTTAATTCACCCTTAATAATTTAACAATTTGAATAATTAAAATGTTATAAATTCTAATTATAGTTCATTTTTTATTAAACTTAAAGTTTTAATCAATTAAAAATTTATAGATAATCAAATATATATTTTAAAAATTGTTATATATTGAAGAAAAAACAAATTATACAATTATAATTATTTCAAGTTTAAAATTTAAAAAAAGAATTTGGTCGGGTCCGGGTCCAACTCTGTTTTTTTGTGAGGTCATAGACGTATTCGGGTCCATCGGGGTCTGGTCCGGGTCTACCTCGGGTCGGGTCTCGGGTCCAAACAGTAACTGGCTCGGGTCGGGTGACGATCAAAGGGTCCTGCATCGGGTCGCGTCTCAGGTCCAGCAGGACCCGACCCAGACCCGACCAGTTGACATCCCTGTCAGAACATCTAAACAGGTTAAAATGATTTTAACCGGTTATATTCCCTGTCGATCAAAGAATTCTCAGGTCCAAACAGTAACTGGCTCGGGTCGGGTGTCGGTCCAAGGGTCCTGCATCGGGTCGGGGTCCGACCGTGTTTTTTTGTGAGGTCACAGACGTATTCGGGTCCATCTGTTCTTCGGCTTGGGTCCGGGTCTGTTCCAGGTCCAAACAGTGACTCCCTCGGGTCGGGTTTCGGGTCCTGCATCGGGTCCAGCAGGACCCGACCTAGACCCGACCCGTTGACATCCCTATAAAATCATCTAAACAGGTTAAAACGAATATAACCGTTGCCAATATCGGTATTTTATTTTAATTCACGCTTAATAATTTAACAATTTGAATAATTAAAATGTTATAAATTCTAATTATAGTTCATTTTTTATTAAACTTAAAGTTTTAATCAATTAAAAATTTATAAATAATCAAATATATATATTAAAAATTGTTATATATTGAAGAAAAAACAAATTATACAATTATAATTATTTCAAGTTTAAAATTTAAAAAAAAAAAAGTTGGTCGGGTCCGGGTCCAATTCTGCTTTTTTGTGAGGTCATAGACGTATTCGGGTCCATCGGGGTCGGGTTCGGGTCTACCTCGGGTCGGGTCTCGGGTCCAAACAGTAACTGGCTCGGGTCGGGTGTCGGTCAAAGGGTCGTGCATCGGGTCGCTTCTCAGGTCCAGCAGGACCGACCCAGACCCGACCAGTTGACATCCCTGTCAGAACATCTAAACAGGTTAAAACGATTATAACCGGTTATATACCCTAAGAGAATTCTGTTAAACGAATATAACCGGTTATATTCCCTAAGAGAATTCTGTTAAACGAATATAACCGGTAAGCAAAAATAAGAACCCAGCCTATAACCTTCAACCCAGTCAATTAAAACGATTATAACCGGTTATATTTCCTAAGAGAATTCTATTAAACGAATAATTAAAATGTTATAAATTCTAATTATAGTTCATTTTTTATTAAACTTAAAGTTTTAATCAATTAAAAATTTATAAATAATCAAATATATTTTTTAAAAATTGTTATATATTGAAGAAAAAACAAATTATACAATTATAATTATTTCAAGTTTAAAATTTAAAAAAAAAAGTTGGTCGGGTCCGGGTCCAATTCTGCTTTTTTGTGAGGTCATAGACGTATTTGGGTCCATCGGGGTCGGGTTCGGGTTACCTCGGGTCGGGTCTCGGGTCCAAACAGTAACTGGCTCGGGTCGGGTGTCGGTCAAAGGGTCCTGCATCGGGTCGCTTCTCAGGTCCAGCAGGACCGACCCAGACTCGACCAGTTGACATCCCTGTCAGAACATCTAAACAGGTTAAAACGATTATAACCGGTTATATTCCCTAAGAGAATTCTGTTAAACGAATATAACCGGTTATATTCCCTAAGAGAATTCTGTTAAACGAATATAACCGGTAAGCAAAAATAAGAACCCAGCCTATAACCTTCAACCCAGTCAATTAAAACGATTATAACCGGTTATATTTCCTAAGAGAATTCTATTAAACGAATAATTAAAATGTTATAAATTCTAATTATAGTTCATTTTTTATTAAACTTAAAGTTTTAATCAATTAAAAATTTATAAATAATCAACTATATTTTTTAAAAATTGTTATATATTGAAGAAAAAACATGTTATACAATAATAATTATTTAAAGTCAATTTTATTAAAAAAAATGGTCGGGTCCGGGTCCAACCCTGTTTTTTGTGAGGTCATAGACGTATTCGGGTCCATCAGGTCTTCGGCTTGGGTCCGGGTCTGTTCCGGGTCCATACAGTGACTCCCTCGGGTCGGATTTCGGGTCCTGCATCGGGTCCAGCAGGACCCGACCTAGACCCGACCCGTTGACATCCCTATAAAAACATCTAAACAGGTTAAAACGAATATAACCGTTGCCAATATCAGTATTTTATTTTAATTCACGCTTAATAATTTAACAATTTGAATAATTAAAATGTTATAAATTCTAATTATAGTTCATTTTTTATTAAACTTAAAGTTTTAATCAATTAAAAATTTATAAATAATCAAATATATATTTTAAAAATTGTTATATATTGAAGAAAAAACAAATTATACAATTATAATAATTTCAAGTTTAAAATTTAAAAAAAAAAGTTGGTCGGGTCCGGGTCCAATTCTGCTTTTTTGTGAGGTCATAGACGTATTCGGGTCCATCGGGGTCGGGTTCGGGTCTACCTCGGGTCGGGTCTCGGGTCCAAACAGTAACTGGCTCGGGTCGGGTGTCGGTCAAAGGGTCCTGCATCGGGTCGCTTCTCAGGTCCAGCAGGACCGACCCAGACCCGACCAGTTGACATCTGTTGGTCCCGAAATGCACCAAACAAGGAATCAAAGAAGCTAGATGGAATGGAATGGAATGAAAAGGGAGAATTTCTCACCTTGTAGTGTGTGTAGTGTGTGAAAACGAATTTTAGCTTTTTGATCTTTGATTACCTTTCAAAGTGAGTTGGTAACACCTTATATACCACATTAACCCTAGGTATATTAAGGCCCAATCACTAAATAATTACAATCTAGTCCAAAGCCCAAGCTAAAGATAATTACATAATTAATTCCAAGACTTAAACTATTGACACAACTAATTAAATATCCTAACAATCTCCCCCTTTGTGTCAATTGTTGGGAGTCTTGAATCTTGGGCGTTGGGATGGTGGATTAGCGTGTGAGTGTTTCGCGAAGCCCTAGCTTGAACTCGAAGGCGCGGAGATTCCTTCGAAGTACCATTCGATCGGCTATAGCGTCAATGAGCTTCGCGAACTTGGATCGGCAGAGAGGATCTTCTTCCGAAAGGATGCGGCATATCTTCATTAGTTTGTCTTGGATGATGGTGAGTGTCCCATCCGAGAACTTTGCCACTTCGGAGCAGCGCAGCAGCCTCATCTTTCCCTTGTAGTTCGAGTAGGCGACCGCCGGATCATCTCCGTCGATCACATCGCCTTCTCGGTAGTCGTCCGCGTTCTTGAAAGATGGGCGAGTCAGATTCACCTTCTTCAGGTTGTGTTCCACCGCCATCTGCAGATCGTGGGTGGCGTAGAATCTGACCTGTCGGAGCATGTGGCGCTTGATAGCCACATATCCCATGGTGACCGGCTCAGCACGTACGAGATGTCCAGAGCTCCTGAGGACGAGTCTGAACTGTTTCAGGGATTCCAGCATGCTGTATAGGTCACCCAGGCGCAGAAACTTGAAGTCCGCCTCACTGACTTCACTGTAGCTCTCATCCTGCCTCATTACTGTGAAGACTGGGTAGTGGACAGGTCCTTTTGACTCGTGGCGGAGGTCAGTGACTTTGCAGATGGGGGCTCGACTCATTTCTTGAGCGATGTTTTCCTCATCGGATAGCGTCCTCTTTGTGCATTTGTTGCAAAGAAGGCTCCATCGATAGAGCTGCTTCTTTTTCTCGCTCCAATTCTGGATGTTCATCAGCTCATACTCGTCGAAGGTTGTGATGATCTGCTCCTTGCGCCGCCAGATCCTCTTCCTGATCTCTTCTTGAAACGGCGCGGTTATCTTTTTGTTTTCCCACGGTGCTTCCGGTATATCCACCGTGGGCACATTCGTCTGAGCAGCAGGGGCCTCAGTTTGCTGCGCTTGGAATTGCAGGATGTTCTCGAGCTCGGCTGGTTCAGCGTCGTATTCCTCTCCGTTCTCGTCGTCTGCGGTGTTGATCAGCGTAAGTGAGGCCTCCATGAGCAGACGTCGAGCATTTTCCACCAACTTCCTAGCTGCTACTGCATCGGCGGGCGTGTATAGCCATTCATCGTTGAAGATGTAGGCTTCGATCTCATTCTGAGCGCAGTAGACATCCTCGGAAGCCAGGTTGGGATCGATGTTGAGAGGGGTATGGCTGTGTTGTGGCGAGGGTGTAGCGTCGGAGGAGTTAGTGGATTGTGGGGATGGAATTGGTGGAGATTCTGGTGGTTCGGTTGAGGTGATGGTTTTGGCAAGGATGATTTGGGTGACGAGTGGTGCGGATGTGGTGGTGGCCTCTAACGTCGATGTGACAGCTAGAGGTTCCGAGGTGGGTGGAGATGGTATGGAGGTGGTCTCTAACGTCGATGTGACGATTAGAGTCTCGGAGACGGTGATGGGTGTTGGTGAGGGTGATTTGGCTGGTGACTCGGGGTTGATGGGATGGGATTTATGGCTAGTGGGTTGTGAGGTTTCTGGTGCGGGCGTCGTTTTAGGTCCAGAGGAGGAGGGCGGCGTCAATTGTGTGAATCCTTGTGAGATCAGCTGCCTGTTTGTCTCCCCCTCGCGGCGATCTTGATCATCATCTTGATCGTCGCGCCTGGTCCTGCTGGTCTCGCCTTGAGTACGGCAAGACAGTGGTTGCGTCATGATGCGCTTCATCTCCTGTTCTTCCTCGTCAGGTTCCATCATCGATTCGAAGCGAGCTCGGAGGATGTAGAAGAGCTCCTTGGCAGAGATGGAGGAGAGAAGAGCATCTGCGTCCTCATATTGCTTTGGTGGTGGCGTCTCCGGGGCCACACTTTTGCCTTTCTCGACCGTGGACGCTTCGAGACGCGCGTAGACTTTATCCAAGATCGACGCCTCAAGAGTCTTTGCAAACTCTTGAAGGCGTGTCTCTAGCGCGGTCTCGGTGACGAAATGGGGTAAATCTAACAAGTTGGAGTCACGAAGAACTCCAACTGACACCGACTCGGTGAATATCGCCGAGCGGCCGCCCGTTTGCACAGGACTGGAAAAGACGGGGTCACGCAGACTTCCCGTTGACATCATCGATGAGACAGACTCAATCGACTGATGGCCTAGGCTCACGGTTGTTGTGATGTTGGCCGTGCTAGGTCTTCCGCTCTCAGTCACAGAGACTTCACCGAGCGTTCTGACAGAATCACGAAGACTCTGTAGTGCGGTAGAAGGTGTATGTGTCCTAGAAACGTAAGGAATTATGGGGAGTGAGGGCACTAGACTCGATGTGCATGAAGAGGATGCAGTCTGAGGCGAGGGACTGCTTGTTTCAACATCGATCACCTCCAAGTGGGGTGTCGATGGTATACGTGGCTCCTCGTGGAATGAAATAACTTCCTGTAGAGAGGAAGATAAGTGGATTGGTGGGGTTGTTTGCGTGGTTGAGCCAGATGCCACGACTTCTACTCGGGAGGTGAACACATCACCTCCTGTACCTATTCGTTCGGCTCGGCTTATTTGTGGCGGAGGAGGTCGATCGTGTTTTTGTTTCGATCGACGCTCCTTGGGGCGGCTTACGTCATCCTCACGCGACCGTTTTTTCGGAGCGCGGGTGGAGGAGGATGCGGCGCGACCTGAAGACTCTTTGGAGGTGGCGGGGGGGGTGTGGCTAGTCCCGTGGGTAGGAGCAGTGGGGTTGATCTGCGCCATAGGGACAGTGGAGAGAGGTCGGGGGCTCTCGCGGAATGTTGCGGTTGCGGCACGGTATTCGCGGACGTGCGGATTTGTCTGATCTGCATAGGCGAGCACTTCGTCCGGAATGATCATGGCATGTCGATCCTTCGCCGGAGTGTTCTTCTTGGCGAACTTCTCGACAGTTGGTATTTGGAAATGTTCCGCTGCAGGACGGATGCGGATGTTGGTTGAGTGTAGGCGGAAGTGCTTGATCAGCGCTGGGAGCCATCGCATGTATGGGACGAACCGGTTCGTGACTCCCTTAACGACTTCCCGGTCGCGTCGCTGGATCATCGAGACTAGGTCCACCCAGATGATGTCGGCGTAGTTGTACTTGCGGTTGTGAGCGATGCCGGTCATGATTGTGAGAATTTGGATGTTTCCGCGGTCCTGACCAGCATGCTTTCCTGACATGCACTTATTCACCAGCAGGTACAGTGTCCGCCAGGGCTGTGGTAGATTGCGGGTGGTGACTTCACTGAGGACCAGTGGGCCTTTCTTCTTCTTGGTATCTGGTTGATAGCCCAGTCTGTCGATGTCGTCAATGAGTTGGTCGTGTGTTGGTGGTGGATCGTAGGGTGAGTACACCGGGAGTTGAAGAACTTCTTGGAGTATTTTGGGAGTGAGGACGACCGTTTCTTGATCGATTTGAGCGGATAGGCGCTTGGCGAGGTGTAGTGGTCCAGCTATCTGCAGCGTGTGCCAGAATTGTTGAAGGTACACCTGAGCTTCTGGTTCGCCATGTGTGAGGGCGTGGCGAAGTGGGTGTCCTTTGAGAATCTCTATAATTACAGGGGCATCGCACCGAAAACTGTCCAAATCCACTTTGTAGTTGTTGGGAACCAGGGCCGCCCATTGACTTAGTGGAAAGATCTCCTCCGGTGGTGGGACATAGGTATGTGCGTGGAGTTCGATACGAGCGACCTCTCTTTGGATTGCAGCTGCCTCAAGTGCCTCGAGTGTATTTTGGTCTTTGTCCGTCATTTCTGTGCTTGACAATAATTATAAGATGATTATTGAGGTCTAAGTCAAGAGAATGATAGAACTTAGACATAGAATTGCCCAAAATTATACATAAGAAAAATTCACATTTAAGCTAATTTAGGGTCCCTTTGACATAGTTGTTAAGATTTGAAATTTGAAAATTTTCGCATTTTGTGCAAGTATGAAAATTTTCGCAAGTTAAGAGGTCCCGCACATTGTAACAATTTTTCGCATGCAGTGAAAGAAGGAAAAAAAAAAATCGCAACTTATCTTACTTAGAAATTTTCTCAAGTTAAGAAAAATCGCACTTAGTCACACAAATCTCGCACGTTAAGAAATTTTTCTCAAGTTTCAAAATTTCGCACTCAGCCACACTTTCAAAATTTCAAAGTCTCGCATGTAATGAGAAAATCTTTGTTCACTGTAGATGCGAGCATATAAAATTTTCGCGGGTAGAAAAATTTTGTGGATTGAGAAAATTTTGTTCACTGTAGATGCGAGTTTATGAAATTTTCGCGGGTTGAAACATCTTTGTGGATTGAGAAAATTTTTGTTCACTGTAGAGGCGAGTTTATGAAATTTTCGCGGGTTGAAACATCTTTGTGGATTGAGAAAATTTTTGTTCATTGTAGGTGCGAGAAAGTGAAATTTTCGCGGGTTGAAACCTCTTTGTGGATTGAGAAAATTTTTGGTTCACTGTGGATGCGAGAAAAATGGAGATGCGAAAATTTGGATTATGAAGTGAAGTAAATGAAATTTTCGCGGGACTTCACGTGCTGTAGCAGCGAGGTTTTAACAAAGGTAAATTCTCATACTAAAGTTTCTCAGATAAAATTTCGCGGGGCGACACTCACTGTAGCGCAGAATTTTTCTCGGGTACATTAAAAATTTCGCGGGCTACACTCACTGTAGTGCAAGAGTTTTAAAATTTCGCGGGGCTACACTCTCAGTAGTGCAAGAATTTTCTCGGGTAAAAATGAAAATTTCGCGGGGCTTATCTCACTGTAGCAGCGAATTTAACAATTTAAAGCACTTTATCTAAGAAAAGTTCTTGGTGATTAAAAAAAAGATTCGCGGGGCTTATGGTACTGTAGCAGCGAAAATTTAACAATTTAAAGCACTTTATCTGAGAAAGTTTCGCGGTGAAGAACACAGTTGAAAAACAGTGAAGCGACGTAATATATTTTAGCCCTAGGTCTACTCAAATCTCAACCAAAATGCTGTATTCTGGGCTCAATCGACTCGTAATTGAATGGGCAATGCATATTTGGGGATATTAAACATAAAGAACGAAGCATGCATTTGATTCAGAGCCGAGAAAATTTAAACCCTAACCTAACAGATTTAAATAAAATGGGCAAAACAGGGTAAACTTGAACAGAAATTGGGTTATTTAAAGTGTATTCATACCGAAAAGCTGAATTGCGATGATTGAGTTAGCAGGAAACGAAGTTTGAATGCAGATTTTGACGACAACGACGATCTGAGGAGTTGCGAATTTTTTGAAAGAGGGGTTGCGAATTTTTTAAATTTTCTCGGGATTTTTTGGAATAGTGAAAAACGTTAAGGGTTTTGGGGTTTTAGAGGTTATAGTCACTGTTCATGCGAATTTTGTGAGAATGGGCCGAAATTCATGGGCTTGGTCAGATATGACTTTCGCGGGCCGAAATTCATGGGCTTCAATTGGACCAATTTTGACCATTTTTGACCAGAAATTTTAGAATTCAACCCAAAACATTTTAATCAGTCCAATTTTGGCTCATTTTGACCAAACTTTTCAACCCCCAGAAAAAAAATTATTATTTTATAAAGGTATAATCAGAAACTCCCCCTTAATCTAAAGCTTTCCTTTTTAAGTAATGGAATAATCAGAAGCTCCCCCTTAAAAAAAAAAAAAAAAATTCTTTTAGAAAAATCAGACGCTCCCCCTTAATCGAAAAATTCCCGTTTTAGATGATGAAATTTCAGACACTCCCCCTTAATCGAAAAACTCCCCCTCAACAGATATAATCCAGAAGACACATGAAAATTCAGAAGACACATAGATAATGGAGTGAAGTGGAAAGGAAGTATGTACACTTAATCAAAGTTCATGTAGAGATGATTGATCACAACTGAATATTCAACATGCCCAACATAGTCACTAGGTGTTGGAATCGTTTGACATCCAACGGTTTTGTGAAAATGTCGGCCAGTTGATCTTCGGTTGTGACGTAGTGCAATTCAATTGTCCCTTGTTCTACATGTTCTTTGATGAAGTGGTGACGAATATCTATGTGTTTTGTTCTAGAGTGATGTACCGGATTACTCGTCATTGCTATCGCACTCTTTGAGTCACAATAAATGGGAATTTTATCGACATGAATATTAAAATCCCGTAGTTGGGTTCTCATCCACAAAAGCTGTGAACAACAACTAGCAGCGGCGACATATTCTGCCTCCGTTGACGAAGTTGAGACACAGTTTTGTTTTCGAGACGACCAACTTACGAGTTTACCGCCCAAGAAGTGTGCAGCTCCAGAGGTGCTTTTCCGATCCATTTTGCATCCAGCATAATCCGAGTCAGAGAATCCAACCAGCTTGATGTCCGATTGAGTGGGGTACCACAAGCCCAGATTGGGTGTTCCTTTGAGATAGCGGAGAATCCTTTTGACAGCAGTGAGGTGGGATTCTTTTGGTGTTGCCTGAAAACGAGCGCAGATTCCTGTCGAGAGAACGATATCTGGTCGACTAGCAGTGAGGTACAGAAGAGATCCTATTATCCCTCGATAGATGGTTTGATCAACAGGAGCACCAGATGGGTCCGCATCGGGTCGGCCAGAGGGAGACATAGGTGTTGCAGCAGTCTTAGCATCCTTCATTCCATATTTCTCGAGGATGTCATGGATGTATTTGGACTGGTTGATGAAGATTCCGTCGGGGAGTTGCTTCACTTGGAGACCAAGGAAGAAATTCAGCTCGCCCATCATACTCATTTCAAACTTCTCCTTCATCAGTTGTGCGAACTCTTCACATAGTTGTGGTTTAGTCGATCCGAAAATGATGTCATCGACATATATCTGTACGATCATGATGTCCGGGCCACTCCGCTTGGTGAAGAGAGTTGTATCCAGAGATCCTTTCCTGAATCCAGACTGAACGAGGAAATCTGAAAGGACGTCATACCAAGCTCGGGGAGCCTGTTTTAGTCCGTAGAGAGCCTTGTAGAGTCGATATACGTGATGAGGAAACTCTTCGCTCAAGAACCCTTCAGGTTGGTCAACGTACACTTCTTCTTTGAGAAATCCATTCAGAAATGCAGTCTTCACGTCCATTTGGTAGACTTTGAAGTTCTTGTGAGCAGCAAAGGCAAGAAACATTCGTATTGCTTCGATCCTGGCGACAGGGGCAAAAGTTTCATCGTAGTCGATGCCCTCTTGTTGGTTATACCCCTTAGCCACTAGTCTTGCTTTATTGCGAATAACAACACCGTCTTCATCCTTTTTGTTTTTGAAAATCCATTTTGTGCCGATAATGGATCTATTGTGTGGTCGTGGTACGAGTTCCCAAACTTGTAAACGCTCAAACTGATTTATTTCCTCCTGCATTGCAATCAGCCAATCAGGATCGTTGAGAGCTTCAGCTACTCGTGATGGTTCGACTTGACTGAGATAGCAAGCAAACAAACTTTCATTCATCGTGGCCGAACGTGTTGAAACACCAGATGTGGGATCCCCAATAATCTGATCTGTAGGATGTGAGCGAGCCCAGAGGGGTACATTGGTCTGAGAGGAGCTGGCCACATTTGTATCGGTTGGAGGTTCATGGGATTGGGGTCCGGTGTCCGAAGAAGAGATCTCGATTGTAGTAGACTGAGAAGATTCAGCATCAGGATCAGCAATGTTCCCAGGGTTGGGTAGTACGTCGTCTTCGTTGAGATTAAGTGTATCCATGGTTGGAGGGACGACGTTATTGCCGGTAGCTGGTGGTGTAGGTGGAGTGGGTGCAGCGGTAGGTTGAGTGGTGGCGACGGGAGTCTTGTGAACTGGGTAAAAATACTCGAAGAGTAGATCGAGATCCAGTTCCCCACAATTGCTCTCAGATGAGGAAGTTCCCGCCGTTGAAGATTGACCTTTTGTCAACGTCTGTAGAAGACCTGGTTCTGGACTGATATGGCCAGAAGCTATAAGATCGCCTTCGCTTTCGTCAAAAGTGACATTCGTGCTTTCTATTACTGACCGTTTCTCCTTAAGATAGACTCTGTATGCCTTCGAGTTCAGTGAGTATCCAACAAAGATGCCTTCAATTGCTTTTGGATCAAGCTTCCCAAGATGTTGGCGATCATTGGCCACAAAACATCGGCAACCGAAGACCCTCAGATAAGATATATCGGGGATACGTCGGTTATTCAGCATCTCGTATGGGGTGCGGTTGAATCTCTTGTGGATGGAAGCCCGGTTCTGTGTGTAGCAAGCCGTTTGAATAGCTTCGCCCCAAAGAGAATGAGGAAGTCCGGATTGGATGAGAAGAGTCCTGGCAGCTTCAACTAGTGTCCTGTTTTTGCGCTCAACGACACCATTCTGTTCAGGTGTCTTCACAGCTGAGAACTGCTGAGTGATGCCCTGAGTGGCATAGAAATCACTGAGCTTCTTGTTTTTAAACTCAGTTCCGTTGTCTGTTCTGATAATCCGAACCTTCTGTTGGTGAAGAGTTTGGGACGCAACAACAAACTCGATGATTATATCAGGAACTTCATCCTTTGTGCGAATGAGTTTCGTCCACGTGTAGCGTGAAAAATCGTCGACAATTACAAGGATATACCGTCTTCCTCCGAGTGTGGCCGTAGGCATTGGTCCACATAGATCCATGTGTATGAGCTCGAGGATGAGCTTAGAGGACGGTGTTTCCTTAGAGATATGAGACGATCGCTTCATCTTCCCCAATTCACATGCAGAGCAGAGGTGTTCCTTATGATATGTCAGTTGGGGTAGACCGTTGACGAGTTTATTCTGACGCAGTTTGTTGATGGTCTTGAAGTTGAGATGTGAAAGACGTCGGTGCCACAAATCGTTCAACTTGGGAGCGGCTCGAGAGAGAAGGCATACTGGTCGAGAGGTCGTGAGGTTGAGTACGTAAAGGTGAGACGTGCGCGTTCCAGAGAGAAGAGATTGTCCTGAGGCATCTATAATGCTACAGATGTCTGATTCGAAGAGAACCTTGTATCCTTTGTCACAGAAACGTCCAATGCTGAAGAGATTGTAGCTCAAACCCTCGACGTAGGAGATTCCTTTGATTGTCAATTTGTCATGCACGAGATCGCCAGTTCCGAGAATTGGCGCCATTTGACTGTTTCCGAAGGAGACCCTTCCGAGATAGCGCTCGGAGAAGTTGCTCAACAGCTCCTTATTCCCTGTCATGTGTGTGGAGCAACCCGAGTCTAGATACCACACATGACAGACCTGCAAGCATTAGCAAACGTTGGGACCCCGTATACGGACGGGACCTTCTTGTAATACAGGTAAAGTTTTCATGCGCTTGATGAGAAATATGGGTTCTAAATCAGATTGTGATGTATCTAATTTCGCTTTTCCTTTGTCATTAGTTTGATTAGGCGGGATTATGGTTTTTCTAACCCATATTTTCCTAACTTGTGTTTGCATGTGTGGTGCCTTATACATGAATTGGCGTGTGGAATGTGGTTGTCGTTTTTGTGCTTCGGTGTTGGTCGCCTGTGGCTTGTGAGTAGTAGGTGAGTTTGCTTTTGACGACGAGAGGCGTTTTCGCTTGACCTTAGGTTTAGGCGAGATGGGCGAATTCAAAGGCGTCGTAGATGAACTTCGCTTGCGTGGTCGGAGTGTTGCGTGTTCATGTGATTCGTATTCGTGGAAGCGGGGGAGAACAAATTCGTTGCAGCAGCACATAGACATAAGCTTGGTAAACGAAAGATGAGTTTTGGCAATATAATTGTCTACGACCTTAGGACATTGGGATTCAGTACATAGAGAGGTAGAACGAATATAGGATGGTCTTCTCTTCATGTCATCGAAGAGCGGGTTCTCCTTTATTTGGTACGAACTCCCTTCCTGAGACGTGGAGCTCACATTCCCTGTATCCATAAGAATACTAGAGTTAGTGTTAGGACATATGTCGGCTTCAGGAGTCATCTTCGCCGTCCTCTTACATTTACATGTTTGAGAATCGGGTACTTGACTTGACGTAGAAGGTTTGGTCGTATTAAGAGATTGTTCTAGGGTAAAGATTTTGTAACGTAGATCTTCACGCTCTTTGGCAAAGGCATTTCGCTCTACTTCTATGGTTCGTTCTAGTTCTGCTATGACTAGAAGTTTCTCTGGGACATAGATGCGAGAAAGTGCTTCTCGGAGAGCGATTTCCTGTTCTTCAGTTGGGAACTGAGATTTGATGTCTTCAGAGAGTGAGGGCTTTCTAGTCTTATCACTGGCATTGAGTTCTGTGTAGTCGTATGCGATCTCTGTCCAAAGTATGTTCTGTTTTCTCTTTTCTTCTGACAGCACAGTGGAGGAGGATCTTACAAATGGCATGAGCTGTTTGGGAGTCCCTGTCCTTGTTTTTAGGAAAGCTGTACTGTACATGTTATACCTTTTGACAATTAGCGGCGTTGGATCGCAGTTGCTGGCCAGTCCGATTCCCATCCGGGCGTCGTAGAATTCTGTTTCAGCTGGTTGGTTTAATAGACATAAAATGTTCGCTGCCTTTTTCCTAAGGTGAAGTTGCTCCTCAAGTTCTTTCACCTTGCGGTATAGCCTAACTCTTTCCTTTGTAAGCAGTTCGTATTGAGCGGCCGTCAGGAGGCGAGAAGTTTCACATGAACTAATGGCTAGTGTAGTTTCCTTAACCTTAGTCTCACTTTGTTTGTTCTTACTTTGCAGACGTTTGACTAAAGCTTCAGAGGCCATTAGACGTTCGTTCGCACAGGCAAGTTCTTCTACTTTTAGACTAAGTAATGCATAGTTATTTTCAAATTTTAGCCTAAGTTCATCATAATCCCTAGCGTCTACTGTGGGTTTCTTAATGTCGTGTCGGTGATTAAACACATCATCAAGTTGCGAGATTCGTACCTCAGACTCAGCGTTGGTAGGAGTCTTAGCAGTGTTTTCACCGGTGTGGCCCATCTCCTCGTCCTCGTCATGTTCGACCAGCCTAGCCATGCAGCAATCTTCATCCTTAGGCTCCTCGTCTTCTGAGGTGTCATTTACCCATTCAGCTTCTTCGGTGAGCAGGGCTTTCCCACTTTCCATCTTGCGGGTCATTCTGGCCTTTCGGTCATAGTACCCGGAGTCCTTCACGCGTGGGGCGTGGCATTCTTTGGCAAAGTGGCCTGTCTTTCCACACCGAAAGCACTTCACAGATTTTTGAGGTGCAGAGTCCTCTGCTTTCTTTGTTGGCTTAGTTTCCTCTGTGGGAGTGGTCTTTTTGGTGCCGCTATAGGTTCTTTGGCGATTGGAGGAGGATGAGGATTTTTTCCCGATCTTCTTTGAGACCAGCTTAGTGAGCATTGCCAGTTGCTTGCGTATGTCACGAATATCTTCATCGGATTCTGTATCGGCTTCGGATCCTGAAGAGGTGTCCGATACAACAGCTGGCAGCTTCCCTTTGTTCTGTTTGGCCTTAGTGATGGAAGATCGTTCATTGGTTTTGTTCGAGAGGAGTGCCAGTGGGTCGACTCGAGTGTTGGTGGACTGAGGTTGCACGTAAGGAGCATAGGCAGACAGACTGTCATAAAGAGCATGGATAGAAGTGTTGGAGAGGTCCTTACTCTGAATCATCATCACGATCGCATTGCCCCAATGTGGTTTGAGGCTACCAAGGAAGCGGTTGTTGATATCGAATTTGTCCCTCGAGATCCTGGCTTTCTTGAGTTCATTGATGACCTTCAGGTATCGGAGGTATGTGTCACGCAGTTCCTCTCCTTCATAGGCCTGGAAGAGTTCATACTGCGAGAGGCATGCTGATTTCCTCCCCTGAGCACTTTCAGTTGTGCCAGCCATGATTTCTGCAAGTTCATCCCATATCTCCTTTGCTGTTGTGCAGCACTCAACGTGAGCGTAGACCTCATTTCCCAGAGCCTGGAAGAGGTATCCTTTGGCAGTCTCGTCGGCCTGTGCGCGAGCCAGTTCATCCTCATTGATGGGACCTCTTGGTGTGCGGCGTTCATCCATGGGAGGGTTTGCGTTTGGCTGTGCAGGGATAGTTGTCCAGAACTGTGCAGGGCCGTTGAAGATGGAGTCCAGAAGATATTGAGAGAGTGGTGCGCCTTTGTTCCTGATGAACGTGAGGAAGCGGTTTGTCCATATGCTGTAGTCGCCTTGTCGCAGCATCGGAGGCCTGGTGTCGGAGCCCACTATGGAGATGTCATTCGTGGTAGACATGGTTGGTGCAGTCGAATCGTCCGTGGTTTTGATCTTGCGTAGATAAGAAAGTTAGTAACGAACGATATGAGAAATACGAGTTTAATGAGTAGAGTTTTGAGAAAAAAAATGTTTAAAGAATTTCTTAGAACTAAGTGAGCGTGTGTGATGGTCGATAATGTATGAAAGAGAAATAAATCTTGAAGTTGGGAGAAGTTCTAGAAATTTAAATTGAGACTTGGGAAGCAAAACACATTTTATCTCAAATGTGGTTTAGGGAGATAGTACTAAAGTGTAAGGATCAAATCTTAAAATTTTTAAGAAAAGTTTAGCCCAAGACGAATTTATCACGAGAAAAGGACTTATATAAAAAAAATTCGCAGCTCAAGAAGATGTGATAAATGAAGTGATATCCGAGAAATTTCGGTGTTTGAGGGTTTTAAAGAGAAATTCTGAAGAAAAATTCTCAAGTAAAAATTTCTCGGATTTGAAAAGTTTCGTATGTGGGAATGATTCTAAGTTGAGAATTTTTTTTTTAAAGTTTCACAAGAAAATTTCGCGGGCAAAAAAAATCGCATCAAGAGTTGAAGTACTGTAGATGCGAGTTTATGAAATTTTCTCGGATTTGAAAGAGACGTGGTTTTTGAAGAAGGAAAAAAAAACTTTCTCAGATGAGATAAATTTTCTCGGCTTAGAAAATTTCTCGGATTGAAAACTTTCGTGAATTTCAAAACTTTCTCGGCCAAAGAAAAGGAATTCTCAGATGTAAAATTTCAAAAATTCTCGGCTTAGAAAACTTTCTCGGATGTAAAGTTTTTCATGACTTTAAAAATTTCTCGGCCTTTAAAAGGTTTCTCGGATGTAAAATCTTCACTGAGTTCAAAACTTTCACGGACTTGAGAAAAATTTCTCGTATGTAAAAATTTTCACTGAGTTTAAAAAAACTTTCGCGGTCTTGAGACAAATTTCTCGGATATAAAAATTTTCAGAAGGTTCTCGGTTGAGAAAGAAAAAAAGAAATTCGCGGCTTAGAAAGATTCGCGGGATAAGCTTTCTAGGATATGGATTTTCTGAAAATTCTCGGCTTGGTAAAATTTCTCAGTTTCTTGAAAATTTCGCGGCTCAGAAAAGAAAAATTCTTGGAATAGACTTTCTCGGGTATAAAGTTTCTCTGATTTTAAAGAGTATGAACTTGAGAAAGATTGGATCTTAGAGAAATTTTCGCGGTTTTGGAAATTCTCGGATTTTTAGAGTATGAAGTTGAGAAAAAAAATTTTCGCGGAGTTAATCTTTCTCGGATTTTGGGCATAGGTCATTGAGAAATAATGTAGTTAAAGAGAAGTTTCGCGGCTTAAAATTCTCGGGATAAAATTTCGCGGACGTGGAAATTCGCGGACTTGAACGATCAAGCTCAAAATTTCGCGGTCAAGAACATGTTAGTACTGTTCCATTGCTTTCCACGCGATTTCCCAGAAAAACGTCTCGTTCTCGCTCAAATCTCAACCAAAATCGCTCAAACTTGATCCTAAACTTCAGAAATTCTTCCCTAAACACATAATCGACCGATTTGTGAGCTAAAAACAACAAAAAAATGGGTCAAATCGACCAAAACAGAGAATGGCCGAGATGTCTTTTTCTGAAAATTTTCTGCTTAAATCTTGCTCAAAACTCGTTAAAACTGATCCAAAAGTGTTCTAAAAACATTTTAGGCATAGAATTGATCTGGGGGAGGGTTTTAAACACAAAAACGAAGCATCAAAACCCCAAAACAAGCTCAAAATGCCGAAACCTATTTTTTGCTCAAAAAACACCTTTGATCTTGTTTGGAATCGAACGAAAGTGGATTCAAATCAACGAAGATCGATCCACGTTTGCTCTGATACCACTTGTTGGTCCCGAAATGCACCAAACAAGGAATCAAAGAAGCTAGATGGAATGGAATGGAATGAAAAGGGAGAATTTCTCACCTTGTAGTGTGTGTAGTGTGTGAAAACGAATTTTAGCTTTTTGATCTTTGATTACCTTTCAAAGTGAGTTGGTAACACCTTATATACCACATTAACCCTAGGTATATTAAGGCCCAATCACTAAATAATTACAATCTAGTCCAAAGCCCAAGCTAAAGATAATTACATAATTAATTCCAAGACTTAAACTATTGACACAACTAATTAAATATCCTAACAACATCCCTGTCAGAACATCTAAACAGGTTAAAACGATTATAACCGGTTATATACCCTAAGAGAATTCTGTTAAACGAATATAACCGGTTATATTCCCTAAGAGAATTCTGTTAAACGAATATAACCGGTAAGCAATAATAAGAACCCAGCCTATAACCTTCAACCCAGTCAATTAAAACGATTATAACCGGTTATATTTCCTAAGAGAATTCAATTAAACGAATAATTTAAATGTTATAAATTCTAATTATAGTTCATTTTTTATTAAACTTAAAGTTTTAATCAATTAAAAATTTATAAATAATCAAATATATTTTTTAAAAATTGTTATATATTGAAGAAAAAACAAATTATACAATTATAATTATTTCAAGTTTAAAATTTAAAAAAAAAAAGTTGGTCGGGTCCGGGTCCAATTCTGCTTTTTTGTGAGGTCATAGACGTATTCGGGTCCATCGGGGTCGGGTTCGGGTCTACCTCGGGTCGGGTCTCGGGTCCAAACAGTAACTGGCTCGGGTCGGGTGTCGGTCAAAGGGTCCTGCATCGGGTCGCTTCTCAGGTCCAGCAGGACCGACCCAGACCCGACCAGTTGACATCCCTGTCAGAACATCTAAACAGGTTAAAACGATTGTAACCGGTTATATACCCTAAGAGAATTCTGTTAAACGAATATAACCGGTTATATTCCCTAAGAGAATTCTGTTAAACGAATATAACCGGTAAGCAATAATAAGAACCCAGCCTATAACCTTCAACCCAGTCAATTAAAACGATTATAACCGGTTATATTTCCTAAGAGAATTCTATTAAACGAATAATTAAAATGTTATAAATTCTAATTATAGTTCATTTTTTATTAAACTTAAAGTTTTAATCAATTAAAAATTTATAAATAATCAAATATATTTTTCAAAAATTGTTATATATTGAAGAAAAAACATGTTATACAATTATAATTATTTAAAGTTAATTTTATTAAAAAAAAATGGTCGGGTCCGGGTCCAACCCTGTTTTTTGTGAGGTCACAGACGTATTCGGGTCCATCTGGTCTTCGGCTTGGGTCCGGGTCTGTTCCGGGTCCATACAGTGACTCCCTCGGGTCGGATTTCGGGTCCTGCATCGGGTCCAGCAGGACCCGACCTAGACCCGACCCGTTGACATCCCTATAAAAACATCTAAACAGGTTAAAACGAATATAACCGTTGCCAATATCAGTATTTTATTTTAATTCACGCTTAATAATTTAACAATTTGAATAATTAAAATGTTATGAATTCTAATTATAGTTCATTTTTTATTAAACTTAAAGTTTTAATCAATTAAAAGTTTATAAATAATCAAATATATATTTTAAAAATTGTTATATATTGAAGAAAAAACAAATTATACAATTATAATTATTTCAAGTTTAAAATTTTAAAAAAAAAGTTGGTCGGGTCCGGGTCCAACTCTGTTTTTCTGTGAGGTCATAGACGTATTCGGGTCCATCGGAGTCGGGTCCGGGTCTACCTCGGGTCGGGTCTCGGGAGAGAATGCAAACGGCCCAATGTCGTCTGAAGAGTTGTGCGGATATGAGACGAAGGCCGTTGGAATTTGAAGAAGGCGATCAAGTCTTCTTGAAAATATCACCGATGAAGGGAGTTAAGAGATTCGGACGGAAGGGGAAGCTGAGTCCGAGATATATAGGCCCTTTCAATATTTTGAAAAGAGTCGGTGAAGTAGCATACCAGCTAGAATTGCCGACGTCACTAGCACAAGTCCATGACGTCTTCCACGTATCTACGTTACGGAAGTACGTTCCGGATCCGAGTCATGTACTACGAAGTGAGACGCTTCATCAACAGTTGAAACCGGACTTAAGTTACGAAGAAAGACCGGTAGAGATTTTAATGTACGAGGTGAAGCGACTTAGGAATAAGAATATCCCCCTAGTGAAGGTGTTGTGGCGAAACCAAACGGTCGAAGAAGCCACATGGGAACGAGAAGACGAAATGCGCGAGAAATACCCCGAGTTGTTTCAGACGACTTAAATTTCGGGGACGAAATTTCTTTTAAGGGGGGAGGATGTAATACCCGTAAAATTACTACGGGATTATTTTTGTAATGTTCGGAATTAATGAAGGTGATTTTCGAACGAAACCGAATTTTCGGGAGTGAGCCAAAAATCTTAATTGGGCCGATAGTGATAAAAATATTATGGGCCAAAATTGTTTAATAATAAAAATAGATCAAATAACAAGAAAATCCAAAATAATTAGTAAAGGCCCAACTAAATGCTATGTTTAGCCCAAAAGACTTGATAAGGACAAGGTTACTTAGCAACTAGGGAAACTCACGTAAATATCATGTCACCTTCTTGACATGTGGACGAAAGCCAATCATTGCTAACTAAACAAGAAACGTAAAAGGCAAAAAAAAGGGATATTGGAAGAAACGAAGGACGAGCAGGCAGAATTGTGTGAGGCTGATCAAGAAAGACTTCAAAGTTCTTCATGAAGTCTGTTGAAGTCTGGCAATTTTGGGAGTTAAGCTGAAGAGCTCGTATTAAGTGGGAGAAAGCGTGTTTAAATAAAAATGAGCGCGTTCTGTTACAAAGAAACGAGTAACTTACGAAGTCGCTGTCACAGACGACAATTTCAGACTCCCGTTTGATTGGCTCAGCTGAAATTGTCGTCTGTGACAGCGACTTCGTAAGTTACTCGTTTCTTTGTAACAGAACGCGCTCATTTTTATTTAAACACGCTTTCTCCCACTTAATACGAGCTCTTCAGCTTAACTCCCAAAATTGCCAGACTTCAACAGACTTCATGAAGAACTTTGAAGTCTTTCTTGATCAGCCTCACACAATTCTGCCTGCTCGTCCTTCGTTTCTTCCAATACCCCCCCGCAAGATGGACTGTACAAATTTACTACGGACATCTTGAGCAAAAGAGTACGCAAGTGCGGGGCTGGTAAAGCCTTGGTTAAGACATCAGCTAACTGATGTTCTGAGCGAACGGAGAGGAGTTTGATTGTCCCATTGGCAATGTGATGGCGGATGAAGTGACAGTCTATCTCAATGTGTTTAGATCGTTCATGGAATTTGGGGTTCAAAGCCAACTTCACCGCCGATTGATTATCACAGAACAAGACTGGTTTGTGCGCCAGTTGAATGTGCATTTCCCCGAGCAGAGTCTTAATCCAGAGTACTTCGGCAACGACGGCAGCCAGAGCTCTGTATTCCGCTTCCGTAGATGACCTGGACACAGTGGCCTGCTTCTTAGCTTTCCAAGTCACGAGTGAAGCTCCTAAGAATGTACAATATCCGGTGATGGACTTTCGAGTATCCTTCCATGCTGCCCAATCGGCATCTGAAAACGCCTTGAGCTCCAAGGTGGGATTGGAATCAAGTAGGATGCCTTGCCCAACGGAACCTTTGAGATAGCGCAACAGATGATGAGCAGCTGTCAGATGGGAAATGCGCGGCATAGCCATATATTGGCTTAGTTTATGAACTGTGAATGCTATGTCAGGTCTGGTGAAAACTAGGTAGAGTAGTCTTCCAACCAACCTTCGATACTGAAAAGGATCCTTGAGTAGTTCACCTTCAGTTTCTGTAATCTGCTGGCTCGGACTGAGTGGAGTACTCAAAGGCTTGGCACTGATATAGCCTGTATCTTCTAACATTTGCAGTGTATACTGCTTTTGGGACAGGTATATGCCCTTGTCGCTTCGTGCTACCTCCACTCCAAGGAAAAACTTGAGGTCCCCGAGGTCTTTAATTCTAAAGCAAGTACGCAGAAAGGCTTTTGTTTCCTCAAGAACCTTGGCAGAAGGACTTGCCAAGATTATATCATCAACGTATACCAAGAGCACTGCTAGTTGATCCCCCTTGCCTCTCAAGAATAGTGTGTGATCAGATTGTGTTTGGTGGAAGCCATATTCCTTCACAGAAGTAGTAAACGTCTTGTTCCATTCCCGGGAGGCTTGCTTTAGACCATATAGGGACTTGTGTAATTTGCAAACCAGTTTATCCCTCCCTGTTTCATTATATGGATGATTGAGTCCTTGAGGAATGTCCATATACACCTCCTCTGCTAGCTCTCCATTTAGGAAAGCATTATTAACATCTAGTTGGACCAATCTCCATTGAAACTTTGCTGCTAAGCAGAGGATTATCCTTATTGTACTCGGTTTAGCAACCGGGGCAAATGTGTCGATGTAGTCAACACCTTCTCGTTGGTCGTAGCCTTTGGCGACCAACCGTGCCTTATGCTTTTCTAGGCGCCCATGAGAGTTGTACTTAAGCCTATAAACCCATCTGCATCCTATAGATTTCTTACCCTTTGGGAGAGGCATAAGTGACCATGTGTTGTTGTCTTGGAGGGCTTGCAGTTCCTCCTGCATGGCTGTTACCCACTCTTGGGACTGTGATGCTTGTGCAAAAGATTTGGGCTCCTGACTGGTGGTGACAGTGTTGATCAGAGTCTGGAATGACCTGGAGAAATTTTGTGAAGAGAACACTTCTGTCAATGGGTACAATGTCTGCCTTTTCTGGAAGCTGTTGCAGTGATAATCCGCCAGATATGATGGTCTCTTTGAAGGTCTCCCTGATCTGGTGCTTGCCATGGGAGTAGACTGTGAGGTTTCTAAGGCAGTCTGAGAATTGGCTGACTGAGAAAGGTCCTGGTCATTCCCTGCCTCAACACTCTGGTCTGCAGACTGCACCATACTCTCATGCTCCACTGGTGGTTGCTGCTGCACAGGCTGTGAATTGCCTGCTTCCATATGCTGATCTTCATACTGAATCACATTCTCAGCTTCCAGTGGGAATTCCTGCTGTGTAGATGAAGTGGATTGCAGAGACTTGGGCAGCACTAGTGAAGAGAATGGGTCCTCTTCTGCTGCAAGTGACATCTGATGCTCCTTCAGTGGGAAAATTTCTTCCACAAATTTTACATCTCTTGAAATGAAGATGCTCCTTGTCATGAGATCCATTACCTTGTACCCTTTTATCCCAGTAGGGTATCCAAGAAAGATACATTCTCGGGCCCTTGGATCAAACTTCCTTCGTGAACCTACAAGTGTTGAGCAATAGCAAAGACAACCAAAAGCTCGCAATATATCATAGTTAAAAGGCTTCTGGTATAGCATATCATGGGGACTTTTACCATGCAACACAGTTGAAGGTATTCTATTGATAAGAAATGTGGCAGTCAAAACACATTCAGACCAAAATTCTATGGATAATCCGGATTGGAAGTAAAGTGCTCGTGCCACATTTAATAAGTGTTGGTGTTTTCTTTCCACGACCGAATTTTGTTGTGGAGTTTCCACACAAGATAGGTGGTGTACTATCCCTTTGCTTCCAAACAAGTCTGCCATGTTGAGTTCAGGTGCATTGTCTGTCCTAACAGTCTTTACTTTACAATCAAACTGCGTTTCAACAAGGCTTAAGAAGTGAGGCAGAACTACTCGGGCCTCAGATTTCTGTTTCACCAAAAATAACCATGTAAATCTGGAATAATCATCTACTATGGTGATGAAATATTGATGACCTAGGTATGATGGAATATGAAATGGACCCCAAGTATCACAATGGATCAAATCAAAAGGTGAACAGGCTGAGGTGTTATCATTTGGAAAAATATTCCTTTTTTGCTTTGCTAATGGGCAGATTTTGCAGTGAGTGTGTGAAGATACAGCATCATGCTTCAGAGGAATTTTTAACATGTCTAACACCTTGTTTGATGGATGTCCTAATCGACTATGCCATAGGTTGGCTGTTATTCTACTCAGAAAAACTGAAACATCATCAACACAATCAGAATGTCTGTTGTCTGATGCTCCTTGAATGATGTATAGGCCTGATATCTGTCTAGCCCTGCCAATCATTCTCCGTGAATGGTCCTGTATCAAGGCAAAATCATGCTCAAATAGAACTTTACAGGATTGGTTAGTGACCAATGAGCTCACAGAAATAAGGTTGAAATGAAATTGAGGCACCAAGAGTACTTCTGTCAGCATGATATATTGATTCAACCTGCATGACCCTGCCTGATTAACTTCAATCACTGTGTTATCAGGCAGTATCACCCTTGATTTGCTAATTTTATGAAGATCATGTAACAGTTCTATGTTCCCCGTGACATGCATTGTTGCTCCCGAGTCTAACAACCAAGAATCTGAGTTAGCAAGCTTTGGTAAATCAAAACTAAGACAGATACCTGTCCTTTTATCTGCTTGGTGGATGAATCCTGTGTCTTGAGCAGCTCCAGATTGGCTTATTAAGGACCTCAGGCTGTCCAGTTGTAGAGGAGTCAGCTGAAGTTGAATCAATGAATTGCTGTTGGATGTTTCTTGACCCATGCTCTGCTGAACTGAAGTGTGCATAACACCTACTGCCGATTGATTTATCCTGGCTGGCTTAGGCTTCAAGTTCTGCCTAAAACCCGGTGGATATCCATGTATTTGATAACAGTTATCAACTGTGTGCCCTTTCTTGTTGCAGTGGGTGCACATTGGTCTTTGCGAGTCCTTTTTCTGTCCAAGATAGTTTTTCCTTCCCTGATCTTGATCCCCTCTTGCAGCTAACATGGCCATATTACTGTTTTGATCATCATTGCTCCTAACAGGTCCAAGAACCATCGACCTTTGCTTCTCTTCCTGAACAAGCAGTGAAAAAGTCTTCCCAATCGATGGCAGAGGGTCCATAGTTAATATCTGGCCCCTGAGTTGAGAGTATGAGTCGTTCAATCCCATCAAGAAGACCATGACATGTTCTTCATCAAGCTGGGTCTTCATAAGCTTCATTCCCCCGCAAGTGCACTTACAAGTCGGCAGATAATCAGCTAATTCATCCCAAAGCGTTTTCAGCTTGGTGTAGTATGCTGCTATGGTGCTGTTGCCCTGGGCCAAATTTACCAGCTCCTTCTTCAATTGAAAGATTCTCGGCCTGTTTGTCTGGCCAAATCTTTCCTCCAAGTCCAGCCATACATCTCTGGCTAGCGAAGCATACAAGATGCTAGCTGAAATTTCTTTTGTCACAGAATTCAAGATCCACGAAATGACAATGCTATTGTTCCTTTTCCAGGCTGCGAATTTATCCTTGTCCGTGGCTGCTGGGGCTTGAATATCCCCATTTACAAAGCCCTCTTTGTTGCGGCCAATGAGTGAAATCATCATGGCCCTGCTCCATGTACCATAGTTATCCCCATTCAGTTTCTCGTGCACCAGAAACTGTCCCGAAGAATCGTTGATGTTGAGATAATATGGATCATTCACCTGTGGAGCAGCAGACAAATCAGATCGTGTTGAATCTCCTTCCATGATCAGTTCTCAGAAGATGACTTAATCGCGCTAAATTGATTGGAGTTGTCGCAGCTACTGAGCTGATCGCTCTGATACCATGACAAAAATTGAAATGCTTGTGAACAAAGATCTTAACGTGGTTCGGATTGTGTTAAATCCTACATCCACGATCAGCAATCTGCAAACCTTTATCAACAATTGACAGATTACAAAGATCAAGAAGATCAACTCTTTTATCTTCTTGCTAGATCAAAAATAAAAACACACAGTGGTGAACGTGAAAGGTGAAAAATGGAATTGATCGAATGAATCACACTTTCTGCACTGTAGCTCTTTTATACTGAACTCGCGCCAAAACTCCCGTTTGATTGGCTCAGCTGAAATTGTCGTCTGTGACAGCGACTTCGTAAGTTACTCGTTTCTTTGTAACAGAACGCGCTCATTTTTATTTAAACACGCTTTCTCCCACTTAATACGAGCTCTTCAGCTTAACTCCCAAAATTGCCAGACTTCAACAGACTTCATGAAGAACTTTGAAGTCTTTCTTGATCAGCCTCACACAATTCTGCCTGCTCGTCCTTCGTTTCTTCCAATAAGGGATAAAATAAAAAGTAGATAAGGAAGAAGCAAAGAGAAGTAACAAAGAGGAGAAGGAACGAAGTCGACGATCCACAATCATAAATTTTTATTTGCAAGCACTAATCGACTTCAACCCGGAATTAAAGTCCAAAGATAATTAGGAGGTAAGGAATCCTATCTATAATTCAACAAATCTTTCATAAGTCTATACGTTTATTTCCTTGCGTGGGTTAAAGGACTAGTTATATTAGGTGAAGATCAAAGCAGTAAGGGAGTTTAACACTCTCGAGAAGATCTCTGATGTAGGAGAGTAATTCGAATACAGTTTGGACGTGAGGAGTCCGAGGAAATCATCAGCGCGCTCTAGTCGAACTTCAGCCTAAGGAATTAATTTCAATTTATCTTGGACGTGAGGTAGGTGGTTTTAAACCCCTACTACCCGTATGATTTTCCTCAAAATCTTTAGAATTCGTTTGGAAGGCCACTCGAGTTCTTAAGTTGAAGTTTTATGATTCTTATAATTTTCGTGGTATGATGTTATGTGTTTTGGAGTGATTTTGGACTCAATATATGAGTTCATGAGATGGATGATTTGATCGATGTGTATGTGACGAAGAACATGTTTGAATTTCTGGAAAAAGTAGGGTTTTAGCATGAAATTAAGTTTCGATGAAACAGTAATCGGGTGATTTGAAGTTTCGGGCGATTGTAAAATTGCGGGCCTGAGTTTGAGTGGAAATCGGGCGAAAATGATTTTAAGTGAATAGGGATTGGCCGATTTGGAGTTTCGGGTCGCGAAGGAGTTTCGCGGGCCAAAAATTGATTTTCGTAGTGTGTAAAAACAGGTTTCGCGGGCCAGAGCTCGGGTTTCGCGGGCTGAAGCATTTCGCGATCTGTGAGAGAGCGCCGGGCCGATTTTGGGTTTCGCGGGCCGATTTCAAATCGCGGGGTGATTCCTGTGAAAGAAATCGGGCGATTCGTGAAATTAAATCGGGCTTCGAGCGTTAAATCGGACGATTTGCGAAATCGCCGAAAGCTTCGCGAAATCGGGCGCTGACTTCGGATTGACCAAATTAAATCGGGCGATTTTTGAATTCGGCGAGTGATTTCGTGAATCGGATGTTGACCCGATTGTTCGTGGGTTGACCAAGCTTTTAAATGTGGGTTTCGGGCGTTTTGAATTGGGCTTTGACCGATTTTTGGTGTGCGTTGACCGACAGTGTTGACTTTTGGGCTTTTGCCCTATTTCAGGCCCAAATATTTTAAATAAATGGTTTTAAGCCCAAATCACTTTATATTTTTGTATTATAATGTATATTTTATGGTCAACCCATATCTTAAATTATAAATATTATTTTTGGATTTTTAAACCATCGGCCTAGTTTAAAGACTATACGATTACGTGATTTCGATGCACGTATTTTATGTGATTTATTATATGTGCATTTCACGACATGCACGGGAGAGATGATGGTACCGCATTTGTACGGTGTCGGTTGAGTGGGGTAGAGTGACCTTTATTGGTTGTCGAGGTTAGACTCGTGTAGCACCTGGTGGGAGAGGGGGTTTGCGACACCCATCTACTCGGGATTGAGCCACCCGAGGTGCACACCACCGGATATTATTTGGGTCAGGGACGACCGACAGATGTGAGATTCCTGTCTACCCGGGTTGGTGGTAGGCCACTCGGGGAAAAGTCATCGGGTTGAGATTGTGTGCGGAAGGAGCGACCCGGCACGGCCGGCGTGGGCTACCGCATGATTATGGCGTACCTGCCATTGCGCGCGTGGGTGCTGAGTCTAGCCGAGGGCCCTGTTATGTGATAAGATGTGATAGGTTGAGCGTGCATATTTCATGTGTGAGGACATGGGATTGGGTTGAGTGCACGCACGCATACATTGCATGTTTTTACTGCCACCTACTGGGCATTTTGCTCAGGGTTATATTTTTCAGGTGGGACTGAGCCCGACACCGATGGGTGTCAGGGTTGAGATATAGGCTGGCTGGCGGCGGTGACTCCACGGGCTTTTGAGGGCGGAGCGGTACATGGGACGCGACCTGTGGAGAGGCTTAGGTGTAGTGTAGTCGGGTTTTTATTTTTTGGGACTCCTGCCGGGTGTATTATACAGACGCATTTTGTAAACCCGACTTAGTATATATATGTACATTATTTTCATTAAAAAGTTTTTAATAAATCGGGTCCTCCGCGACTTCCATTGCGGAAATCCGCCAATTATTCTAATTAGGAAGTAGGGTCGCCACAGGTGGTATCAGAGCGTTAGGTTTTAGGTTCTGAAGACTGTCCATGTACTGCCGCTCAGAAGTCGGGAGAACCAGCCTCGCCTGTAGGTATTACATGTTTTGGTGTGATTACGTGTTCTTATTTGCGTACTTATGTATTATATAGAATCTGGAAATGTCGAGAGGAAGACCTAGGCTCGAGTTTGTGGGAGAAACGAGTCGGCGAGACGAACCTGAGTCCTCGACTCGTGAACGCGATACTATTAATCGTCTGACTGAACTGATCCAGTCAGACCAGATCAATGACTTGATCAACCATCGGAGCTCATCTGAGCGTCGTACCTCCCCACAGCCTGAACGAGTGGAAATCATTGGGGTGAGGTTCCGTAAACTGAATCCTCCTAACTTCGCCGAGGCCGCCAACCCTGCGGTGGCTGAGGACTGGATCGGCACCATTGAAGATCTATTCGTCTATAGTCGCGTGCCGAACAATGACAAGGTGCTATGTGCCGTTTCCCTACTTCGGGGAAGCGCGCGATTCTGGTGGAACACCGTAAAGGTGTTGGAAGATCCTGCAACTATGACCTGGGAGCGTTTCAGAGAACTATTCCATGAAAAGTACTTCACTGCTCACGACCAAGAGCAGCGAATGTACGAATTTATGAATCTGAAGCAAGGGCAAATGCCGATTGCAGAATACATCCGCAGATTTGAGGAGTTATCCCGGTTTGCTCCTCATCTCGTAGCGACGAATGCTCTGAATGTTACGAGATTCCTTCGGGGACTGAAACCCGAATTCTATCGAGATCTCAGCGTGGCGGGTGTGCGCCAGCTAAAATTCAGCCAGGCGACAGAACGTGCCTTAATAGCTGAGCAGGCGGAAGGAGTTGTGAGAAAATCCCAAGAGGCAAATCGGAAGATAGAGAGCCAACATGGAGGAAGCAGCCAGAAGCGGCAATTCTTCGGCAAGGGTCCGAAGAATAAAGGTAGTCGACCAGGCCAGCAAATGTGGCGTCCGAATTTTAGTCAGGGACCGACCAACGTTCCCTACCGACCAGCGATGCCCGCGCCACAGTGCCAGCAGTGCGGACGAAATCACTTTGGCATCTGCTACGGACCACGACCGAGCCTGAATCTACGGTGCTTCCAGTGTGGAAAGACTGGGCACACTGCACGGAACTGCACGGAAGGTCAGCCTCGACTGCAGAATCAGCCACAGAATCTAATTCGACCTCCACCTGTACCTGCACGAGTCTTCACACTGACCAACGAGGAGGCGGAGGCGAACCCAGCCGTGGTGACTGGTACGTTGAATATCTTTCACGTACCCTCGTCCATTCTGATTGATTCCGGAGCCACACATTCGTTTGTGTCGGCAAATTTCGTGACCAGGTCGGGAATATATCCCACCCATTCCTCCTGCAATTTCATAGTATCCCTACCACATGGAGATCCAACTCGGACCAACTTGGTGGTAGAGAATTGTCCTGTTAGGATAGAAGGGAGGGAATTAGATGTGGACCTAATAGTGATCCCGATGAATGATTACGACATCATATTCGGGATGGATTGGCTCTCGAAATACGGGGCCATCATTGATTGTTCGAAGAAAGTAGTTAGATTCCGATCATCCGAGGGAGAAGAATTCCAATTTTCAGGGAAGAAAAATGGTACGTTAATCCCTCGGATTTCTGCTTTGAAAGCTCAGCGACTCGTTAATACGGGTTGTGAATCTTTCCTAGTTTTTGCGGTAAAAGCTGAGGAGTCTTCTCAACCGAAACTTGAGGAGGTTCCAATAGTGAATGAATATCCCGATGTATTTCCCGAGGATCTTCCGGGATTACCGCCGGATCGGGAAATTGAATTCGTAATCGATCTTGTGCCTGGAGCTGCCCCAATCTCTAAATCTCCGTATCGGTTAGCACCGAACGAGTTACGAGAACTGAAGGAACAATTGGAAGATATGTTACAGAAGGGTTTCATCCAACCCAGTTTCTCACCCTGGGGAGCCCCAATACTTTTTGTTAAGAAGAAAGACAGGTCGATGAGGATGTGCATCGATTATCGTGAGCTCAATAAAATCACGATAAAGAACAAATACCCGTTGCCGAGGATAGATGATTTGTTCGATCAATTACAAGGGGCGACGGTATTCTCAGAGATCGACCTACGTTCTGGCTATCATCAATTAAAGATACGTGAGGCGGATGTTCCCAAAACTGCGTTTAGCACGAGGTACGGCCACTACGAATTCTTGGTCATGCCTTTCGGGCTAACAAATGCTCCTGCTGCCTTTATGGATCTGATGAACCGAGTAATTAAGGAATTCCTAGACCGCTTCGTTATCGTATTCATAGATGATATCCTCGTATACTCGAAGACGAAGGAAGAACACGAGGAACATCTGAGAACGGTCCTTGGAATCCTTCGGGAAAAGCAATTATTCGCTAAATTCAAGAAGTGCGAATTCTGGTTGGAACAAGTGGCATTTCTGGGGCACATCATTTCGGGAAATGGAATTTCGGTAGACCCCAGCAAGATTGAGGCGATAGAAAATTGGCCACGACCGACTACTCCCACGGAGGTTCGAAGTTTTCTCGGGCTTGCTGGATATTATCGAAAGTTCATCAAAGATTTTTCCAGTATAGCCTCGACGCTCACAAACCTAACAAAGAAGAACGTTCCGTACAAATGGACTGAAGAATGTGAGAAAAGCTTCCAGGAGTTGAAGAAGAAACTGACAACTGCTCCAGTCTTAGCAATACCTTCGGGTACTGAAGGATTTTCGGTATATAGCGACGCCTCGAAGTATGGCTTAGGATGCGTGTTAATGCAGAATGGGAAGGTAATTGCTTACGCCTCCCGATAGTTGAAGCCGTATGAGAAGAATTATCCCACCCATGATCTGGAACTCGCCGCAGTAGTGTTTGCTCTTTGGCGACACTATCTGTACGGAGAAAGGTGCGAGATCTTTACGGATCATAAAAGCCTGAAGTACTTCTTCACACAGAAGGAGTTAAATATGAGGCAACGACGATGGCTTGAACTGGTAAAGGATTACGACTGCGTGATCAACTATCACCCAGGAAAAGCTAACGTGGTCGCAGACGCGTTGAGCCGAAAGGCCGTGAATACTGAATTGTGCCAATTTGGAGTAGAAGTAATTCACTTCGGGGAGATTGAGATGAGACTGGCAGCGTTAACTCAAACCGACGCTGTTAGATCGGATCATCGAAGTGCAAAAAGCAGACGAGCTGTATTTGAAGATTCGAGATGAACGAGATGAAAATATCCCGTCAGACTTCGAATTTCGAGAAGACGGTAGCTTACGATTCAGAAATCGTTTGTACGTGCCTAAAGATGAAGACATCCGCCGAACGTTGATGACGGAGGCACATACAACGACCTACCCGGTACATCCTGGTGCCACGAAGATGTATCGAGATTTGCGAATAAATTACTGGTGGCCTGGAATGAAAGAGATGTCGCAGCTTTCGTAAGTCGATGCCTGACTTGCCAACAGATCAAGGCAGAACATCAAAGGCCGGCAGGAATGTTGCAACCTTTAACGGTTCCTGAATGGAAGTGACCACATAACCATGGACTTTGTCGTCGGATTACCGAAGATGGTGAAAGGACATGATGCAATTTGGGTAGTCGTTGATAGATTGACGAAATCTGCCCACTTTCTACCGATCAACCAGACTTATTCCATGGAGAAGTTCGCAGAACTGTACATTCAAGAAATAGTGAGACTACATGGGATTCCGATGTCGATCGTTTCCGATCGCGATTCAAGATTTCTGTCTCAATTCTGGGTTTGCTTACAGAAGGCTTTAGGGACCAAACTGTCGTTTAGTTCAGCCTATCATCCCCAGACAGACGGGCAATCGGAAAGAACGATCCAGACACTCGAAGACATGTTGAGGGCGTTAGTTCTAGATTTTCGAGGAAGTTGGAGTAAGTATCTCCCATTGATCGAATTTTCGTACAACAACAGCTTTCAAGCAACGATTGGGATGGCGCCTTACGAGGCCTTGTATGGGCGTAAATGTCGACCAGTTCATTGGGACGAAATTGGCGAGAAGGCGCTGTTAGGTCCCGAAATGATTCGAGAGATGACTGAAGCTGTTAGTAAAATTTGGAAGAGAATGCAAACGGCCCAAAGTCGTCAGAAGAGTTATGCGGATAAGAGACGAAGGCCGTTGGAATTTGAAGAAGGCGATCAAGTCTTCTTGAAAATATCACCGATGAAGGGAGTTAAGAGATTGGGACGGAAGGGGAAGCTGAGTCCGAGATATATAGGCCCTTTCAATATTTTGAAAAGAGTCGGTGAAGTAGCATACCAGCTAGAATTGCCGACGTCACTAGCACAAGTCCATGACGTCTTCCACGTATCTACGTTACGGAAGTACGTTCCGGATCCGAGTCATGTATTACGAAGTGAGACGCTTCATCAACAGTTGAAACTGGACTTAAGTTACGAAGAAAGACCGGTAGAGATTTTAATGTACGAGGTGAAGCGACTTAGGAATAAGAATATCCCCCTAGTGAAGGTGTTGTGGCGAAACCAAACGGTCGAAGAAGCCACATGGGAACGAGAAGACGAAATGCGCGAGAAATACCCCGAGTTGTTTCAGACGACTTAAATTTTGGGGACGAAATTTCTTTTAAGGGGGGAGGATGTAATACCCGTAAAATTACTACGGGATTATTTTTGTAATGTTCGGAATTAATGAAGGTGATTTTCGAACGAAACCGAATTTTCGGGAGTGAGCCGAAAATCTTAATTGGGCCGATAGTGATAAAAATATTATGGGCCAAAATTGTTTAATAATAAAAATAGATCAAATAACAAGAAAATCCAAAATAATTAGTAAAGGCCCAACTAAATGCTATGTTTAGCCCAAAAGACTTGATAAGGACAAGGTTACTTAGCAACTAGGGAAACTCACGTAAATATCATGTCACCTTCTTGACATGTGGACTAAAGCCAATCATTGCTAACTAAACAAGAAACGTAAAAGGCAAAAAAAAGGGATAAAATAAAAAGTAGATAAGGAAGAAGCAAAGAGAAGTAACAAAGAGGAGAAGGAACGAAGTCGACGATCCACAATAATAAATTTTTATTTGCAAGCACTAATCGACTTCAACCTGGAATTAAAGTCCAAAGATAATTAGGAGGTAAGGAATCCTATCTATAATTCAACAAATCTTTCATAAGTCTATACGTTTATTTCCTTGCGTGGGTTAAAGGACTAGTTATATTAGGTGAAGATCAAAGCAGTAAGGGAGTTTAACACTCTCGAGAAGATCTCTGATGTAGGAGAGTAATTCGAATACAGTTTGGACGTGAGGAGTCCGAGGAAATCATCAGCGAGCTCTAGTCGAACTTCAGCCTAAGGAATTAATTTCAGTTTATCTTGGACGTGAGGTAGGTGGTTTTAAACCCCTACTACCCGTATGATTTTCCTCAAAATCTTTAGAATTCGTTTGGAAGGCCATTCGAGTTCTTAAGTTGAAATTTTATGATTCTTATAATTTTCGTGGTATGATGTTATGTGTTTTGGAGTGATTTTGGACTCGATATATGATTTCATGAGATGGATGATTTGCTCGATGTGTATGTGACGAAGAACATGTTTGAATTTCTGGAAAAAGTAGGGTTTTCGCATGAAATTAAGTTTCGATGGAACAGTAATCGGATGATTTGAAGTTTCGGGCGATTATAAAATTGCGGGCCTGAGTTTGAGTGGAAATCGGGCGAAAATGATTTTAAGTGAATAGGGATTGGCCGATCTGGAGTTTCGGGTCGCGAAGGAGTTTCGCGGGCCAAAAATTGATTTCCGTAGTGTGTAAAAACAGGTTTCGCGGGCCAGAGCTCGGGTTTCGCGGGCTGAAGCATTTCCCGAGCTGTGAGAGAGCGCCGGGCCGATTTTGGGTTTCGCGGGCCGATTTCAAATCGGGGGGTGATTCCTGTGAAAGAAATCGGGCGATTCGTGAAATTAAATCGGGCTTCGAGCGTTAAATCGGACGATTTGCGAAATCGCCGAAAGCTTCGCGAAATCGGGCGCTGACTTCGGATTGACCAAATTAAATCGGGCGATTTTTGAATTCGGCGAGTGATTTCGTGAATCGGACGTTGACCCGATTGTTCGTGGGTTGACCAAGCTTTTAAATGTGGGTTTCGGGCGATTTGAATTGGGCTTTGACCGATTTTTGGTGTGCGTTGACCGACAGTGTTGACTTTTGGGCTTTTGCCCTATTTTCAGGCCCAAATATTTTAAATAAATGGTTTTAAGCCCAAATCACTTTTAAATAAAATATTTTTGTATTATAATGTATATTTTAGGGTCAACCCATATTTTAAATTATAAATATTATTTTTGGATTTTTAAACCATCGGCCTAGTTTAAAGACTATACGATTACGTGATTTCGATGTACGTATTTTATGTGATTTGTTATATGTGCATTTCACGACATGCACGGGAGAGATGATGGTACCGCATTTGTACGGTGACACCTTAGGGTGTCGGTTGAGTGGGGTAGAGTGACCTTTATTGGTCGTCGAGGTTAGACTCGTGTAGCACCTGGTGGGAGAGTCGTCGGGTTGAGATTGTGTGCGGAAGGAGCGACCCGGCACGGCCGGCGTGGGCTACCGCATGATTATGGCGTACCTTGCCATTGCGCGCGTGGGTGCTGAGTCTAGCCGAGGGCCCTGTTATGTGATGAGATGTGATAGGTTGAGCGTGCATATTTCATGTGTGAGGACAAGGGATTGGGTTGAGTGCACGCACGCATACATTGCATGTTTTTACTGCCACCTACTGGGCATTTTGCTCAGGGTTATATTTTTCAGGTGGGACTGAGCCCGACACCGATGGGTGTCAGGGTTGAGATATAGGCTGGCTGGCGGCGATGACTCCACGGGCTTTTGAGGGCGGAGCGGTACATGGGACGCGACCTGTGGAGAGGCTTAGGTGTAGTGTAGTCGGGTTTTTATTTTTTGGGACTCCTGCCGGGTGTATTATACAGACGCATTTTGTAAACCCGACTTAATAGATATTTGTACATTATTTTCATTAAAAAGTTTTTAATAAATCGGGTCCTCCGCGACTTTCGTTGCGGAAATCCGCCAATTATTCTAATTAGGAAGTAGGGTCGCCACACCGGGTCTACCTCGGGTCGGGTCTCGGGTCCAAACAGTAACTGGCTCGGGTCGGGTGTCGGTCCAAGGGTCCTGCATCGGGTCGGGTCTCAGGTCCAGCAGGACCCGACCCAGACCCGACCAATTGACATCCCTGTCAGAAAATCTAAACAGGTTGAAACTATTATAACCGGTTATATTCCCTAAGAGAATTCTGTTAAACGGATATAACTGGTTATATTCCCTCAGAGAATTCTGTTAAACAAAAATAAGAACCCAGCCTATAACCTTCAACCCAGTCAATTAAAACGATTATAACCGGTTATGTTCCCTAAGAGAATTCTGTTAAACGAATAATTAAAATGTTATAAATTCTAATTATAGTTCATTTTTTATTAAACTTAAAGTTTTAATTAATTAAAAATTTATAAATAATCAAATATATTTTTTAAAAATTGTTATATATTGAAGAAAAACATGTTATACAATTATAATTATTTAAAGTTAATTTTATTAAAAAAATTGGTCGGGTCCGGGTCCAACCCTGTTTTTTGTGAGGTCATAGACGTATTCGGGTCCATCTGGTCTTCGGCTTGGGTCCGGGTCTGTTCCGGGTCCATACAGTGACTCCCTCGGGTCGGATTTCGGGTCCTGCATCGGGTCCAGCAGGACCCGACCTAGACCCGACCCGTTGACATCCCTATAAAAACATCTAAACAGGTTAAAACGAATATAACCGTTGCCAATATCAGTATTTTATTTTAATTCACGCTTAATAATTTAACAATTTGAATAATTAAAATGTTATAAATCTAATTATAGTTCATTTTTTATTAAACTTAAAGTTTTAATCAATTAAAAATTTATAAATAATCAAATATATTTTTTAAAAATTGTTATATATTGAAGAAAAAACAAATTATACAATTATAATTATTTCAAGTTTAAAATTTAAAAAAAAGTTGGTCGGGTCCGGGTCCAACACTGTTTTTTTGTGAGGTCGTAGACGTATTCGGGTCCATCGGGGTCGGGTCCGGGTCTACCTCGTGTCGGGTCTCGGGTCCAAACAGTAACTGGCTCGGGTCGGTGTCGGTCCAAGGGTCCTGCATCGGGTCGGGCCTCAGGTCCAGCAGGACCCGACCCAGACCCGACCAGTTGACATCCCTGTCAGAACATCTAAACAGTTAAAACTATTATAACCGGTTATATTCCCTAAGAGAATTCTGTTAAACGGATATAACCGGTTATATTCCCTAAGAGAATTCTATTAAACAAAAATAAGAACCCAGCCTATAACCTTCAACCCAGTCAATTAAAACGATAACCGGTTATATTCCCTAAGAGAATTCTGTTAAACGAATAACTAAAATGTTATAAATTCTAATTATAGTTCATTTTTTATTAAACTAAAGTTTTAATCAAATACAAATTTATAAATAATCAAATATATTTTTTAAAACTTGTTATATATTGAAGAAAAACAAGTTATACAATTGTAATTATTTAAAGTTAATTTTTTTTAAAAAAATTGGTCGGGTCCGGGTCCAACCCTGTTTTTTTGTGAGGTCATAGACGTATTCGGGTCCATCTGGTCTTCGGCTTGGGTCCGGGTCTGTTCCGGGTCCAAACAGTGACTCCCTCGTGTCGGGTTTCGGGTCCTGCATCGGGTCCAGCAGGACCCGACCTAGACCCGACCCGCTGACATCCCTATAAAAACATCTAAACAGGTTAGAACGAATATAGCCGTTGCCAATATCAGTATTTTATTTTAATTCACGCTTAATAATTTAACAATTTGAATAATTAAAATGTTATATATTCTAATTATAGTTCATTTTTTATTAAACTTAAAGTTTTAATTAATAAAAAATTTATAAATAATCAAATATTTTTTTAAAAAATTGTTATATATTGAAGAAAAAACAAATTATACAATTATAATATTTCAAGTTTAAAATTAAAAAAAAAAGTTGGTCGGGTCCGGGTCCAACCCTGTTTTTTTGTGAGGTCGTAGACGCAATTCGGGTCTATCGGGGTCGGGTCCGGGTCTACCTCGGGTCGGGTCTCGGTTCCAAACAGTAACTGGCTCGTGTCGGGTGTCGGTCCAAGGGTCCTGCATCGGATCGGGTCTCAGGTCCAGCAGGACCCGACCCAGACCCGACCAGTTGACATCCCTGTCAGAACATCTAAACAGGTTAAAACTATTATAACCGGTTATATTTCCTAAGAGAATTCTGTTAAACGGATATAACGGGTTATATTCCCTAAGAGAATTCTGTTAAACAAAAATAAGAACCCAGCCTATAACCTTCAACCCAGTCAATTAAAACGATTATAACCGGTTATATTCCCTAAGAGAATTCTGTTAAACGAATAATTAAAATGTTATAAATTCTAATTATAGTTCATTTTTTATTAAACTAAGTTTTAATCAAATACAAATTTATAAATAATCAAATATATTTTTTAAAAATTGTTATATATTGAAGAAAAAACAAGTTATACAATTATAATTATTTAAAGTTAATTTTTTTAAATAAAAATTGGTCGGGTCCGGGTCCAACCCTGTTTTTTTGTGAGGTCATAGACGTATTCGGGTCCATCTGGTCATTGACATAACTACAGTGCGATTTCGCCTCATAACAAGCAATCAACTGAGCAATCAAATCAACCCTAACATTCCTATCCAAATCAACATGAACAAACTCCCACAAACCATTGGATTGTTATTGTTAGTCATTAATATATATATATATATATATTTATAAATATATACATATTGTATGGATTTAAAAAGAGTATAGACATGATTTAATCTAGATGATGTGAGTCATAGTATACCTTGGTGCTTTTTAATTTTTAGATCATGTTCATCCAGCTTGGACTTCAGCATTTGAATCGTCGCTTCTTGTTCATCCACTTTCGACTTCAACTTCAGAATAATTTGATCTTGTTCCTCTTCCTGCTTCTTCGTGATGACTTCAAACTCAACAGGCATTAAAGATTAATGTGTGTATATATATACATATATAATATAGTATGGATTAATAAAAGAATATAGATAAAATTTAAATCAAGAGGATGTGAATCACAATATACCTTGATGATTTTTAATATTTACATAATGTTCATCCAGCTTGGACATTTGCATTTGAATGACTGCATCTTGTTCATCCACCTTTGACTTTAACATTTGAATAATGTGGTCTTGTTTCTCTTGCTTCTTCTTGATGATTTCCAACATTTTAAAATTGGATCCCTCATCTCGTGTGGAACTAACCTCAACTGGCATTAAAGACAGTGTGATATAACAATTAAGAAAGGCATGTTACCAAGACAATATAAATATATGTGATCATTACCCAAGGTTTGTGGATACTCTTTCCGTTTCTTGCGCTCATGCCTTGTAAAAGACATTGGCCTCCCTAGATCATAGTCCATGTTGAACTCATCTAAACACACACCGGCATCCTCACAAAGTAGCCTGATAAGATATGGAAAACAAAGGATTCGGGGCTTGCTACTTCCTTCAAATTTCTGTTGGATGAGCTCACCAGTGTTGATTGGAAGGTTGTTGGCAATACAGTAGATGGGATATAAATGATGTGCTGATGCCTCGTTACGGTGCTCGTGTGGGTAGACCTTGTGAGTCCATAAGTTCCACCAAGGCACATATTTCTTATCCAGGGAGTTTGTAACCAACGTTCCTTCAACCAACGCTCCTTTATTTTTCACCCATTCTACTTTGCCTTGCGGGCATAAAGATACACAAACAGTTAATCGAAAATCCCCCGTCTCCTTCTTTTTGCCTTTAACTGCTGACCAAAAATTGGGAATTGAAACTGCATTTTGAATTGATAAAACTTTGTTTATCTTTTTGGCATCCCAAGGCACACGCAAGCCCCTCACCTTCGAAAATGCGTCCTCTATATGTATGTTGGCGTAGAACTCACGGACTAATTCCCAAGATGAAGGACGTGATGGATGCTCGACAAAATGTTCCCAGCCTCTGTTAGTCATAATATCCTTCACAAATTTGTGAGATGCTTGTTCCGTAGAAATGCCTCTATCCGGAATAATCCTCGTATTCCTAAGATTTTTGTACTGGTGCCAAGCACTGGTATTCTCGAATCGATCACCCATACATCAGGATGCACCAAATCAGGACATTTTTTCACTTCATTATGTTCAAATTCACTGACAAAACAAGAAGAGTAATTGACTTCCTAAGAGTGATACTAGAACTGATAGTAAGAGTAGTTGACTTCCAAAGAAATAAGCGAGCAGAAAAAAAACAGAGGAATCCCGAAACAAATTTTACCTGGCATCCATGCTTGAGAACTAAGTGAAAGAATGAGCTTGATAAATAAACCGAGGAGGAGAACGGTAACCAGAAACACAGCCGCGTAGGGGGAACGATAATCAAAAGCAAAGCCGCGTAGCTGAAGCACAGGCGCTTAGGAGGGGAACCACAAGCAGAAGCAAAAGCCGCGTAGGGACGATAAGCAGAAGCAAAAGCCGCGTAGGGACGATAAGCAGAAGCAAAAGCCGCGTGGGCCTATTCTGCTGGGCTTTGGTTCTGGGCCATAACTAGGCCCGATTAATGACTCTAAATTTGTTGGGCTATTGAATTAAATAAAGCCCAAAACTTTGGCCCAGCCCAAACCTAAGTTAGCCCAAACCTAACTTTGGCCCAGCCCAAACTTACTTTTTCACGTTACTCCGGCATTCTTTAAACTCCCCTATTTTAAATTGTGTATTTTAAAAAATTATGAAATTTGATTGACTAAAACTACATAACGAGACGAATATAACAAGATCCATATTGACTATAATACTGATATTGGCAACGGTTTTATTTGTTTAACCTGTTTAGATGTTTTTATAGGGATGTCAACGGGTCGGGTCTAGGTCGGGTCCTGCTGGACCCGATGCAGGACCCGAGACCCGACCCGAGGCAGTCACTGTTTGGACCCGGAACCGACCCGGACCCGAGCCGAAGACCAGATGGACCCGAATACGTCTATGACCTCACAAAAAAACAGGGTTGGACCGGGACCCGACCAATTTTTTTTAAAAAATTTAACTTTAAATAATTATAATTGTATAACTTGTTTTTTCTACAATATATATCAATTTTTAAAAAATATATTTGATTATTTATAAATTTTTAATTGATTAAAACTTTAAGTCTAATAAAAAATGAACTATAATTAGAATTTATGACATTTATATTATTCAGATTCAATTGTTAAATTATTAAGTGTGAATTAAAATAAAATACTGATATTGGCAACGGTTATATTCATTTTAACCTGTTTAGATGTTTTTATAGGGATGTCAACGGGTCGGGTCTAGGTCGGGTCCTGCTGGACCCGATGCAGGACCCGAGACCCGACCCCAGGCAGTCACTGTTTGGACCATGAACCGACCGGACCCAAGCCGAACACCAGATGGACCAGAATACGTCTATGACCTCACAAAAAAACAGGGTTGGACATCTAAGTGTTAATTAAAATAAAATACTGACATTGACTAAATTTGACTGTAATATAATGTAAAAATAATTATAATATATATAACCGGTTATATTCGTTTAACAGAATTTTCTTAGGGAATATAAGCGGGATAATTAAGCGGGATATTTTCATCTCAAGGCCCAGATACTTAAGCGGAATCATATTCCGCGTTTCATTTCTCTTAGGGAATAAAACCGGTTATAATCGTTTTAAAACTCCAGTGGTGTCTTTTTATCAGCAATACTTTTTTGTTTTCCTAACCGGTCATATCTGTTTAACAGAATTCTCTTAGGAAATATAACCGGTTATAATCGTTTTAACCTGTTTAGATGTTCTGACAGGGATGTCAACTGGTCGGGTCTGGGTCGGGTCCTGCTGGACCTGAGACCCGACCCGATGCAGGACCCTTGGACCGACACCCGACCCGACCTGAGACTCTTAATTTGTTTTTTCTTCAATATATAACAATTTTTAAAAAATATATTTGATTATTTATAAATTTTTAATTGATTAAAACTTTAAGTTTAATAAAAAATGAACTATAATAAGAATTTATAACATTTTAATTATTCAAATTGTTAAATTATTAAGCATGAATTAAAATAAAATACTGATATTGGCAACGGTTATATTCGTTTTAACCTGTTTTATAGGGATGTCAACGGGTCGGGTCTAGATCGGGTCCTGCTGGACCCGATGAAGGACCCGAGACCCGACCCGAGGCAGTCACTGTTTGGACCCGGAATCGACCCGGACCCAAGCCGAAGACCAGATGGACCCGAATACGTCTATGACCTCACAAAAAAACAGGGTAGGACCTGGACCCGACCAATTTTTTTAAAAAAAATTATCTTAAAATAATTATAATTGTATAACTTGTTTTTTCTTCAATATATAACAATTTTTAAAAAATATATTTGATTATTTATAAATTTTTAGTTGATTAAAACTTTAAGTTTAATAAAGAATGAACTATAATTAGAATTTATAACATTTTAATAATTCAAATTGTTAAATTATTAAGCGCGAATTAAAATAAAATACTGATATTGGCAACTGTTATATTCGTTTTAACCTGTTTAGATGTTTTTATAGGGATGTCAACGGGTCGGGTCTAGGTCGGGTCCTTGGATCCCATTCTGAGAAAACAATTTGGCCAAAACCTTGTAGTATTATCAACAAATTTATACCACATACAGTCTTCAACATAGATGGAAAACTAAAAAGATATGGCAAAATACAGTTTTCAACAATTTTTTTTATCATTGCACTAATGACTTCCAATGCAGTTTACAAAAAGCTTTCACTTACCTTTTTTATGCATTTATGAGAAATTCAGGGTGCTTAGTAACACGCTTCGGCTTTCTAAGAGCCAACGGGGGGGGGGGGGGGGGGGTATGTTCTTCTCCTGAATCAAAAAAACAGTATACTATCAAATTATACATTAAAAAGTTCTTAACCCGGCAGTTTAAGATTTATTACCTTTTTTAGTACGTTTTATTCCTTTGCAGGTTTTCCACTTAACGTGAGCCTGTTGGGGAGCCTAGTGTCACGCTTCTCCCTTCTAAGAGCCAAGGGGGTATATTCTTCCCCTGAATCAAAATAAAGTTGGAAGGCTGGTAAGGATGTGAGGTTTCCACGAGGGCAAAAAAAATACTTGGCATAATTTTTTAATTAAAAAGTTCTTAAAAAAACAAAGGCTCAAAGGCCCCTAACTTCTGGGTCAAAATAAGAGTGGAGCATTTGTAGGAGTCAGAAAGTTTCTAAAAAAACAAGGGCTCAAAGGCCCCTGATTACCTGCAACTTAAGGTTGCAAACAGTGTTATATTTTTAATACGATGACGCGAAGGTTACCTGCAACTGCTCTGGATGTGGAGGGCTGCATTCGTCTAAGGTTCACGTCTATGGCTACATCCACGGCCTTGTCCTGGGCCACATCTTGCCTACGACGTCTATAGACTCTAAATACTGGATCAAAATAAAGGTAGAGCATGAATGCTTTAGAAGTCGAAAAATTTTGAGAGAAAACAAGGGCTCAAAGGCTCCTGACTTCTGGATCAAAATTACATTAGAGTATGAATACTTTAGGAGCTAGAAAGTTTTGAAAAAAGAAACAAGGGCTCGAAGGCCCCTATGTTACCTTCACCTTCTCTATCTATGACTCTGGAGGACTGGTGTTCCTGGAGGTTTTCTTCGTCTGAATCAAAATAAAAGTAGGGCATACTTGTCAAATTATTTTATAAATCAATTCCAATATGAAATGAAAACCATGATTACCTATGTGCCACATTATTTAAATAGTTAATATAAAAAAAATTGGCTGAAAGGCCCTGATTACCAAACAATGTACTACAATTGTTTGTAGTTTACAAGAGCTCAAAAGTGAGCAAACCATACAACCAAACAAACCAGAGAAAGAGTACCCCTAAAAAAACCACCAGCCAACTAACTCAAAAATACAATAAAAACAAAAAGAATCCCTCCCCACCTATTTACCAAAACTCAGGAAGCCAAGCTCCACAAAAAACCAAATGCAAGGGAATGAAATCCCTTAAAAAATCACTCTAGTCCTGTAGTCCACTGCACACTAAAACCAGAAAGCAAAAAATCTTAACCGAGCCGGCAGTTTAAGATTTAAGAGCCAAGGGGATATGTTCTTCGCCTGGATCAAAATAAAGTTGGAAGGCTGGTGAGGATGTGAGGTTTCCACGAGGGCAAAAAGAATACTTGTCATAATTTTTTAATACTTTCTTCCCCTTAATCAAAATGAAAGTAGGGCATCAAAATGATCACAATTTTATATATATAAAAAAAAACTAGGACGCGAAGGTTACCTGCAACTTCTCTGGCGGTGGAGTGCTGTTGTTCAGGGGAGGGGGTATGTTGGACGGAAAGTTCTTCCCCTGAATCAAAATGAAAGTAGGGCATCAAAATGAATCCCAATTTCTATATATATAAAAAAATGAGGAGGCTAAGGTTACCTGTAACTTCTCTGGCGGTGGAGTGCTGTACGGCGGAGGCCTGCAAGGGGGTACTTTCATTGAGGGTGTCTCCTGCTGAGGGATGTAATTAGGGTAGGTATGATCTACATAATTCAGAAGGATAAAAAAACAAGGGATCAAAGGCCCCTGACTTTAGAAGGTTACCTGCAACTTCTCTGGTGGTGGAGGGCTGGTGTTCCTGGAGATCCTCCTCACCCATTGGGATGGTGACTTCCGGATGTTGGAAGGTTGAGAAGGAAGGGAGAATGTGTTGAGCCGTCATTCTCCCATTAATGTCTTCTTCCTCCTCATCATCATCCTCCCTTAACAGATTGTCTTTTTACAAAAGACAAAAGGTGACAAAAAATAGAAGGTTACCCCTGATTGTTGGAAGGATTGGGAGGAATGTGAGGCTTCCACGAGGCCAAAATGAATACTTGTCAGAATATTTTATAAAGTAATTTAAGTATTTTTGTGAGCAATAGTAGAAAAAGGATCTGATTGACTACCTGAAGCTTCTTCAGAATCTGCTGGAGAGGGCTGCACGAGGGGGGTTGGGTGCACAGGCGGGAGCACCGTATCAGTGGCGGGAGAGTTGACCCTATCGCGATTACGTTCTACATGCATCAAAATAGAAAGTATCCATGCATCAAAATAGAATTAGGGCATGTAGGATCTATATAATTCAGTGCTTAAGAGCATTTCTGAATCAAATACTAGTACTGGTACTACCTCATCATAATTATTCATTTGGTTCAATCTTCTTCATTTATGTGTTGGTTGTTTTGAATTTTTTAAAGCACTATTAGTACTGTAAATTGAAGTGGTTATTAGTAATTACTAGATTAATCAATTAAAGAGAAAGCTTAACATGTTCCTTCACAAATGAGTAGTATTTTAATCACTTTGGTACCCTCCCTCCCTCTCAATGAGTACGGTAATGGAATGAGTATGGTAATGGTAATAGTAATAGTGTGTGTGATACTGCTTGCTTGCTTTCTGCATTTTTTATCTGTTATATTTAACTTCTTAACTCTTCTTCCTCACTGCTCAGCCTCACTTTTTTTTTTCTTTCACTGAACTACACTACACTCCACTCCACTCCACTAACAATAGTAGAAAAAGGATTTGATTGACTACCTGAAGCTTCTTGAGATAGAACTACGTGGGGGGGCTGCAAGGAGGACGAGGGGAGGTCGGGCTGCGAGGGACCTTCTAGCAAAAAGAATACTTGTCATAAGTTTTTATAAAATAATTCAACTATGAAATGAAAACCGTGTAGTATTTCCAGCAATGAAAGAATAACATGTTTATATATACCTGTTGTTGATTCAAGAGGCTCGGGACCTTCCAACAGAAATAGTGGTCTATTCCACTTTTCTATTTCGGTCTTGTATCTCTCGGCAAGATTGTGTGTATCGGGGCCATTATTTGAAACTATTGTTATTTCGTTTTGTATGTATCGGACACATGCTGCCCGGTTGACACCCTCAGGACCAAAATGGTTAGCAACGAGATCTGGTCTATGATGAACCACAATGTTGTTGCAAAAAATTGGACTTATCCGCGTTACAAATGGGATATTTCTCTGAAGTCCCTCAGGCAATTCCCAGGATGCATACGGTTGCCACGTGATATCCTGTCAACAAAACATGATTATAAGTACCAAGGAAAGTGTAAAAATACAATCAACAACACAAAGGCATAATCCATGTAAAGTGTAAAAAGTCAACTAAAGTAGCCTTAAATTATAATCCACCACAAATTCAAGCTACTTACATCATAGACAAGTGTATCGAGAGCCTCACTTAAGGCCTCGCTGTAGTTGTCCTTCTTCGTAATCTTCGAGCTCTTCTCCACTTGTTTCAAAATTTGGTATAATGGAGAGGAAACTTCAGAAGGGTTAATCTCCACTTTACCAAAACCAATGATCTTCATTAATTTTGGTATGCGGACAGCGAAGAACGCCTACACAAACAAAATAAAATGTATAGAAGTTAGTAACATTGATATTGATAAACATAATAATAACAATAATAATATACATTAACCAATCAATATGAGACTACTTACCAACATCAACCAATAGTTGCCCTGCGATAATTTTTTTTGTTGTCCATGGTGTAGGAATGATAAGATGGCAGCCCCCCAGGCATAAATGCTGGACGTTGTCTGGGGATTCTTTACAAGGGAGACAATAGCCGGGTAAATTTTGTCGCCGCTTCTGTGCGACATGATAAGTTTCCGAATAATGAAAACCAACAGGGCAATCCTCCTTTGCTGGGTATCCAAATTCTTATTCTTGACTTTGGCTTTTAAACTACCCATTGTTATCCCCTTACTTGGAGGCTCCTCCCCAAAAACTTTCCGATAGCTACTGGCCTTGTCCAGCTCGAGTGCTAGGGCAATTTCTCCGGTGATGGGCAAATGAAGCAGGTATAACACATCCTCCAGTGTTATACCCATTTTGAATATTTCACCCGTGTCTTTGTTTTTAAACTCAAAGGTGTTTGTGGTAACCTTAAACTTGCTCAGCATCACTTCGACAAATTTTGCTGGCAAACGTGCAGCTGGAAATTTGAGGACTTCAAAAAGTCCACCGATTGCCATAATGTCAGTCCAAAATGCATCGTCGTTTTCTCTAAGGTAGTTGCCAAGTTTACTTAAGTCCTCCAACCTACCTTTAAAAATCATGGGCATGATGCTGCTGCAATACAAATTCAATCAGAAAATAAACAAAATATCAGAATCAGAAACCACCAGAAAATCAGAATTCAACATTGCAATTGGAATTGTTTGAAATAGGGACCATAAATAGTGAAGATTTGAATATAACCGGTTATCATTTAGCCGTCTACTATTATTCCATTCTCATTAGTTCGAGTTAGACATAACTCGAAGTCATTACTCTAATCATACAGCAAACCAAAAGATTCAATAAATTGCTTGTAATTGTATAAAAAAGCACAAATTCGTTGAATTAACCAAGAAAGCAGAAAAACGAGAACTAGGGACCTAGGGTGAAGGTTATGGGTGAAGCAGAAAAACGAGTACATATGCTGGAAAATTTCTTTTTCATTTTCACCATTTACCAAAACCCCTTCACCTCCTCCTTCCATATCACATTTATTCATTTACTCCCACCAAAAACAGTAACAAAAGCACGACAATTAACAGGAACGAATTTGCCCAAAACTATAGTCATCCTCAAAATTCCTTAAACCAGTAGACCATGGAGAAGGGGATCAAAAATTTGCATCAAAAAACCCTAAACCCCAAAAATTTGAAATCAAAATCACAAATTAAGCCCTAATTGCATCTAACAATAGTGAGATTATACCTAGAGTTGGGAGTTGGGATGCAAGAGAAGGCGGGTAAATCCGAACGGTAGTAACAAGTTTTGAAATGAGGAAGCCGCGGAAGAAGTTTTGAAATGAGGAAGAGAAATGATTATAACCGGTTATATTCCCTAAGAGAAATGAAACGCGGAATATGATTCCGCTTAAGTATCTGGGCCTTGAGATGAAAATATCCCGCTTAATTATCCCGCTTATATTACCTAAGAGAATTCTGTTAAACGAATATAACCGGTTATATATATTATAATTATTTTTACATTATATTACAGTCAAATTTAGTCGATATCAGTATTTTATTTTAATTCACACTTAATAATTTAACAATTTGAATTTTGAATAATATAAATGTTATAAATTCTAATTATAGTTCATTTTTTATTAGACTTAAAGTTTTAATCAATTAAAAATTTATAAATAATCAAATATATTTTTTAAAAATTGTTATATATTGTAGAAAAAACAAGTTATACAATTATAATTATTTAAAGTTAATTTGTTTAAAAAAAATTGGTCGGGTCCGGGTCCAACCCTGTTTTTTGTGAGGTCATAGACGTATTCGGGTCCATCTGACCAAATCAGGACATTTTTTAACAAAATCCTGTTTAACAAAATTATTTTGTGAATATGAAATTTTACTTTGACATCCATAACAATTATTTAAATTTTAGGTTGTTTAACTTGGTGATGGAAATGACCAAATGGTCACCCCGATAGACAAGTTGAACAATTATTTCGACATTCATAACAATTATTTGGTGAAAGTGAATAATTATTTTGACACCCATAACAATTATTTAAATTTGAGGTTGTTTAACTTGGTGATGGAAATGACCAAATGATGGAAATTACCAGACAAGATCTTCACTCTTTTCTCTTTTAACATGTGTCATTTTCGGGGATATAAGGTTTTGAATACCGATTAGAAAATTTTATTAAGTTCCAAACAAGAACAGAAAATAGTGAAGATCTTGTCCGATAATTAGGTTTAAGATGAATTATTGATTAAAGCATATATGGGTTATTGTATAAATGGACCATTGTAAGCTAGGTTGAAGGGTTATTGTTGGATGGTCTTCTCCATTCAGAAATCAAAACTTGCACTAAAACTTACTGATCAACAAACACATCCAGCATTAGTTTATATATAAAAATATTACAGTCCATGAAGGTAAAGTCGCTTCCCATATTCATCTACTATACAACCCTGCTTTTCTTTTCCAGTTGTTCACTCAAATCACTCAACTCGTCAAGATGATCATAAGTTGATTTCTTCCCGGGTGATGAGGGGGTAGGAAGCTGCTGAGATAAGAACGATACTTTAGCTTCCAAGATCTTAACTTTTAACTTGAGCAAGTCACGCATTCTGCAGCTCCCTGAAGAGGGACCTTCAGAGGCTTTATCATATGAGCCCTCATAAGCTGCTAGTGCTTCTTCATATGAATCAAACCCTTTATAGCAATTGTTGCTGAATCCTTTGACTTGCTCATGACATTCTTTCCAGGAATAATGGATTCCAGGGTTTCTTCCTTCCCAGACAACATAGCATTTATGCCCCCCCTGCATACAAATTCCACAACTTTGATGACTATAATGATCTGAATTATGCATCATTATACAGAGAGATAACGTACGCTTTGGAGTTCCCACAGGGATGCTAGTATGCTTTTGGGTTGAGCTAAACATAATGCTACTTCTACAAATCGAAATTGATGATTTCAAGTTTAGTAAAAAGGGACTCAATAAAAAGTAATAGATGGCAGTGAATACGAAGAGAATTAAAGTAGCAGTAGATGGTAATTTCTCTAAGAAATCATATTCTCATACTCCGCCACAAGAGATGTTACAAGTTTATCTACTACGTTCAACTCTTAACTTTTACTCCATTGACTACCTTTGCCCTTTGATCATTAAAAACTCACTACCCAGCCAAAGTTCATTCAAACGAATGGAAAGCTCTGAACTTTGTAAGTACCGAGTTAGCTTGATTAAAGTTAATTTAACTACAGCATGTAAGGACTCAAACACCGCCACCAGCCTAATTTAAACTCTTAGGCCCCGTTTAGTTCGACACATAAGTTAAGTAAAGATAAAAGTAAACCACTATAGTACTCGAGATAATAATAGTAACCGTAGTAAAATTATGATGTTTTGGCCATACAACAAAATACATATCTCATTTTACAAATTTGAAATTACCAAATTAACCCTGCTCACTGTCAGAAGAAAATAACACTGAACATTGATCTCGACCAAGAAACGCTCACTATCAGAAGAAAATATACGCTGCTTTTCTATATTGCTTCAGTCAACGCAATATTAACCGTAATATTTCATAACCGAGTTCATCACATCCAAACATGTTACACATAATAGCACAAAAGTTCATTACTGCAACCAACAAAAACCACCTAAAGTAACCAACAACCAACCTCAGAAAGAAGTAGAGTTACAACAATTGCAGCAGAACGTGGAACCAAGAGACAAACAATCAATAAGACGTATCACATATGCCCAACGAGTGTGTTAATTACGTGGCGATTCATATCGTTAGGTAGGCTGTCGAATAACCACAATCGTCCGAATGATCCACCACGAATTAGGAAATTAGTAGTTTCTTATCTGGGGTAAGACTATCAGTTGCGTTTATTTGTTCGAAGACCACCGATATGAACTGCTGAAGTGCAACAACTGTTTCGGAGCAATGCTTGCCGATGATGTTTGTTAGTTAATATCCAGGGTGCCTCTAACTCATTCTCACCCGACAATTAATATTACAGATGCGAAGTTAAGAAATACAAACATATAATGATGTTATCTAGAATACCCAAACACCCACGTAATAACAAACACATCAAATTGACGCAATGTAAAAAAGACAAAATAAAACGGACGCCCATGAATAATACAAATGCAGCGGGAGGGGAAAGGGATGAAAATCATCTCATCGATGTGTGTCAAATAGGACTACAGAAACTTTTTCATATATTGAAATTGGTGTAAATTGTCCGAATGCTATGAAAGTTTAAACTTAGACCCACTAAAATCGTCGGCAGTAAACTCTCGAATATATGAAATGGAAAAGCAACTCTCCACATATTTATCATAACATGGGATACGCTTAGATGAACCCTCCCTAACCTATATAAAACGAGGTCGAAGATACACTTACAAGAACTAATAACCCCCTTCCGAGGTCGTCCAAATGTAATGTCCAGATTAGCTACTCTCGGCCAAGCTGAATCAAATACGTGGGCATAAGCTTAGGAAAACGGATGACATCAGATGTAAATAGAATCGAAGTCGAAATATAACAAAACCTAACCGCCAATCGTTCCCACATCGAGACTGCAATCTACAAAACGTGTGCTTCGCGGATGAGACGATCTCGAGAGCTGGGTGACTTTTTCTTCTTGAAATGGAGAAATGCTGCGATAGGGTTCGTAATTTTTGGGAAAATATGCAAGGGGCGTTTAAGTCTTTTCAGTTATATTAGACAGCGTTTCTTAAACGCCCCTTGCATATTTTCCCAAAAATTACGAACCCTATCGCAGCGTTTCTCCATTTCAAGAAGAAAAAGTCACCCAGCTCTCGAGCTCGTCTCATCCGCGAAGCACACGTTTTGTAGATTGCAGTCTCGATGTGGGAACGATCGGCGGTTAGGTTTTGTTATATTTCGACTTCGATTTTGTTTACATCTGATGTCATCCGTTTTCCTAAGCTTATGCCCACGTATTTGATTCAGCTTGGCCGAGAGTAGCTAATCTGGACATTACATTTGGACGACCTCGGAAGGGGGTTATTAGTTCTTGTAAGTGTATCTTCGACCTCGTTTTATGTAGGTTAGGGAGGGTTCATCTAAGCGTATCCATGTAATGATAAATATGTGGAGAGTTGCTTTTCGATTTCATATATTCGAGAGTTTACTGCCAATGATTTTAGTGGGTCTAAGTTGAAACTTTCATAGCATTCGGACAATTTACACCAATTTCAATATATGAAAAAGTTTCTGTAGTCCTATTTGACACACATCGATGAGATGATTTTCATCCCTTTCCCCTCCCGCTGCATTTGTATTATTCATCGGCGTCCGTTTTATTTTGTCTTTTTTACATTGCGTCAATTTGATGTGTTTGTTATTACGTGGGTGTTTGGGTATTCTAGATAACATCATTATATCTTTGTATTTCTTAACTTCGCATCTGTAATATTAATTGTCGGGTGAGAATGAGTTCTATTTCATTTCAGAGGCAGCCTGGATATTAACTAACAAACATCATCGCAAGCATTGCTCCGAAACAGTTGTTGCACTTCAGCAGTTCATATCGGTGGTCTTCGAACAAATAAACGTAAATGATAGTCTTACCCCAGATAAGAAACTACTAATTTCCAAATTCGTGGTGGATCATTCGGACGATTGTGGTTATTCGACAGCCTACCTAACGATATGAATCGCCACCTAATTAACACACTCGTTGGGCATATATGATGCGTCTTATTGATTGTTTGTCTCTTGGTTCCACGTTCTGCTGCAATTGTTGTAACTCTACTTCTTTCTGAGGTTGGTTGTTGGTTACTTTAGGTGGTCTTTGTTGGTTGCAGTAATGAATTATGTGTAACATGTTTGGATGTGATGAACTCGGTTATGAAATATTACGGTTAATATTGTGTTGACTGAAGCAATATAGAAAAGCAGCGTATATTTTCTTCTGATAGTGAGCGTTTCTTGGTCGAGATCAATGTTCAGTGTTATTTTCTTGTGACGGTGAGCAGGGTTAATTTGGTAATTTCAAATTTGTAAAATGAGATATGTATTTTGTTGTATAGCCAAGTAAACATCATAATTTTACTACGGTTACTATTATTATCTCGAGTACTACAGTGGTTTACTTTTATCTTTACATAACTTATGTGTCGAACTAAACGGGGCCTAAGAGTTTAAATTAGGCTGGTGGCGGTGTTTGAGTCCTTACATGCTGTAGTTAAATTAACTTTAATCAAGCCAACTCGTTACTTACAAAGTTAAGAGCTTTCCATTCGTTTGAATGAACTTTGGCTGGGTAGTGAGTTTTTAATGATCAAAGGGCAAAGGTAGTCAATGGAGTTACAGTTAAGAGTTGAATGTAGTAGATAAACTTGTAGCATCTCTTGTGGCGGAGTATGAGAATATGATTTCTTAGACAAATTACCATCTACTGCTACTTTAATTCCCTTCATATTCACTGCCATCTATTACTTTTTATTGAGTCCCTTTTTACTAAACTTGAAATCATCAATTTCGATTTGTAGAAGTAGCATTATGTTTAGCTCAGCCCAAAAGCATACTAGCAGCCCTGTGGGAACTCCAAAGCGTACGTTATCTCTCTGTATAATGATGCATAATTCAGATCATTATAGTCATCAAAGTTGTGAAACTTGTATGCAGGGGGCATAAATGCTATGTTGTCTAGGAAGGAAGAAACCCTGGAATCTATTATTCCTGGAAAGGATGTCATGAGCAAGTCAAAGGATTCAGCAACAATTGCTATAAAGGGTTTGATTCATATGAAGAAGCACTAGCAGCTTATAAGGGCTCATATGATAAAGCCTCTGAAGGTCCCTCTTCAGGGAGCTGCAGAATGTGTGACTTGCTCACGTTAAAAGTTAAGATCTTGGAAGCTAAAGTATCGTTCTTATCTCAGCAGCTTCCTACCCCCTCATCACCCGGGAAGAAATCAACTTATGATCATCTTGACGAGTTGAGTGATTTGAGTGAAGAACTGGAAAAATAAGCAGGGTTGTATAATAGATGAAGATGGGAAGCGACTTTTCCTTCATGGACTGTAATATTTTTATTTATAAACTAATGCTGGATGTGTTTGTTGATCAGTAAGTTTTAGTGCAAGTTTTGATTTTTGTGATGGAGAAGACCATCCAACAATAACCCTTCAACCTAGCTTACAATGGTCCATTTATACAATAACCCATATATGCTTTAATCAATAATACATCTTAAACCTAATTATCAGACAAGATCTTCACTATTTTCTGTTCTTGTTTGGAACTTAATAAAATTTTCTAATCGGTATTCAAAACCTTATATCCCCGAAAATGACACATGTTAAAAGAGAAAAGAGTGAAGATCTTGTCTGATAATTTCCATCATTTGGTCATTTCCATCACCAAGTTAAACAACCTCAAATTTAAATAATTGTTATGGGTGTCAAAATAATTATTCACTTTCACCAAAGAATTGTTATGAATGTCGAGATAATTGTTCAACTTGTCTATCGGGGTGGCCATTTGGTCATTTCCATCACCAAGTTAAACAACCTCAAATTTAAATAATTGGTATGGATGTCAAAGTAAAATTTCATATTCACAAAATAATTTTGTTAAACAGGATTTTGTTAAAAAATGTCCTGATTTGGTCAGATGGACCCGAATACGTCTATGACCTCACAAAAAACAGGGTTGGACCCGGACCCGACCAATTTTTTTAAAAAAAATTAACTTTAAATAATTAAAATTGTCTAACTTGTTTTTTCTACAATATATAACAATTTTTAAAAAATATATTTGATTATTTATAAATTTTTAATTGATTAAAACTTTAAGATTGATTAAAACTTTAAGTCTAATAAAAAATGAACTATAATTAGAATTTATAACATTTATATTATTCAAATTCAAATTGTTAAATTATTAAGTGTGAATTAAAATAAAATACTGATATCGACTAAATTTGACTGTAATATAATGTAAAAATAATTATAATATATATAACCGGTTATATTCGTTTAACAGAATTCTCTTAGGGAATATAAGCGGGATAACTAAGCGGGATATTTTCATCTCAAGGCCCAGATACTTAAGCGGAATCATATTCCGCGTTTCATTTCTCTTAGGGAATATAACCGGTTATAATCATTTCTCTTCCTCATTTCAAAACTTCTTCCGCGGCTTCCTCATTTCAAAACTTGTTACTACCGTTCGGATTTACCCGCCTTCTCTTGCATCCCAACTCCCAACTCCCGGTATAATCTCACTATTGTTAGATGCAATTAGGGCTTAATTTGTGATTTTGATTTCAAATTTTGGGGTTTTAGGGTTTTTTGATGCAAATTTTTGATCCCCTTCTCCATGGTCTACTTGTTTAAGGAATTTTGAGGATGACTATAGTTTTGGGCAAATTCGTTCCTGTTAATTGTCGTGCTTTTGTTACTGTTTTTGGGGGGAGTAAATGAATATATGTGATATGGAAGGAGGAGGTGAAGGGGTTTTGGTAAATGGTGAAAATGAAAAAGAAATTTCCCAGCATATGTACTCGTTTTTCTGCTTCACCCATAACCTTCACCCTAGGTCCCTAGTTCTCGTTTTTCTGCTTTCTTGGTTAATTCAACGAATTTGTGCTTTTTTATACAATTACAAGTAATTTATTGAATCTTTTGGTTTGCTGTATGATTAGAGTAATGACTTCCAGTTATGTCTAACTCGAACTAATGAGAATTGAATAATAGTAGATGGCTAAATGATAACCGGTTATATTCAAATCTTCACTATTTATGGTCCCTATTTCAAACAATTCCAATTGCAATGTTGAATTCTGATTTTCTGGTGGTTTCTGAATTCTGATATTTTGTTTATTTTCTGATTGAATTTGTATTGCAGCAGCATCATGCCCATGATTTTTAAAGGTAGGTTGGAGGACTTAGGTAAACTTGGCAACTACCTTAGAGAAAACGACGATGCATTTTGGACTGACATTATGGCAATCGGTGGACTTTGAAGTCCTCAAATTTCCAGCTGCATGTTTGCCAGCAAAATTTGTCGAAGTGATGCTGAGCAAGTTTAAGGTTACCACAAACACCTTCGAGTTTAAAAACAAAGACACGGGTGAAATATTCAAAATGGGTATAACACTGGAGGATGTGTTATACCTGCTTCATTTGCCCATCAACGGAGAAATTGCTGAATGGAGAAATTGCTCAGTTTATGTACCACGATATTTCACTTGGTGATGGAGATGACCAAATGGCCACCCCGATAATTTGGGTATAGTTTTACTGTGTCCTTATATAACAATTGGGCATATGTGATGCGTCTTATTGATTGTTTGTCTCTTGGTTCCACGTTCTGCTGCAATTGTTGTAACCCTACTTCTTTCTGAGGTTGGTTGTTGGTTACTTTAGGTGGTTTTTGTTGGTTGCAGTAATGAACTTTTGCGCTATTATGTGTAACATGTTTGGATGTGATGAACTCGGTTATGAAATATTACGGTTAATATTGTGTTGACTGAAGCAATATAGAAAAGCAGCGTATATTTTCTTCTGATAGTGAGTGTTTCTTGGTCGAGATCAATGTTCAGTGTTATTTTCTTCTGACAGTGAGCAGGGTTAATTTGGTAATTTCAAATTTGTAAAATGAAATATGTATTTTGTTGTATGGCCAAAACATCATAATTTTACTACGGTTACTATTATTATCTCGAGTACTGCAGTGGTTTACTTTTATCTTTACTTAACTTATGTGTCGAACTAAACGGGGCCTAAGAGTTTAAATTAGGCTGGTGGCGGTGTTTGAGTCCTTACATGCTGTAGTTAAATTATCTTTAATCAAGCCAACTCGTTACTTACAAAGTCCAGAGCTTTCCAATCGTTTGAATGAACTTTGGCTGGGTAGTGAGTTTTTAATGATCAAAGGGCAAAGGTAGTCAATGGAGTTACGGTTAAGAGTTGAATGTAGTAGATAAACTTGTAGCATCTCTTGTGGCGGAGTATGAGAATATGATTTCTTAGAGAAATTACCATCTACTGCTACTTTAATTCCCTTCATATTCACTGCCATCTATTACTTTTTATTGAGTCCCTTTTTACTAAGCTTGAAATCATCAATTTCGATTTGTGGAAGTAGCATTATGTTTAGCTCAGCCCAAAAGCATACTAGCAGCCCTGTGGGAACTCCAAAGCGTACGTTATCTCTCTGTATAATGATGCATAATTCAGATCATTATAGTCATCAAAGTTGTGGAATTTGTATGGAGGGGGGCATAAATGCTATGTTGTCTAGGAAGGAAGAAACCCTGGAATCTATTATTCCTGGAAAGAATGTCATGAGCAAGTCAAAGGATTCAGCAACAATTGCTATAAAGGGTTTGATTCATATGAAGAAGCACTAGCAGCTTATGAGGGCTCATATGATAAAGCCTCTGAAGGTCCCTCTTCAGGGAGCTGCAGAATGTGTGACTTGCTCACGTTAAAAGTTAAGATCTTGGAAGCTAAAGTATCGTTCTTATCTCAGCAGCTTCCTACCCCCTCATCACCCGGGAAGAAATCAACTTATGATCATCTTGACGAGTTGAGTGATTTGAGTGAACAACTGGAAAAAAAAAGCAGGGTTGTATAATAGATGAAGATGGGAAGCGACTTTACCTTCATGGACTGTAATATTTTTATTTATAAACTAATGCTGGATGTGTTTGTTGATCAGTAAGTTTTAGTGCAAGTTTTGATTTCTGAATGGAGAAGACCATCCAACAATAACCATTCAACCTAGCTTACAATGGTCCATTTATACAATAACCCGTATATGCTTTAATCAATAATTCATCTTAAACCTAATTATCAGACAAGATCTTCACTATTTTCTGTTCTTGTTTGGAACTTAATAAAATTTTCTAATCGGTATTCAAAACCTTATATCCCCGAAAATGACACATGTTAAAAGAGAAAAGAGTGAAGATCTTGTCTAATAATTTCCATCATTTGGTCATTTCCATCACCAAGTTAAACAACCTCAAATTTAAATAATTGTTACGGGTGTCAAAATAATTATTCACTTTCACCAAATAATTGTTATGAATGTCGAAATAATTGTTCAACTTGTCTATCGGGTGGCCATTTGGTCATTTCCATCACCAAGTTAAACAACCTAAAATTTAAATAATTGTTATGGATGTCAAAGTAAAATTTCATATTCACAAAATAATTTTGTTAAACAGGATTATGTTAAAAAATGTCCTGATTTGGTCAGATGGACCCGAATACGTCTATGACCTCACAAAAAACAGGGTTGGACCCGGACCCGACCAATTTTTTTTAAAAAAAATTAATTTTAAATAATTATAATTGTATAACTTGTTTTCTCTACAATATATAACAATTTTTAAAAAATATATTTGATTATTTATAAATTTTTAATTGATTAAAACTTTAAGTCTAATAAAAAATGAACTATAACTAGAATTTATAACATTTATATTATTCAAATTCAAATTGTTAAATTATTAAGTGTGAATTAAAATAAAATACTGATATCGACTAAATTTGACTGTAATATAATGTAAAAATAATTATAATATATTTAACCGGTTATATTCGTTTAACAGAATTCTCTTAGGGAATATAAGTGGGATAATTAAGCGGGATATTTTCATCTCAAGGCCCAGATACTTAAGGGGAATCATATTCCGCGTTTCATTTCTCTTAGGGAATATAACCGGTTATAATCATTTCTCTTCCTCATTTCAAAACTTCTTCCGCGGCTTCCTCATTTCAAAACTTGTTACTACCGTTCGGATTTACCCGCCTTCTCTTGCATCCCAACTCCCAACTCCAGGTATAATCTCACTATTGTTAGATGCAATTAGGGCTTAATTTGTGATTTTGATTTCAAATTTTTGGGGTTAAGGGTTTTTTGATGCAAATTTTTGATCCCCTTCACCATGGTATACTGGTTTGAGGAATTTTGAGGATGACTATAGTTTTGGGCAAATTCGTTCCTGTTAATTGTCGTGCTTTTGTTACTGTTTTTTGTGGGAGTAAATGAATATATGTGATATGGAAGGAGGAGGTGAAGGGGTTTTGGTAAATGGTGAAAATGAAAAAGAAATTTCCCAGCATACGTACTCGTTTTTCTGCTTCACCCATAACCTTCACCCTAGGTCCCTAGTTCTCGTTTTTCTGCTTTCTTGGTTAATTCAACGAATTTGTGCTTTTTTATACAATTACAAGTAATTTATTGAATCTTTTGGTTTGCTGTATGATTAGAGTAATGACTTCGAGTTATGTCTAACTCGAACTAATGAGAATTGAATAATAGTAGATGGCTAAATGATAACCGGTTATATTCAAATCTTCACTATTTATTGTCCCTATTTCAAACAATTCCAATTGCAATGTTGAATTCTGATTTTCTGGTGGTTTCTAAATTCTGATATTTTGTTTATTTTCTGATTGGATTTGTATTGCAGCAGCATCATGCCCATGATTTTTAAAGGTAGGTTGGAGGACTTAAGTAAACTTGGCAACTACCTTAGAGAAAACGACGATGCATTTTGGACTGACATTATGGCAATCGGTGGACTTTTTGAAGTCCTCAAATTTCCAGCTGCACGTTTGCCAGCAAAATTTGTCGAAGTGATGCTGAGCAAGTTTAAGGTTACCACAAACACCTTTGAGTTTAAAAACAAAGACACGGGTGAAATATTCAAAATGGGTATAACACTGGAGGATGTGTTATACCTGCTTCATTTGCCCATCAACGGTGAAATTGCCCTAGCACTCGAGCTGGACAAGGCCAGTAGCTATCGGGAAGTTTTTGGGGAGGAGCCTCCAAGTAGGGGGATAACAATGGGTAGTTTAAAAGCCAAAGTCAAGAATAAGAATTTGGATACCCAGCAAAGGAGGATTGCCCTGTTGGTTTTCATTATTCGGAAATTTATCATGTCGCACAGAAGCGGCGACAAAATTTACCCGGCTATTGTCTCCCTTGTAAAGAATCCCCAGACAACGTCCAGCATTTATGCCTGGGGGGCTGCCATCTTATCATTCCTACACCATGGACAACAAAAAAAATTATCGCAGGGCAACTATTGGTTGATGTTGGTAAGTAGTCTCATATTGATTGGTTAATGTATATTATTATTGTTATTATTACGTTTATCAATATCAATGTTACTAACTTCTATACATTTTATTTTGTTTGCGTAGGCGTTCTTCGCTGTCCGCATACCAAAATTAATGAAGATCATTGGTTTTGGTAAAGTGGAGATTAACCCTTCTGAAGCTTCCTCTCCATTATACCAAATTTTGAAACAAGTGGAGAAGAGCTCGAAGATTACGAAGAAGGACAACTACAGCGAGGCCTTAAGTGAGGCTCTCGATACACTTGTCTATGATGTAAGTAGCTTGAATTTGTGGTGGATTATAATTTAAGGCTACTTTAGTTGACTTTTTACACTTTACATGGATTATGCCTTTGTGTTGTTGATTGTATTTTTACACTTTCCTTGGTACTTATAATCATGTTTTGTTGACAGGATATCACGTGGCAACCGTATGCATCCTGGGAATTGCCTGAGGGACTTCAGAGAAATATCCCATTTGTAACGCGGATAAGTCCAATTTTTTGCAACAACATTGTGGTTCATCATAGACCAGATCTCGTTGCAAACCAATTTGGTCCTGAGGGTGTCAACCGGACATGTGTCCGATACATACAAAACGAAATAACAATAGTTTCAAATAATGGCCCCGATACACACAATCTTGCCGAGAGATACAAGACCGAAATAGAAAAGTGGAATAGACCACTATTTCTGTTGGAAGGTCCCGAGCCTCTTGAATCAACAACAGGTATATATAAACATTTTATTCTTTCATTGCTGGAAATACTACACGGTTTTCATTTCATAGTTGAATTATTTTATAAAAACTTATGACAAGTATTCTTTTTGCTAGAAGGTCCCTCGCAGCCCGATCTCCCCTCATCCTCCTTGCAGCCCCCCCCCCAAGTAGTTCTATTTCAAGAGGCTTCAGGTAGTCAATCAAATCCTTTTTCTACTATTGTTAGTGGAGTGGAGTGCAGTGTAGTGTAGTTCAGTGAAAGAAAAAAAAAAGTGAGGCTGAGCAGTGAGGAAGAAGAGTTAAGAAGTTAAGTATAACAGATAAAAAATGCAGAAAGCAAGCAAGCAGTATCACACACACTATTACTATTACCATTACCATACTCATTCCATTACCGTACTCATTGAGAGGAAGGGAGGGTACCAAAGTGATTAAAATACTACTCATTTGTGAAGGAACATGTTAAGCTTTCTCTTTAATTGATTAATCTAGTAATTACTAATAGCCACTTCAATTTACAGTACTAATAGTGCTTTAAAAAATTCAAAACAACCAACACGTAAATGAAGAAGATTGAACCAAATGAATAATTATGATGAGGTAGTACCAGTACTAGTATTTGATTCAGAAATGCTCTTAAGCACTGAATTATATAGATCCTACATTCCCTAATTCTATTTTGATGCATGGATACTTTCTATTTTGATGCATGTAGAACGTAATCGCGATAGGGTCAACTCTCCCGCCACTGATACGGTGCTCCCACCAGTGCACCCAACCCCCCTCGTGCAGCCCTCTCCAGCAGATTCTGAAGAAGCTTCAGGTAGTCAATCAGATCCTTTTTCTACTATTGTTCACAAAAATACTTAAATTATTTTATAAAAAATTCTGACAAGTATTCATTTTGGCCTCGTGGAAGCCTCACATTCCTCCCAATCCTCCCAACAATCAGGGGTAACCTTCTATCTTTTGTCACCTTTTTCTTTTGTAAAAAGACAATTTGTTAAATTTTTTCAATTCATTTCCAATACATGATATTGCAAACTGTTTATTTCATTTTACGATTTTTTTTGCAAATACAAGTATATTATGTTTTCCCATTGGTGTTGTTCCGTTTTGTGCTGAAATGAGGATGATGATGAGGAGGAAGAAAACATCAATGGGAGAATGACGGCTCAACACATTCTCCCTTCCTTCTCAACCTTCCAACATCCGGAAGTCACCATCCCAATGGGTGAGGAGGATCTCCAGGAACACCAGCCCTCCACCACCAGAGAAGTTGCAGGTAACCTTCTAAAGTCAGGGGCCTTTGATCCCTTGTTTTTCTAATCCTTCTGAATTATGTAGATCATACCTGCCCTAATTACATCCTTCAGCAGGAGAACCCTCAATGAAAGTACCCCCTCCACCCCCTTGCAGGCCTCCACCCTACAGCACTCCACCGCCAGAGAAGTTGCAGGTAACCTTCGCGTCCTCATTTTTTTATATATATAGAAATTGGGATTCATTTTGAAGCCCTACTTCCATTTTGATTCAGGGGAAGAACTTTCCGTCCAACATACCCCCTCCCCTGAACAACAGCACTCCACCGCCAGAGAAGTTGCAGGTAAACCTTCGCGTCCTCGTTTTTTTTTATATATATAAAAATTGTGATCATTTTGATGCCCTACTTTCATTTTGATTAAGGGGAAGAAGTATTAAAAAATTATGACAAGTATTCTTTTTGCCCTCGTGGAAACTCACATCCTCACCAGCCTTCCAACTTTATTTTGATTCAGGGGAAGAACATATCCCCTTGGCTCTTAAATCTTAAACTGCCGGCTCGGTTAAGATTTCTTTGCTTTCTGGTTTTAGTGTGCAGTGGACTACAGGACTAGAGTGATTTTTTTAAGGGATTTCATTCCCTTGCATCTGGTTTTTTGTGGAGCTTGGCTTCCTGAGTTTTGGTAAATAGGTGGGGAGGGATTCTTTTTGTTTTTATTGTATTTTTGCGTTAGTTGGCTGGTGGTTTTTTTAGGGGCACTCTTTCTCTGGTTTGTTTGGTTGTATGGTTTGCTCACTTTTGAGCTCTTGTAAAGTACCAAACAATTGTAGTACACTTTTTGGTAATCAAGGCCTTTGAGCCAATTTTTTTTTATATTAACTATTTAAATAATGTGGCACATAGGTAATCACGGTTTTCATTTCATATTGGAATTGATTTATAAAATTTTTTGACAAGTATGCCCTACTTTATTTTGATTCAGACGAAGAAAACCTCCAGGAGCACCAGTCCTCCAGAGTCATAGATAGAGAAGGTGAAGGTAACGTAGGGGCCTTTGAGCCCTTGTTTCTTTTTTCAAAACTTTCTAGCTCCTAAAGTATTCATACTCTAATGTAATTTTGATCCAGAAGTCAGGAGCCTTTGAGCCCTTGTTTTCTCTCAAAATTTTTCGACTTCTAAAGCATTCATGCTCTACCTTTATTTTGATCCAGTATTCAGAGTCTATAGACGTCGTAGGCAAGATGTGGCCCAGGACAAGGCCGTGGATGTAGCCATAGACGTGAACCTTAGACGAATGCAGCCCTCCACATCTAGAGCAGTTGCAGGTAACCTTCGCGTCATCGTATTAAAAATATAACACTGTTTGCAACCTGAAGTTGCAGGTAATCAGGGGCATTTGAGCCCTTGTTTGTTTAGAAACTTTCTGACTCCTGGAAATGCTCCACTCTTATTTTGACCCAGAAGTTAGGGGCCTTTGAGCATTTGTTTTTTTAAGAACTTTTTAATTAAAAAATTATGCCAAGTATTTTTTTTGCCCTCGTGGAAACCTCACATCCTTACCAGCCTTCCAACTTTATTTTGATTCAGGGGAAGAATATACCCACTTGGCTCTTAGAAGGGAGAAGCGTGACACTAGGCTCCCCAACAGGCTCACGTTAAGTGGAAAACCTGCAAAGGGAATAAAACGTACTAAAAAAGGTAATAAATCTTAAACTGCCGGGTTAAGAACTATTTAATTTATAATTTCATAGTATACTGTTTTTTTTGATTCATGAGAAGAACATACCCCCCCCCCCCCGGTTGGCTCTTAGAAAGCCGAAGAGTGTTACTAAGCACCCTGAATTTCTCATAAATGCATAAAAAAGGTAAGTGAAAGCTTTTTGTAAACTGCATTGGAAGTCATTAGTGCAATGATAAAAAAAATTGTTGAAAACTGTATTTTTGCCATATCTTTTTAGTTTTCCATCTATATTGAAGACTGTATGTGGTATAAATTTGTTGATAATAGTACAAGGTTTTGGCCAAATTGTTCTCTCAGAATGGGATCCAAGGACCCGACCTAGACCGACCCGTTGACATCCATATAAAAACATCTAAACAGGTTAAAACGAATATAACAATTGCCAATATCAGTATTTTATTTTAATTCACGCTTAATAATTTAACAATTTCAATAATTAAAATGTTATAAATTCTAATTATAGTTCATTCTTTATTAAACTTAGAGTTTTAATCAATTAAAAATTTATAAATAATCAAATATATTTTTTAAAAATTGTTATATATTGAAGAAAAAACAAGTTATACAATTATAATTATTTAAAGTTGATTTTTTTAAAAAAAATTGGTCGGGTCCGGGTCCAACCCTTTTTTTTGTGAGGTCATAGACGTATTCAGGTCCATCTGGTCTTCGGCTTGGGTCCGGGTCGGTTCCGGGTCCAAACAGTGACTGCTTCGGGTCGGGTCTCGGGTCCTGCATCGGGTCCAGCAGGACCCGACCTAGACCCGAACCGTTGACATCCCTATAAAAACATCTAAACAGGTTAAAACGAATATAACCGTTGCCAATATCAGTATTTTATTTTAATTCACGCTTAATAATTTATTTGAATAATTAAAATGATATAAATTCCAGTTATAGTTCATTTTTTATTAAACTTAAAGTTTTAATCAATTAAAAATTTATAAATAATCAAATATATTTTTTAAAAATTGTTATATATTGAAGAAAACACAAATTAAGAGTCTCAGGTCGGGTCGGGTCGGGTGTCGGTCCAAGGGTCCTGCATCGGGTCGGGTCTCAGGTCCAGCAGGACCCGACCCAGACCAGACCAGTTGACATCCCTGTCAGAACATCTAAACAGGTTAAAACGATTATAACCGGTTATATTTCCTGAGAGAATTCTGTTAAACGGATATAACCGGTTAGGAAAACAAAAAAGTATTGCTGATAAAGAGACACCACTGGAGTTTTAAAACGATTATAACCGGTTATATTCCCTAAGAGAAATGAAACGCGGAATATGATTCTGCTTAAGTATCTGGGCCTTGAGATGAAAATATTCCCCTTAACTATCCCTCTTATATTCCCTAAGAGAATTCTGTTAAACGAATATAACCGGTTATATATATTATAATTATTTTTACATTATATTATAGTCAAATTTAGTCAATATCAGTATTTTATTATAATTAACTCTTAATAATTGAATAATATAAATGTTATAAATTCTAATTATAGTTCATTTTTTATTAGACTTAAAGTTTTAATCAATTAAAAATTTATAAATAATCAAATATATTTTTTAAAAATTGTTATATATTGTAGAAAAAACAAGTTATACAATTATAATTATTTAAAGTTAATTTTTTTTAAAAAAAATTGGTCGGGTCCGGGTCCAACCCTGTTTTTTTGTGAGGTCATAGACGTATTCGGGTCCATCTTGTCATTGACATAACTACAGTGCGATTTCGCCTCATAACAAGCAATCAACTGAGCAATCAAATCAACCCTAACATTCCTATCCAAATCAACATGAACAAACTCCCACAAACCAAGCCTCCTCAAAATCTTTCCATCAAACAGTCAAAAGAAATATCACTACACAAAAAGCTTCCCTCCGAGCCGGCAGTCTAAGATTTAATACGTTTTCTTCTCTTCCTTTCAGGTATTCTACTCAATATAGTAATTTTCAAATGTTTTGTTACAATCTAATATAATTGATTTATCAAGTAATATAATTTGATTTATCAAATAATATAACGTTATTCATCAAGTTAAGTATTGTTATTCATCAGTACAAAAAGCTTAGGAAGACGAGGATTATTCCGGATAGAGGCATTTCTACGGAACAAGCATCTCACAAATTTGTGAAGGATATTATCACTAACAGAGGCTGGGAACATTTTAAACCAAATTCATGCAAACCAAAGAACAACCTGATCAAGTTATCAAATTCAAACCAAGTACTCAGCTCTTAAATTTATCAGCAAATCAATTTCATCAGCATCAGCATCAACAATCACCAGCGAATCAACTCCATCAGCTCCTAAATTAATAAGAAACACAAAAATTAATAAATTGAAATAAGAAACAAGTTGTTTGAAATAAATATAGGATTCAGTAGTAAACTACGTAGAAAAGATAGAAGTTTTTCTACTATTATTTATAGGCTTTGGTATAAATAATTACCCACAAAAATTTAACAAAACCAAATTACAAAACTAGATAAACTGCACATGTTTAACAAAATTCCAAATGCTGAAAATTGAACATACCTGTTTAAGGATTTAACAAGTACAATTTCTTCGTGATCACATTGCAGAGAGCATCTTCCGACAAATTATGCAGGTATAGAGCTATCTTGTTGTTGTTTGAAGCCAGCCACAGACAAGCATGAAGCCCATCGTCAATGGTAATCACTTTGTCGTTGACGAGGTGGGATATCCTCCTCTGCAAGAGCTCTCCGTAAGTGTCCATTGTTGAAGGTGAGTTGGATGATGAAACCTGCTGTTGGTTATTCACTTGGATATCAAGTGAATTGGATGCTGAACCCTTCGAACTGGATGATGAAATCCGTTTGCCTCCACTAAGCCTAGAATAGCTATCGAATACATGGTTGAACTTAAATTCTATGACCCGCCCAACGGCAGGGGCCAAAGGCACGTTTGAGATCGCCACTTACCCTCACTCCCTGCAAAACAAATTCCAAGAAAAGAAATGATTTGCAATCTTGAATGAGAGTTTTATGAAGAAAAAACCAAGCCCAAATTTCCAATGGACTCCCCCTACAACAATTTATCAATTTTCTTCTCCCCTGAAGTTCTTCTACGTTCGAATTGTGCTATACGATCATCACCCTATTTTCCAAATCTGTGCAAAACCTTGTTTGAATTCTTGGGTTTAGAATTTCATTTAATTTTCCAACTCCTATGCCTTAGTTGAATAACTAACTTATTAGTGCCATTAGGTCTGGGCTTCTAGGAAAATGACTAATAGTATTAGTAAGATCAGAAAATGAAATTTGATTCCATAATAAGCTTAAAAATGAATAGGCAGTGTTAAATTAAAGAAGAACTTACACTTCTCCACCGTTTTAATAATGCTTTGGCCCTGCGATAGACATATCCTGAAGTCATACTCCCGTCAAGACTCTCCTCAAGTATTCTTTCCCTGATACTTTCCCAGATTTCAATAGAATTGAAATCAATTTTAGTAGGACCCAAATAGTCACTTTCACCCAGCGAAGTTCAGCAAGCAGCTCCCCTAACTTTATATCTAAAGACAAATTCTTCGCCTATAAAACAAAATTTTATCAAACAAAATTTTAGTTAAAACTAATTGCAAATAAATTCTTCTACCCATAAATCTCACCATTTCACCGGATTCCTCAAAGTCGTTTTCTTCTTCTCTCTCCCTCCGTAATTTCTTCTCTCCGTAATTTCTTCTTCTTCTCTCCCTCGTTTCCTACTTTTATCTGAAGTCATATTCCTCTTTGTATCTGCAATCTCTTGAAATCAAATATGCAACGGAGCAGTTGAGATTGCAGCTTTAATTGATTCCAGAGGAGACATTCAACGGTGTAATTGAATGTGTTAGTTGAATTTTGGTGCGTGTGTTAATTACCCATTTTCTATTTTTCTTCAACCATTATTTTTTTTATAGACAACACTTTTTATTGGGCCATCAAAATTTGGGCCCAGAATAAATTCTGGACTTTTGATCAGGGAAGTGTGTAGGAAAACAAAAAAGTATTGCTGATAAAAAGACACCACTCGAGTTTTAAAACAATTATAACCGGTTATATTGCCTAAGAGAAATGAAACACGGAATATGATTCCGCTTAAGTATCTGGGCCTTGAGATGAAAATATCCCGCTTAATTATCCCGCTTATATTCCCTAAGAGAATTCTGTTAAACGAATATAACCGTTATATATATTATAATTATTTTTACATTATATTACAGTCAAATTTAGTCAATATCAGTATTTTATTTTAATTCACACTTAATAATTTAACAATTTGAATTTGAATAATATAAATGTTATAAATTCTAATTATAGTTCATTTTTTATTAGACTTAAAGTTTTAATCAATTAAAAATTTATAAATAATCAAATACATTTTTTAAAAATTGTTATATATTGTTTAAAAAACAAGTTATAAGTTAATTTTTTTTAAAAAAATTGGTCAGGTCCGGGTCCAACCATGTTTTTTTGTGAGGTCATAGACGTATTCGGGTCCATCTGGTCTTCGGCTCGGGTCCGGGACGGTTCCGGGTCCAAACAGTGACTGCCTCGGGTCGGGTCTCGGGTCCTGCATCGGGTCCAGCAGGACCCGACCTAGACCCGACCCGTTGACATCCCTATAAAAACATCTAAACAGGTTAAACGAATAAAACCGTTGCCAATATCAGTATTATAGTCAATATGGATCTTGTTATATTCGTCTCGTTATGTAGTTTTAGTCAATCAAATTTCATAATTTTTTAAAATACACAATTTAAAATAGGGGAGTTTAAAGAATGCCGGAGTGACGTGAAAAAGCAAGTTTGGGCTGGGCCAAAGTTAGGTTTGGGCTAACTTAGGTTTGTGCTGGGCCAAAGTTTTGGGCTTTATTTAATTCAACAGCCCAACAAATTTGGAGTCATTAATCGGGCCCAGTTATGGCCCAGAACCAAAGCCCAGCAGAATAGGCCCACGCGGCTTTTGCTTCTGCTTATCGTCCCTACGCGGCTTTTGCTTCTGCTTGTGGTTCCCCTCCTAAGCGGCTGTGCTTCAGCTACGCGGCTTTGCTTTTGATTATCGTTCCCCCTACGCGGCTGTGTTTCTGGTTACCGTTCTCCTCCTCGGTTTATTTATCAAGCTCATTCTTTCACTTAGTTCTCAAGCATGGATGCCAGGTAAAATTTGTTTCGGGATTCCTCTGTTTTTTTTCTGCTCGCTTATTTCTTTGGAAGTCAACTACTCTTACTATCAGTTCTAGTATCACTCTTAGGAAGTCAATTACTCTTCTTGTTTTGTCAGTGAATTTGAACTGAATGAAGTGAAAAAATGTCCTGATTTGGTGCATCCTGATGTAATGGGTGATCGATTCGAGAATACCAGTGTTTGGCACCAATACAAAAATCTTAGGAATACGAGGATTATTCCGGATAGAGGCATTTCTACGGAACAAGCATCTCACAAATTTGTGAAGGATATTATCACTAACAGCGGCTGGGAACATTTTGTCGAGCATCAATCACGTCCTTCATCTTGGGAATTAGTCCGTGAGTTCTACGCCAACATACATATAGAGAACGCATTTTCAAAGGTGAGGGGCTTGCGTGTGCCTTGGGATGCCAAAAAGATAAACAAAGTTTTATCAATTCAAAATGCAGTTTCAATTCCCAATTTTTGGTCAGCAGTTAAAGGCAAAAAGAAGGAGACGGGGGATTTTCGATTAACTGTTTGTGTATCTTTATGCCCGGAAGGCAAAGTAGAATGGGTGAAAAATAAAGAAGGAGCGTTGGTTGAAGGAACGTTGGTTACAAACTCCCTGGATAAGAAATATGTGCCTTGGTGGAACTTATGGACTCACAATGTCTACCCACACGAGCACCGTAACGAGGCATCAGAACATCATTTATATCCCATCTACTGTATTGCCAACAACCTTCCAATCAACACTGGTGAGCACATCCAACAGAAATTTGAAGGAAGTAGCAAGCCCCGAATCCTTTGTTTTCCATATCTTATCAGGCTACTTTGTGAGGATGCCGGTGTGTGTTTAGATGAGTTCAACATGGACTATGATCTAGGGAGGCCAATGTCTTTTACAAGGCATGAGCGCAAGAAACGGAAAGAGTATCCACAAACCTTGGGTAATGATCACATATATTTATATTGTCTTGGTAACATGCCTTTCTTAATTCTTATATCACACTGTCTTTAATGCCAGTTGAGGTTAGTTCCACACGAGATGAGGGATCCAATTTTAAAATGTTGGAAATCATCAAGAAGAAGCAAGAGAAACAAGACCACATTATTCAAATGTTAAAGTCAAAGGTGGATGAACAAGATGCAGTCATTCAAATGCAAATGTCCAAGCTGGATGAACATTATGTAAATATTAAAAATCATCAAGGTATATTGTGATTCACATCCTCTTGATTTAAATTTTATCTATATTCTTTTATTAATCCATACTATATTATATATATATATATATATACACACATTAATCTTTAATGCCTGTTGAGTTTGAAGTCATCACGAAGAAGCAGGAAGAGGAACAAGATCAAATTATTCTAAAGTTGAAGTCGAAAGTGGATGAACAAGAAGCGACGATTCAAATGCTGAAGTCCAAGCTGGATGAACATGATCTAAAAATTAAAAAGCACCAAGGTATACTATGACTCACATCATCTAGATTAAATCATGTCTATACTCTTTTTAAATCCATACAATATGTATATATTTATATATATATATATATTAATGCTAACAATTACAATCCAATGGAAGCAGGAAATCAAGATGGAAGCTTCTCATTTTCGATTTGAACGGCGTTCTTTTGGCAAATTATAAAAATGGCTATTCACTTCGACCCCACTGCACTAAAGTTTTAGATCTTTGTTTTAAAAATTTTTATGTGGCCATTTGGTCTTCAAAAAAGAGGTATTCACCAATCGATTATGAAAACGTATTAATGCACGTGTACACTTCATTTAATCTTTTTTCCAACTGTTTTATTTAATTTTTTCCTAGCCATAATGTTGAGCGAGCACTGAAGGTTATTTCCGGTGAACGAAACTGGAAATCAGCTAATACGTTCTTTTTTGTTTGGGTGAGTTTAGCTTCATTTGTAACACTTTGAATTTGTTGGGTTAGCCTCTTAATATAAAGTTACATTGGATGATGTTTTATTTTGTAGGACCAAGGGCATTGCAAAATCTCGGACAAACCTAGCTTTGGTAATAAAGATAAAATGATGATGTTTAAGGAGCTAAACAAGGTTTGGAAAGAGTATTTCATGTTCACTCCTCTAACACAGTGTTGATTGATGACTCCCTTACAAAACATTCCTTAATCCAGTAAATGTCTTAACCCCTTACTTCTACAAGTGATACATCTTTTGTATTCTCACCTTGATGCTCTAATCCTTCCCCTTTTGATTTGCATAGCACCACAATGCCATTTTCCCCAGGTCGTATAATTCATCAGATGTGGACGATGATTATTTGGGTGAGAATTATTCTTGTGTTTTTTAATTATTATTGTTCATCTGAACTGATAAACATTTATTTGCAGCTGCTGATGGAGAATTTATAAAGTACTTGACAAAACTATATGATGCCGAAAATGTCCAAACCTATATCAAAGAAAATCCCTTTGGCAATCCAGTAGTAGAAGATGGCAAAGAATGGGCCTATTACACGCAGATTGCTTCCGAAATTATGGGTGAAGCTTGGACAAGAACATAAGCTCAACTGTGGGCATTCAAACCGGCTTTGGACTCTTGTTGGCATTGGAAGAAAATCCATAGGCTTAAGCTTCGCTTCAGGGATGGGTATCGGGGCCAAAACTGGCTTGCCTCTGGTGATGGTCTGTATACTGTCAAGTCTGGCTATGAGTGGCTCAAAGGTGAGGGGACTGTGCTTCCTCAGTACCGTGTGGTTTGGAACAGATTTAATCTTCCTAAACACTCCTTTTTGTTATGGCTGCTTGTCCAGAAGAGATTAATTACTCTTGATCGGTTAGCTCGGTGGGGGATTAATGTTGTGGATAAAAGGTGTCAACTATGTGGTGTTGCTGATGATACCATCGAGCACATTTACCTGTTTGAGTCATATGACTATTTAGTTCGTTGATAGCCGTAAATATTGTAAGATTTATTTCCGCACCTTTCCATGTATCATATGACTATTTAGTCATGTTAGTTTTCCAAATAAGAAATTATATCTTTCACTATTGATTCCGTTTGTACTGAAATGTAGGGATTTGATATCAAATGTACGACGCTTAGAGCAGAGGGTTAACTTTCCGATGCCCGCGGAGATGGTATAATTTGTCACGATTACGGTCCATGTCTGCATAATTTGAATTATATTTGAAAATTTTAACTTTGTACCCTTTACAGAACTTGCTAAATCGGGGAGATCTCACTAAAAGATTTTTCTTGTTTTGTCAGTGAATTTGAACAGAATGAAGTGAAAAAATGTCCTGATTTGGTGCATCCTCATGTAATGGGTGAACGATTCGAGAATACCAGTGCTTGGCACCAGTACAAAAATCTTAGGAATACGAGGATTATTCCGGATAGAGGCATTTCTACGGAACAAGCATCTCACAAAGAAGGAGCGTTGTTGAAGGAACGTGGGTTACAAACTCCCTGGATAAGAAATATGTGCCTTGGTGGAACTTATGGACTCACAAGGTCTACCCACACGAGCACCGTAACGAGGCATCAGAACATCATTTATATCCCATCTACTGTATTGCCAACAACCTTCCAATCAACACTGGTAGCAAGCCCCGAATCCTTTGTTTTCCATATCTTATCAGGCTACTTTGTGAGGATGCCGGTGTCTGTTTAGGTGAGTTCAACATGGACTATGATCTAGGGAGGCCAATGTCTTTTACAAGGCATGAGCGCAAGAAACGGAAAGAGTATCCACAAACCTTGGGTAATGATCACATATATTTATATTGTCTTGGTAACATGCCTTTCTTAATTCTTATATCACACTGTCTTTAATGCCAGTTGAGGTTAGTTCCACACGAGATGAGGGATCCAATTTTAAATGTTGGAAATCATCAAGAAGAAGCAAGAGAAACAAGACCACATTATTCAAATGTTAAAGTCAAAGGTGGATGAACAAGATGCAGTCATTCAAATGCAAATGTCCAAGCTGGATGAACATTATGTAAATATTAAAAATCATCAAGGTATATTGTGATTCACATCCTCTTGATTTAAATTTTATCTATATTCTTTTATTAATCCATACTATATTATATATATATATATATATACACACATTAATCTTTAATGCCTGTTGAGTTTGAAGTCATCACGAAGAAGCAGGAAGAGGAACAAGATCAAATTATTCTAAAGTTGAAGTCGAAAGTGGATGAACAAGAAGCGACGATTCAAATGCTGAAGTCCAAGCTGGATGAACATGATCTAAAAATTAAAAAGCACCAAGGTATACTATGACTCACATCATCTAGATTAAATCATGTCTATACTCTTTTTAAATCCATACAATATGTATATATTTATATATATATATATTAATGCTAACAATTACAATCCAATGGAAGCAGGAAATCAAGATGGAAGCTTCTCATTTTCGATTTGAACGGCGTTCTTTTGGCAAATTATAAAAATGGCTATTCACTTCGACCCCACTGCACTAAAGTTTTAGATCTTTGTTTTAAAAATTTTTATGTGGCCATTTGGTCTTCAAAAAAGAGGTATTCACCAATCGATTATGAAAACGTATTAATGCACGTGTACACTTCATTTAATCTTTTTTCCAACTGTTTTATTTAATTTTTTCCTAGCCATAATGTTGAGCGAGCACTGAAGGTTATTTCCGGTGAACGAAACTGGAAATCAGCTAATACGTTCTTTTTTGTTTGGGTGAGTTTAGCTTCATTTGTAACACTTTGAATTTGTTGGGTTAGCCTCTTAATATAAAGTTACATTGGATGATGTTTTATTTTGTAGGACCAAGGGCATTGCAAAATCTCGGACAAACCTAGCTTTGGTAATAAAGATAAAATGATGATGTTTAAGGAGCTAAACAAGGTTTGGAAAGAGTATTTCATGTTCACTCCTCTAACACAGTGTTGATTGATGACTCCCTTACAAAACATTCCTTAATCCAGTAAATGTCTTAACCCCTTACTTCTACAAGTGATACATCTTTTGTATTCTCACCTTGATGCTCTAATCCTTCCCCTTTTGATTTGCATAGCACCACAATGCCATTTTCCCCAGGTCGTATAATTCATCAGATGTGGACGATGATTATTTGGGTGAGAATTATTCTTGTGTTTTTTAATTATTATTGTTCATCTGAACTGATAAACATTTATTTGCAGCTGCTGATGGAGAATTTATAAAGTACTTGACAAAACTATATGATGCCGAAAATGTCCAAACCTATATCAAAGAAAATCCCTTTGGCAATCCAGTAGTAGAAGATGGCAAAGAATGGGCCTATTACACGCAGATTGCTTCCGAAATTATGGGTGAAGCTTGGACAAGAACATAAGCTCAACTGTGGGCATTCAAACCGGCTTTGGACTCTTGTTGGCATTGGAAGAAAATCCATAGGCTTAAGCTTCGCTTCAGGGATGGGTATCGGGGCCAAAACTGGCTTGCCTCTGGTGATGGTCTGTATACTGTCAAGTCTGGCTAGGAGTGGCTCAAAGGTGAGGGGACTGTGCTTCCTCAGTACCGTGTGGTTTGGAACAGATTTAATCTTCCTAAACACTCCTTTTTGTTATGGCTGCTTGTCCAGAAGAGATTAATTACTCTTGATCGGTTAGCTCGGTGGGGGATTAATGTTGTGGATAAAAGGTGTCAACTATGTGGTGTTGCTGATGATACCATCGCGCACATTTACCTGTTTGAGTCATATGACTATTTAGTTCGTTGATAGCCGTAAATATTGTAAGATTTATTTCCGCACCTTTCCATGTATCATATGACTATTTAGTCATGTTAGTTTTCCAAATAAGAAATTATATCTTTCACTATTGATTCCGTTTGTACTGAAATGTAGGGATTTGATATCAAATGTACGACGCTTAGAGCAGAGGGTTAACTTTCCGATGCCCGCGGAGATGGTATAATTTGTCACGATTACGGTCCATGTCTGCATAATTTGAATTATATTTGAAAATTTTAACTTTGTACCCTTTACAGAACTTGCTAAATCGGGAGATCTCACTAAAAGATTTTTCTTGTTTTGTCAGTGAATTTGAACAGAATGAAGTGAAAAAATGTCCTGATTTGGTGCATCCTCATGTAATGGGTGAACGATTCGAGAATACCAGTGCTTGGCACCAGTACAAAAATCTTAGGAATACGAGGATTATTCCGGATAGAGGCATTTCTACGGAACAAGCATCTCACAAAGAAGGAGCGTTGTTGAAGGAACGTGGGTTACAAACTCCCTGGATAAGAAATATGTGCCTTGGTGGAACTTATGGACTCACAAGGTCTACCCACACGAGCACCGTAACGAGGCATCAGAACATCATTTATATCCCATCTACTGTATTGCCAACAACCTTCCAATCAGCACTGGTAGCAAGCCCCGAATCCTTTGTTTTCCATATCTTATCAGGCTACTTTGTGAGGATGCCGGTGTCTGTTTAGGTGAGTTCAACATGGACTATGATCTAGGGAGGCCAATGTCTTTTACAAGGCATGAGCGCAAGAAACGGAAAGAGTATCCACAAACCTTGGGTAATGATCACATATATTTATATTGTCTTGGTAACATGCCTTTCTTAATTCTTATATCACACTGTCTTTAATGCCAGTTGAGGTTAGTTCCACACGAGATGAGGGATCCAATTTTAAATGTTGGAAATCATCAAGAAGAAGCAAGAGAAACAAGACCACATTATTCAAATGTTAAAGTCAAAGGTGGATGAACAAGATGCAGTCATTCAAATGCAAATGTCCAAGCTGGATGAACATTATGTAAATATTAAAAATCATCAAGGTATATTGTGATTCACATCCTCTTGATTTAAATTTTATCTATATTCTTTTATTAATCCATACTATATTATATATATATATATATATACACACATTAATCTTTAATGCCTGTTGAGTTTGAAGTCATCACGAAGAAGCAGGAAGAGGAACAAGATCAAATTATTCTAAAGTTGAAGTCGAAAGTGGATGAACAAGAAGCGACGATTCAAATGCTGAAGTCCAAGCTGGATGAACATGATCTAAAAATTAAAAAGCACCAAGGTATACTATGACTCACATCATCTAGATTAAATCATGTCTATACTCTTTTTAAATCCATACAATATGTATATATTTATATATATATATATTAATGCTAACAATTACAATCCAATGGAAGCAGGAAATCAAGATGGAAGCTTCTCATTTTCGATTTGAACGGCGTTCTTTTGGCAAATTATAAAAATGGCTATTCACTTCGACCCCACTGCACTAAAGTTTTAGATCTTTGTTTTAAAAATTTTTATGTGGCCATTTGGTCTTCAAAAAAGAGGTATTCACCAATCGATTATGAAAACGTATTAATGCACGTGTACACTTCATTTAATCTTTTTTCCAACTGTTTTATTTAATTTTTTCCTAGCCATAATGTTGAGCGAGCACTGAAGGTTATTTCCGGTGAACGAAACTGGAAATCAGCTAATACGTTCTTTTTTGTTTGGGTGAGTTTAGCTTCATTTGTAACACTTTGAATTTGTTGGGTTAGCCTCTTAATATAAAGTTACATTGGATGATGTTTTATTTTGTAGGACCAAGGGCATTGCAAAATCTCGGACAAACCTAGCTTTGGTAATAAAGATAAAATGATGATGTTTAAGGAGCTAAACAAGGTTTGGAAAGAGTATTTTATGTTCGACTCCTATAACACAGTGTTGATTGATGACTCTCCTTACAAAACATTCCTTAATCCAGTAAATGTCTTAACCCCTTACTTCTACAAGTGATACATCTTTTGTATTCTCACCTTGATGCTCTAATCCTTCCCCTTTTGATTTGCATAGCACCACAATGCCATTTTCCCCAGGTCGTATAATTCATCAGATGTGGACGATGATTATTTGGGTGAGAATTATTCTTGTGTTTTTTAATTATTATTGTTCATCTGAACTGATAAACATTTATTTGCAGCTGCTGATGGAGAATTTGTAAAGTACTTGACAAAACTATATGATGCCGATAATGTCCAAACCTATAGCAAAGAAAATCCCTTTGTCAATCCAGTAGTATAAGATGGCAAAGAATGGGCGTGTTACACGCAGATTGCTTCCGAAATTATGGGTGAAGTTTGGACGAGAACATAAGCTCAACTTTCGGGCATTCAAACCGGCTTTGGACTCTTGTTGGCATTGGAAGAAAATCCATAGGCTTAAGCTTCGCTTCAGGGATGGGTATCGGGGCCAAAACCGGCTTGCCTCTGGTGATGGTCTGTATACTGTCAAGTCTGACCAATGACTCAATCCTAGTGCCCTTCTCATTTTCGCACACAAAAATCCACATAGTAACCATTGACACGCATAACAGAGCAAGTTCGAAAATATTCAGTGCATGCATGTCACACAAGAATAACACCGAGCATAATGAGTTGCTCTGAATTTATCTCTGAAGGCTCAAGAACTCACATATATAACTGGATTTGTGCTTCATGATACGCAATACTCTCCTAAAGCAGTCAATATAGCCAAATAATCATGCTAATATCACGACAATGCAACATGTAGGACTATCACACTCAATTCATCGAATCATATCACGACATGGTAAAATTTTAAAATTTTTCATCATTGCCAGGAGATACCACAGATGACGTTCAAATCGCAACCTTCATCAGTTATACCCACTAAAATGACCGAAACGCATCAATACCACTATATTAAATCTAGCATGTGTCACATCCCACCCCCAAACTAAAGAGCACATTGTCCTCAATGTGTAAACTAAAAGCAAAGAGAGAGTAGAAGTGACACTGCCCTGAAATTTATGTTGATCGATATAGAAGACTCGGTTTATCTGCAGTGAACAAGCAACATCGCGAACCCGCAACCCCCAAACTGGTTATGAGCCTGCGAGAAGCGTGACTAGGCGGCACCATGAGAACAGTTTTTTTCTTTTTTTAGAAAAAAAAAATGAAATAGGTAAATAGGACTAAAGTAATATATATGCATCGATAGGCCTTGGGTTGCCTCCCAAGAAGCGCTGCTTTTATATTCGTTAGCTCGACTCACAAACCATTTATTTCGGTGGATAATCGATGTTGATCGAGTTTTCTTTCCAAACATCTCGATCGTTGTACACCTTGGGCTCGCCTCTTCCTGGCGATAGTGTATGCATCATCGAGTGGGGTCGATGGTTCTCATTTTTTCGCCATATGTACATCCCACCCTCTTTGTAGTCTTTCGAACGAGGCTTCTTTTTTTTCTTCGGCGAAACCACCTTCTTGGTGGATTTAGAACCACTGCTCTTTTTTGTCCATGGGGTCCACCTGTTAAAGTTTATCGCAGAAGAGACTATGTTATAGTTAGATTTACCCGCGTTCCCGTTTGGCGCATAAGCTTTTGTGTTCTGGCGGTCTTTCAGCTTGCTGGTATTCTCTCCAGACAAGTTGTACCTGAAAGACTCAGAACACTTAAAACACACGGGTCAAAAATATCGATGAACGAGCAAGATTCATCATTGGGGCATTTCATAGATTTATAAACATCAAATTCCACTTTCTCGTCCCCAACTTGCAAAATAAGTTTACCGTTACCGACATCAATAATAGCTCTTGCCGTGTTTAGGAACGGACGTCCAAGTATCAATGGGAGGTTATCATCTTCTTCCATATCCAGCACGATAAAATCAGCCGGGAAGTAATGCTCTCCTACTTTCACCAATACGTCTTCCATTTTTCCTCGTGGATACATGATTGATCTATCGGCAAGCTGGAGGATAGTCGATGTGGGTTTCGGTTCGCCAAGTCCCAATTTCCTAAATGTAAGAGACCCAATAGAACAAGGAATAGAGAAACTCCCTCGATCCTTCAGCTTCGGCGGAAGCTTCTTCCGTAATACGGCTGAACATTCTTCGGTGAGCACAATCGTTCCGTATTCTTCTAACTTGTTTCTCTTGAATAGTAGCTCCTTCAGGCATTTGGCGTACTTCGGCATCTGTAACAAAGCCTCAATAAAAGGGATATTAACTTCAAGTTTTCTAAATATATTAATGAAACGATCAAAATCTTCATGATTCTTCCATTTTCGTAATGCCGCCGGATATGGAGGTCGGATCTTTATGGGTGGGGGTGGGTTGACCTTCTTTTCCTCCAGGCATGAATTTGGCTCGTCCTCGACTTTTTCGGCTTGCTTGTCCTTTTCAGTGTCATGAACCGTAGTGTTTGTGGCCGTGAACTCGCTCTGATCGGATGTCTCCGTCTCTTTTGCTTTCTCCACCTTCTGGGTCTCTTGGAACGATTCAAGCTTCTTTCCAATTTTCAATTCAATGGCATTCGCGTACTCTCGAGGGTTTCTTTCAGTGTCGCTTGGAAGTGTGCCTGGCTTGCGCTCGGACATTGAAATTGTTGGATGTTCAATTGTACTCACCAAACTATGCATTGTATCCTCTATCTTGTTGAGCCATTCGTCCAGCTTACGATTATGACCGCCTTGATAGTCTGTCAATTTCTCGAATGCTATCGCCCAATTGGCCTTTTGTTTGGGTGGTGGCGCGCTCTGTTGATTTTGAGCTTCTGGAGGTTTTATGTAGTGCGAGTTTCCATCTGACAGATCCGGATGGCGTCGCCAGCTTGGGTCGTACGTGTTGGGGTACGCATTCTTTTGCCTATTGTGGATGTAATTCACCGCCTCAGGATCCGTCGATTGTATCTGGTCTAACCTTTTATGTATGGCTTCGAATTGAGCCTCCAACGAGCTACTTATGTCATGTATTCCAGCTGTCCGTCTGTCCAGATCATGCTCAGTATATCTTGCTGGGTAGGCTGCAATTCGTTCGATGGCCTGGAGTGCTTCCTCGTCGCCTAACTCCATAAAGTTTCGTGCGCATCTGCCGTCGACGATCCTTTTATTTGGTGTGCTCAGCCCCAAGAAAAATGACTGCATCTGAACGCTTAGGGGTATACTGTGGTTCGGACATTGTCTGAGAAGATATCGACCCCATGCATCGCTCAACGTTTCGCCCCCTTCCTGCTTGAAGTTCACAAGCTCGCTCCTTATCTCACTGGTCCTCGAGAGTGGGTAGTACTTGCCCAAGAAACACTCCACCATCTGTTCCCAACTAGTGATGGATGCGTGTGGCAGTGACGAAAACCATTCAGAGGCTTTACCTGTCAGAGAAAAGGGAAAAAATGTCCGTTTTATCACTTCTGTCGACACTCCGAGATACTTAAAAATTTGAGTGAATTTCAAAATATGCAAATTTGCGTCCTCATTTGTCAGCCCCTGAAATTGTGCTGAACCCGTAACCATCTGTATAGTAACAGGTTTGATCTCGAAATGATTATTTGGCCCGGCGGGAATGACAATTGGATCGTTGTCATCGAAAAGCCCCGGAAGTGCTCGACTTAGTAAAGTAGCGCGTGGAGGAACCCCCTCGCGTTCTTGATTCTCCATTATTCCTGCTCGGTGCTCGGTGCAGTAGACTGGCAGCCCATTTAGAAGATGCTCCATTATCCTCTGTGTTACACCCTTGAGTGCCACGTCATCAGCTCGTCATGGCCGAGCTATATAAGTAGCTATAATGTGCAGGTCCAAGGCGCACGAGTTGGCGGGGAACAGCACTTGGACGTTTTCTACGCAAAGACGCATGGAAGGATCCGGCAAGGTAACGAGGGATTCTGCCGGAGCCGGCGAAGTCGGCACGGTGGCCGACCAAGCAGGTAGCCTGGCCGGGCCGCGCGCTCACACTGGGCGCGGGGCTATGCGCAGGGCGCACGCACACAGGCGCGGGGCTGCTGGGGCAGTGGGCGCGCATCGTGGGCGCATTGGGCTAAGGGCGTGCGGGAGTTCTCGGCAGGGTGTGCGAGAGCTAGCGCGCATGGGACTTAGGCAATGTGCGGGACTTCTCGACAGGGCCTGTGCGAGGCTTGGCGCGCGAGGCGGGGGCAGCGCGCGCACATGTGCGGCACGCGGTGCGGCACCAAGTCAGGCCAGCGCGCGTAGGAGGCGCGCGCGCATGCGGGCTGGCGCGGACGCTGAGGTCCAGCGACGGTAGCAACGGCGGACGGCGGTTCGGCGGGCGAAGGCGTGCGAGTCCAAGGCACGGAGTTGATGTTTCAACACTTAGACGAGGTTCGATGTTCAGGAGGCCGCTTAGGACGCTGAGGTTCAAGACGGTGATCATCGGAACGACGAGGCCGAGCCGGGCACGGCACGGCCCACTTGGTCGCAAAATGGGTCGAACCATGGGTCGGGTCGGGTCGGAGCGGGTCGGATCGGGTCGGCTCGGGCCAGGCCATGTGGGCCGTGGCCGGATCGCGACAAGGCCGGGGCGGCGGCGTGCGAGCGCGGCTAGCTTCTGACCCAAGCCGAGGCTAGCCAAGGCGGACCAGCCGACGAGACGATCCATGGCGGGGCTTGGCCGCGGGGGCCAGGCCAGGTACACGCGCGGCGCAAGGCGGGCGCGGGTTAGGCCGGGCATGCGCGCGCGGGTGCGCGCGGCGGCAAGCTGCGGGACGACGCGGGCCAAGGCACGCCAAGTCCAAAGGTTTGCTAAATCCATGGGAAGCTTCCAAGGAGGTTTTGACTAGGGTTAAAGGTTTGAGATCTTTGAGGAGAATCTTGTTTGAAACTATATTTAGAAGATATGAAAACAAGATTGGGAGATCTTTTGAGGAGATCTTCTACCAAGTCAAAAAGGGAGCTCGAGGCCTATAAATACCACATTTTCGAGCAGCCCTAGGGGAGGACGAAAATTGCAAGTTGAGGCAATTGAGTGCACTTCATAAAGAGCGAGAGAGCATCCAAGTGGAGTGGCGTCGAGTTCTACGTTTGGGGTAGAATTCGACAAAGGAGTCGCGGTAGGTTTTCACGAGCGAGTTAGGCGAGTGATTAAGATCCCAAGGGACACTTAGGATAACCGTGTTAGTAGCTTCATAGGGTAACGAGGTGAGGCCGAGGTCTGTTCGGTTCCACACGGGTTTGAGTTTTCCTATCGTGTACGTTTTGTTCGCTGAGGAATAAAACGGGCTAAGTCGAGGAGCGAACCTCGGCGAGGCCCCTTAAATTTACGTTGTCTTGTTCCGTTTCCGCTTTACAAGGCAGAGCGACGTGTTTGGAGGCTGAACGTGTTCAAGGCGAAGTTCCGCGCGGCGGGATTTGATTGAGCCCGTGCCGGTTGTGAAGGCGCGGCTACGAGGACAGTTTCGAAAAAAATTGTCTAAGTGTCGGATTCGCAACAAAGTTGGTATCAGAGCCATTATACGACATTGCTGAAGGCAGTCGATCGACGTCGGCTCGATTGACGGACCTGGAGAATAGGATGAGGTTGCAACAAACCATCCTAGAGAACCTACCCGACGTTGCGACGTTGGTAGCTGAAGTTAACGCGCTCAAGGCAGCAAGGGCGGCCGAGGAGGCGCGAATGGCAAGGATCGAGGCCGAGCATGCGGCGCTTTGAACCTTAGTGGCGGGTGGCTTGGCAGCCCCGGCCGCACCGATGGGTCGTAAATTCGCAAGGGAGCCGCTGATGTTCAATGGGGTGCGTGACGCGAGGGAGTTGCTAAACTTCCTCTACGACATAGAGGCGTATTTCCAAGGCGGGGGAATACAAGAGGCGGACAAGGTAGATGTCGCTTTGAACTATCTCGAGGACGACGCGAAGCTGTGGTGGCGGACGAGGCTCACGCAAGACGCGGAGCTCAATAGGCCAAGGCTTACGGCCTGGGCTGATTTGAGGCGTGAGTTGGAGGCCCAGTTTCTACCGGGGAACACATCGTGGGTGACGAGGGAGTCGCTGAAGAAGCTCAAGCACACGGTCTCGGCCCGAGACTACGTGCGCGAGTTTGCCTCACTCGTGTTGGGCATCACCGATATGTCCGAGGCGGACTGACTCTACACCTTTATTGGAGGGCTCAAGCCATGGGCCCAAATAGAGCTGAATCGGCAAGGTGTCCATGACCTTGCATCGCTTACGCTGCGGTGGAGCGGCTTGTCGAGATCAGGCCAATCGAGCATCAAGCCACGGCGACCGAGGCCGCGGCGACCACTTCCATGAAGGCCAAGAAGGGGAAGGAGACCAAGAGGAAAAATGGAGTGGACCAGAAGGGAAAGGAGGTAGCGCCCACGGCGGAGGCGTCGGAGTACCCCAAAGGCGGCGGGTGTTACGTCTGCGGCGCGATGGGGCATCGAGCGAGGCAATGTCCAAAGGGACGTAGGTGGCGGCCGTAACAGTCAAGGACGGTTCGACTGAAGGGGAAATCATGAGGATGGCCCCACTTCGGATAACTACTCTTCGATGTGAACCTTCTAAGGACCTTTTGTTTGTGAAGTGCAGGGTCAACGAGATTGAGGTGTTCGGGCTTGTCGACAGGGGCGCAACTCACACGTTCGTGGAAAGTCGGCTGATCGAGGATCTCGGACTTAGCGTGCGCTTCCATAAGGCAGCGATTGAGGCCTTTAACTCCCACACAACCGAGGTGAAAGGCTTGGCACGGGCGGTGCTTAGCCTTGGCGGTTGGCGAGGACGGGTCGACCTTACGGTGGTCGAGATGGGCGATTTCGACCTGATCTTGGGGCTAGACTTCTTGAGGGTAGCGAAGGTGGCGATAGATCCTTCGAGCCGTCATATCCTTATTGGAGATGGATGTGGGCGAGTCGACAGCGTCGACGAGGACGTTGTGCGACAGTACTGGCACGAGAGAATAAGGGCTGGCAATGGGACGACGGTGTCGACGAGGACGCCGACTCTCTCCACGGGGGGAGAATTGTTACACCCTTGAGTGCCACGCATCAGCTCGTCATGGCCGAGCTATATAAGTAGCTATGATGTGCAGGTCCAAGGCGCACGAGTTGGCGGGGAACAACACTTGGACGTTTTCTACCCAAAGACGCATGGAAGGATCCGGCGAGGTAACGAGGGACTCTGCCGGAGCCGGCAAAGTCGGCACGGTGGCCGACCAGGCAGGTAGCCTGGCCGGGCCGCGCGCTCACACTGTGCGCGGGGCGCACGCACACAAGCGTGGGGCTGCTGCGGCAGCGCGCGCGCATCGTGGGCGCATTGGGCTAAGGGCGTGCGGGAGTTCTCGGCAGGGTGTGCGAGAGCTGGCGCGCATGGGACTTAGGCAATGTGCGGGACTTCTCGGCAGGGCCTGCGCGAGGCTTGGCCCGCGAGGCGGGGGCAGCGCGCGCACATGTGCGGAACGCGGTGCGGCACCAAGTCAGGCCAGCGACGCGCGCGCATGCGAGCTGGCGCGGACGCTGACGTCCAGCGACGGTAGCAACGGCGGACGGCGATCCGGCGGGCGAAGGCGTGCAAGTCTAAGGCACGGAGTTGATGTTTCAACACTTAGACGAGGTTCGATGTTCAGGAGGCCGCTTAGGACGCTGAGGTTCAAGACGGTGATCATCGGAACGACGAGGCCGAGCCGGGCACGGCACGGCCCACTTGGGCGCAAAATGGGTCGAACCATGGGTCGAGTTGGGTCGGATTGGGTCGGGTCGGACCGGGTCAAACGACGGAGCGGGTCGGGTCGGGCCAGGCCATGTGGGCCGTGGCCGGACCGCGACAAGGCCGGGGCGGCGGCGTGCGCGCGCGGCTAGCTTCTGACCCAAGCCGAGGCTAGCCAAGGCGGACCAGCCGACAAGACGATCCATGGCGGGGCTTGGCCGCGAGGGCCAGGCCAGGTACACGCGCGGCGCAAGGCGGGCGCGGGTTAGGCCGGGCATGCGCGCGCGGGTGCGCGCTGCGGCAAGCTGCGGGACGACGCGGGCCAAGGCACGCCAAGTCCAAAGGTTTGCTAAATCCATGGGAAGCTCCAAGGAGGTTTTGACTAGGGTTAAAGGTTTGAGATCTTTGAGGAGAATCTTGTTTGAATATTTACTATATTTAGAAAATATGAAAACAAGATTGGGAGATCTTTTGAGGAGATCTTCTACCAAGTCAAAAAGGGAGCTTGGGGCCTATAAATACCACATTTTCGAGCAGCCCAAGGGGGAGGACGAAAATTGCAAGTTGAGGCAATTGAGTGCACTTCATAAAGAGCGAGAGAGCATCAAAGTGGAGTGGCGTCGAGTTCTTCGTTTGGGGTAGAATTCTACAAAGGGGTCGCGGTAGGTTTTCACGAGCGAGTTAGGCGAGTGATTAAGATCCCAAGGGACACTTAGGATAACCGTGTTAGTAGCTTCGTAGGGTAGTGAGGTGAGGCCGAGGTCTGTTCGGTTCCACACGGGTTTGAGTTTTCCTATTGTGTACGTTTTGTTCGCTGAGGAATAAAACGGGCTAAGTCGAGGAGCGAACCTCGGCGAGGCCCCTTAAATTTACGTTGTCTTGTTCCGTTTCCGCTTTACAAGGCAGGGCGGCGTGTTTGGAGGCTGAACGTGTTCAAGGCGAAGTTCCGCGCGGCGGGATTTGATTGAGCCCGTGCCGGTTGTGAAGGCGCGGCTACGAGGACAGTTTCGAAAAAAATTGTCTAAGTGTCGGATTCGCAACAAAGTTGGTATCAGAGCCACTATACGACATTGCTGAAGGCAGTCGATCGACGTCGGCTCGATTGACGGACCTGGAGAATAGGATGAGGTTGCAACAAACCATCCTAGAGAACCTACCCGACGTTGCGACGTTGGTAGCTGAAGTTAACGCGCTCAAGGCAGCAAGGGCGGCCGAGGAGGCGCGAATGGCAAGGATCGAGGCCGAGCATGCGGCGCTTTGAACCTTAGTGGCGGGTGGCTTGGCAGCCCCGGCCGCACCGATGGGTCGTAAATTCGCAAGGGAGCCGCGGATGTTCAATGGGGTGCGTGACGCGAGGGAGTTGCAAAACTTCCTCTACGACATAGAGGCGTATTTCCAAGGCGGGGGAATACAAGAGGCGGACAAGGTAGATGTCGCTTTGAACTATCTCGAGGACGACGCGAAGCTGTGGTGGCGGACGAGGCTCACGCAAGACGCGGAGCTCAATAGGCCAAGGCTTACGGCCTGGGCTGATTTGAGGCGTGAGTTGGAGGCCCAGTTTCTACCGGGGAACACATCGTGGGTGACGAGGGAGTCGCTGAAGAAGCTCAAGCACACGGTCTCGGCCCGAGACTACGTGCGCGAGTTTGCCTCGCTCGTGTTGGGCATCACCGATATGTCCGAGGCGGACTGACTCTACACCTTTATTGGAGGGCTCAAGCCATGGGCCCAAATAGAGCTGAATCGGCAAGGTGTCCATGACCTTGCATCGCTTACGCTGCGGTGGAGCGGCTTGTCGAGATCAGGCCAATCGAGCATCAAGCCACGGCGACCGAGGCCGCGGCGACCACTTCCATGAAGGCCAAGAAGGGGAAGGAGACCAAGAGGAAAAATGGAGTGGACCAGAAGGGAAAGGAGGTAGCGCCCACGGCGGAGGCGTCGGAGTACCCCAAAGGCGGCGGGTGTTACGTCTGCGGCGCGATGGGGCATCGAGCGAGGCAATGTCCAAAGGGACGTAGGTGGCGGCCGTAACAGTCAAGGACGGTTCGACTGAAGGGGAAATCATGAGGATGGCCCCACTTCGGATAACTACTCTTCGATGTGAACCTTCTAAGGACCTTTTGTTTGTGAAGTGCAGGGTCAACGAGATTGAGGTGTTCGGGCTTGTCGACAGGGGCGCAACTCACACGTTCGTGGAAAGTCGGCTGATCGAGGATCTCGGACTTAGCGTGCGCTTCCATAAGGCAGCGATTGAGGCCTTTAACTCCCACACAACCGAGGTGAAAGGCTTGGCACGGGCGGTGCTTAGCCTTGGCGGTTGGCGAGGACAGGTCGACCTTACGGTGGTCGAGATGGGCGATTTCGACCTGATCTTGGGGCTAGACTTCTTGAGGGTAGCGAAGGTGGCGATAGATCCTTCGAGCCGTCAGATCCTTATTGGAGATGGATGTGGGCGAGTCGACAGCGTCGACGAGGACGTTGTGCGACAGTACTGGCACGAGAGAATAAGGGCTGGCAATGGGACGACGGTGTCGACGAGGACGCCGACTCTCTCCACGGGGGGAGAATTGTTACACCCTTGAGTGCCACGCATCAGCTCGTCATGGCCGAGCTATATAAGTAGCTATGATGTGCAGGTCCAAGGCGCACGAGTTGGCGGGGAACAACACTTGGACGTTTTCTACCCAAAGACGCATGGAAGGATCCGGCGAGGTAACGAGGGACTCTGCCGGAGCCGGCAAAGTCGGCACGGTGGCCGACCAGGCAGGTAGCCTGGCCGGGCCGCGCGCTCACACTGTGCGCGGGGCGCACGCACACAAGCGCGGGGCTGCTGCGGGAGCGCGCGCGCATCGTGGGCGCATTGGGCTAAGGGCGTGCGGGAGTTCTCGGCAGGGTGTGCGAGAGCTGGCGCGCATGGGACTTAGGCAATGTGCGGGACTTCTCGGCAGGGCCTGCGCGAGGCTTGGCCCGCGAGGCGGGGGCAGCGCGCGCACATGTGCGGAACGCGGTGCGGCACCAAGTCAGGCCAGCGACGCGCGCGCATGCGAGCTGGCGCGGACGATGACGTCCAGCGACGGTAGCAACGGCGGACGGCGATCCGGCGGGCGAAGGCGTGCAAGTCTAAGGCACGGAGTTGATGTTTCAACACTTAGACGAGGTTCGATGTTCAGGAGGCCGCTTAGGACGCTGAGGTTCAAGATGGTGATCATCGGAACGACGAGGCCGAGCCGGGCACGGCACGGCCCACTTGGGCGCAAAATGGGTCGACCATGGGTCGAGTTGGGTCGGATTGGGTCGGGTCGGACCGGGTCGGACGACGGAGCGGGTCGGGTCGGGCCAGGCCATGTGGGCCGTGGCCGGACCGCGACAAGGCCGGGGCGGCGGCGTGCGAGCGCGGCTAGCTTCTGACCCAAGCCGAGGCTAGCCAAGGCGGACCAGCCGACAAGACGATCCATGGCGGGGCTTGGCCGCGAGGGCCAGGCCAGGTACACGCGCGGCGCAAGGCGGGCGCGGGTTAGGCCGGGCATGCGCGCGCGGGTGCGCGCGGCGGCAAGCTGCGGGACGACGCGGGCCAAGGCACGCCAAGTCCAAAGGTTTGCTAAATCCATGGGAAGCTCCAAGGAGGTTTTGACTAGGGTTAAAGGTTTGAGATCTTTGAGGAGAATCTTGTTTGAATATTTACTATATTTAGAAAATATGAAAACAAGATTGGGAGATCTTTTGAGGAGATCTTCTACCAAGTCAAAAAGGGAGCTTGGGGCCTATAAATACCACATTTTCGAGCAGCCCAAGGGGGAGGACGAAAATTGCAAGTTGAGGCAATTGAGTGCACTTCATAAAGAGCGAGAGAGCATCAAAGTGGAGTGGCGTCGAGTTCTTCGTTTGGGGTAGAATTCTACAAAGGGGTCGCGGTAGGTTTTCACGAGCGAGTTAGGCGAGTGATTAAGATCCCAAGGGACACTTAGGATAACCGTGTTAGTAGCTTCGTAGGGTAGTGAGGTGAGGCCGAGGTCTGTTCGGTTCCACACGGGTTTGAGTTTTCCTATTGTGTACGTTTTGTTCGCTGAGGAATAAAACGGGCTAAGTCGAGGAGCGAACCTCGCCGAGGCCCCTTAAATTTACGTTGTCTTGTTCCGTTTCCGCTTTACAAGGCAGGGCGGCGTGTTTGGAGGCTGAACGTGTTCAAGGCGAAGTTCCGCGCGGCGGGATTTGATTGAGCGTGTGCCGGTTGTGAAGGCGCGGCTATGAGGACAGTTTCGAAAAAAATTGTCTAAGTGTCGGATTCGCAACACTCTGGGCTGCGGCATCATCCTTGCTGCCACAAAGCCGGCGACCATGCGGAAGTGCCTTGAATCGGCTTCAGCATCGGTCGGTGTAAGGCAACACCGCACGTTCTGTGCATTTGTACAATTTAGAAAACGCAATCATACTTACATCCATCCTCACGGCACCGAATGCACGCTCGACCACTTGCCATCCCGGAGCAGAGCTCTTGCTGTAAAATGTGGTCTTCCAATGGCACATCCGGGGTATCGGGAGCCCTTCGCCGCCTTTTCTCATGGCGAATTCCTGCCCAACGGTCGGCCAACACTCGTACGTCAGAACCTGATAAAAGAGAGTAAACATGAGTTAAAATAAATATAATGTGTCTTAAATAATAAAAAACTAATTACGTGAAGTGGCATGACGAAGCCGCTGATATCGAAGGTTGTTTGGGTTTTTCCCTTCGATGTCATCTACATGTGCTTCCCCAAGAGGTCTTTGTTCAGACCATAAACGACCTCCTCGAATGATATCCTTCCCCAAGGATATTCGTTGAAGCGGTCGAAGTCCTCCACCAGACGGAGCCACTCCTCCTTGAGCTTCAAGTCCCTCTTTACCTCCGCTCCCCTAGCACCCCGGCGGCAAAATAAAGGGCCGCGATCTTCAATTTCTCGGGATTCACGCCCGAGTCTCCACCAGCGTCACGAATCATTTCCGTGACTTTCTTCTCCAAATCGTCAAAATATATAACGGGCTTGCCTACGAGCCATAAACAAACGTTAGTTTTTGAAATCGAAGTAAAAAAAAGAATCAAAATTATAAAAAAAAAATAGGATTAGTACCAGTCCAATGCCTCGTCGCAAACTCGTTCGATGACGGTATCTCCGGCTTGTTAGCGCCGTAGTCGAGGCCCGTGAGTAGAAAATACTCAACCAATGAAAATCTTAATGGTCGCCCACGAACGACCATGCAGAACTCCTTCGACTCCGGCATATACTCCACCTACCGGCTCATCAAAAACCACAGGATCATGTTCGAGTTGTAGTGGTCTCGGGCCACCTTTATCAAATTCCCGAACTGAGTCCGTCTGACCATCTCCTCCATTTCCTCCTTGTTCAAAAGCGTACGGATGCGTTCGCATACCAGCATGTAGTGCGAGTTCAGAGTGAGGGTGGCATGGTAGAAATTGTGTCGCCGGCAACTTCGTCGGAAGATAGATCTGAGAATGCAAAAAAAGAAAAGAAAAACAATGAAAATTGACTGTTATTCGAGTTAATTATTCGCGTAAAACGTCACTCGAATAGGTTAAACAATTATTCTAACCTTAATTACTCGAATAATTACTCGAAAAAGCGACGAAAATGATTTTCACAAAACATTTGACCGATCGATTTAACAAAAACCCAAAACGCGACCAGAAACTCACCGTGGCTCTACCGGCATCGATTTGCTCATCCACCCGGTTACGTTGAGGCGCAGAAGGCTCCGATGATCTCGTTTTTCTTTTCGCCATTGATGATTATGCTTGGGTATGTGTACGATTTTTTGAGTAAGAGCTTTGGTTCGAAGAGAGAGCGCGAGAGATTTTAGGTTTTCGAGTGATTTGTGTCTAATTTTCTTTCGCTTTATAAAATACGGCTTATTCGAGTAATCTATACGAGTTATTTATTCGAGTTGTGACTTGAACAGATTACTCGTAAGTTACTCGAATAAGGCTGCTTATTCGTTTAAATTTTCTAAACGTTATTCGAGTAACCTTATCTCTTCGAAATATTATTAGAGTTTGACATTCGAGTTTCTCTGTTAACTCGAATAAAAGTCGAATAATTTTTCGCTGTTAATAAATCGGATAAGCAATTATTCGAGTCTTGTATTCGAGTCTTCTGTTCACTCGAATAAAATGCGAATAACTTTTCGCTGTTAATGAGTCGGATTAGCCTGCTAAACCAATTTTTTAGTAAGGGTATTTCAGTCATTTGACAACCCGTTCCTCTTTTTTTAAAACCAAATAGAATCGTTCCTCTTTTTTTAAATCTTCGCTTGCAAGCAGTTCTAAGCGTAGATTGTTCTTCTTGTGTCCAATCAAGCGAAAGCCCAGGGTTGTGATTCAAAGCAGGCTACAGCGTGTTGTGCGAACGCCGTTAGGCCTTCCTCAATGCTAGGTTTTTTGATGAGTAGGAGAGAGAAAAAACCTGTAAAATAGAGGTTTTTTGCATTGTGAGGTGTTGTAGGTTTTTTGAGAGGTTTAGTAGAATAAACCTGGGTTGTTTGGGTGTGCGTGTCAGCTTTTAATATATATTTATAAAAGAATATGAATAGATATTGGAAATAAAATTAATATATAAATAATACATTATGTGATGTGATAGTTTTTTAATACTTTATCCTATATTAATATTTGTTTATTAGTATTTATTAATTTTTTTATTTTTTACGAATAAAATTTTAATGTGTTAAAAATATTTATTTCTTTTATATTTCAAATAAATAAATAATATTTTTTATTATGTAACGAATTTTTTATTAAATATAAAAATTAAATAATATGAAATATAATTATTTATAAATTATTTCGAAAATTAGATAAATAAAAATTGGTTAATTAAATAAAATTAAATGAAATTAAAGAGGGTCCCCAAAAAACCTACTTTTTGGGTTTTGTGGTTGGGGAGGAATTTTATTTTGGAGGTAGAGGTTTTTTACTTTTGAGGTGGCGATGACGTGGCACACAAAAAACCTACCTTTTTGGGTTTAGCATTGAGGAAGGCCTTACCTGACACCTTCCCGGAACCGCCGCCACTAGCTTTGCCGTCGGCGGCGTTGCCGTTACAACTACCGTTGCCGGCGTTTCCATTAGCACCCGCAGCCATTCAGCAACAATAGAAAAAAAGTAAAACATCTAACGAAAAAAAATCCGAGTTAGTGTCGCTTGATTATCTTATCTGATGCATTTTTTTTTAAGTTGGCTCATGCTTGGATTTAGTGGAAAAAAATATCCGATATTTTGCACCTGGCTTAGCTTTAAGTACTGTTTACTCCCTAAAATATATCGTCCACCCCCTAATTTTCAACATATTAATAGATCAGGTGATTTATTCAATATTAACATATGATGAGAAATATCACAATTCACAGTACACACAAATATTTTCATATGATAAGAAATATCATAGTACATGTAATCATCTGATTTATATAAGATGTATATAAATCACAAATTGACCATTTATTTGTGTAAATTACATAATTATCCAAATATTTTAGGACCCAGGATGTGAACCCGGGCAATTGAGCTAAACGGACCCATTTTCGCTACCCAATGGGCTGAAATGATCCATGTACCCGACCCTTGGGTCAAACAGCGGGTTTAAGGGTTTTTGCAGAGGGAAATATGGGTTTTCTCTTCAGTCTCGCTCGACTATCTCGGCTAAGCCGTTTTCCTTCACTTTTGCCCATAGAAGAAGGAGAAGAATCGAAGGAAGCTTCTTCTTCCATACTATCGTAGTGTTTAGATCGAAGTTTTGAAGCTGAAAGATACCAGAAATGGCAACCCTAATTAATCCTGCGCCGGCGATGATGGCCCAGCCCGATGCGAAGAATGCGGATAAGCAGAAAATCGATTACTTGAATCTCCCTTGCCCTATTCCCTACGAAGAGATTCACCGAGAAGCATTGAGTTAGTACCTTTTGGGTTTTTTTTTGTGTTTTTTCCCCTCAATTAAAGCGTGCTGTGTAATGCTTTCGTCAGTGGGTGATATATTATAGTTATTTTCTAATGATTTTCGGGGGTATGGAATGTCATTTAGACCTATAGTTGAGTGTGGTGAGGTTCATTAGACTTCTAATCTGGGATCATGAATCTGTGATCTTATTTCACACCGTTAAGATGAAATGAATTCTATTTGTTGGTGTAAGTTCTGTAAGGTCTAAATTTCTTGAATTCGCAACTTTCGATATGCCTCTTTGTCCTAATAAATTGTTCTGCTCAAACCTGTATGTGTGTCTATGTAAAAAGATGTTGATTCGAGTTTAATCCGTTAGGACATCGTCCAAATTGATTCTTGCATTGTCATCATTGATTGTTAAAGAGTACCATGTGGGGATGTGCTATATCGATCTTGTTTTAGTATGGCGTTGACTATCTAATCAGGTGCTGGATTTTTGCATCATGTGCTTTTTCTAATCAAACTTTTTTAGTTCTTTCTTGACTTTAAAAGCGGGCTTTCGCATCACTGCTTATTTATGTGCAAAAGATTTAGTTTGTAAATGTATGAATAAATTTTCTGATAGAAATGATGTTATTTGTTATCCTTGCCAGTGTCCCTAAAGCCAGAACTATTTGAGGGAATGCGCTTTGATTTTACCAAAGGACTCAACCAGAAATTTTCACTCAGTCATAGGTCGAGTTGCCATTTTTTTGCCTTAACTAGATTCTGTTGTCATCTTATAAATCATCTTCAATTAGGGATATACTGAGCTGTGGTTGCTAATCAATTTGGTGTGGGTTAATTTCATCAGTTTAATGATGGGACCTACGGAAATTCCTTCTCAGTCATCCGAAACAATCAAAATTCCCATTGGTAATTATGAATTTGGTGCAAATTTTATCGACCCAAAGGTAAGTATGCTGCAGGTTTGCTCTTCGTTTGTAGTTCACAATAATTGTTCCATAGGACATTCCTAGTTTAACCTGGGTGTAACTCTTGTGTTTTGGCAGTTGATGCTTTTTGGGAGAGTGACTATGGATGGTAGATTAAACGCAAGACTTAAGTGTGATTTGACGGAGAATCTTTCTATGAAGGGAAATGCTCAAGTACGCGAACGTGTTGAAGAAAATAATTGAAATATATTTAAGAGTGTATTATCTTGGATCTTACAATATGGTCTATTTCATATTTTTTTCCTCCTTTGTAGCTTACTGGTGAGCCACACATGTCGCATGGCATGTTCAATTTTGATTACAAGGTAAATCTGATATGGTATTGGTAACTCTATTGATGGTCCTTATTTCGTGGGCTGAGTTTTGCGGATACCTCATTAGTCATTGTAAATTACTTAAATGGGTGACATGCTTTGCTAATGTGATGCCAATGTTGGATGAGGTATGTTTAAGATAATCACTTTTCATTTTTGTCATGTGTACAGGGATCGGACTATAGGGCTCAGTTTCAAGTAGGGAATGGAGCCTTATTTGGTGCAAGTTATATCCAGGTCAAGAGTAAATTCTAATTTGGAATTGGTGCCTATAGTAACTGTACTCATGGTCTTGAAAATAAATTTTCAAGGTGTTAGAAATTTATGATAGACCATTCAAGCTTTGTGGCACCAATTCATAATTTAAATGACAATCTCGTATGATTAAATCATGAACTTGAGCGCCATGTTATGATGAGCTATCTGGACTTCCTGTGAGTATTGAGCGTGGTTGAAAAGTTCTTAACAAAAATTAAGAATGTCAATACATCCATATCGTTATGCTTATGATTTCAACAGGTACCATTGAGTTTTGGAAATGGACAATGTTCAAAGGATTAGGAATGACGGTGTTTCTTTTGGGGAATTTTTTTTTTCTTTTGGGAAATAAATAATGACGGTGTTATCTCTGACTGTTTCAAACTAGATGAAAATCTGAATGTTGATTGCTTCTTTACATATTTTGCAGAGTATTACTCCGAGTTTATCCTTGGGGGGCGAAGTTTTCTGGGCCGGTCAGCATAGGAAATCAGGCCTTGGCTATGCTGCTCGTTTCAACACTGACAAAATGGTACGTTGTTTTCTTTTATTTTTACATGAATGTATGAATTAGCTTCGATGTTTTTTTTTTTTTAGAATATAGCACGTTTCGTGTGTTAGGTTGCCACTGGACAAATTGCAAGCACTGGCATGGTTGCTTTAAGCTACGTTCAGAAAGTATCCGATAAGGTACTGTGAAGTATGGCCTAGTTCACGGCTGTTATTTTGACCCGACCATCTTCGATTGTTCCTTTTCCTTTCTCTCGAGCGACCGTTTCTCACATTATTCTTGGACAGGTCTCGCTCGCATCGGACTTCATGTACAACTACATGTCAAGGGATGTAACTGCCAGCGTCGGTTATGATTACATCTTTCGGCAGGTAAAATTATTCAAGATTGTGGATATTCGTTATAAATTAATGATGTTTTTAATTTTTAAATAAACAGGCTCGACTAAGGGGAAAGATTGATTCCAATGGCGTGGTAGCTGCTTTCCTTGAGGAGCGGTTAAATCTTGGTCTCAACTTTCTTCTCTCGGCTGAGGTGAAGAGATTCAGTCAGCTGTAAAAACAGAAATGGCTTCTGTCTTTGCCACCATTGTTAGATTTGCTTTCTGAGAAACGAATTGAGCAAAACCTGTGTTTTTCTTGCAGATTGATCACAAGAAGAAAGACTACAAGTTTGGGTTTGGAATGACCGTTGGAGAATGAATGATGACCTGAAACTGGCCTTGGTAGGAAGAATCGATGATGAGCTGTTCTTTTTGAATTGTTTATTTTATTTAAATTTTCTTGAGTGACCTGAATTATTTATTCTAATAAGGACAAACGTCGATTAAATGAGACGAGATATGGTTTTTTATTGCGTTATGACTCACTATCGTTGCCATAGAAAGAACACTCATTGATTCCTTCTATGTTAGCTAATGGTACCCCACATGTAAGTCTTTGATTCTTTGTTAGTGTGATTTCTATAAAATATCATTAAGATTCTTCCATTTTTTATTTTTCTTTTCTTTGGAAAATCTTTTATTTCCCTTGTCTTGGTCAGTGCTTTCATTGAATTAATAAATACTTGGTTGGGACAAAATCTTTGATGAAAAGAAAACGAGAAGAATATTTTAATTTCAAAATTACCAATGGTTATTCGTTTGTAATTCACAATAAACATACTGGATGGGAAGGATCTAATCTACATTTATAAATGAATTACGAAAATGTCCAAAGTATGTGTGTAACGCCATTTAAGTATCTGACAAGTGGCTCTCGAACACTGCTTTGCTAAATATCTGAAATTCATATAAAAATCATTTCTTTACCATACTTTGGGTGGGGCTATAGGATAAGATCAGAAAGGGTTGGGGAAGTGTGTGCAATGTGCAACTGTGTGTAGTCTCGAGTCCTTGGTTGCCTCTTGGACTGGCCTTCTTTTTCCCTTCTCTTCGTCTTCATTCAGTCCTTTTTCCAGAAACATCCAACTTCTCAAGCCTTTCAACTTAATACCAGGTATGTTTATGATTTGGGCTTCTCCGATCTATTGTATAGGTGATGGGTTTTTCATTTATGTGTTCAAGAAATTTGACTCTGATGTTTATATGAATGGGTTGAGCTCTGTTTCTCTTTCTAACACTACGATGATCGAAGGTTTTAGATACAACACTTGCATTAGCAAGCTTGATGTTTTGTCTTCAGTATGTCATATTTCTTCAAGGATGCCCAGATTTAGATTCACTGAGATATGACATGTGGTGGGATTTCATGATCATCATTCTTAGTAGCTAAAAAGGTTTCTTCTTGGTACACAGATTTAGTTCATAGTCAACGCACTGTAGTGAGGCCTTCAAAGATGATCATCTTTAATATATTTGCTTGATCATGATGGTGTAAACATTTTGTTCTAACTATCTAATCTGTTGATCTGTATGATTCTAAGCATTGAAAATAGAACTATCTTAAACATTTGATAGAACATTTGACATCTCTTGACTGTTGAGTTTATAACTGTATCATTTATGTTTAGGCAAAGATGCAAAGGGGAATCCAGTCATTCATATCCAATGGATCCATTTTCAAGAACGCCATTCTTACACACATTCGCCTCGTTTCTCCGTCCAAACTGACCCTCGTGCCATCTCGCCATGAGACAACCTCGACCGCTCGAATGGAAGAGCACGGCTTCGAAAGCACCACAATCTCCGACGTTCTGAAGGGAAAAGGGAAAAGCGCCGATGGTTCTTGGCTTTGGTGCACCACTGATGATACCGTCTACGACGCCGTGAAATCAGTAAAGATGCTTTCTTTCCTTTTTTTTTTTCTCTCTCATTTCCGGGTCTTTTTTATGGCGTTGATTGGAACTTTTTTGTGTTTAGTTTTTTTGTCCCCCAAAATAATGATGTCTTTTTTTTTTCAGATGACTCAGCACAACGTCGGAGCGCTTGTGGTCGTCAAGCCCGGCGAGCAGAAGTCTATCGCGGGAATTATCACAGAAAGAGGTAAAAAAAAAAAAAAAGAAGATATATTTCATCCTTCGATGTCGTTCTGATGATACATACGCATCCATCGATTTTTTTATGCAGATTATCTCAGGAAGATCATCGTGCAGGGAAGATCGTCCAAATCGACAAAGGTTGGAGACATTATGACTGAGGAGGTATGCTCGTAAAAATCGTTCGCCTTCCTTAGCAAACACAAAAGGAATAAAATCTGAACTATATCGTTATTACAAATGTGCTGCTTTGCTGCAGAACAAGCTTATTACGGTGACCCCTAATACAAAGGTTCTGAAGGCAATGCAGCTGATGACAGGTACTTACTTTACTCGCCCACTTTTCCCCTTTTTTCATTACAACTTCGAACGCTAAAAATCGACTCTTTTTCTTTGCAGATAATCGTATTAGGCACATCCCAGTGATCGAAAATTCTGGGATGATAGGCATGGTGTCCATTGGAGACGTTGTTCGAGCTGTGGTGAGCGAGCATAGGGACGAGCTGAATCGCCTCAATGCTTTCATACAAGGTGGATATTGAAATCGCTATATATCTGTGTGTGTGTGTGATGGTGACGATAATCGAATAAAATGCAGTTTGTAGCTTCGTGGATTTCCTTTGCTTGATTTTTTTTTTTTTGGTATTTTCGACGAAAGTTTCTCTGCAAATTGGGTTTTTCGTATTTCGATCTGTTGTTAAGAATTTTAGGTGTCCAAACTTTAATCTTCAATCTTTGTGTGTTATAATTTGCCTAAGCTTTGACAGTACAACACGATTTTCGTTAAGTCGCTGACCTGAAAACGTATTAGGACGTTTAATGACTAGAATCAATTGGCAATGCTCAGTTTTATTTCTTTGCTTTCGGTAGGGATGTTCAAAGTAACCGAAAAATCGATCGAACCGTAAAGAACCAAATCGGAAAGACCGGAACCGAAAAAAACTGAACCGAAATGTAAAAAATTGAACCGAACCAAATTAAAACCGTACGGAAATTATCATAGAATAAAAATAGAAAATATCAAAAATCATTTGTTTTTCTCCCATAACGTAAACAGATATAATTTCATTGGTATACTTTTTTTCGTTTTTAGGTGAATGTTTTGCTCACCAGTCAAATACTATTTTTCACCCAAATAATTTATAGTATCTTCAAATGAATCTTTTTTATATTTTGGTTAGGTTTTGTTCCATTTTCATGTTGTTTTTTCTTTCGGACCTTTGAATTATTTTGCTACATGTCACGTTGCATAAATCTTCTTTGTTTTTAATAACCATGAATTGTTTTATGTATTTTCAGCTCATAATATTTTTTTGTTGATATTAAAATCCTAACCGAAAAACCGAACCGAGTTATAAAAAACCGAACCGAACCAAATTAAAACGGTTCGGATATCGGATTAAGCATACGTAAAACCGACCGAAACGAAATTTGAAAAAACCGAACCGAACCGACCGATGAACACCCCTAGCTGTCGGTATGCAGCACTTAAATGCGTTACAATAAAGCAAATGAAACAGAAGTTACTTAAAGTTGATTGCTATTACTATATTCAAATGTAATCATTGCCGTACGTTCTATTCTACTTTCCAATTTCGGACCAGTGGGATTAAATATTACCTAAAATAACAAGTACATTACATACAAACAAATATTCAAAATTTTAGGAAGATCAGTAACAACAGGCAGGATATACAGCATAACGTAGCCCTCAAATAGGGTTGCAAACGAATCGAACTCTTTTGGTTCGATTCGCGATTCAATTCGAAATTTTAAGATTCGAATTCGAATATTTAGAATACGAATCCGAATAAGAATAATTTTTTTTATTCGAGAAATATCAGAATACGAATATGAAATCACAAAATTCGATTAAAATTAATCGAATTATTCGATTCGAATAATTTAAAATAAAATATAGTATAATTAATATATATTTACATATAATATATGATAACTCAACAAAACATATAAACATAATGTATGATAATTCAATATATGTTTAAATATAATTATTATAATTCAATATATATATATATTAAATATATTATTGTTTATATTTTATTAAATAGAAAATAAAAGATGAATACAAATATTCGATATTCGATTCGAATATTCGAGAAAATAATCGAATTCGAATAAGAATCGGTTTTATGATTCGATTAAATATTCAATTCGTATTCGTATTCGATTGTCATCCGAATACGAATAGAATATTGCGGTGTTCGACTCGATTAGTTTCGTTTGCATCCCTACCCTCAAATAATTAACTTCCTTTTCAGCTCATTTAATATATTTCGTTCGTATTCCACCCCCGGCATTATATTATTTATTTTAAAACACCAAACGCGACCTTCACATATTCTCTTGGCGACGTCTCCCTCCACTCAGTCAATGGCCATGCACAACATTTCAACTCTCTAGGTCTGATCTCTGCTACAATATGATAATAAACTTTTAAAAAAATTTGCGTTCTTTTTCTGGATTACTATTCACCGTCCCCTTTTCCCTAGTCACCGCCCCCTAAAGGGCTGAAAAAAGACGTCTTTGCCCTTTTGAATATAAATTTCTATTTAAAGTCCTCTTCCAGACAACACTTTCCATATCGCAATCACACATCCAAATCAGACTCAGACATAACAAAAAAGAAAAACTAAAATCGCAATGGATCGACGACACGGGAAAGGGACAGGGCAAAGGAAAGGGTCTATTGGCACGACCGGTAAGCAAATTCTCGTAAAATTCGTTCATACGTAGATCAATTATCGAACATGGTTCGGATTCGCTTGAAAAAGGCTCAGACGAACAAAATTTTCGCCCCTGCATGAGAGGGCCGAAAAATATTTTCGGCCCACACAAGGCCCTACCGAAAATCATTTTCGGCCGCACCTTGTGGGGGCCGAAATTTCGGCCCTGCATGAGAGGGCCGAAAATATAGTTCGGGCGTCGCTGTTCCGGCCGAAATCTTAAGTCGGCCGGAACTGCGACGGCCGAACTATATTTTCGGCCCTCTCATGCATGGCCGATATTGCAGTTCGGCCGCCTCTACATGGGGCCGAAAAATCTGTTCGTCCATGTCATTTTTTTTCAGACGAGGAGAGGGAAGTCCACATCCAGGAGGATTTTATCGACGATGGGGTAAACTACAGTGAGCATTTTCGGGGAGGAAGACGATTTTCGACCGACGTGGAAGCCATTAACTGGACGAAATGGGTCGCTATTGCTCTTGGTTTCGAGGTGATTATTTCCTCGCATAAGAAATGCGGTACGAAAAAATTGATTAGATGTTCTCGCGGAGAACGTTATAGAGGCAACGAAGATGAATTGGAGAGGGTTTCGAAGTCTAATAAGTGCAGGTGTCCGTTTGTAGTAGTAGCCCAGGAGGATCCAATTACTAGGGAATGGTACATTCGTACGGGTCCACCTGAGAAATCCATGCACAATCACCCTCTGATACTGTATCCCGAGGGACACCGCCAGACGAGTGGGTTAAGCAGCCAGGCAAGGAAGGTCGTTGAGGAAATGACTGCTGCGCAAGCGAAACCAGCTCATATCCTCTCAGCGATGAGGGCTCGACACGCAGAAGATAACGCGACGATCCGACATATATATAATTACAGAGATCCTTTGAAGAAGGACTATTCTGTGGGCCGAGACGTGGCGAGCCAGTTGATGCACAAGGCGACACAGGCCGGATATTATGTTCAAGCCCTGGGAGACGAGGAGACTAATGCGCTGACACATATTTTTCTCGCACACCCGGACTCACTCGCACTGGTGAGGACGTATCCGTACTTTATTGGCATTGACTCTGCGTACAAGACCAATAGGTATAAGATGCCTCTAGTTAAGATTCTAATAGGGATGACTCCCTGTAATCACAACTTTCTGTGTGGGTTTGCCGTTATAGAGGACGAGACGGAGAGAAGTTATGGATGGTGTTGCAGTCTCTTCGAGATATTCTAGGGCCAGGTGTCTACCCTTCTGCGATTGTGACTGATCGTGAGTTGGGCCTTCTTCGACCCGTACATAAGGTATTTCTGCATTCTCACCATCTGTTGTGCACGTGGCATATTTATAAAGATGTGGAGAACAGAGTTTATTGGATGACGGGGAAGAACAAAAAGACCGCAGCTCACTTCACGCATAAGGCCTGGAAAGCAGTCGTGGAAGCTCCGACGATAGACGCATACGAGCAGGCAGTGACTGACATGCGTCTGCGTTGGGTAGCCGACTTCGCTATCGTCCAATACGTTGAGCAGACATGGTTGGTGCATAAGGAGAAGTTCGCCAACGCTTGGACGAACCAGGTGCTTCATATCGGAACACCACTACATGTCGTGTGGAGAGTGCTCACAGCGAGCTGAAGCAATGGTTGAACTCGACCATTGGGACTTTTGACACCGTGTGGGTGAAGGTGCACGAGCAGATTCTGAACCTACTGAATCGCATCAGAAAGGTAAATTAATTATTATTACGTGTCAAATGAAATCCGTATCTAATAATTTTTTATGTTGACATGCAGGCACTGGAGGAGTCCCGCTCGAAACGACCTATTGGGAACTCAGGATTTCCATTCCACACGATATTGTACAGAGTTTCACACCATGCAGTATCGATAATGAGAACTGAGTTGAGGCGTGCCAAAGAGTTGTTGGATGAGGTTTACTCCGCGTGCGGATGTGTGGTACGACGTACGCACGAGCTCCCATGTGCATGCGAGCTTCAACAATGTGTCGACAATAACTACCTAGTTCCTGCAGACTGCTTGCACGACTTCTGGAGGACACTCACGATCGACGAGGGAGTAACTCCCGATATTTATGATGGGGATTACTTATACAACCTCGTGCGTGAGGCAGAAGGCCGCGATCCCGCCGTTATGCGTGGCCTCCATCGAGTCGTTCACGAACATCTTATCCCGAAGCCCGTGACTGGAATGAGCCTGTTGTTAAGACGTCTGTAAAAGGTCGGCCGAAGAAAAAAACTCGACGAAGTGGGATCGAAGTGCTTGGGAGTATGCAATTCCAAGGGGTGGACGCAGCGGAGGGCGCATCAGTACCAGTCGTAGCAGCCATGGTCGTACGTCATCTTCGCCTGCGAAGCGGTTTCGTGGATCTACTACGGAGACATGTACTACTATCTTTTACTCGTAATTTTGTTCAAACACGGGTGCACATCTAATCGTGTAAAATGCGCTCTACAGGTGAATCAGACTTCTACCACATTCACTTGGCCAACCACGTAACAACAGTCATCCATTCATATATAGTTAGCTATAAGGATGTGGTGGCTGACGACAATTGTGAATTTCGCGTTATCGCCTCTCATGTTTACAATAACGAGGACGAATGGATCACCGTAACAAGCATGTTCTGCTGCACTGGCAGAATAATCCACCTTATACCTCGTCGGGTTTGCTGGCATGACCGCCTTCTGTGGCGGACTCATCGGTGGCGGGATGACCTGCACGAATCCCAGCTGGCGCAACACTCTCGAGGGTGCGTAGGGCTCAACGATATCGCGATATCTAACCCAACCCACGAAAAGCGTCCTCAGGTGCTGCGACGCTGGATCGGGACTGTACGGCAGCCAAGCAACCTGATAACAGTTCACAATTTTTAAATAACTGTCATCAATAGATAATATAAATTGTTAAGATACCTCGCTTCCAGTCATGACATCTATCTGACGGCGAATCTCAACCATATGGTGGACCGTCCTCTCGTGCTGAGATACAGACCACATGCGTGATCGTGCCTGGCCATGTTCCACATGATGGGGTATACGGTGTGGGCGGAAGTATGGGAAGTACTCATAGATCCACGCCTGTAGTAACGAGAGGCACCCAGCAACACCCCTCGAATCTGCCCGGCTTGCGAGGCCAAGCTGGTGATAAAGGTAAGCAAGAGCGGCCGAACCCCACGAGTACTGACTGACAGAGGCCAACGAGCGGTAGAACTCGTGCATGATGTCGGGCTTCACACGGATCCCGCTCTTGTCGACGAACAACATCGACCCCAAGAGAATCCACAACCAAGCGATGACCTGGATCCCCGCCGACCGACCCCCCGCATCCTCTACATCACGTCTTTCGACGCAACCCCACCGCCTCTCCAAGAACCCTTCAGTGCGTCCGCGGAGATGCCCATAATATCCCTCGCCGCGATCTGCCCATTGGCGACGCTGGGGTGCCCGATACCGTCGATCGAAATACCCAGGATCTGCTCGACGTCGTGGAGCATGATCATCATCTCCCCGAATGGCATATGGAAGGTGTTCGTGTCGGGCTTCCAGCGCTCCACAAAAGCGCAAAATAGAGGCTGGTCCAAATGACCCACCATGGCATCTGTGAGGTGCCCAAGCCCCGTGACATCGATCTGGCGCTGCGTCTCAGGCGGGAATTGGAAGTACCAATTCTTAAGCTTCCCAAGCACTAATGCATGTTGCTCGCACTTCAGCAGGGGCCTCTCCTGCTCACCCATCCAGATGAGGGGCACGATGTGTCCCAGATAACTAGGGATCACCTCGTCATCATCTGGACCACCGGGCTGTGGCCCCTGCACCCTCCAGGAATTGTCATCTACGACCTAGAGCGCTTGTTCCTTATTTTAGTTTTTACGAGTAACTCGAAAATAAATTTAATTTCTTTTACGTATATTAGGACACAAAATCGCATGTCAGTTTATAGAGGAGAAGGGAATTACATGAGGAGGCCGGTGGCACATCGTCATCTGATGACTGAAACGATGCTGCATCATCCGGCATGTCATCATCCGCATGCGGGTTGTAATCCGCATATACGGACTGAGAAGCAGCCGCTCGCTGCCGCCTCTCCTCCTCCCGTTCTCTACGAACTATGCGTCAACGCCGCGCGTCGTCGTGTGACGCTCTCCAGATCCCTCCAACGGGGGGGATCTACTGCTCCCTCCGAGTAGGGACTTCCCACCCCTGGTCTGCAATTAAAAATTTACTTAAAAAAAATTAACGGCCGATCAGTATATTCGGGCGCCTGGAGAGGCGGCCGAAAGAGATTCTCGGCCGGCACTCTTCCGGCCGATTGACGATGTCGGCCGTAACAGCGCCGACGCCTGAACGGCCGAAACGTGATTTCGGTTGGCGCCTGCACGGTCGAAACGTGATTTCGGCCGGCGCCTGCACGGCCTAACACAATTTCGCCGCAACAATGACGGCCGAAATTATGTTTCGGCCTTCACTTGTTGCGGCCGAAATTATGTTTCGGCCGTCACTTGTTGCGGCCGAAATTGTGTTTCGGTCGTGCCAGGCGCCGGCCCTAAATTTCGTTTGATCGGCCGTTTTTTCGAACTATTCGGACCCGTGTTCGGTAATCCATCTACATACGAATGATTTTTACGACAATTTGCTTATCAGTCGTGAGAATAGACCCTTTCCCTTATTCTGTCCCTGTCGGCGATCCATTGAGATTTGAGTATTTTCTATTTTTTTAGTCTGATTTGGTGATTTGGAAAGTGTTGTGTGGAAAACGGATTTGAATAGAAATTTTTACTGTTTATTATAATTTTTCTTTTTAAATTAATTTAAATATTATAAGGGCGCCCTTTAGGGGCGGTAACAAGTAAAAAGGGGGCGGTGAATAGTAATTTCCTTTTTTTTCTGGGTTTCTCTCAACAATGCTATTCGTTTTCAAGATTGATCCTCTCTTTTATTTTTGCATCTTTTGTTTCATATGTTTATCTTCTACGACTGAAGTTGACATATTTGTATAATATTCAGAGAGAGGGAGAAAGAATAGAATCATATTTAGTTATTAATATTCTGGGGTCATTCTGTTTGTCTTTTGAAGCTTTGGGAAGAAGCCATGCCTAGCGTTGAGATGAGAAAAGAGCTGCTATGGGCTTTCCCTGTATCCACTAGCATCTTCATGTGCAAAATTGTTAGTGAAAAAAGCTCCCCCTCTTTCATGGATTTTTTATTTCAATTGCCTTCTAATTTCATAATCATTGAATTGGAGGTTGATGAGTTAACCACTGCACTCAGCTCCTCGCGCTTCAAAGTGTACAACAAGCTCGACAACAAAACAAAACTTGAATGGAACAATCAGTTAGTTAGTTTTCTCTCCTTAAAATTTCGATGATTCGTTTAGCTTATCGTAATGTGTTTCATTTCCAGGGCATTTTCCACCGTCCACGCCATCATCGTGGCCAACAGCTGTATCTATCTCCTCCTATTTTCAGACACTTTCACAGATTCTCAAGGCTAGTCTATCATCGATAGAACCTCAGCCTTGTCCGACTTGACAAAGGGGGTAATAAATAAATCAGTTCTTGACTATATTCCAACGGCCAAAAATCAGTCTTTTTCTCCGCCCTGCGTATATTTTTTATTGCAGTTATCTGTGGGATACTTCTTGTCCGATATGGGATTGATTCTGTATCACTTCCCGGCTTTAGGAGGGATTGAGTATGTAAGAGCAAAACCAAGATATCTTATCACATCATCCATAGAACCATCCTACCGGAAATAATGCCTTTTTTTTTATTTTATTTCCCTTCCAAGATTGTACATCATGGGCTGTCCTTATACTCAATTCTCCTTTCTCTACTGAGCGGGCAGGCGCACTTCTACGTCATCATCGTCCTCTCCACCTAAGTCACTACTCCTTTCGTCAACTTAAGATGGTACTTATCTAATAAACTCGAATCTTTTTTCTCAACGGTAAAAAGATCCCACCACCTCTTTACGAACCATCTCTCAGGTACCTCGACGTCGCTGGTCTGAAGAACTCGAGGATCTACATCTGCAATGTGGTCGCATTGTTCTTCGGCTGGCTGGTAAAGATCGTTCGAATAATTTCGTATTACTGTTGTAAGAACATGAGAGAGAAATGGCGATTCTTGTCTCTCTTTATAGGTGGCGAGGATCATTCTCTTTGGGTTCTATGCCTACCATGTGTACCTTCCTTTCGAGGAGGTGAGGAAAGTCTTCGCCTTTGGGTTTTATAGCTTGATCTATGTGGCGCCATTGCTGGCGGCGATGAATGCGTTGTGGTTCTTGAAGATAACGATGGGTTTTATAGCATCTGCGTTGCGCCATTGCTGGCGGCGATGAATGCTTTGTGGTTCTTGAAGATTGTCAATGTTGAGCATTCAGCATTGGCAATGTTGAGGTAACATTCTAGTCAACATTAGTTGGCCGAGAATGTTCCCTATCTCAATTTTATCTTTCATGCCCAAAACTAATTTTATTAATGATGTGGCATTTTTCTAGTATTGTGCAGGTTATGGATAAGTGCTGGAATGGATCAAACCGTGTGGAAAGAGTGTGGATGAGCTAGAGCGAAAATAGGAAATGAGCTTACTAAAAATAGGCGACTTGGAGCTCAAGTGAAGACCGAGCCTTTGAGCTGACCAAGTCGACTCCAAACGGTCACTAATGGTCCAACCTCACTTAGTGGACGTTATGGGCTGTTACCAAGTCTTTGACAAGCCGATCGAAGATTCGACAGTGCCTGAACGAGCCGCGGCAGAATTTAATGACAAGGCACTCAATGCCATTTTCTCAACGGTGGACATCTTCATGTTCAAGATAATCCAGAATTGTACAACAGCTAAGAACGCATGGGATCTACTCCAAAGGTACTGCGAAGGCGACACAAGTCTCAGAGAAACTAAACTACGGCACCTTCTCAATCAGTTTGAGAATATACGGATGAAGGAAGATGAAGACATCACAACGTACTTTGGGAAGCTCTTGACAATTTCTAGCGAGTGCGCCAGCCTAGGAGAGCAGATCGCCAATAAGGTATTAAATTCTAAAGCTATTCTTACACTAACTGAAAAATATAATGTGAAGGTATCGGCGATCGAGGAAGCCCACAACTTGGCCACTATGGAGTTCAATACATTGACGAATGTTCTGAAAAATATGAGACCAATCTCGAGGTTCAGAAGAGGGCCTCACGTGGTAAAAGCCTTGCCCTGGTTAGTCAGCCAACTACGGACCCAACTACAGTGGACCCCAACAATGAGGAGGATATGGCCATGCTCGTGAAGAAATTTGCCGAATGTTGGCCCAACATTCAGAAAAAGCCAGAACTTCAAAGCTGAACCTTCTTCTGCTCCTCCGTTTTTTAAGCGCAAGCCTGTTGGGAAGCCGGACGGAAAGAAGAAGAACATCGACTATGATTCGGTCAGATGCTATGAGTGTCAAGGTTCGGGACACTACGCCAAGGAATGTGCGAACACACTTTGCAAACGTGAAAAATCGCTTTGGGTAGATCTATCTGACGATGAAGATGAAGATTCTGACCAAATGGAGACCAAGCAATCATCAGTGACAATCCAGTCCTTCTCGGATGACGGAGACGAAGAAGATCGTCAAATTGGCTTCACTGCGGTAACTGATGTTTAGCCAACATCTGACTCAACATCTGAAAAACATATCATTTTTTATTATGATGATTCAAACTGTTTTGATGGTTTTTTGAGTTCTGATGCAGAAGCAGATTGTAGCGATGAAGTTCAGATAAACGAAGCCTTCAAGCTACTGTCCTCTCAATATGAAACTGAGAAGGTGAAAAACGAGCAACTCAAGGCCGCGGTGAAAGTACTGACCGAGGAGAATGAGAAGAACGAAAAGCTGATTGAAAACTTGGTGGATGGTATGAACAAGATGGAAGCCGTACTTACACGAAAGGACAAAGAGATAGACAAGCTACAAAAGCAAGTCGACGAAGCCGATAAGACCTTTACAAAGTTGAACAAGGGTAAATCAACCCTTGATGAGGTATTTTCTCTAGGTATCTTTGATAAACAAGGTCTAGGATATAATGCTCAGCCTGTGTGTGATGTCCCAAAACCCGTGACCCATGATCAACCTATGATAGTGTTTGTAAAACCTCAAGCCGCGAGTGATGAGAGTCCTAAGAATAGTTCCGAACAATCACCCATAAAGAGTAAGGATAGCTCAGTAAACTGGTCATTTAAAGTCGTTTTGCTTGAAGTTGAAGAGAGAGATTTCTACAAAGAAATCGATGTCGACTGAAATGTTATCCAACATCCCGGTAAACATTGAGGAGTCCGAGTTGAAAGAATGTCTGGAGAAAATTCAGCTGGCTCATCTTCAAGTTCTAGTAAACTTATTGCTGCTTTGTCGTCTAAGAAAGTTTGGGTTGAAAAATCTGTTCATAAATGCCATGTTGTGTATACCTCCTTGCGAGCTAACGTGACAGGTTCATGGTACTTCGATAGCGGGTGGTCCCGACACATGACGGGTGCCAAGGAATATCTCAGTGATTACAAACCCTTAAACAGTGGGTCTGTTACGTTTGGAGGTGGTGCAAAGGGACGGATTCTCGGCCGAGGCAGATTAAACGTGCCCGACTTTCCCAAGCTAAGCAATGTGCTTCATGTTGACGGGCTCGTAGCGAATCTGATCAGTATTAGCCAACTCTGTGACGACGACCTTGAGGTAAGATTCAGTAAGGAGTGTTGTGAAGTTTTTAACAACAATTCTGTACGAGTGATGGCAGGTAAAAGATCGAGCGACAACTGCTACCTAGTCGGCAAAAAATCCAATGTGAAGGACGTGTGTCAACTTTCAAGGCCGAAGATGATGTAATCCTATGGCACTACAAGCTAGGCCACGTCAACTACAGAACCTTGGAGCAGCTTATCAAGCATGATGCAGTCAGAGGCATTCCGAAGATTAAGGAGTTTGGTAAGGTTGTTTGTGAGTCGTGCTTGAAGGGTAAGCAAGTACATGTTAGCCATAATGTTGATCAACGTGCTGCCCAACATTTTAAAACTGCTCACTGTTTTCAGTTAATTCACATGGATTTGATGGGTCCGATGGAAGTTGATAGTATAGGTGGTAGGAAATACGCATATGTGCTCGTGGATGATTTTTCTAGATATGCATGGATTTTCTTTCTTAGGGAAAAATCAGAATCTTTCGATTTCTTTAGGGATTTTTCTGCGATGCGTAGGAACAATTTCAGTGCATCTATCTTTCGTATTAGGTCTGATCATGGTAGAAAGTTTGAAAATCAGTACCTTGATGAATTTTGTGACAAGAAAGGTATTGTGCATGAGTATTCATCTCCTAAGACGCCCCAACAAAATGGGGTCGCCGAAAGGAAGAATAGGACTTTACAAGATATGGCTCGTGTTATTTACTTTTTAAGAATGTTCTAAGTGCTTTGGGCTGAAGCTTTGCATACTACTTGTCACATATCGAATCGTATTTTCTTTATGCATGGTACTTAGAAGACCTCGTATGAACTGTTGAATGGGAAGAAGCATACGGTTAAATACTTTCATGTCTTTGGATGCTTTTGTTACATGTTGAATGATCTTGAGTATTTGACAAGTTCGATTCGAAAAGTGATAAGTGCATTTTTCTAGGATACTCATCTAATAGTCGTGCTTATCGTGTATATAACTTGCGCATGAAGTCCGTTCAGGAGTCAGTAAATATTGTGTTTGATGATGCTACTGACCTTAGCAGAATTGCTCCTCAAGTTGATATTTTAGACGTTATACAATCGGTCAATGAAACAGAGGAAACTGGGGATGACAATGTTGGGCCAACATCGAACTCAACATCTGTACCAGAACAGAACACTGAAGCTGGACCTAGCAAAGTGCGACGAGATCCCCCTGCGAAGATTCAGAAAGATCATGCCGCTGACCTCATCATTGGAGATGTGAACGAAGGAAGGAAGACCGGAGACAAGCCGCGAAAAGACTACAAGTCTATGTAAGAAACGTATGCATGAACTCGCTATACGTGAGGTACGCTTTAAGTGCTTTGTTTCCGAGATAGAACCCAAGAATGTCCTTGAAGCTCTCAAGGATAATTGTTGGATAAATGCGATGCAAGAGGAACTCTTGCAGTTCGAGAAAAACCAAGTGTGGTCATTAGTTCCACGGCAGAAAGACACAAATGTCATAGGCACTAAGTGGATATTTAAAAACAAATCTGATTTGGTAGGGTTGTTAGAAACAAGGCTCGTTTAGTAGCTCAGGGTTATACTCAAGTTGAGGGCATAGATTTTGATGAGACGTTTGCTCCCGTTGCTAGGTTAGAATCGATTAGGCTTTTGTTAGCTATAGCATGTTGGCTTAACATCACTTTACACCAAATGGATGTTAAGGGTGCTTTTTTGAATGGGTATATTGATAAGGAAATCTATGTTGAACAGCCTAAAGGGTTCGAAGATCCCCATTATCCTAACCATGTTTTTAAGCTGCAGAAAGCTTTGTATGGGTTGAAGCAAGCGCCCCGAGCTTGGTATGCGAGGTTAGCAACGTTTTTACTTGAGTTTGGTTTCACACGAGGTGAGGCGGACCGTACTCTTTTTGTTAAAAGGGTCGGCTCCGATATTTTGATTGCTCAAGTATATGTTGATGACATTGTTATTGGCTCGAGCTCACAATTTTTATTAGATCAATCTGTGCAGGCGATGAACACTACGTTCGAGATGAGTATGATAGGTGAGCTAACTTATTTTTTAGGTTTGCAGATCAAGCAGAGTAACGAAGGATCTTTATGTGTGACTGTCAGTTTGATATTGCTACATTTTGTGCTTTCGACTTTATTTGTGTCTGTCTTTAGTACTGCATTTGCTAGTCTTTTGTGTCTAGAATTGCACTAGAAAACTCGAAGAACAGCTCGTTACATTTGTCTCAAGTGGTCATCAATGTCGCTCAAGGTTAGTATTTCTTGATTCTACCTTGACTTTGGACTTAGTTGTCTTTCTGGTTGAATCGTGATCTGAACTGCTCCAATTTACTCGTGTGACTAAGTCTTAAATTTGCTCTTATGTGCTCGCATGGTTCATGTGTTCATTTATTACATTTAGCTCCACGTTTGTTTAGGCAATTTTTGAACTTATTTCGAAATTATCATATAATATGCCTAAATGCTCTTAACTATCCAACGGTTACTTTTAGTAGCCCATTTACTCCACTACCTGCGACTATTACTGAGTAGAGTGTGTGTTTATGTAACCGTTGAAGCTTGTTATAAGACGTGATTTGATTGATCGATTTGCACTATACATCTCATCCCACTTGCATCATTTCTATCTCTCTCTCTCTCTAAATTCATCTCGCTTCCTTGTGTGTTCAATAGGGTTTTCACTTTTTCTCTAATTTTCGACCGTGATTCTCTGTTCTAAATTGATACTATGTCGAGTTCCCCATCTCAACCAACATTCGATGCTAACATCGATTTTCCAGTGCCTTTACAAGTGATTCCAGGCCCAAGGGAAATCGTCGTCTACACCGGTCCCTTCCAGCCACTCCGTCCAGCCAGACCACCACCTCAGGCCGCCAAAGGAAAGCACCGCCACCGCAGACCACGGAAGCTCCACAGCCCACGCCGCCAGCCCCTTCTACGGCGAACCCTAGCCAAGAAACCTCTGTCCTGATGCACAGCCCACAAGAAGATGATGTGCCTCTAGGTGCCCTGCTTCAAGTGCTTCGGAATCAGCGAAGAAACCATACTGAAAATGCGCCGTCGTCCTCGAGTTGCGCAAACCCAGTGTCGGCAGACCCAATTTCAGCTGAGGAGCCCCATGAGCTGAACCCTGAGACGGAGGAAACCCTGTTCCCGCAGACCCACCATCACCGGAACCAATTCCGACCACAGACACGCCTCAAGTGCCGCCTGAATCTCAGCCGGAAACCTCGAAGAAGCGGCCGAAGTCCTCCTAGAAGCATAAAAGCAAATCGCGTCCTAAAGATCTGTCGGGGAACCCCGAGTGTCCCGAGATCGAACCCCGGGCGCAGCGGAAGTTTAAATTTTTTTCCCGGGATCCCCGTAAGGAGCCCCGGATCGCTTGGTTATGTAAAGAAAATATGCATGACACGTAATAAGGATTTTCGTAGTTTACCCTTGTAGCGAAGATCCTAGCTCTCGCCTTGCCATCCCGGTTGTCGTAGTTCGCTCCGAGCAATGTCGTGACCTCTCCGAGCTCCAACACCTTGACAAGATCATCAAGCCGATCCCGGGACGTATCCAAATTCCACCTCCTCCCAAGGATGGCTAGAGAGGAGGGGAAGATGTTTAGAAGAGATGTGCATATGTGTGTGCTTTACTATAAACTCACTCACAAACTTAGGTTTTTCAAAGAACAACCAAAATTTTTTATCTCAACTCACTCTTAGAACCATTCTTTAGAATAAGAAAATAGCTTAGAACTAATAGCCACGAAATTTCCAAGTCCAAGACATTAAAATCAACATTCAACTATTGAAAATGATTTTCTAATTAAGTCATGTCCTACATGACTCATTTCTTGTTTGATTCCTTTGTATAAAGTCATCAAATGACTAGACAATGTCCCATATGTCTCACATAAGAACAAGGAATGAATTTGGACTTGATTTGGATTAAATTTGGCCAAACCGACGCCCGTCACGGCCTGAAACAAGCCTATTCACGGCCGTGACAACACCCTTCACGGCCTGGGTCATAATGGTCACGGCCGTGACCATGTCGAGGCCAAAACTCAGCCTCTGCTGTGCGTCACGGCCACGGCACGCATGTGTCACGGCCGTGACATGCAACAGCTTTACGACAGTTTTGTTTTTCCATCCGTTCGAGGTGTAAACGATGTCCGATTGACCTGGAATTTTAACCACAGATAGAAGACTCACCAATCTTGATTTCGACTAAACGGATTCTCAATCCAAGGTATAGATTGTGAGATATGAATTTGGAATCTGTTGCTACTTTTCAGGCGGGCTTCACGACCTTAATGAACCTTGCTCATGGTTGTGAACCTTATTTTCGGTCCATTCTTTGTCGTTTCGTTCCGTGAATCTTATTCCAAGTAAATATAGTTTCTAAAACTAATATTTAATGTTTTATTAACGTCTCCAAGACCGTTATGTAATAACACATCTCACTTTATCAGATACTATCCCAGTGATCCTTTTTAAGCCCGACTCTCTTGGTTCGTCTCAACCCGACAAGGGAGGAATCCAAGAATTCGGTAAGCACCTAGCCAATCCTGTGCTACCGAATAGATCCCGTGTTGAGTACATTCTTCGTATTTTACGAACCGACTATAGATCGTCGTAATACGTATAGACCCTTCACATATGTCCCGGTCGAGTGAGAGCCATGGTAATGTCAAACTCACTAACCCGAGACTATGTCAAATTCGTGATGAAGAAATTACTAAACTACACTCCACGTCCCACGTGAGTTAGTTTTTATACTTTGCAAAGATTCCGTAATTCCTTGTCCCCGAATATGCATAGGACATATACCTCGATTACTTGCGAGGTTATGAATCCCTCACGAGTATCAATGCCCAGTAGTTGCACTTCGTTGTCAAGACCGCATGTTGCCGCTGACCAATGTTCAACCTCGAACAAGGCGGGCCTAGCAAACTAGTGACAAGTCAGGACCCCGAAGCCAACTCTGTCAATGATCCTTCACTCTAAGGTCCACGTATACTACTATAGTCAATCGATCGATCATTGACACTCAACGAGTAATTAGCCATGTGATCATTGATTACGAGTCGTGTCCAATGTTACGATCTCCCGCTTCCCAAGCGAATGATTGGCACAACCATTTTAGAGTCATCAACAAATAAGTCATGATCGACATTCAGTCACCCTACTGAAGTCTAAGACTTATGGACTAATTTAATATCCGAGAATAATAGCTAATCGGTGCCCCCTCTCTCATCCCATGAGAATCGGTGACTAAACTCGTATATATGGGTTTTATTTATTTACCGTCTTACCGGATGCCTAGTAAGACTGGATAGGTAAATAAATAATATGCCTAATTCCATAAATAAATATTTGAATACAATGTCCAAATATTAAAGTGTGAATAACAGGTTCATGTTTATGCCCAATTCATTACATACTCGAATGGCATTCCGAGGGCATATCCCCAACAAGATCAAGCCCCTGCACCTAAAAAGCGACGAAGCGGCCGTATTAGGCGTGCCCTGAACCCCACCTCGAACGAGGATGATCCTATCGCCCTGTCCAGCGACTCAATTGATACGATCGTCGACTCCACGACCTATGACAGCCTCGACTCGGAGAGCTCAGACGAGGATTTCATCGTTCCAGGGGGAGAGACACCATCCACTATTTCGGAGTCTCTAACTGCCTTAGACGGGTCCAAGAATGAAGGAGAGGATGATCCTGACCTGGCAGAAACCCTGGAGTCCTTAAGGAGTCGAATGGAGAAGCGCGCTGGGAAAAGGCCTATGGATGGTGCAGACAGGCCTTCAAAGAGGGTGAGGACTGAAGAACCACCTCAGGCAGACTCTAGCCCCCGTACTAATACCCCAGTCCCTGGCGATAATGAAGATGTTGAGCCAGATGTTGACTCAACATTGGAGGAAAAATGGCGTGTGCTTGTCCGTTTAATCTCTCCTCTCTGCGCACTACGCTGCCTTCGATTGGCTCCTCTTGCTCGAAAGCTTCACTGCAATTTCCCAATTCGCGAATTAGGCTTTCAAGTACCAATCGCGGCCCGAAACCTCTCGGTTCCTTTGTGGGCCTCGCTCCATTGACCCACTTCTGTCGCTTTCTTCAGCTCAAGGTAGTGAATTTTTCGTAGTTAATTCGAAATTGTGGTGGTAGTCGGATGATGGTGGCGTTAGCTGCGGCTTACTGCCGTTCATTGCTCGTTAATGTCCGTCTGTTTGTTTCCCTTCTTTTTGTGAAGTTTAACATTTCTTGTTTTTTTTTTTTTTTGCGGAATTCTGCTATAAAATCTGTTCTTTCTTCATGGGATAATCAGAATTATAACTTGAATCGTAGCCCGTCAATCTCTACACTATTTTGCGGCCTGTTCATTTGTGAAACTAGACCCGTTTGGGCTTGCCATGTTCCTACCGTAAAAATAATTTCACGACACTTGCTCGTCCATTACTATAATCTCAGGCTTGGAGGACTTCCTCACAATCATCGACAATGGAGGTCGAATATCGGCCATTAGACACGGCAGAAAAGTGCCTAAACTCAACCGTCCTCCTGACCAAAGGCGTGCTCTGCTACGTGGGCTGACCACTCAGCTACTGAAGTACGGCCGCATAAAAACCACGCGGGCTCGAGCCAGCGCAGTGAGGAAGTATGTTGACAAGATGACAACGCTGGCGAAGGATGGTTCCCTTCACAAGAGGAGGCAAGCGTTAGGGTTTATATATGAGAAGCAGATCGTCCATGCTTTGTTTGCTGAGGTTCCAGAGAGGTACGGGGAAAGAGATGGAGGTTATACTAGGATCATTAGGACGTTACCTAGGAGAGGGGATAATGCACCTATGGCTTATATTGAGCTTGTTTGACTTGAAAGATGGTTCCAAGATCGGTTTTTGTTGTGTATTTGAGTTCTTTTGCAATGTGGTTGGGGAGATACATGAATGTGATTATTGACATTGAGTTCTTGCAAAGCTTTATTGCAAGACTATGTTTATCCATGACCTTCACAACCGGTCATGAGAATAAAATATTAATTTCTCTCTCCTCCACATACACAACCTACACCTCAATAATTTTCATACTTTATCAACAACCCCACACAACCTATCATATATTATATTTTATAATTATTTTTAGTAGTATTTGAATGTTTGAAAATAGATTACATTATATGATATAAAATTTGGATACTTTGGTCATTGGATAAAGAAAATAATATGAATTATGATAGATTATATAATGTAATAAAGAAATAGATAATTTGAAATTGTGACTCAAAATGTAGCAATATTAATCACTATTTGTACAGAAAAACAAATCATACATTTAGGTAAAAAGAAAAAATAAAATTTTAATAGATAATTAAATGTATCATGAAAATCAATAAAAATAACATAAACAGTTTATTGAAAACTGTGCACAACCGGTTGGTGAACCAGGTTGGTCAACCAACCGGGTTGTGGGAAATTGTGGAAAATAATTACTTGTTTGATTTATTTTATTTAATTATAATGCGCGGTTGTCCGGATCATTGAAACATAGTTTAAGTTCAGGATGAAAGAAATTGAAAATGATCTTTCACATAATGCTAAAGGATCAAGATTTTGATCTACGTTAGCGCAAACAGTATATAATCAGAACGGGCAGTGACTAAGTTTATGGTCTCTTTCTTCAATGATTCACTGTGAATATCATGAAGATAGCGACTTTATTACCATTCACAGATACAAACGCGCAAATCGCTGCTTCTTTTCCGCGATCTTTGCTGTCATCTGCGAATCTCTGCATATTCTTGGTCTCTTGTCTTGAAGCTTTTTGGAATTTATTACAGGTGGGTATCGTAACATCACGACATACCTTGCCATCCCAATTCAAGCAAAAGGAAGTAAGAAGAAACAGTATAGAAAGCAGAAGTCAGTCAATGAGATTCACTGATTTCATGCTTTTTCTTGTTTTGATGGTTCGTCTTGTCTTGTCTTGTTCTCAGCGGTGTAGACGTATCGTCATACGTTGCTTATGTGAAAACGTCGTCTATACAAAATAACAGTGTGAGTCGATCTAATAAGCGGCAATAATCGAACCCTTTTATTGCTTCTTTTTTCATTGATTTCCATGGTTAGGTTAAGCAACAGCATATTAGGGTTTAGTATACTGAAAAATCGATCTATAAGGGGGAGCTTAGTTTATCACAATCACAAGAAGGTATTTATTTACTGATATAATTATATTTAGAAGCGTATCATTAATCATTTTACCTTTGATCACCGTATAGCTCAAAACCTAATGGTCGATAATTCTTTGGCTAACGTGTTGGAACTTGAAGCTAACGCTAATAAAATAAGTGAGTTCATCGAGGCTGGTGAAGTAGTGTCTTCCAAAAAGTAATTAAAAAAAAAAGATTATCTTTAGACATGGGTATCGTATAAATAAATATAGTACTGATGGCAGGTTCACGCTGTCACATGGCAACCCATATTTTTCTGTCTTTGGAATATAATATGATATGAATATATTACATCTTTGCTGGAAATAATTAACAGTGCCGCACATTAGACTAATTGGAGGCTTTGGTTCAACTGCACTTGTCTGTGTTGTGTTGTGTACTTCTCCTCGATGCAATTGCGAAATGTGTCCTAGTTTCAATTTATAGAAGGAATCAATGGCCTCCTTATTCTTATAATACGATTAGTTATATATATATATATATATAAACAGATTAGATTTAGTTTCTTGTTTTCTTTTTTTTTTTTAAGATTAGCGCAAGAATCATCTATGCAATTGCAATATATTGTTGAACTTCTAATTACGGCCTACGAATTTATCTTTTGTGCGCTTTCATTTGACTTGCTATAAAGAGACGATTTTGCACTATCCTCGAACAGTAAAAATAGGGTTTATCAAAGACCTATTTTTTATTTTTTTTTTTTAACAAAGACCTGATTGGTTAAAAGTTATATTATTGAGAACTATCTTTAAGCACAATAATGGTTTAGTTCAGGAATATGCAATAACCAATGACGGGGTCTTATTTTCGTGCATTTTGGATTTATATCTTACCTTTTTCAATATTGGTCTAAAATAATTGGTGAAATCATGATTTGATTTGATCTATTTAACATGATTTACTTCTCGTTCCCTAAAATCCCCTTGCTTCTTTCTACTAAATTTTATAGCATTATTATATTATTATTATTATTATTATTATTATTATTATTATTAGTCCCTCATTTGTGACGTTCCACCTACCCATTAAATACATTAAAGTAGGCGTTAATCTGCCTTCATCAATCACTGACATAAATACATTAGACTACATCTATTGTATTATATATAGACGTTACGAACTAAGGCGTGTTCGTCAGGTCAATAAAAAGAAACCCTCACTTCATCTTCAGTTTTTGTCATCGTCATATTTTGACAAAATCTCCCGAGAAAGAGTCTAATATAATTATCAGACGACCCCTTTTATCAAGTTTGGCTTTCTCTTTGATCCTTAATTTTCAAGATTTTACTGAGATCTTCTGTCGCTTTCTCTCGTGGAGATAACGACATCCCTTATTAAAGTTGTTTGTCTTCCGTGATTTAAGCTTTCTATTTATTCTCTTTTCCTCTTTTCGGATTATCATCTAAATTTAAGGCGTACCTTACATCATGCAGTCCTCGCGTTTTCCTCTTTATATAGAGCATCAGATCGTCGAGCTAAAGTAGCTCATGGTTAAGAGTTTTATGGAGTGAGACACACACAAAAAAAAGAAGCTTGGTGACTAGCTAGACCTTCATGCCTATGCCAAGCTTTGGGTTATTAAATCTTTGATGTGCTTTCTTTTAAATGTTTCTTGAGTAAAATTTTTTTGAGACCAACAAGTTTTTTTTCAGATCTTTGTGGACCCATTTTTTGATCTTAAAAGATAGGTAATATTTTGGATCTGACACTATTAACTCGGATATTTAAGGGTCTTTGATCTTGCCTTCCATTCAGTTCTTCTCCAATGGTTGCAGTCATTTCTACGATTAGGGTTAGTTCATCTGCATAACAATTCTGTTCATTGATTTTGCCCATTCACATGAGATCTTAATCATATATCTATGATCTGATCTGTAATATCTGAACTCAGGTTTTTGAAAGAGGGCAACGCAGACTCAAATGTTGCTGAAATATATCCTTTTTTCTTATCTAACATATGAGCCCTATGTGGTACTTAGGTTAGGTTTATTATTCGATCAGAACCATGTGTTGATAATGTTTTAAAGGGAGCTTGCTTCAGTCCACGCATGGGCAAGAAAGGGTTAGAATTGACTGCCGACTCATTCATTCAAACACATTTAGAACCTCTATTCTATATATGTGCAATAATATGTCTACTTGGGATTGTATGAATGATGCGGGAGATAATTTCATCATATTCTTCTCTTTGCTTGGACTGAAGGGAGCTCCCTCATTAATTATTACCCTCTGCCAAATTGCATTTACGCCATGTTTTTGCAACTTAGGTACATATAGTCGCCCTTTTGTGTTCTCAAATATTTACGCTAGCTTGTACATGAAGCCGTATTCTTCTTACTTGGTTACTTTTACGCCTTTTATATGGGATTTCGTTCAGCTTTTCCCTGTCTTATAGCTCTTGACAAAATACCTGGTAATTTTGATTTATTTCCGACTTTCAAATCCTTTTGGATAAGACGATTCTCGGGTGTTGATGTTGAATGTATATCGTGACGTTATACTTGAAATTGTTAGGCCGTGTATGTACTTGCTTACGCTCTTGTTATAGAAGCATACTTCTTCGTTGCCTGTATATAAAGAACATGTAAAATGATTGTCTTTTGCAGGTTTTCTTTATCTTGATTGTGTTCCTTTTCCTGATAATAATATTGATGCTATAATACCTTACATTCTTCATTCCTCTCCTAATTGGACTGCTTGCTTGGAAACAGTCTCAAGAACGTTTCAGGGAAGATCTATTTAGGTTTATTGTACATTAGTTGATAGTAGAAAACGTTGCCACAGCCAAATATTTGTACATTAACTAGGTTTTCGGTTTCGAGTTTTTGGACAAGAACGAACAATCGATTACTAAAGATACATTGCATAGCCGATTTCCGACAAGTTTGTTATGTGGCGGAATACGTATCATATGTTTTACAATTCATATGACATATTATAACAATGGACGTCTACGTAGGAGAATTTTGATAAAGAGGAACGATTCATAACAGTTTTTAAAAAAAGGGAACGGGGATCAAAATGACCAAAATATCCTTACTAGAAAACTGGTTAAGAAGATTAATTATGAAAAAATTACGGTTTAAGAGATTTATTAACTGGACAACTAACCGAGAAAGTTATTCGAGTGAAATATCAACTCGAATACGTTATTAGAATAACAACTTACTACATACGAAAACTCGAATAAGACGCGTGACTTATTTAATAAATTAAACGATTTTCTGCTTTATTCGAATAAATTTAACGAATACAACATTCGAGTTTAACACTCGAATAAGGAACTCGAAAGAAAAACTCGAATAATGTTAATTTTATAAAAGGCAAAAGGTAAACTTAGAATAACATACGAACCCTAACTCTTATAAACGTCCGGCGATTCGAAGTTCTTCTCCCACTCGAAAAATTATAAACGCATACCAGACGATCATCAATGGCGAAAACTAAAACGAAAGCGCCGTCTGTGCCACAACGCAACCGTGTGGATGAGCAAATCGAAGACGGTCGAGTCACGGTGAGTTTTCTGTTTAATGTGTTTTGGGGGTTTTGGCTTCGTATAGTTAATTCATTCGTTTCTCATGTTAAATCTGTCGATTTTAGTGTTAAATCGTTGGGTAAACGTCGTAATCGATCGGATTTTGTGTGTAATTCGTGATTTGAGATTATTCTAGTTTTAATTCAAGATACTGCTGTTAGAATAATTTTAACCTTATTCGAGTCCCATTTTACTCGAATAGTTTACTCGAATAACAGAAAATTTTGGTGGTTTTGTTTGATTTTCAGATCTATTTTCCGACGAAGATGCCGGCGGAAAATTTCTACCATGCCACCCTTACAGTGAACTCAAAGTACATGTTAGTAGCAGAACGCATTCGTACCTTTTTGAACGAAGATGAATTGGCGGAGATGGTCAACAGGACTCAGTTCGGGAATCTCATAAAGGTGGCTCGTAACCACTACAACTCCAATATGATTTTGTGGTTTTTGATGTTCCGACAAGTGGAGTATATGCCTGAGTCGCAGGAGTTTTGGATGGTCGTTCGTGGGCGACCATTACGATTTTCGTTGGTCGAGTATTGCCTAATTACGGGGCTCGATTGTGGCGCTGCCGATCCGGTGATACCGTCATCGAACGAGTTTACAACGAGGCATTGGCCTGGTATGATTATCCTATTCTTTTTTTATCATTTTGAATTTTTTACTTCGATTTCAAAAGCTAACGTTTGTTTTACCGCTCGTAGGCAAGCCCTTATATATTTTCACGATTTGGATAGAAGAATGGATGAAATAATGAGTAATGATGCCGCCGCCGGTGGAGGCTCGGGCGTGAATATCGAGAAATTGAAGATCGCGGCGCTTTATTTTGCAGTCGGGGTACTAGGGAAGTGCCGTGTGAAGGACTTGATCGTTACGAGCGAGTGGCTCTCTCTGGTGGAGGATTTTGATCGCTTCAACGGATATCCTTGGGGAAGGATAGCTTTCGAGGAGGTCGTTTATGGTCTAAACAAAGACCTGTTGGAGAAGCACATTGACATGACTTCGAAGGGAAAAATCACTACAACCTTCGATATTAGCGGCTTCGTCCAACCGCTTCAGGTAAGTAATTTTTCTTTATTTAAGCCATATTTTAACTAATATTTACTCTCTATTATCAGGTTCTGGCGTACGAGTGTTGGCCGAGAGTCGGGGCCGAATTCACTGTGAGGAGAACCGGTGATAAACTCCCGATACCCCGAATATGCCATTGGAAGACCAGATTTTTCGCTAAGAGTTCTGCTCCAATCGTGGGAAGCGGTTGAGCATGCATTCAATGCGGGGGACCTGGATGTAAGTATATATATATTTATTTATAATATGGAATTTTAGAGTTGTTCATCGCTAATTAGATTGAGATGTTTTAACTTGTACAAATGCACAGGATGTGCGGTGTTGGCTTACACCAACCGATGTTGAAGTCAATCAAGGGACTTCTGCACGGTCGCCGGTTTTTATGGCAGCAGGGATGATGCCGTAGCCCAGAGGATAGTGGAGCATCTTCTAAATGGGATGGCGGTCTACTGCAGTGACCATCGGCTTGCTCCATCTCCTCCGAGACCGCCGTCTCCTCCGAGACCGCGGTCTCCTCCTCCGCGGTCTTCTCCTCCGCGGTCTTCTCCTCCGTGGGTCTCTCCTCCTCCTGCTTCTTCTATCTCAATAGTCGCCCATATCGATAGAAGAATGGACAGGCTGGAAGCCGAGGTTAGGGATATGAGGACGGAGATTAGGGGGCTACGTTCGATCATGCTCGAGGGTATGTCTTACTTAATGTTTATTTTATAAAATTATATTGATATTAATTACGTAATGCTCCCATTTTGTAGTCCTCGAGACCCTGAGGCCGACGATGGTACGAGATATTGCAAGGTCATATGATCGGGACGAACCTCCTCCTTCGCCGCAGTTCGACACGCCAATGTTCGGGAGGACGGGGACGGGGAATGTGGCCGAGGGGACGGGGAATGTGGCCGAGGAGACGGGGACGGGGAATGTGGCCGAGGGGACGGGGACGGGGAATGTGGCCGAGGGGACGGGGACGTTGAATGTGGCCGAGGGGACGGGGAATATGGCCGAGACGACGGGGAATGTGGCCGGGCAGACGGGGACGGGATCGGGGACGGAGAACGATGCCGCTTCGACCACGACAGAGAACGTGGCCGGGCGGAAACAGTACAAACGGTTAAGAACCCGAACCGCCGTGCTCGCCACAAAACGGGATCAGCCTGATCGCGAGAAGAAGAAGGCGAAGGTCCTGACGAGTCCGTATATGCCGTTGCCGGACTCGACCCTTCCTGGTACAAAACCTCGCCTCAACAATATAGAGCATTTCATTGACTCGAGGGTGAAAAACTGGGAGGCGGTAAGGGTGGAGTTGGGAAGAATGGGCCCAACTGAAGAACGGGCAGGCATCGTGCAGTCTTATGACAAGAAATTCTTCGAAGACCTGTCTGCTCAGAAAATTTGGCTCTCGGATGCGGTATGTTCTTTTAGTTCAACACGTTCTACTTAATTAATTATTTCGCTTAATAACATATTATGCTAATAATTGCAGCACGTCAACGAGGCATTCCACGGTTTTATAGCGATGCAAGACCGCTTTGGGCTTCCTGTGGAGAGAGTGGCCTTCATGAGTACCAATTTTGCACAATTGGTACTGCTTGAGTCCACCAAACCTGCGTGGGATATGTCGTCGTTCGAACAACACGCTACGGGAGAATACTATCACCCGCACAAGCCGTCACTCAACTGGAGCCAAGCGGAGGCTGCCGTCATACCGTTGGGGTACAATGCGCATTGGGTGCTTCTGGTCGCACGGTTCAAGGAGAGAACCATTCAGATTTTGGACTGCGACCGGGCAGCTGACAAGGACATGAGGTACTTAAAGCAATACGTCGAACCCCTCTGCGAGTTGTATCGCTGCTGCTACAACACTTACGTGTAAATGACAATCTTGTCAAATTTACTTATGCGCGGTGCGGCAAGTTCCCTCAGGGGAAGATCAGGTAATTTTCATTTGTCTTACTTTTTTACTTTGCATGGTTCATTGTCGAGAGTTTGAAATTATTCTATTTCTTCGGACAGCGGGGAGTGTGGTGTATATATGCTCCGGGCGGCTATGTCGATGATGTTCGGTAAAAGAGATGATCTCTCGAAACTGAACGACGAAAAAATTCGATTGTTTAGATTGTTTTTGGTTGTTAGTATTTGGTTTAATAATTGGGATGCATGAACTGGTTTTGGAATTTGTAATGGTTGAACTGTTTTTGTAGATATTTGAATGGATTGTTCAGTATTCTTATGGATTTTTTGGTTGTTGAGTTTGGTTTCTGTGAGCACCAATCTCACATGCAAATTCTTTTTTTTCATCGCGCACTGTTATTCGAGTAAAATAACCACTCGAATAGGTAAACCAATTCGAGTAACATATACGAGTTTAATCGAGTTCACAACTGCATTCGAATTACAGTCGAGTTACAATACTTCTATCCGTCGAACTTCACTGTTATCCGAGTTAAACAGTTTGTTAGAATAATGTTACCTTTATCGAGTTTTGTATACAAGTCTATTCGAGTACAATACGTACTCGAATAATTTAAAAATCGAAAATATTGTTTTTATATCATGAGCATGAAATGTTAAATATCATTTCATTATAAATAACATTTCCTGTCTACGTAATAATATATCATGGAGATTCTTGAAAAAAAAAGAAAATAAAGTTGATATTTCTATACATGTTATAAATATTGTTGATGGGAATGTATATACTAAAGTCCTATCTACCAATGTATTTCATTGTATGTCATGCAACGACTTTTATTAAACAATGTTAATCTTCATAAAGCGACTTATTAACATCATGAAGGCCCAAAAACATCGAAATATTGATATTTATACATCTATGTATCGAGATAATTAAAATTCAAAAATTTTGAAAAGAATACTCGAATTGCAAGATATTATGCGAGTTCGGTATTCGATTTTTTTGTAACTTATTCGAGTTATCCTGGTACTCGAATAAGTTCAGGTTTCCAATTTACTCTTCTTATCGTTATGTTATTCGAGTGCGGTATTCTAATGATATTCGAGTTGCGAAGTTTACTCGAATAACAGTGGGAAAAGAACAATCAAGCCAAACTTACAATATCCATCAATCTCATACAACCTCATACATCAAACTCATACAACCTCATATATCAAACTCATACAAACTCATACATGAAGATTTACTTAATGTCTACGACCAAACTCACCGACGGACGGAAACCTCTTTTCTTTTCTCCGACCACGCCTTGCTACGAACGGAGGCGGCAACACCAATTGATCCGACGTATCCCACTCGGCTTGATCCGGAACCGGCGAAACTCGTCCGTGATAAGCAGACTGCCACGTTAGGACAGAATAATATTCCGAACACAACGGGTAGAAACTCATGTTCGCTCGTAGACTCGCCGCGATTGCATGTGGACAAGGAATCCTGTCGATGTCGAATTGGCGGCACGTACAAGTCTTCGACCGCAAGTTAACAATGGCACGACCCCCCGGAGATCGGACATCGTACTCATGCGGAGCGATTTCATGTACTTCATACCCTTGACTTAGCTCATACCTCTCACGGAGCTTCATTTCCACCGTCGGGGTAAACCGCGTGGTTGCTTGTCCAGATTGCTGTCTGTATCTAGCAAACCAATCCGCCGTCAGCCTCTGTATCGATTCCAGAAGCGCAATGATCGGTAGCTTTCTTTCTTCGCGGAGTCTTGCATTAATCGATTCCACCCCGTTCGTAGTCATGATGTTATAGCGAGACGTCGGAGAATAGGCTCGACTCCATCGTTCCTTAGTATCAGTCTTTTGCAAATACGCGTATGCGGTGGGAAACCTATTCTCAAAATCACCATATTGTGAATCAAAGTCGCATTGCTTGTATATTTTAGCAATGTGTATGAACGTCTCGGTCGCACCCTGCTTCTTACACTTGCCTTTCATATTTTGTGACAGGTGCCAAATACAATGACCGTGGTGCGCACGACTGTAGACGGCTGCAACGGCGGCTTTGATAGAAGCAGATCTGTCGGATACGATGACAAGATCGTCCTCGTTGGGCACGACTTGCAAGAGCTCGTTCAAGAACCACGACCAAGCTTCTATGCACTCGTTATTGTCGATTATGCCCCAAGCTAAAGGAAACTGATGGCGGTCGCCATCCTCCGCTGATGCAATGAGCAACGTACCCCCATACTTTCCTTTCAACCAAGTACCGTCTATGCAAACAACCTTCCTCATGTGACGGTATCCCACAATACAAGCACCAAGGGATAGGAATGCGTGCTTAAATCTCCGCTCGTCGTCCAAATATACACTTGCTATGGTTCCCGGATTCACTCTTCTCAGCGTCGACAGGTACGACGGCAACAGCTTGTAACTCTCATCGGGGTCACCCTTCATTGCATTTTGTGCTAAAATACCTCCTTTCCATGCTTTGTAGTACGAAACTTCGATCCCACGATTTCTCATCATTGTTTGAATGAGTTTAGGGGCCGGTGTACTTGTTGAACCCTGAAAAGATTCAAGCAGCATATCACTCACAGAAGTTGACGATGCTTGAGTGAGTCTTGCGTTCCGATTTGCAAGGTCGCACGTATGTGTGTTGCAATACGTACGAATCGAGAATACGGGTGTATCCTTAATCTTCGCCGTCCATATCCTCCAAGTACATCCATCCTCTTTGCATCTCACGCCATAGTACGATCGGGAAGATTTTATAATCTTGACCTCGAAGCATGCCTCTATAGCAACTCTTTGGATCCTATTCTTGACGGCCTTCTTATCCTCGAATTCATCACCGACCTTCATGGTGGAACCGTCGGTAAAAGAATACCGATCGCTAGGAATAGTTGCATTTTCCTCTTCTTCCTCCTCCTCATCATTCCCGTCCGCATTTTCTCCGTTTACGCCATCAAAATTGACGTGCAGGTTCTGCCGTGATGCAACATTCTCATCACGGTCGTTCGCCTCATTGTGACCTTCACCCCCATAATTCACATCTTCGCATCCGCCAAAGTCGATGATACGGTCAAAATAATCATCGATGTAACCACCTCCATCGCTACGAACCTCAATTGGAACGGGACCAACTTCATCATCCGCGAGAGTTTGACGGTGGAGGGTCGTAGGGAGTCCAATCTCCACACGGAGAATCGGTCTATCCATTGGACCCCCCTAAGTATATATAACCCTTCAACTCTCGATCATTCTTTATATACAACGGAGCACACCCTTCCATACCTCTCATAGATGGCTGATAACTTAGCTTTAACTCCGGCCTCCCGCTTACGCCAATAGTCTCGTATATTTCGTTCCGCAGATCGTCCAGCAAACAGCAATCGACATCGAACCCAATGGGCTTCATATTTGTTCCCATCCTTGGAACCCATGTCCATTTATTATCATTCCCAATTATCCATTCTCCATCGTAATCAATCATGATGCTGGTCGGCATAACCTGCATATGAAACAAATCATTGTTAATAAAATTTAATTGCAATAACTATTCGAATAATTACAATACTCGAATTATAAAAATTAATCGAGTACATAATTCGAGTAGTAAAACAACTCGAATAGACTCTCCGAGTATTAAGATTTTGAAGACACTCGATAAGTCGTTATCGAAGAAATAAATGGAATAAATCAACTTTTATTGCAAACGAGTTATTCGAATAAGTAAAATATTCGGAAACAAAAATTATTCGAGTAAGATATTCGAGTATATGCTTAACTCGAATAAAGTTTTCGAGTTTTATAATATCGAATAATACGTAAGTGTAAAATTTCATAAACAATAGTATTATTCGAGTAACATATCCGAGTTTATTCGAGTTTGGTGTCCGAATTGTATGTTGCCAAAACAACTTATCCGAGTTACGTTTAAGAGTCTAAATAAACTCGAATAATGAACTCGAATAACCGGAAAACGAAAATTTTCTGCAAATTCGCACAGATCTGAGGTTAAAATGCTACCCATAACTACCCAAACCTTCGAAAATCTAATACCCGATGCTCGAAATGTAAATGTCATTAACATGAACGGAAATTACAGAGCCCGATAATATATACTTGTAACCGGCGTTAACATGAACGGAACTTACTGTATATGCATTCAAGAACGAAATTGGGATTCTTGGGTGTTTCGATTTCGGCAGATGCTTCAGCTCGTTTTTCCTTCAAGATCTCGTTTTGGTGCTTCGTGGGTGCATTAATGAATGAGGTTGGTGCATTTTTTTTTATATATATATTTCTTTTTTTTTATTTAGGTATTAATTAGGGGTTTAGTTAATTAAGGAAACATGTTCCTCTTTTTTTAATTGACTCGGTCAAGTTCCCATTTTTTAAAAAGAAATCAAAAGTAATCTTATTTTTTAAAATAACCCCGTCTACGTACCATGTTAAATGTAGTAAAATATAGGATTGAATAATAATTACGATAGTGTAATACAATTGTGAGAATAGTTAAGGTGGAGGCAAAATATGGCATATGTAGATGTTATTTGAATTAGACTAGAATGTATATTACAAGAAAATTGAAGAATAGTGAAACTTCGGCCAAATCTATCTATCTATTTTATTAAGGGAGAGCATGCTAGAGTAGCTCCTCTCCCCAATTTGGTGTGTCAATTTTGACATATGATTTATAATTTAGTCCTTTAATTTTTATAATTGATTTTAAATAAATCTTATAATTATTTTTTAATATGCATATCTCATAATATTCCTTTTAGAATTAATCATACTTGTTAGAAATCGTGAATAGAAGAATTCAGATTAAACAGTTTTGGTGATTGTCCAAACTTGATTGAGTAAACCGGTTAAACGAAGATTCAAGACCGGATACCAGTAAGCAGTTCAGAAGCGCACTAGAAACCGAACGATACCGAATCTGATAAGTGCCAAGATCGGAGTATAGATATCAGAACTGATAAAGTGCCAAGATCAACTTACAAGTACCGAATCTGACAAGCGCCAAAACCAGAGTACAGATACCGAAACTATTAAGTGCCAGGATCAAAGTACAACTACCGGAACTGACGAAGTGCCAAGACCGAAGACAGGATACCGGACCCGCCACGTGTACAAGGATTCAAATTATTCAAGGCGGGACTTTGAAGACTTCTATCAAAGCATTTAATGCAAGGCTGCAAGGAAGAGCCAAGTTGAAGTCAAGCTAAGCTTAAAAAGGAAAAAAGCAATTGGCACAGCGCGAACTGCTATGAAGACCGGACAGTACCCATTCTGGGAAAAATGCATTTAATGCAATGTCCAGTACAAGGAGCTATCTCAACAAACTTCTTCAACAGAGATCAACTATATGTATATATATATCATAGAAGAAGCACTGAAGGGAGATTGACACTACACTACGTGAAAACAAAGACATTATCCAAACTACCAAGTGAAGAACGAGGCTAAGAGTGTTGTCCTCACTGTAAGAAAATCGGTATAGGTTAAGTAAGTGAGTTGTTTTCCGACGGACTGTAAAAAGCTGTTGAAGTAGGTGGATTGTATTTTTACGACTGCCTAGGGATTCACTAGATATAGCTGAGGGCAGCTAGGTAGGTTGTACAGTGAATGTATAACTGAAGTCTAGTGAACCTTCTTTGCGAGGAAGAAGGGGAGACGTAGGGGATTTAACTCCGAACTTCCAGAAACAAACCGGTGTCTCTGTCGCACATTCACACTAACAAGTCACGCACGTTACCGGTCTCGGGGCAAAGCCGACCAATTTACTTCCGCATTAAACACATTAGGAAAATATCAAGTATAGGTATTAGGCTTAACAGGTTAACTACCAAAAAGCGCCGAGCGTTTATTCACCCCCCCTCTAAACGCGTAAACCGGTTCTAACAATAATAGCATATTAAAACTTAAATTTTCAACTATAAATAAAAGTATCTGCTATGAATTTGACACACGCATTCGAGTGTGCTTCATATACTAGTATTAGTTAAAGGTTGTGTGGATATCAATGGAAAATAGTTTGAGCGGTAAAATGAACTATTGTTAATTACAAGTACACGCGGCCCATGTATGAGCCAATTATAAAAGTTCGGCCGGATATTAAGGCGAAGCCCATACCTTGGGGGATTAGACTGTAAATTATCTTCCACTCATCTTTTCTTTTTTCTTTTTTTTTTCATATCGGATTTCTTATATTTTTCGCGGTAGCCCTAATCTGAGGAGGTGAAACAATCATGGGGAAGCAACCTGTGAGGATGAAAGCTGTGATCTACGCACTGTCTCCTTTTCAGCAGAAGGTGATGCCTGGTCTCTGGAAAGATGTTCCTTCGAAGATCAGCCATAAGATCAGTGAGAATTGGATCAGCACCACTCTTCTTCTCGGTCCTCTCGTCGGCACCTATTCGTAAGTGTATTATTATATGTTTTGGGAAACGCTGATACTTATCAGGTGTTTGATGTGTTGAAAATTCCGATTCATTTGTTTGGAGCCCACTTTTTCCGATTGAACTGTTAGGAAAATGCGAAGAGAAGATCAATGTTTGAAATGAATTGCTATATTTGTGTAATGATTGATGTGGTGCGGTGGATTAACACAATGATGTTGAAGTCCATGAGATTGTGAGTTTTGAAAACCGTTTTTTTCATATAGAAACTAAACTCTGATGTGATTGATCATTATATTAATGCACTAGATTGCCCATCTGAAAATCTGCTAGACTCATACAAAACTCGTATCTGCAACTGCAAGTACTTTGTTGCTCATGCTCGTCTTATAGTAGACAAAGTTATCATTTTTATGGTGTACAATTTTTCTTCTTTGAGTATTGAGTCGCTGTCTCTGATCTTGTTGAAATTGTGAGAGGTGTATATTAGTTTCTTTTAAGCTTGTTTTTCTTCTATAAGCTTCTCTTCTCTGGACATCTAATATTGTGATATTTTCTGTTGGTGATTGCAGGTACGTGCAGTGGTACCTGGAGAAGGAGAAGATGGAGCATAGATACTGAAAGATTTCTGTGCTACACTGACTGGTTTTACCCCTCAATAATCTTGATCGCCTTTTACCTGCTATTGCAAGTTCTTGAACTTCGTTACATTCTCTGGTTTTGTTCCTACTCTGTTATGTAATAAGCATTTAGACAAAGGGAATTACTATTTACCGCTCCCTTTTTACTTGTTACCGCCCTCTAAAGGGCTGAAAAAGACCATTTTGCCCTTACGTAATTTAAATTAATTTAAATAAAATAAAATATAATAACAGTAAAAATTTCTATTTAAAATCCTTTACCACACAACACTTTCCAAATCATACATCAAAATCAGACAAAAAACAGAGAAAATTTAAAACGCAATGGATCGGCGACAAGGATAGGAAAAGGAAAAGGGGGTGTTCTCACGACTGGTAAGCAAATTGTCGTAGAAGTCATTCGTACGTAGATAGATTGTCGAAAACGGGTCGGGGTAGGCTGAAAAAAGGCCGATCGAAGGTGAAACACGGCACGGCCGAAACACAATTTCGGCCGGCCAAGTGGCAGCTGAAACACGATTTCGGCTGTGTTAGCAGCGGCCGAAATCACGCTTCGATCGCCACTTGTCCGACCGAAATTGTGATTCGGCCGCGCAGGAGACCAAAATTTTCGACTCTGCACAGGGGAGCCGAAATTGTTCGGCCGTCCTTGTGGGGGCCGAAATTATGTTTCGGCTGAGCCGAATTTTCCAAGCTAATCCGATCGACGTTCAATAATTCATCTACGTACGAACGAATTTTACGAGAATTTGCTTATCAGTCATGCCAATAGACCCTTTTCTTTGCCATGTCCCTTTACCCTGTCGTCGATCCATTGCGATTTGAGTTTTTTTTGTTATGTTTGTATCTGATTTGAATGTATGATTGCGATATGGAAGCTCTTGTATGGAAAAGGATTTTAAATAGAAATTTATATTCAAAATGGCAAAATGGTCTTTTTCCATCCCTTTAGGGGGCGGTAACTAGGAAAAAGGGGCAGTGAATTAATTTGGAATTATATTATTATTAATTTGTTTGCGGTCAAACCGATTGCCAGTTTCACAACCCCACGATCCCAAATGAAACTATCTAAGGTATGCAAATGTTTAACCTTTATCTTTCATTATTTATGTACGGTTTGGTTTACAAAGATCGAACTGAGAAAAGGTAGAAACTCCAAAAACAATATATTCGAAAACAAAGCAGCAAAACCACTCAAAGCAAAGAGAACAAAGATGTTTCAACAACAAAATGTAACTCGACGACAAACATTCAGAAAAAGGGTGGTCAGAAATGACAATATTGTTCTTGACAAAATATATATCCTTATTTTTAAACACTTGCACCAGCTGCATCGACAAATGCCCTTCCAGGTTGCCTATTTGCCAACGGCCCATGACATCCCAGAAGCTGAAATGAAACAGAGTCCACAAAAAAAAAAAAAAAACATTTAACTACTATACAAACCTAACCATTCAACGCATGCATGATGCAGTTTAAATACCTTGGCATTCACCCCATCACTAACAATTCTGTTCTCCGACTTCCACTTCAAGTAGTCAGTGCGGCTGTATTTTGTGAAACCCCTGAAAGAAAAGCCAACACGTCAACACATGCATTCAAGAACTTTCACCAAGAATGGAACCCTCAACAAAAACAAGTTACCATCCACCTTCCAAAGCAAAGCAGTAAAAATCGTTAGAAACTAAAAGAACAACCATACCATTTCCTGCTGACAATAATCTTCTGGCGACCCGGAAACTTGAACTTGGCACGGCGAAGAGCCTCCTGGGCGTTGTGGCTGTTCGAATCCTTGCACCTGACAGAGAGAAGCACCTGACCGATAGCCACACGAGCGCAAACTCCCTGAGGCTTTCCAAAAGCGCCCCTCATACCAGTTGGAGCCTATCAGCCCCGGCGCACGAAAGCATCTTGTTGATACGAAGCACGTGGAAGGGATGAACCCTAACCCTCAGATGGAAAGCATCTTTCCCCGCAAACTTGGTCATGTACTTGTTGCAAGCAATACGCGCCGCCTCGAGGGCTTCGCTGGAGACGTTCTCCTTCTCCCAGCTGACCAGGTGGACGCAGAAGGGGAATTCGTCGACTCCCTTCTTCTTCATGCCGACATCGTAGATACGGATTTTTGGGTCGGGCACACCACGGCAGAAGCGGGATTTTGGGTAGGGCTTGTTTTTTATTTGGCGGTAGCACCTCGCTGGTCCTGCGACAAAGCAAGAGCCGATCAATTAGACCGCTTTATGCAATCGTTCATGATCGAAGCACGAAAGACGTGTAAATTAGAAAATGAATCGAAGAAGCAATTTCAGCAACCAATTCCGCAGCTCGAAATCATGAAATCGATCTACACGAGCAAATTCGTTTGATGCACAATCAATATCCAAATAAAAATCAACTTACTTCTCCCCATTTCTCCCTTTCAGTTGTTGATCAGCAGCTCCCAGCTACAAGAGAAAATGTGTATTAGGGTTTGTCAGCAGCCATTTCAATTGGTTATATATAGGTAAGGACTACGCGTGGGCTTACGCATAGGCTAACGTCACTCGGACTTTTAATGGGCCATCTTTCGTTGAACGTAAAACGTCGGTCTAATTTAGAACCTTCTTGGGCTGAACCTGACTTCAGTATTAGAAATAATGTAATAACAGCATCATAAAAATAAGGATCAATTCGAAATCGGGCCCTGTTAATGGTTAGATTTCGAATTCAGGCCCTGTTTGAGAATTTTTTAGGTTAAAGGACCCATTTTGTATGCTATAAAAAAGTGGTATGAAAGATATATGAACTGGTATAGAATGATCGTTTTGTGTTACAAATTTCAATATACTGGTACGTCAGAGCAATGAAGTCGTACTGCAGAAAATAAACTGGTATCTGATGATCATAAACTGGTTCCGAATTATGGTTTTGTGTTACAAAATTTGAACATACTGGTATGAAAGAGCAATTAAGTGGTACTTGCAGAAAATGGGTCCTTAAAACTAAATTTTTTGCCAAGTGGGCCTGAATCCTAAATGATAGTTATGTGGGGGCCTGAAATGAAAATGCTCCTAAAAATAATGATTTAAAGCATAAATAATTTTTAGTCATTATTGTTCCGTCTTTTGTTAAAGGCTAAAATGCATATAACTCCATTGTGATTTTGCCGGAATGCACATAAACCACAGTGGTTTTTTTATTGCACGGTACTCCGTCGTGGTTTAACTAATATTGCACGGTACTCCATTGGGAACTTAATTCTCCTCTTCCCATGTGTTGAATATTCAACACCTACTACAAGCTCACCTAACAAATCTCCAACTTGAGCTTGATTCCGAAAACTACTCTACCTTAATAGAAATACCTTTATCTCCCTCCGAAGCCCGACGGACTAGTTCACCAACTTTAAAACACCAATCAAGTCCAAGCAATGCTTGAACTTAGAAACTGAAAGAGTCTTCGTAAACGATCTACAGGATTATCCTTCATGCTGATCTTTTTGATAAACACCTTCTTATCGTGCTTAGTCCTTTCGTGACACATCTGATTCTTAGTCAAATGAATCGCACTTGGACTATCACAGGAAATAGTAATGATTCCCTGATTCTGAGTTAATTCTCTGAATCATGCTGTAGTAGAGCTTTCCTATGTCTGAGTCTGAGTTAATGATTCCCTGATTCTTATGTCTGAGTAGTAGATAATGCCACTACATGCTGTAGAGTAGCTTTCCAGCTAACTGCACAACCTCCAATAGAGAATACATAACCAGTAAGAGATCGTCGTTTATCGAGATCACCTGCGTAGTCCGAATCGACGAAACCAACGAGAGTATCACTGTTTCTGCCGGACTCCAAACAAATGCTTAGGGTACCCTTCAAGTATCTGAGAATCCACTTTACTGCTTGCCAGTGTTCTTTCTCTGGATTAGCCATATACCTGCTAACAACACTAACAGCCTGTGAAATATCAGGACGTGTACATACCATTGCATACATAATACTGCCGACTGCACTCGAGTAGGGAACTCGTGCCATGTCCGGTTCTTCCACATCTGATGATGGTGACTGAGCAGCGCATAGCCTAAAATGTCTAGCAAGAGGAATGCTGACTGGTTTGGCATCGTTCATGCCAAATCTCTCTAAACACTTTCTGAGGTAACTTTCCTGGGTCAGGTGCAACTTACTAGCTCCTCTATCACGTCTAATCTTCATACCAAGAATCTTCTTAGCTGCTCTTAAATCTTACATCTCAAATTCACCATTCAATATGGCCTTCAATTGGTGAATTTCTGCAAGATTCTTAGACGCAATGAGCATGAAATCAACATATAACAATAGATAAAGGAACGAAGTGTCATTTAACTTCCAAAAGTAAACACAACTATCATACTTGCTCTTGGAGAAACCATGACCCAACATGAAAGACTCAAACCGTTTATACCACTGTCTTGGAGACTGCTTTAATCCATATAAGGATTTCTTCAATAGGCAAACTCGGTCTTCCTTGCCTTCAACTATGAAGCTTTCATGTTGCTTCATATAAATCTGACTATAGCCTTTCGCGACTAATCGTGCCTTGTACCTTGCATCGTCAGAACTAGATAAACCTTCTTTCTTCTTGAAGTGACTATTTTCTTTTTCTTCGACGGCGGCACAAGAATCCACGTTCCATTCTTGTGCAGAGACTCCATTTCTTCATTCATCGCTACCAGATAAACCTTCTTTCTTCTTGAAGTGACTATTTTCTTTTTCTTCGACGGCGGCCCAAGAATCCACGTTCCATTCTTGTGCAGAATTAGCATCGTTTATTGCCTCCGAATAGGTAGAAGGTTCACCGCCTCCACCTATTTCTTGTGCCACTGATAAAGCGTACGAAACTAAATTTGCGTACCGCTGTGGTAGTCGACTCCCGTCACTCCTTATTTATGGCTATAGAATATTCCTGCTCGGTGCTTTCATCTTCAATAGGATCTGAATCATGTTCTGGCTCATCCTCTTGATCTGTTGAACTCGTAGAAGGGTCATCTGAAGGATCTTTGTTGATCTCGAGCTCCACATCACTGTGTCCACTATCCTTCTTTTCTTGATTAGAAGAATTAGTAGACTCTTTTGAAGGTTGTAACATAGAAGACTCGTCAAATGTAACATCTCTGCTAATTACGAATTTGGGTGACTTGGGATCAGGATTATATAGTCAATATCCTTTCACCCCTGATGCGTAACTGAGAAAAATACACTTTATAGCTCTAGGCTCTAACTTTCCCACGTTTACGTGCATATAAGCTGGGCACCCAAATATTCTTAAGTTGGTGTAATCAGCAGGAGTACCTGACCAAACTTCCTCAGGAGTCTTGAAATTGATCGGTGAACAGGTGAGCGGTTGACAATATAACATGTTTTGGCGATAGCTTCATCCCAAAAATCATTTGTCAACCCAGCGTTGGAGATCATACATCGAGCTTTCTCTAAAAGCGTCGGTTCATGCGCTCGCCAACACCATTATGTTGAGGCGTCATTCGAACAGTGTGATGTCGAGAAATTCCTTCATCTTGCAGAATTCGTCGAACTCGCTTCCGCAAAATTCTAAGCCATTATCTGTGCGCAACCGCTTGATCTGTTTTCCTGTATGCTTTTCAATCAAAGCTTTTCATTGTTTAAATGTTAGGAAAACATCACTGTTTAAGAAAATAGACCCAGACTTTCCCTGAAAATCATCAATGAAAGTCAACATGTATCTTGCACCACCTTTGGACGGAACATGAGAAGGACCCCATACATCAGAATGAATATAGTCCAAAGTACATTTCGTCCTTTGGACAGCTGAAGAATTGAAGCTGGCTCGTTTCTGCTTTCCAAAAATACTCGCAAAATCCATCTTACCAGTACTTTGACCGCAAAGTAGGCCCCGCTTGCTTAAAATCGTCAAGTTTTTCTCCCATGTGTTCAAGTCATGCCATAATCTCGTGGTATCAACCTTTGGGGATGTCGAAATTGCAGCGAAACCTGTAACAGTAGTTCCCCACAAAATATATAAATTTCTAGACCTGCAAGCTTTTATTACGACAAGGGCACCTCTTGCAATTTTCAAAACTCCAGCTTCACCTGAGAACCTGCACCTTGAGATTCAAGTGCGCCTAAAGAGATCATATTTCTCTTATCTGGAATGTGTCTGACTCTTGTGAGCGTTCGGATGATTTCGTCGAACATCTTGATCCTAACTGTGCCTTACCAACAACTTTACATGGAGCATCATTTTCCATTAAGACATATCCACCATCAAAATTTTCATATGTGGAAAAAGAATCACGACTCCGACTTATGTGGTAAGAACAACCCTAATCTAAGATCCACTCATTATCAGACCTAACAATATTTGCAGTTGCTACAAAAATCGTTCCATCGCTCTCGTCAGCAGCTAAACTAGCTTCGGCGGGTTTATTAAATTGCTGATTATTTTTTTCCTATTTTTTAATTTAAAACAATTAGCTTTGATGTGACCCTTTTTCTTGCAAAAATTACAGACTTTATTTCTACCGGTATTTCGACCTTTCTTTAGATCTGCTACTTTCAGCATCTCTACGTTCTGGTCTCCCTGTGCAAACAGGCCTTCAGCCTGGCTAGCACTTGTTTCTCCCGTTATATCCCTGTCTATCTGTTCTTCGATTGTAACGCATATTTGACACTAGAATATGATATCGTATCTTTTCCGTATATAATAGTGTCAGAAAATGCTTTAAAGACGAGGGAAGGGAACACAACAATATTATGGCCTGATCTTCGTCCGTCACTTTGATTTCTACGTTCACCAAATCAATAATGATAGAATCGAATTTATCGAGATGCGAGAGTATAGAAGTACCTTCCGTCATTTTCATACTGTAAAGCTTCTGTTTAAATAAAGCAGGTTTCCTTAGTCTTCTTCATGTAGATAGCTTTTAATGCATCCCACATACCCATGGTCGTCGTCTCCGTGGCAATTTCTTGTAAAACCGCGTAAGAGACATTTAAGATAATAGCCGATCTGGCTTTCTTGTCCAATTCGTCAAATTGATCGTCCTTCATTTCGGTTGGTTTCTTCTTTGCGCCTTCAAGCGTCACCTCACAATCGTCTTGAATGAGTATGACCTCCATCTTGAGACTCCACATTGCAAAGTTGACATTTCTATCGAACTTATCAATTGACATTTTTGTTATCGTCATGGTGGCTAAAAAATAAATCGGATTGGCTCTGATACCAATTTGTAAGGATGTGCGAAAATCCCCGATAATTATTTTGCCCAAAAAATGACGATAATAAATAAAAGAGACGAAAACTAAATTGGACAGTGAACACGAGATTTACGTGGTTCGATCAGAATGACCTACGTCCACGGGCCGGAGGGTAGAACTTCTGTATTATGTAGAGATATTACAGACACGTACACTGACGTGATACAAAAGCAGTATAACAACTACAGAGAATCAAAGCTACAAAGAAATGTAGGAGAAGTGGTGACCGAGGAATAAACCCTCCCTGAAGATGTTATGGTCAGTGGTAATTCTTCTCCTCGTCGAATGGCATCTATTTATAGGAGAGCATTGTACCTGGATCTGTCGTCTGAACATATGCATGTGAACTTAAGAATATAAAATACAACTACTTCCTTTGACTACTTCTTAACCAACCCACGTGAAGAAAATGCACTTCTTGTACAATTGCTAGGCGCCGAGAAATGGGAACTTAATTCTCCTCTTTCCATGTGTTGAATATTCAACACCTACTACAAGCTCACCTAACAACGCGCTCAAATGATCATATTATTTACTGTAGAATGATCAGAATAACCCCAACTATTCACCTTCTTTTCAAATGATAACCTCCCGGGCAACAGTTTTTATTCTTCAGAGGGACAATAGTTATCATTAGAAAAGAAGGTGAATAGTTGGGGTTATTCTTGTCAGGAACCGAAACCTCATATCATAATTTCATGCATTTACATAAATTCATGCACATATAAGTTATTTTAAAATAGAGGTATAGATAGAATAAAGTATTTAAAGTATTATAGTCCTAGATTCTTAAAGAATACAAGTGGTAAGGAAATGAATGTTACGGAAGTTAGAATTTTCTAAATATGAAATTTCTAGGGTTTTCAGGTTTTGAGGAACTTTATATATGAACTAATTAAAGTAATTAAATAAATTAGAAAATTTGATCATATTCTTGAAATCCTTTAAAGTAGAAGAAATATTTTAATAATATTAAAATATGATAAAGAAAAGATCATTCAAAACCCTAAATAAAATGTCGAAACTCCATGAATAAGGGTTTCGAAATTTGTCCGATAGGGGCTTCGAAATTGAAGACTTCGAGATTTCCTTAACATAGATTGCAAGAACTCGAAACCCTCTGAACAAAGATCTCGAAATGTATTCAATGAGAACTTCGAAAATCTTCAATCAAAGAACTCGAAATCCTTAATATAGAGATCTCGAAGTAAACTGGTGAAAACTTAGTCACAAAGGAAGTAACTATAATAATATAATAACCCATGTTTCATAAGAAGAAGATAAGTATTAACAAAGTATATATCAACGTCATTTGATCATTATAACACGCAAAAGGGATAAATATATTTCGAAAATAGTAACTCACATCACAATGCACTGTCAAAATTTAGGTAGAAAGAAGGGAGAAAAGTTCACACTGTAAGCAACGAAAACTAATAAAGGTATGAATTATTGTTATGATTTTTATACTTCTGATTTTGACTACCATGTTTAAGGTATTAGCACACCTGAAAATTTGTATTTGTTCATAATATGTTTAGGTCTGATTTTTCTGATAATATCTAGATATTCAAAATTTAAGAAGTTCTTGATATTCTTGATGAATTATAGGTTTAATCGAAGTTTACCAGATTGTTGAAGAGAAATGGTGTTTTGCAAGGTTCATAAGAAATTTAGAAAGTCGGCTAGATGGAATCTCGAGATGCAATGTCGAAATCCAGAAATTCATTAGATAGAATGTCGACTTAGGTTATGATGTCGAGATCATATATGTCGAAATCTTATAATGTCGAATTCCATAACATGTCGAGATTGGTAGGAATCATGGAATATAGATCACGACATATAATCTCGAAATCAATAAGGAAAAACTCGACATAAGATGTCGAAATGTATTATCCAATTTAAATTCAAAGATCTTGATAAAGAATTACGAAGTCTGGATACTTCTTATCAAATCGATACTTCGAAGCATAAAGATATTCTTGTAATTCCAATTGTTGTCACAATTCAAAACAGTAATATACGTGTTAGATCATTGTTAATAATGATTAATACACAATTCCTTAGGCTCAAAGTAATTGATGTCATCCTTAATAAAATACTTATATATATATATAATAATACGATATATATATATATGTAGGAATTAGGGTTTTCTAATTTGGAAGAACCTTGTATATATGTGTATTATTTTCATAAGATCTTTGGTATGATACAAATTTTTAGAATTTAATAAGTTTCGATATTTTTAGGGTTTTCAACATAATAAGAATTAGGGTTTTTAATAATATTTTTGGTACAGTATAGTTATCACTTTTAAATGCAGGTTTCGATATTAATTAAAAATATAACTCCTAAGCCAAGAGTTTAATATATATTATAAGTAACGAACAGAAAGGTAAAGGCTAGGGATAGGAACGATCATGCATAATAAAGCATGCATATCACGCACGCATGTCATTATAGGAATTTCACATTTACGGATAAATAATTGTATAGGTCAGGAGTCAAATAAGGGCAAGGACAAGGTCGATTAAGCAAACAGAGAAAATAGGCGAAACTTGTGAGTATGATTTGCAACATGTACCTTATGTGCCTTATGTGCTTATATGCTTTATGTGAATTAATTGACTAATATGTGCTTCATATGTTATTTACGGATCGATGTGAATTACGTGACCGTAAACTGCTTTCATGTGATTAATGTGTCATATAAGGTGTTTTATATAGCATTGCGTACATATAAAATAAGGGAGAAACCGTTGTGACTGATACGAGTACAGATGGTATGATACGGATGCTACGACATATATCCCTACAAAACAGGACTCTATTTTATAGAGTCATGTACAGGCAATACGTATCCCTACAAATCGGGGGATTATGACATGGTTATAGAGTCCCATGCATAGGCGCCGACTGGGCGTACAGTACAGTCTAGCTAGTCTATAACGGCAGTATCAAAATAAATGGACATATAGAATGGTATGTGATCTACGGATCTTATGAATGACGAGTATGTGAACAATGATTTCGTGATTGGAAATGGCTATGGCATTTACGAAAATGGATGGACTACTATTTACTTTATTACTTGCACGTTATTAGTTAACATGTTGCGATCATACTCTGAATCGTTATCTTCACAGTTGGTGTAGATACTTAGCAGGCTGCATAGAAAGCATCATCATAAAGCATCGATTCAAGGTTGGACGGCTACGCTCTCCTCCTGCTCCCCTCGGGTTCATCGTTAGCATATAAAATACAAATGGATTTAGACTGTTACATTTTGTGACTCGTATGATAGGTATATATATGTACATTATTATGAAAGGAACTAGACTGGATGTACGCACCCGTTTTTGTTAAAGAAAATGGTTATGGGAATCACGAAAAATTTTATATGAATATTTTATAGCTGCGTGAAAAGGTAATAGGAAACGGGCCGTTACATGTAGTGGTATCAGAGCCTAGGCTTTAGGTTCTGTAGACATTTGCATAGTATGTTGTTATGGATTGCCCTTAAACTTCTCTTGCATATATAGGCAAAGGGCAATAGGTGATCCGATACCTATAGACGTGATGAACCAACTATAGAGGGAGGAGGAAGAACGGCTGTACCTGAATCCTATTCATCGCATACACTTAGACAGTATGAATCTGAACACCCGCTGACAACTCCCCTAGAACGACGGTATGATAAACTAAGAAAGATGGGTGCTATGGATTTTATGGGTACGACCGATCCCGCTGAAGCGGGAAACATGGTTGAAACGAACGGAAAGGGTGTTTAATATGATGCAATGCACCCCAGAAGAGAGATTCGACTATGCTGTCTCACTCTTACAAGGACATGCATATGAATGGTGGGAAATTGTCCCAGATAGTATGACCCAACCTCCAGTGCTGACCAGGGAAGATTTTCTGAGAGAATTTAATGATACCTATATGCCCAGGGTCTACAGAGATCAGAAAGAGAAGGAATTTTTAGAACTTAAACAGGGAAACAAGTCCGTGGCAAATATGAAGTGATGTTTAATCAGCTATCTCGATACGCTCCACACACGGTTGTGATTGAAAGAAATAAGTGCCGAAGGTTTGAAGCTGGACTTCGTTACACGATTAGAAATCGTATCACACCATCAGATATGGAGTCCTATGGAAAATTGAGGGCGGCGGCTATTCGCGCCGAAAGTTAGAGACCGAATCCAGAAATTTTCAGAGTAGTAAAAGAAGACCGGGGGAAGAATCGTCGAGTGGAAAGACGAAAAAGACGTATAGTACACCTAGACCAATGAGTACGCAAAGTAGTTCCGCAAGGGGCAGTACGGGCGGAATGAGATCGGTCGGACGAGGAATTTCACAGACCATACCAGCATGTGAGCATTGCGAGAAGAACCATCTGGGCGTCTGTAGATGGCTCACAGGCGAATATTTTCAATGTGGGCAACGGGGACACTTAGCAAGGAATTGCCCAACATTACAAATAGAACCCACAGTAGATCAATCAAGAATCAGCGGAACTTATGCAAATTGTGGAAGAGGAAGGGGTCGAGGATAATTTAGCACAAGCCAGGATTTTCACCATCACTCGTGAAGAGGCCAAAGAGGGATCACATGTGATTATGGGTAAATTATCTATATGTGATATTGATGCATATGTTTTATTCGATCCAGGAGCCACACATTCATTCATATCACGAACATTTGCATCTTTATTACCTGATAAATCCGAACCCATAGAAGAGGAATTGTATGTTCGACTTCCAACCGGCGAAACAGTTACAGTGAATACAGTATACTTAGAATGCAGAATGGTCAGTAAAGGGATAGAGATGCGAGCAACCCTATTCATTATTCCTTTTATGGATTTCGACGTAATATTAGGCATGGACTGGATGTCAAGATACCGGGTGAAGCTTGATTGTTTCAAAAAGGAAATTGAATTGACCCCTATAGATCAAACCCATATAATACTTAAGGGAGAAAAGAGCGTACGGACGGCACATCAAATATCAAGCTTAGAAGCTTCTAAGATGATTAGTAAAGGATGTGAAGGGTATACAACATATGTTATAGATGCGCAGTTAAGTGGATTGAAAATAAAAGATATTCCGGTAGGCAGTGAATATCCTGATGTCTTTCCCGAAGAGTTACCGGGGTTACCACCCGATCGAGATACGGAGTTCACTATTGAACTTCAACCAGGCACGGCGCCAATATCTATTCCACCATATCGAATGGCTCCGATCGAATTGAATGAGTTGATAGTACAGTTGAAGGAATTACTCGATAAGGGTTATATACGGCCAAGTGTATCACCTTGGGGAGCACCCGTTCTTTTCGTTAAAAAGAAAGATGGGACACTCAGATTATGCATAGACTACCGGCAATTGAATAAAGTAACAGTGAAAATAAATACCCGTTACCTCGGATCGATGATTTATTCGACCAATTGCAAGGTTCTAGGGTCTTTTCGAAAATCGATCTGAGATCAGGATATCATCAATTGAAGATTGCGGATGGTGATATTCCAAAGACTGTCTTTAGAACAAGATATGGACACTACGAATTTCCCGTTATGCCCTTTGGATTGACGAATGCCCCTGCAGTGTTTATGGCATTGATGAATGATGTCTTTCGACCCTACTTAGACCAGTTCGCGATCGTCTTTATTGACGATATTCTAATATACTCCAAATCAAAAGAGGAGCATGAACAACATTTGTAGATTGTACTCCAAACCCTACGGGAAAAGAAATTGTATGCGAAACTTTCCAAGTGCGAATTCTGGTTAGATCAAGTAGTATTCCTGAGGCATGTAAGTTTCAGGCAAAGGTATCCAATTCGATTCCAGCAAAATCGAAGCACTGATCAAGTGGGAGAGCCCTAAAATGTAGCAGAAGTTCGTAGTTTTCTGGGATTGGCCGATATTATCGACGGTTCGTCGAAAATTTCTCACTGATAGCAGCCCCAATGACGAAGTTACTACGTAAGGGAGTTGTATTTAAGTGGATTGATGAATGCCAAATGAGTTTTAAGGAATTAAAAGAACGACTAACGACCACCCTTGTACTAACTATCCCATCAGGAACAGAAGGTTTTGTGATCTATAGTGATGCGTCCTACCAAGGACTAGGATGCGTACTAATGCAACACGGAAAAGTAGTGGCGTATGCATCTCGACAACTGAAGCCATACGAAACATCCTACCCAACTCACGACTTAGAGCTAGCGGCCGTGGTGTTCGCACTAAATATATGGCGACACTATTTATGGAGCAACATTTCAGATATGATCATAAAAGTCTGAAATATTTGTTGAGCCAGAAGAAACTGAATAGGAGACAAAGGCGATGGATTGAGCTGTTAAAGGATTACGACTGTACTATAGAGTATCATCCTGGAGAGGCTAACGTCGTTCCTAACGCCTTAAGTCGGAAATCGTACGGTTCTGTCTCTTATTTATTGACTTGCTCTTTCTCAAGTTTGATTGATCTCAGGAAAATGAATACGGAGATGAAAGTAGATGATACTGGTGCTATCTACGCCTCGATGATAGTTCGACCTATTATGATAGATCGAATTAGACAAGTACAGTTTAAAGATGAAAAGCTGGCTAAGATTGCTGCTAAAGTGAAACAAGGGTTAGGGAAGTCTTCTGTTATAGACGAGAATGGGACTTTGACAATAAATGGCCGCATATGTGTTCCTGATATTGATAGTCTTCGACAACAAATAACGGAAGAGGCACATACCGCTCCTTATGCCATGCATCCGGGTAGTACAAAGATGTATCGGACCCTTAAATCTCACTACTGGTGGCCGAGAATGAAGAAGGACGTGGCTGAATACGTCCTAATGTTTAACGTGTCAGCAAATCAAAGCTGAACACCAAGCGCCAGCGGGTAAACTACATCCTTTAGTCATACCTGTTTGGAAATGGGAGTGTATAACGATGGATTATCTGTACGGTCTTCCTTCGACTACTAAGAAAAATAACGCCGTTTGGGTAATTGTCGACAGACTTACGAAATCAGCTCACTTCTTGCCATTTCGATGGGGTTCAACGTTAGAATATTTAGCAAAAAGATATGCTAATGATATAGTTCGGCTACACGGAGTACCCATTTCTATCGTGTCTGATCGTGATCCCCGATTTACTTCTAGATTTTGGGGAAGTTTACAGGAAGCGCTCGGAACAAATTAGCGTTTCATCCACAAACAGACGGTCAGTCAGAAAGAACGATACAGACATTGGAAGATATGCTTCGAGCATCCGTAATCGAGTTCAAAGGCTCATGGGATGATTATATAGCGCTAATGGAATTTTTTTTGTAATAATCAGTACCATTCGAGTATCGGATGGCACCGTACGAAGCTCTTTATGGCCGGAAATGTCGAAACCCAATTTGTTGAGATATGGAAGGAGAACAAGTATTGGAAGGACCAGACTTAAATCATGATACGATGGAAAAGATTAAGGTAGTCAAAAGTCGACTTAAAGCAGCCCAGGATAGACAGAAGAGTTATATAGACCAACACCGACGAGAAATGGAATATGAAGTTGGAGAGAAAGTATTTTTGCGAGTATCTCCATGGAAAGGAGTTTTACGATTTGGAAAGAAAGGAAAGTTGAGCCCACGCTATATTGGGCTTTATGAAGTACTTGAAAGGATTGGGCCGTTAGCATACCAATTGGCATTACCACCTGAATTATCACAGATACACAACGTCTTCCACGTTAGTATGCAGCGGCGATACAGATCAGATCCTACTCAGTGACGAACCAATAAATGTTTCTGAGGATTTTAGTTATGTAGAACCGGTAGAAGTCCTAGAATATGCTGACAACCAGTTACGGAACAAAACGATTCCGATGGTGAAAGTACGATGGAAGAATCATTCAGCTCGTGAAGCTACATGAGAAACAGTAGAGAGTATAAAACACAGTACCCATGGATGTTCACTAGTACAGGTACGAAATTTCGAGGTCGAAATTTTGGGGGGGGGGGGGGGAATTCTCAGGAACCGAAACCTCATATCATAAGTTCATGCATTTACATAAATTCATGCATTCATATAAGTTATTTTAAAACAAAGGTATAGATAGAATAAAGTATTTAAAGTATTATAGTCCTAGGTTCTTTAAGAAATACAAGTGGTAAGGAAATGAATGTTACGGAAGTTAGAATTTTCTGAATATGAAATTTCTAGGGTTTTCTCAGGTTTTGAGGAACTTTATATATACTAATTAAAGTAATTAAATAAATTAGACAATTTGATCATATTCTTGAAATCCTTTAAAGTAGAAGAAATATTTAAATAATGTTAAAATATGACCAAAGAAAAGATCATTCGAAACCCTAAATAAAATGTCGAAACTCCTTGAATAAGGGTTTCGATTGTCCGATAGGGACTTTGAAATTGAAGACTTCGAGATTTCCTTAACATAGATTGCAAGAACTCGAAACCCTGAACAAAGATCTCAAAATGTATTCAATGAAAACTTCGAAAAATCTTCAATCAAAGAACTCAAAATCCTTAATATAGAGATCTCGAAGTAAACTGGTGAAAACTTAGTCATAAAGGAAGTAACTATAATAATAATATAACCCATGTCTCATAAGAAGAAGATAAGTATTAACAAAGTATATATCAACGTCATTTGATCATTATAACACACAAAAGGGATAAATATATTTCGAAAATTAAGAACTAAGGAACTTGTGAGATAGTAACTCACATCACAATACACTGTCGAAATTTAGGTAGAAAGAAGGGAGAAAAGTTCACACTGTAAGCAACGAAAACTAATAAAGGTATGAATTATTGTTATGATTTTTATACTTCTGATTTTGACTACCATGTTTAAGGTATTAGCACACCTGAAAATTTGTATCTGTTACTAATACGTTTAGGTCTGATTTTTCTGATAATATCTAGATATTCAAAATATTAGAAGTTCTTGATATTCTTGATGAATTATAGGTTTAATCGAAGTTTACCAGACTGCTGAAGAGAAATGGTGTTTTGCAAGGTTCATAGGAAGTTTAGAAAGTCGGCTAGATGGAATCTCGAGATGCAATGTCGAAATCTAGAAATTCATTAGATAGAATGTCGACTTAGGTTATGACGTCGAGATCATATATGTCGAAATCTTCCTTAACATGTCGAGATTGGCAAGAATCATGCAATATAGATCACGACATATAATCTCGAAATCAATAAGGAAAATCTCGACATAAGATGTCGAAATGTATTATCCAATTGAAATTCAAAGATCTCGATAAAGAATTACGAAGTCTGGATACTTCTTATCAAATCGATAGTTCGAATAAGGATACTCTTGTAATTCCAATTGTTGTCACAATTCAAAACAATAAATATACGTGTTAGATCATTGTTAATAATGATTAATACACAATTCCTTAGCCTCAAAGTAATTGATATCATCATTCATAAAATATATAATAATAATACGATATATATATATATATATATATATGTAGGAATTAGGGTTTTCTAATTTGGAAGAACCTTGTTTATATGTGTATTATTTCATATAAGATCTTTGGTATGATACAAATTTTTAGAATTTAATAAGTTTCGATATTTTTAGGGTTTTCAACATAATAAGAATTAGGGTTTTTAATAATATTTCTGGTACAGTATAGTTATCACTTTTAAATGCAGGTTTCGATATTGATTAAAAATATAACTTCTAAGCCAAGAGTTTAATATATATTATAAGTATTCCTCCGAAAAAAAAATATATATTATAAGTAACGAACAGAAAGGTAAAGGCTACGGATAGGAATGATCATGCATATAAAGCGTGCATATCACGCACGCATGTCATTATAGGATTTCATATTTACGGATAAAATAATTGTATAGGTCAGGAGTCAAATAAGGGCAAGGACATGGTCTATTAAGCAAACGGAGAAAATAGGCGAAATTTGTGAGTATGATTTGCAACGTGTACTTATGTGCTTATATGCTTTATGTGAATTAACTGACAAATATGTGCTTTATATGTTATTTACGGATCGATGTGAATTGCGTGACAGTGAAGTGCTTTCATGTGATTACTGTGTCATATAAGGTGTTTTATATAGCATTGCATACATATAAAATAAGGGAGAAACCGTTATAACTGCTACCACTACAGATGGTATGATACGGATGCTACGACATATATCCCTATAAATCGGAGTATTTTATAGAGTCATGTACAGGCAATACGTATCCCTACAAATCAGGGGATTACGACATGGTTATAGAGTCCCATGCATGGGCACCGACTGGGCGTACAGTACAGTCTAGCTAGTCTATAACTGGAGTATCAAAATAAATGGACATATAGAATGGTATGTGATCTACGGATCCTATGAATGACGAGTATGTGAACGATGATTTCGTGATTGGAAATGGCTATGGCATTTACGAAAATGGATGGACTGCTATTTACTTTATTACTTGCACGTTATTAGTTAACATGTTGCAATCATACTCTGAATCGTTATCTTCACAGTTGTTGTAAATACTTAGCAGGCTGCGTAGAAAGCATCATCATAAAGCATCGATTCAAGGTTGGCCGGCTGCACTCTCCTTCTGCTCCCTCGGGTTCATCGTTAGCATATAAAATACAAATGGATTTAGACTGTTACATTTTGTGACTCGTATGATAAGTATATATATGTACATTATTGTGAAAGGAACTAGACTGGATGTACGCACCCGTTTTTGTTAAAGGAAATGGTTATGGGAATCAGGAAAAATTTTATATAAATATTATATAGCTGTGTAAAAAGGTAATAGGAAACGGACCGTTACAATTCTGGTCATTTAACAATAAATAATATCGTCCAAGCTTAACCCACCTGCAGTGAGAGCGCGTGTAATCCAATTTCAGGTAAAAACTGTTGCCCGGAGGGTACGGTGCAAGATTAATTAAACCACGAGGGAGTACCGTGCAATAAAAAAACCACAAGGGTTATATACATTTCCGCGAAACCACGAGGGGGTTATATGCAATTTAGCCTTTGTTAAAACTTTTTATCTGTAAATTTCAATAAAAAATTTATAAGAAATCGAGACTGATATTGATTTTGACTGGGGAGTTAAAACATTCAAATTGCTTTATTTTTTTAAAATTAGTAGTCATAAAATTCTGATCAAAACTAACCTCTCTTGCATAGCTAACATAGTACACTAATCCAAAACCATCATACATGCTATGGAAAATATAATCTATACATGTATAGAATCTTGTGCACATTTCCCCATCATCTCGGCTTAATGGAGGGGACAACTCCACTAACGAGATCGCTTCCTGAGATGTCCCTCGAGAGGTAGAGATTCCCGACCATCGTCGACGATGACGGCGGAGTCGTCGCTGACGAAACGTCGTCAGACGCGGTGGAGAAGTCGGTGATCTTCGTGTCCGACTCGGGCATCATAAGCCATACGTTCTCGAGCTCTCGAACAACCTCGGACATCGAAGGGCGCTCGTGCGTCTCCTCCTGACAGCACATGAGCGCTAGGGTTACGAACTTCTCCGCGCACTTCATCGGATAATGTCCCATTCGCCCGTCCATTACAGAAAATATCGTGCCCGAACTAATCGAGGTTCTCACCTGAAAAAAAAAAAAATCAACCCGCCTTTCGCTTTTATTTTTCTCTTACATCTCGAATATTCGCTTTTTTTTTCTTTTTCTTTACCTCTCGGACGATGTTTTTGCCGCGTGTAATGGGGAGCATTCCCGTCAGCATCTCGAGGAAGACAACGCCGAGGCTGTAAACGTCGCTTTTGTCGGTTAGCTTATGAGTCAGGAAGTACTCGGGATCGAGGTAACCCTACAGATTAACGGCTATCGCTATTTATTTCGTCAAAAAAAAAAATGATCTAGAAAAAGCAAAGATATTAGAGGGAACGGACGAGGAGAGGCCCATTATTACTTACGGGCGTTCCTTTTACGACGGTGGAAACATGAGATGGCAAGTCGCCTTCAAGCGCGGGGACGGGAGCCAAGCGTGATAAGCCGAAATCTGCTACCTTTGCGGTGAATCTCGAGTCGAGCAGTATGTTGGTCGACTTAATATCGCGGTGGAAAATAGGAGGATCGGCCTCCGTGTGAAGGTAAAGTATGCCTCTGGCCGAACCTAAAGCCAGCTTTACCCTCATTGCAAAGCTCAGTGCCAAGCTCGACGATTTACCTGTAAATAAACTAGAATCGTCGTCACGTTGGAAAAAATGTTAAGAAAAAAAAGCGATCTCTCCGTAAAACGCTACCCGAGAGGTGTTCACGCAAGGTACCGTTCGGCATGAACTCGTAAACCAGCATCTGCAATATTAGAAAAGTGAGTACTGTTTTTACGGCAATTTTTTGTCGCTTTTTTTTTGTGTCATATTACTTGTTCGCCTTCTTCGTCGCAATATCCGAGCAGCGAAACGAGGTTCCTATGGTGTAGCCTCGAGAGCAGCTCTATCTCGGTAAGGAACTCCTTCTCGCCCTGAAGCGAACCTTCTTGGGCTCGTTTTATCGCAACTACGGTTCCATCGGTCAAAACGCCTCGGTGTACCTTTCCGTAGCCACCCTGGCCGACGACGGTAGAGATGCTGAAATTATCTGTGCTCTGCGCCAATTCGGCGAACGTAAAATTCCTCACACCGTCGATTTTAATAGGGGTTCTCGACGCTGAGAGGGCAAAGAAAAAAAGCAAACTTAAAAAACGAGGGAAATCTATTACAAAGCCGAGCTAGTTCGAGAAAGAAAATGCAATTTTATTGCGTCACTCACACGCACGTCTCTTCGAAGCAGCGCTTGATTTTCCGATGCGACGCCTGAGGATGAGAATCGCAACGACCGCCGATATCGTGGCCGACCCAGCAATCGTTCCCAGGATGATGCCTGCTATCGCTCCCTTGCTTAATCCCGAGCCCGACGAAGGAGGAAACTCTGTAAGAGAATCGAGAATCGAAAATTCGATTATAAGCGTGTTCGTTTAAAATAAAATAAATTAAACTAAAAACGATGCGTACAGTTCTAAAAACATTTACTTTTTAGGTGAAATGATCATTCAACATGACATCAGATCTCAAGAACCAAAATGGTTATGACTACTAATCCTCAGTTACAAGCTTAAACTTTTAGGCGAAGTTCATTCAACAACCGATCAAAACGCTGTATTCCAAAACCGCTCATGCAACGCATCGCAGCCTGACGTACCTTCGTCGTAAGGAGACGTAAGCGTAAAGTTGATGAACTCGTATGGCCCGAAGACGCTGCTATCGGGAATAAGCCATCCACTGAACATGGAGCGAATCCCCAGAACTTGGCTCCTATTGAGTGTCCTCACGCTATCGTTGACGTATTCGGGGAAGATCTTCAAGTACATGAGAAGGCGGGGCCCTTCTTGCCATAGCACCGAGTCGATGTCGAGCTGATAACGCGTCAGCTTCAGGCCCGAGCTCAAGTAGTTCTTGAACTGAGCGACGTAAGGAAGGAAATCTATAAACCCAGGGCTCTTCAGGCGATAGCCGATGAATATAGGTGCGGCGCAGAAGCACTGTACTTGGGGAGAAGGAGGCGCTAATTGGTAAGGTGGCGGGCAAGAATTTGGCGGACAAAAAACGAGCGTCGAAATATTTACGACGTCGGCGAAACCTTCGGGCTGGGGCCCGCAGAATGGGATTGAGTTGTTGTTTATGCAAGCGGGATTTCCGTTAAACCTGTTGGGAGATATTTTTTATCAGAAAAAAAAACGACGTAAAGCGCAAGTTCAGTACGAGGAATTTGTTTTTTTACGAACCCGATGGTGATGTTAGGGGCGGCGTTGAGGGTGCCCGAAATGCTCGAGAATCTATTGTTCTCGAAATCCCTGCAAGGAGAAAGGCGAATAATGAATATTAGTTCACGAAATAGCTTTCACGCCGAAAAGCAGGTGATATTCTTACAGAATGACTCTTTCGGTCGAGTTTAGAACCCTATTCTGCCATATTGAGGAAGGAACGGAACCGCTCAGTCGATTATCGGCGACCGATCTGTGCGAAAAAGAAAACGAGAAAACGTCTTAGCTCGACAAATCTACGTAAGAACTAGGTATAGCATTAACTCGACGGATCCTCACAGTTTCTGTATGAGAGGAAGATTAGAGAAACTCGAAGGAAGCGTTCCGTTAAGATTGTTGCCCGACAAGTCACTGCCATCCATGGAAGAAATGTCAGTTCCAAAGTAGTGTTCTTTTTCGCAGAACTGATCTTCAAGCGAATGTAATAAAAAACGCGAAAGCTTACATAGTAGTGATATCAGCGGAAAGAGCACCTGTCGGTATGGGGCCTTCGAGCTGATTCAGGCTTAAATCTCTTGTTCAACGAGCATTTCATAAAACAAAAAACAAACTATTTTTAAGTGGATTTTAGGCGATCGATCGAAATAACTACGCGTAAAACTCTCCGTGACTTACATGTAAGCAACGCTCGGCAAGCCGCTCCAGTTAGGCAGAGGACCTTTCAGACTGCAGTTCCTCAGACTCCTGATATTATTTACGACGACGGCGCAAACGTCAGGAAAGTTATATATTAAAGTAAGTAAGCAGTTCGAATAGATGAATTTTTTTGTTTCTTACATCTTCAGCAGTTTGGACATGTTTCCGTAAGAAGACGGTATAGTACTCCCACTGAAGTTGTTGTTGTCTAGTTGTCTGTCGATGAAAAAAGACTAAAAAAAGCGCTCTAAAATAATAGGCGTAATTCTCGCTAGCTTTATACTAACGTATACGACGTACATGATCAGCAAACTCGGCATCTGAGACAGCTCGGGCGGGAGATATCCCGTCAAGTTGTTATTATCCAGCAACCTGAGCGCATTTTTTATTCTGTAAGAAACTAACAAAAAAAACGCTCTAAATACAAAGAAAGCGACGAACTAAAACAAATGGACTCACAGATGGACAAGGTTCGGAAGGCGGGAAAGTTCTGGCGGTATCTGCCCGCTGATTGAATTGTTGTTCATATGACTGCATGCAAACGAAGAATACGCTCGACGATAAGCGCTTTCGACAAAAAGAGAAACAAAAAAGTAGAGAAAAGAGGAGGAGATATCCATTACTTACAAGTGCTTGCAATTGCTCAAGTTAGCGAATGACGAAGGTAGTTCGCCAGATATATAGTTCTGATCTATCTGTATCCTATTTAGGTTTGTAAGTTTCCCGAGCTCGTAAGGTAAGGGACCCGTCAGCTGATTTCCGTTCACGAGCCTAAGGAAATATTACGAAATCTTTTACGAGCGGCGAAAAAACATGTAATGGAAGTAGTAAGATTTTTCACAGACATTATGAGTGACTTGTAATAATTAAAGTGTAACTCACAATAGTTCCAAGGTAGATATGTTGCCTATCTCCTTCGGTATACTCCCCGTGAGGTTGTTCCACATAAAGTCCCTGGCACAACGATGAAACGAGGAACGTAAATTACAGGCGAAAACGACGGTAATAAGCGCTAAATTTTGCAGAATATCGAAATGCGTTTATTACTTACAGTATCTTCAGATACGAAAAACGGCCGAGATCGGGGGATAAAGTGCCCGTGAAGTTTTTGTTTAACAGCATTCTGTTTGAGGAAGAAAGTGAGTGAAGCATGGAAAGCTATATTATATATATGCTCTTTAGGTGATGAAGTAAAACTCCAAAGGGGACATACAATTCCTTAACATGGAGGTAACCGTCGTCGAGCGTAGTGTTGAAGCAGATAACTCCCGTCCAATTCGAAGAACACGGGTCGCCCTTTCGCCAGCTGGCGAGATTTCTGAACGGATCATTCAAGCTGTTCTTTATCGATCTTAAGGCAGCCACTGCAAGGCAATAGGAAAGAAAACAGTTCTTTTCACAGATTTTATAACTGTAAGAAAGTAAAGACTGTTATATCATTCAAGCTTTTCTTGATCGATCTTATGATTGGAAAGCTTATGTTCCGAGAAGCAATATAGACAAAGTCACTCTTTAACATTATGTTGTTAGGTGTCCGAAGCAATAAAGACCAGCAAAGACATAAAGACAAAGTCACTCTTTTACCTTCATTTGGATCAGTCAATTGGCCATATGTTCCAATAAGCAACAAACACCAGCAAAGACATAAAGACAAAGTCACTCTTAACATTACGTTAGGTGTCCGAATCATCCTAAGTATGGCCATTAGCAGAAAATTTGTCAGTAATACTTGAGAATTCAACGGTCACACCTGACAAAATCATCCAAGAAAAAGGTCAAAAGATCATAAATTCAAAGCAGTTCCATTCCAACATGATAAATCAGATCTGCAACCTTGAGACACTACTCCATATACTGATCGAAAGAGAAGCAAAATCAAGAGTACCCCTAAAAACTTAAGACTTTCTGACTCTACTAAAAGATGTTTCCCTGGCAGGGAATAATCGCCAATAAGGCACTCGAGCTTACACGATCAAGCAGTAAAAAGTTCCATCTTTCTCCCAGAGATAAGCAAAGCTTTGTGCAATTTCAAGCCCAACAGAAAAAATAAATAAATAAATAAATAAGCAACAGACAACAACGTGACTGGGTCTTTGTTAATAAGACATTAGGTAACGAAAAATGAATCTTGGAGGATATTAATTGCCATCCCTTTCATCTCCTAATATTACAACTGTACTCTCTTTAATTGTTTACTGAAACATGCAGATCAAACAGTGGTTATGTTGCTATAATCTTTGTTTTAATTATGGCATCGCCTTTCTTGACTTTCCTTCGGGGTTCCAATATAGCTACTTGAACCACCAACCTCTTTCATTTAATATTCAGATATTTCTACGCCGTGTTAACGTACATAAAAATAAAAAAAAAAAAAATTGAAGTTATCCAAGTGTCGTGATGATTAAGGTTTTAGCCGTCACATGTTGTAATGGATAACGTCATGTCCCTGTTATGAACCACCAGAAATCTAAAAACGATGGGAAAATGGAGGGAGAACAAATGGATATAGGGAAATGGATGACGCGAATATGAATCCGTACGGATGGCTATCCTCAGAGCAAATAACAAAAACGGAAGTCAACTTGTAAGAAATGGTAGGATTCGGGCAAAATTTTAAGATATTCAAGATTATTTTACGACTATAAGGTGGCAAGCAAATGTGATTTTCACTCATATATAATGCAAGTGGTGATGAACCCACCCGATCATATATATGTACAGGGAAATATAAATATATGACGGCGATGTTTGATCTGTTTGAAGTTTAATAATTATTATGGGTAACTTAAATTTCATTGTATTAGTTCAAATGGGATCAATAGTCAAACCATCATCGGACCTTTCCGCTTGCAAATGGTCTTTATTTTTGCTTTTGTTCTATCTTAACAATTATTTGAGGGTTTACTTTTCTTGATTTCTAGATTTTCTTGACAATGGTTTTAGTCAATATAGACTTTGATTAGCTATAGCGTTCATACTGTGAAGGAAAAAAAAGAAAGAAAAGTTCAATGAGTTCAAAGACTAGGTCTTTTTTAGTACTTTCCTTTCTCTAATTATTTTTACCTGTACATATCTTGCTTGATCGAGTAACATCGATTTGAAAAATCAGTTAAGGTTGTAAACCTATTGGGCCGAGCCAGTTAGATTTTGATTAAATTATACTAAACGATATTAACTGATATAGTATTTAGGTTTTACTAGTTCAAGTTTTGAGATCTCACATATAACTATGGGCTTACCTGACGAAAAAATCCAATAAAAATAATTCTATAAATTTTGGATCAGTTTTCTCTACTTTATCCTTACTGCAAACAATCATGTTTTATTTGTAATGTTATTTGAATTATGAGGGAGTTTCGAGCTAGTGCCGACTGATTATTAGGCTTAGGCTTGGTAGCAGAACAAACTGTTTGGATATCAATAGAATATTTTATTCAATTGATAGGTTGAATTCAATAAAGAAAAATAATACTACCATTTTATACATTTTACTATATCGGGCGTCCCGCTGTCTTTTGTACATTTCCTATTTTAGCAAAAAACTACCACAAACAATCAATATAACAATATTAAATATTCTTAAAAGACGTGTCAAAATATATACCTTTTTACCTTTTAATTGTACTATATTATTACAAAATTCATTTTCATAAAAACCGTGGCATACACCAAATGTCCATAACCCTTTGGGACAGAGGGAGTAGTATGATTTCCATCTATGACCAATGAAGAGATAATTCCCTCCATTCCGTAGAGGGGGTAAAGATGAAATTCTCCTCCCCATCGGTTCGGTCCATTGCCAAGACTATTACGGTAGACTCCATACATTGCATTAGTATCGGTGTTTTAAAATGCGCGGAAAAGCGCGCTCTGATGCGCTATCGCGTAATTTGGCCGAAAAACGCTCTGTAGCGTATAATAAATCGCATTTTTTCCGAAAAGCTCACGCTTTATATGACGTGTCACGCTTTATCACGTAGTTCGCAATGGCTTAAAATACCCATGCTATTTGATCATACATTAATTCAATAAAATTTAGAGGTGTAAGATAAATTAATAAAATTCAGGGGTGTAATTTGTAAATAACATACTAATATTCAATTGCATCTAGGGCTTCTGTAGAGTAACGAACGGTATTATCTGAAGAAGAGCAGCTTTGATAGGGAGAAATTCGATTGAGGGACGAATTCATTTGAAAGAGGCAATGTTTTAAAAAGCGTATATTGCAGTGTGTCACGTTTTAGTTCCTAGAGCGCAAAGCGTAAATAGCGTAGCGCATTGCGCGAGTTTTTCGAGCAAAAAATTTATAATGCTAAAAAATATAATATATAGCCACGCAATTAGATAGACCAATTTGAAACTATCTTCAATCATAAAAGTACACACCTAATATACAAAATAACATACCAATATTAATTGTTACAAACAATTCAAAGTCACAATATTCAAATCATAGGCTCAAATCTAAAAATAATCGGTGTCGTCCAATTATATTTGACTATCATCGTCAATACTATCTAACGTGATGGTGCCTGTAGAATGGCTGCTCCAACCTGTTGGGGCGGGCCCGATTAATCGACGCAGGCCCTCGGACAGCGCAACGTGGCGATAGCGGAAGCGCGTTTTGAACCGAGCGGCGTAGGGTGCCGAATTTTCAATTTTCAACATCTAAATTCGACCTAGCGCCTTTCGGCTTCTCCCGAGGGCTCAAGAATTCGAACTTCTCAAATTCGCATTTAATACAAATTTATTCGAATTAATAATTTCATTCCAAACTAGTTCGAACAAAGCGGCAGCCGACAGTGTTTCGACTATTTGGAGACCGAAACGATTTCCGATCAATACCAAATTTCCATATTGATTCTACACTTCCTAACAATCACAACGAGGGGTCTTTCGAATCATTCCGATGTCGTTTGGTAATTTTCGTAAAATCAAATTAGTGGTTCGAAATTATCAATTCGACTAAAGCGGCAGTCTGCCGTCTTTTGATAGTTTGACAATCCAAATGATTTTAGATCAATACCAAAATTTCCAGATTGATTCCACACTTCCCAGCGATCGCAATGAGGGGTCTTTTGAATCATTCCGATATCGTTTGGTATTTTTCATAAAATCAAATCAGTAGGGTTCGAAACATACCGTCGATGAACGTGATTTCACCTCGGATGGACGTCGCTGCGCCTCGTCTGGTTCCCGGGGCCTCCGGGCTAGATTGTCACGCCGGTATGTCCTTAATCGAACCTCCGAGACTGGTCCAAATGGCTAGACGCAGCTCGGTTCGGGCGTCGGGCTTCGTCGAACGATCCCGTGGCTTTGATAATGTGGTTTAAGAAGTACCAAGTACACGCTTTCTAATTCTCTAGTTTTCGTTGATGAGAGCAAAATGACCAAGTGTTTTTCTATAGAGAAGACTTACGTTACATTTCTCATTCTTTTCTTAAGAAGCAAGCTCTCTCTTAACACTCTTATGCATGTTATTTTTTTTCCATGCTTGTAGTAAAATCCCACTAAGGATGTTTATTATTTTTATTTAACACTTGTCTTGCTCTCAAAGTATGACTCATATGCCACCTCAACCAATGTGGCATGAAATGGAATTGGCACATGTCCAAGACCAAGTCAACATGCATACTTTCAATTCAGCCCATGAGGTTTCTAAATCCTCAATTTAGTCCCTAAGTAATAAAATAATTAAATCCAATCTAATTATTTAATTACAATCGAGCCTCATTTAGTTAATTAATTAAACACTTAAGACAGTCTCAAGTCCTAATTACCTGTGACCGTCACCGAAACTTAACTAAATCGTCGACACCTCGTATCAACTATGCCACTACCTCAACGAATCCCATTCGTTAGGTTCTATAGAAAAGCCCGCCGTTTTCGTTCAAGTTTATTACCATTTTTAAGCACGATTCTCTAGGTCCGCCTCAACTGGCACGGGAGGAATCCGCGAGTCCCGGTATTCGCCTTGCCAATCCCGCAGTACCGGATAGATCCCAGTTGAGAACGAATTTTGATCTAATCGAAATTCGGGCGAACCGACTACAGTGTATAAATTTAAATACCTCTTACGCCTTTCACTTGCGTCCCGGTTAGGTCAGAGCCATGTAAATGTCAAACTCACTGACCTAACTCTATGTTATAATCGAGACCCAACCGATTATTTTAAACTCCGCTCCGTATCTAATACGAGCGAGCTTTCTAAGCTTCGGCCGAAGGCTTTATAATTGTTGTTCTCCGATTACCTCATCGGATGTTAACCTATATGAATATAGGCAGTGAATCCCGATTGCAGTCAAAGCCGGCAATCATCTCCGTAAAGTCAGTTGCGTTTCGTCGTTGGCCCGTGTCCCATTTCCGAACATTTGCGAGCTTAGCCAACTAGCGCCAAACCGAAATCGCGGAAGCAAATCCGTCAATGACCCTATCGGTCTGAGGCTGCTATAGTCATTCGTTCAATCATTGACAACATCATAGTCATGTGATTGAGACGAATACGAGCCGAATAACTGCTGCTGAATCCATGGGCAGGCAAGAGACAACCTGGCGAACTGAAACATCTTAGTAGCCACAGGAAAAGAAAGCAAATGTCCGAATACGCGATCTCTCTGACCACCGATATCTCCATCACGACCCACAACCTCTCAGGTAATCCGTGACACTACCGATACTATGTGGTCGTCAATGAATAAGTCATATTCGGATATCTAGTCACCCACCTGGAATCCTTAGACTCACGGACTTTTTATTTCATGCTGAGATTAAGGACCGTCCGGTGTCTCCTCCCTCGTCCCCACGAGAATCAGACGTCCAACTCAAACATTCGGGTGTTATTTATTTATCGCACAGCTAGATGCCAGGCAGACTTTAAATTCGATAAATAAATAATAATGTCTTTATTATAATGAAAATAATATTCACTACTTTATTTTAACAATATGTAAAATAAAACTGTCATCGACCTATGCATCATTGTGCGGCTTATACTATTCCTAGTCCTCGTACGGCATTCTGAGGGCACACTCCCTAACACTACCTCCTTGTGAAACCCCATCCCCATCAGAATTAGAAACCTTACTGCCACTTGGACCCTCACCGATCTCACGAGTAATTCATTCCTCATTCCTTTGAGAGTTATAAGTTTGTAGACTATCAATTATTTCTCTTTCCACATTATCTGGTACTTTATCACAAGGTGCAACGCCTTTGCGTGATTGAGCTAAATGTTCTTTCAGACGAGAATTGCCTCCATTTGATTTGTCGTGACAATCTGTATTCAATACTCTCCGTCTACTTTAAACACATATTTCCATCCAATATCCTTTTTGCGACTTGTAAAAACTTGACACGCTCAAATACTAGCAAGTGTACTAGGTCGTGCAAGTAGTAAAACGGACGAAGTCCGAGTATCGGTCCACGAAGACAGCTCGATTAATTCTAAGAAAATATTCTTAATTCTAATTTAGACTAAAGGAATTTTTATAGTTTTGATGATTTCATAAAAGAGACAAAAAAAAACGCAAATAATAAAATAAACGAAAATAAAACAGATAAGGATAAAGCAGTTGACGACGACGTGATCAAGACACGTGCTCGGCACGAATTATTCCTACGTCTTCATGCAATATCATCTATCTAATCAATATGAAACATAGTCAAGGTAGAATTTCCTAACATACGTGCTACTCGTTTGTCCCGCAATAGCAACCCTACGTAAATAGAGAACCAATCAACTATATGTCTATATGACTGTAGTTCCTATACGTGCATTCGATCTTTATGAAATTCCCCGAGTTTAAACGCTTTCGGCGCCTAAACTATCGGAAACCACACATACGAAACCGAATTCCATCTCTGGTCGGTTTTACGTAGTGGTATTCAATGTTTCGTTCTAATCGGCGTCTCATAAACCAATCAATAATCATACGCATGGAGGCCAATCACACGTACGCATATGAAGCACAAACAAAGAATACATAACTCAAATCATATGATTAAATAAAATAATAATTGCATTAGTACGTAGTCATAATCCGGCCTCACACGGCCTCAATCACAATATAAATTAGCCTAGCATATTAATATACAAAAACGACAAAGAATCAAAAGAAAACATTGTCGAAAACGAAATATTAAAAGATAAGAAATTCGCCCTTTTTCGGTGCTCGGTTTGTCTCGCTCTTCGCCGTCAAAATTCCTCGCAGCCGTCCAAGAGCTTTCTTTTTTTTTTCGTCGCAGCTCTCCTCTGTTATTCCTGTCAAGAGCTCGTTCCCCCTCTTTTATAGTCGCATGTCAGATTTATTTTACTGCAAATATCTCTAGAATTATCCGAAATTTTCTCCACTTTGAACGGGTCCCTCTGTGTATATAATATAGATATGAGATATGTCATTTTCTCTCCTTGAACTGCACGCCACCTTTCTTAGCAAGTCTTCACACGTCACTCATAGGTTTAATGACATTGATAGGCTGAGATTAAAATAACGAGCCCATTAACCACTCATATGATGATTGTAGTTCAACCCAACTTCTAATGGTCGTAGTTAGAGCATATACTTTCTCTACTTTGGTCGCTCCTATACGAAATGCGAACATAAGCGAAAGATATTCAAATATATTCATATAAATAACAGTCGAAACACGCTTTTATGAGGTATAAAAATAGCGTAAAGTCCTAACTCATCAACAACCCCCAAACTAGCTTCGATCGTCCTCGATCGTAAAGCGGAATAAAACTAAATCAAGTTGGGATTATAGAACATCGGTCAATAAAATTCTCCCGTTTCATCTCAGAAAACATAAAAGCATATAAGTCAAGATAATCATCAACTAATGAACGATCTAGTCAAGACACGAGGCATGAAGTAATACGTCGCAATCTTATTATAGCATACAGACATTTCTAGAATTATGCCACGCATCAATCCACAACTCTCACAAGGATCGCTCAAATCGCTCGAAGTTTTTTTTTTCAAAGGGATCTGTATAAAGACGCTCAATTCACGAAATGAAAAGATATTACTCTATGCTTGCAAATATATCACATCATAGTCACATAGTAGAAGTCATGCACGAATCAAAGGGTCTTTCATAAAGGGTTGTAATGGGGCTCGGGTTTTGAAAAGGTGCGTCATATGGGAAAGTGAGCTAAAAGTATCAAACGTGTCAATTATCGAATCGCTCTTCTAACCACTTATTTCGCTCTTCTAACGCCGTGCCTAACTCGACTCGTCCTTTTTCCTTTTCTAGCTTTTCTCGTCCGCTTCATTTTTTCTTCTTCTTTCTTTTTTTTTTTTGCTCACCGCACCACTTTTTTTTCTGTTTTTTTTCTTTTCTCTCTCTTTTTTTTTTCCGAACCAGCCCCTCCTATCTCTCTCTCTCTCTTTTTTATTTGTCTTATCGAAGGGAGAGGTTTCTAGTCGCTGCAATATTACGACGAGAGATCTATATCAGATGACGAGTTTATAACTAACAAGCATCGACGATTAGCTCATTCTCAACCAACAAGCCACTTTTGAATTTTTTCGAGAAATTAACACGTTGATACGGGGTCGTAAAGGCTAAATTTGAGGCAATTAGGCTGCTAAATATCTGGGCTCCAAATCAACAAATACGTCAAATAAGGCTCAAAGGGGCTCACTAAGTGGTAAATACGTAAGGTAGGGAAATATTTAGGCCAATGACTCAATCCTAGTGCCCTTCTCATTTTCGCACACAAAATCCACATAATAGCCATTGACATGCAGAACAGAGCAAGTTCGAAAATATTCGGTCCATGCGTGTCACACAAGAATAAACACCGAGCATAGTTGCTCTGAATTAATCTCTGAAGGCTCAAAAACTCACATATATAACTGGATTTGTGCTTCATGATATGCAATACTCTCCTAAAGCAGCCAATATAGCTAAATAGTCATGCTAATATCACAACAATGCAACATGTGAGACTATCACCCTCAACTCGTCGAATCATATCACGACAAAATAAAATTTTAAAAATTTTCGTCATAGACAGAAGATTCCACAGATGACGTTCAAATCGCAACCTTCATCAGTTATACCCACTAAGACCGAAACACATCGATACCTAAGCATATAAGCATATTAAATCTAGCATGTGTCACATCCCACCCCCAAACTAAATATCACATTGTCCTCAATGTGTAAAATAAAAGCAAAGAGAGAGTAGAAGTGACATTGCCCTAAATTTTATGTCGATCGATGTAGAAGACTCGGTTTATCTGCAGTGAACAAGCTACCATCGCGAACGGGCAACCCCCAAACTGGTTATGAGCCTGCGAGAAAACGTAACTAGGCGGCACCATGAGAGAGCAAATTCTTTTAGAAAGAAGAAAAATGAAATAGGTAAATAGGACTAAAATATAAAGTAATATATGTGCATCGATAGGCCTTGGGTTGCCTCCCAAGAAGCGCTGCTTTTATAGTCGTTAGCTCGACTCACAAACTGCAATTCTGGTGAATGGCCGAGGTTGATTGAGTCTTCTTTCCAAACATCTCGATCATTGTACACCTTGGGTTCCCCTCTTCCTGGTGATAGTGTCTGCATGATCGTGTGGGGTCGAGGGTTCTCCTTTTTACGCCATATGTAGATGCCATCCTTTGTGCAGTCTTTACGACGAAGCTTCTTCTTTTTTTTCGGTGGAACCTCCTTCTTGATAGATTTATAGCCAATGCTCTTTTTAGTCCACGGCGTCCATCTGTTAAAATTCAACACAGAAGAAACTAGGTTATAGTTAGATTTAGTCGCGTTCCCGTTCGGCGCATCTATTCGAGCATCAGCCTTAGTGTTCTGGCGGTCCTTCAGCTTGCTGGTATTCTCTCCAGACAAGTTGTACCTGAAAGACTCAGAATACTTAAAAGCCCAAGGGTCAAAGATATCGATAAAGGAACAAGAATCATCAGTAGGGCGTTTCATAGATTTATAAACATCGAATTCAACTTTCTCGTCCCCTACTTGCAAAATAAGTTTACCGTTACCGACATCAATGATAGCTCTTGCTGTATTTAGGAACGGGCGTCCGAGTATCAATGGGAGGTCGTCGTCTTCTTCCATATCCAACACAATAAAATCAGCCGGGAAGTAGTGCTCTCCTACTTTCACCAATACGTCTTCCATTTTCCCTCGTGGATACGTTATAGATCTATCGACGAGCTGAAGGATAGTCGATGTGTGTTTCGGCTCGCCAAGTCCCAATTTCCTAAATAATGAAAATGGCATCAAAATTAATACTCGCACCAAGATCACATAACACCTTATTAAATGTAAGAGATCCAATAGAACAAGGAATAGAGAAACTCCCGCGATCCTTAAGTGATAAACGTATTTTAATACGTTTATTGTTGTGTTTATTTGGGTTATAATAGGATATTTTTGGTTATTCATGTTTTTCTTGGCTCTATTTACACCCATTTAAATATTGTAGGACCTTCGAATGATTATCGAGCGAAGAGGAACGAAAACGAGGCGAAAACGAGGCGAAAACGACGCGAAAATGGCAAAATATGAAGCTGTCAGGAGCACGTCACGGCCGTGACTACACTCGCAAGAGGCCGTGAACCCTGGCAGTAAGTCTTTAATACAGAAACTGCACGGTTCACGGCCGTGAAGACTCAAGCGAGAAACCGTGAACTCGGGCAGTAAGCACAAGAATGAAGTTCACGGCCGTGAATCTCTTGCAAGAGACCGTGAACATCGGCAGAGAGTTGAAGTAGGTCAAGTCACGGCCGTGAACTCCTTTGTACGAAGCCGTGAACGAGGGCAGTAGCTGAAAATTATGTGTCACGGCCGTGAGTCAAGATGCACGTGGCCGTGACTGTCTCCAGAGAAGTCAATATTTAGGGTTTTAGCCGCCTTCACGGCCGTGAAGGCTATTGTCAGAGGCCGTGATTCATGGCAGAAAGTCAAGAAATAGGGTTTAAGCCGCCGTCACGGCCGTGAAGGCCCGTTATGAAGCCGTGAACGTGCCAAATTTCAGGGTTTTGGCCCATTTTCGAAGCATAAAAGGGGAACCCTCCTTAGAACTAAAACATAACTTTATAGGGACGAAAACTTAGAGAAAAGGAAGGAGGAAGAACACTAGAAGCAGCCTCGTGATTCGGAGAAGCTCAAGGGACGATCCAACAACGAAGCTACGCTCATACGATCGAGGAACGAGAGCTCCACCTCAGAAACGCCATATCCACTTCTTAGGGAAGTTTTTATGAGTTCTCTATCCTCGTTTCCCTTAAATCTCGTTGTTGTGACGTTCAATATGAGTAGCTAATCCTCTTGTGTGTTTGGGAATAGATGAACGTTGGGTTATGTTGTAGTTAAGGCGTATGATAATCGCGGACACGTGTATTCGACTATTTATCGTTCTATGATATTGCTTCTTTGTATCAATATGTCTATGTGTTGATATGAATGTGTGGTACATCGTTTAGGCCGACAGCACCTAGCGGGATTCGAATCCCAAACACATATTTGTCATCTTAAGTCACTCGTATTATTTCTAGTTGTACTTCCGTAATCTTTCAATTCCTTAAGTTGCTCCGTTAAATTAGTTCGTAGTATAAACAAATCCTACTATTTTATTTAGGCTAAATATCGATTCGATAGGTTAATACTAGTATTCATTTTATTCCTCGTGTTCGATACTCGGATATTCACTATAGCTATATTACAAACGATAGGTACACTGCCTATCGCGCGTGATCCTAGTTATAATTTATTCGTTTTAATTATTACTTGACGTACTCGCACGATCTTATATTTAAACATACACGCACGCGATCATTAAGCTTCGGCGGAAGCTTCTTCTGTAATAGCGCTGAACATTCCTCGGTGAGAGCTATTGTTCCGTCTTCTTCTAACTTGTTCCTCTTGAATAGTAGTTCCTTCAGGCATTTGGCGTACTTTGGCATCTGCAACAAAGCCTCAACAAAAGGGATATTAACTTCAAGTTTTTTAATATATTAATGAAACGATCAAAATCTTCATGATTCTTCCCTTTTCGTAAAGCCGCTGGAAATGGTGGTCGGATTTTTATCGGTGCGAGTGGGTTGACCTTCTTTTCCTCCAACAGTGAATCTTGCTTGTCCTCGACTTTCTCGGCTCGCTTGTCCTTTTCGAGGCCATGAACCATAGTGTTTGTGGCCGTGAATTCGCTCTGTTCGGATGTCTCTGTCTCTTTTGCTTCCTCCATGTCCTTGGTCTCTTGGAGAGATTCAAGCTTCTTTCCACTTCTTAGTTCAATGGCATTCGCGTACTCTCGAGGGTTCTTTTCGGCTCGCTCGGGAGTGAGCCAGGCTTGCGCTCGGCCATTGAACTTGTTAAATGTCCAATTGTAGTCACCAGACTATCCATTGTTTCCTCTATATTGTTAAGCCGCTCATCTATCTTACGATTCTGACCGCCTTGATAGTCCGTTAATTTCTCAAATGCTATCTCCCAATCGGCATCATCGAGCTCCATAAAATTTGTGTTGCATCCTCCGTCGACAACGCGCTTGTGCTGCGTGCTAAGGGTATGCTGTGGTTCGGGCATTGCCTGAGAAAGCTCTTGTATCTGCTCCATGCATCGCTCAGAGATTCGCCACCTTCTTGTTTGAAGTTTACTAGCTGGCTCCTAATTTCGCCGGTCCTTGACAGTGGGTAATATTTGCCCAGAAAGCACTCCACTAGTTGCTCCCACCTAGTGATAGATGCATGTGGCAATGATGAGAACCATTCGGAAGCCTTACCTGTCAAAGAAAAGGGAAAAACTGTTAGTTTTATTACTTCTGTGGAGACGCCAGGATACTTAATAGTTCTGCAAATTTGAGTAAATTTCAAAATATGTGAATTTGCGTCCTCGTTTGTAAGCCCATGAAACTGTGCCGACCCGTCACCATCTGTATAGTAACGGGTTTAATCTCGAAATGATTATTTGGTCCCTGCGGGAAGGAATCGGGTCGCTGTCATCGAAAATTCCTAGAAGCGCTCGGCTTAGTAAAGTGGGTCGTGGAGGAATCATCTGTTCTTCCTCGTGTTCTTGATTGTCCATTCTCAGTCTATGATTTCGATTGTTTCGCCGAAACGTTGCTTATTTCTGCGTCAAATAGCAATGGTACGTTCCTCGAGCTTCTTGTCATGCACTAATAGGAATTATCTGCAATGAAAAATTGGTGTAAGCAAATTGGCAAAATATTAAAAAATAATAATAATAAACGAGAAATAAAACGTGTAAACTAAAACTCAGAAATCCTAAAATTAATAATATAGCTATCCCCGGCAACGGCGCCAAAAACTTGACACGCTCAAATACTAGCAAGTGTACTAGGTCGTGCAAGTAGTAAAACGGACGAAGTCCGAGTATCGATCCACGAAGACAGCTCGATTAATTCGAAGAAAATATTCTTAATTCTATTTTAGACTAAAGGAATTTTTATAGTTTTGATGATTTCATAAAAGAGATAAAAAACGCAAATAATAAAATAAACGCAAATAAAACCGATAAGGATAAAGCAGTTGACGACGATGTGATCAAGACACGTGCTTGGCACGAATTATTCCTACGTCTTCATGCAATATCATCTATCTAATCAATATGAATCATAGTCAAGGTAGAATTTCCTAACATACGTGCTACTCGTTTGTCCCGCAATAGCAACCCTACGTAAATAGAGAACCAATCAACTATAGGTCTATATGACTGTAGTTCCTATACGTGCATTCGATCTTTATGAAATTCCCCGAGTTTAAACGCTTTCGGCGCCTAAACTATCGGAAACCACACATACGAAACCGAATTCCATCTCTGGTCGGTTTTACGTAGTGGTATTCAATGTTTCGTTCTAATCGGCGTCTCATAAACCAATCAATAATCATACGCATGGAGGCCAATCACACGTACGCATATGAAGCACAAACAAAGAATACATAACTCAAATCATATGATTAAATAAAATAATAATTGCATTAGTACGTAGTCATAATCCGGCCTCACACGGCCTCAATCACAATATAAATTAGCCTAGCATATTAATATACGAAAACGACAAAGAATCAAAAGAAAACATTGTCGAAAACGAAATATTAAAAGATAAGAAATTCGCCCTTTTTCGGTGCTCGGCTTGTCTCGCTCTTCGCCGTCAAAATTCCTCGCAGCCGTCCAAGAGCTTTCTTTTTTTTTTTTTCGTCGCAGCTCTCCTCTGTTATTCCTGTCAAGAGCTCGTTCCCCCTCTTTTATAGTCGCATGTCAGATTTATTTTACTGCAAATATCTCTAGAATTATCCGAAATTTTCTCCACTTTGAACGGGTCCCTCTGTGTATAAAATATAGATATGAGATATGACATTTTCTCTCCTTGAACTGCACGCCACCTTTCTTAGCAAGTCTTCACACGTCACTCATAGGCTTAATGACATTGATAGGCTGAGATTAAAATAACGAGCCCATTAACCACTCATATGATGATTGTAGTTCAACCCAACTTCTAATGGTCGTAGTTAGAGCATATACTTTCTCTACTTTGGTCGCTCCTATACGAAATGCGAACATAAGCTAATGATATTCAAATACATTCATATAAATAACAGTCGAAACACGCTTTTATGAGGTATAAAAATAGCGTAAAATCCTAACTCATCAACATTGAAGCTGAAAAATAATTAATTAACCATTAACATTATTACAGAGAAAGTAAAAAACAGAAATTTAGAACTAAATAGGTGAGATCAAACAAAATACATCTATTATTCCTAGGCCATATGAAGAAAACAATAAATCCTCACATTGTCCTCATTGTATCAGATAGCATGGTCGAACAGAGAAGAATCGATTACATGTAGCCTAGTGGAATAATAAACAACCCAAGCTCAAATCATTTGACCTCTTTCAAATGATTCCCGACCTCAATCGAATTTCTCCCTATCGAAGCTGCTCTTCTTCAGATAATACCGTTTGTTACTCTACAAAGCCCTAGATGCAATTGAATATAAGGATGTTATTTACAAATTACACCCCTGAATTTATTAATCTTACACCTCTAAATCTTATTGAATTAATATATGATCAAATAGCGTGGGTATTTTAAGCTATTGCGTATATAGCGAGCTAAATAGGTGATAAATCGTGACACGTCATATAAAGCATGAGCTTTTCGGGGAAAATGCGATTTATTATACGCTACAATGCATTTTTCGGCCTAATTGCGCGATAGCGCGCGTCAGTGCGCGCTTTTCCGCGCATTTTAAACACTGGAAAGAGGTCAAATGATTATGAGTTTGGGTTGTTTATTATTCCACTAGGCTACATGTAATGGATTCTTCTCTGTTCGATTCTTCTCTGTTCGATCATGCTATCTGATATAATGATGGCAATGTGAGGATTTATTGTTTTCTTCATATGGCCTAGGAATAATAGCTGTACTCTGTTTGATCTCACCTATTTAGTTCTAAATTTCTGTTTTTTACTTCTCTGTAATATGTTAATGGTTAATTAATTATTTTTCAGCTTCAATGTCGACAAGTAGCAAAAAGGATATTGGATGAAAATATGGGTTTAGAGTAGACGGAGAGAAGAGTATTGAATGCAGATTTTGTCACCACAAATCAAATGGAGGCAATTCTCCTCTGACAGAACATTTAGCTTAATCACGCAAAGGTGTTGCACCTTGTGATAAAGTACCAGATGATGTGAAAGAGAAATAATTGATAGTCTATAAGACTCTCAAAGGAAGGAGTAATGAATTACTCCGTGAGATCGGTGAGGGTCCAAGTGGCAGTAGGTTTTCTAACTCTGATGGGATAGGGTAGGGTTTCACAAGAAGGTAGTAGTAGCCATTCTACAGGCACCAGCACGTTAGATAGTATTAACGATGATAGTTAAATACAATTGGATGACACCGATTATTTTTAGATTTGAGCCTATGATTTAAATATTGTGACTTTGAATTGTTTGTAACAATTAATATCAGTATGCTATTTTGTATATTAGGTGTGTACTTTTATGATTGAAGATAGTTTCAAATTGGTCTGTCTAATTGCGTGGCTATATATTATATTTTTAGCATTATAAATTTTTTGCTCGAAAAACTCATGCAATGTGCGATTTACGCTTTGCGCTTAGGAACTAAAACGTGACACACTGCGCTATGCGCTTTTAAAACATTGATTAGTATACATTAAAAAATAAAACAAAACAATTATTATGAATTTATTGAGTTGGATATATGTTCCTCTCACGATAATGTTAGGGGGAATGCAATCTAACATTTACGTGTAAATCCTCCATTTGCCGTATTCAGATACGGCAATGCCCCACATGGTGTGCATTATTATTATTATCCAATCTTGTCCAAATTGTACATAAAACTAATAATGATGATGTAACCAATGACGTGTAATCAATTCTAACCAAGATTTTTTCGATGAGTTAGGTCCGAAGAAAAATTGTAAGCCACATGTATATATTGGGATTCATTTAAGGAAAGTGTCCCACCTTTTACAACCCACATGAATTGATTGAAGTGTTTGCTTTGCATAATGTGCCTTTGTGTTTGATTAAAAGAAAAATAGTGAAGACAAACGAGAAATCGGTTGATAGGGCTTGATATATTACCTATTAGTCCTCGACGATGATTCGAAAAAAGTATGCATAACAATGTTATAAAGAGAGGACAAAGACGACAATTGACTGGTTTCTAAATTCTAATTGGTGAAAAAACAGATATGAGAATCTCAAGTTAAACTTAAAAGGTACAGAAAAAGAGAAAAGTAAAGAACAACTTGGAATTACAAAGATAAACAATGTCCTCGTGAAACGACAAACCTTTCTACACTAAAAAAGGTTATTACAACAATAGAACACATATATACGTAAGATTAAGAAGCTGATGAAGAAAGAAGATAGAAGAGCATTTCTCGGATAAGGAGAATCTCTTCATAACACTCATCTCCCACAATAATTCTATTACAGAGATCACACATGGCTACTCCTATCAAGCCCAGCAATAGGCTCTCTCTTGCAATGGAGAGAACTGGGCAGTGGTAATCAATATAATAAATACTCATACGAAGCTTTATTAGTATTCTAAATCGCTGCTGGTTAATATTTTCAGGGTTTTCTCCCAAGAAATTCCGACAGACATAATCGTCGATGTAGCAGAAGCAAGCTTTTCACTTCACAAGGTATAACTAGAAAACAGCTATCTTTTTTCTTCCCCAGTTCAGTTCACTTACTGTTATGCGCACACAGTTCATGCTCGTAGCGAAGAGCAACTACATCAGAAAGATGATCATCGAATCTAAAGAGTCCGATCTGATCCGAATAGACCTCTCGGACATCCCCGGCGGGCCCGAGACCTTCGAAAAGGCGGCCAAGTTCTGCTACGGCGTCAACTTCGAAATCACCGTCCACAACGTCGCCGCCCTCCGATGCGCCGCCGAGTTCCTACAGATGACCGACAAGTACTGCGACGGAAACCTGGCCGGAAGAACCGAGGACTTCTTGTCCCAGGTTGCCCTGACGAGCCTCTCCGGCGCGCTCGTGGTGCTCAAATCTTGCGAGCGTCTCCTTCCCATTGCCGAGGATCTCAAGATCGTTCAGAGGTCCGTCGAAATCGCCACCGCAAAGGTCCGTTTTTTTCTCCCTATTTATTTACTTCCTTTTCCAAGATTGTCGCTTTTCCCTTGTTTGTAATTGCTGGGATTTTCGGTCACCTTCTAGGCCAGAGTTCTTATAATTTTGCGAGGTTTCATTCTAAAAATCAATTGACAAAGAGAGATTAGCCTACAAGCTTATATTGCATATCGTGCTTTTTCGATTTACAACTTGAGATTGAGTTTGATACCCCCAGTAGTACCAATGATTAGATCTGAATCGTATATTGCGCATGAATCGAAGATTCTTTCTTACAGGCGTGCGTGGAGGCTAATTTCCCGAGCCGATCACCGCCCAATTGGTGGACCGAGGAGCTCACGATACTCGACGTAGGGTTCTTCGAGAAAATCATCGCATCGATGAAGTCCCGCGGCGCAAAAACCCTAACCCTAGCGAGCACAATCACTACGTACGCCGAGCGGGCCCTACGCGACCTCGTCCGAGACCACTCGGGAAACGGAGCAAAATCCTCCTCGGCGGACCCCACGAGCTCCGACGAGCAAAAGAAAATCCTCGAGTCCGTCGTCGCCCTTTTGCCCTCGGAGAAGGCTGCGTTTCCCGTAAACTTCTTGTGCTGCCTATTGAGGACGGCGATCTTCTTGCGGGCCGAAAGTAAGTGCAAGAACGAGCTCGAGAGGAGGATTTCGGCGATTTTGGAGCACGTCGGCGTCGACGATCTCCTCGTCTTGTCGTTCACCTACGATGGGGAGAGGCTTTTCGACCTCGAGAGCGTGAGGAGGATCCTCTCGGGATTCGTGGAGAAGGAGAAGGGCGTATCGGTCTTTAACGCCGGGGATTTCAGGGAGTCGTGCTCGCCCGCCATGCAGAGGGTCGCGAAGACGGTCGACGCGTACCTCGGAGAAATCGCGACCTACGGCGAGCTTAGCATCTCGAAGTTCAACGGGATCGCAAACTTGGTGCCGAAGCTCGCGAGGCGGACCGACGACGATCTCTATCGCGCTATCGATATCTACTTGAAGGTCGGTTTTCGACTTCTATTTTCCGCACCTTTGAGTAAAAATAGCGCTGGATTAACTATAATTTTAGTCATTTACCTTTCGCGAAATTCGCTATTAGTCTTGCAGCATGTCTACAATTCAAAAGTAGTCTTGGAGACTAGTTTTGGACATTGACAAGTTAAAGGACTTCAATTTAGTGAAAGTTATAAGACGAAAATTTCACCGGGGGTGGTATAGTCCGGATGTTATGCGACGGTGCGGAAAACCAATGAAGTAAAAAAAATAATATAATATCCGTCGCTAACTTTAGGCGACGATTTTTACACCGTCGTCTATAGTGTCATGGCCAATTAACTATTATGTGCTAGTCCTATAATTCGATTCTCATGACTGTAGTGTTGATTGAATTTGTAACAAAATTGTACATGTCTCCGAGGATCAGTCAGATTCTCGGAGTCGATGACGTAAGTCAATAGGCTGTTGAGTGAGATACCTCAGGTCGCGAAAAAAATACTAAAATATCAGTTGCTCCTAGAACACATTGAACTTTGTTTTGTACGTGAACAAGTTAGATGACGAGAAACAAATTTCGTAAAAAAGTTATGAGCCTAAATTTTAGTTACTCCAATTGACATGTAAGGGAAACTAATATTATCGTCGAATGGCAGGCGCATCCAAACCTCGACGAGATCGAGCGTGAAAAGGTGTGCAGCGTGATGGACCCGCTGAAGCTATCGTACGAAGCTCGACTACACGCCTCTCAGAACAAGCGACTGCCCGTGCAAATAGTCCTCCACGCGCTATACTACGACCAGCTTAAGCTTAGGAGCGGAACGCCCGAAGATCGCAACGAAGCCCTAAACACGAGGAATCAGCTTCAGGCCGACGTTTCCCTCGTCAAGGAGAACGAAGCGCTTAGGACCGAACTTCTGAGGATGAAGATGTACATTTCCGACATGCAGCAGAATAAAGGCGCCGGGAATGCCTGTAGTAACAAGAACAGCAACATCAGCAACGTTCGAGGGACTTCTTCGAAGATGGTGGGCTCGTCGAAGAAGACGTTCTTTTCGTCCGTATCGAAGACTCTCGGGAAGCTCAACCCTTTTAGGAACGGGTCGAAGGATACTTCGAACATCGACGACGATTTGCCCGATCTGACTAAGCCGAGGAGGAGGAGGTTTTCCGTGTCTTAAGGGGTTTTTTTTTGGTGTTTGTTTGATTGTTTTAAGGATGTATTAAGCTTGAATGGTGTCGAACGACTGTTTATGTATTTTTAGATTCTTGGTGTTTTGTTTGACTGCTTGTTAATTTGTTACATAATCTTTTGATTGGATTGTGATGTCTATTACTCTATAAATTAATACATTTGGTACATTAATACATTTGGGACCGGCCAAATTTATTAATTAAAAGAGTTATTAATTAATCGATAAATTAATAATTATTAATTTATCGATAAATTAATATTTTATTACTTTATAGTGTATATAACTTTCAAACTTTCCAAACTTTAAATGTAACGGGAAATTTCTTGTTGACCTATGAGAAAACAACGCAGTAATTCTTACAATGATAAGGACAATTAGAGACAATATGCAAGTAGAAATTGATTTCAACAAAAAACAAATGACAATTGGTTCATTTTTCAAGTAATCTTTGTACATGTAATATGAGAATGTTTTTTACATATGACATTATAATTTATAATTTATACGAGACCTATAGAAATTATCGAAAGTATATTATCTTATAATTTTAGAGAATTATTAATTTAGTACGTTATCCCCGAGTCGGGACCGACCGGAAATATTATATTAATGAGTTTATTAAATTATCGAGTATTGATTTATAGAGTTTCTACTGTACTTATGCTTTGTAGTAACGAGCCTAATTCTAATTCCGATATCCATTATGTTCTAAATTTAGTCTCCATCAAATCTTATAAATACAAATGTAGGTGTGTTATAACTCTGCCACGTGTCCAGTCAAGTTTTTATTTTTTAATAAAAGCTAATTACTTTAATTTAATTGAATTTTTAAAATGAATTAAAACAATAATAGAAAATCTACCCACTAAACTCACGTATACGAGGGGGAAAAAACCACTTTTCGCTAACTACACGTCTATGGAGAAAACTGCTTTTCACGATATAACTCCACCGTTTTGCTATTTTCATTTTCTTCTGTAAAAAAGAAAATACTTACACCATTAAATAAAAGAAAATACTTACACCATTAATTAAAAGAAAATACTTACACCATTAGTTAAAAATCTAAAACCTTGATCTTTTGTTTGATCTTCTTCTACTAATGCTTTTTTTCCACTTCTTTTAGTATTCTGAGAAATGATATAGGCATTGGTTTGCATTATTTGTGCTTTTACTGACTTCGTATTAAAGGTTTGTGTTGACCTTTTTGCTGCATGAGTGCTAGAGAGTTTTGATGGACAATGTAATTGCAATAACATTAGGTCTATAAATTAAGCAATTCGATCTATGATCAATATAATGTCTAAGTATATGAAAATATTCCACATGCATTGATTATGAGCTATAGATTGATTTAAGTGTTGAATATTTGATTCACATATGATTTGGTGATTAGTTGATGAGGCTAGGTGATCGCATGTTATAGACAGCCCATGTGATATGATATATCGTTCTGTGCTATATATGGAAATAATTCATGAGATATCCTACTGAGTTATAAAAGGAAAATATGCTGTTTATATATGGAAAGTGATATATCCGTTGATACTTGTTTATTCCTGAATGAAATCGAGTACAAAATCGTTTGCATGCTTTCCACTGAATTTAATGTGCCATATTGAATTAATATCTTTCATTATGCATTTTGGATTATTATATTTAGGAAAGATTTGTTTTGATTGACAAGGTGCTATTATATGGTATGTGCTATAAACGGATGTGATCTCTGAAATAAGGAAAGTTCTGTCATGATTGATAAATTGAATTAAGTATGCTCTGATATGATTTGTGTGCTAAACATGGTAAATATATTATGAGCTGTGCATGGAAAACGTGCTGATGTGATGCTAACTCATGTGCTATATTTGAAAAGTTAATCTGGATTGATTTACACTAGAAACAGATAGCAGGGAATCACTTATGGAAAGTCCTGACATGGTAATTATATGCAAAGTGATTGACTATGCATGAGAACGAAATTGAGACTTTATGTGGAATATATTCATACTTAAATGAGCTCTTTAATCATGCTTTAATGTGCTATATGACCGTTGTAATGATTTGTTAAAAGCATGATTTATATGGTATGATTGACTCAAAAATTGCATGGAAACTATGCTTGATTTGGTGATTATTATATGATATAATTATCCATGTGAAGTGCTGATTGAAAAGGATTATATATGAGCCACATTTCAGAATTTCGAGCAACTAAGAATTTGCCAACATAAGCCTACAAGAGATTCTTGAGCAGAAACATACTGAGAGATTCCCGAGCCTCCATTTGCAATAGCTTTCTGCCATACTGAGCGTTAACTTGCGATTCCGTCACTGAGCGAGTGATTCACCCTGACATTCCAATCCTCCACCATATATTCTGTCTTCGGACGTGAGCAATACCAAGGAGGCAAGGTCGACGTTTACGCACACGTGAAGGGAAGGACGAGTTTCGGGGGCCCTTCGGTAGCGAGTTGTGTCTGTCGGGATAAGGAGATTCCGAGGAACGAAACTCGGCGTGTGGTAACCTAGTTGTGTCTAGTGTTCGACTTGTTTTGATTGTGTATTGGGCTAATCAATCAGTTTTGTATCCAGCTACGGTGCATTATAGTGATTGACTAAACTCTTGGGGAGCAAACCCCAAGGAGAGGAGTATACCCCAGTTGGGGATATAAACTCTATAAAAATCCAATCTCGCATTTACTTTTTAGTTATTTCCTTATCGCTGTGAGACAGACCCGACACACATCCGACGTAACTAGGATATATCAGGCATACTCGACACAAGCATCAGTAGGCATATCTAAGTCACTACGTTTAGGATTTGTGAAAAGAAGAAGCATAAAATTTTTATAAGCCTAATTCACCCCCCTCTTTGGCACATTTATATCTTCATTTGGTATCAGAGCGGGTTACTCAAACGACGGGCCTAGCAAGCCTGAGTTAAAGATCTAATGGCTTCTTCGAGTTTTGATGTTTTTGCAGAGGGACTATCCCATTCTAGGCCACCACTCTTCGATGGAACCAACTACGCCATATGGAAAAACCGGATGAAGGAATTCCTGCTTGCTACTGACTATGATCTGTGGGATATCATCACGATGGGACCTTATACTCTAAGAAGGTGGATGGAACTCCAAAGAAAGGTTCTGACTACGATGCAACAGACAAGCGAGGAATCACCTTGTATGCCAGAGCAAAGAACATGATCGCCTGCGCGCTTACAAGAGAAGAATACAATCGTGTGAGTTCATGCGAATCTGCCAAAGATATGTGGGACATGCTTCAAGTCACACATGAGGGAACCACTCGAGTTGTACAGGAAAGAATAGCCCTGCTAACCCACCAATACGAGCTGTTCAAAATGGAGGACAACGAGATTATAAGCCACATGTACGCGTGATTCATGAACATCATCAACCAGATGTTCTCGTTGGGAAAGAAAATACCGAACGGTGAGAAAGTGCAAAAAATACTGAGATCTCTTCCAAGAGAATGAAATCCCAAAGTAACAGCCATCTACGAAGCTAACGATCTGGACGAGTTATCTGTCTCGGAGCTGATCGGATCTCTAACCATGTACGAGATGACTCAGATCTCCATGGAAGAAAAATCACAAGTCAGGAATACCATTGCTTTCAACGCTGAACAAAAGGAATCTGATTCTGACGACGAAGAGACTGAGGAAGACATACTAGAGCAGATCGCCATGCTGACACCAGAAAATTTGAAAAGTCTCGGCTGAGAGGAAAGTTCAAAGGAAACTCCAAGTTCCAACCTAGGAACATGGGAATATCGTCATCCGGGAACAATGTGCAGAAATGCTTCAAGTGCCACAAGTCAGGCCACTTCGCCTCAAACTGCCCGATGGAAAATGGTGACAAAAAGATAAAGAAGCAGAAGGCCATGGTCACCAACTGGGAAGAGGTCGGAAGTGAAGATGAGGAAGATCTTGCCTACAAGGCCGATGATGATCAAGTATCTTCTTCATCCACTATTAAGAAAATACTCTTTCTAAATGAATTATATGCTAGGCAAGATGAATCTCATGATAACTCTTCATCAGTTCCTGAAGTAGATGAAAAGGAAAAAATGTTTGAAATAATTCAAAACACAGAAAGAAGGATTAAGTCGCTCAACTCACAAGTAAAGAGTCTGGTTAGGCAACGAGATGACGTACCTAGAAAAAGCACAAAACGGATCTAGAAAATGAATGCTTGAGAGCCGAGCTAGAAACCCTTAAGGAAGAAAAACCTTATGTAATTGTGAAGAGCTTAGGAAGCAAAATAATGATATACCTAGAGACATGTCTGTTCTTAAGGAATCCTTAGAAGAAAAAACACGAACTGCTGATAGACTTCTTAAAGGGAAAGAAAATCTTGACATGATACTTAGTCTTCCTAGACATGTTGGAAAAACAGGGATAGGATATTCCACGACACCTATACATGCTGCACCTCCACAAGATGTTAGAAAGCCTAAATGTTTTTCATGCGGCCGTCACGGTCATTATGCTAACCGCTGTTTTTTGAAGAGAGCTGATAAATCTAGATATATCTAGAGGCCAAAGCAGGTTTCTAAGAATCAAAGTTCTAACACTGGCCCGCCTGTGTTTGTAGATCACAGTCTATGACAGATGATATATCACGTGCTAACAGGAGTTATTTTGCCACTAACCTTTTAGGACCCAATCAAAGTTGGGTACCTCAGAAAAGAACTGATTCATGCAGGTACAAAGAAGAAAATCCAGCAAGAAAAATAAGTGGTACCTCGACAGTGGGTGTTCCCACCGTATGACATGTGGTATCAGTAAGTTTGTCTCGGTGAAAGCGTATGACGGAGGATATGTCTCCGACGCCGACAACACAAAAGCTAAGATTATTGGGTTGGAACTGTTGATAACACTTTCGTACTCCTATAGATGACGTATGGTTGGTTAAGAATCTAGAACATAATCTCAATAGTATTAGTCAATTATGTGATAAAGGTCATACGGTTACTTTTGAAAATGAAAAGTGTGTCGTTTGACAATAAGGTGTTATTTAGTGCGTCTAGCAATAGAAATGTCTACTGTATTACTCGTGATGATATCACTGACCAGAATGTCAACTGCTTAGCAGTTACACAGGATAACACCTGGTTATGGCACAGACGCTTAGGACATGCCAACATGGAATTACTGTCTCATATTACAAGCTATGCACTGGTACGAGGTGATCCTGACATGAAGTTCGTCAAGGACAAAACATGCAAAGCGTGCCAAGTGGGTAAGCAGACCAAGACATCGTTCAAAGCGAAGAATGTGATATCCACATAGACCTCTGGAATTGCTACATCTCGGCCTTTTTGGTGCTGTTCAGACGATGTATCTGCGAGGTAAAAGATATGCCTTTGTCATCGTTGATGATTATTCCAGGTATACATGGGTGATATTTCTTGCTCATAAGAATGAGGCACTAGATAGTTTTGCATCACTAGTGAAGAGACTAGAAAATAAAAAAGAAATGAATCTGTGTAGGATACGTAGTGATAAAGGGTTGGAATTCGATAGTAAATCATTTGCATCATTCTGTGATCAATATGGATATAGTCATAACTTCTCTGATCCTATAACTCCCCAACAGAACGGTGTAGTTGAACGGAAAAATAGGGTGTTACAGGAAATGGCTAGATCTATGCTACATGAGTATGATATTCCTAAACAGTTTTGAGCGGAAGTTGTGCCTGTTACGTGTCTAATCGTGTTTTCCTTAGGCCGATATTAAAGAAAACCTCGTATGAAATCTGGCACGGTAGAACTCCAAATATAGGTTATTTTCGTGTATTTGGATGTAAATGTTTCATCTTGAACGATAGAGATAAGAGGGGTAAATTTGACTCTAAGGTAGATGAAAGGATATTCCTTGGTTACGGTCTTCACTCTAAGGCATATCGTGTTTATAATAAAAGGAAGCTGACTGTTCAGGAATCCATACATGTTACTTTTGATGAGATACCTAACGCAGATGCTACTGATGAGGAAGGTATAGATTTGCCTTGTGCAAAATTACAGGATACTAAAGACAGTGAGGAAGTATTCCAAAAGACGAAAATGTTGAGACACTGGAACCAGAAGCAAATGAACAACAATGGAGAAAATGGAAACATGCTTCCAGTCATCCAACAGATCAAGTGATAGGAAATATCACATCTGGAATCAAAACTCGAGCAACTGCACGAAATCAGGATACAGTGGAATCCCATGATGTACTGCTCTCAATGATGGAACCTAAGACATCCATGAAGCCCTCGACGATATCTCCTGGGTCTCTACCATGGAGGATGAGCTATCTCAGTTTGAAAAGAGCCATGTGTGGACACTCGTAGAGAGCAGATGAAAAATCCATCATAGGAACCAAATGGGTTTTTCGCCACAAACTCGACGAACACGGTAAAGTCACTAGAAATAAAGCAAGGTTAGTTGCAAAAGGTTATTCCCAGGAGGAAGGTATTGATTTCGATGAAACTTTTGCTCCAGTAGCTAGATTAGAGTCTATATGTGTCTTACTTGCATATGCATGCTTTAAACGCTTTAAACTTTTCCAAATGGACGTAAAAAGTGCATTTTTAAATGGTTTTATAAATGAGGAGGTTTATGTAGAACAACCACCGGGCTTTGCTAGGGAAGATTTTCCAAATCATGTTCTTAAATTAAATAAAGCATTATATGATTTAAAGCAGGCTCCCAGGGCATGGTATGAGAGGCCAAGTAAGTTCTTAATTGACATAGGATTTTCGACTGGAACTATTGATAACACGCTGTTTATTAAGTATGAAGGTGATCACATGATACTGGTCCAGATCTACGTTGATGATATTATATTTGGAAGTACTAATATCCTTCTTTGCGAGGAGTTCTCTAATTCTATGCAGAAGGAATTTGAGATGAGCTTAATGGGTGAGCTGAACTACTTCCTCGGGTTGCAAATCAAGCAGCTTGACAATGGAACCTTTGTATCCCAGACAAAGTACAGCAGGGAATTACTGACAAAATTCGGGATGAGCGATTCCAAAGCAATTTCCACCCCTATGCATCAGACCACCAAAATAGACTGTGATGAATCAGGTACGCTAGTTTATCAAATAGAATATCGAGGTATGATCGGAAGCCTTCTCTACTTAACTGCTAGTCGCCCTGATATTATGTTTGATGTTGGTGTGTGTTCGAGATATTAGTCTGACCCTAGGGAATCTCACTTGACAGCAGTCAAGCGTATACTTAGATATATCAAGGGTACTGTGAATTTTGGTCTGTGGTATTCATATACGGATGAATTCCCATTAATGGGATATTCCGATGCCGACTATGCCGGCTGTAGGGAAGATAGAAATAGTACTAGCGGAACTTACCAATTAATTGGAAATTCCCTGGTAACTTGGTCTAGTAGAAAGCAAAATGTTGTCGCCCTCTCCCAATCGAAGCTGAATATATGGCCTTAGGAAATTGTTGTCAACAAGTGCTTTGGATGAAACAAACCCTTAGTGATTTTGGTTAGGTTATGACAAATTTCCTATTCTGTGTGATAGCACTAGTGCCATTAGTACACTAAGAATCCCGTACATCATTCTCGTACTAAGCATACTGAGGTTAAACATCATTTTATACGAGACCATGTTCAGAAGGGAAATATCAGTGTGGAATTCGTAGGAACAAATGATCATCTTGCTGATATCTTCACAAAGCCCCTAACTGAGGCAAGATTTTGCGACACCCGTGATCGTTTAGGAATCATCGAGCTAAATAAGGTTAGTAAATCTGCCTAATTCTACCATTTACTCTAGGATATACTATCTGATACGGACATAACTTAGGCAGGCAAACTTAAGAAAACAATTTAGATTAAGGTGATAATTAGAAGGACTTGATAGAACCTAGAGTTTTGGGAAATAGAGAAATAAAAACATGAAATAAGGCTTTGAGGGACCTCCGTAAGACTTTTAGGGACCTCCAATAGACTTTAGGGACCTAACGCCCATACTAGGGAAGTGTTTTGGGACCTATGTGATAAGCAGGTCCTATCATCCTGAGGAAGCGTCTTGAGGAAGCCACGCTGAAGGTCTAGAAGCCTGAAGAGACGTCTGACAGTCTGACAACACTGAAAAGCTGTTCTGACAGTAACTGTGCCAGCCATCTGCTTTTCCTGACAGCGCAGATCCTGCCCCATTTCCAGTCGCCTGATGTCCTGACAGCACAGAAAAGCTGCTGCCAGCTCTCTGCTCCTGACAGACAGCCCTGCACCTCACATTATCCCAGAAGGTCTTGTCATATGGGATCCGAGTGCCAGTGGGAAGCTCCTATAAAAGCCAACACTTGGCCATTTTCACAAAAACATCTATCAGACCACGAAAACCACTTCATATTTTCTCTCTCTTAGCAGAGTAAATAGTTTCTTTCAAGACTTTATTATTTACGAGCTAAAGTGAGTTATTTGAGTGTGTATTCATCCAAGTATAGTGAAAATAGTTCCCGAGCGCCGTGGACGAAGAATCCGAAAGGATTCGAACCACGTACATTTTGTGTCCCTTTATTTACGTCTCTACACATCCCAACACGTCCCTTTATGTCCCAGCAGGTCCCAATACGTTCCACCACGTCCCAATACGTCCCAACACGTCCCAATACGTCCCAACACGTCTTAACACGTCCCGATACGTCCCAAACACGTCCATTCAGTTTCCTTATCAATAAGCACCTTACGCACGCCCTATAACTTTGTAATAATCAATTCTCCGGCTATACAAATTTCCCTTCCCCACATATAAAAATTCTTTTTGATTGGGATTGCCCCATATCAAATGGCGCCATCTGTGGGAAAATTCGGAGTTGAAGGCGTGAGTAATTTTGCATATGTTGAGCGAAGCTGTGCTTAACGTTTTCTCTTTCTCTTTTGTTTTTTCTCCTTATTTCTACTGGGACGAGGCAAAAAATGCAAAAACTTGAGGAAGGAAGACCCTCTCTGCCGAAGAATTTGGACCTATAACCACAGGAGCTGCCGAAGCGCAACTGAAGCTCCTGAGACGTAATGCCATGTACACCACCTTGACCAAGTGGAGAAAAGGTCGAAAACCCGAAGCTCCCACTTCGGGACCTAAAAGCCCAGCTCCCTGCTGGCAAGAAGACCCGAAGCTCCACCTTCGGGACCTAAAAGCCGAGCCCCGTGCTGGTTGGAAGACCTGAAGCTCCGCCTTCAGGACCTCCCAGCTCCGCGCTAGCAAGAAGACTCGAAGCTCCGCATTCGAGACCTTCCAGCTCCTTACTAGCACGCAAGGGTCCATGGAACTTAGAAGGAATCTCCAAGCTGATGCTTGAAGATCCGAGGGAGATACAAGCGAAGCTCCTCGCTAGCACGTGAAGGTCCACGAAGGTCCGTGGAACCTAGAAGGAATCTTCACGCTAACACATGAACATCCTGGGGACCCAGGAGCCTACTCTGTGCTGGCGTATGATGATCTTGGGGACCCGGGAGCCAGCTCCGCGCGGACATATGAAGTTCCTGGGACCTAGAAGTCATCTCCGCACCGGAAATTAGTGGGAGACAAAAGGCCAGTTCCATGCGGACACATGAAGATCCACGGAAGGCATCCCGCGTTGATAAGGCTCTTAGCCGGGACCTCAGGACCTTCTAAATTTCATTCTCTATTATATATTATGGTTATCGAAATAAACATGTTTACCACGCTAACCATGATTATCTTTTGAAGGATGAAAAAGGACTCCACATGGTAGGACATGTGGGGGGTGTTCACTGATCAGGGCTTCGAACAAGGCTGAAGGTACCTCCTCCAGATATGGGCAAGATCTACCCAGAACAGTTGAAGTGAGAAAGTGACCGCGGGGAGGAGGATCTCCGAAAACTGCCAAACTGAGGAAAGGCCAGGACCTGAAACACAAGTCCGAGATGATGAAGATAAGCAAGACAGTACCGATAAGGCATAAAGGGATCTCAAAACATCCAGGCGGACCTCCACGAGTTTCGAAGGGAGCTGGGAGCTCCAGAAAGAACTGAGCCACGCTAGGGAAAAAGGGAAGACACTACGTCCGAAAAGGAGATGGAACTTCGAGACCAACTCACGGACCTCAAACGGCGAGTAGTCATGCAAAGAAGGAGGGAACCTTGGGGACCTCTTTCGAGGGCCCCGTAAAGATTCACACCACTATGCAAATCCAGAAGAGATCCTGACATCAGCCGGGGGACCTCCCGTGATAAGGAGGCCCTTGGCCAGAACTCCAGGACCCTTTAAATTTCATTCTCATTTATATTACCGATAGCATGATAATATGACCACCATATTAACAATTGTTATTTCTTGAAGGATGTGATCGAGGGGTTATTCCAGACGGGACACCTGAAAATGGTGTTAGCCGCGGCAGCGAACTAGATTCGAAGGTGATCGATAAGGAGTCCCGGGGATCTATGTCGCTTAAAGGACTTAAAGGCCAGCTCCGTGCTGGCGTACGGGGATCTGCGGGACCTCAAACCCCAGCTCCACGCTGACATCCAAAGATCCGTGGGAGATGCAAGCCAAGCTCCGCGCTGGCATGCGAAGGTCCGTGGGACTTTAGAGACAGCTCCGCACTGGCGTACGAAGATCCGAGGGAGATAAAATCCCATCTCCTCGCTGGTGCGCAGACCCGAAGCTCCGCACTCGGGACCTCCAAGCTCCGCGCTGGCATGAAGACCTGAAGCTCCACATTCGGGACCTTCCAAATCCTCGCTAGCACGCGAAGCTCCGTGGAACCTAGAAGGAATCTCCACGCTGACACCCGAAGATACGTGGGAGATGCAAGCCAAGCTCCGCACTGGCACGCGAAGGTCCATGGGACCTAAGAGACAGCTCCGCGCCGGCATACGAAGATCCGTGGGAGATAAGAGCCCAGCTCCGCGCTGGTCCACAGACTCGAATCTCCATATTTGGGACCTACAATCCAGCCCGCGCTGGTCTGAGGAGCCTAGTTACCACATGGAACCTAGAAGCCAATTCCGCGACGACGCCTAAAGATCCACGGGCAACATCCCGCGTTAATAAGGCTCTAAGATGAATCGAAGGGCCCACCCTAATGGGACATCTCATGAAGTTCATTGACCATGGCCTCGACGAAGGTCTGAAGGTAGCCGAGCAGAAGTCCGAGGATCTGTGCCGGCTAAAGGCAGACAACCCCCGCATCTTCCAGATAGGAGCCAGCTCCATTTAAGGATCATATCCTTGTCATATTAGAAGCTCCAGACAAAGGAGATTCCAACTTCCGACAGGGCCCAAAATCATACACCTGAGCAGTCAAATCCGGGGGACCGTAATGCCCAGCTCTGTATTGGCACGCGAAGGTCCATGGGACCTCGGAGCAAGCTCCGTAATGACACGCGAAGGTCCTAGGGGCCTAGAAGATAGCTCCAGGCTGACATCCGAACCTCCGGAGATCCAGTGCCAGGGACCTTATCATTAACCGAGAAGTAAAGAGCTCCATTCTGCTATTACTTCAAATTCAAGGCCTCCGACAAGGAGCTCGGATACCAAGCGAGATGGCGCTATAACCACGCATATAAGCGAGCGGACGCTATAACCACGCATTTAAGCGAGCTGGCGCTATAACCACGCACTTAAGCGAGCGGACGCTATAACCACGCATGTAAGTGAGCGGGCGCTATACCCACGCATTTAGCGAAGATGGCGCTATAACCAGGGTAAACTAATGACGTCCCTAAGGAATACCGCCTTGTCGGTATATAAATATATTATTATATAAACGGTGCACCGTATAATATAATCGATGCCAAAGGTCGACGGACCTGCGGTGTACAGGACGCCAAAGATGATATATCTGCGGTGTGATGATGCCAAAGGTCGACGGACCTGCGGTGTACACGACGTCAAAGATAATCCATCTGCGATGTGAATGATGCCCATAAGGGTGTACAAGATGCCGCCGCTGACGGGCTGCGGTGTACAGGACATCAAAGGCTCTCAGTAAGCCTGCGACGTGAATGGTACCAAAGCGAAGCTGGCGCTATAACCAGGGTAAATCAATGAGGGGATCCCCATATTTTATAGACCTAAGTGTCTACACAAATACTGAAATCGCTAAGGACATAGAGAGCCTAGCGCAAATGACACCTGAGGACAATGACGACGGTCATTGCAACCCAGGCGTGGATTCGTACTTGGCTTACGAATTAATAAGCGAGCTGGCGCTATAACCATGCCACGATAATGATGTTCCCAGGAACATCCATCAGGTCCGGAAAGAATGCAAAGCAGAGAAACATGAAATACAGGAGAACGGGAACTCCGGTGAAACATGCGAACATGGGGAGTTAAGCTCCCCATACCATTATGTCCCGAAAGGAAAAAATAACATAGTATCTTTTACAGGCTATCACCATGGTGAAAAAAGGAGAGGTCTATACAAATATGATGTCCCAGGAGCTAGGAGGAACATACAGTAGGACCTGAGGATCTCCTTCAAAAGGCAAGGTTCGAAGAGGAGCTCCGCCATCAGGTCCCTGCTAGGTCCTAAGATGTCCGAAAAGGCCTTCTACCAAGTTTCTTGAGGAGTTCGAGACGACAGATCAACAATACCAGCTACAGGCCAGGACCATTGCATGCTTCTCTGCAACATGGAGCCGAAAATGAGGGTCATCGGAGGCCTGCATCCAGGAAAAGGAAGGTCCCGAAGAGCATACATGCCTCAGTTCCCGAGGACCCAGCGTAGAAGCCTCCCATGAGTCCCTCAAGTAAGGTTGGCGCCAGTCTTCAGCCAGGTCCTCTAAGAACTTCTTCTCAGCAGGCTGGAACAGACGAAGGTGCTGGGAAAGGCGAATACTTTCAGCCTTCAGATCCACCAACTAGGCAGCCACATGCACCTCCGTCATGCCCGTGGAATCGGCATCCCATTCTTTCTTCTCCTTAGAAAAGGAGCTCCATGGACCCTCCTTGTGCTATTTCACGAGAGTGACATTTTCGTCTTTCTTTCTCCAGGGAGCTCCGCATTTCTCATTCGTGCTGCTCCACTAACTCCGTTTGGTCCTGAATTGAAGACTTTGCAGACTGTCCGGAAGCTACGTTCCACCACCTAAGGAGAAACCTCGGAGAGATGGCCCTCTGATAATCTGGGAGCACCCAACAGCTTAGCAGGCTCATCTGGTCATGTCTGTTTAGATGGTCCGCAGAAGCAGGAAGCTCACCCACTGAAGTCCCTATAGATCCCATAAGAGGCTCAACACCTATGCCTCGGGGGAGAAAGGACATAACTTCTTTTTTGGTTTTCCTTCTGACCCTTTGAAAGAAGTTATTTTTCTTCTAACACCAGGGACATGGGCCGTAATAGGAACTTCTTGAGCTCCCCTAATAGAGAAAGGAATCACCGGGGACATCCCCTGCCCCTTCAGAATGAGGAATCTCCTCGCGAACGTCTCTAGCCACTAGGACCTAACGGAGCAAGGGAGCTACAGACATTGCACCAGCTTGGAGAGTCCAAGGCACTTGATCGAAAAGCGCTAGCTCCATGGCAACGAAAAAATGAAGAAAAGGAAACGTGCCTTTCCAAAGACAGAATAAAGGTTTTTCGGTAAGGGAGGTATGACCTACGCTCCTTTATTTTGATTACCGCCTGCCTTATAATTTATACTCTAATTCACTTTTGTCCCAAAAGACAAATTAGAGTAGGGGAGTGGTTGATACGGACATAACTTAGGCAGGCAAACTTAAGAAAACAATTTAGATTAAGGTGATAATTAGAAGGACTTGATAGAACCTAGAGTTTTGGGAAATAGAGAAATAAAAACATGAAATAAGGCTTTGAGGGACCTCCGTAAGACTTTTAGGGACCTCCAATAGACTTTAGGGACCTAACGCCCATACTAGGGAAGTGTTTTGGGACCTATGTGATAAGCAGGTCCTATCGTCCTGAGGAAGCGTCTTGAGGAAGCCACGCTGAAGGTCTAGAAGCCTGAAGAGACGTCTGACAGTCTGACAACACTGAAAAGCTGTTCTGACAGTAACTGTGCCAGCCATCTGCTTTTCCTGACAGCGCAGATCCTGCCCCATTTCCAGTCGCCTGATGTCCTGACAGCACAGAAAAGCTGCTGCCAGCTCTCTGCTCCTGACAGACAGCCCTGCACCTCACATTATCCCAGAAGGTCTTGTCATATGGGATCCGAGGGCCAGTGGGAAGCTCCTATAAAAGCCAACACTTGGCCATTTTCACAAAAACATCTATCAGACCACGAAAACCACTTCATATTTTCTCTCTCTTAGCATAGTAAATAGTTTCTTTCAAGACTTTATTATTTACGAGCGAAAGTGAGTTATTTGAGTGTGTATTCATCCAAGTATAGTGAAAATAGTTCCCGAGCGCCGTGGACGTAGAATCCGAAAGGATTCGAACCACGTACATCTTGTGTCCCTTTATTTACGTCTCTACACATCCCAACACGTCCCTTTATGTCCCAGCAGGTCCCAATACGTCCCAGCACGTCCCAATACGTCCCAACACGTCCCAATACGTCCCAACACGTCTTATCACGTCCCGATACGTCCCAAACACGTCCATTCAGTTTCCTTATCAATAAGCACCTTACGCACGCCCTATAACTTTGTAATAATCAATTCTCCGGCTATACAAATTTCCCTTCCCCACATATAAAAATTCTTTTTGATTGGGATTGCCCCATATCACTATCTTAGGTAGAAATTCGTAGTTATTTTAATCTAGAATATTCTTTCAGCCCTAGAGTATTTTCGGATCTTATAGTCCTTACTCCTTATCCTTACATGCGACTTGGGTATTTTAGGAAAAGATTCATAGTGAATTCCAACATAAGATCGTTCCTTTAGTCACCAATATTATTTTAGGAATCTTAAATCTCCGAATTTTTCCTTAGAATGTGGCTTCGATATTTTAGGAAGGAATTCGTAGATATCATTCCTACCCTTCAGTTATTTTAGGAATCTCAGAAGACCAAAAACCCTTCCCACTCAGCTCAGTCAAATCCTTTCCATAATTATGAGATCCCGTCAAATCAGTCTGATATTTCCGACAATCCTTAGAACTGTGATTATGTTATTGTAGAAAGAAATTCCCAATAATCCTATTCTAAGATACTCCTTTCAGCCCCTAGACTACTTCAGGAATTTCAGATCTTAAACTTAAGTGTGATCGCGTTATTTTAGGAAGAAATTCATAGTTATCCATTTCTGAGATCATCGTTAACTATCCATATTATTTTAGGAATTTCGGATCATTTAGACCTTATATCTAAAAGGGTGATTATATTAGGTCGAACTTCGTAATTATCCTACCTTGAGATCTCTTTTCAGCCAATAAGTTACTTTAGGAAATTCAGACATTCAAAATATCTCTTATTCAGCATTTGATAATATTTTCGTTATTTAAAATGAGATCACATCAGATAAGTCTCCAATCTCTGACCGGCTGTTCACCTTGTTGTGAAATTCAAATTCGGTTTGGAAACCAAATCTTCTTAATTCTATTTAAGCCGAGCTTATCCTATCTCATTTTATCTCTTGCATAGTTGCCCGTTTTTTAATTGAGATCACTCGACACTTCTTCCTTTCTTACCTCAGAATTCGAACTTCACAGTTTCTCTTCTTGAAATCATCGAAGTTATACTCCAGCTTTTAAGAGTTCCGATAAGATCACAGGGAGCTGAACTAATATGCGATATCTGCCAGATCCAATAGTGATTACAGCCTTGAGAACGTTTTCTGATAAGTTATTCCTTCGTCTTCTAGTTATTTTGCGCCAAGTTTTCAGCCTTAAAACCTTATTATATCCCTTTTTTATGCTGAAGGGGGAGAAGTCTGAGCAATTAATGATATAAGGGGTCTAAGAATTGTCTTTGATATTCGTGTGCGATATTCCTTTTATGCGCCTATGATATATCTTAGTGCCTATGTGTACTGACTGAATTTGCATGAAAATATCTGCACATATGCAAGGGGAACTTCATTGTGTGTGCGTTCTGACTTTTGCCTATATAATATCTAGTTATGCTCTATGTGGAACTTTGAATTTATGCTCTGGACAGTTGGAATAACCTCATTTAGATAGGGGAGCAACCTAATGTAGCTTGGTAAAATTTCTGAACTTCACTAATATGTTTGCTCTGATGCTCGAACGCTTTACATGGAATATCTGCACAAATGATATGGAATATCTGCACTCACGAATGGAGTAGCTGCATTTTTTATATATCTGTGCTGCTTTTATACGTTGCTCAATATTTTGCTCTGACCTTAAGATATACCAGTGATGCTTTTATGCTGCGATGCGTGAACTTATGCTCTGAAATAGTGATAGTCTGATACTTATCTGCGCTAATTAACGTGTGTGAGATTTGTTGATAAGTGCTAAGTACCTGATGCTATGATTATCTGATTGCTTGAATCATGCTTGGAAAATGCGCACTTAGGCAGGGGGAGCACACTCACGAGTAAATTTCAAAATTTTGAACTCATGATATAACTTTGAAAAGGACATGATATATCCGCACTTAGATAGGGGGAGCAAATTCGTTCATGATATATCTTTGCATGTCATATAAATAACTGCACTTAGGCAGGGCGAGCAAATATGCATCATATGTGATTAGGAAATACCGTATGCTCTGCTCAGTGATTATAGAACACTTAGACATATGTGCTAGGACTTGCGTAATCGAATACGCTTACATGCTTATGTGCTGCATCAATTACATGTCATCAAAAAAGGGGGAGAATGTTGACCTTTTTGGTCTATGAGTGTTAGAGAGTTTTGATGGACAATGTAATTGTAGTAACATTAGGTCTATAAATTAAGCAATTCGATCTATGATCAATATAATGTCTAAGTATATGAAAATATTCAAACATGCATAGATTATGAGCTATAGATTGATTTAAGTGTTGAATATTTAATTCGCATATGATTTGGTGATAGTTCATGAAGCTAGGTGATCGCATGTTATAGACAGCCCATGTGATAGGATATATCGTTCTGTGATATATATGGAAATAATGCATAAGATATCCTACTGAGTTATAAATGGAAAATATGCTATTTATATATGGAAAGTGATATACCCGTTGATACTTGTTTATTCCTGAATGAAATCGAGTAGAAAATCGTTTGCATGCTTTCCACTGAATTTAATGTGCCATATTGAATTAATATCTTTCATTATGCATTTTGGAATATTATAGTTAGGAAAGATTTGATTTGATTGACTTCGTGGATAAGGTGCTATTATATGGTATGTGCTATAAACGGATGTGATCTCTGAAATAAGGAAAGTTCTGCCATGATTGATAAATCGAATTAAGTATGCTCTGATATGATTTGTGTGCTAAACATGGTAAATATATTATGAGCTGTGCATGGAAAACGTGCTGATGTGATGCTACCTCTTGTGCTATATTTGAAAAGTTAATCTAGATTGATTTACACTAGAAACAGATAGCAGGGAATCACTTACGGAAAGTCCTGACATGGTAATTATATGCAAAGTGATTGAATATGCATGAGAACGAAATTGAGACTTTATGTGGAATATATTCATACTTAAATGAGCTCTTATATGGAAAATAATCATGCTTTAGTGTGCTATATGACCGTCGTAATGATTTGTTAAAAGCATGATTTATATGGTATGATTGACTCGAAAATTGCATGGAAACTATACTTGATTTGGTGATTATTATATGATATGATTTTCCATGTGAAGTGCTGATTGAAAAGGATTATATATGAGCCACACTTCAGAATTTCGAGCAACTAAGAATTTGCGAACATTATATGATATGATTTTCCATGTGAAGTGCTGATTGAAAAGGATTATATATGAGCCACACTTCAGAATTTCGAGCAACTAAGAATTTGCGAACATAAGCCTATGAGAGATTCTTGAGCAGAAACATGCTGAGAGATTCCTGAGCCTCCATTTGTGATAGCTTTCTGCCATACTGAGCGTTAACTTGCGATTCCGTCACTGAGCGAGTGATTCACCCTGACATTCCAATCCTCCACCATATATTCTGTCTTCGGACGTGAGCAATACCAAGGAGGCAAGGTCGACGTTTACGCACATGTGAAGAGAAGGACGAGTTCCGGGGGCCCTTCGATAACGAGCTGTGTCTGTCGAAATCAGGAGATCCCGAAGAACGAAACTCGGCGTGTGGTAACCTAGTTGTGTCTAGTTCGACTTGTTCGGTTATGCATTGGGCTAATCAATCAGTTTTGTATCCAGCTATGGTGCATTATGGTGATTGATTAAACTCTTGGGGAGCAAACCCCAAGGAGAGGAGTAAACAAACCCCAGTTGGGGATCTAACCTCTATAAAAATCATGTCTCGCATTTACTTTTCAGTTATTTCCTTATCGCTGTGAGACAGACCCGACACACATCCGCCGTAACTAGGATATATCAGGCATACTCGTCACAAGCATCAGTAGGCATATCTAAGTCACTAGGATTTGTGAAAAGAAGAAGCATAAAATTTTCATAAGCCTTCACCCCCCCCCCCTCTTAGGCACATTTAATCTTCAGTTTGTATAATATGTTTTTGATCATGGCGTTTTATATTATCTTGAGGAGCTAATTTTTCATTCAAACTCGACTGGTCAAAATTTAGTTTTTTTTTTATCATGTATTAAAACTTCTATTAGTTTCTGTTTGTGTAAGTGCGATTATGATGAGAATTTCTTTAACGTGTTTTGAATCCTCATAATAAAGGTAGATTTAGACTCTCTATTGTTCGCTCTGCGTTGATATGTATGTGTTTTACTCTGTGTACTGTTAAGACATTCGGCTGAATGTTTATGCAGGAAATGTCAAATTGAATGACGATCTATATCCATATTTGATGCACCGTTTGTGATATCTCTCTTAAGGTACTTAACTCGTTTTTTTATGAAGTTTCTTTGATGCTTTGTCCATATGAATTTCTCATGTAATTATCTCATTATGAAAATTCTTTAAAGCTTTGCTCATAGGTCATATAGGACCTTCTTATGGATCAACATTAAATTGGCTTTGAGACTGAAAATTGTCGTATATGTTGCAAGGTACTTCAGTACTATCTGAGATCGAAAATTGCTCTTGATGTTTCAAGGTACTTCGTTAGTATCATTTCACATGTGGTACTAACGATACTTTTCCCCGAAGTTTAATGTCATTTTCCCGTCACTGATATGGATGTCTAGAACCTGCACAAACTCTGATACCTTCCCGCAATCCACATAGACCTCAAAGCACTCGAATATCATATTCAGTTCCCAACTTCAATGCAAAGGTAAACATTGTAGACATGGACTTTTTATTTAAATAAACATTTTTTGTCAGATTGCTGATTTTGCGCGCTTAGCGGATGATTCTCAAAAAAGAACCGTTAAACTTTTCTGAACTTTAGGCTATGTAGCAACAGTAATACCTGTTGGACTGTATGACCTAAGCTCCCATTCATTCTTACAAGTGAAGAGAAAGAAAACATTAAGCATTTTCCCATAACAAAAACGATGTAGTTCTCGAGCTCTTGACTAAGGAAATTACCCGTCAAAAGAGTCGACGTAGAACATTGCCAATTAGTCACTTGGTGTCAAGAATTATTCTGAAATTATTTTTCAGAAAACTGCAAAGAAACACAAGCTCCTATCATAATTTGGCAAATCCTAATCGTGACGGAACAAAGCTTCCTAATGTAGTCTCTTGCCACAAAAGACACGATGAATTTGAAGCATATCAGGTTCGTAAAAATCGATCTCTTACATTTTCTCCAAGTCCTTACAGCTTTTTGTTTCTTTTTATGCTGTTGTTTGATCGTATTTGGAAATCAAGTTTCGATTAGGTGTTGTTTATGTTATCCCATCTTATTGTTGGCTTTGCGTTCAGCAGTTATACGACTAATTTCGTATTCTGTCAATAAGTCCTGCCATTCTCATATTTGATGTTCAGTTACGCCATAAATTTTTCTACATTGCTCGGCTACACGAACAAATTATTATACTCAACATAGACTGAAGACGCATCATCTCATTGGCAGAAGTCTTTCTTCAGAGTTAATCAAATTTGAGAAATCTTGCTGGATGTTGCCTTTAGGTGTTCGAGTTATTGGAGAAACTATCAGAAAGATTTGACGAGTCAGCCACTAAACAATTTTTTTATACTTTTGGGTAGAGACAAGATTAAGGAGAATTTTCATTTGGAATTGAGGACCTGCCATGATATGTATGAAAGTTCAAATAGCAGCAATTTGATATGGACTTTAAAGTTCCCGATGAATATTTTCCTATCAGCTTAGTGATGTATGGATCCTCAAAACTTTCCAAGACATATTTTGTACAATATTTCCATATTTTGTAATTTTTCCATCTTTTTAGTATTCTACATGCTTTTAGCCGATATACTGACATGCGAACAAATGCATTAAATGTTGAAATTAATACTCATTTCTTCACAAGCATTGCGAAACGTACGAGTAAACATGAAATTGTAACATATATCTTTATTCATCATCTTGCTTAATAAATGCAATACATGAAACTAAACATGGAGTTAGACGTCAAATAAGAATTAGTATTACGAGATGTCTTTTGAGCTACATGACCCTTACGTAAACCATTGCTACACAATAAATTCACCTCCTCTCTTGCTCCAATCGATGAACAAACCAAACATATACTTACGAGATCCATATAGACATGATTAGATTATAATACTTCCTCCGTCCCACTTATGTCTTCTCATCTTTCTATTTCGGTTGTCCCACATAAATCTTCCCATTTTCATTTTTGGTAAAAAAATTATCCCACTAATTAAACTAATCACACCATTAATATTAAAAAAAAGTCTTCTTGATTTGCGTGTCTACTAATAACTTTTCTCTCTCCATACCTCAAAAGTTGTACTATAATATTAAAATAATGTGGTTCTTTAATCCGTGTCCACTAATCTTTGGGAAGAAATAGCCGAACAGAGGTAGTAGTAAATTAAATTATCTATGTATATTAAGACCCGTGCATTGCACGGGCAAAAAAAATTAGTTTATAAAAAAATAAAGGGAAAATCAAGCATCATCGAACTTTGACTAGGAACCAGTCCGCATTTTCCCATGTGACAATAATGTGTACACACGTCTCCTATCTCGCGGCAAGTATTATAGAGAAGGTCGATAGATGATTTAAACAAATGATGAAAATCATGTAAAATACAAATAAAATAGCATACAGAAGTGCGGCATTTTAGCCATGATTTTTGTTATCTCTTGTGGGGTTCATTTTTTGCTTTGTCTCTCTCGTGATTTTTGCAAATTCGAAGAATTTGTCGTAAAGGTATAATACCTTTTTTTTTTTTTAAATCTGGAACTACCATTTCCTTTAATTTGAAGCCGTCTTCTCCACTCCAACTATTTGAATAATTTCAAGATTGCATCTTTTTTTGTTGGCAAAAGATTCAATAGTCTCTATCTATTTACCAGCACCAGCCCACAAAAAATTTCTTTTTTTTCTTTTTCTGTCAGTTAGCTGCGACAACCGAAGCTTATCGGATCTGAGGTATGCCAAGAAGTTCTCTTTCACTGTGTTTCGATGTGTGTGAAATCGTCTTTGATTATGGGTGCAGCTGAAACAAAGCATATCTTCCGATTTTCATTCGCCGTTGATTATGTAGAGCTAAAACGATCTGAGTTATTAATTTTATTTATTGGAGAATATTATGTTCTTGAATCAGATTTTATTTTTCCTTTTTCCTTACTTTTCTGGCAAAATTGTCAATTATAGGGAAGGACTTTTCTTGATTCTGCAACTTCGATCAACTCTCCCACGCTTTCAACTGAGGCACTTGTATAGTAAATTTTCTGGTGTTTCTGTATTTCCTTTTTACCTATATCGTCCTTGGGAAATAGCTACCAATAAAATAAGTATAATGAATAAACTGAGCAGAGGCAGAGTCTCAACTCTTAGTGTGAGACACGACCTCGTGGACATAGCTGTATGGGCGGATACAGTTGTGCAAAATTGTCAATTATTTCGAAAATTTGACCTTTTCTAGGCCATGTTCTTTCTATACTGTCATAAATTATATTATAGTATTATCCGTCCTAATATTAAATGAACCAAGAGAGATAGATACTAATCTTAGGCGTTGCTTTTTTGTTATTATCCGGCCAACCTTCATAGACGCCATTTTACTTTCTTGCCATCTGTCTATCATGCACAGCATTATTCAGATATTCTTTGTCCTCAAAACTACATTGTGATAGACATTGAGAACTGCCCATGTCTATCGATTCATCTTTTCCTTGAATTTGGTTCATGTGATGTTAAAGCTCTGTTTTGTGTGTCCAGGTGATCAGCAGCTTCTGAGATTCTCCCCAGTTCAAGACAATGTCATCAATTCATGTAAGAAAAGAAAGCTATTCTCTTCCTTTCCATTTCTTTCTCTTTTGTGTGTCACTCACTGTCTTTGATTCTCTCATTTTCTTCGCGTCTAAAAATCGCAGAAGATGAAGCGGGCTGAGTCGAAAAAGTCTCATTCGTGGTGGTGGGACAGCCATGTCAGTCCCAAGAACTCAAAGTGGCTTCAGGAAAATCTTGAAGGTGTGTTGTGTGTGTGTGTTAGTTAAGCAAAGCCGCCATTTTTTCCAGTTTCTGATTTTATGTTTTCGAATCGCCCCAGAAATGGATCGATACGTCAAGCGAATGCTGAAGCTCGTCGAAGAAGACGCAGACTCATTCTCGAAAAAGGCCGAGCTCTACTTCAAGAAAAGGCCCGAGCTCGTCGCCCTCGTCGAGGACTTCTATCGAATGTATCGATCGCTCGCCGAGAGGTACGACCACGCCGCCGGCGAGCTTAAGAAGAGAATCCCTTCGGACATCCAATCCCAGGATTCCGTTATTACCGAGGAAGATCACGGGCCCCACCGCCGTACTAAATCGGGCCCGCGGGCTGCGGGCTTCAACGTGTTCTTGGCAAGTCAGAAGAGCAGCGCCTCTGACTTCAACAGCAGCAGCAAGGGCGAAGAAGAAGGGTCCTCTTCGGTCGACTCAGAATCTGATACGGATGATTCTTCCGTGAATAATTATAATTCGAGAGACGAGCTTCGATTCGCCACGGAAAGGGAAACGATCGGTCCTAAGAATTATTCTGATAGCTGCAATAACGTCGAGTTCGAAGCTAAAATCGCGGCGCTCGAAGAGAGTCTTAGGTCGGCGAGGGAAAGGATCGAAAAATCCGACGAAGAGATCATGCTCTTGAGAGACGAGCTTTGCGGCTACAAATCTTTGGCCGACGAAAAAGAGCGCTTTTTTAGCGTAGCGCCTGAAGAAAATACGAACGGCGGCGGGGAAGCTGAATATTTGGATAATTCGGCCGACAAAATTAAGGTTTTCGAGGACGAGCTCAGAAGCGCGCGGGCGAACGCCAAGAAGTACGAAGAGGAAGTCGCGGGATTGAGCATAGAGCTGGCGAACAAAGACGAACTGATTAAATCGGCGCAAGAGGAGGCGACTTCTTGGAAGACGAAGTACGAGAGGGAGAAAAGGGAAGCGTCGAAGCTCCAAGACCGTATGAATAGGTTCAAGGCGAACCTCTCGGAGAGAGACCAAGAAATACGAGGTTTGAAAGAAGCGATGTCGAACGCCAACAAGGCGTTGTCCGAAGAGAACGAGCGGCTTGGAGCCGAGGCAAATAAAATCGCGAAGGAAAAAGCGTACTTGGAAGATAGCGTAAAGGAGTTAGACTTAAGCAGGCAATCCTCGGAGGAGGAACTGAGGCGCGTGAGGCTCGGGAAAGCCGAGATGGAAGAAGCGCTTTGGGGTCAGATCGAACAGCTGAAGCTTAACATTTTCGATAAGAACAATCGCATTGGGGAATTAAATAGAGAGTTCGATTCGTTGATGGCAGTGAGAGACGATCTGACGGCTCGGATTGCTGCGCTCGGCGCTGAGGTGGAATCTAAGGACGAGGATTTGAGGGAAATGGTTTCGAAATTTGAGGAAGGCGAAAAAGCTGCCGAGGAACTGAGGTTGAGGCTCGAAGAACTCGAAGTAGAAGTAGAGAAGGAAAGAGAGGTCATCGCTGAAGAGAAGAGGGAAGCCATAAGACAGCTCTGTTTTTTCGTCGAGTATTACCGCGACCGTTACGACGGGCTTCGAAAGGCCGTCGTTGCGCAAAAACGTGGACGGCGACACTCTGCGACGGCGTCTTGAGCTCTTTTTCCTTTTTCTTTTTTTTTTTTTAACGATGTTTGATTTTCTTTGTGGGTTTTGTTACTGACGGTGGTTTGTATTTACTGTAGAGCTTCTGTAAGTCGAGTTATTTTATTTTGATCTTGATTGATGATCGTCATGTTGTAATATATTATCCAAGCTGCTGAGTTGTGAAAGTTGAATAAATTCGCAATTCATTTCTTTATTACTTTTACTACTAGTTGACTATTCTATTTTTCTACAAAAAGTAGTGTAAATTAAGTTTTAGGTCCCAAAATATGTTTTAAGTTAGGATTCAGGACCCTGTCAGAAATGTTTTTAGTTCAGGACCCGATTAAATGAAACTTAGAGATAGAGACCTGGTGTTATACAGTGTATATGAATTGGTATCAGACGATGGTTTTGTGTTATCTCAGAACACAGAAGTGGTGCTGCAAAATGATGAAGTGGTAATGTGAAGCAAGTAAGTGGTACTGCAGAATCATGAAGTGGTACTACAGACCCACGAAGTGTTACTACAGGTCCGTGAAGTGGTACTGAAAAACACTTAAGTGTATCGGGTCCTTAACCCTTTCTGACAAGGTCCTAACTCTAAATGAAACATATATTTGGTCCTTACCTTTAACTGCCCTAAAATATATGTTCATTTTTCGGTAAACTTGCTTTCCAAAGCCATCAAAGATCAATTTTAAGAAACAAGTCAACTTTGCTCAAATCGTAATTTGGATTAGAAATTTGTGGGTTGCGTTGGTTGAAGAGGTGCTCTACTCACTAACTCCCATCGCTTACCGAGCTTACCTACTCTACTACATACAACTATTACCTCCATTGTATGTATTATTAAACACCTGCTATTATCATCCCATTACTAGCTATTTTATAAGATTTTGACATTTGAGTTCACATGATGTCACTTTGATATAATCAACTTAGAAGTAATATGCATATTTCTCTAACTACTACTACTACTACCATTTGTAGAGTCGAGTATTTAAAGGAAACCAAGTGGAAACGAAATCTTTTGGATGCACGCACGTGTTTTATAAGCATGATGTCGCTCATGTTTTCATTTTTGTTTTTTTCTTGAGATTAAATATGTATAAATTTGAATACAGTACTTGAAACTTTGAAAAGTAAAACATTAAGATCTATTCCTAAGTAAGAAAATAAATAATTTCACACAAATTTTGCCATCTTGGATTTTCATTCATTCCCACGTCTTCCACCTACCACACACCTCTAAATCTCTCTCCATAAATGCAAACGGCAGAGCACATCGTTTTACAGTTCAGAAAACTCGGTCACCTTCTTCCCTACCATACCAGCAATGGACCTACTCTTGCTGGAAAAGACGCTTTTAGCCCTCTTCTTCGCCATTGTTGCAGCCACCGCCATCTCCAAGCTCAGGGGCAAGAAACTCAAGCTTCCGCCCGGCCCCATCCCCGTTCCGATCTTCGGAAACTGGCTTCAGGTCGGCGATGATCTCAACCACCGCAATCTCAGCGATTATGCTAACAAGTTCGGAGAGATCTTTCTCCTCCGCATGGGACAGCGCAATCTAGTCGTCGTTTCCTCGCCGGAGCTGGCCAAAGAAGTGCTTCACACTCAGGTTAGGTATTCTAACGCCGTGTTGATACTTAATCGCGTCTGTTTTCCCCGGCCGCCGATCGATTTCTGCGATTTTTTTGCTGAATTTTTGCGCAGGGCGTTGAGTTTGGCTCGCGAACGCGAAACGTGGTGTTCGACATCTTCACGGGCAAGGGGCAGGACATGGTGTTCACCGTCTACGGCGAGCACTGGCGAAAGATGCGGCGGATCATGACCGTACCTTTCTTCACCAACAAAGTCGTCCAGCAGTACCGCTACGGCTTTGAGTCAGAGGCTGCTGCGGTGGTCGACGACGTGAAGAAGAATCCCAAGGCGGCGACCGACGGAATCGTTCTGAGGAGAAGGCTGCAGCTGATGATGTACAACGACATGTTCAGAATCATGTTCGATAGGAGGTTCGAGAGGGAGGACGATCCCTTGTTTGTAAAGCTCAAGGCTCTGAACGGCGAGAGGAGCAGGCTGGCTCAGAGCTTCGAGTACAACTATGGCGATTTCATCCCTATCTTGAGACCCTTCTTGAGAGGATACTTGAAGGTGTGTAAGGAGGTGAAGGAGAAGAGGCTGCAGCTTTTCAAGGACCACTTCGTCGACGAAAGGAAGTGAGTGGATCCATCAATTTGATTCAAACCCTATTTTCTCCCCTGATTTTTTGTGAAGAAAAGGTTGCTCACTTTGATCGTTGTGCCGCAGGAAACTGACCAGCGCTACGCCGACGAACAACGAAGGCTTGAAATGCGCGATCGACCACATTCTTGAAGCCCAGCAAAAGGGAGAGATCAACGAGGACAACGTTCTTTACATTGTCGAGAACATCAACGTTGCTGGTAAGTAAATTCCTTTTACTGTAACTACGGCGATCATTTACCAAGAAATAGTTCAACTCATAACATCCTCTCTTCCTATCACAGCAATCGAAACAACCCTATGGTCCATCGAATGGGGCATCGCCGAGCTAGTCAACCACCCCGAGATCCAAGCCAAGCTCAGGCACGAGCTCGACACTGTCCTAGGCCCGGGCGCCCAAATCACCGAGCCCGACACCCAAAAGCTCCCTTACCTCCAAGCAGTGATCAAAGAAACCCTACGCCTAAGAATGGCAATCCCCCTCTTAGTCCCACACATGAACCTCCACGACGCCAAGCTCAACGGCTACGACATACCTGCCGAGAGCAAGATATTGGTCAACGCTTGGTGGCTCGGGAACGACCCGGCCCATTGGAAGAAGCCCGAGGAGTTCAGGCCCGAGAGGTTCTTGGAAGAAGAGTCCAAGGTTGAGGCGAACGGTAATGACTTTAGGTACTTGCCGTTTGGCGTGGGGAGGAGGAGCTGCCCTGGGATTATACTTGCGCTGCCTATCCTCGGGATAACCTTGGGAAGGCTCGTTCAGAATTTCGAGCTTTTGCCTCCGCCGCGCGAGTCGAAGATTGATACGACGGAGAAGGGAGGGCAGTTTAGTCTGCATATCCTGAAGCATTCCACCATTGTTTTGAAGCCGAGGTCTTTCTGAGATTTTTTTTGGTGGGACAGTATGTGATGACTGTTCATCGTTGTTTGCCATATATGTATCAATGTATGGGACTGTGTTGCAATTTGCACAGTCGTCTTTGTTTATTCTGATGTTCGAGGGTCACAAAATAAGCTATATTTTCAGTTCACAAGAGTGTCCATATTCCTTATTACTAACGTCTGTTGGGTTTGATCGAATAAAGTAGTATGGGAAAGAAAATTTGGAGAGTTTTAATAAAATTATTATTTCGTTTTAATTACCAACCAAAAGGGAATATTTAAAAAAATGGCCTTTGACATCGTCAACGTTAAAAAAATAGCCTCCTAATTGATAAAAGACCAATGTACCCTTACTTACTCTGCGTAAAAGACTATTATACCCTTTCTTAATGACAACCAACGACAGTTAACGAAAATTACAGCTTTTGACAGGGGTTTACTGTAGAATCTGAAAAAGCAAAAGTAAATAAGAAAGAACCCTTTCACTTCACGGGCCCTTTGCAAAATCGATCAAGCTTTCTCCCTTTTCTTCTTCTTCACAGTCGAATTTGAAGCTCAGAATCCATGGCAGTTCAGGCGAGACCCCAAACAGTGAAGGTAATTTTTTCCAGTCCTATACAATCGCACGGGACCCTAAATCTAGGCCGCAGGGTACCCGTGCTTGCATAGGCAGGGGCCCCGTGTCTTGAATCTCAGGGATCCGTGTGAAAGCGCAGGGGTCCTCCCCAATTAACCCGCGCTTTGTCTCGCTGGGACCCGTGCTTGCTAGCGCTAGAGACCTTGCTATGCCGCGCTGGGGACCCGTGCGGGGCAGCGCGGGGACCCTGCGACATAGCACGGGGCCCGTGCTTGCTAGCGCGGGGACCCGTGCTCATGTGCGCTAGCAAGCACGGGCCCCGTGCTATGTCACAGGGTCCCCGCGCTGGCACGCACGGGTCCCCAGCGCGGCATAGCTGGGACCTCCAGCAAGCACGGGCCCCGTGCTATGTCGCAGGGTCCTCGCGCTGGCACGCACGGGTCCCCAGCGCGGCATAGCTAGGACCTCCAGCGCACATGAGCACGGGCCCCGTGCTATGTCGCAGGGTCCCCGCGCTGCCACGCACGGGTCCCCAGCGCGGCATAGCGAGGTCTCCGCGCAGCATGGCAGGGGACTGTGCGCGGCGGCCTATCTCACCATAAGCAATTTTCCCGCAGCATTTGTAATTAATTTTTTATTGATTTGTAGGTTCAATTGAAGAAGCAAATTGCCGGAGGCGACGATGAGAAAGATTACCGGTTACATATCACGTCACGATACTGCGAAGTGAGCGAGGAGATCGTTGGTTGGCTAAACGAGGATGAGCTGGCAGTTTTTACGGAAGGGAGTCCGTTCGGCAGGCTCGTCAACGCTGCCGGCAATTTCAATTTGTCGGCGCAGCTGTTGTGGTATCTCATCAAGTGCCAGACACAGCTTCACAATCGTGACGAGCTTTGGATGATCATCGGGAAGAAACCGCTCCGTTTTTCAAAAACGGAGTATTGCCTAATCACGGGTGAAGTTCGCAGCCGAACCGACGGTGAACCAAACGGATGAATTCGTCCGTCGTCATTTCCCGAGGAAAACGGCATTGACGCTTAAGTTGTCGCACGTTAAGCAGCGGTTGGAGGAGTTGGCTGCCAACCCCACGGTGCGCGTCAATGACGAGAAGTTGAAGTTGGCCAACCTGTATTTTGCGGGGTACGTCTTGCTGCCCCGACCTTCCAAGAAGGATACCACCCTTCCTTCTTGGATCGTTTATTTAGTCGAAGACTCAGAGGCCTTCGAGCGTTACCCTTGGGGGACCGTGGCTTTCAGAGCGGCACTACGGTCGCTGAAACAAGATTTTGACGATAACAAGGAAAGTAAGCTGATCAGTGGATTCGTACATCCACTTCAGGTTAGGGTTTTATATTTGAGTGACTTTATGAGTTTAGGGTTTCGTCTGTTTGCTAAGATTAATTTATTTCTTCTTCAGATATTAGCATATGAATGCATACCGGCCATCGCTGCGAAATATGCTGAACTTAGAGAGGGGGAGCATGCGAGGCCACGTATATGCCGGTGGGTCACGAGGAATTGGCCCCGGAAGGGATGTCCGAAGTTGGTGGATGTTGCGAAGACGGTGGGCGGGTCCGATGTACGAGGTCTACTAGTGCCGGTTGGAGAAGAGACGCAAGCCGATTATTTTCGGTACAGCGAGCTCGAGGTCGCCGCGCCACACGACGACGTGTACGATAGGGTGGCGAGCCTACTGATGGAATGTATCAAGACACGCTTTAAGAAATGGAAAGTTCAGCGTCATCCGAGATTTGCCAAACAGCTAGGAAAGTAAGTTTCATTCGTTATTATTTCATTATATTTTTTTACGACGATTTCTGTATAAGTGTGTAACGTTTCAGCGGAGAATGCGGCGTACATGTGTTGCGAGCGGCAATGAGCCTGATGTTTCGAGGTGACGGCGTCTCCAATCTGACGCAACAGGAAATTGTAGATTTTAGGAAATTTCTTACAATTTGTATTTTGCGTAAGGACTGGGTACTTGGTTTGGTCCAAGATAGTTGAATGTATTTTTTATTTTATTCAAGTGGCCTTGCATGGTTTAAATAATTTCTTACAATTTTTTTTAATTTAAATAATTTTGGTGAAAAACCTCGCACGTTGTTGGTTACGTTTGTTACAATTAAATATCTGAATTGACATTAGTGATGACATGACAAGCAATTTTATTGCTAATTGCATCAAATCGACTGTTATGACACTGACAATATAACGAAAAAAGTAACAGACCACTAATTCACAAATGATTATTGACTATTCAACGCACATAAGCATAGGACCAAGCATTTTAGCACGGGGCCCTTGCTTGAAAACTAGGGACCCCTGCAGTAGTCATTGAGCACGGGACCGGTATTACACAATTTTAATATTACATCGTTATTAAATATTTCTTTTTCGTTACACTGACAAGGCATTGATTACACTGACATTCGCAGAAAATGTGAGTACAGACAATAATAATTTACCAATGATTGTTGACTAGTCAATTAAAATCTGCACGGGTCCGGTATGCTGCGCATGGTCCCAAACTTATGTGCACGGCCCCTCGCGCATAAGCATGGGTCCGCGCACACAAGCACGGGTCCCTTGCGTGAGCTCACGGGTCCCTCGCGTAATCGCTGGGGTCCCGCGCATCCCACTCGCATTAGCTTGCGCGGGTCATGAGCATGGGCCCCGGACCACAGAACTCATGTGCGGGGACCCTGCGATTATTTTCGCGATTTTACACCATATTAAATAATTTCGAAGTTCGATTCAGCCTCCATACGACTATAATACGTCATATAATATCATAGCCAACAAAAGTATGGTCTTTTTGCATGTATAAGATACGAGTTTTCGATTGTTACACCCTAACCAAGTCACCAACATAAGCAAGTTGTTGCTATGTAAATTTGCTCAATTATTGTGACATCCACCCATGATACCAAATTCACATCGAAAACAATAACCAAAAAGTTTAATTTATTTTTCTGAACATTAACAACATAAGAGAAATTTTTTGGTCAAGATTAATTTTTTTTTTGGACAATTTCGTTATGGTTAATTATTTTTGTGAAGATGTACAAAATATATATATGTATTTATTTACTGAAATTCTTTTAAACCCGTGCCTTGCTTTTTCTTGTCACACATCGAAAAGGACACCAGACAGGGCATTGATTACACGTGCACTCAAAGCTGACATGTTTCAGACAAATAGTTGACTGACCAATAATTCAATAATAACTTTGTCTGCAAAAGAAGACCAATAATTGACTACAATTAGGGTTTACACAATTTCCGCACGGGACCGAACTTATGCGCAGGGACCAAGCAAATAAGCACGGGTCCCCGCACAAGAGCATGGGTCCCGTGCTTGAAAGCAAGGGTCCTTCGGTATAAGCACGGGTCCCGCACATCCATTAAAACCCTAACTTTAAAATCCTAATTTTACATACCTCAAACAATATCACATCATAACTCTTACATTATAAAACCATCATTACGCTAATCTAAACAAACTTTCTTTTCATAACAATAATAATTAGGTTCTATTAAATTACAAAACCCTAAATTTAGAGGGTTTACCTCCTACTAAATTCGCCAACAGAAGGCAACCTATTTTTCTGTGGTCTTCCACGTTGTTTCTCGCGAGGAGGTGGCAGCATTTCAACACTTCTTTCAATGTGTTCAGACACCGGCCATATAGTACCTTCGTAAGCTAACTTCCAACATCCCAAGCTGTAGTAAGGGTCGACTAGTGAACCCACATCGACGTTGGCATAACCACAAGCAGCAATAGCGTGTGGGCAATGAATTCGGTCGATGTCAAGCATCTTACAGCTGCACGTACGCAACTCTAGATCGACGACCTCGTTCGAGTTGTGCCCGTATACATTATACGTTAGATGCCCAACTTCCGATACGTGAAATCTTTGCGACCCAATGAAATTCTCGCGGAGGATCGACTCGACCTTCGGCGTAAACGACATCGAATTCGCAGCGATAGAAGCTTCGCATGCTCTTCGATGCTTACTGAACCAGGATGATGTTAATCGGTGAATTGAGCCCAACAATCCTATAATTGGAAGTTCTCTATCCGCGCGTAGAGCCGCATTTATCGACTCCGATCCATTGGTCGTCATGATGTTATATCTCGCCTTGGGACAATATGCCCTCGTCCACCGTTCCATGTCAATCGCGTCAAGATATCGACCCGCCGACTTGAATGTTTCACCTAGAGCTTTGTAATGTGCATCGCACTCGGCCTTGGTGTAGGCATTGGCCACCCGCCAGAAAATGGGGCACGCACCCTTGTCCGCCGTTTTCGTCTTCACATTTATACCGTGGTTTCGGTCAAAAATAATGACGAGTTCCTTACTATCCGGTACGAAACGACTCAATCTAGTGAGAAACCACGTCCAAGATCGGTTCCCTCCGAGTCAGCAAGACCCCATGCGAGTGGGTATTGATGGTAATCACCATCTTGCGCCGTAGCAATGAGCAAAACTCCTTTATATTTTCCCTTCAAAAAAGTTGCATCGATAGATATGACTTTCCTCATGTATGCAAATCCCCTAACGCATGCGCCGTATGCTAAGAACATATATTTGAACCTCATTTGTTCATCCATCTCCCAATCTGCGATGCTGTCAACGTTTGTTTGCCTCAACGCATCCAAGTAGGCCGGAAGTAAACCGTAACAATCATCCCTGTTACCGACTAATTCGTCCGACGCTAGTTGCTTGCCTTTCCAAGCCTTATAGTACGAGACATCTACTCCCCTGTTCTGCATCATCGACATGATTGACTTGGGTGGCGGAATGTCTTTAGGACCGGTGAAATGTTCCAACAGAACTTGTGATACAACTGACGAACTTCCTTGCCGATGTCTACGGCGACGATGAGAAACCCCGCAGGTGTGCTTGCCGCAATACGTTCGGATTGAGAAAAAAGGGGAGTCCTTGTTCTGTGCAGCTCGTACTCGCCATGTGCATCCTTCGGTTGCGCATTTCGCTACGTACATGGTTTTATTTGACCGGACCAATTTGAACTCGAAACACGCATCAAGGGCGACTTTAGTGATCACGTCCTTGACTTCCTTCTTGTCCCGAAATTCCTGACCAACAAACATGCTTGAACCATCCCCAAATCCATACGTGCCGTCGCCAGCATGTGGAGAGTTATGCTCCGCCATTGTGACATCGTCATCATCACTTTCCGAAGCATAATGTTCCTCGGGTTGTTCGAACGTATCATTTTCATTCTCATTTTGATTCTCGGACGGTCCAGTTTGATCTTCTTGAAAACCCTCGTATTCAGAAAGATGGTAAGAGTGGTCCATGTAACCCTCCACGGGATGGATTTCCTCATTTGCGTCGCACTGCTCTATTAGACCGACGTTGAAATTCGATTCATCATTAAGATGAGCTTGTGGTGGTGTGGCACTGAGAAAGGACGCAACCTCAACATGGAGCACGGGTCTAGACTGTGGACCACCAAAACCAAGGTATGCACGTATACCGTAGTCATTCTCGATGTAGATGGGTCGTGGGAAATCGTAAACTACGCTAGGCATGTAGCTTAACGTGAGTTTAGAATTCTCGCTGCATAGCGACAACACCTTCACAATCTCATTCTTCACGTCATCTAACGTGCATGTTTCCTCGTCGACCAAGATTGATTGCCATCTATGAGTAGGAAGAGGACACCACTTCGAGGTATTGTCCTCGCCAATTATCCACTGACCCTCGACTTGGAACACAATGTTAGTGATCGTCATGATTACTGATCGACACGTGGTGTGTGAATGAAAAGTGCGACAAGTAATAATTAAAACGAATACTAAATTACTGTCACCGACGTGCGATAGGCAGTGAACCTATCGTTTGTAGTGTAGTAAAGTGAGTAAACGAGTATCGAACACGAGGAATAAATCAAGTACCAGTAATGACCATCGACTCGATATTTAACCTTAATAGAATACGAAATTGTTTGACGACTTAACCTACGGATCGCTCCTAAATCAACTAGAGATTCAAATAACACGCTTAAAACTGATACGAAGCTTCAGATGATAAAGATGTGCTCGGGATTCGAATCCCGCTAGGTAGCATCGGCTAAGACAGTAAAATCGCTCCTAAGTGATTCGGACTAAGTCACAGTAATTTCCTGCCCACTCGCGAATTTGCTGTCGCCCTAAACGCTCGCGGGAATCTAAAATTCAATAATTAATAACGGCGAGGATCGAGTATTTGCTTTCGCCCTATACTCGAATCCTATCTTCTATGAACGGCCTAAACGTTGTTTAGCTGTCGCCCTAAACGTTTTTCCCCACAATTGCTTTAACACATAGACATATTAAAGCGACGAAACATATTCATAAAACGATAAATAGTCAAAAACACAAAGTCACGATAACACACGTCTTAACTACGAATTATCCTAGCGTTCATCTAATCCCAAACACAAACGGGATTTAGCTACGCATGATTGACGAGAAAACGACGAAAGAAGCAAAGGATAAGGGCGAAGAAGTCATGTTCTTGATATACGGATGATCTGCGATGGGAACGTTGAAGATTCTTCGCTCTTCGTTAAATTGGGCGTGATTTCGTCGATGATCCGTCTCTCGCGCTCCGGGGTGCGATTCTGCGTTCTTCTGTGCTAATTTTTGTCTCTTAGTGATTAGGGTTAATCCCGGGTAAGTTGTTGTCTTTTTCTGGGTCGAATTTGGGCTTTTTATACAAATTTCCGTGTAGGTCACGGCCGGGGACATGGGCCGTGGCCGTGACCATCATCGCCCGCGTCTCGTCACTTTCTGCCCCAGGTCACGGCCAAGTGCATTTCCGGTCACGGCCGTGACCTTCATCAGCGCACTTCTCTGCCTCGCGTCACGGCCACACGCATTAAGCGTCACGGCCGTGACCATCATCAGCGTCCCTCTCCATCGAGCACTGTCCCTCGTCACGGCCGTGACGCGTATTGCGTCTGGCCGTGACCGAGGGCAGTGTTACCCTTTTCGTGCCGTTTTGCCTCGTTTTCGCTCCTTTTCGCCCGAAACTCGTCCTAAGCTCCTTCAACAATAAAACAAGTGTAAATATATCGAATAAATGCGTAATTTAGTTGCTAAAGCTCTATTATACCCTGAATAAATATTACGATAAACGCATTACCTCCCCACACTTAAGCATTTGCTTGTCCTCAAGTAAATTAAAAATCAGGTAAGGCATCAAACTAGGATAACGGCACGATTGTTCGCAATTTATCATCAAAGCTAGAAAGCACAAAAGGAATCAAGCAAACAATCACGGACATTACACAAATGACTTGCACTCGTCGACCTGAATTTCCTTCGCACTGCTAATCGAGACTCATACCTCACAAGGATTCACTCAATTCACTCAAGTGTATAGGCTAGTATATGATGAGTCGCTCAATTCGTGCACTAGTCCAACCCCTACCATAAACTTGCAAGTTTAATCGCATTTCTACTATTCAAAGGGCAAGTATAAATCTGAGGGTCTTTTTGGGGAAATGGTCGAATAATCATGAAATGGCAAGCATAGATAATGAACACTTAATCTTAGAGCTAGGACACATGATCGAAAATTATCAAAGAATACAGCATGATCAAACAGACAGTCACTCGTCCCAACATAAGACTCAACGTTCTCGCTCCAAAATCCTAGACTTTTCTGCTCGACCCTCTCAACTCAGTCCCCTTTCATTTTCTGCCCTCTCACCTCAGTTACGCTCTACTTTTGTGCACTGCCCTTATTCCCTAAAAACATCAAGGTTCGGCTTTTGTCGCAAAGAATACATCGTCACAGCGAATGCCGTGTACCTAGGGATACTTATTACCGAAACCTATATCTTGCTAAAGGGTTATGGGCAGGCTTATGCAAGGGATCGGGTCATTTCAGAAAACGGTCAAGTAAGGGACGAGTCATTTCACGAATAGCAGAGAAGAACATCAAATCAAACACTGGAACAGTAACTTTCGAGTTCGACTTCTGCTTTATCCTAATCAACTCAGGCTCATAAAGTCTCTGGAGGTTTATTCGGGTCAGTGGCTTCTATAACATACGAGGTACGCAACAAATAGGTTCAGGCTCAGCGTGGCTAACTAATGGGGTTCGTCATGGTTAAGATAATTTTGACCCTGGACTTGATTCCTAATGCCCTCATCATTTTCACACTCGCACACCAAAACAGTTTCACATGCATCAGACAGGCAAGTTCTAGAGAGATATAGACTAGGCACGTCACACAACCAAGAAAAATGAGCGTAAGCTCGTCAGGCTCAAACTCTCACACGAAACAGGGTTATGTGTGCGGATCTCTCAAAACAGTGCTATATCTATTCAGGCAGATAAGATTCAATCAGTCATGCATGTCCTAATTGCTCACAAAATTTCATAGAATGCAGACCAATTCGAGATAAGCGCAAACAATTCATGCCTTTCCAACGAACTCGACGATTCACGGACACGTCATAAAAAAAAATTTAAAATTTTCACGTAAATTCTAAAACTAAATTCCCCTCCCCACACTTAAACCTGACGTTGTCCTCAACGTAAAAAAAATAAAAGGAAGGGAAAGAGAGTTTAAAAAGAGCGTGACTCCCCTGACGAATAAAGGGCGTGCTTGTGAGGTAGTCGTTTTAACGCGTGACGGTCGTGTTGTTATCCGTTATGCGTTTCCGTGCGCTAGCTAGAGAGATAAATAGACATAAAATAGAGTAGTCATAGATTAACTATAAACATAGTTATAAGCGTTAAAAGGTAGAAATAACGTAAAGCACACGCGACTACTCGACCAAATGAAATGTCCAAAGAAAGTTAAAAGAAAAATCCCTAAGGTGCTGGTGGTGGTGGCGGAGGCGAGCGTTGCCTCGGGCGAAGGAGGTCTATCGATCGCCTGGACAGCTCGAGCGCCTGGTCCATGGCTTGCAGGGCCTCGTTGTAGCGGTCCAGCTCCTCCCTGTACTGGCGGTGGGCTTCCTCGTTCCTTCGCTCGTACTCCTCCTGTCGGCGCCGAGTCTCTTGCAGGTCCTGTCGCAGCGCTTCGAGTCCGCTGCCGATGCGTAGGGAGCGACGCCGGATGACTCGCCGTCGTGGTAACCGGAGGAGTAGGAGGGCCCGGTGGCTGTCGTGTCCGTCTCCATTGGGTGGGGGCCCTCGAGGTAGAGCTGGTCGTCGGGGACGGCTCCTTGGTCGGTCTGGCCGCGATACATCTCGTGCCAGATATACACCTTGTTGGTGCGAGTCCAGGTAGGCGCCTTCACCAGCATCTTCATCTTCACGAGCATCTCCTCGTTCACGGGGTGGCGCCCTCCGACTATCTCCATCTCGGGCGCATTCGCTGGCCAGTAGCGTAAGCCCTTGATCACCTTGGTGATGAGTGGGCCTACGGCGATCTTGCCGTGAGGTCGTGCTTCCGCCTGAGCACTGAAAGCGTGGGCCACCGCCATTCCTAGATTTATCCGTTCGCCTCGCTGCAGCTGGGTCAGGTAATACAGGTCGCGAAGGGTGACTGCCCCGTGTGAGTCACCCCTCGGCGTAAGCGAGGTCGTCAGGAGGCGGTGAATATAGCGCAGTCCTGGGCTTCGTAGCGCAGATGCCTTCGACGTCTTCGCGCTGTATGCCGGCTCGCCAGGTCGAGCGATTTCAGCCCAGGACCCCTGTCGTCCGCTCGGTGTATCGAAGAATGTCGCGAAGGGCCGGTGTGGGGGTTCGGGGACTCCAAGTGCATAGCACAACGTTCGGCTCTTACGATCTGCTCCTCGTTGAACGCCCGGAACCGGATTAAGTGGTCGCCGTATTCGTCGTAGGAGAACGTGGAGAGGAACTCCAGGGTGAGTTCCTTGTACGCCGGTTCGTCGATCGCCGGGAAAGTGTTCCAACCACTGGTCGATAGGTAATGGGCGACCTGCTGGTCGATGTGGTACTTCGCCAGTGTCTCGTGATCGATCTGGTCCATGGCGATGAACTCCATGCCCTTCAGCTTGTTGTAGCGGGCTGTTTGAGCTTCGTCCGTGAACTGACCCATGGCTTCGAGCATAGTCGGCGGGGGCCCGCGTCGATTTGGGCGAGAGGGCGGGGCCGAGGCTGGGTTGCGTGAGGTCGATGGTCGACTTTTACCCATAGTACCTGAAATAAATGATGTGAGCTAAAAAATAATGGTACGAAGACAGCTCGACTCGACCAAAAGCAGCAATAAGACTATGTACTAATTCAAGGATTCTTGAAAAGCTCAAAGATGCATTTCGACGAACACGTAACGGGCAAGTTGGGATAAGCATATCAAATCCAAGATTAACGTTCCAAATCAACGAATTACGCATAAGCGACATGCCAATAGCATGTAATTATCACAAAATAGCATGGAACATGAAATCGGTCTCAATTTTGAAAAAAAAAACCCAAAATCCAAATTAGGGTTCCTCGTAAGAATTTCAAAATTTAACAATAAACCTGCATGATTATGCTTACCCAAGGCAATCCTAGCATGTATTTATCAATAACGGGGCAAAAGAAGCAACAATTAAGACCCAATTTCGAAAGTCCCCAATTCGAAAATTAGGGTTCGTCAACGAATCACGAAATTTATCCACATCTTAACGTAATCAAGCGATTCTGTAGCATCTATGGATCATAGCGAGCGAACAATAGCAAATAGCATCTACGAATTAGCAAATTCGACCACAATTTCGAAATCGGAATAGATAGGGCAAAAAGCATACCTTGTATTCTTAATTGAATTAATTGGGGGTTGAGGGTGGTGGTGTGTGAGTTACGCCGGAGCTGTGAATGACGGAGGCGCGGTGGTCGTCGACGGTGGTCGGATTCGAGAGAGATGAGAGGGAGAGGAAGAGGAATCGCGAGAGAGAGGAGAAGGGAAGAGAGAAAATTGGAGGAAAAGGGCGGATTTTCTTCTTAAATCCGCGCGGGTCACGGCCGTGACCTCTAAAGGTCTTGGCCGTGACCACAAGCAGTGCGTTCCTCTGGGACGTGTCACGGTCGTGACGTACCAGTCACAGGCCGTGATCGAATCGGGAATTTTTTTTTTTTGTGTCACGGCCGTGACTGCTTAAGCAGTTGGCCGTGACAAGAGGCAGAAGGCTCGATGAGAGTTCCTTCTGGGTCACGGCCGTGATGGCTTAAGCCTCTGGCCGTGACTCTTGGCAGTGTGCATCTGTATGCACGTCACGGCCGTGACTGCTTAAGCAGTTGGCCGTGACCGCCCCAAATTTTTTTTTTTTTCAAACCTAACCTAAGACATAAATAAAAAATACCTGGGTTGCCTCCCAAGAAGCGCTTACTTTACCGTCTTTAGCCGGACGTCTCGTTGTTCGCTCAATTTTGGAAGTCCAGGTAAAGCACTTCCTTCTCGGTCCCGTCTTCCTCGCCTGCGAGATAGTGCTTCAACCTATGGCCGTTCACCTTAAAAGTTCCCTGCTCCATACGTGAAATCTCAACAGTACCATAAGGGAAAACACGGGTAACAGTGAACGGTCCTGACCAGCGTGACCTAAGCTTGCCAGGAAAAAGCCTAAGTCGAGAGTTAAAAAGGAGGACTTGGTCCCCTTCCTGAAACTCTCGCCTTTGCCTAATTTTCTTATCGTGATAGGCCTTAGAACGTTCCTTGTACATGCGAGCGTTATCGTAAGCCGATAAACGCCACTCGTCTAACTCATTGATTTGGAGTTGTCGCTTTCCGCCGGCATTCCCCAAATCAAGATCCAAGGACTTGATGGCCCAATATGCCTTATGCTCTAATTCTACGGGAAGATGGCATGCTTTTCCATAGACTAATCTGTATGGCGTAGTACCTATGGGGGTCTTATATGCGGTCCTATATGCCCAAAGTGCATCATTCAACTTATTCGCCCACTCCCTACGGTTCCCCTCTATGGTTTTCTCTAAAATGCGTTTTAACTCACGATTCACCACTTCGACTTGACCACTAGCTTGGGGATGGTACGGGGTGGATAGGCTATGTCTAACACCGTAACGTTCTAAAGTGCGTGCAAACTGGGTGTTACAAAAGTGAGTGCCTCTATCACTAATAATGCATCTGGGTGCCCCAAAACGTGAAAATAACGCTCGCAAAAATCTAACGACTACCCTAGCTTCGTTTGTGGGCAAGGCTTGCGCCTCGGCCCACTTAGACACATACGGCAACTAGGATGTACTTATTATTGTATGAGCTAGGAAATGGACCCATAAAATCTATACCCCATACATCAAAGATCTCGCATACCAAAATAAAATTCTGAGGCATTTCGTCGCATTTGGAGAGATTACCTGCGCGCTGACACTGATCACAAGTGTCAACGTACCTTTGGGCGTCCTTGAAGATCGTGGGCCAGTAGAATCCACTCTCCAACACCTTCTGAGCGGTTCTGTTTGCTGCGTAGTATCCTCCGGTCGGCCCATTGTGGCAGTGCCTAAGGATCTGCGTCGATTCTGGGGCAGCAACGCATCGCCGTATTACCTCGTCTGCACACCGCCTGAAAAGGTACGGGTCTTCCCAAAAGTAGTACCTCAAATCAGAAAAGAATTTCTTCTTTTGCTGACTCGTGTACTCCCTTGGTAGGACCCTTGCAACAAGATAGTTAGCATAATCTGCAAACCAAGGGGTGTCGTCACTTACCACGTGTATCGCGTAAAGGTGCTCGTCTGGGAACCGATCGTGTATCGCCCTCTCGTCCTTATTGTATATCTCGGACTCCTCTAGTCGGGAAAGGTGATCCGCCGCTAGGTTCTCCGCACCCTTCTTGTCGCGGATCTCTATGTCGAACTCTTGCAGTAGCAGGATCCATCGAATCAGCCGTGGCTTGGCGTCGAACTTTGCTAACAAGTACTTAAGAGCAGAGTGGTCAGTAAAAACGATAACTTTAGAAAGGATCAGATATGACCTGAACTTGTCGAAAGCAAACACGACGGGCAACAGCTCCTTCTCGGTGATCGTGTAATTGGCCTGGGCTGCGTCCAACGTCTTACTCGCGTAGTAGATTGGCCTAAAATGGTTGTCCTTGCGCTGCCCTAGCACGGCCCCAACTGCATAGTCACTAGCATCGCACATTAGTTCAAAGGGCAGCCCCCAGTCGGGGGCGACCATAATAGGTGCTGCGATAAGTCTCTCCTTAAGTAAATTGAAAGCATGCAGGCATTCGTCATTGAAATCAAACGGGGCATCTTTTTCTAGTAATCTAGACATAGGACGTGCGATCTTAGAAAAATCTTTGATGAACCTACGATAAAATCCTGCATGTCCTAGAAAGCTTCTAATCGACCTCACGTTCGAGGGGACGGGCAATTTTTCTATCGTCTCTAACTTAGCTCGGTCAACTTCGATTGCTTTAGAGGAGATCTTGTGACCGAGGACTATACCCTCTCGAACCATGAAGTGGCACTTTTCTCAATTAAGTGCTAAATTCGTTTCCTCGCATCGTGCGAGCACGAGCTTCAGATTCGATAAGCATGCATCAAACGAGGAACCGAAAACAGAGAAATCATCCATAAATACCTCCATTACCTCACCTACCAGTTCGTCGAATATGGCCATCATGCATCGCTGGAAGATGGCTGGGTCATTGCATAACCCGAATGGCATCCTTCGGTACGCGAATGTTCCGAACGGGCACGTAAAAGTGGTCTTCTCCTGGTCCTCGGGTGCTATGGGAATCTGTAGATAACCTGACAAACCATCAAGGAAACAGTAAAATGAGTGACCGGCTAATTTTTCTAACATCTGATCAATAAAAGGTAGAGGAAAGTGATCTTTTCTCGTCGCATCATTCAACTTCCTGTAGTCAATACAGACACGCCATCCAGTCACCGTCCTCGTCGGAATCAGCTCGTTCTTGTCGTTGGTGACGACCGTCATGCCTCCTTTCTTTGGGACCACTTGGACCGGGCTGACCCATGCGCTGTCTGAAATGGGGTAGATCATCCCCGCGTCTAGCAATTTGATCACCTCCTTCTTCACTACGTCCTTCATGTTGGGGTTGAGCCGCCTTTGGCGTTGAGCGACCGGCTTGAAGTCGTCCTCCATGAGGATCTTGTGCGTGCAATAGCTCGGGTTGATACCCCTTATGTCGGATATCTTCCACGCCAACGCCTTCTTGTGCGCTTTCAACACGTCTAAGAGCTGGCCCTTCTGTCCGTTATCGAGGTTTGACGAGATGATGACCGGCAGCCCTCCATTGTTGCTCAGAAACGCGTACTCGAGGTGGTCGGGCAGTGGCTTCAATTCTAGGACCGGCGGTTCCTCGACCGAACTCCTCTCCTTGTCCTCTTCGCTGCTCGCCTCGATGGCTATAATAGGCTCGTCGACTTCTTCCCCACACTCGTCGATTGCCATCAGCGTGTGTAGGTCGTGATTGCCGACCTGTGACAGACCTTGCACGGAAAAGAGAAAGTCGTGCTCAAATACGTCTAAGAAATAACACTTATCGTCCTGCTCGCTACTCTATTTCATTGAGTCGGCCATATCAAAGGTAACCTTTTCCCCATCTACCGTCAAGGTTAACGTCCCATTCCTAACGTCCATCATGGTTTCCCCCGTGGCTAGGAATGGTCTACCTAATATCAAGGGAACATTCTCGTCTTCCTCCATATCCAAAATAACGAAATCTGCGGGAATCACGAACTTATCAACTTTAACTAAGACATCCTCCATAACACCTCGAGGGTACTTTAACGACCTATCCGCTAATTGGAGGCTCATCCTAGTGGGTCGTGGTTCGCCTAGACCTAAACGCTTAAACATGGAATACGGCATGAGATTAATACTAGCGCCTAGATCGGCTAACGCACGCTCAATCACTAAATCTCCTATAAGGCAGGGAATAGTAAAACTCCCTGGATCTTTCAGCTTCTTAGGAATCTTGCTTTGGAGAATTGCCGAGCACTCTCCTCGTAGGCAGACGGTGGAGACGTGTTCGAGCTTTCTTCTGTTCGTCAGCAAGTCCTTCAAGAACTTGGCGAAGCTGGGCATCTGCATAATAGCTTCAACAAAAGGTAAGTTAATGTGTAATTCCTTACACATACCCATAAATTTACCAAACTGCGCTTCATTCTTGTCCTTTTTCAGTCGAGCCGGATACGGGATCTTTGGCTGGTATGGCTTCACCGGTGGTCGCTGGATCTCCGTCACCTTTTCCTTCTCGGGCTCGACTTTCTCCTTCTCAGCTTCGGCCTTCTCGACATCGTCGCCCCTGACCTCCTCAACTTCGGGCTCGTCGTGGCTCTCAAAGCTGGTGTTCTCCTTCGCCTTCTTCTTGGCGGGCACTTCTTGCAACTCTCGCCCATTCCTCAGCGTCACCGCCTTGCAGTACTCCTTGGGATTCGGCTCGGTGTAGCTTGGGAGTGATCCCTGAGTGCGCCCCGCCAACTGCTTGGCCATCTGGCCCATTTGCTGCTCCAGCTTTTTGAGCGAGGCGTCCGTGTTCTGAGCACGCAAGTCATTCGCCTCCATGTATTCCTCCATCTTCGTCATACGGCTCTCGTGGGCTGCGGTGGTACTACTAAAATTCGTGAGGAGCGTCTTCATCATGTCCTTCATCTCCCTCATGTCGTCGGATCCTCCCGCGGGCGCGTTCTGGTATTGTCGTGGTGGCCCGTTTTGGAATCCGGACTGTCTGGGCTGGAATCCTGGTGGTCCTTGGCTCTGATGGTTCTGACTCCCGTACGCCAGGTTTGGCTGCCCCCGAGGCTGGAAACTTCGCTGGCCACCTTGGTAATTGCCCATATAGTCTACGTGCTCCAGCGACTGCCCAAGTTGGCATTCTGATGTCTCGTGGGCTGCGCCGCAAATCCCGCACAAGGGCACGTAAGGCGTGTGCTGCGTCGGTGTGGTGGTGGCCACGGCGTTCACGGGCTGCGTCTGTCCGGACTTGGGAAGTAGTGCGCCAAGCACCGTTTGCCTCTCATGAAGCTGTTCCTCGAGTAATCTTCAATCAGGTTCCACGCGTCAGTGGCATTGAGCTTCACGAGTCCTCCTCCTGCGGCTCCGTCTAACATGTGAACAGTCTGATCGTTAAGCCCCTCATGGAATCGGTTGATCTCGGCTGCTTTCGACATCCCGTGCTGTGGGCACCTCTTCAGTAGCGCCTTGTAACGCTCCCACACCTCATAAAGGTTTTCCGAATACTTCTGGTGGAATAGGGAAATCTCCGTCTTCAACCGCAACACCTTTGATAGTGGGAAGTAGTGGTTGATGAAAGCGGCTCGCATCTCCTCCCAGGTAGTGATCGACCTGGGCGGCAACATGTCTAACCAGTCCTTCGCCCTGAACTTGAGCGAGAACGGGAACAACATCAGCTTGATTGCATCACCCGGGACACCATTGATTTTGATGGTGTCGATCACTGTCAGGAACGCCTTCAGGTGGGAATAAGGGTCGTCCTCGGGGTTACCCTCGAACTGGGCCGTCTGGAATATCATCTGAAGCCAGCAGTGCTTCAGCTCAAAGTTGTTCTCAAACGGCGGGATGACAATCGCCGACTCAGTACCGCCTAGCGCGGCATCCTTGAGGAGGTCCTGAAGCGATGGCTCCTCCTCTGGAACGTTATGAACGGGCACTCGGTGGTCCGCCATATCTGTGTAGGGACTATCTACGGCTGCCTCTACACGTGAATTTTGAATGGATTCCTGCGAACTATCCTCTGAGTAACTAACTAAACGGTCCTGAGAGCTAGTGGATGCTCCTTCGGTATCGTACTTAAGCTTCCTTCGCAACTTTCGTTCGAAATCCGGGTCTGCTTCAACGATGGGGCTCGATGGATGGTTTCGGGTCATTCACCGCTGAATCGTACCTTCAATGAGTGTGAAGCAGAAATTAGCGAAGAAATAAACAAAAACGTCGAATAAGAATACGAAATCAATAACTACGCAGGAAAATAACTAAAACACGTAACACAATTAACGCAAATAGCAAAGACGTAAGAAAACGTCAAAATAAAAGTGGCTAAAGTACCGAACTACGGTGTTCCTAATATCAATCTATTCCCCGGCAACGGCGCCAAAAACTTGATCGACACGTGGTGTGTGAATGAAAAGTGCGACAAGTAATAATTAAAACGAATACTAAATTACTGTCACCGACGTGCGATAGGCAGTGAACCTATCGTTTGTAGTGTAGTAAAGTGAGTAAACGAGTATCGAACACGAGGAATAAATCAAGTACCAGTAATGACCATCGACTCGATATTTAACCTTAATAGAATACGAAATTGTTTGACGACTTAACCTACGGATCGCTCCTAAATCAACTAGAGATTCAAATAACACGCTTAAAACTGATACGAAGCTTCAGATGATAAAGATGTGCTCGGGATTCGAATCCCGCTAGGTAGCATCGGCTAAGACAGTAAAATCGCTCCTAAGTGATTCGGACTAAGTCGCAGTAATTTCCGCCCGCTCGCGAATTTGCTGTCGCCCTAAACGCTCGCGGGGATCTAAAATTCAATAATTACTAACGGCGAGGATCGAGTATTTGCTTTCGCCCTATACTCGAATCCTATCTTCTATGAACGGCCTAAACGTTGTTTAGCTGTCGCCCTAAACGTTTTTCCCCACAATCGCTTTAACACATAGACATATTAAAGCGACGAAACATATTCATAAAACGATAAATAGTCAAAAACACAAAGTCACGATAACACACGTCTTAACTACGAATTATCCTAGCGTTCATCTAATCCCAAACACAAACGGGATTTAGCTACGCAAACGACGAAAGAAGCAAAGGATAAGGGCGAAGAAGTCATGTTCTTGATATACGGATGATCTGCGATGGGAACGTTGAAGATTCTTCGCTCTTCGTTAAATTGGGCATGATTTCGTCGATGATCCGTCTCTCGCGCTCCGGGGTGCCATTTGTAACATCCCGTCCCATACCGGGTGTCACTGTAGCATCCGTCCCTACCGGGACCAGTGGGGTTGGGCCCACCACACTCCGACTGATAGTCTGGCCCCACTGTACCACCATTTAACCTTCCAGCGTGCTTCGTCCTCGCTCACACGCACCCTGGGCAAACTTCCCAGGGTGCGTGTGAGCGAGGACGAAGCACGCTGGAAGGTTAAATGGTGGTACAGTGGGGCCAGACTATCAGTCGGAGTGTGGTGGGCCCAACCCCACTGGTCCCGGTAGGGACGGATGCTACAGTGACACCCGGTATGGGACGGGATGTTACAAGTGGTATCAGAGCACAACCTCTCGCAGTACGGTGCTGGTTCGGCGACGAACCAGGCGGAAGCTGGTGGGCATATGACACCCGGGGCCGATGAGGGCGGGGAGTGATCGCCGGTGCCAGAGAAGTGCACGGACAAGGAGCGGCTCCTGGCAGGCTTCTAGGCGAAGGGGTACATGAATGAACCGATCCGACACCCGAATGAGAGGGATCCTGAGACTGACAATGTATGGGCGTGTCAGGCTAAGAATCGTATAAGAAAATTGATAGTACTACTCATATCACCAAGGTCGACCTACCTTTTCGGGAGTCCATCCGAAAGAACTTCGAAGTTAAGCGTGCTTGACTTGAAGCAATCTTAGGATGGGTGACCCCCTGGGAAGTTTGCCCAGGGTGCGTGTGAGCGAGGACGAAGCACGCTGGAAGGTTAAATGGTGGTACAGTGGGGCCAGACTATCAGTCGGAGTGTGGTGGGCCCAACCCCACTGGTCCCAGTAGGGACCGATGCTACGGTACACTCGGTATGGGACGGGTTGTTACACCATTCTGCGTTCTTCTGTGCTAATTTTCGTCTCTTAGTGATTAGGGTTAATCCCGGGTAAGTTGTTGTCTTTTTCTGGGTCGAATTTGGGCTTTTTATACAAATTTCCGTGTAGGTCACGGCCTGGGACATGGGCGGCCGTGACCATCATCGCCCGCGTCTCGTCACTTTCTGCCCCAGGTCACGGCCAAGTGCATTTCCGGTCACGGCCGTGACCTTCATCAGCGCACTTCTCTGCCTCGCGTCACGGCCAGACGCATAAGCGTCACGGCCATGACCATCATCAGCGTCCCTCTCCATCGCGCACTGTCCCTCGTCACGGCCGTGACGCGTATTGCGTCTGGCCGTGACCGAGGGCAGTGTTGCCCTTTTCGCGCCGTTTTGCCTCGTTTTCGCTCCTTTTCGCCCGAAACTCGTCCTAAGCTCCTTCAACAATAAAACAAGTGTAAATATATCGAATAAATGCGTAATTTAATTGCTAAAGCTCTATTATACCCTGAATAAATATTACGATAAACGCATTGAAATGCGTTTATCAATTACCCCCTGCAATAAAAGTAAAATATATTAGAACCATAGCCCTACTTGCGAAACCAATACAACTTGTGAAACCCTAGTTTGCGAAAACAATAGTTTGCAAAAGTCCTAGTTGTCGAAATTGTTATTTCGGATGCTGTGTTTGCTAACGTGATTTCTAGGCTATCGAAAACCTTAACAGCGATCGAAAACCCTAACAGCTTTCGAAAACCCTAAAAGCTATCGAAAACCCTAACAGCTATCGAAAACCCTAACAGCTTTCGAAAACCCTAAAAGCTATCGAAAACCCTAACAGCTATCGAAAACCCTAAAAGCTATCAAAAACCATAACAGCTATCGAAAACCCTAACATATAAGCACGGGACCCCTGCACCAGCGCATGGGACCCAAGCTCTAGAGCACGAGACCCATGACTTAGTGCGCGGGACCCATGCCCTAAGACGGCCCATGCATTGATGCGCGGGACCCCAGCACCAGTGCCTGGGGTCCTTGAACTGATGCCTGGGTCCCGTGCTCAGTGCGCGTGCCCCCTGCATTGATGCACAGAACCCCAGCACCAGCGTGCGGGGACCCTGAATTGATGCCGGGGTCCTGTGCACTAGCGCGCGCGGACCCGTGCTCCATTGCGCGCGCGCCCTGCACTGATGTGCGGGACCCCAGCGCCAGCGCCTGGGGCCCTTGAACTGATGCTCGGGTCCCATGCTCTAGCGCGCGGATTCGTGCACCAGTGCGCGCGCCCCCTGCACCAGCGTGTGGGTTTCATGAAGCATGACCACGAGTTTCGTCTTTTCGATTGGAAATTCAAAATTCTCGTGGCTAGACATCACGTAATGACAAACTCACGTAATTTGGAGGGTAAAAATTCGTAATTCAAAAAGAAAAAACTTACTGTAAAGAGTTAGAGCTGGGTTTTTCCTTCCAGACTTGTTTTGCAGACTTCGAGTTCGACTTAGTGACGAAATGAGGCTGTGTTTTTCTTTAGAAACGATGACGAAGAAAGGATGGATCGACCTGGGTTGGTATAGTAATTATTACGTGCTGCTGTGCATTTTAAATGGAGTTTCGTTTCTTTTATATATATACAGATTGTGTATGTATATTTATTTTTCTTTTTATTTTATTTCTAGTTAGTTAACGAGGGTTTAAAGAAGATGGTTAACGGTTAATTAAAATGAAGGCATTGACCAAAAAAAACGTCAACAAGGCTATTTTTTTAATATTGACTGAGTCAAGGGCCATTTTTTTAAAAGACCCAACCAAAAGTGAATTATGCAAAAATTGTAGATGTTATATTTACTCGATTGAAGGATCCATACAAGAGTCTCCTATGATTGAATCCGAACCAACCATGTACTAGTTGGGCCTAAGCCCAAGTTGACTTTTTGGCGTGAGGCCCAAATTATATAAGGTTTGTGATAGGTAAAGCCCTCGTTCTATTCTAGGCTTGGCAACGGGGCGGGAATTCTCCGCTCCCGGAGGGGATCCTCCGAACGGGGCGGAGATTCCCCGCTTTCTCTCCCCGTGGGGGGCGACGGGGAAATTTTTCTCCCCGTTGGCGGGGACGGGGACCATGCTCCCCGCCCCACGGGGATCCCCGCCCCGTTCCCCGTGGGGATTCGCTATATATCATTACTAAATTACCCATATTTATATCTAAAATTCCCTGATTAAAATATCCCTTATTATTACTATTATTATTCTTTTTGTTGTTTTTCCTCATTGTTTTGCTTGGTTGGCGGGGCGGGGCGGGCTGGTCCGTGCATGAAGCGGGCCTTAAAAAATGGAACCTAGCCTGCCCCGTGGCGGGTCGCGGGCCTGGCGCTTAGAAATTTTTTTAATTAACTTTCAATTTATTATATATTTTTTAGTTAGTTAAGGTATTATTAATAAATTATGGAAACTAACATATAATTATATATTTATTAATATATATCTTTCTATTTTATTAAGCCCATTGCCCTCATAGAAACTGTCCAATTTTGGTGTGTCAATTCCAACCAATCAAATTTTATCTACAATTAATAATTAATAAAAAATACAACCAATTATGGTGTGTGAATTTTCTGATTAAACAAATATTAATAAAAGAGACAAACAGATCACGTTCTTTATCAATGAAACTGCTTATTCTTTAGCAATGTAACTGCTTTCTCACTCATATTATTAGTAAAATGATTATATTTTTCACTAAATATTACAATCAAAATTAAAATAAAAACCACTTGAATTATCTATTTTGTTTTTCACCAACACGCGTAGGGTGTGCACAATATACTAGTGTAGTTAATTAGGGTCTATTTAATGAATTATTAACTACAAATTTAAGTATATATTTATTAACATTAATATATTTTAAATACAATATATAATATATATAATTAACAAAATTGCGCGCCAGCCCCCGCCCCGCCAAGCCCGCGGGCCTAAAAAGATTGCAACCCAGCCCGCCATGCAAATTGACTGTACTAATTCTAACCCTCGTTTCCAAAGCCTTGTGCGGACGTTACACACCTCAGGGAGATTTGAAGCGTAGCTATTGTTTGTGTGTGTGTGCGTATGGTTGTTCATTCTTTATAGGTTTAACTTATACCTGTTTGTTTCGTGTTTATGCTGATGATTTTGTTGTATCGTTTTGTTTTGTTTTATTAGACGTTTAAAAGAAAGGAACAGAGGCCACGTCAAGTTCATCTGATGCTCAAACTGTGGCAAGTGTTGCCCTAAGGTTTTTCGTCCTTGTTCTTGGTTTGATTCGAGCTGATCGACCAATAATAACGAAGTATTTCTACTCATCTGATGAAATTATGAGCATGCCTGTTATTTGAGGGAAGAGCCTTTTACTCTCTTCATCTCCGAACGATATTTAGGAGCCTTTGATTCTCTGTGTATTGACGAGTCTCAACTAATGGTTTGATGCCTCTAGGATGATTGCCTTCGGAAAAAAGAAATATTGGTCATTTACAATTCCCGATCGAAATCGTCTGTTCTTATCAATGCACTGTATAAAAGTCTTGCTATTTACTAGGACAAGGCCATCAAGAGGTTCTTGGTGAGGAACATAGTCGAGCAAGCTGTTGTCCGTGATGTCCAAGAAACTTGTGCTTTCGACTGTAAGTCCAATTAACCCCACAATTCTCCCATTTCTGTCAATCTTGAATTCGTGGGAGGTGATCAATGGGAGGGATGTTGGAAATATAATTGCTCCGATACCACTTTGTTGGAAATTAGGAATTATATCGGAAGGGATGAACTTATCGAAGGATAATGGATAGAGGAAGAACTTTGTGTTACAGCACACTAGATATTGTTTTGATTTTGTTTGATTGATACAAATGCTAAGGGTTCACCCCTATTTATAGTAGTAGCACATCCTTAATGTTTGGGTAGAATTTAGCCAACACCACACTAATCTAGAACACTCCCTAATAATATCGAGTTCTATATCTTTCTAAACACTTCCATAGATATCTCTAGAATATCCACTAGATTTTGGGCTAATAATTCACCTTGGCCCAAATACCAAATCCACCTCTTACTAGTCCAAGCCCAAATCAAGTTTATATATTCAACAAGGGATGCACTTGTAACTACAAACTAATCCATTTTGCTACGATTTTCGACGTTTCTTCCCGAGCTGTATGTGAAGATGTAGTACTGTGTCTCATGTGCCATCCATTCCAAAGTGGTTCGTGTTCGATCCCGCACCGGTGGGAGGATCCCGCACAGATTTAAATATTTATTTCCCTTAAAATTTCCATTGGCCTACGTTAGGAGCAATCTAATCAATCAATCGTTCTTTGTTTATTTTAAAATTATCATTTACTGTTTTCATTCTTTCAGGATGATGCTCCTAGGCCAGGCCAAGGTTCTGCACGCGTCGGTGGACCGCCTCCAGCCGCGCGTGATTGATTTCTTCTCGGGCCGGGGCGGGCCTGTATTTGGGCCCATATTTTGATTACTATCGTTTGTTTTTCCTTTTTGGAACTCAATGTTACTGTGACGTCATCGATTACATCATTTGACTCATCAAGCGGCGTTTTTATGTTTAAAATTCGTCGATTGCGCTGTAGACGTCCCGCCTCATATCGACGCTAGAATAGAGTGTATGCGCAAGAAAATTTCATCATTTTTCGTATTTATCTCCTTCATTTTTTCATTTATTACATGTGTTCCCAAATTTCAGTTCACAGCACGCTTTTTCTTTTCTTTGTTCGCTTCACAGGGGCAGAGAACCTGGTGCTTCTACGAGTGAGTCGTATCCTTTGTCTCTGCATATGCGTAATTAATTATCTTTTCCAATCACATATTCAATATTTTTGCGCAGATGCACGCATTGTGTTATACTATTTTTCTTGCGCCGGGCGCTTACATTTTTTTTTTTTTTTTTTTTGAATTGGTATGGTATAGCGCATTTGATTGGAACAACTACAAGATCAGGCTTGAACGCTTCCCGTTTCTATTTGTTGGCTGGGAAAGAAAAATTGTGTAGCACACAATTTCCTTAAAATAGATTCGCTCCCTCACGTATGTGCTAGAGGTTTTTTACGAGCGTCTATTTCCCAGGATACTTCGAAAACACGGCGTTCGTTTTAGCACAAAAACGACACCGACGGCGAACGGAATAAAAGCAATAGCAGAGAATATTTTGGGAATTATTTTCTTATTTATCTTCTTTCAATTCTTGTGTATTTTTTCCTTTGAATTAATGGCCTATTTATAGCCAAAATTTTGTAATAAAAAATAGTTAATTTTTTTTAATAATAATTATGATGAATCACATTTGAGTTGAAGAGTGGTTTTAATTAACCACTCCAATCACAAAGCCACCATCCCAACTTCTAGAAGTTGGGCCTTCTAGAAGTTGGGCCGTTATTGGGCCAAAACCGAAGCCCAATAACATTTTCAAAGCCCACTTCAATAAATAAAAATAATATATATTTTTTTAATTAATTCTCATTCACAAAAGATAATTTATAAATCAACTATAATATAAATTATCTAACAATCCCCCACATGAATGAGAATTGTTTGGTTAATGTTTCTGCTAATCTAATGATACTCTGCATAGAGGATAGTATGTTTACCATTTGAACTTCCTCCTTGTATGCACGCTTGGTTTACTGCAGTCCAGTAGAACACGATGTCTTTGAACTGTCCCGCTTTTCGTGTAAACGAACCCACGTACAATACACAGAGACCATTTTTCTCTTGTTCCGTTCTCATGGTTTTGTCCAGTACGGCCATGGACACGTCCTGATTCTGCGAGGGTTTCTAAAGAACTAAGCCTTTCAGTTCTCCTTTGAAGCGGCCCCACTTCTCCCTAACATAGGTGACTTCTCACGTCGCGAGTATTTTCATCAACACTCTATGATAGTCATTAAAGCATCATAATGCTAGCCTTTTTCCGTCATCACTGTTTCTTGACAGGAATGAGCGGGGTTTCCCCCACAGTGATACCAAGTCTTAAGATTAGGTTGTCCCTTTGAACCTAGATCTTGGGATCTCCAGTCACTTAGGTAGGGTTTTCCTTCTTAACACTTTTATACTTTAAGGCTTTAAGCCCATTCCTTTCGTCAACCTTTCAACCGCATCTCTATTTAACCCTTTGGTTAGCGGATCCGCAATGTTATCCGTCGATTTCACATAATCAATCGAGATAACTCCAGTTGAGAGCAGTTGTCTAACGGTATTATGTCGACGACGTATGTGTCTCGACTTACCATTATACATAGTACTCTGTGCCCGTCCAATAGCCGATTGGCTATCGCAGTGTATGCATATAGGCGGCACAGGTTTTTCCCATTTAGGAATATCCTCCAAGAAATGGCGTAACCATTCAGCTTCTTCTCCACATTTGTCCAAGGCAAAGAACTCGGATTCCATAGTGGATCTTGCTATAACCGTTTGTTTCGAGGATTTCCAAGACACAGCAGCTCCAGCGAGTGTAAACACATAGCCGCTTGTGCTCTTAGAGTCCTTCATGTCAGATATCCAGTTCGCATCTGTGTAGCCTTCTAACACAGCCGGATATCGACCATAGTGTAATCCATAGTCTCGAGTATACCGTAAGTATCTCAAAACCCGTATTATAGCGGTTCCAATGATCCGCACTCGGATTGCTCGTGTACGAACTTAGTTTGCTTATAGCATAAGCAATATCTGGCCTAGTACAGCTCATTAGAACATCAAGCTTCCGATAATCCGGGAGTATTCTACTTGAGAAATAGCCTCTCCGCGATTTTTCGACAAATGAACGCTTCGGTCTAATGGCGTTCTAGCAACACCAGAATCACCCTTGAGGAATTTGTCGAGAATTTTGTCTACGTAATGAGCTTGACTCAAAACAAGACCATTACTCGTTCGTTTGATTTTAATTCCTAAAATCACGTCCGCAAGTCCCATATCTTTCATGTCAAATTTCGAATTTAACATATCCTTGGTAGACTTGACCATTTTGTCGTTACTACCAACAATGAGTATGTCGTCTACATACAGACATAAAATGACGTAGTCATCGCCTGTTTCCTTTGAGTAAACGCATTTATCGCTCTCATTTATTTTAAAACCGTAGTTGATCATCGCGTGATCAAACTTTTCATGCCACTTCTTAGGGGCTTGTTTCAAACCATACAAAGATTTGATCAATCTACAGACTTTCTTTTCGGTTCCAGGAGCACGAAAACCCTCGGGTTGCTCCATATATATTTCCTCGTCTAACTCACCGTTTAAGAAAGCTGTTTTGACATTCATTTGATGTACTTCCAAATTTCTTAAGGACGCGATAGCAAGTATCATCCTTATCGAATTTATTCTCGTCACAGGAGAATATGTGTCAAAGTAATCTAAGCCCTCACGTTGCTTGTATCCTTTGATAACAAGTCTGGCTTTATACTTTTCTACAGACCCGTCTGGTCTCATTTTTCTTTTAAAGATCCATTTGATCCTAAAGGTTTACATCCCTTTGGAAGATCAACTAACTCCCAAGTATGATTCTGCAAAACAGAATCAATTTCGCTCTTTATGGCTTCTTTCCATAAAGGCCCGTCCACGGAGCTCACTGCTTCGTTATAAGTCAGCGGTTCCTTTTCAATCAAATATGTAACAAAGTCATCACCAAAAGATTTCTCTATTCGGGCACGCTTGCTTCGTCTCGGTTCAATCTCATGAACCGTACTAGGAGTCTCGGTTTCTATGTCATCTCGTTTAGATGTACCGGATCCATAATCGGACTTACAAGGAAATACATTTTCAAAGAAATACGCATTCCTCGATTCCATGGCCGTGTTATTATGTATATCCGAAATTTTTGAATCATATACAAGAAACCGATATGCCGTACTATTGTGTGCATATCCTATGAAAATACAGTCCACCGTTTTAGGACCAATTTTCACCGCTTTAGGCGCAGGTACGGCTACCTTCGCCAAACACCCCCACATTCGCAAATGTTGGTATGAAGGCGTCTTTCCTTTCCATAATTCATATGGAGTTTTATTCATTTTCTTTCGAGGTATCCTATTTAATAGGTAATTACTCGTTAAGATAGCTTCGCCCCACATATTAGGCGGTAGACCCGAACTCAGTAACATCGCATTCATCATCTCTTTTAATGTTCGATTCTTTCGTTCGGCCACTCCGTTTGATTGAGGTGAATATGGGGCGGTCACTTCATGGACGATACCATGTTCCACACAAAAGCTCCCAATTGGCGCTTCGTATTCCCTACCCCGATCACTTCTCAATCTTTTAATTTTCTTGCCGAGTTGCGTTTCAACTTCGGTTTTGTAGAGAACAAATTTCTCTAATGCTTCGTCTTTGCTCTTAAGCAAATACACATAGCAATATTTGGTGCAATCGTCAATGAATGTTATAAAATATTTATTGCCACCACGTGTTTGAACGTATTTCAAATCACATAAATCGCTGTGAATTAATTCAAGCGGTTCGGTACTTCTTGCTACCGAGGGAAAAGACGATCTCGTCATTTTTGCTTCAACGCAAATTTCACATTTATGTTTCGAATTAATTTCGAATGTTGGAATATGATCCATGTTAATTAATCGACGTATCGATTCAAAATTAACATGACCTAATCTACCGTGCCACAAATTGGAAGATTCAAGCAAGTAAACAGAAGAACGTTTTTCATTCTCATTTACAATAGTCATTACATTCAGCTTGAACAAACCATCACAGGCATAGCCTTTACCAACAAGCATACCCGACTTAGACAATATCACTTTGTCGGATTCAATAACAATACGAAAACCATGCTTGTTTAACAAGAATCCCGAAATCAGATTTTTCCGTATCTCCGGAACGTACAACACATCTTTCAGCGTCAATATTTATCCGGAAGTCATTTTGAGCTGCACGTTACCTTTTCCCTCGACGGTAGCAGCAGCCGAGTTGCCCATGTAGATCTTTTCTCCTTCAACCGGCTCACAGGTAGAGAAGAGTCCACGGTTCGTGCATACATGACGTGTAGCACCGGTATCGATCCACCAGTCTTGTGGATTCGACCCAGTCATGTTTACCTCCGAGACCACCGCGACAAGACTCATCTCGTCAACCTCCTTGGTATTGTCTCTCACCATATTGGCTTCATGGCTCCTTTTCGGAAGGCGACAGTCCGAAGACTTGTGATCCAATTTGCCGCAGTTGAAGCACTTTCCCTTGAACTTATAGTTCGGCTTAGTGACGCCTCCGGTCGCCCCAAGTTTCGCTTTGGATTTAACCGCGCCTTTGCCTTTTTTAGACTATGCTCCACCACGTTTACTTTCGGTTCAGATGAGCTCGACACTCTCTTTTCCGACCTTTTGTTGTCTTCTTCGATTCGAAGTCTAACAATCAGATCCTCCAAAGACATCTCCTTGCGCTTATGCTTGAGATAGTTTTTGAAGTCCTTCCAACCCGACGGCAGCTTCTCAATGATAGCAGCATGGTCGCGTCGTAAACGGCCAAAAATATAATTTATAACCTTAATCACTAATTATTGGTATAGTGACAGTAAGGATCGTCTCCACAGGGAAAATGGTTGATTTATTTCTAATTTTAACTCGAGCGATAATAATAATAATAATATTAATAATAATAATATTAATAATGGTAATAATAATAGTTATAATAATAATAATAAGTATAATAATAATATTAATAATAGTAATAATAATAATTATAATAATATTACAGGGGGTTTTGATGATATGGTTTTTTAGTGCAAAAAAAATAAAAATAAAAATAAAAATATTTAAATTAGCAATGATAAAATAATAGCTACTAAACATGGTAATAAGAAAGCAAATAAAATTAATAATTTTGACATGTCAAACGGATGATGAAAATGGAGCAACTTACAACCCTAACTAAGCCCTCCGTATTGTTTCTTAGCAGCTCCAACGAGAAATAGACATAAAAGGGATATGGGAGGTATTTTATCTTTTCAAGCAAATCTTCTAACAAGAATTCTTCAGACTCATCGTCTCCCTCACTGTCCTCAAAACTCTCTTTCTCTCGGGAAATACGACAAACACTTGGTAGGCAATATAATGATGACGGTGAAAGAAAGGACGTAATCCCCACATAAAACTTTAAGGAACAGCTCCCTCAAGAGGTGATCGTAATGCTTAGTCGAAAAAAATGGAACCGATAATTCTTCACTAAGGTATGAAAACCGCGATTTACTCAAATATTACAATATAAAATATATTGGAAGTGTTTAACACTACTAATAGACTCGAAACAACAACGAAAACTGAAAGAAAATGATCTCAAACTGCTCTCTACTCCCTCTCTTCGTGTGCCAAGGCCCCTTTAAATAGAAAAACAGATAGCAAAGGGCCGAATCTGTGAGGAACGAGTTTGGACAAAACAAATCTCAGAATTACGACTTGAGCTGTATTCTTTGATTCTTGATAGCTGCTCTTTGCGATCTTGTGTGTGCTGAATGATTTTATCTTGCTCAAAAGCTACCTCGAGCCGTGCGCACGTTGACAACTTGGAGGTGTTTGAGAGGTCTTCAGTGCGTGTGTTTTACCTCTGCTAGGTTCTTCCAACTTATTCTAATACAAGTAAAAAAAAAAAAAAAAACTCATGGGCCAATATATATATAATAAGGCCCAATTCCCACTTTCAGGCCTGCCCAATTAGATGCATTATTGGATTGGGCTATTTGCTTGAGTTATATCAGTTATTAATTCGTTCCTCGAACTCGATTTTCGGCGTATTCTTCTCGAAATATCCACGTCCAAATATTATCAGATTTATCCAATTTGCTCCGATATCTGCAAGATATGAAATATAAATTAGTTCTATGATATTTGAAGCATCTAGAATAATAACGAGCAATATCATCCTTTTATGGGGTGTAAAATTAATGTAAATTATTGTCTTATCAAATTCCCCCACACTTAAACAATGCTTGTCCTCAAGCATTTACCCGACATAGAAGATGCAAACATTCTAATCAGGAGTTCACCGACATACACTAATTTTCCCTAGAGATAACAATTATTCATAACATTTAGCACTAGACAATCATATCAATTCCCGACAATCTCAATAAAGCCTGGACGCAACAACAATCAACAACTCTCACATGGATTCACTCAATGCGCTCGAAGTGTTTTTGGGATATATGTGTATACGCTGAAATCAACACTATGAAACGATATTACCATAAGCTTGCTAACATATCACATTGTATTCACATAGCGACTTAAGTGTACAAATCAGAAGGTCTTTCATTGGGTTGTAATGGGGCTTAGGGATTAGGTAGGATAATTTTGGGAAAGTAGGTTAAAATTGTCGAACCGAATGATTATTTAATCGCTAAATCCCACGACTTTACCATGACGTACGACTAATTCGAGAATTACTCTGATCATACTAACATGCTACGATTTCATTTTCATGACAACTCAAAGCTTCCCAATATCGACAAAACTAACTAGCACTTCAAATATTTTTTTATGATTTTTTTTTTTCCGAATACGTATTTTTTTTCTTGTTTTTTTTTTCTTTTTTTTCTTCGTATTCGCCCTTTTTTTTCGCTAAAACTAAAAGATTCCTAACATATCTGGACTCATTTGTTTATTATCAATCTCGAAATTGTGGAATCTAAGCAATTAATAACTCATCCAATCCGACAATGGGTTGAAAAAGAAAGCCAAAAGGATATATATGGATAAATATAGTGGCTTAAATTCAACAAGAAAATTAAGGCTTAAGGCTCAAATTGGCTCACTAAGTGGAAAATATTGAAGGTAGGGTCAATGTGAGGCCAATGGCTTAATCTTAAGTGCCTTAATCACTTTTGTACACAAAAAGCCGGCAATGATATCAACATGTATAATAGAGCAAGTTCTAGAATATTCGAAACATGTGTGATGCTCTCATGAAGAAAAGCTTGAGTAAAAGAGAAATACTACTTTTTTTAGGGCTCAAATCTCACATATTTAAGTAGGTTTTGTGTCGACTTTTGCGCATCCGGTCTTAAATCAATTGAAGAAAAAGAATAATCATCCTAATAGCAAATAGTTATTCCTAATTGTTTCTCTCATGTTCTAATTAACGCACATCGGTTTGCTCGAGACAAGATATGTATTCATCAACATAGAAATCTCCCCCACACCTAAACTCTGCGTTGTCCTCAATGTAGAATTTTAATGAAAATAGTAGCTAAAATCTAAAGATTCCCACCCCAATTTTCATTTTACTATGTTCAGAGTAGATGCGAAGAAATAATAAAAGTGATGCTGAAAATAAAACTTCCCTGACAATGATGGGATCGTAGAGAAATTCCGAGCGAGAGGATATTTGTTTCCGAGCCTAGTGATATCTTGTAGTATACGTACCCGAGAGCAAACCTGCTTAAGCATCATTGAAACATAGATAAAACGAAATATTGCAATAACAAAATAAAATTGGATAATATTGGGTTGCCTCCCAATAAGCGCTTTTCTTTAACGTCTTTGGCTAGACGTAGTCTCCGTTCTTCCACGTCATGCATAAATGGGTGGGCACAACTTGATCTCTTCCACGCAAGCCATAAAAGCATTCTCAAAATATGGTTTTAGCCTATGACCATTAACCTTGAAACACTTGTTAGTGGATATGCACTCAATTTCAATAACGCCGTTTGAAAAAATATTTTTAACAATATATGGTCCCATCCAACGAGATTTGAGCTTACCTGGCATGAATTTCAGCCTTGAATTGTAAAGGAGAACTCTTTGACCTACCACGAATTCTTTCTTATGTAGGAGTTTGTCGTGAAATTGCTTCGTGCGTTCCTTGTACATTCTCGCATTCTCATACGCTTCTAGGCGAATTTCTTCAAGTTCCTGTAGCTGAAATTTTCGCTCCTCACCGGCTTTTGTGGCCTCCATGTTGCACTGTTTCACTGCCCAAAAAGCACGATGTTCAATTTCAACAGGTAAATGACACATCTTACCGAAAACTAGGCGATACGGCGACATTCCTATTGGAGTTTTAAAAGCAGTACGATACGCCCAAAGTGCATCGTCTAATCGCAAGCTCCAATCCTTACGATTCGGGTTTACGGTTTTCTCCAAAATATTCTTGACCTCCCTATTTGAAACTTCAGCTTGTCCGTTTGATTGTGGATGATAAGTAGTGGCTAATCGATGATGGACTCCGTATTTGCGCATGAGTGCTTCCACCATGCGATTGCAAAAATGTGTACCTTGGTCGCTTATAATTGCACGGGGAACTCCGAACCTACTAAAGATGTTTGATTTAAGAAATCCTACAACCACTTTAGAATCGTTAGTTCGGGTAGCCTTTGCTTCTACCCACTTCGACACATAATCAACGGCAAGCAAAATATAAAGAAAACCAAAAGAACTTGGAAAAGGTCCCATAAAATCCATTCCCCATACATCGAAAATTTCACAAACTAAAATAGGATTTTGTGGCATCTCATCTCTAAAAGAAATCGTACCTGTTCTTTGACAATTGGGACAGCTCTTGCAAAACAAATAAGCATCTTTAAAGATAGTTTCCCAATAAAAACCGCAATCTAAAATTTTTCTAGCAGTTCGCTTAGGTCCAAAATGTCCTCCACAGGCATATGTATGACAATGAGTGAGTATATCATTAATTTCATCATTTGCAATGCATCTACGAATAATTTGATCTGCACCTATTTTCCACAAGTATGGCTCATCCCACATATAATATTTAGAGTCGCTTTTAATTTTATTTTTCCTTGACGAGCTCAAATGTGAAGGTAAAACACCACTTACCAAGTAGTTAACTATATCGGCAAACCAGGGTTCTTGATATTCCTTACCTTGAAGGCGAAATAGTTGCTCATCTGGAAATGTTTCAGAAATTGGTAGTGGCTCTTCGTCACGAATCAAACGGCTCAAATGGTCTGCTACAGAGTTGTCTACGCCTTTTCGATCTTTGATTTCCCAATCAAATTCTTGAAGCAAGAGGATCCAACGAATCAGGCGTGGTTTAGACTCCTTTTTCGATGACAGATATTTAAGAGCTGCATGGTCAGAAAAAACAATAACTTTAGATCCCAATAAATAAGACCTAAATTTATCAAAAGCAAAAAACAATAGATAAGAGTTCTTTTTCAGTTGTGGTGTAGTTGCATTGTGCCGAGTCAAGCGTCTTTGAAGCATAGTAGATGACGTGACTCTTCTTTCCATCTTTTTGTCCAAGCACAGCCCCAACGGCATATTTACTTGCATCGCACATAAGCTCGAACGGCAACTCCCAATTTGGAGGTTGAATAATAGGTGCGGTAGTGAGTAACGGTTTCAGCTTGTTAAACGCCTCCTTACATTCGTCCCCGAAATTGAACGGTACGTCATTCTGAAGTAGTCTTGACATCGGTTGAGCGATTTTTGAGAAATCCTTAATAAATCTCCTGTAAAAACCTGCATGACCAAGAAAGCTTCGAATTTCTCGAACATTAGTGGGGTATGGCAAATTAGATATCAAATCTACCTTAGCCTTGTCTACCTCAATTCCTCGAGATGAAACTACATGACCTAGAACTATTCCTTCTTTAACCATAAAATGGCATTTTTCATAGTTAAGCACAAGATTTTTATCAATGCATCGTTTGAGTACTTCTACTAGATTACCAAGGCAATGATCAAACGAGTCTCCATAAACAGTAAAATCATCCATGAATATTTCAATGCATGTTTCTATTAAATCAGAAAATATGCTCATCATGCATCGTTGAAATGTACCAGGAGCATTACATAAACCAAAAGGCATGCGACGATATGCAAACGTACCAAATGGACATGTGAAAGTAGTTTTCTCTTGATCCTCGGGGCTACGATAATTTGATAATAACCAGAAAATCCATCGAGGAAACAAAAGAAAGACTTACCTGCCAGTCTTTCTAGCATTTGATCAATGAAGGGTAGTGGAAAATGATCCTTTCGAGTAGCCGCATTTAACTTACGAAAATCAATGCACATGCGCCAACCCGTCTGTAATCTCATTGGTACCAATTCATTTTTATCATTTTTCACAAGTGAGAAACCGGATTTCTTAGGAACGACATGAACTGGGCTTACCCATTGGCTGTCTGATATTGGAAATATTATCCCCAAATCTAATAATTTAATTATTTCTTTCATAACTACCTCTTTCATTGCTGGATTGAGTTTACGTTGTGCTTCCCGTATCGGCTTTGAATCTGGCTCAAGTAGGATCCTGTGCATGCATATCGAGGGGCTTATTCCTTTGATGTCGGCCAGAGTCCATCCTATCGCGCTCTTGTACTCCTTCAAAACGCATATTAATTTCTCTTCTTGAATGGCGGTCAAGTCATTTGCAATAATGACTGGCAACGTTTCTTCATCCCAAATAGCAGTACTTGAGATGTTTTGGTAGATCTTTTAACTCCAGTGTAGGTGCCTGTTCTATAGAAGGAACAACTTTTGCGTTAGGAATAGGTACTGAAAAAGTGTTCTTAGTTGCGTGATCATGAGCTTCCGGAAGTGCGTGTAATTTCATGAGCGCGTCTCTGATATCTTCGTCCACTTCAAAATGCAAATCTTTTTCTGTTTTGCTATTCTTAATCACATAGTCGAGTGTATCGTTAGTAAAATTACGCTCAAAATCATCTCGAACAAATGCATCAATCATACTAACAGATTCAAGTTCATCAGGATATTTCATAGCATCAAACACATTCATAGTAATTTTTTAGCCATCAAACTCAAAAGTAAGAGTTCCTGAATCAACGTCTATCTTTGTTTTAGCCGTTTTCATGAATGATCGACCTAATAAAATAACAGCAGAATCAAGCGCGTGTTCATCACCCATGTCGACAATGTAGAAATCAGCTGGAAAAATAAATTCACCACATTTTACTAACACATCTTCAACCAATCCTTCAGGATAAATGATGGATCTATTTGCTAATTGAATACAAATATCAGTGCACTTAAGAGGTCCCATACTCATCTCATTGAACAATGATAATGGCATAACATTGATAGAAGCTCCTAAATCCAACATGGCATTATTTATTTTTCGTGTTCCTATAGTAACCGAGATAGCAAACATACCTGGGTCCTTACATTTTTGAGGAAGTTTTCGTTGAAGCGCAGCGGAAACATTATCACTTACTAGGATTTTTCCTTCGGCTTTGTGTTTCCTTTTGTTCGAGCACATTTCCTTTAAAAATTTTGCGTAGCGTGGGATTTGCTTGATAGCATCCAACAGTGGAATGTTGATCTCAACTTTGCTGAAGGTCTCCATTATGCTCTTTTCTTCTTCTTCCTTTTTCGCTTGTGCTAACCTTCCAGGAAAAGGTGGAGGAATGACAATATTTGGTTTAACGGAATCATTACTTACCTTCTTTCCATTGTCTTTTCGCTTATCAGTATTAGGAGTTTCTGGAAGGCCCTCATCATGAGTTGTTGGTCCTACCTCTTTTCCGTTTCGAAGAGTCATTATACTCACATTTTCCCTTGGATTGATCTCGACTTGTGCTGGCAGTTTTCCCTTTTCATTCTGTACTTGACTCAATTGTGTGGCCAACTGTGATACTTGTCTTTCTAAACTTTGCACGCTCGAGCGTGTTTCGTTAATGCTCGATCGAGTTTCCTGCTGAAAAATGGCAGTACTAGTTGCTAAATTCTTAACAATATCCTCCAAAGACATACCTGGTTTTGATGGTGGGGCTTGTTGAGGAGGATTTGGTGGTCTTGGTACTTGCTGCGTAAAACCTGGTGGTCGATTTCCGTAACTCAGATTGGGGTGGTCACGCCATCCGGGATTGTATTGATTTGAGTATGGATCATAACGTCTCTGAGATGGTCCTGGGTATCCTCCAATTGCATTGGCTTGCTCGCTAAGATCAAACTGAAGTGAAGGACAATTCGCTGTTGCATGGCCAGCAAATGTACATATACCACAAGCCTTTACCTGACTCGTTTTCCCAATCACAAGTTTTTCCACAAGAGATGTTAGTGAATCCAATTTTTGCTCAAATGAAGTAGTACTTACCTCGCCCATCCTTTGTTGGCCTCCATCTTGACGTGTTCCAAATTGTTGCGCATTTGTAGCCATGCTTGAGATCAGTCGACGTGCCTCGTCTGCCGTTTTATCGACCAGCGCTCCTCCACTTGCTGCGTCAATCATGTTTCTCTCCATGGGTAGCAAGCCTTCGTAGAAATATTGGATAAGCGCTAATTCGGAAATTTGATGATATGGACAGCTTGCGCACAATCGCTTGAATCTTTCCCAGTATTCATGCAGAGTCTCTCCGGTCCATTGTCGAATCCCGTAGATTTCCTTACGGATGTTTGCGGCACGAGATGCAGGGAAAAATTTTGCTAGGAATTGTTTTTTAAGTTCGGCCCACGTAGTAATTGAACCCGATGGTAAGTAGTATAACCAGTCTTTTGCATGATCGGCCAACGAGAATGGAAATGCACGAAGACTTATCTGATCTTCGGTGATCCCGTTTGGCTTCATGGTTGAGCAAACCATGTGAAACTCCTTCAAGTGCTTGTGCGGATCTTCGCCTGCGTTACCATGAAAAGTAGGAAGTAAATGAATTAACCCTGATTTTAATTCGAAAGGTGTTTGAAGAATAGGAAATTCAATGCAAAGCGGCCGTTGATTAACATCCGGTGTAGCCATATCCCTCAACGTAAGACGGAGTGGTTGCTGCTGTTCGGTTTCCTCCATGTCGCTTGTTGAAAATTCCTGTTCGGATTCCGTGCTAGAAATTGATACAGTCGAATCTTTTTGTCTTTTTGCCTTTCGATTTGCCCTAGTGGTCCTCTCGATTTCTGGATCGAATATTAATATACCTGTTCGAGAAGATCGGGGCATAAACTAGAACAAAAATTCGAATTAGAAATAGAAGTAAATCAATTGACACCACCTTCCCCGGCAACGGCGCCAAAATTTGGTCGCGTCGTAAACGGCCAAAAATATAATTTATAACCTTAATCACTAATTATTGGTATAGTGACAGTAAGGATCGTCTCCACAGGGAAAATGGTTGATTTATTTCTAATTTTAACTCGAGCGATAATAATAATAATAATAATATTAATAATAATAATAATATTAATAATGGTAATAATAATAGTTATAATAATAATAATAAGTATAATAATAATATTAATAATAATAGTAATAATAATAATTATAATAATATTAAGGGGGGTTTTGATGATATGGTTTTTTAGTGCAAAAAAAAAATAAAAATAAAAATATTTAAACTAGCAATGATAAAATAATAGCTACTAAACATGGTAATAAGAAAGCAAATAAAATTAATAATTTTGACATGTCAAACGGATGATGAAAATGGAGCAACTTACAACCCTAACTAAGCCCTCCGTATTGTTTCTTAGCAGCTCCAACGAGAAATAGACATAAAAGGGATATGGGAGGTATTTTATCTTTTCAAGCAAATCTTCTAACAAGAATTCTTCAGACTCATCGTCTCCCTCACTGTCCTCAAAACTCTCTTTCTCTCAGGAAATACGACAAACACTTGGTAGGCAATATAATGATGACGGTGAAAGAAAGGACGTAATCCCCACATAAAACTTTAAGGAACAGCTCCCTCAAGAGGTGATCGTAATGCTTAGTCGAAAAAAATGGAACCGATAATTCTTCACTAAGGTATGAAAACCGCGATTTACTCAAATATTACAATATAAAATATATTGGAAGTGTTTAACACTACTAATAGACTCGAAACAACAACGAAAACTGAAAGAAAATGATCTCAAACTGCTCTCTACTCCCTCTCTTCGTGTGCCAAGGCCCCTTTAAATAGAAAAACAGATAGCAAAGGGCCGAATCTGTGAGGAACGAGTTTGGACAAAACAAATCTCAGAATTACGACTTGAGCTGTATTCTTTGATTCTTGATAGCTGCTCTTTGCGATCTTGTGTGTGCTGAATGATTTTATCTTGCTCAAAAGCTACCTCGAGCCGTGCGCACGTTGACAACTTGGAGGTGTTTGAGAGGTCTTCAGTGCGTGTGTTTTACCTCTGCTAGGTTCTTCCAACTTATTCTAATACAAGTAAAAAAAAAAAAAAAACTCATGGGCCAATATATATATAATAAGGCCCAATTCTCACTTTCAGGCCTGCCCAATTAGATGCATTATTGGATTGGGCTATTTGCTTGAGTTATATCAGTTATTAATTCGTTCCTCGAACTCGATTTTCGGCGTATTCTTCTCGAAATATCCACGTCCAAATATTATCAGATTTATCCAATTTGCTCCGATATCTGCAAGATATGAAATATAAATTAGTTCTATGATATTTGAAGCATCTAGAATAATAACGTGCAATATCATCCTTTTATGGGGTGTAAAATTAATGTAAATTATTGTCTTATCACAGCAACTTGGAAAGATTCACTCAGAACCATTCGTTCTGCATGGATCTCGTGCAAGATCAACTGGATCTCCTGCACCTGACTGATGACAGTCTTGGAATCGACCATCTTATAATCAAGGAACCGTCCGACAACAAATTTCTTTGTGCCGGCATCCTCAGTTTTATATTTTCGGTCTAACGACTCCCACAATTCCTTAGCCGTAGTGACCGCACCATACACGTTGTACAGAGTATCGCTTAGGGCATTCAGAATATAATTACGACACAGGAAATCGGAGTGTTTCCATGCATCAACAGCGATCACGACCTCAGCGTTCGTCTCGCCGTCGTTCACCTTAGGCTCGACCTCTTTCAGGTATGTTGCTAGGTTCAGCGTGGTGAGGTAGAAGAGCATCTTCTGTTGCCATCTTTTGAACGTCGAGGCTGTCCCTGTAAATTTCTCCGGCTTCTCCAGGTGGTTGACTGGTAAGTTTGGCTTCGTAACCACATATGGCAGTGGGGATAAAAGTAGTAGGGAGAACGTCAATGTTTTCTTCGTTTCTCGTAGATTCTTGGTCGTTGAGGAAGTCCACGTAATCTGACATCTTTGCGGGATCGTCGATCTATTTTAAGATTGTTGGCTGGGAAAGAAAAAAAAATATTCGAAGATTGTGTAGCACACAATTTCCTTAAAATAGATTCGCTCCCTCATGTATGTGCTAGAGGTTTTTTACGAGCGTCTATTTCCCAGGATACTTCGAAAACACGGCGTTCGTTTTAGCACAAAAACGACACCGACGGCGAACGGAATAAAAGCAATAGCAGAGAATATTTTGGGAATTATCTTCTTATTTATCTTCTTTTAATTCTTGTGTATTTTTTCCTTTGAATTAATGGCCTGTTTATAGCCAAAATTTTGTAATAAAAAATAGTTAATTTTTTTTTTTTAATAATAATTATGATGAATCACATTTGAGTTGAAGAGTGGTTTTAATTAACCACTCCAATCACAAAGCCACCATCCCAACTTCTAGAAGTTGGGCCTTCTAGAAGTTGGGCCGTTATTGGGCCAAAACCGAAGCCCAATAACATTTTCAAAGCCCACTTCAATAAATAAAAATAATATATATATTTTTTTAATTAATTCTCATTCACAAAAGATAATTTATAAATCAACTATAATATAAATTATCTAACACTATTAAATCCCTTCAAATATTAGCATGTCAGCAATAACTTCGAACAATTGAAGATTGACTTTTCTGTTGCCTTGCGCATCATGTTATTATTTCGCGCTGTTTATCTTTTTTTTTTTCCGTTCGTGCAGTGGAATTTCCCGAAGACGAAGTGAAACTCTCCATTTGACGCTCGAACTCTTTCGCTGCTTACTGCTTTAATTTCCTTTTTTGGTTATTTAGCCGACTTCTTGCGCATAAGGACGAGCGCTTTTCAAGGTCGACGCACCGCAACCTACTATATCGTGTTTGATAAAACTCAATCTTCACTTCAGCTTAGATTGACTGTATTTAATCTTCTGTATCTTCAGTTACCATTGTTTCTCGCTTGCTTGTGTAATGGTCTTGGATTAAGTAAATCTTATGCAAATACATATACATATAAATGGCTATGTTAGTAAAGCAAAAGTATGTATGATTGTAAAAATTGCTTTTTTCTCCTCAATCTTTTCCATCGAGCCCACATCATATTCCACAGATCTGTACTGTAAAGTTAAATATATCCTCATATGTTGATAGATTTGCTTGACATTGTCTTGTCACCATGCCTTTTCTGTCTCGTATATATATAGAGCTTAGACGAAAATAGAAAGATGCCATTTGTTTTCATTATCGTAAGGCTTCCTGCGTCACACACTTCTATATTTGCTACTTCAATAATTTTATATCTTGGATCGTAGCTTTATAACCTTTCTATCTCGATGATCAATATTCATATCATCAAATGATAAATAGCGCCATACTTATCAACATGTGTTGATGTCTATGTCATACCTAGTATAGAAATATATTCAACTCTCCATTATTAGGGTTTTGCTTCATAATTTGTTTTGTCCTTTTTTCTTAGCTTGAGTATCAATTTAGTTCCTCAAAGCACATCAATTGTCATTACATAGATGAAATGATTGTTCAGAAGGTAGTGATAAATCAAGGAAGCAAAGAAAGTGGTACCGGGTTTTTATCTTCTTATGTTAGATCGTGACAACTTTCTTTTCCAAGAATATTTATGGTGACGATGGAGAATGCATTGGCATTCAATAATAGATATATAAAATATATTGTGCATGTTTCTCGGACATGAAATCGAGGTCTTTAAAATATAGGTATAGAGAGCCACTTGGGTTTTACATATTGTCGTATTACTGCCACATCAATTATTTAGACCTTTTCGAGGTAAGATTGCAAGATTTCAGAGGAAAATAGGGTACCGATATACGGCCGACCCATTCGAACATGCAATTATTGATGATGTCTCCACCTTGGATTTCATGAAGTTAGTAATGAAACATGCAATATTTAATTCTCTAATGTAAAGATGCCCCTACTATTTTGCCATGTATAAAATCGTATAATAGGCCAATACTATATAGTCTGAAAACAAATCACAAGAACATTTGACACTCTCTTTTACAATAGAGGATTAACGATTATATATGCATATTTTGTCATAGCATATGTATCAATGTTCCAAAACATAAATACATTTCAGTTTCGAGAGACAAACTAAAGAGCTCTAAAGGCCTCTTTGTACGCACAAACTACATGAGAGAAATGGCATTTCTGCCCACACGTAGTTCAAAAGCAAGAAAGATATTAGATGATATTTTGTAATTTGTATATAACATAAAGTTATGACTTTTAGAAAGTTTACGTGGCATTCATTACATTTTAGCGTGGCCCCCTCTTACTATACGTATGCCTTTATTAAATTTAACATGCGCTGGATGATGAAGTATGAATCGTTGTTTACAATAATGTCTCAACATGAAAAAAAATTCTTCCGATGTCTATTTTCATTTGCATGCATCATATGATTGTGTTTTAGGACAACTTTCTTGAGAACACCTTTTAGAGTGGTTCGGGAATTGTGGGCTCCATTTCAGGCGATATTAAATTAAATATAAGAAAGAGATGGAAGATGTGTATTATAATTAAACGTATAGGAAGGAAACAGCTTGAAGATAGTTCCCTAGTAAGAATTATTTACATTACTTAAGATCACTAGTTCTTGAACATAGATACTTCTTTCTTATCAAACGTCGGATATCTCTCGACGACAACTGCAATTACGGGTTTATACAGATATATATTTACTTTACTGGATGGGCAAAATTAAACTCAAGGAAAAAGGTTCTAACTAAAGAGCTGAGACATGTTAAACCAAATTTGCTGAAAAGCTCTGATGATAGCATCATGGTACTGAATCGAATTCAGTGAAAGGTAGCACGCAAGAAGATCTTCCAAATCCTTCGAAGCCCTAATGTTATTCTCCACAATCATTTCCACCATCGAATCCCTGAAATCTCTCTGTGGATCAATCGAAGCCTTCACTATGGCAAAGCTGTCGTCAGAATAGAACAATAATCCCTTATGATGTTTCTGAATATCAGACAGCTTCGAACTGCTGCTTTTTCGTGCTCGAAAATCGATTCTCTTACCACTGAACCTAGCCGAGTTATTGCCTCTAATCTTAACGCCACCACCGCGAGAGATGGATTTTCTTGATTTTTGCATTTTAACAGCGCCGTTGTGCTTCATGGGCTTGGTTAGAATAGGAGGAAGTTTTGGCTCTGGTAATGAGTCGTCCAACTCTTTGACAATATTTACATTTGATTCTTCGACTTCGATAATTATGTCGGTAGACGAAGAGCTTATCTTACAGCTGCAAGAACTAGAAAGTGACGTCATGTTGATCTCATCGTTCTCGCATGGGACGTCGATAGAATCCGAGTATTCATCACAGCCCGACGAAGAAGAATGAGGAGGATCATATTTACCATTACCAAGAGATTGTTGACTCTTTTCTAACACACGAACATTTCCGGGCTTAAGCCAAACTGGCATTCCAGGCTCATGGAAAACGTAGCTCGAAGGCACTACCTTTTTCGGGGAAGGCATGTAAATAGTCTTTCTCTTCGCACGCTTCTTCTTGGTAGACTTTCGAGGCGAAGAGTAATCATTATAAGACGAGAATTTACCAGGGTTTTTCGGAGAGGCGTTGGAGCATACGAGCTTGTTGTCCTTTCTGAGCAAGGATTCATGGCGGTGGGTTGATGATTTGGAGGGAATTTTATTGTTTGATGGAGACGATGAAAAGGATTTCTTGGTATTATTTTTGCTAGTGGGATGAGAAACGTTGTTGGTGTTTTTATGGCTTTGGTTTCTGAGTTTGGTGATGCTCATGTCTCTTAGCTTGTAGAACCAAGCGTTTGGGATCATGTTTGATAATCTGAACTTGTGATTTCCCATCTCTTTTTTGTTTTGGATGGGTAAATGAGGGGAGATATTAGATTGGTATTTATAACGAATAGAATAGGACACTTTTACTATATAAGAGGAATTTTACTTTTTCATGAATAAAGAAATTATCTGTTCCATACAAATGTGAAGTGGGAGCCGCTGGTGTTGTATCGCTATTAGAATACCTCGTATATATAAGCATATTTATAATTTATCTTGCTGCTGAATCATTATGCTTATTTTCAATAGATATAGCAAGAATCTAGCCATCATTACACCTTTGTTTCCTTATCATGTTCCATGCATGTTGTTAATGTTGACTAGCTCAATGTTGAGAATAATGTTGATCCCACATTCCAGTCGACATTGTTGGCTGAGAATGGGTCAACCTTCAATTTTATCTTTCATGCCAAAAACTTATTTAAATTAATTACAGGGTATTTTCTTAGCATTTTCCAGGTCGTGGATAAGGATAGGAAGGGTTCAAACCGTGTGGAAACCGCGTGGATAAGCAGGAGCGAATTTTGGAGGAGTGCATACTAAAAATAGGAAGAGTAAGGCTCAAACAAGACTAAGTCGTGTGGAGCCGTTTAACTCAACTTCCAACGGCCATATTGGACATAGTGGACGTTGAGGACATAGTGGACGTTGTGCAAGTCCTTGAGAAGTCGAAGTATTTATACGAGACTTCATTTCCCGTCATGAAGATGCGAGAGACGAGACCAACACACGAGACACACGAGTCATATCGAGCGAAGCATACACGAGTCTGAGCGACATATTTCACGAGAGTTCTTTTCTGTTTAGCCTAGTTTTGCAAGAGTCTTCTTAGAAACTTTCAAGTTTGGTGGATCGTTAGATTCCATTATTTTCTAGACTGGATTTTAATAACGTTTGATAGTGTTTTTGTAATCCATCGTAATAGTGGAATTTCGCCTAGAGGCACGCAGCAGGTTTCTGACTTGCTGCACAAAATTTATATCTCGTGTCTTTACGATTCGTTTCTTTACGTTTTCATCGCTGAGTCTGTTTATTCCGCTGTGCATTCATTGTTGAGAGTAGTGTTGAATCAACATTAGGTTCAACATATCAGTCACCAGTTTACTACCTAGCGATTACATCCATTTCGGGACCGACCATCCATCACATATATTATAATATATCGAAGATCATTTAAGCAAGTTGGACAAAGCATGAAGCCGGGTTTGCCTCTTCTTGTTTTCTTGTAATAACCGCACACACAAACCCTTTCTTTCTTTTTTTTTTTCATTAATCACTTCGATTGTAAGATGGGTGATATATTTATCTATGTGTATTTATATAGTGAGGCAACTAACAAATCTAATGACCACTTGTAATACGCGAAGAACGGAACAAAATAGTGTACTATTTACATTAGCGCGAATATACCAATATTAGAAAAACGCATCGGAAGATGCAATGTATAACCAACAAAATTCCCACTTGTCTAAGAACAATTATTTTCCTAAATTTCGCATGAAATGAAGGCAATGAGTCCAATTATTCTACATAACATTATAGTATGGGAATGATTTAGCATGTAATAACAATTATTAAAAGCATGCACGCGTTGGTAATAAAGAATTGGCATAGTGGCCCTCTCTTACAACTTCTACAAACAGCATCGCAAGTCATGTTTTTTTTTTCCCTGTTCGGCCGACCCGTTTGTAGAGCCATGGGTCGGGTCATCCAATTGGGCGTGGGCTTGAGCCCGGCCCATCAAGTCAATGATCATCCCTCGTAAGAATGGCAAAGTACCAACTAGCAAATGGCCCGTTAGCTAGGTGTAGTTGGTGAAGTTAGTGTGCATATTTGATTTGATTCAGAGGTGAAGATCATTTGATGGATGGAGTAGAAAGATTGACTTGATACGATGTTCTCCATGGAGATTATTTAATTGCAAGAAGAAATAAATGACCCCTGTAATAATTTATATGCTTGAAACTTTCGATACCCCTCAAATTTCTAAAATAAATAATGTGCATTGTTCAACGTGCGAAGCAAAGTCACTAATGTCGCTGTCCGAAAGTCAACAGCTGATAGATCTCACTCATGTGCGATGCGACCTTTGAAAAAAAAAAAAAAAAAAAAAAAAAAAAAAAATAGCTGGCATTCTTCTATCATAAACAATATATATATATATATATATATGTGTGTGGTGTTATATATGGCTTGATCATTATTTATTCAATATATGTTTCGTATGAATAGGCTGCAGCCCTCGTAAAAAAAGTCCAAAATAGTGTTGCTTCTACTTCATCATTTCCTCATAATATATAGCTTTGTCGCATTTTCTTAGAGAAAGTAACAAATAATAATAAAGAATTCAACCAACTTCATCCTTACGCGAAAGATCTTCTCTTTAAGCAACCCTTTGTTTCTCTTTTACACTTTTCTTTTCCCCCTTCTCCTTTGTCGTTTCAAAGGGTTTTTCCTTTGCACGCTCTATATCCATCTGAGCTTTGGGTTTCATAGCTAGTTCTTAATATTGATCTTGAATGTCCCTAGAAAGGTAACATCAATATATAACAGTTTTTCTATAGTTTGTTCTTGTATTTAAACACTCGGCGTAATCATTCATATGTCAACGTTTCGATTTTCACTGCTTACAGATCAAACTATTCGCCTTCTCTTTTCTTGCCAAAGAAACAGAAGCCCTAGATTTTTTCCTATGTCGTTGAAGTAGATCGTTCGTGTATGATTCTATACGCCGGAGATTGGCAAAAGTATAAACGATCTTCTAATCTGTTCTTAATCGGAGAAGCATTCGAAGAAATCGGTTAGAAGTTGAAGGCGGACATTGATATTGCGATGAATATGGGAAGGAGAATAAACATGTTAGGCCAACCTGCCGGGACGACTTTAAACACAATCACACCATGCGCTGCTTGTAAGCTACTGAGGCGAAGGTGTGCCGCCGAGGAATGTCCTTTCTTCCCTTACTTCTCTCCACACGAACCTCACAAGTTCGCAGCCGTTCACAAAGTCTTCGGTGCTAGCAACGTTTCCAAGATGCTTTTGGTACTCAAACTTCGTATGTTCATAATATATCTTCATCTTATTTTTAAGGGTTTTCATATGAGCAAATTTCAAAGATTGCGTCTTTTCCTTGTTTTACATGATAGTGTTTTGTTATTCAAAGTATAATTTCTTGGGGTGTTTGTTATTCCATTACTCTCTCTTACACACATGATGATCTGTTGGTAATTACAACAAACGTAAACACCCATTTAGTGTAGCGGAATAATATTATTTCCTCTGCAGGAAGTTGCTGAACCTCAAAGAGCAGATGCAGCGAACAGCTTAGTATACGAAGCCAACGTTCGTCTTCGTGACCCAGTTTATGGTTGCATGGGAGCTATCTCAGCTTTGCAACAGCAGATTCAGAGCCTGCAATCTGAGCTCAACGCAGTGAGGGCTGAGATTATGAGATATAAATACAGAGAAGCTGCAAATAACATAATCGCATCTACTAATTATGCAGCCCTCTCATCAGTTTCCGGCGGGCCTGAGATGCCCCAAGCTCCGGCGACTCCATCACCACCTCAGCAGATTACGGCCGTGTTACGGCCGCCGCCGCCGCCTCCTCAGCCACCTTCGGTGGTGGTCGCCGGCACCAAGGCTTTGGAGCAGTCGTCGTCATCTTCTTCTTCGATGTATGCGTCGCTGGTACCATCCTTCAACCACGGCGAGCTACAAAGGAGTTTCGAATAGTCACATACCTTACTTTTGATTTATAGTCGCAGAAAAGGAAACGTTGTTTTCGTTCGTTGGAAAAGCTTGCTTTCTTGTGTTTACTGTTGATTTGATTAATTAATCATATACGGTAGTACGTATTTACTATGTACACGTTTTACTTTAAATTGGATCATCTCTTCTATATTGGTGTTCCAATCTAGTGTTCCACCAATCGGATTGTTACAAATATCTAGATTCCACCAATCGGATTGTGACAAATATACAGTTGGTCAACTGAGTTTAACATTTGTCGAAAAATGGCTTGTGGAACACAGAGGTGGAACACGGTTGTGGCGCAGACAATCTGATACAGTTTTTCTTCGCATATAAATTGCATTTTGTAGTGAATGGTAAGCCAAACACGATAAATTATACGGCAAGAGGAAAACAAAGTAAGCCAAACACGGCCTTATTTTGCACGTGGGGAAGAGTAGACTAATGAGAAAAGCTTTGACTGACCCATTAAGTCCCAATGGAGACATATTAGTCTGTGCCAATAAAGGGAGAGATGACGAAGTCAGTTCGGAGACTTTTCATTTCAGGCTCGCCATAAGTATCATTTATGATTCAGACCCTCTTAGCAAAAAAATTTGTTTTAAGGACTCATTTTCTGCTGTACCACTTCATTGCTCTGGCATACCAGTATGTTGAAATTTTGTAAATGCCTGTTTGGATTCCGGATTTCGCTTTGAAATCCAGATTTGGCCCAAATCTACCGTTTGGCAATCGAGTGGATTTGGATTTCGATTTCGGTCAAATCCGTTTTCGAAATTCCTGTTTGTAAACGCTTATTATTTGTCGGTTTTGAAATTCCATGTCAAATGGTCCGTTTTCGAAATCAGTTGAGTTGGCAATGAGTTTTCGCAAATAATAATAATAAATAATAGCAATAAATAATAATAAAAATAATAGCAATAAATAATAATAACAATAATAATAATAACATCAACAACAACAACAACATAATAATAATAATAATAATAATAATAATAATAATAATAATATAATAATAATGATAATAATAATAATGATGGATAAATGATGAGTCGAGCTGACTCGTGAGCTCGATGAACCGGCGCGAGCTCGTTACGGGCTAGCGATTGAGCCGGCTCGAGCTCGAGCTCACTCGTAGGTGCTCGAAAGCTCGCAAAGCCGTCCTACGAGTTTGTTTTTATTTAATTTTTGTACTTTTTAATCTTTTAACAAAAAGTTAGAAGTCGAGTTCGACGAGCTACTCGAGCGCTTGAGGTCGAACTTCATTTTGAAATCGGAATTTCGAAATCCTAACTTTTGCCAAACAACGGATTTGGATTTGAAATTAAGATTTTGAAATTCACGATTTCAAGTCACGCGATTTCGTTCAAATACGTCAATCCAAACGCAACCTAACACAAAACGGTAATCCAATACCAGTTTACGATCATCTGATACCAGTTCATTTTTTGCAGTACCACTTCATTGCTCTAATATACCCGTATGTTAAATTTTTGTAAAAACGATCAATTTATACCAATTTATATGTCTTTTATACCACTTTTCTACAAAAACAAAATGGGTCAATTAATCTTAAAATCTCAGGTAGGATCTGAAATCTATTTTAAACCTCTAGGAGGCCTGATTTCAAATTGACCCTAGCTCTGAAGGATAGAAAGAAGGTATAGAGATTGTGCTGCCCAATACTTTCCACGTCTTTAATCAGAGTTTGTGAATATAATAATTTATTCGTAGTCTTTTTATTTTTAATAAAAGGTAAAGACGTAATAAATGCGACATTCAGCCTAAGATACCTTCAAACTAGCACACCTAACAAAAGCAAAATATTAGTACAAGAGTCAACAAGAATCTCATCTCTCACAAATCATAATCAAGCAAAACCCTAGTGCAGTTCCACTCTTGAAAAGGAAACAAAATAATAATATAACCTTGTCTGGAGCTCTTATCATATCCTTAGTTTGGATAAAACAATCTAAAACACAAATTCCTCTGAGGAAGACGATGATGATGAAGATACATCAGGCAATCCTCTATCTTGCATAGCTTCAGCCGCCGAATCGCTGATGTTAAGCAAATACTGAACCCTACCTTTCTTTTCGAGCTGGGGATAGCTTTTAAGGTACACAAGGAATAAATCTGCTAGTTCTTCGGGCACGTCCCATGATAATGGAGTCGAGGGAACTGCCTTGTCGCATGCTAGCAAGTCGTTCAATGAATTTACCTATTAATGAGTGTGTGTGTGGTCAAGCAAGTAACACGTTTTTAACGTTCATCAGAAATCAATAGAGAAATCCATAAGAAAAAGCTATGAGGTTTGAAAAACATACCACCCCAGAATGGTTTCTTTGCCTAAGATTAGAAACAGCTTGTACGAGAGAATTCGACAGCCTCATGCGGGCGAGTTCATGGACAACTCCCTTCGCCTTTTTGGGATCGATGTTGAGATCTTTCGGGATTTTCTCGTACACTTCTCCTTCGTCGAAATCCCCTGTACCAGAGGAGAAGATGTTGTCGATGGTTTTCTTGAAGAGATTCTCTCGTAAGCTCTCAGAGATCATGTTAGCCACGTCCACGCCGTTCTCCTTCAGTTCCCTGATGTCTTTAATTGTGAGGTTGCCACGTCCAGCAGCAGTTTCTAGGGCTGCAGACATTTTCGTCGTGGTTATACTCTTGATGATCTTCTGGGCGTACTGAGGGGGCAAGCCAACGTTTTTCTGAAGCTGGTCAAGTTGCTCGATTCGAGCCTTGGTCAGCTGCCCGTCGGCCAATATGACCTCAGCCTCTTGCTTAAATGCCTGCTCCGCTAAGCCCCGATGAACGTTCAGAACCTCCGCATCGGTCAACCCTAATATCCCACCAAGTTGGCTGAGAAATACGTACTCAGAATCATCTTTTTTCGTCGTGATTTGGGCACCAAAAGGAATTCGAGTTACTTCGCCGGTCAGGCAGTAGAGCAGATAGGTCTTGTAAAGGTCTGCTCTGTCTCGCTCGGGCAGGTCATCTTTAAGGTTAATCTCCTTTTGGCTCGGTTTTCCCGAGGTATCCTTGTTTGATGATGGCCTTGCTTTCCTAAGAGATTGTAAAGACTCCCATTCCTCATCTCCTTCGAGCGTTTTTTGTTCTTCTTCTTCTTCTTCCTTCGTCGTGGGCTTCTCAGTAGGAGGTGGTGCATCAGAGGATTCGCCTTTGATGTCGGCGATCAGAGGAGTGACGACCAAAGTGTTGAAAGCGATCATCTTCTTGAGTTCTTTTGCAGACTCTGTTTTGCTTCCAGCCGCACGCGCTCGTTGGATGTATCTGATGAATATTTGACGTACCTGTCGTACGTTTGTAAAATTTTAAATTACTCGTGCATGGCTTAAATATAGATGGAAATTTGGAGTATTTATTGGAGTTCATTGGATGATACTTACGGCTTTGCCAGCAATAGACATAGCCACGTCTCTGCTCAATCGCAAGCCAAAAGCAGCTTTTCTGACAGATTTCTGTATCTCGCCATCGTATCCATCCACGCCAGATGCAACAGCCTCTCGGACAATCTGATTCAAATGACGAAATTAATTACTATACGACGTAGCATTGACCGATTTGACTTCTGAAGAAAGGAAACGAAACTCATCTGAAGTTCACAAAATCCAAATATGTCTTGATTGCAAAAAAACAAAGGGGATAGATAGACTAGTCAAAGTTCTTGCATGGGCTGGGGAAATTGATTGATGAAAAACCGATGGAATTACCTTCTCAAATAACTTGCCACAAATATCAGCATGAGCTGCTTCAACTGTCTCCTTCGGTACGCAGAACATGATTTGAACTTGCTTAAGAGATTCCACATCCTCATCACTGAGTTCGCCCTTATCAGCCACCAGCTGCTGAAGTTTCCTCCTATAGATTTCTGATCGAAGAAATTTGATTCGTCAAAGCACTTTTGGGTTGAATCAAATTGGGTTTGTGATATTTCCCAAAGTTAACCCTCGTAATCATTACATATCAAGATCTCAGCCAATAATCCAGAGAATGCAATAAACATTGTCATGTGGTGGTACCAAAACTATTACGAGAGAATGCATGAGTTATCAAACCTTCATGAATCTGAACAGCCTTCTCGGGATCAAGCTGTAGCTCTTCACACAGTTTTTGTAGATAAGCTGCTTTACTAACAGCGGCAGCTAATTCACCACTCGATACAGCCTGCTGAAGACGTCTGCGATACACTTGAGATGTCACTTCTATCGCAATAGATTCTGCTTCTCGTTTACCTAAGCCAAATATGTTCCTCAACTGACTCAAAGAAGCAAGCTACAACGTGGAGAAAAACATCATGTTAGCAGAAAGGTTTACGATATAAGTAGTCAACAGGTTAAAAGAAAAGCTGACAGCACTGCTATTTTATTCAGGGACGATGTGATAATTCATACCTTTTTCTCTTCCATAACACCCCCAGCCAAAGCATCAGTTAGATATGCTCTGTACAGTTGTTTTAAGTCGTCCATCTTTCCATCAAAGTCCCCACCTAAACAAGACAATGTAGCATCAACTTCAGGACACCATTTTACACGGGAATGAAGTACAAAGCAGGGGACTTATTTATTGAAGAATGGTAATTAAGTTCAACAATTCTTGAAAAGTACCAATTAAAGATACAGGTCCAACTCCCCGTGCAAAACGGCTGGCATCAGAATGGTCCTTAAGCGAGATGAGCAGATTATTAAAAGCCAGTATCTTATCAAGCTCGTCAACAATAGGTTGCCTGTCAAGCACACGTTTGAAAGGGACAACGTAAAGTGCATACGTGTTTGCCTGTCAAACTAGATGTTCAATTCTTCTACTACTTTTGTGAAAACCAAATCACGAGCTCGAAAGGAAGTCAGATCATTATGCTTACACTGATCGAGTTCTGGACTTCAGCACTCCAAGAGCTACTGATATATTTTTTTCGACAAGCTTTCTTGTATGCTCTCTGAACATGTCCTCAGCAAGCTGCAGCGGAAAACAGATAACAAAATTGAAATTTTTTATGTTGAACTTGTATCATTTTTCATCAATCAATGAAAACATGCAGGAAATGTAAATGTCAAGTGTCGTGAAAAACCTATCTGCTGGTAAAAAATGATAAATAATACAACAGACTATCAATTTACCTCATCAGAAAGTCTGTATAGAAGTTGTGCTTCTCTAAGGTTGAGCAACTGGTCAGCATCAACATCTAAAGATCATTCAGAAAGCACGTCAAAATCCTACTGTCACGTCAGAAAAATTTACGGACCAAACATTATACGGTAAAAAACTTGCAAAGGTACAACAAGAAATAAGGTGCTGCCTCTGAACTATAGCCTCGGTAGAACGAAAATGTCTTCAAAAAAGTTTCACACAAGAAAATTAATGCTTATCAATAGAGACCGTTCTAGAACAAAATGGATCTAAAAGTGAAGTCTTGTGAGATGAACTCCTACACTCAAAAATAGAATAGAAAACTAAATTCATTACCTTGAGAAACTGACCCAAGCTTGGAGGCATACAACCTTTGGGCATTGTCTCGAATGGCAACCTCCACCTAATTAGTAGACGCCATAAAGGCATAAATTACGAAACAAGTGGAAACAATAATAATGATGCAATCCTTATGCAACATCAAACTTCTTTCTATCTAGCATGCTTACACTTATTTCTGTGTAAAACAGAAAATGTCCAAAATTCATCGATATTGCACTGTTAAAATTAAAATTGAAAAAACACTTATGTACCTGAGCATCTGTGACATTGAACACACGTTTCCATGGTAATAGGAAACCAGCTGCAGCACCAAATACAAGATTTGACACATAAATTAGCTTCTGAAAAGCCTGCACTTGGTAACATAGAACTGGTCAAGCCTAAATCTTTAAGTTAGCACACAGTGTAATTAAATAAATAAATCAGACAAGACATTATCTATTACCCGACGCTGTTCAACATCAGAATCACGGTCTCCAGTTTCTAGTCTCTGTCTGAAAATTCGTCTGCCAATCTAAGAAATTACACAATTTAAATCTTATAAAAAAACTCCAGAGATCATTTAAAAAAGATATCAAGCTATACAAGAAATTAAACTCTCACCTCCATGTGCACGGTTGCTGCCTCTGGATCTTCAATTCCCAGGGCGTTTTTGAATTGAATGATGGTTTCGACTTCATTACCTTTCAGATCTTCATTTCCAGGAGGAAGTACTGCTGATACAAACCTAAATGCAAACATAATAAAGAAATCCACAGATCATTGTCCTAATCATGTCAATCATCTCAAGTTGCAAATGTCAAAAAATTCCCATTGAAAAGGTTCAATACATTTCCACATGAGTGAATGCCAACAGTATTCTTTTGCAAATACACTTGTCTTTAAACAAATATATGTTTTCTCTTACCGGGAATATATATCGCATAGCTCTGCAGTAAATGCTTCATTCTGTTTGCTCACACCATATCTGGAATTACAAGCATAAACAGACTTGAAGAAATGCATATAACAAAAGAACTACAATTACGGGACAAGAATTAGAGAAGGCACAAAAATATAGTAATTCACAAAGAGATGCACTGATCAATATATGACATTGACATTTGATGAAAAGAAAGGAAAATCTGTGATTTATCTTCAATAAATGGCCAATTAACGAGGATAGACTCCAATCAAGTGTAAAAAGAAAATCCAATTACTTCTCCGCGATGGCCTCAACGTCCTCCTTTCTGACGCCATCAGGGCCGCCGCACCCAACAACGTAATTCCTCAGGCTAGCAGCCGCGACCGCCGGCACACATGAGTTCAACGCGTAAGCCGCTCCGGCGCCGGCCGCTCCAGCTGCCACAGCGCCGCCCAAACCCAAATTCCTCGACCCACCTATCCGAGTCCCCAATCCGTACCCAGAAGCCGCGGCGGCGGCGATTAGGAGGGCCGACGCGGCGACACGCACCGGAGGGGACATGGAGTCGACTAGGGATTGAACTCCAGTGAGCTCCTTCTTCTCTCCGAATACATCGGGAGGGACCGAGGTCGCAGTGGCGGATATTTTGATGCGGCGGCGGCGGTGGGTGGTTGTGGGGCGCAGAAGGGGGTAGAGGACGGCGGTGGAGGGAGGGTTCGAGGAGGTGAGAAGCGGTGGCGATAGGTTCATGGCTCGGTGGCTAAGTGAAGTGAAGAAGGGAAGTGAGGGTTTTATTCAGATGGATAGATAGATAGGGCTTATTAAGCTTAAGAAGAAATTGAAGATAGAATGATGAATGAAGCGAAGGAAGAAAGCAAAAGCAAAGCTCGCTCTTTTTTTTTTTATTATTATTATTATTATTTAATATGTAAGACATTTTGACTCCTCACTAAAACAACACGGTAATAATAATTGAAAGAGCTTTATAACGTAAATCATAATAGTGAAGTGAGCCATCGATTCATTTAAAGCAAATAATAATTCCAAGTTCCATTCCATGGGACTTTTTTTAAGCTGGACTAGCTAACGATCGATATATAGTCCGTCCGAAACCATTTTATACATTTTACTAAATCGGGCGTCCTAAATCTTTTGTACATTTTCTTATTTAGAAAAAAAACTATCACAAACAATCGATATAATAATATTAAATATTCTTAAAAGACGTGTCAAAATATACATTTTTTTACCTTTTAATTGTACTACATTATTAAAATATTCGGTTTCTTAATTCCCGTGAAACTCACAAATGTCCAAAAACATTTGGGACAGAGGAAGTAATATCATTGCTTCGATGAATACTTGAGACAGCTTATTCTCAACTCTAATATTCATCCTCGATATGTATTGTTAACAAAGTCCTTTTTATAAGTTTAGCTTTTATCTTTTGCCGCCGCCTCACCAGGGATGCATTGATTTTAGTGCTTTCTAGGATTTCACGAAGTCTTCACGCGAAGAATACGAGGAAATAGTTTAAATCATAGAGTAATATATAGCTTCATAAGTTTTGGCAAGAGTTTTAATTACCACAAAGCGAGGGTTAGTTTTGGTTATCATTTACATTTTCTTCTTTTTTATTTCCTATAGTTAAAGATATGCTCCTCAGATTTCTGTTATCTCGTCTTTTCAAGCCCTGATTCCCGCACCGCAAGTAATATATGCAATGAAATTGGACAAGAATTTAAATGAAATGCATGCGAGCGGAGTTGTTGTATTTTAATTTGTTAATAATATTTAGGACTTCCTATCTTAAAAGAAATAAAAAAAAAGGTGATATTATCTTATTTTTTGTAAATTGTATAATCGAAAGGTTTGGTCCAACTAACTCTCTGTAGTTAGTCGTAAATTTCCTGGATGTAGTGAAGAAAACTGATATTTTATTACATTATTGGAATATGTGATGCGTCTCGAATTAGAACAAAACTGATATTTTATTACATTACTGGAATATGTGATGCGTCTCGAATTAGAACATCAATTTAATGAAAATTTAGGAATAATTATATATAAGACATGTACAATAAACTATTTATTCTCTTCTCGCGCGAAAGAAAACAAATGGTAATGACCCGCACGTGCTATCCGACCCATTTAGTGGTAGTTGGAATTATTACATTTCCTTCTAACAATTTTGATTTTCGTGGCCTAACTATTAGCAAATTGCAGCGTTTCAGTCTCTTGTTTGAATAATTGTAATCTTATCAATAAAGGACCCAAAAAAAAAAAACACAAGTCAAAGATGAACTGTGATTGGCTACTCTATGAAGCAACAATCCAACCATCAACTTGCATTAACCTTATTTAAGTATCCGACCAATACTCTTATTTCTTTATAACCATAATATAATGTATTTTTGTTATCCAAGACCCATCATAATCACCATTATATGTTTTCATTCATATTGTGTTGAGTTTACATTACATTACAAGTAAATAGTAATAATATTAGAATAAAGTTTCGTAGCCGCATTATCCAATGAAATCATTTTATACTTTAAATTTTTAACCTATCTGACGAAGTCACCTTACAAGCACGAGCTATCTGCATACTTCACCTACCACCTCCTTCGCCTCACATGTTGTCTCATTTAATATTCTACAAATTTGACATTGAACTGCCTTAGATTAATGCCCCCTTGCAATGTGCTCCCCCTGTTTTAGTCAAAATATTATTTTACTTTCATCATTTTCCATTAAAGACGAAGAAGTTCCATTACGATAAAATCCCACTTAATTTGATTTAATTCACTGAATATGATCAGAAAACGATAACAAATTAATATATACGGGCCATGTAGATAGTAATCAACTGATCTTACTATCAGCTACCTATGTTTAAGGTTGTAGACATGAAACTCCTCTAAGGTTGTACCGAAGTTGTATTCATCAAACTGTATACTCCATGGATAGCTCAATTCAATATAAATATATCCAAATACAATTCTTGCTATGGATGAATAAATTTACCCTAATGAATGGTTTTCGAATATTTTTCCAATTTATTTACTTTGTGATATTCCTCAATTCCACACGAACCAAACACCACCCCACTTGCGACCATCCGCCCCCTTCTTCACCTACTCACATATGTGTAAGTCTCTCAATATATACTATTTATTTATATAAAGATAATATAAATACATACACATCCCTCATCTTCTTCTACCTCCTCCACACACTCAAAGCTCTCAGCCATGGAGTCCAAAAACTTCCATCGCTGCTTAGTCTTCGTAGTAAGCGCAGTTCTGATCTCAATGTTCACCGTCTTCAACTTCCCCACCTCCCTCCTCTCCGACGGCGAGCACCGCCTACCCCACAACAACCGCTTCCTCCGCCGCCCAAAACCCACCGCCGCCGTCGACCACACCAACGCCACCCCTCACCACCCCCTCGACCCACTGACGATCAAGGAGATGCTCAGCGTCCAAAAACTCCTGAAGAAGTACTTCGACGGCAAAGCCTACTCCGTCCACTCGCTGGTCCTCGAGGAGCCCGAAAAGCCGGTGGTTCTTGCCTGGAAGAAGGGAAACGAGCTTCCTCCTAGGAAGGCGTCCGTGATCGCACGCGCCGCCGGGAAGAACTACCTCCTGACGGTGGACGTCGAGAGCGGCGATCTGACGGAGCACGACGTCAGCGGGCTTTCGGGCTTTCCACTCGTCACCCTCGAGGATATGAAGAACGTCATATGGGCCCCATTTAAGAGCGCGGAGTTCAATCGGTCAATTATCGCCCGCGGCGTCGATCCAAACGACGTCGCTTGCCTGCCCTTCTCTCCTGGCTGGTTCGGTAAGCCTTCATTCATATCTTGAATTTTTTTTTTTTTCATAATTAGGAGAAGAATATAATAATAAAGCAAGTGCAATTTATGGACCACACCACAATAACACAACTTGTCAAGAAAGTCTGTAAGTGGGTCCGGACAAATTTATCAACAATTAACTATTTGTACGATGTTCATCAGGTAAGGAAGAAGAGAGCCGTAGAATGGTAAAGCTCGAATGCTTCACTACAAAAGACACGGCGAACTTCTACATGCGACCCATCGAAGGCATCGTAATAATCACAGATTTAGACACCCTCGAAATCGTCGAGCTCATCGACCGCGGGACCCACGTCCCAATCCCGAAAGCCGCGGGCACTGACTATCGCCTAACCGCCGAGAACTCACCGGTCATAAAGCTCGCCAACCCAATCTCCATGGAGCAGCCCAACGGGCCCAACTTCGTCATCGAGGGCGACCACTTGGTCAAGTGGGCTAACTGGGAGTTCCACCTAAAGCCCGACCCGCGGGCCGGGGTGGTCATTTCCCGGGCTCGGATCCACGATTCTGAGACGGGGGAGATGAGGAACGTTATGTACCAAGGCTTTTCGTCCGAGCTATTCGTGCCTTACATGGATCCAGAGGAGGCTTGGTACTTCAAGACGTACATGGACGCGGGCGAGTACGGGTTCGGGCTTCAGGCCTTAGCCCTCGACCCGCTCAACGACTGCCCGAGGAACGCCAAGTACATGGACGCGATTTTCGCCGCGTCGGACGGTACGCCTTACGTTAGGCCGAACATGGTGTGTATTTTCGAGAGGTACGCCGGCGACGCCGCGTGGAGGCACACCGAGAGCCCACTTGCCGGCGACGTGGTGAGAAACATTTTACTCGATTTTTCGAATTGAAGAATCGAATCGATTTGGACCGTAGTGCTAAAGGCCCGATTTTTTTTCCCTTTCTTTTTCTGAATTAGATTCTAGAGGCTAGGCCGAAGATATCACTGGTCGCGAGAATGGTGGCTTCGCTCGCAAACTACGATTACGTCATGGATTGGGAATTCCACGCCGACGGGCTGATACACGTCAAGGTTAGTTCATAGCCGAAAACATCCGAATTACGACCTAAATCAAGAAATTCATATGTAATTGTAGGGATTTATTATCAGGTCTATCATAAAACCATAAGTTTCAGTGAGTTTCCACTCTAAAGCCAATTGGCAGCATAGGGAGCCCCCACATGCTTATGTACATGCCAAACTTGTTTCGATTATCCGATGTGGGATTGAGTTTGATTCCTCATACAACAATAACTTAATATACAAATTGCTAATTTTTCAGGTGTCGCTCACGGGAATCGTGATCGTGAAGGGAACTTCCTACACGAACGCGAACCAGGCGAACGGCGCCAACGAGGACCTCTACGGAACCCTACTGTCCGAAAACATAATCGGGGTCGTCCACGACCACTACGTCAACTTCTACCTCGACATGGACGTGGACGGCGTCGAGAACTCCTTCGTCAACGTACACCTCCAAAGGGAATACACCCGCGGGAAATCCCCGCGGAGGAGCTACATGAAGGTCAACCGAACCGTAGCCAAGACAGAAAAGGAGGCCCAAATAAAGCTCTCCCTCTACGACCCGAGCGAGTTCCACGTCGTCAACCCCAACAAGAAATCCCGGGTCGGAAACCCGGTCGGGTACAAGGTTGTGCCCGCAGGCACGGCCGCAAGCCTGCTCGACCCGTCCGACCCGCCCCAGAAGAGGAGTTCGTTCACGAATAATCAGATATGGGTGACCCGTTACAACAGGTCGGAGATGTGGTCGGGCGGGTTGTTTGCGTATCAGAGCCACGGAGAGGATACGCTCCAAGTTTGGGCCGACAGGGATCGGCCCATCGAGAATAAGGATATAGTGCTTTGGTATACGCTAGGGTTCCACCACGTGCCTTGCCAGGAGGATTTTCCGATTATGCCCACGGTTTCGTCGGGCTTCGACCTGAAGCCCGTTAATTTCTTCGGTAGGAATCCCGTGCTTAGGGTCGCGCCTTACGTGGAGGAGGAGTTGCCAGTTTGTAAGGCGGCGGCTTCGGCTTGAGCGGGTTTCGGGCGGGCGGGCTTTGCTTACACGGTGGCGGGCTTTTTGATGATTGGGCTGGTTTATGTAGGACGTGGTTTTGATCATTTTTGGGCTTTGTAATGGAAGGTGTGGTATAGTAGTAGACTTGAATTTGGGCAAACTCGGCATCTTTGCCTTGGGTTTTAGAGGTTTACGTACTACGATATAATTGTTGTATGATTTGGTTTGCAATATGATTACGAATCTTTACCACCAATAATTGAGAAATTAAACTTATCATTTTTTCCGAGGATATAAATAGGGATTTTTTTCATATACATATATGTATTAGAAATCGATGGTTCCTTCCTAAAACCAATTGATAATTAAAACCAATTGATAATAGGAGGAGAGAATCTCTTATATATATACCAGCTTCAAGAGCTTGAATTATCCGATGTGGGACGAGACCTACTTAGAATCTCAACACGCCCCCTCAGTTGTGTCATGACTGACCTAACACGTGGACATATGAATCTGGTGACGGTGAGCGAAAGCTCGCTCGTGATATCATATTAGAAATCGAGGGGTCCTTCCTAAAATAAATTGGTTAGAGGAGGAGAAAACCTCATATATAGTGTTGCGGTTGACAATGTGGAGACCACATTCCCGTTAGCATAGTTGTCTGAGAATTGGTCAACCCTCGGTTTTATCTTTCATACCCGAAAACCGTCTAACCTATTTTCGTGGCTTTCCTTAGTGATGTGCAGGACTTAGATAAGGATTAGAACGGTTCAAACCGTGTGGAATAAGCGTGGGAGAGGAGGAGCAAAACTAGGAAGCAACATACTAAAAATAGGAGTCTTGAAGCTCAAGACAAGACCAAGTCGTTTGAGGCTATCCAAGTTAACTTCCAACGGTCATATTGAAGTGAGTGGAGGTTGTGGGCAGTATGGACGTTGTGCAAGTCTTTGAGAAGTCGAAGTACTTATACGAGACTTCGTTCTAACCATTAACACGCGAGAGAGACGAAAAACACACGAGTGATAACGAGCGAAGCATACATCGAGTCTGAGCGACCACGAGAGTTTCTTTTATTGTTTAGCCTAGTATTCAGTTTGCAAAAGTCTCAGGACTTTTTAGGTTTGTAGGATTGTTTCGATTCATAGTTTTCTAGGCTTGAGATTTACTATCGTTTGATAGTTGTTTTTGTAATCCATCCAATAGTGGAATTTCGCCATGAGGCACGCAGCAAGTTTCTGACTTGCTGCACAAAATTTATATCTCGTGTCGTCAGTTTTTCGTCACTAAGTTATAAGTTTAATCCGCTGTGCGTTCTGTGTGGAGTAGAGTGTTGTTCAAACATTACAGTCAACATTTACGTCACCAGTTTTCTACTTAGTCTTTTTACATCCATTTAGGGACCGACCCTCATCAAAGTGATATCAGAGCCTACGCTTGACATGACTAAGCGCTGAAATCCTCTACAATGGATGTTACGAGTTCAAACTACATCGGGAAAGTCCCAGTTTTAGACGGCACGAATTACGCCTATTGGAAGGTTCGTGTCCGGCAGTGTATCAAATCCATAGATGTGCGAGCATGGAAATCTGTCCTCAACGGATATACCGCACCTCGGAGGGCTCCTGACGCTGATGGAGAAGTCTTCGACAAGCCGGTCGAAGAATGGACGGTGGCCGAGCGTAACGCAGCCGAGTTCAACGACAAAGCGCTCAACGCCATCTTCTCATCAGTGGACATCTTCATGTTCAAGATCATCCAAAACTGCACGACGGCGAAGAACGCGTGGGATCTGCTTCAACGGTATTGTGAAGGCGACGCGAGTGTGAAGGAAACCAAATTGCGCATTCTCCTCAACCAGTTCGAGAACATTAGGATGAAGGAGGATGAAGATATCACCACGTATTTCGGGAAGCTTTTGACGATCTCGAGCGAGTGCGCCAGCCTAGGAGACCCGATCGCGAATAAGGTACTAAATTCTAAAGCCATTCGTACTCTAACTGAGAAATTTAATGTGAAGGTAGCAGCGGTCGAGGAAGCTCATAACTTGGCGAACATGGAGTTTAACACGTTGATGAACATCATGAAGAACTACGAGACCAACCTTGACGTACAAAAAAAGGGCATCACGCGGCAAAAACCTTGCATTGGTCAGTCAACCATCCAAAGTTCAAACTGAGGATGAATCTGACGATGAGGAAAATTCGGCCATGCTGGTGAAGAATTTTGCAAAGTTCCTCAAGAAGAAGAAGAAAGAGGAATCATGGCCCGACAGTTGGTCACATTTAGGAAGAGGCAGAATGTCGAAACTCAACCCTCCTCTGCTCCGCCGTTCTTCAAACGTAAACCAGATGGAAAGAAGAATATTGATTTAGTTAGACGCCATGCATGCAAGGGCTGGGGTCACTATGCTAACGAGTGTGCAAACACACTTCGCAAACGAGGGAAATCGTTATGGGTGGAGCTTTCTGACGATGAAGAAGATGAGGAGCCACCAAAAACATCGTCAGTAACCATCCAATCCTTTTCAGACTGCGAAGACGACGAAGATCAACAGATTGGCTTCACTGTGGTAACATATGTTGATCTGGATGTTGAACCAACATTTGTCTCAGCATCTGAAAAATAGATTATTTTCGATTATGATGACTCAAACTGTTTTGATGGTTTTTCTGAGTTCTGATGATGCAGATCTAGATATAGATAATTATGCAGCCTTGAAGCTACTGTCCGACCAATATGAAATAGAGAAGGCAAAAAATGCGCAACTCAAAGCTACCGTGAAAGTTCTGTCCGAGGAGAATGAAAAGAACGAAAAGGTGATCGAAGGATTACTTGAAGGGATGAACAAAAATGGAAGCTGTGCTAACACGGAAGGACAAAGAAATAGACCAGCTACAGAAGCGAGTGAATGAGGCTGACGAGACGTTTGCGAGAATGAACAAGGGTAAATCAACCCTTGATGAGATATTATCTCTAGGCATCTTTGATAAGCAAGGTCTCGGTTTCAATAATCAGCCCTCTTGTGATGTTCCTAAACCCGTGTCACATGTTCAGCCCAATATAGTGTTTGTTAAGGAAAATCACATGCTTCGACCGATGTTAGTGAACCTACTAAAACCGCGAGTGTTCAGAAGAGTCCTAAGCTTGCTACTGTTAAGTCTAAGGATAGATCATTTAAATGTCATCACTGCATGCAACCAGGTCATATCAAACCGTTTTGCTGGAAATTGAAGGGGGAGATTTCTGCGAAGAAATCGATGTCGGCTGAAATGTCGTCCAGCATATCGGTCAACATTGAGAAATCAGTGTTGAAGGGAATGCCTGGAGAGATTCGGCTGGCTCGCCTTCAAATTCCAATACTCCAAATGCTGCTTTATCATCTAAGAAAGTGTGGGCTGAGAAATCTATTCATAAATGCAATGTTGTATATACCTCTTTGCGAGCTAACGTGACAGGTTCTTGGTACTTCGATAGCGGGTGTTCCCGACATACGACGGGTACCAAGGAGTTTCTAAGTGACGACACACCTCTCAGTAGTGGATCTGTGACATTTGGAGGAGGAGCTAAGGGACGGATACTTGGCCGCGGGAGATTGAATGTGGCGGACTTTCCTAGACTAAGCAATGTTCTTCATGTCGAGGGTCTTGTGGCTAATTTAATTAGCATAAGCCAACTTTGCGACGACGAGCTAGAGGTACGATTTAATAAAGAATGTTGTGAAGTTTTTAACAGCGATTGTGTTCGAGTGATGGCAGGAAAAAGGTCAAGTGATAATTGCTACTTAGTCGGCAACAAATCCAACTCAAAAGATGTGTGCCAACTATCAAAGGCCGAAGACGATGTGGTTCTTTGGCATCACAAGCTAGGCCACCTAAATTACCGAACCGTGGAGCAGCTTATCAAGCACGAAGCAATCAGAGGTATTCCAAGCTGAAGGAGTTTGGTAAGGTTATATGTGAGTCGTGCTTGAAGGGTAAGCAAGTTCATGCCAGTCATAATGTTGACCCACATTCTGTTCAACATTTTAAAACTGCTCACTGTTTTCAATTGATTCATATAAATTTGATGGGGACGATGGAAGTAGACAGTATATGTGGTAGGAAATATGCTTATGTGCTCGTGGATGACTTTTCTAGATATGCATAGATTTATTTTCTTAGGGAAAAATCAGAATCATTCGATTTCTTTAAAACTTTCTGTGCCATGGTAAAGAATAACTTTTGTGCTTCTATTTTTCGCATTAGATCAGATCATGGTAGGGAGTTTGATAATCAGTCATTCAATGAGTTTTGTGATAAGAAAGGCATCGTACATGAGTTTTCATCTCCTAAGACGCCCCAACAAAATGGGGTGGCCGAAAGGAAGAATAGGACTTTGCAAGAAATGGCTCGTGTTATGTTGCAATCTAAGAATATTTCTAAGCGTTTTTGGGCTGAAGCGTTGTATACTGCTTGTCATATATCGAATCGGGTGTTCTTTAGGCATGGAACTAAGAAAATGTCCTATGAATTGTTGAATGGGAAGAAGCCTACTGTCAAGTATTTTCATGTGTTTGGGTGCTATTGTTATATGCTGAATGATCGTGAGTACTTGACCAAATTCGATTCCAAAAGTGACAAGTGCATCTTCCTAGGTTACTCGTCTAATAGTCGTGCATATCGTGTGTATAACTTGCGCTTGAAGTCTGTTCAGGAATCTGTTAATATTGTATTTGATGATGCTACTGACCTCAGCAGAGATGCTCCACAAGTTGTTATTACAGACGATGTCAAAGCTGTTGATGAAACAGAGGAGAATATGGAGGCAAATGATGAGCCAGCATCTGACTCAGCACCTGAACCTGAACAGAATGAGGAAGAAGCCGGACCCAGCGAAGTTCGAAGGGATCCACCAAGTAAGATTCGAAAGGACCATCCCACTGAACAATCATTGGTAACGTGAACGAAGGAAGAAGAACTAGAGACAAGCCGCGTAAGGACTACAAATCGATGGTAAGAAACGTATGCATGAACACTGTATACGCTGAGGTACGCTTTAAGTGTTTTGTTTCTGAGATAGAACCTAAGAATGTCCTTGAAGCTCTCAAGGATAATTATTGGATTAATGCAATGCAAGAGGAACTCTTGCAGTTTGAGAAGAACGAAGTTTGGACCTTAGTACCACTGCCGAAAGACATTAATGTCATAGGCATGAAGTGGATTTTTAAGAATAAGTCTGATGAGCATGGTAGAGTATTTAGGAATAAAGCACGTCTAGTTGCCCAAGGCTATACACAAGTCGAGGGAATTGATTTTGATGAGACATTTGCTCTTGTTGCTAGACTTGAATCGATTAGGTTATTACTTGCTATTGCATGCTGGCTCAACATTACCTTGCATCAAATGGATGTTAAGGGTCCGTTTTTGAATGGTTATATAGATAAAGAAATTTATGTTGAGCAGACTAAAGGATTTGAAGATCCACAATTTCCTAATCAAATTTTTAAGTTGCAGAAAGCGCTATATGGACTGAAGCAGGCACCTCGAGCCTGGTATGGTAGGTTGACTACGTTCCTACTTGAATTTGGGTTCGTGCGAGGAGAAGCAGATCGAACGCTCTTTGTAAAATGGTTCGAATATTTTGATTGCCCAGATTTACGTAGATGATATTGTTTTTGGCTCTAGTTCCCAAAATATGTTAGACCAATTCGTACATGCTATGAATTCTACTTTCGAAACGAGTATGATTGGTGAGCTAACATTTTTCTCTGGTCTGCAGATTAAGCAATGCAACGATGGTATTTTCATGTCCCAGGAGAAGTATGCGAAGAACACAGTGAAGAAATTCGGGCTAGTACTGCCAAGGTAATGAAAATACCAATGGGTTCAACACAGAAGGTATGTAAAGACTATGTGGGACAGAATGTTGACCCCACATTGTATCGCTCAATGATAGGCAGTCTTTTATATCTTTCAGCGAGTAGACATGATATTATGTTTAGCGTTTGTGTGTGCGCTAGGTATCAGGCTGGGCCGAACGTTACCCATTTAAATGCTGTGAGGAAAGAATTCTAAGATACGTGAGCGGTTCGTGTGGGTTAGGCTTATGGTTCTCAAAAGATACTAACACGAATCTTGTAGGATAAAGCGATGCTGACTGGGCAGGCGACAAAGATGATCGCAAGAGCACAAGTGGCGGCTGTTTCTTCTTAGGTAATAATCTTTTATCTTGGTATAGTAAGAAACAAAATTGCGTGTCACTTTCTACGGCTGAGTCAGAATATGTAGCTGCAGGTAGTTGATGTACTCAGCTTATTTGGTTGAATAGTATGTTAAGTGATTATGGCTTAGAGAGTCAGTCCGTGCTCATGTATTGCGATAATCTAAGTGCCATCAATATTTCTAAGAATCCTATTCAACATTCACGTACGAAGCATATAGATATAAGGCATCATTTTCTGAGAGATATGGTAGAGAAAGAGTTAATGCGCATTGAGCATATAGACACAAAACATCAGTTAGCAGACATATTCACGAAAGCATTGGATTCTGAAAGGTTCTTGGACCTGAAGAAATCCATAGGGTTGCACATGTCAGTCTGAATGTTGGTTCAACATTTGGATCAACATAGCATATACCAGATTAGATTGTTACTGCTTTAATGTTTGATGCAATATTCTGTTCTGTTTTTCCTGTGAAATGACTTGATTCTTCTTGACTGGTCCCTAAATGAACCCGATCCCTTTTTGATAGGCTCTTGGTAATACGTCCCTAGGTACACGGCATTCGCTGTGACGATGTACTCTTTGCGGCAAAAGGCAATCCTTGTTGCGTATAAGCATGCTCATAAACTCTTTGCTAGATATAGGTACTTGGTAATAAGTTTCCGTAGGTATACGGCACTCGTGGTGACGATGTACTATGCGACAAAAAGCCAAACCTTGAGGCTTAGGGTATAAGGGCAGTGCATGATTTCGGTTAGATAAATAAGGTGAAAGGGTAATAAGGGGAACTGGTGTAGAGAAGGGTTGAGCAGAAAAGTCTAGGATTACGGAATTAGAATGTTGAGTCAAATGTTGAGGCAACCTATGTAACTGTCAGTTTGGTATTGCTATATTTTATGTGCTTTCGTTTACTTGCTTTAGCTTTTTGTCTTGCATTTGTCAGTATTTTGTGTCTAGTTTAGATATATCTCAGAATTGTATTAGAACTCTCGAAGAACAGCATGTACGCTTGTCTCAAGTGACCCTCAATGTCGCCTAAACGGTTAGTCTCGCTCGACTCTACTATGATTTTTGACTTGGTGTTTTTGGCTGAAACATAATCTGATGTGCTCTTCGTCTGAATCAGTCCTCCATATGCTATATTTAGCTTCAGTTTTTACTTAGGCAGTTTTCGACTTATTTCGTCCCTATCCTATGATTTGCCTAAGTATGTTTGAGTCCAACGGTTACTTTTTGCAGTTTTTATTCCCCCACGAAGTAAGTATCTGATTTGACCATGTTTATTATGTGTTACCGTTGGAACTGTTTTTGGTCTTTAAGTCTTGGATCATTATCTTCCACTCCACACATATCCTATGTCATAATTCGAACTTCACGCTGAGAATACTCTTTGTTCTTGACTGTGTTTGATACAACTAAGGGTTACCCATTCTGTCTTGCATCTCCGTTTCTTGAATTTATCTTTGATTTCTCTATGGCAAACTCACCTGTTTCTGAGTCCCAAAATGTTGGTCCGGATGTTGGTTCCACATTTACCTCAACATCGAATCTGCAGAAAGCGATTAAGTGTCTGAAATGACAAGATTACTTTTCCGATTGCTCAGAGAGAAGTTCTCTGAGGTTTACTTTCTTCCCAAAAAGGGGGAGAAGGTTGTTTGTGCAGATGTGGCGGAGATCATGACTCCTGACCAATGTTAAGTGACTTTGTAAGCGGAAATTCAGGGGGAGCAGAATAAGGAGCCGATCAGACAGAGGGAGAACAGGTTGAAGAAGGAGCTGCTGGAAATGACGTGGGCGCTGATACGAGTCAGAGTCCAGCGATTTAGACCATAGTGGGTCTAGTTCATTTTTGAGCATGCGCACTCTTCAGTGCTTTTGTGTCTTTGCATGCTTGGCTGACTTGTTTCCTTGTTTGCTTGCGCTTGTTTTTATGGACCACTTTGTTTTTGTTTTGCAGATGTTTATTTTCAGAACCCCTATGGCTATGTACTAAGTTCTTAGTACTTGAATACTTTAAGTGCTATTCTGTTTGCATTTACTCTAACCATTGTTTAAAGTTTTGTGGTTGAGTAGATGTGGCTATCAGGGAGAGTTTTAGTTACGCCTAACTTCTGCAACGGTTTTGGGAAGAAAGATAAAAAGGGGGAGATTGTTGTGGTTGACAATGTGGAGACCACATTCCCGTTAGCATAGTTGTCTGAGAATTGGTCAACCCTCGGTTTATCTTCCATACCCGAAAATCGTCTAACCTATTTTCGTGGCTTTCCTTAGTGATGTGCAGGACTTAGATAAGGATTAGAACGGTTCAAACCGTGTGGAATAAGCGTGGGAGAGGAGGAGCAAAACTAGGAAGCAACATACTAAAAATAGGAGTCTTGAAGCTCAAGACAAGACCAAGTCGTTTGAGGCTATCCAAGTTAACTTCCAACGGTCATATTGAAGTGAGTGGAGGTTGTGGGCAGTATGGACGTTGTGCAAGTCTTTGAGAAGTCGAAGTACTTATACGAGACTTCGTTCTAACCATTAACACGCGAGAGAGACGAAAAACACACGAGTGATAACGAGCGAAGCATACATCGAGTCTGAGCGACCACGAGAGTTTCTTTTATTGTTTAGCCTAGTATTCAGTTTGCAAAAGTCTCAGGACTTTTTAGGTTTGTAGGATCGTTTCGATTCATAGTTTTCTAGGCTTGAGATTTACTATCGTTTGATAGTTGTTTTTGTAATCCATCTAATAGTGGAATTTCGCCATGAGGCACGCAGCAAGTTTCTGACTTGCTGCACAAAATTTATATCTCGTGTCGTAGTTTTTCGTCACTAAGTTACAAATTTAATCCGCTGTGCGTTCTGTATGGAGTAGAGTGTTGTTCCAACATTACAGTCAACATTTACGTCACCAGTTTTCTAATCAGTCTTTTTACATCCGTTTAGGGACCGACCCTCATCATATATATATACTAGCTTCAAGAGCTTAGATTATCCGATGTGGGACGAAACCTGCTTAGATTCTCAACAATAGGCAACTTATATTGGATCCTTTACATTTACAACTTCACGTACTTACAATACATGATTTGATCTATTATACATCTTCGTGTCTCTCTAGCACTTGAGGAAGAGAACACCTTTTCCATTACAGCCCACTCCTTGTAATAAACCAACACAATAATACCATTTCAAATATGAAAACAGAGAAAAGAAGAGCATTTCTTACATGTTCGATTACCATTTGGTAATGACATGCATTGCGCGGAGGATATTCTCCTTCATTGTGTTTCATCGGCCTCTGCCACATCTAACCAGTTGAAAGCAGAAGCGCAATCATCAAATAAACCAAAGTCGTGAATCCCAAAATCGCTGCAGTTCATCAGCCATGGCGGGCAGCTGTATTCATCGTTTTCTTGAGACAAACCCCATAATGGAAATTCATCATTGAATAGGTAGTCGATCAAAGGATCATTTCCGTGCGTAGTTACGCTATTCGATTCTCCCGAGGATGATAAACTGTTTCGACACTCGCCTGGCGAGAAATAGGAAGACTTTCCTTCACCTTCTTCTGTATCTTGAGTTATTGACGATCGCTTTTCTTGGTATGGAAAATTCATATTATTACAGTAGTTGTTACCAGCAGCTGAGGATAACTCCTTCTGAGGTTGTGATGATGATGAAGATGCTTCTGAATTGTTGAGTAATAATGGCTCGTGTGTAACGGGATCGATTCCCATTTTGAGAAGCTTCTTCTTTATGTGTGTGTTCCAATGATTCTTGATCTCATTGTCTGTTCTTCCTGGCAATCTTGACGCGATCTTCGACCACCTAATCAATTTATAGGACAATTATTACATCATTAATTAGTAAACCTCGGCAATGAAAGAATACAACAACTAACAATATATTGGATTTTAATTAATTTCGCGCCTGTTCCCAAGGCGTGCATGGAGATCAATGACGAGTTTCTCCTCGTCTGCATTGAGAAGACCTCTCTTCAAATCTGGCCGGAGGTAGTTCGTCCACCGTAGGCGGCAGCTCTTGCCGCAGCGGCGGAGACCGGCGAGCTTCGGCACCGCCCTCCAACAACATTGACCGTTGGTCATAATGAAATCGATCAGTTTCTTATCTTCCTCGCATGTCCAAGGGCCTTTCTTCACGCCAAGCTTGTCACAACAAGGCTTCCTTCCCATAACAACGAAATATTTTTATTTATATATTGGTAACACAAAGAAAACTTAATGTTCTACAAAAGGCATCTACTTCTTCACCCACCAATTTATACTACCCATAAAAACCAGCAATGGTAAAGCTTGTAACTTTAACTTAAAATAATAATGTTGCTGTGTGTGTGTGTGTGATTTGAGGGCCTACCAATAGGGTTTCATGAAAGCTACATTGGAACTGCAAGAAGTAGCATACAAGGTGGAGAGATACATAGATAGTGAGTGATGCGTAAATATATGATTAATTTGTGACCCATGCTTACACTTGACTTGCAAACCCTCCCACATTTTTACACATTTTTTTTTTCACTAGCATAAATTATTGCCTTAATGAACGAAATTAACATTTATTTTATTTTTAACTTTTTCTGTTTTTTGGTAATTATTAACTCGTACATTACGCAGTTATGCCGTCATGCCCAAGTTTACGCGTGTCAACAAGATATCGAGAGGAAATAATCATCAAGTTTTTGGCCCGTTTGATAGTAATGTTGGAGGTTTGAAATTATGGATCAAATGCGAAATAAGAAGAAAATTAAACATGTTAACACACTAAATATAAAATAGATTAGCGAAACAACTTCAAATTAGATAAGTAAAACCTATATAAATTAATATTTTATAAATTAATAAACTCTCTAAAATAATCAAATCTTCCAGTCCCAATTTGGGGCATTTGTAAAAAATCATCAAATTCAATAAGATAATAATCTTATAAATTTTCCGGAAAATCCCTTTATAATATTAGGTCCCAGTAAAATTCTAAATTAATAATTCATAAAAGTTACAATTATAAAATATGGTAATTTGCTAAAATAAGAATCTGTTTGTTTATTAGATTTTCTTAAATTTTAATCGAATTGAATTTCATCACTAACTTTTTTAATTGCAGCCAGTAGTTCCGATGTCGAGTTCTATAGCTGCAACAAAAAATTGTTAAGGGTTGTAGTAGCCTTATGTCGTTTAATATCTACACCCTTCTTAAAGTTGGCTGAACTATACTCCAATGATATCCTGAGAGCATTTGATATTGTACCTAGACTAATTTTCAAACGGTGTTTTTTTCAATTCACACTTGAAAATGTTTTGGGTACGTAATGAAACATATTTGAGTTCATTTATCGTCAATACATTCTAACTTTTTTTAATTTAAAGAGTCTCTTTTAATTAATAGAATATTAATTTATCGATATACTAATCTCTCTCTAAATTAATAAAATTCCATTGTACCAATATTATTAATTTATAGAGGTTTTATTGTACATCTGTTTAGTTTATCCCATGTGTAGACGCATTCATATTGACGGCCTATCATCGGACTAGGTACTAATTAGAAGCTGCACATAGGCGTAAGCAAAATAATTTTATAACTTGTTACGCTATGTATATCTTAATTTGTAATTTCAATCCTGCGAAATGAGATATATGTTGTTCTCTAAGCTTAGGACACATATACAATTATGATGTGCATGCTTTAACATCGAATTGGAATTTGCAAGTTTTATAATTCTCAATTTCGTTTTCCACAATATCTAATTTTGGAAGGAAACATTTGAAAAAAAAAGTTACAGACGCTAATCATGAGTATATGGTGACGGGATTTTCACACAATGCCGTCGTCATTAAGTACTAAGTTGCGACGAATTAATTTAATTACGAAATAAGTATACAATTCTGGGATGTAATCATCTTGATTAATAATGAACATCTGTCGAAAGGCATCTCTCTCATCACCAACCCTATAGAGAGACCTTCGATGAATACATCAACTTTTTTTACTTCTTGCAATGTCTTTAGTCGGTGCAGTCCAATTATAAGATTGTCGGCACACTAAGACCATCTCCAATAGTACCCAAAATGCAAACGCAAACGCAAAAATGCAGTAAAACTGCTCCAACAGTACTGCAAACGCAAACGCAAAATGCGTTTTTCGGTTTATCTCTCCTGTTTCGAACGCAAATTTGCGGCTGAACGCAAAAATGCGTTTGCTGTTTTAAAATTGCAAATAAGGCCTTTACTTGCATTGATTATTAAATCGAACATATAACAATAAATTAAAGAAATTTGAAAAGTTTATAATACGATTATATTGATATAATAAATAATTATTTTAACCTTGACACTTATTTTAGTAATATTTTTTATATATTATTATTATTTTTATATTTTTGATATAATAAGTTTTGTTACTACGATCTCACTGTATGTCAATTGTTATGTTGTGTAATTTCGATATTTTTAATAAATATGTTGTTTTATGTTTTTAATATGTACAAATAATGATTTCAAAATTAAAAGAATATTATGGTTAGTTTGTAAAGTAGTAAAATATATGGGTGATATTGAAAAGTTATAAAAGCTGGTATGAAATGGAATATTACAGGAATATTCTTTTTCGTTTGCGTTTGCAGTTAACTATGTTGGTTCCCGGTGTTGGCGTCCGGTCGGTGGCGCTCGTAAAACTCGGACAGAGTTTCGGCTTATTACGTCGAAGTCGAGGCACGTACGTCGTACGCTTTCCGTAAGACGTTATTGCCTCGTATTTCAGTGCCTCGGGTTGTCGTAATACGTCCCGAAGATACAACGACTTCAGGAATTTCGAAACGTCGCACACCGTAACGAAATTATCGGGCGAATATACTAAAGACTCGAGCCTTTCTTGCGTTTTTAACACTTTATTATGCCTACGGAGATGCTGGCAACTTTTTAGGAAATGCTGTGAATTGAATGAATTTCTATTCTGCCAGGGGACCTATTTATACTGTTCGAAAAGCTGCAGGGGTCAATTCGCAAAAAGTCATAACTTTTCAGGTTGACCTCCTTTGACTGGGACGAATTGCAAATAGACACAACCTTTGGCCAGGGGTCAATCTGGGAATAGTCACAACTCTCGGACTGATACCCAATACCCCTTCAATCAGCCACATCACCATGCCCAGTCAGCGCCATATCAGCGCCACGTCAGTCCACGTCAGTCCACGTGTCAGTGACACGTCATCAGCCGCCACGTCATCAATTTTTTTTTTTAAATTCTTTTTTGGTTTTTTTTTTGTATTTTATTTGGGCCGGCTTTACCAATTAATTTCTCATTCACCCGATATCGGTTTTGAGCAAATTAATATTCGTTAGATTCGTCTCGAAACGTAGATTCGTAATTTTTCAACGATTTCTCGTTTCGACGACCAACGTCTTCTCGATTTAATAAAATCATTTAAGCTCTTCTATTTGTGGGCCAATTACCCACACTTGGGCCCGAGGCCAATTGGGCTTAAAACCCAACAATCCCCCACATGAATGGAAATTAATGTAAATGCAATGCATGCTGACTCTTGCAAGAAAGTCCCGACGACCCATCACTGCATCGGGATATGTAGCTTGTGGCTTTGAACCTTCCATAGTGAAATACTATCGGATTTACTTGCTGCTCAGTGAACGTGATGTCTTGAACTGGCGGCTTTTTGTGTAAACCAGACAACAGTATACACACAGTGATGAATCTGATCTCTTTCGATTCTCACGTTGTGTCCGTTTCGGCCGTGGACCATATCTCCGATTCATAAGTGTTTTCCATTGAAGCGGTCCCACTTCACACTTACATAGGTGACCGACTATTAGGACTTAATCCTGGAGTAGCCCGAAATACTCCACCAATTTGGTATAGTCATCATTGAAAGCATAAGTGCTTACCCTAACCACACGTCATCGGGAAATTACTTGGGCAGCTGTCGAGAATGGACTTTATTAGTTTCCAAGTGTACTACTGAACTAATCACAGCTTAGTTGTCTCATTGAACCAAGTTCGTGGGATCTCCACTCATCGAGGTTGAGTTACCACTGTTTTTGTTCTTTGCTGTGTGGATTTTTAGTCCCATTCCCCTTACTGTGTTTTCTAACTGATCTCTAGCTATGCCTTTTGTCAGCGGATCCGCAATATTTTCCTTTGACTTTACATAGTCGGTGGAAATTATTCCGCTAGAGATAAGCTGTCTTACGGTGTTATGTCTCCGACGAATGTGCCGAGACTTACCGTTACACATACAATTCTGTGCCCTGCCGATAGCTGCCATGCTATCGCAGTGAATCATAATTGGTGGCACAGGTTTGTTCCAACACGGAATATCCTCCAGAAAATTTCGAAGCCATTCTGCTTCTTCGCCGACTTTATCTAGTGCGATGAACTCCGACTCCATCGTGGATCGAGCTATGCACGTTTGTTTGAAGGACTTCCAAGAAACTGCTCCTCCACCGATGGTAAATATATAACCACTCGTGGATTTAGAGTCTTTACTATCAGATATCCAATTCGCATCGCAATACCCTTCTAGTACTGCAGGATATCTTGAGTATAGTATGCCGTGATTAATAGTGTGCTTTAGATATCTCAGCACTCTTCTTAGTGCTACCCAATGGCTACTACCCGGGTTACTCGTAAACCTACTCAGTTTACTAATTGAGTACGCTATGTCAGGTCGAGTGCAGTTAGACAAATACATTAGACTGCCAATCACCCGAGCATATTCGAGTTGCGACACAGGCTCTCCTCTGTTTTTGGCTAAGTGTATATCAGTATCCACAGGTGTCTTAGCCGGAGGATCATCGAAGGCGTTAAATTTCTTTAACACACTCTCAACATAGTGAGATTGTGTAATCACAATTCCTTCGGACGTCTTAGAGACATTTATTCCCAAGATGACGTCAGCCAAGCCCACATCTTTCATACTGAAATGATTTTTCAGCATATTCTTTGTATTCACGATTATTTTTGTGACTGCTTCCCATGATTAACATGTCGTCTACGTAAAGACAGACAATCACAAACTCATCGGGTGTGCCTTTTATATAAACGCATTTATCACACTCATTAATCTTGAACCCATTCGACAACATCGTCATGTCGAACTTCTCGTGCCACTGTTTCGGCGCTTGCTTGAGCCCGTAAAGTGACTTCACGAGTCGGCACACTTTATTTTCCTGCCCGGGTACAATAAACCCTTCGGGCTGTCTCATGTATATTTCTTCCTCAAGTTCCCAATTTAGAAAGGCCGTTTTCACGTCCATCTGGTGTATCTCGAGGTCATACAACGTGCTATAGCAATCAAGACCCGTATGGATGTAATCCTTGTCACGGGTGAGTAGGTATCGAAGAAATCGTACCCCTCCTTTTGGTTAAACCCTTTAGCTACTAAACGAGCTTTATATTTTTCGATTGATCCATCGGTCTTAAGCTTCCTTTTAAGGACCCATTTGCATCCTAAAGGCTTGCAACCTTTTGGGAGATCTACCAGCTCCCACGTATGGTTTTGCATAATGGACTCAATCTCACTGTTAACAGCTTCTTTTCAGAACGGAGCTTCTGGACTAGACAATGCCTCTTGCGAAGTCCGGGGTTCATCATCTAACATATACGTTAGGAAATCAGGCCCAAATGATTTGGCCACCTTTTTACGTTTACTTTGCCGTGGTTCCTCGTTTTCTTGAGGTGAACTCTCTACGGCATCGTAAGATCGCTTATAATAGCTTATTTCTTTCTTTTCCTTATTTGGAAAAATATTCTCGAAGAATACAGCTTTCCTCGACTCAAATATCATCCCTGCGTTCATTTCAGGGTTTTCTGATTTGTGCACTAGAAATCTATATGCACTACTGTTACTAGCATATCCGATGAAAATGCAATCAACAGTCTTGGGTCCTATCTTAACCTGTTTAGGCTTAGGTACTTCGACCTTTGCTAGGCACCCCCACACTTTCAGGTAATTGTAGGACGGAGCCCTACCTTTCCACCGTTCGTATGGAGTTTTTTCTTTCTTTTTGTGTGGCACCATATTCAGAATGCGATTTGCCGAGAGGATTGCTTCCCCCCACAAGTTCTGAGGTTGCCCAGAACTGATCAACATAGCATTCATCATCTCCTTAAGAGACCTATTTTTGCGTTCAGCAACGCCGTTTGACTGAGGTGAATAAGGCGCGGTTGTTTGATGAATAATGCCGTGCTCTTGGCAAAATTCTTCGAACGGCTCCACGTATTCTCCTCCTCTATCACTTCGAATTATTTTAATTCTTGAGTTTAGTTGATTTTCAACTTCACTCTTATATCTTTTGAAGGCATCAAGAGCCTCGTCCTTGCCACTTAACAGATATACGTAGCAAAATCTCGTGCAATCATCGATAAAAGTAATAAAGTACTTTTTCCCACCTCTAGTCTGCACGAACTTCAGATCACATATATCAGTATGGATCAATTCTAGAGGCGCACTACTTCTCTCAACAGAGAAGAACGGTGCCTTGGCCATTTTTTGCCTCGACACAGATTTCACACTTTTGTTGTGTGTCGACTTCCATTTGTGGAAGCAGGTTTAAATTTATTAACTTTTTAATTTTACTTAAACCCACGTGTCCTATTCTATGATGCCATAAATTGGAACACTCAACCAAGTAAGATGAACTTTCTTTATTATTATCAGCGAGCTTAATCTCGCGTATTACAGGCATTACATTCATCTTAAATCTCGAGGTAGCCCTTTCCTACAAAATGACCGTTTTTTGTCAGTACATATTTATCACTTTCAAACACCTGTCTAAATCCAGCTTTGCTCAACAGGGAGCCGGACACCAAGTTCTTGCGGATGTCTGGCACGTGCAGCACGTCCACAAGAGTGAGTTCCTTGTCCGAGGTCATCTTCAGCACTACCCTCCCTAATCCGACGATGTCAGAGGTGGCTGCGTTGCCCATAAACAGCTTCCTGCCTGAGATAGGGATGTATGTTGAAAACATCTCCTTATCAGAGCAGATATGGCGAGTCGCTCCAGAGTCGATATACCACGACCTAGGATTGTCTACCACGTTGGCCTCGTATACGACGGCGGCTAGGTCCATCTCCGTTAGATCTGTCCCCGGCTTTGCCTCGGTCAAGTGAGCTTGGTTCTTCTTGCTCTTTTTCTTCAGCCGACAATCCTTGGCCATATGCCCAGGTTTGTCGCAGTTGTAGCAGTTGCCCCTTATTTTGTTGGGCTTCTGATGCGTCGTATTAGGCCTCTTGCACTTTTTGCCGGTGCTCGATTCGGCCAGGTTCGCACGTACCTCCACACTGCCCCTTTTGTTATTGGCCTCGATTCTTCGATTATCTTCTTCAATTTGAAGCCTCGCGATCAGGTCCTCAAGCCCCATTTCCTTACGCTTGTGCTTGAGGTAGTTCTTGAAGTCCTTCCACAAGGGCGGCAGCTTCTCTATTATAGCAGCTACGTGGAAGGATTCACCGATCTGCATATTCTCCGCGTGTATATCGTGGATTATCAGTTGCAGATCATGGACCTGGTCCAACACTGGTTTGGAGTGGTTTTATAGTCCAAAAACCGGCCGAATGAATTTCTTCAGTCCGGCGTCATCGGTTTTGTACTTTTTGTCCAACGAGTCCCACAACTCTTTAGCAGTTTTAGCGGCTGCGTAGACGTTGTATAGGGAGTCGTCCAAGGCGTTCAAAATATAATTACGACACATGAAATCATTATGATTCCATGCGTCCAACGCCGCCTGTTGTTGTTCGTCAACTTCGGGTGCGGCGTCGTCAGCGGCGTCGTTGGCGTTCACCTGGGGTGGGAGCTCTTTCAGAAAGCGCATCAGGTTCAAAGTCGTCAGATAAAACAGCATCTTTTGTTGCCATCTCTTGAAATCGGCCCCGTTGAATTTCGCCGGCCTTTCGGCGTGGTTGCTACCCGTCAGCGGTACGGCGGTGGGAATATTCGCTATCGATCAGACAGAATAACGTCTTACGATTGTTGGTTCCCGGTGTTGGCGTCCGGTCGGTGGCGCTCGTAAAACTCGGACAGAGTTTCGGCTTATTACGTCGAAGTCGAGGCACGTACGTCGTACGCTTTCCGTAAGACGTTATTGCCCCGTATTTCAGTGCCTCGGGTTGTCGCAATACGTCCCGAAGATACAACGACTTCAGGAATTTCGAAACGTCGCACACCGTAACGAAATTATCGGGCGAATATACTAAAGACTCGAGCCTTTCTTGCGTTTTTAACACTTTATTATGCCTAAGGAGATGCTGTCAACTTTTTAGGAAATGCTGTGAATTGAATGAATTTCTATTCTGCCAGGGGACCTAATACTGTTCGAAAAGCTGCAGGGGTCAATTCGCAAAAAGTCATAACTTTTCAGGTTGACCTCCTTTGACTGGGACGAATTGCAAATAGACACAACCTTTGGCCAGGGGTCAATCTGGGAATAGTCACAACTCTCGGACTGATACCCAATACCCCTTCAATCAGCCACATCACCATGCCCAGTCAGCGCCATATCAGCGCCACGTCAGTCCACGTCAGTCCACGTGTCAGTGACACGTCATCAGCCGCCACGTCATCAATTTTTTTTTTTTTAAATTCTTTTTTCGTTTTTTTTTTTGTATTTTATTTGGGCCGGCTTTACCAATTAATTTCTCATTCACCCGATATCGGTTTTGAGCAAATTAATATTCGTTAGATTCGTCTCGAAACGTAGATTCGTAATCTTTCAACGATTTCTCGTTTCGACGACCGACGTCTTCTCGATTTAATAAAATCGTTTAAGCTCTTCTATTAGTGGGCCAATTACCCACACTTGGGCCCGAGGCCCATTGGGCTTAAAACCCAACAAACTATTGGAGAACGGGTAATAAACTATGGCTGTTACTGCAAAATGTGTTTGCGTTTGCGGTTGACTGTTGGAGATTGTCTAAAGGGAATTGTTAAACAGTTTTTTCTTGAGGTAATTATATGTCAGGCCCAAATAAGATAGTTTCATTAGTTTTTAGGATCCAATCATATTTAAAATAGGGATAAGGATCTATTTCATGTTTGGTCTTAGAGTTAAGGACCAAATTTGAGAAAAACGACGCATTTGCCCCTATCTGTTTGCGAAAATTACACAGATTGCCATCAGCTATTCCAAACACTCGATGGGTACCACTTTGTGCATTTCTGGTAACACTTCATGAATTACAGGAAAGTGTTATCCAGAAATAAGGAAGCAGTACCAGAAAGCATGAAGTGGGAATTACATGAAAAATTACAGGAAAGTGTTATCCAGAAATAAGAAAGTGGTGCAAGAAAAGCATGAAGTGGTAACATTTCATGAAATACAGGAAAGTGTTATCCGAAAATAAGGAAGTGTTACTAGAAAAGCGTGAAGTGGTAACACTTCATGAATTACTAGAAGTGTTATCCAGAAATAAGGAAGTGTTGCCAGAAAAGCATGAAGTGGATCCGAAAACCATGAAGAACCGAGCAAGCATGTTAATCGCACATGCTTCAAAACTAATTTTATTCTGTTGATACCACTTATTAGCTATAGAGTAACACTTCATGAATTCTGCATAACACTTCATTGGGTTAACTGCATTCTATAACAAAAAATGATTACAAGGAAGTGTTACCCGGGAAGCATGAAGTGTGACTCCGAAAGCATGAAATAATGAAGTGTTACCGGGAAGCATCAATTGTTACTCGGAAAGCATGAATTGTTACGCAGAATAATGAAGTGGTACCGCAGAAGTATGAAGTGTTGTCAAGAAAGCATGTTAACGGCATACGCTTAAAAACTACATTTTATTGTGTTGATACCACTTATTGGATATACAGTAACATATTTGAGCGTGGTAATACCGCTTGTTATGCAATGACCATATACTGCGATTTGATAACACAACAATGGCGCTGGATACCACTTCTCATTAATATTTTATTGGGGTATTTTCGTCAGACAACCTTTAAACTAAGTAAAATTAAAAAATAGGTCCTTAAAACTAATTTTCGTCTGACAAGGTCCCTAACCTTAAAAAATACTTACCTAGGGGCCTGAACCCCAATCATCCCTTTTTCTTTGACTTTTTTTTTAAAAGTCCACTGTCAAGTCAAGTAAATGATATGAATGCACTAACCCAAAGGGTCATGTTATTCATCGTTTTAAGTTTTGTAGTCCACAAATAAATTAGGCCATATTATTCTTCATTTTTCACAAATATTAAGCCCATTAACATTTGGCTTCTGGCCGAAAAAAATCTTCCTCCTTTCACAAGTCAAAAACGACAAACAGCATAATAATTAATCAAAACTTGGACAGTATTAGTTGTTTACGAAACTTTACAATCGATTAAAACTAACTATACCACTAATCATACAATAATGTCATTCAATTAGGTACGTAACTATAATAATATTTTAGAAAGCTATAGGAACCAGCACATCGCTTCCTTGGAAGTTGCACATAGTTGTTTAATTACACGAAGTAGCCGACAGATTAGATCGATCTCAACTATGAGTGAAGTGCAATGATATTATAAATTATTTAAAATTACCATTCGAAAAACACGTAGTTCATCTAGTCCATTTGAGTCCTACAATAATCATACTTCGCTTCGACTCTTCTCCAATAATTGGTAGCCATTAGCAAGTAGCTCGAAGGTAAGAACTCCACGACCTCAAATAATGAGTGGCTTTCGAATATGATATAAAAAAAAGTATTAATATAACATATTCAAGGGGCGTGTAGTAAATATATATTTTTCCAAAGCAAATGCTAGCTGGACTTAGCTTATCGTGTACTGTCACACGGTCAAACGAGGCGTAAAAATATAAGGCCATAGCAAAAGTCCTCGTGTGTGAAAAGAATTAATTCTAATACAACTTTCAAATTGTAGATGTATTAATATAATTTTGGTTGAATCTTTGATTGTCAATTGTCAAGCATAGAAAAAGCCAAAGAACTGTCCAAAAACTAGTTAAACCTACCCTCGAGTTGACCTCCTTGTCCTTATCTCTCTTAAGTATTAGATTATTACATGTCAAGTTGGTCAAACTAAGACTACCATACATGGAGTTCCATTAGTGGTTTTTAATAAAATATGGCTTGTAAGGACACGAAACAAAGGCAAGCCACGTGAATGTGATATTAGAAGGCTTTTAATTGTGTAAGATTAATTTGTGTACGATTAATTATTGTTTAATTGCTTGCGCTTAAACACCTATCTTAATTCTCAGGAAGGTTCTTGAAAAGCAAGCTCCCACTTTATATATATAAACCCTTTCAAGTGTCACGATAAAACCCTAACAATGTAATAACCTCACCAATCACTCTTCTTTCCACTCCAAATACTAAAACACTCCATCAAGAAACAACATAGCAGAAGGAAAAAGAAATGAACACCAAGGTTATCATCATCGTATTCATCTTGCTCCTATCTCTCCTCAAACACATAGTGTCTTCAAACACGTCAAACCCCACAGAAACCACAGATTTCATCAGAAACGAATGCAAATCAACACACTACCCATCCCTATGCTTTCAGTGCCTATCGAACTACTCAGACACAATCCAGCAAAGCCCTCAGAGCCTAGCCCAAGCTGCTCTAACAGTTAGCCTCTCTCGAGCCCAATCTACTGCTAATTTCCTAACCAAAGTATCACAGATAGGAGGGTTGAAACCATTGGAATACCAAGCCGTGAAGGACTGTTCAGACAACATGGGACTATCTGTGGTTCAGCTGGGAAGGTCAGTGAAAGAACTCGGCGCAGTGGTCGTCGCTGATAATCAGAGCTTTGACTGGCACGTTGGTAATGTGAAGACTTGGGTGAGCACAGCTTTGACCGGCGAGCAGACTTGTCTTTATGGGATTTCTGGCGCTGAGACGATGAACGTTAAGGTTAGGGTTTCGATTAGGAGGAAGGTTCTTGACTGCTCTATGGTTACTAGCAATGCTCTTGGGCTCGTGAATCGATTCGCTGCTACTCGTCGTCGTCGGCATAGCTCTTCTTCCACGGAGAAGAAGAAGAAGAACGACACTTATCCTTGAATTGAGAGGCAGGGGTCGTTTCTTTGTGTCTGGTTTTTGTTTGTAAGAACTGTTGTAATAAGGTTGTCATAAGGTTATAGTTGTTTCTTACATATTAGTGTGTATGGTATTTCTTGTGTCTGGTGTTAAGTGTAATAAGATATAGTGTAATTAAATAAAATAGCCTAAGTAATTAGTAGAAATCTTCGTGATGCGGGTACGACCCCGATCAACAGTATTTGGTCCGGAAAAAATGGCGATGGGTGAAACGGACTAGGCCTTGTGTTTTGGGTGTCTTTTAGAATCTATATTTTAGTGCTGAGAAAGAAAGAAATGAAAGAGACACAGAGTTACGTGGTTCGGACAGGTATCCTACGTCCACGGGCCGCCAGAAATAGTGTCCACTAGTCACAGTCGGGAAATACACACTCAAGCTCACTTCGCTCGTTACAGTATGTTAATGGCGGAAAAGATAATGAAGAAGATGAGTACAGTGATTTCTCTAAGTGTTTTGTGCCTTGTGTTGAATCTGTTTTCCTCTGATCCTCTTTTATTCACATATGCCCGTTTCCTCTTTGTCGTCCCAGCTGGCAGTCCTACGGGACCACATGATGGTGACGTTTAGTACCACATAGAAGAGACAGCACCTGCAGGCGTACGGATGTCAGACTGGCGCGCCTCCTTCCTGCTCACAATGTCGACCACTCACAATGACCCACGTGTCCCTTGGTCGGCTTGGTCCAATATTTCCCGCCTAGACTATTTCCCCGTCAGCACCCATCTACTTTTTCCGTACATAGTCACAGATACCCAGAGGTTCACCCCATCTGTCAATATGTCCGCTAAGTCACTATCTTCAGGTAGTCAGGTTAGGAGGAATGCTGGGTTAAAGGTTACCTCTATCATCCAGTCCCCCTACTCTGAATTGTAATACGCCAAGTATTACAGTTCGGAGTACACTTGAGAGAGCATTCCTCCTTTTTAGTGCTTCTGGACTCCTTAGCCGGTCTGCACTGTATTTACGTCGACTGGACAGGTCCTGTGCTTTTTGCAGAAAAAGGCAACGTCAGTAGGGTGACACGTGTACAGACCTGTCAGTTTTGCTTTTTGAATTTCTCGAGGCGATTTCCTTTGTTTTTTTCCCCCTTTTCCAAATCGTCCTTGATGCGGGTACGACCCCGATCAACAAGATTTATGGTCCGGGAATTAAGGTGAGGGCCGGCTCGGATGAAATCGTGGATGGAATATTAAGAAAAAGGACGGAAAAGTAAAGAGACGATGATTTACGTGGTTCGGATTCGGGTGAATCCTACGTCCACGGGCCGCCGGAGAATATTCACTATTAATCGGTAAAGATTACACACTCAACCTCACTTGCTCTCATGTTTACAAGTGTTTCCAAGCTATAAACAGTAAAGAGATGGAGAGAGAACATGTGTGTGTGTTCTTGGTGTGTTAGTGTGTGTGGGGCGGGTGGAATCTGCTGTAGAATGGATAAAAGCCTCTATTTATACTGTAGGCGCGTCTCTGCTCTCCCTCGTCAGGTGTCCCGGTCACTTCCATAGCTCTCTCGATTACTTCATTTGTTCCCTCCTGATAGCTCCGTAGCTTCATGGGATATCTACCGAGTACTTCCCTTTGACCTTCAGAATAGCTCCGTAGCCTCCCGGAGTATCTCCTTAGCTTCTCCAGATATCATCTGCGTACCTCGCCTATGGCCGAACCTCATACCTAGTCTTTGCTTCCTCCAACCTCCTACTCTGTTCCTTGTAGGTCGCCAGGTCAGGAGGAATGCTGGATAGGTCACCCCTATCATCCAGTCCCCCTACTCTGAGTTGCAATATGCTAAGTATTGCAGCTCGAAGTATCATTAAGAAAGCATTCCTCTTCTCGTGTTCTTAAATCTCTTCGGCCATTTTCTCCCGTTACCCAAGAAGTCCCAGACAGCTTAGGACTTTACGTGTCTGTACGGAGATATACTCAGTAGTCTTGACGAAATGACTTGGATACTCGCCAGCCAATGCCTTGCCGGATACCCTGCTAACAGAAAGCTGATCCCTGAAATCCTAACTAGATAGGTCAGGTCCCCTTCGTTAGCGGAGAGCTGGTCTTGAAAATTCTGCTCATATAGATCATGTCTTTGTGGGTTGGCGGGGAGCTGGCTTCAGACAGTCGAACAAGATAAGTCAGGTCTCCACCTGTCAGTTGGATCTGGGCTTAAAACGTCCGGAGGAGGTGCGCCAGATCTTTGCTTGCCATCCTGAAGCCAGACTCGGGAACCTCAAACAGATGACAGGGCTTTTGCATGCCAGCATGCAGCCGGCTCAGAAATCCCAAGTAGATAAAGTAGGTCTTCTTAGGTCAGCATTTAGGATCGAGCAGATCAAGCTCGCAGGTGAGGACAAACCTAGAGTCCTAAGAACTGACCTGGGAATCTTGGAAACCCTGATCGGATTGATCAAGTCTTCGTTCATTAGCTCGAAGCTGGACACCTGGCCGAGTTGATCAGGTCTCTTTGTCAATGGAGAGTTGATGTGGAACTCCTGCTGCTGGAGCTAGGTCTCCTACGCTAGCGTGGGAGTTGTGTTACGATGTTGTGGACCTCGCCGATCTCCTTAGGTAAGTGGGATGTCCACTATGCTGGCCAACTCCTGATCGTGGCTCGTCCCCATGGAGCTAGCCGAACTGCTGAAGTATAGAGATGACCTGATTAGGCGGTTGAATGATGAGTTAGCGAGCTTGCAGCAAAACAAGAGCAGCTCATCGAGCGTAAGGCTGCAAATATGTGATCTTGCTATCCTTCTATCAGAGTAGATAGTTTTTTCCGAACATATGGCCGAGTCTTGCCCCTTAACTACTCTGCTACTCTGAACTGTGCTTACGATAGTAGCACCTCCATAATACTCTCAATTAGATGGAATCTCCTTCTACTCCTTTTACACGCCAGGCTACTGCTATGCATTTTGAAGCTCGACTCAAAGACCTCGTGGAGAGCTGTACTCAGATATCCTAAACACTTAATTCGACCTCCACTCGTCGGCTCGTGGTCGAACATAGATATTCCCTGTGAAGTAAGCCAGCCTCGGCGTGCCGATGGAGATCTGAGCTCAGGTACCCTGATGAAATAGGTTGGGTCCTTAAAGCCGGAGCGGAATTGGCCTTAGATACCCTGACAGACAGGTCAGCCCTTTTGTGCCAGCATAGAGCTGGGCTTAGATATTCCAACCACATAGTTTGGGACGTTCAGGTGCCAGCACGAAGCTGGAGTTAGATATCCCGAAATAGACAATCGGGTTTCCACGTGCCAGCGTAGAGCTAGGCTATCCCAACAGATAGGCTGGGTTTCCGAGTGCCCGACTTAGGTATCCCGATGAAGTAGGTCGGGTCTTCGAGTGCCAGCACGAAGCTGGACTTAGATGCCCCAATCCAGATAGATTGGGTTTCCTGTGCTAGCGCAAAGCTAGACTAATATATCCCAACAGTTAGGTTGGGTATTTACGTGCCAGCCCGGAGCTGGACTTGGATAGATACCCCAACAGTTAGGTTGGGTTTCCTGCGCCAGCACGGAGCTGGACTTAGATAGATGGCCCAACAGTTAAGTTGGGTTTCCTGCGCCAGCACGGAGCTGGACTTAGATAGATAGCCCAACAGTTAGGTTGGACCTTTACGTGCCAGCCCGGAGCTGGACTTAGATATCCCAACAGTTAGGTTGGGTTTCCTGCGCCAGCACGGAGCTGGACTTAGATAGATAGCCCAACAGTTAGGTTGGACCTTTACGTGCCAGCCCGGAGCTGGACTTAGATATCCCAACAGTTAGGTTGGATTTCCTGCGCCAGCATGGAGCTGGACTTAGATAGATAGCCCAACAGTTAGATTGGACCTTTACGTGCCAGCCCGGAGCTGGACTTAGATATCCCAACAGTTAGGTTGGGTCTTCACATGCCAGCCCGGAGCTGGACTTGGATAGATACCCCAACAGTTAGGTTGGGTTCCTATGCCAGCACGGAGCTGCGCTTAAATATCCCAATCCAGATAGATTGGGTCTTTGAGTGCCAGCGCAGAGATGGACTTAGATAACCCAAACAGATAGCTTGGGCTTTCCCGTGCCAGCGCGGAGCTGGACTTAGATGTACCCATTCAGATGAATTAGGTTTCCGATGCTAGCGCAGAGCTAGACTTATATTTCACAACCACGTAGGTTGGGTATTCTGGTGCCAGCATGGAGCTAGGAGATCCGTGTCGGTTTCGGGAGACCTGCATTGGTGGTCTAGAGGTCCATGTTAGACAGCTGATCCGGAAACCTGCACCAGGAAGCTAGTCGAAGTATCAATGCTACGAAGTTAGCATTACCTGAACATGTTAGGGCTTATTGCCTTCTGTTTTGTAGTCTTGGAACTTGTCATCGGCAGATCCGTATATCTATAGTAAACGCCGGAAAGTTTCCGCCTACGTTAGACCAGGGCGTATGATATTCGTCTCCAGCTTAGGCTACATCCCCTCATTATGCATTTTCCTTCTGATATCTTGATGCAATCATATCCAGACATTAACCTAAAATTTTATTGGCAGAACGTGCACCTCGAAGGTGTCCGTCAGGGCTAGACTTGACGCTCATCGCGTTCACTTCCGTGATTTGGGGGCTCGTCATCGCCAGGTCCGTAAGCTACCAGGTAAGCTTTCAACCTGGAGCCTAGCTTCATCCCAAGAACGTTTTCCCTTGAGTGTTTGTGATCCGTCTTTCTGTCAATGCGGGTACCTGTATTACTACCACTCCCCACTCCCCTACTTCGAATTGTGCTAATGTCTATTAGTACATTCGAAGTATATGAGGAGCGTTCCTCATGACCAACCTCACCTTTTACATTGTTAAAACTTGGTGGTATGCGTTAGGCTAGGTAATATCCCGCGTGTTTGCTTATAAGAAGCATCCGCCTCCTATGCGTTCTCTCTCCAACATCCCATCGCCATTTGCATTCGAAATATTCATTTAAGAGGTTGTTAGTAAATAAAAACATGCACCTGGGGAGCTCCGAGTAAGCTGGGTCCGACACCTATTGTTTTTCGTTTTTGACCAGGTTCGTGGAGTACCGACGAACCTCCTGCTTTTGCAAGGCCAACACTGGCTGGTTCGGTCTTCTATTTGGGGGTCGAGTAGGAGCCTAGGAGCTTTCTCTTGTACCTGGAATGATCCAGGGACAGCAAGGTCTACTCGGAATAGCTAGGGCTGAGAGGTACTTTTTCATGACGCTTGCAAATATCATCCCGGGGTGATCTGGGGCTGGGCCGTGCTTTCTGTCCCGGGTGCCAACAGGTATCCTAGTCCGGAGTAATCCGAAACCTGGGCGTATCTTTCATTTCGAGTGCCAACAGGTGTCCTAGTCCGGAGTAATCCGAAACCTGGGCGTATCTTTCATTTCGAGTGCCAACGGGTGTCCTAGTCCGGAGTAATCCGAAACCTGGGCGGCTTTCTCGCGTTGGATGCCAACAGGTGTCCTAGTCCGGAGTAATCCGAAACCTGGGCATTTTTTGTTCCGCGCGCCAACAGGTGTCCTAGTCCGGAGTAATCCGAAACCTGGGCGGCTTTTTTCCAGCCTGGATCAAAGCCAGGGCTTATAGGCTTCTTTTCCTGCCTAGGACCGAAGCTAGGGCTTATGGTCTCCTTTTCCACCTAGAGCTACGTCGGAGCTCAGAGGCTTCGTGTCCAGTCTGGATCTGAGTCAGGGCATATGGGGTTTCTCTCCCAGCCTGGACCTAATCCAGGGCTTACAAGGTTTCAGTTCCAGCCTGAATTTAAACCTGGGCCTCTGGCCTTCGTTTCCAGCCTGGATCTAAGCCAGGGTTGGTGTTCTATTTCCATAGTCCAGAGGCTTACCATCGATGGATCCGTAGATCATACGCTGGGAGGTTTCCGCCTGAGGTAGGTCAAGGCTTTATCATTTCCTGTAGCCAGCTGAGAGCTGGATCGGCATACCTGCCAAATCTGCAAAGCCACAACCACAGGCAACTCCAACGCAAAAGACGCAATGAGCGTCGTGAGATAAGAATAATGATAAGATATCATTTAATATAATGTATAGTGGAAACAGTGAGTTCGGCAGGTAAGAAGTAAGCATGTATAAATAAATTTCAGCGCCTATCCCATATTCCTCCTAATCCGGTGATCTAGAGAGGTCTGACTTCGAGATATGGGGTAGCTAAGTGGGATGGCTGGAGGTCCGTATTTAAGTAGGAAAGCTGGAGATCAAAGGTAGTGTACTGAGGAGGTACATGTCCCAGCTAATCCTGACACAGGGTATTGCAAAGGACGGGACTGTTTACAGCCGACCAGGGGACACAAAGAGGGTGTAGACAGGGGAACATTATGGTCAGACAGAATGCATGTCAGTCTGACAGTAGTACGCCTGTCTGTACTTGGCTAGGTTGTGCCTTCTGGCAGCCTGATGGAGACCTACTGGGCCAGCGGCCCAGTGACAATAATTCTAGCAACCCGAATATTTAAGCCCAAGATAATTAATTTGAGAGCCTAATAAATTAAGCCCAATTCATGTAAGCCCCCCCACTCCAAAAGTCACACATTTAACTTATTTTGGTAACCCAAAATAATTAATTCCAGCAGCGATGATAATTAATCTCAATAATTCCAAAATAATTATTTTCAGAAACTAACTAAAATAATATTATAATGGAAGATAATTAATTCAGCCCCCGCAAAATAATATCAGGAATCCAAATATTTAAAGTCCTTCAGGTCCAAAAGCCCAAGTACTTAATAAATTTAAGCTACCCATTAACTTAATTATATAGCCCAACATAATTTCCACAGATTAAAGGCCCAAGCCCATCAAGAACCCTAGGTGAAATAACTACCACGTCCTAAATATTATCGAAATTCTATTTTCGCCCCTACTGCTCTTAGATTCACAACATTTGGTGCCAAGGAGAATAACAGAACTAACCCTATTATTTCGGTAATTCCACTAAACACCCTAAAAATCAGAAAACTTACATCACGTTCCCGGGGTGCGATTTCCGGCGAGGACGTCGCCAGCGACCGGCGCGGCGGCGGCCACGGTGGTCGTCCTCCGCGTGCAACAGCCACAGCTGCATCGATTCGGCCTCGAGATATCTGAAATCGGAGCTCGCTTGTTGGAGGACCTTCTGCTCGAAATTGTTCTGTCCTCTCAATGACTGTTATCCCCAATTCTTCAGGCCATGGTTGGAGAAGGGCTTCGAGCAGAGGATTTACACCATGGGCACCTTCGATTTTGCAAAGTCGTCGTCGATTTTCCTGATTTTCAGAAGTGATGTTGTTAGGGATTCTATTCGCTGTTGGGGCTTTGTTCCCAAAAAGCTCTTGTTCCTGTGGGCAGCTGTTGCTCTCGTCGTTCGACTGGGTGACGGCGTGATACAGGCGTCGACTGAGCCGGCAAAGGTCGTCGACGACGATGGGATAGGGTCGCTACCGGCCATGGCTGTGATGAAACCTCCTTGGTCAGTGGTGTTGCGTGGCCTGCGACGGAGCTGCCTGGACGATGGGACATCGCGGCGAACTTGGAGGCCGTTGCTTTTCGCCGTTGCCCGGACGATTGGTGGCGTGACGTCGGTCTGGACGGGTGACAGCTGTTGCTTTGCCAGACGGGTGGTGGTCTGGTTGCTTATGACAAGGCCAAGGTGGCCGATGGCCATGCTCATGGCTGGGCAAACTTTCGCCCCACAAATGTTCAACGAAATGCCATAGACGAAAACCAAGCACGGCAGCCCAGAAAACTTCCCAAAAACAGCCGTTGAATCCAGGCCACGACTCCATATCTCACGTTCCAACCCTCGTTTCCCACCGACGGCGCCATTTGATGCGGGTACGACCCCGATCAACAAAATTTATGGTCCGGGAATTAAGGTGAGGGCCGGTTCGGATGAAATCGTGGATGGAATATTAAGAAAAAGGACGGAAAAGTAAAGAGACGATGAGTTACGTGGTTCGGATTCGGGTGAATCCTACGTCCACGGGCCGCCGGAGAATATTCACTATTAATCGGTAAAGATTACACACTCAACCTCACTTGCTCTCATGTTTACAAGTGTTTCCAAGCTATAAACAGTAAAGAGATGGAGAGAGAACATGTGTGTGTGTTCTTGGTGTGTTAGTGTGTGTGGGGCGGGTGGAATCTGTTGTAGAATGGATAAAAGCCTCTAGCTCTCCCTCGTCAGGTGTCCCGGTCACTTCCATAGCTCTCTCGATTACTTCATTTGTTCCCTCCTGATAGCTCCGTAGCTTCATGGGATATTACCGAGTACTTCCCTTTGACCTTCAGAATAGCTCCGTAGCCTCCCGGAGTATCTCCTTAGCTTCTCCAGATATCATCTGCGTACCTCGCCTATGGCCGAACCTCGTACCTAGTCTTTGCTTCCTCCAACCTCCTACTCTGTTCCTTGTAGGTCGCCAGGTCAGGAGGAATGCTGGATAGGTCACCCCTATCAGTCCTCCATACTTATCAGAAAAAGAACTTCAATCGCCATTTTAGGGTTTCCATCGCCTCTTCGTCTCAATCTCACAGTGCCTAGAATTCGCGCAGCGCCCCGACTTCTTCCTCATCTACGACTTCTTCAGGTATCGTCCCGTTTCCCTCTCCACTCTTTCTCGTATCTTCGTCGATTTGCCCTTAGTTTTCCCTATTTCCCCCTTTTTTTGCGCCGAAGTCATGCCTGATAGTACCGACTCCGAGAATGCACGCTCGTCATCGCCGGGCGTCTCCGCGTCCTCCGCCGTGCCGGGTGTTGCCGCCCAAAGGGGGTCGAAGCGAAAGGCCCCATCACCAGATGCGGCGGCACCCGATTTTCCCCAACCTTCGTCCTCTCACACTCCTGCCGACACGTCTTCTGTTGCTCCACCACCAGCACAACCAGCCCCTGATTCGTCCACATCTCGTCGAACTCGTTCGCGAGGGGCTGTCGGAGATAGTGCTGGGGTGGACGATTGGAAAATGTTCGGCGCGTCCAAGTCGACCTATCGGCGCTTAAGAGAAGCTTGTCCCAGAAGGCTTTCACAGTTCTGGCTTTCACATCTCCATCCCCAATCCTAGCCAGCGTTTCCACCTTCTCCGGCCCTTGCTTTCTGGGAGAGTCAAGTGAGGGCTGGTCTACATTTTCCAGTTCACCCTTTTCTAGCTGCAGTGTCGTAGGCTTATCGTGTGCCCTTGAACCAGTTCAGTCCTTCCTCTATTCGTCAGTTGGTAGCTTTCTATGTCTTGGTCACCGCTGCTGGTGGGAGGCCCTCTGTGCAGCTTGTTCTTTCCCAGTTTCAACTTAAGTCTACCTCGCCTTTTTTCTATCTTTGTGCGAATCCTCGCGAGCTCACACATTTCCTCAGTAGGGGCTCCCACAAAGACAAGGAATGGCACCCCTTCTACTTCTTCGTAGCCCCAACAGCGAGTGACTGGGATTTTCCCCATCGTCGTTGGGTCCATCAGATAACCCAACGACTTCCAGGGGTCCAACCTGAGTGTTCCGAAGAGAACGAAGCAGCTATCAACCTTCTGAATTCCCGGGCTGCTGAAAAGAAGTTCGACAGGGTTGAGTTGGTGACTTATCCCGGTTTACTTCACCACTTCAGCCTCTCTTCACGGCCTCTCCCCTTCAACCCTGAGGGTAAGCAGGTTCCCCCTGCTTCCTGTCCTCCTTTTTAAGTTTACTTCCTGACTTGATATTTCCCTTGCAGGTATGTCGTTTTCTTGGAGAGATGCATTCCGGGCATTGCCTGTCAAGCAAGAAGATTCTGCCACTCCCGTCGAACCTCCTCCTTCATCATGCCGCGGTGAACCTGATCTGCCAGCCTCGGAGGTAGGTGAGAAATCTCCCATCAGGTCCTCATCTCCCCGTACTTCTCCTCCTAGAGCGGACACACAAGGTCCAGAGGTGGTGACGTTAGACTCTGAGGGTGACTTGGCAAAGAGGATACTTTGCCTGCACCTTCCCAGAAGAAAAAGAAGAAGACGGTTGTGGCCAAGGGGAAAAGGCCACGTGTGGAGACAGCCCCTCCTTCAGCCGGTACCTCTGAGTTCGTTCCTTTCATCCATCAAGGTCTTGAGTGGGGTGTCGATCAGCAGGCTGATGGGAAGATGGTACTGGACATGCCTGACAGCTACGACTCTTTGAGCCCTGAAGATAAGGTGAAGTTCATTCAGGCCATTGTGCCGCTCGAACAACAAAAAACGCGTCGTCAGTCTGACGCCTCTGCTGCTGAGCTCGCTGCCCATCATTGGGCTAAGGTAATTCTCGCCCTTAACTTCTTTGTGCTGGTTTCCTTTGTTGATTCGTGCTTGGTATTGTCAGCTGTCCTTTCTGTTGCCTACTCTCTTATCTGCGACTTCCCGTCGGGGTTTGGCATCTAGTGATCCTGCCTCCCCTGAGAGCCACATACTTGAAAAGATCAAGGAGCGGGATTTAAAGGTCGCACAATTAGAGCAAGAGCTTGAGAATGAAAAGAGCGAGCGCGAGACTCGTGTCAGGGACTTAGCTTTGGAGAGGTCACGTGAACTAGAGGTGGAGCTGCTCTTGCTGCTAAGGAGACTGAGCTCACGACTCGCCTGCACCAGCTCATAGATGATCAACAAGCCTAGATCGAACTGAAAGCTGAGGAGCTGTTGGCTGAGAGGGAGAAAGCCCTGAAGGCTGAGCTAGAACGGACTTATGCCGCTAAGGTTGAGGATAGTCATTCCACGGGAAAGGTAGAGGGAGTCCACCTTTGCCAGAAGCATCTCCTGGGCTCCCCTCCGGGTAGGAAGTTCCTGGCTCAACTGAGCCAGCACTGGCATGAGGGCTACCTGTGTGATACCCTTTCTCTGGTGGACTTCGCACCCTTCATGCAGCATTACTTCCTAGGGGGGTTTGCTGCTGGGCGCGAACCTGCCTCTACCTTGGATGCAGCAATGGAAGCTATGGCCGCCCCCCAGCTTTCAAGGGGGATGCAGAGGCGGCTCCTAATCCTGACTTCTGGTCTACCCAGGTATCTCGCTGCTCTCCTACCCTGCTAGAGGTCTCACCTGCGGTCCTCCTAGTTCAACTCTCCGAGTTAGAGCAGCATGAGCTATCTGCTACTTCAGAGGTCCCCGAGTCTGCGGCCGGTTCCAGCGTTCCACCCTCCTAGCTCACTAGTCTATTTCCTATTTCTGAACAATTAATGTTGTTTTTACTTTTGCAGACCTTTTTTGTTATTTTCATGTTTTGGACCTGTTTCCTTTTTCCGAGCCCTGCATGTTGCTTCTCTGGGGGCTTTTGTGATGTTTTCCCAGCGATCCTTTTTTTTCTCCATCGTTCAATATGCGTGATGTTGTAGCGCGTTTTTCCTTTCGCTGTAGCGCTTTCCAACTTAATCACATACAAATTTAAATATTTTGGGCCCCCTTTCGCTGTCGGCGATTGGGCCCGAGCTACTACCGCTCTCCACTCCCCTACTTCGAATAGTGTTGAGGTCCATCAGCACATTCGAAGTACACCAAGAGCATTTCTTTTGACATTATCAGCCTCACTTTCCCCAATTGTTATGCCATTTGGCCGTGCTCGAATCGGCTCCTCTTCGAGAATGTTATTAACTGGCAGAGAAACGTACCTGGGGGGACTCGGTGATGCCTCAGGTTCGTTGAGTATCAGCGGACCTCTCCCCCTTCTGCGAGGTCATCGCTGGCTGACATGATGACAGGCAAGGTTCGCCAGTGGTATCCCGGTCCGGTCTTATTGAGCGGTTGTCTAAGGTGACTTGGAGGTGGAGTACCTCTGTACAAGAACCACCTGCATAGCCGCATCTGGGCTTATAAGTGCGCATCTACGCGGCCGCATCTGGGCCAGCCACGTCTGGGCTAAATAGGTGCGCATCTGCGCGGCCGCATCTGGGCCAGCCACGTCTGGGCTAAATCGGCCGCGTCTGGGCCAGCCACGTCTGGGCTAAATAAGTGTGCATCTGCACGGCCGCGTCTGGCAGCCACATCTGGGCTAAATAAGTGCGCATCTGCGCGGCCACGTCTGGGCCTTTTGGAGGGAGGGGTATCATTGGGACACATATTTCCGAAAAATAGTTTCATTCAGAGGATGGTGCCTCGTTAAAACCTTGCCAAGTAAAACCCCCTTGGGATAAAACCTTGACGAAGGAAAAAGAGTACACCTCCTTGTTTGATTTATGTACATCTTTTCAGCCCTCACTAAGCATAATACTTCTTAAGCTTGGCGATTTCAGGGACGTGGCACTCCACGCCCATCTTCGTCCTCTAACTCATATCCACCACCTCCGAAAATGCGGGTCACCTTGTAGGGACCCTCCCATGTCGAGTCGATTTTCCTTAGTGGTTTGAGTACATCTACCGACCAAATCCCCCACCTGGAATCGTCGGGGCTTTACCTTTCGATCATAAGCTGCTTTTACTTGACTTTTGTATCTTTCCATCCTTATCAAGGCCAATTCCCTAATTTCCCCTATCAGGTCCAGATCCTCCCTTCTGAGACGAGCGTTCTGCTCTTCTTCGTAGTGGATGACTCTGTGCGTCTCCATCCCTATCTCGACAGGTATTAGGGCGGCCGATCCATATACTAAGTGGAAAGGCGTTTCCTCCGTGGCTTCTGGCGGAGTGACGCGATATGCCCATAGCACGGGGTCCAGAGATTCCAACCATCGGCCACCCTCTTGCTCCAGTCTGGCCTTTATTCCACGAAGGATAGTACGATTGGTGACTTCCACCTGCCCATTAGCTTGGGGGTGTCCCACGGAGACGAATCTCTGCTGTATCTTCATCCCCGTGCAGAACTCACGGACCTTGGCCCCGCAAAATTGCGTGCCATTGTCAGAGACGAGAAGCCGGGGAGCTCCGAACCTGCAACAAATGTGATGACACAAGAAGTCTATTATGTTAGTTTCGTCGATTTTTGATACTGCCTTAGCCTCAACCCATTTGCTGAAATAATCAACAGCTACTATAATGAACTTCTTCTGGGCATTGGCGACGGGCATCGGTCCCACGATATCTATCCCCCACTTGTCAAACGGGCATGGAGAATGCATCACTCCCAGCTCCTCTGCTGGCACATGGATCTTTGGACCATGCTTTTGGCAGCTTTCGCACCGTCTGACCAATTCCTTAGCGTCTCTCAACAAGGTTGGCCAGTAGTATCCTGCTCTGATCACTCTCCGAGCAACTGCTTTGTACCCGGCGTGATCTCCGGCACATCCCTCATGCACTTCTTCCAATACCAACTTCCCCTCCTTTCTGGACAAACATCGGGCGTAGGGGTGGACGAAAGCCCTCTTATACAACTCTCCTCCAATGAGGCAAAACCTTTGTCGGGATTTTCCTGCATCCCTATGTTCAGGGCTGCGCAAGGCCTCCAGGATAGGAGCTCTCCAGTCTTCCTCTTCCCCTATACATCCCACCTGTTCCGTGCGATCCTCCCTGCTAGCCGTCAGCATCGTAACTTTCCTAGTCCCCTCAGAGACTGCGGCGCTAGCTAGCTTCGCTAGAGAATCCGCTCTATTATTCTCTTCTTGGGAAATTTGTCGTATCTCGAAACTATCGAAGGAGGCCTTCAGCCTCCCCACTCGTTTGGCATACTTCACCATCTTTTCGTTCTTAGCTTCGTAGTTCCCCTGGACCTGCTGGGCTACTAGTTGGGAGTCAAAGGATCTCCATCCCTTTTACCAGGTCTTCGTACTCAGCTTCGTTATTGGATGCCTGGAAGTCAAAGGTTACTGCGAACTGCAGTTCATCCCCCTCTGGCCTTCCAGATCGGTGATACCCTCCACGGATAGATTCTAGTAGGAAATCCGACAGGACCTGTCCCTTAATGGCAGGTCGCCTTTCGAACTCAACATCATATTCACCCAGCTCCACTGCCCACTTAACCATCCTCCCGGGAAGGTCGGGCCTGCTCAAAGTCTGTTTCAAAGGTAAATTGGTGCGTACCCGTACTTTATGAGATAAGAAATAGGGGCGTAGCCTCCGGACCGACACCATGACTGCCAAGGCTGCCTTCTCGATCTCGGAGTATCTGCTTTCGGCTCCGTTCATCGTCTTGCTCACAAAGTACACTGGTCTTTGTGTGTCGCCTTTCTCCTTCAGGAGAACTGAGCTCACGGCACGTTCCCCTGTGGAAAAGTATAAGATCAGCTCATCTCCAGGCAATGGTTTAGTCAGTAACGGCATGTTATGCAAGTAATCCCTTAGCCTTTCGAATGCCGACTGGCATTCCTCTGTCCACTCGAATCGGCATCCTTTCCGGAGTATTTTGAAGAAAGGTAGGCTCCTATCCGCGGACATGGCGATGAATCTGCTCAATGCCGCCAGCCTACCTGTTAAGCATTGGACCTCCTTGACGTTCCGGGGTGGCTGCATCTCTAGTATGGCTTTTACTTTGTTGGGGTTGACTTCTATTCCCCTTTTCGTCACCATATACCCCAGAAACTTTCCCGACTGCACTCCAAAGGTGCATTTCTCGGGGTTCAGCTTCATGCCACACGTCCGGATGGTTCGAAAAGCTTCGTCCAGGTCGGCAATGTGATCTTTGGTCCACGTCGACTTGACCAACATGTCATCCACGTACACCTCCATATTGCGCCCTAGCTGGTTCTTAAACACGGTATCAACCATCCGTTGGTAGGTAGCTCCTGCGTTTTTAAGCCCAAAGGGCATCCTGATGTAACCGTACGTGCCCCCGCCGTGACAAAGAAAACCTTGTCTATGTCGTCCGGGTTGAGCTTTATCTGGTGGTACCCCTGATAGGCGTCCATCATACTTAACATCTCGCATCCAGACGTAGAATCCACCAGTTGGTCTATCCTTGGTAGAGGGTAGTGATCTTTGGGGCAGGCTTTGTTAAGGTCACGGAAATCTACACACATTCTCCAGGAGCCATTTCCTTTTCGGACCATAACCACGTTAGCCAGCCAGGTGGGGAACTGTACCTCTCTGATGTGTCCCGCCTTGATTAGTTTCCCAACCTCAGCCTTGATGTCTTGATCTCTCTCGACTCCAAATCGTCGGAGTCTCTGTTTCACAGGGCGGCTTCCTGGCAATATGTTCAGGTGGTGCATAGCTATCTTGGGATCTACTCCGGTCATGTCTGCTGGGGAGAAGGCGAAGAGGTCAGCGTTTCGCCTGAGGCATTCGACCAGCTGCGACGTTGTCTCCTTGCCCATCTTCGTCCCTATCTGGGTAACAAAACCCTCCTTTCCTGGGTAGAGCTCTACTGTCATTAACTCCTCGTCGGGCTGGGGCTGCAGCTTCGTAGGTTCGCCGTCCTCTTCTCCCAGTTTCGTGCGTCTGGCTTCCTAACTTCGGCTCCGCCTTTTTCCTTTCCCCCCGTCACAACCTTGACTTCATTGGCGTAACAACGGCGAGAACTGATCTGATCTCCCGAGACCTCCCCCACCTGATCGCCTACCGGAAATAAAATCTTCAAGTGGTACGTCGAAGGTACAGCTCTGAATCCGTTAATAGCTGGACGTCCCAATATGATATTGTATGAAGAAACCGCATCAACCACCAGGAAGTTAACCATTCGTACTACCCGTTTAGGGTCCTCACCCAGTCCCACTGGGAGTTTGACTTGGCCTAAGGGTTGTATACCAGCTCCCCCGAATCCGTATAAAGAAGTAGTCACCGGCTTCAGCTCCGTTGCTAACTTCATCTGCTTGAACCAATCCAAGAACATTATATCCGCTGAACTGCCTCCATCTATGAATACCCGTGATACGTTGTATCCGGCCACGTCCGTGGTGATTACGAGAGCGTCGTTGTGGGGCCGCACAACGTCGACCTCATCATGCGCCCCAAACTGTATGTTCCCTGTGCTCTCCATTTGACCTACTAGGATGTCTCCTATCAAGGCCTTCCCCTCTCTCTCATTTGAGCATACGACTTCCGTGCCCTGTGTGAGTCTCCACCATCCGGGCCCCCAACTATGATGAGGATGTGAGCTCTTGGCTGGCTGGGTCCAGGCCTATTAGGTTCCAGCATAGGTTGCTTTCTCTTGTCCTGTCTCGGGCCTTCCTTCTCCCTGGGTTGTGTTGGCGGAACCGGTCCTCGATCTCGGTATATAAACTCCTTAAGGTGCCCTGCCTTTATCAGCCTTTCCACTTCATTCTTCAGGTGCGTACAGTTGTTCGTGTGATGTCCGTATTCGTTATGGTAACGGCAGAAGGGCCCTGTCGTGGGCTTTGGATATCCCCGAGGGTTGGCTCGAGGGTACCTGATATCTTGGTGTCTCGTCGCTACTGCCAAGACCTCTTCCAGACTCGTTCGTAGAGGAGTGTATCTTTAATATCTAGGGAGAAATCTGTTCGCGCCACCTGGTATGGGCCTCCTGGTCACTGGGGGGTGAATGACTCGGACATTTCCCCTGTTTCGATTATGATTCTGCGTTTCCTTCTTAGGTACCACCCTGGTTGTTACCTCTCGGATCTTTGCCAGCCTGCTCTCCTCCAAATTTATATACTTATCGGCTCTGCCCAGCAATTCCTCAAACGTTTGTGGGGGCTTTTTGGAGAGTGACGCAAAGAAGTCGCCAACCTGCAAACCATGAACCAGAGCATTAATTTTAACAGAAGTAGTAGCAGAGGGTACCTCCAAGGCCGCCACATTGAATCTTCTGACATAAGACCGAAGGCTCTCATCCGGTCGCTGCCTGACTTGAAACAAGGATATATCAGACTTAGGGGGCTTCCGAGCGCTAGCGAACTGGGTGATGAACATTTCTTGGAACTCCTCGAATGAGTGGATAACCTCCGGTTCTAGTTGGCTGAACCACTGTTGGGCAGCCCTCACCAGTGTTGTCAGGAAAACCCTACACTTTACTCCTTCCGAGAAGTTATGCAATAAGATGGTATTCTTAAATCGCAGCACGTGTTCCTCCGGGTCAGTGGTACCGTCGTACTCGTACGACAGCTGCTTAAAGTTGAGCGCTACTTCTCCCTCCAACAACTCCTTGGCAAAAGGTGTGCCGGCCTGGTGCAACCCTCGGAGGTGTGGCCGGGTCGTCTTGTTTCGCATCTCATCTACCATTCTCTTCAAGTCCGACATCTGCCTTTTAAGCTCCTGCCCCTTGGAACTAACAGCTCCCCCTCGACCACGTGTACTACAGCTTCTCCCCTCCACTTCCTGCTCGTTGGCCCTCCTATCTCCTTTAATCCTGCATTCACTAGCTATAGTCGTCGGAGGTGCTACATTCCTTTGACTTGCTGGCCCTTCTTGAGCTCATCTGAGAGGTTCCTCACCTTGTCTGGATGTTAGGTTCAGCGGCCTGCCATCTCCCCCTTCCTGGACAACTTCCCTTCTCGGCAGGTTCCTTTCCGGTAATGGACATAAAGTCCCCTCTTTGGCTACTGCGTTCTCTCCTGCAGTTTCCATCCACTCTGAGACATGTCCGTCAGAGGTCCTGCCTTGAACGGAAAAGAGCTGCTTCCGTTTGCCCTTGCTCCTTGCCTTCTTAGCGGTTATAGCCGCGTCCACAGCCTTTTTCACCAACAAGTCTAGCTGTTCTACCGTCATGGTTATGGGAGTTTGAGGCGGAACTGCTCCAGACGGTCCTGCAGAGGTGGGTGTCGGTGCAATCGTCGGGGTCTCGATCGGCGAGGCCAACGTTGGGGCAGGCGTGGGGCTTTCCCCTACCTCTCCAGCGACCTCTTCGAACCTTCCTTGCAGGTCTTGCGCTAATGATGGTTGTTCTTCCATCATAACCAACCTCGATACGTCTTTAGGGTCTACTATTCTTCTAACTACGAAGCTCTTCTATCGTCTCTCTCACGTCTCGCCTTCAAGCAGACACAACTTGTTTTATCTTCCTTGCCTTGTCTCCAAACAGACCCAGAAACGGCCTGCCATCCTTGCTATCACTGCCCAGCACTCTCACGTCTCAGTCCATCTTTCCCACAGACGGTGCCATTTGATGCGGGTACGACCCCGATCAACAGTATTTGGTCCGGGAAAAATGGCGATGGGTGAAACGGACTAGGCCTTGTGCTTTGGGTGTCTTTTAGAATCTATATTTTAGTTCTGAAAAAGAAAGAAATGAAAGAGACACAGAGTTACGTGGTTCGGACAGGTGTCCTACGTCCACGGGCGCCGGAAATAGTGTCCACTAGACATGGCTATCGGGCCGGTTCGGCCCGGAACCGGCCCGGAACCGGCTACCGGTTCCGGTTAGGAACCGGAACCGGTTCAACCGGTTAAAAACCGGAACCAATCCGGTAATTATCGTTACCGGATTGGTTCCGGAAAAATAGAACCGGCCGTTACCGGTACCGGTTCCGGTTCCGGAACCGGTAATCCGGTAACGGCTATATATAAGCCGAAACCGGCACCGGATCCGTTAAGATCCGTTAAGATCCGGTAAGATCCGGTATTTTAATAGTATTATTTTTGTGTTTCTTTTATTTTTTGTATTTTATCTTTGTTTTTTTTTCATTTTTTTTTTCTTATGTCGTTTGTATATTTTTTTTCCAATTTTATGGTAAAAAAAAAAAAAAAACGGGTGAACCGGTACGGAACCGGTTCGGAACCGGTAAGATCCAATGGATCCACTAGCGGTTCCGAATTGGTTCCGGGATATCAGTCCCGAAACCGGAACCGGAACCGGCCCGGTACCATACCGGAACCGGAACCGGTATTTTATGTCCGGAACCGGTAGAACCGGTACGGAACCGGATCGGAACGGACCATTACCCATGTCTAGTGTCCACTAGTCACAGTCGGGAAATACACACTCAAGCTCACTTCGCTCGTTACAGTATGTTAATGGCGGAAAAGATAATGAAGAAGATGAGTACAGTGATTTCTCTAAGTGTTTTGTGCCCCGTGTTGAATCTGTTTTCTCTCTGATCCTCTTTTATTCACATATGCCCGTTTCCTCTTTGTCGTCCCAGCTGGCAGTCCTACGGGACCACGTGATGGTGACGTTTAGTACCACATAGGAGAGACAGCACCTGCAGGCGTACGGATGTCAGACTGGCGCGCCTCCTTCCTGCTCACAATGTCGACCACTCACAATGACCCACGTGTCCCTTGGTCGGCTTGGTCCAATATTTCCCGCCTAGACTATTTCCCCGTCAGCACCAATCTACTTTTTCCGTACATAGTCACAGATACCCAGATGTTCACCCCATCTGTCAATATGTCAGCTAAGTCACTATCTTCAGGTAGTCAGGTTAGGAGGAATGCTGGGCTAAAGGTTACCCCTATCACTTCGAATTTTCATGTGCTCTCTTACGAGCGTGTATAGGAGAGGCGACCTCAACTCGTTTTCAATAAAATTTGAATCACATTTTCTCAAGCTTTGATAGTCATAAATGCACCACTTGAAAGTACATCTATGTCCGCAAGGTTCTCGTACATTGGTTGGGCCTAACCCGTACATTGTATTGTTACATAAAAGCCCATTATACTAATTGCGGTTTGATAGTTGATGCGGGTACGACCCCGATCAACAAGATTTAGGTCCGGGAAATAAAGGTTGAGGGCCGGTTCGGATGAAATCGTAGTTGGATGTACGAAGAATCACAGAAAATATAAAGAGACAGAGATTTACGTGGTTCGGATTCGGGTGAATCCTACGTCCACGGGCCGCCGGAGAATATTCACTATTAATCGGGGAAGATTACACACTCAAGCTCACATTCTCTCACGTTTACAAGTGATTCTCAGCTATGAACAGTATGAAGAAGATAAAGAGAGGGAGAGAGAGTATCTATGTGTGTTCTTGGTGTGTTAGTGTGTGTGGGGCGTGTGACTTATGGTGTAAAATGGACAAAGTACCCTATTTATACTGTAGGGGCGGCTAGGGTTTCGTACAGCCCTCCCTCGTCAGGTGTCCCGGTCACTTCCATAGCTCTCTCGATTACTTCATTTGTTCCCTCCTGATAGCTCCGTAGCTTCATGGGATATCTCCAGAGTACTTCCTTTTGACCTTCGGAATAGCTTCGTAGCTTCCCGGAGTATCTCCTTAGCTTCTCCAAATATCATCTCCGTACCTCGCCTCTGGCCGAACCTCGTACCTAGTCTTTGCTTCCTCCAACCTCCTACTCTGTTCCTTGTAGGTCGTCAGGTAAGGAGGAATGCTGGATAGTCACCCCTATCATCCAGTCCCCCTACTCTGAGTTGCAATATGCTAAGTGTTGCAGCTCGGAGTATTATTAAGAAAGCATTCCTCTTCTCGTGTTCTTAAATTTCTTCGGCAATTTTCTCCTGTTGCCCAAGAAGTCCCAGACAGCTTAGGACTTCACGTGTCTGTAAGGAGATATACTCAGTAGTCTCGACGAAATGACTTGGATACTCGCCAGCCAATGCCTTGCCGGATACCCTGCTAACAGAAAGCTGATCCCTGAAATCCTAACTAGATAGGTCAGGTCCCCTTCGTTAGCGGAGAGCTGGTCTTGAAAATTCTGCTCATATAGATCAGGTCTTTGTGGGTTGGCGGGGAGGTGGCTTCAGACAATCGAACAAGATAAGTCAGGTCTCCTCCTGTCAGTTGGATCTGGGCTTAAAACGTCCGGACGAGGTGCGCCAGATCTTTGCTTGCCATCCTGAAGCCGGACTCGGGAACCTCAAACAGATGACAGGGCTTTTGCATGCCAGCATGCAGCCGGCTCAGAAATCCCAAGTAGATAAAGTAGGTCTTCTTAGGTCAGCTTAGAGCTGGACTTGTAAATTAGGGTCGAGCAGATCAAGCTCGCATGTGAGAACAAACTTAGAGTCCTAAGAGCTGACCTGGGAATCTTGGAAACCCTGATCGGATTGATCAAGTCTTGGTTCATTAGCTCGAAGCTGGACACCTGGCCGAGTTGATCATGTCTCTTTGTCAATGGAGAGTTGATGTGGAACTCCTGCTGCTGGAGCCAGGTCTCCTATGCTAGCGTGGGAGTTGTGTTACGATGCTGTGGACCTCGCCGATCTCCTTAGGTAAGTGGGATGTCCACTATGCTGGCCAACTCCTGATCGTGGCTCGTCCCCACGGAGCTAGCAGAACTGCTGAAGTATAGAGATGACCCGATTAGGCGGTTGAATGATGAGTTAGCGAGCCTGCAGCAAAACAAGAGCAGCTCATCGAGCGCAAGGCTGCAAATCTGTGATCTTGTTATCATTCTATCAGAGTAGATAGTTTTTTTCCAAACATATGGCCGAGTCTTCCCCCTTAACTACTCCGCTACTCTGAACGGTGTTTACCATAGTAGCACCTCCATAATACTCTCAATTAGATGGAATCTCATTCTTCTCCTTTTACACGCCAGGCTACTGGTATGCGTTTCGAAACTCGACTCAAAAACCTCGTGGAGAGCTGTACTCAGATATCCTGAACACTTAATTCGAACCTCCACTCGTCAGCTCGTGGTCGAACATAGATATTCTCTGTGAAGTAGGCCAGCCTCGGCGTGCCGACGGAGAGCTGAGCTCAGGTACCCTGATATAATAGGTTGGGTCCTTAACGCCGGAGCGGAATCGGCATTAGATACCTTGACAGACAAGTCAGCCTTCGTGTGCCAGCATAGAGCTGGGCTTAGATATCCCAACTACATGGTTTTGGTCGTTCAGGTGCCAACACGGAGCTGGACTTAGATATCCCGAACAGACAATCGGGTTTCCACGTGCCAGCGTAGAGCTGGACTTAGACGTCCAATCCAGATGGATTGGTTTCCTGTGCCAGCACGGAGCTGGGCTTAGATATCCCAAACACGTAGGCTGGGCATTATGGTGCCAGCGTGGAGCTGGACTTAGACGTCCAATCCAGATGGATGGTTTCCTGTGCCAGCACGGAGCTGGGCTTAGATATCCCAAACACGTAGGCTGGGCATTATGGTGCCAGCGTGGAGCTGGACTTAGACGTCCAATCCAGATGGATGGTTTCCTGTGCCAGCACGGAGCTGGGCTTAGATATCCCAAACACGTAGGCTGGGCATTATGGTGCCAGCGAGGAGCTGGACTTAGATGTCCCCATCCAGATGGATTAGGTTTCCTGTGCCAGCACAGAGCTGGACTTAGATAGATAGCCCAACAGTTAGGTTGGGTTTCCTGCGCCAGCACGGAGCTGGGCTTAGATATCCCAATCCAGATAGATTGGGTCTTTGAGCGCCAGCGCAGAGATGGACTTAGATAACCCAAACAGATAGCTTGGGCTTTCCCGTGCCAGCGCGGAGCTGGACTTAGATATACCCCTTCAGAGGAATTAGGTTTCCGATGTTAGCGCAGAGCTAGACTTATATTTCACAACCACGTAGGTTGGGTATTCTGGTGCCAGCATGGAGCTGGGAGATCTGTGTCGGTTTTGGGAGACCTGCATTGGTAGTCTGGAGGTCCATGCTAGACAGCTGATCCGGAAACCTGCACCCGAAAGCTAGTCGAAGTATCAATCCTATGAAGTTAGCATTACCCGAACATGTTAGGGCTTATTGCCTTCTGTTATTGTAGTCTTGGAACTTGTCATCGGCAGATCCGTTATCTATAGTAAACGCCGAAAAGTTTCTGCCTGGGCTAGGCCATGGCACATGTTATTTGTTTCCAGTCTGGGCGACCTCCACTTCTCACGCACTTTCCTTCCAAATCCTGATGCAATCACGTCCAAACATTCACCCGAAAGGTTATTGGCATATTCAAACGTGTACCTGGAAGATGTCCGCCAAGGCTATACTTGGCGCTCATCGCTTTCGTTTTCGCGATCTGGGGGCTCGTCTTCACCAGGTCCGTAGATCAACCACAGAGGTACCCTCCTAGAGCTAGGCTGGGTTCTACGGGCCATGTTTTCAGCTTGGGTTGAGCCCGGACTTAGAAGAGCCAAGTGCAGCCGATCTTGCTGCCAAGGAGAATGAGCTCTCGTTCCATATGAACCAGCTCGTGGAGGAACGGCAAGCCTTCATTGAATGCAGGCTAAGGACTTGTTGACAGAGAGAGGAGGCTATGAAGGCTATTCTGGAGCGAGCCTTCGATGCTGAGGTGGCGAAGGGAGTGCGGGGTAACTTAATGCGCCAGGAAGGGCGTTCTGCGGGCATGCTAGAGGGAACACAGCTCTGCCAGAAATATCTCTCCACCTCTCGCACGACATTACTTCTTGGAAGGTTTTGCTGCTGGACAAGAGCCAGCTTCCACCCTGGCTGTGGCGGTGGCGGCTATGAGCTCTCCTCTGGCCTTTAAAGGAGATGCTCAAGTGCCTCGTACTCCCAACTTCTGGCCTCACTGCTGCACCCGCATCCGAACATATATTTGAAGAGTTAGTGGCGGACTTAAAAATGTACCTGAACGATATCCGCCGAAGTCAGGCATGATGCGTTTCGTTTTCGTGAATTGGATGCCCGTCATCACAAGGTCTGCAGACTGACTAGGAAGGCTCCCACCTGGAGATAGGCTGGGGCCTTCGGGCTTTGTTTCCAGCTTGGGAGCTGAGTCAAGGCCTGGAGGCTTCGTGGCATGTTTTCTTTGCATTTTGCCCTTATCTCCTTTCGGAGGAATTTTCTTCTTAAGTATTCTGAGCGAGCTTTACTGTTAATGTCCGACCTTGTACTACTACCACTCTCCACTCCCCCTACTTCGAATTGTGCTAATACTTGTCAGCGCATTCGAAGTAAGTGAGTAGTACGCCTCCTTATCTGCCGACCTCAATCATTCCCTTGCAAGTTGCCCTTTGAGTACCCCCGCTGATCCGTCTCGGCAGATCGCAGTACTCTAGATGTTACTTAGGGACGGCATTTCTCCCCTTGCCCTTTCCTCCCAGCATTCTACTGGGTTCACATCCAACACTTCCATCTAAAAGGTTATTGGTGTATCTAAACATGTACCTGGGAGATGGTATAAGTTGCACCCAGCGCCCCTTGCTTTCATTTTTATAGGTAGGCTGGGTGTTCGTCATCGCCAGGTTTGTAGGTCACCAGGTAAGCTTCCCACCTGGGGCCTATCTTCATCCCAGGAACATTTTTTATTAAGTATTTGTAGCCCACCTCTCGGTCAATGCGGGGACCAACCTCGGCCCCTTTCACCGCTAGGCCATGGAAGCCTGCGCTAGGTTTGTGACCTCCTTGTGCGAGGTCGACATTGGTTGGTTCTATCTTCCGTTTGGGAAGTTGAGTCGGAACTTAGGAGCTCTCGGCCATCCTGGGTCTGTGCGAACGCCATCTGCGCAGGCCCCATCTGGGCTCTTCGGGCGTCCAGGTGACCTAAAGCCTAGGCACATTCGTGCGAGCGCCATCTGCACGGCCCCATCTGGGCTTATCAGAGCGCCATCTGCGCGGCCCCAGCTGGGCTTACCAGAGCGCCATCTGCGCGGCCCCATCTGGGCTTGTCGGATAGTGCTGATGTCTGTCGGCATATTCGAAGTATCCGAAGAGCATTTCTCTTGACTCATCAGCCTCAGTTTTCTCGATTGTTACGCTATCTGGCTGTGTTTGCATTCAAATTCCCCTTTACGAAATCGTTAGTTAACGGAAATGCATACCCGAGGAGCTCATTGGTACGTCAGGTCCGATGCCTGTTTTTGTTTTTCATCGGGTCCGTTGGATATTAGCGGACCTCTCCTCCTCTGCGAGGTCAGCGTTGACTGACATGGGGACCCGTGAGGTTCGCCAGTGGTAGCCTCGTCTGGGCCTATTGAGCGGTTGTCCAAGGTGACCTAGAGGCGGAATACCTTTATACGGGAGCCACCTGCATAACCGCATCTGGACTTATAATTCTGTATTTGCGCGGCCGCATCTGGGCCAGCCACGTCTGGGCTAAATAAGTGCGCATCTGCGCGGCCACGTCTGGGCCAGCCACATCTGGGCTAAATAAGTGTGCATCTGCACGGCCACGTCTGGGCTAAATAAGTACGCATCTAAGCGGCCACGTCTGGGCCAGCCACATCTGGGCTAAATAAGTGTGCATCTGCACGGCCGCGTCTGGGCCAGCCACGTCTGGGCTAAATAAGTGTGCATCTGCACGGCCGCGTCTGGGCTAAATAAGTGTGCATCTGCACGGCCATGTCTGGGCCAGCCACGTCTGGGCTAAATAAGTGTGCATCTGCACGGCCACGTCTGGGCTAAATAGGTGCGCATCTGCGCGGCCACGTCTGGGCCAGCCACGTCTGGGCTAACTAATGCGCAATCTGCGCGGCCACGTCTGGGCCTCAGCCACATCTGGGCTAAATAAGTGCGCATCTGCGGGGCCACATCTGGGCCAGCCACGTCTGGGCTAAATAAGTGCGCATCTGCGCGGCCACGTCTGGGCCAGCCACGTCTGGGCTAACTAATGCGCAATCTGCGCGGCCACGTCTGGGCCTCAGCCACATCTGGGCTAAATAATGCGCAATCTGCGCGGCCACATCTGGGCCAGCCACGTCTGGGCTAATTAATGCGCAATCTGCGCGGCCACGTCTGGGCCAGCCACGTCTGGGCTAATTAATGCGCAATCTGCGCGGCCACATCTGGGCCTATCAAGCTTGTATCCAGGGCAACCTGGAGCCTCGGTTTATGGTTTTGAACTCCGTCTGGGGCTAGGAGACTTGGGTTCTTGTCTGGAGCTATGAGGCTTTGGTCGCCAGCGGATAGCTAGACCATTATACCTGCCAAATCTGCAAGCCACGGCCACAAGCAACTCCAACACACGAGACGCTGTAAGCGTCGTGAGATAGTAAAAATAATAACGAAATAATATTTAGTAATCGCCTAGTATAGCGCGTCGTGGCAGGTTAGAGATAAGCGCGCACAAATAAATTCTAGCACATAGCCCAGCACTCCTCTTAATACGGTGATCTAGAAAGGTCAGGTTTCAAGATATGGAGTAGTTAAGTAAGAGAGCCAGGGGTCAATAGCTAAATGGTAAGGTTGTACCCAAGAGCTAAGTAGGATAGCTGAAGGTCGATGGCTAAATAGGAAAGCCGTAAATCAGTAGCTAAGTGGAACAGCTAGAGGTCGGTAGCTGAGTGGGTAATTCGGAGGTCGGTAGCTAAGTAGGAAATCTGGACGTCAGTAGCTAAGCAGAAAATCTGGACGTCAGTAGCTAAGTGGGTAAGCTAGAGGTCAAAGATAGTGTACTGAGGAGGTACATAGTTCCGGCTAATTCTGATACCGGGTGTTGAAAGGGACGGGACTGTTCATAGCCGACCAAGGGACACACATAGGGTGTTAGTCGGGGAACATTATGGTCAGATAGAGGACATGTCAGTCTGACAATAGTACGCCTGTGACTGTCTGTCCTAGGCTATACATTTTGGAGACCCACTGGGATAGTGGCCCAATGGCAATAATTCCAGCAATCCAAATAGAGCCCAAATAATTAATTTGAGAGCCTAATAAAATAAATGAAGCTAAACTCATTTAAGTCCCCCAACTCTAAAAGTCCCACATTTAATTTATTTTGGTAACCCAAAATAATTAATAGTAGCAATTACGATAATTAATCTCAATAACTCCAAAATAATTATTTTCAGGAGCTAACTACAATAATTTCAATAAAACTAATTAATTCACGGCCCACAGAAATAATTCAGACAGCCCAGCCTGATAATATTAACAACCCAAATATTTAAAGCCCAACACATCTAAGGGTCCAAGTATCTAATTGATTTAAGCCACTCAATGAATTAATCCCATGACCCACAATATAGTTCCTACGGATTAAAAGGACCAACCCATTTGAAAACCCTAGGTGAAACAACTACATCACCCCAAATATTATTAAAATTCCATTTGACCCCCGGATTACAGATTTCATGGTATTTTGCCCCAAGGAAAACAGCAGAATTAGCCCCATCATTTTTATAATTCACCTCAACACCCCCCCAAAATTAGAAAACTTACACCCCGACCCGAAGGTGCCGTTTCCGGCCGAGAAGTCGCCGGCGACCGGAGCAACGGCCACGGTGGTTCTACCTCATGGTACGACGGGTGCGGCTATGATGGTTCAGGCGCGACGGAGTCCGAAATCCGAGCATGACGCGACCTTTCTCCTCTCAACTTATTCACAATTGTCACCGTCGATTCTGCCCCGACCATGGCTCATTTTGACCGGCGAGGAAATGAGGCAAAGGTTCAGCACCTTGGGCATCCTCGATTTTTGGGGAGTTATCGTCGATTTTGCAATTTTGCCCAAAACACATTGTCGGAATTTTGTGAGTGTCGACGCGAGTTTAACGGTCGATTTCGCCTCGTCGTGGCTGGTCATTGGCCGCGGGAGGCAGGCACATGGATAAAGAGTTTCCCCGCGAGTCCGTTGGTGGTCGCGGCTTCGTCGGTGGTCGCCGTTGGGCCGAGATATACCGCGACGAAGACGAGCCCGTACATGATTATCCCGAAGCATTTTATGCCCTTGCGACGACAGCTTTGAATGGCGGCCACTGCTGCCTCGCCGGCGGTGTTGGTGTGGTGGACTGGTCGCCAACGATGAGGCGAAGGTGGCCGATGGCTAAGCTTACGGCGAGATGAAGTTTCGCCCCGCAAGTGTTCGATGAAATGCCATAGAAGAAAATCGAGAATGGCAGCCCAGAAATCTTCCAAAAACAGTCGTTTTATCCAAACCACAACTCCATATCTCACGTTCCAACCCTCGATTCCCACAGACGGCGCCATTTGATGCGGGTACGACCCCGATCAACAAGATTTAGGTCCGGGAAATAAAGGTTGAGGGCCGGTTCGGATGAAATCGTAGTTGGATGTACGAAGAATCACAGAAAATATAAAGAGACAGAGATTTACGTGGTTCGGATTCGGGTGAATCCTACGTCCACGGGCCGCCGGAGAATATTCACTATTAATCGGGGAAGATTACACACTCAAGCTCACATTCTCTCACGTTTACAAGTGATTCTCAGCTATGAACAGTATGAAGAAGATAAAGAGAGGGAGAGAGAGTATCTATGTGTGTTCTTGGTGTGTTAGTGTGTGTGGGGCGTGTGACTTATGGTGTAAAATGGACAAAGTACCCTATTTATACTGTAGGGGCGGCTAGGGTTTCGTACAGCCCTCCCTCGTCAGGTGTCCCGGTCACTTCCATAGCTCTCTCGATTACTTCATTTGTTCCCTCCTGATAGCTCCGTAGCTTCATGGGATATCTCCAGAGTACTTCCTTTTGACCTTCGGAATAGCTTCGTAGCTTCCCGGAGTATCTCCTTAGCTTCTCCAAATATCATCTCCGTACCTCGCCTCTGGCCGAACCTCGTACCTAGTCTTTGCTTCCTCCAACCTCCTACTCTGTTCCTTGTAGGTCGTCAGGTAAGGAGGAATGCTGGATAGTCACCCCTATCAATAGTATATAAAACATAATTTAAAATTTGGATATTCTCATCTCACTAATAAGATCATGCATTGCATTTAGATCTTCCACCCCCTTTATCTTATCTTAAAGGGATCAATAACACAATTCATGTTTTCTTACGTTTTAATCAACGATGTGGTGCTATAAAATATTACTACTAGAAAAACGGAAAATTCGGTGTTTAAAACCAAAATTCCATATCTATTTACTAATTAGAGACGGAATTATCCGTGTTGATGTGTTGGTGTTGTTCTCGTAGCAAATTTGAAAACGGATATATACCGATTCTAAAATGAATTTGTTTCTAATACTCATAATTTAGATATGCAACCTATTCCATGTCAATCTTTCGTGTCTGATACTACGTTTTCTGGTAGGGATTGACTATATCAAATTGACCACACTTCTACACGTGGTCCTCACAAAAACTCACTATATATATGCGATGGATTAGACGAAGCACCTAACTTAAATTTGGGACCGGGACACAAATATATTTTCTGATTAACACACATTTATATATCTAACTCGATTAATTTAATATCCTTATCTAAAAACATACCGATGGACGAATGATTGACGCGTGGATCGCATTTTTTTTTTACTATTTGATGAATCCATAAAGTCTTCTGTCTAAGAGGTATTGCACTCATAGTCGTCTGTCAAAATCTGGTGGAATTATTCACTTATATATATGTCTATCGTTCAAGCCTAGATATATATAGTATAAGGAGTTTAATAAAAATCGAACACTTGACTACAAATTGAACCTATGTATAGGGACAACCATTCCATAAATTCGGTATAAAATGGAAAAAAAAAACATAAATGAATATAGAAATTCAAACCTACCAATGGAAAACTACTTGATCGGGACAACAATGTAGCTTTCGCGTAGACCACCACTACCATAATGAGTGTTGATATTTTTGTTATTTTTTCTTAAAAAAAATTATAGTTGGCAGAGAAATACTAATTTATTAATGTAAGCAATGGACAAGGGGGTGGGTAATAATTAAATGGAATGCCAAATAAATGTTCTCTCTCACGCATACCAGAAAAATATCATTCGAACCACTTTCTAGAAAAACATTGCTGTTACACTTTTTATTATTGCTATATATTGTTCTCTATCATCTATTTATTGCTCATGCATTTACTGTTGTTTTTCTTTTTGTTTTGATTCAATGAACAATTTTCAATCAGACGTGGACATGAAACTGTTATACTTCAATGTGGGGATAACTTGACAATGACGTAATTAGAATAGCAGCAGTCTTCACACTACTGATAAAATTCAATAAATGCATTAACTCAATACATTTTCAGTCAAACAATAACATTAGTAAACAAATACTCCCACTTGCTGGGCACGCAAATTAATGTGGCATTATAATAATAATAATAATAATATAGTACAATGCAAAGGTAAAAAAAAAGTGTATATTTTGACATGTCTTTTAAGAATATTTAATATTATTATATTGATTGTTTGTGATAGTTTTTGCTAAATAAGGAAAGTGATAAAATAATTGGGAAGCCCGAAATGGAAAAGTGTGATAAAATTAGCGGTACGGATGGAGTAATAATTTAAATGCACCAGGCATCCTATAAAATGCCCGAGTTTTGTAATTCTCTTTTTAAAATAACACTAATGGCACTCCAAATTCACAAAGACTATACAAATTACTTAAAATTGGATTGGAAGAATTTGACCTCCAAATTGACTAATCATATTAGTTGATGTCACACGTAATTCCATTTCAAGTATTTAAATGTTATCTAATCACGAAAAAATCATTCACCATCAGTCACTATATAATAAACTCAGAATGAGATTCTCAACTAACTGAATTAATACTCGACGTATGGACATGCATGATTGTTTGCAATCATATAAGTCATCTTATCTTCATTAACACTCAGTCTCCCTCCTCTTTCCCCTTTTCCTTTCTTTACGTCTTTTTCTTATAATTACTAAGGAGATATTCTCATCAATAGTTCAAGAATATTGGATATTATTGATCTATCATAGTTATAGGTTAAATGATGGTACCAACCCTAGTTAACTATTGTTATATATATGAACATATAATATATTACTTCAGACACTACGATATGACAACGATGCATACGTGACTTGTCTAAAATATTAAAGCGCATAAACGTTCAAAGATTTTTTTGTTTCTTTATCATTTTCCAAGAACCCGCCCAAAAAAATTTATAATATCTCCTTCTCTCCTTAATCAGAAACACAGAGAAAAAATGAAGAACGTCATCGCTTCTCTTCTCCTTCTCTTACTACTAGCCATTATTTTCTCCCAAGTTTCAAGCTTAACAATTAATCCTCGTACGAAACAATACTATAATAATCGCCACCTTAACTTCGTCGAAAGGTCTTGCAAGAAAACCCTATACCCCAAGCTGTGCCTAAGGTCCATGTCAGCACACTCGCCGGCGATCAAAGACAGCCCTAAGCTCCTCGCCGCCACCGCCCTTCAAGTCACCTTCAACAAGACACGGTCGACTTCCAAAACCCTAGAGGAACTTTCTAGAAGGTGGGGCTTGAGGCCTAAGGAGAAGTCATCGTTGATAGAGTGCGTCGAAGAGGTGGGCGACTCAGTCTATGAGTTAGCAAAGTCGATGAAGAAGCTCAGCCATTCAAAAAGGTCTCAGATTAACTTCGAACTGAAGATGAGCGACGTTCAGACATGGGTCAGCGCCGCCTTGACCGACGACGGCACTTGTATGGATGATTTTGAGGTTATTGGGGAAATGAAGGCTTTGGTGAGGAAGAAGGTTTGGAAAATTGCACGCTTGACGAGTATTGCTTTGTCGTTCGTCAATAGTTACGCTGGGGTGTACTATTGATTTTTTTTTTTTGTTTATTTATGGTATATATAGAGTGACTATCATTATTACTACTGTAATCTTCTGTTACGAATCGAAGTTCCGCAATGAAAGATAAGTGCTTCTTCGCTCATGGAGATTTGTTTGAAATTAGAGAGTACTTCTGAGTAATCCTCTTCTTTTTTCTTTTTTCTCGTTTGTTTTCAGTGTGATTGGTTTGTTGTAATAATGTGTTTTGTCTCGATGTCTTGCGCAGATACTATAGAAAGGTAAGCATAGTCAGATTTCGGACATTTTGGAAGGTTTAGTTGGTTGTGCCGACACTCACGTGTCAAGATCTTAATTAAAAAAAGTGGTGCTTTTTTGTTATATACGATAATAAGCCTTCCGATAATGATTATTAGGTCCATTAAATCGGGCATTATTAGTTTCAAATTTGAAATAGAATAAAAAATTTAATCGTGGCCAAACTAAAAGGTATAATTCCATCCTCACGGCCAGCTGTAAATATAGGTACACGTCTAAAGATGGATAAAGCTAACAGAGGAGCAAAATATATAACATTTAGGACGATTGTGGGCCTCTAACAGCTTATATATGGGCCTCTCCATCCGTACAAGTTTTTCTTTTTTCCCCAAAAAAATCAATTTTCAAGTTAATAGAATCAAATTAATTTCCTAAACGCACTAAAATATAAGTAAATTCTTCTTCAATGCTGCGAAGTGACTCGCAGCTTTTTGAACACATCTCCAATGCAGCATCATCCAATTCAGTGCTGCTGCAATCTTGAATTCATCATTGTAATCCCAACTCAAGAAGTTTCGTTCAATCGCAAAATTGCACAACTTGCTCCGAGTTCATCATAAACACCTCCACCAATGGAAAAATATTAGAAACCAAACAAAACTTGAATAAACAAAAAAATCATATGGTGTCTGTAAATCCCATATCATATAATGAACATCCAATTGCTCTGAATTTTGCTTCATCATCATCTCATTTGGACAATTCCAGCACTGACGAGCTTTTGTATCTTGCTCATGACAAGAGGGTTCTTTGTGTGCTCTTGCGCAGCACTTGGGTTCTCTTGGAAATCAGTCAGAACCTATCCACACACAAAAAAAAAACCAGAGAAGATGCAAATCAAATTCCAATGCCTAAATTATGTCTACTTCTTTGATGCCAAACTAATTACCTGTCTCATGACTGGATCTGTTAGAATGTTTTGGATCTCAGGGTCTTGCATTGCCTTAGCCTGCAGCACATTCATACAATGTTACTCAAGCTTGGCAATAAAAGAAGAAAAAAGAATGTAGTCAGGAGGCAGATGCATATATGGATCGTCCTTGAACCTGTCTTTCTTTAAGTTCCTCAGGAGTGAAATCTCCCCGGTTAGCTTTGTTTATCTGCTCCACGCACCTGCAAAAACATATGACAGATCATTGTAAGAATTGTAGTTGACCCAACCCAAGGATAATTTGCTCCATAAACCTTGTCGAGAAATATACCTCCTCACACCGTCAAGCAACTCTGGGTTATGAGGATCGTGTTTCAGTCCCTCCTGGTAAGTTTCCAGCGCTTTATCGTGCTCTTTCATGAAAAACTGTATGGCACCTTTTCTGGTGTATCCTTTGGGAAAGGTTGGGTCAAGCTCGATACATTTGTCAGCATCTTTAAGTCCCTCGGGCATTGCACCTAGTTTCGTGTAACATGCAGCCCTGTTACTGTATGCCTGCAAAGTACAAACAGTAAGTGCTGTTATCATTCAAGTTATAGTTCTGAAGATGAAAACAACAATTCAATTCTTAAAAGACATCTCCAAGAGGCCCAACTAACTACCTTCGGATCCTTTGGATTCCTTTTTATTGCTTCAGTGTAGTGTTTGATGGCCTCAGGATACTTCTGCTCTTTGAAAAACTGATTCCCTGTATGTGCCATTTCATGATCAGATATATGCGAATGCCAACGACTAAGTCCATCCTTCTCTTGACAATCTAAGGATAATAACGATTAAATATCAATAATACCTTTCTCACGCTCTTCCTCTGCTATTTCTGGATTGAAGTACTCCTGTTGCTCAAGCTCTTTCTTTGCCCTCTCAGCATCGTTTAGCTTCTTCAAAGTGTCAGGGTTGCGATGCTCGGTAAGAGCTTTCTGGAAAGTCTCGATTGCTGGTTCATAGTCCTTAGGTGACTTGGCCAACTTCACCAAGGCAGTTCCCTTTCTCGTCAAAGCCCTAGCAATCATCTTGAAATCTGATCTGAGTTCTCTGCCCCTTTCAACAGCCTTGTCACAATCTTTGATGCACTCGTCGTACTGAAACGAGAAAACAAAGTGTAATGGCATCAATCATCAAATGCACCAGCAGCAGTACGCAACTTTGTCTTCCCAAAGCAACAGTAATCATCAAATAACAACACCAAAGCAACAACAAACCAAGAATAACACAGCCAACGTATGAAAGCAACGCAGCACAATTACCTTTCCCATCTCCAAATACACGGCAGCCCTATTAGTTAAAAATGATATATCCTCATCATCAAGCTCGATGGCCCTCGTATAGCATCCAATAGCCGCCTCAAAATCCTTCTTTTTGTACGCCGCATTGCCAGCCTCCTTCTCCTTCTGCGCTTGGTCCTTTCTCTGTTTCCTCTCCTTCTCCTCATCATTGATCTCCATAGGCTCAGGTTCAGGTTCGGGCTCAGGTTGGGACCTACTAGTCTCCTCCCTCGCAGGTTCGTGTCTCACCTCGCCGTTCATAGGTTCAGCCTCGTCGTCGCCGCCGGGCCTAGTCTGAAACTTCAAATTCAATAAAGCACCCAATGCCTGCATGACCCTTTGGTCCTTCAGATACAAATTTAGATTATTAGGGTTTTTCTGAAGATCCTGCATCATCTTGACGAAATCGGGCTGATTGAGATACTCCCTCGTCGTCGGATCGCTTGCCAGCTTGACCCACATCTCCGGGCCAAAAGCTCCTCCGAACGGATTCGGACCCGACCCGGCCCGCGACCTGGAGCGGTTCAAAGCCGACTCTGCGTCCGACAGTCCGCTCTTGAGAGCATCGTTGCTGGGATCAATTTCGAGGCCCCTTTTGTACGCCGATACCGCTTCGGAGTAACTGTTGAGGCCCACGTAAGCTGCGCCGAGCCGAGAGTAGCCCTTGGCCCACTTTGGGTTCAGCTCGACGGTCTTCTGTGCGTCCGACAGGGCCGCATCGAAGTCGTTGAGCGATGCGTGCGCGGCCGATCGGTTGGAGTAGAGGACGTGATTGGTCGGAGCGAGCGCGATTGCGTCGCTAAAGTGGCGCACGGCGTCGGCGAATTTCCCGCTGGAGAAGGCTGCGTTTCCCTTGGCCTTAGCTTCTTCGGCCATAGTAAGTAACTACCTCCGTTCCCAATACTCTGCCAACTGGTGAAAGTCTCACTGAAGACGACGACTGCGAACTGTATGGAGAGCGACCACTTTTCTAGGGTTTTCTCGAATCTTTCATCGGGTTAGGATCGGGTCGGGTCGAGCTCTTTCATATTTATTTGGGCTTAATGGACCACCATTCTAGTGGGCTTTTGCGCCGATGAGGTGCACGATCTATACTCATAGCATAGCAGTAGCAGCCCAGCTATATACATCATATCATATAGAAGGAAATACAGTGGTAGTTCCATCATTAACTCATGATTTATGACCCACTTGGTAAGATGAGATCTCTATATATATAAAAAAATGTTACGACAATTTGTAACCCCATGAATATGAATATATTAATAAAAAGTATGTGCATGCATATGGCCCGACCAAACCACATGATAAAATCGAACAAAGAACCATGTGACACAGCTTGGCTTTCTCCCCATCCGATGAAAAGTAGCTGTAAAATAATATTTCTGACAAATTTCTTTTATTATAATTATTGGATCTTATCTATCACATGGAGATTGGAGATTAAGATTGGGAGTCTCACTTCCAACTGTAACGGTCAAAATCTGTATATACCAAGGCTTATTTAAATCTAATTAATATTTACCATAACATATTTAAATCTGTATATAAAGCATAGTTATGAAACCGCGTTTTCGAACCGGACCGGAAATTTTAGTGGTTTAGGTTTCATGGTTTAACCGATATAAAATCGGTATCAAACCGGAGTCAAACATGTATATTTAAATATATATAATATATTTTTGTGATTGAATCAACCAAATAATATAGGTTATATAGATGTTTACTTAGTAATTTTTTCTATATTAGAATTTTATGAAAATGAGCGTCAAAGTCAAATAAAATTGTATTGGTAGTTGAAATTAATTATACCAAGGGTTACAGAAATTAATACTATAAAATTTGGGGTCAAAAGTGAGTAAAAATAAAAAATATGGTCCATTAATTAATTTTAAAACAAAATATATGGTGATTATAATATTCGAACCCAACCCACATGTATAGAAACCCAAGACTCTACCACTGGACCATACCAAACAATCTATAATTTTATTTATTTATATTTCTTATTAATTTTTGTTTTTACTTTTTTTTAAAAAATAAGTTCAACCGGATCGGAATCGGACCGGATTTCCGGCCAGTTCGCCGGTTTCCGGGCGGAACCTGCCGGTCCGATCCGGTTATTAAAACCTTGATATAAATGTGAAGTGATAATTACCAACAGGGTTAGTTCAAGTGGTAAACAGCTCGGTATCGCTTAAGCAAGGTCTTGGTTCGAATCCTTGTGTATGAAGAACCCCCCTTTGGGAGCCTCACTTGCCGTTACAGGGTACGCGACGCGGGGCGAACTGGATTAGTCAGGGCAACCCGAAAACCAGTGGGTAACAAAAAAAAAAAGTAAAGTGATTCATCTTTCGTTCTTTCGAATTTGACTATTAGTGTATACACTTAAGAGGTCTAAATTAGGAGTATAAATTATATGAAGTTAAAAAAACTAAGTGACGTCTACAAATAAATACCTATTTGAAAAACTTACAGATAAGTACCTATGTCAGAATTTTTTACAGAAAGGTACCCGATTTAATGTATACCAGTCTCTTCAGTCATGCGGTACCTTCCTTTGTGTGTATTACGTACCATAACACGTCGATATAAGGTACCTAAATGTGTTTGTACGGCGTACCTAATGTGTTAAATAAGGCGTACCTAAATGTGCTAAAACGGTGTACCATTTTCTAAACGTTTTTCGTACCACAATACATTGATATAGGGTACCCAAAATGTGTTGTATGGCGTACCAACGGCGGATCGGGTACCTATCTGCAAAACAATTATTCTGTTAGTTATCTACATATAAAAAATGCTGACATGATACTAAATTACAAGTTTTTCTACAAAAATGATATTTATATGTAAAGACCCCACAAAACGTAATCAAAGAATAACAAATCCAGACAAATCAGTCTCATTACAAGCAATCAGATGATAACCAAACCAATAACCGAAGAAGAAGAAATGGTTAAAAATAGGGAAAAAGATTAATCCATATCGACAACACTAAACATTTCCGAACAGAAAAAAAGCTCCCGACATTACATTACAACACTGAAAGATCTTCCTTCATTGATCAAGCGAAAATGGAGGCAAATGCAGAAACCACCACCATCACAAAACCAAACAAGAACTTGTTGTCTCCTTTTAACATCGCCTTAGCAGCTCCGCCGCGCTGCGGCCTGAAATAACATGTTAACCGCAGAAATAAGATTCAATTCAATAAATAGCATAACAGCGTAAACAAACGAACGTAAAACCGAGGGAAGTAACGTACTTCTGCAGTTTGCTCAGTGCGCCGCAGTAGAGAGCATTATCGGGCACGGGGAACTCTGTTTTGTTGTTAGGCTCGGGATTTACGACCCTTATGTAAGTCTCCTGCCCGAGATACCATGAGTCGAGATTCTCCGTCCTCAAATTCCAAACTCCAACGTTGTCTAACGAGATCAAAATCGCTGTCCAAGCCCCGGGATAAACCTTGTTGAACCAACCAAGAATCAGTAAAGCTTCTAAAGTCGACTTCATTTTTTTGCCATTTTCTTACCTGTACTGTGGATCGAGCGATTCCATCCCACTTATTGTACGTCCCTCTGCTGTTCTCACTCCACTCGCCGAAATCCATTCTGCAATTTAACGGACGGACAAGTAATATTACATAAAAAAAAACAATCGAGGAAACAAATAATTAGGCGTTTTCGTACCCTACGACGAAGAAGGCGTATCCACTCAAGTGATAAGACTGAACCTTAGTGTCGTTGTTCTGAAGAATCACCTCCATGAATCCCTTATAAGTACCGTTGATGATCGAAGTCTCCATCTTGGGAGGCCCTTCGATCGGCTTAGTAGGGAAATCAAGCTTATACGCACCCTTCACCTTGTGAAAATCAGCAAGCCTTATTGGCGTCGACGGGTTCACAAAAGAAACACCGCTAAGCGTAGTTCGCCTCTTCCCATTGATATTCACAGGCGGCTTATTCCTCACCACATATACATCGGTCACATTTATCGAACCGTACCTAAACGAGCCCTGAGGGTTCGGTCGGGCCCCACTAGCAGTCACGTTCCACCTGGGAATTCAGACACAACCCTTAATGCTAGACAACGTCTTGAGAGAGAAGAAAGACAGAATCTTTTTCAGTTTCTTGCCTGATGGATCTCGCCTGGTTCATAGAAAAGGTCTTATCGAACTGGTCCTGAGGAGGGTCGGGAAGTGGGCCCGAGGCTTTCCCTTTCGAGTTCGTGTAGTGTAAGATTGCAACGCCGATCACTCTGCTCCAAGTGGTCTCGTTTTCGAACCTAGCGCTGGCAACGATGTAATAATCACTGCTGGCGTTTTGGTCCGTCGTGACCAAGAAAGAGTAGGTTTGGCCCACGTGTATGTCCAGGCTAGTGTAGTTCTGCTGCACCGTGTAAGAGCCTTCGCTCTCCGCTAAGAGAAGGTTATGGCTCTGAATTCTGAAGTTGAGGCTCGTCGATATCCCTACGTTGCTCACTCGAAGCCTGTAAGTCTTCCCTGCGAAGAACAACGTCGTAGGATTCAGACACATTGATTGAGACAACGAACTGCATTCACCAAAGAAAGAAATAAAAATTGGATCTTTCACGCGACTCGCCTGGCTGAACGGTGATCGTTTCGTAGTCTATCCCGGCGGGGACGAGAGTGTCATTGTACCTATACGGGCCTTTACCGTTTATCAAAACGCCGTCGGGCATCCCTAGATCTTTCCCCGACTCGAGGGTTTTTCTCAAGGCCTAAAACAAACGCCAAGACAGAAAATCAGCTTCTGCGAATAGTCTTTACGAAGACGAAAAAAAACGCTCACCGTGTGATTCTGAGTGTACCAATCGCCGATGAGAATTGGGATATCGCCGTATGGGGTGTCGAAGGGAATGGGAATGATGTCTCTGTTATTGACTATGAAGCTCCCGAAACCGCCCGAAGCTTTTTGGAAGTTGAGGGAAGGGAAGTAATGAAAGCTTCCAATTTGGTCCTTTACTTGGAATTGGTAAGTCCAATTCCACTTTGGGGGGATTGGACAGTTTGTGCCGAGGAGGCCGTCTTGCCAAGAAACTCGCCTCTTTTGTATGCCAGACCTGAGAAACAAGCATTGAAACAGAGGTCAAGAAAGCTTCCTTTGATTGAATTCACGGGGAAAAGAACACTGAAAAGATTAGATCTTTTTTTTTTTTTTTTACCAGTGGATTAAGAGGTCTTCGTCTAGCTTGTTTCTCACGTTGACGACAACGTTGTTGTTAGTGGTGACGTTAATGGTAGGGCCGGGGAACTTCTTATTAATAGCAATCACCTGCGGAAACAGAGCATACAAGTTCAAGAAACACAGACAGTAATTTCATGAGCATTGGTCGAATCTTCTCTTCAAAATCCAACTGTTTAACAAGCGTTTTCTATAAAGTTAAAATCTTTTCGCTCAATTTCCAGATCTGGAGCTAAACATCGAACCTTTACGACATCCAGAGCATGCCCATTTGCGAAAATCGGATTTTTCCAGAGAATTTTCAATAAAGAACGCAACAGAAAGTAGGAAGAATCAAAAAGAAAACTTGCAATAAAGAGAGTTTATAATACCTGTTGAGGAACACCAAGAGGAGAAGCAGTAATGTAGGAGACCACAAACTCGTAGGAGACGTAAGGGTCATCAGCAGAAACAGAGCCAAGAAGCAAGAAAACGGTGATAACCAAGGCAGAGAACGAGCTAATTCCACCGGCCATATAAGCAGCAGCTGAAAGTCCTCGAGATTTTGTAATAAAGTAGAGCTTCAAACAAGCAAATGAGGGAAAATCCTTTTTCTTTAGTTCCTTTCTAGGCGTTCGTTACATTTACAAGACAGCACAGACGCAAGAGAAAAAGGGCAGAAAAAAAGGCCAACTACGGATTGAGTGCAGTTCAAAAGATTGGAGAGAAACGGCTCTATCTAATTCCAATCGCAAAAGTCTGCTTAAATGATGTATGTATATAGCCTAGTGATGGTGTGGAGTGTGGTAATAAAAAAAAAAATAGTGTGTGGGGTTGGAGAGATTTTTATTTAAGCTTTTGTCGGTCTTATTGTCAAGAATCGAGATCGACCCCCTTGACTCCTTTTTCCTCTCTCCCTTCCCATTTTAATTTTCTTCTTCCACCATATTAATTGGCTGGCTGGACTCAATCCTCTACTTTTCTTTTCTTTTACTTTTTTTCTCATAAAATACTAATTGGCTGACATAGTTTTGCACGAATTATTGATACACGAATTATTGATACAGTAAACCTCTATAAATTAATAACAGTGGGACCATGAAATTTTATTATATATTAATATATCGATAAATTAATATTTTATTAATTAAAAGAGAGACTCTTTAAATTCAACAGATTTAGAATGTGTTGACGATAAATGAATTAATTATATTCATGTACTCAACGATTTACAATTGTGAATTAATGAAAAATATCGTTTGAAAATTAGTCAAAGTACAATATCAAATGCTCACAGGATATCATTGGAGTATCGTTCAGCCAACTTTCAGAAGGGTTGAGATATTAAGCGACACAAAATGTCGACAACAATCATTCAAAATTTTTTTGTTGCAGCTAGAGAACTCGACATCAGAACTACTGACTGCAATTAAAAATGTTAGGGATGAATCCAATTAGAGTAAAATTTAAGAAATTCTAGTAACAAATTGATTCATATTTAGCAAATTATGATAATTTATAATTGTATTTATGAATTATTAATTTAGAATTTTAATGGGACCTAGCATTTACAAAGGGACTTTTCAAAAAATTATTATATTATTATCTTATCGAATTTGATAATATTTTACAAAGACCCAAGTTGGGACCAAAAGATTTTATTAATTTAAAGAGTTTATTAATTTATAGAGGTTTTACTGTACCTCGACATGGACCGAATAAAGGAGTATTGTAGCACATCGTGTGGATTTGAAACACATAGATCGGAAAACTAATTCTCTTGGTTTCCATAACCGAAACGATGTTCATATTCGAGTTATAATCGTTATAGTTTATGTAGAAGAGGAAATGGATAATACCCTAAACCCTAAAGTGGGGATGCGAAAGAGGAAAAATCTGGTTTCGTAGGGTCGCGCGTGAAAAGAAGCGTGACAGAAAATGGCCACCAGTTCAGACATACTCAAAACCACGCGCTATTCAATTATTGATTTACCAACAATGCCCCTTTCTACCTCGTCGTCGTAGTAGTAGTAGTACTGCATTGCATGCATATAGTTTTAATTATTACATTTACCCATATGCTGATGAGTTGAGGCACGGAAAACCGATATTAAAAGGGTGAAAGTATCAAAGTTTAGAGTCGCACAGTGCTCAACTTAAGACACTCAGAAACTGAAGGTTTATTACGAACAGGGATCACACGAGCGGGAAATTGACGTTACCTTTTATTCGACGAATGGTGGGCAGTCTTAATTTAGCGTGTTTAGGTCGTCAGACGTTAGGGGGTGGCCAGATTTTCCCGAACAATTCTTCGACGCGCTTGGCTTGGTCGGCGTAGCCTTCCATCCCAGTGGCAAGAAGCTCCACAGCTGCTGGGCCCATTGCAGAGGAGAAACTGTACTGATCCCACTTTACAAGCTGCAATTCATTCAAATTCAGAATTCAACTCGACTTTAGAAGAAAAGATAACGTCTGTTCGGTTTAAGAATTTATTCGACGAAAAACCTCTTCGTTGTTGAAACTGTAAGAAGCAGCGGATTGCGGGGAGAGCCTTCTCATGAAAGAGTATTTCTCGTCGGGAGGTGTCACAGAATCCTTTAGAGATTGCAGTATCTTCAATGGGCAGATGATGTAGTCTACCCTGTGTAATATATAGAACCCCAACAAAAAAAAGAAAGAAAGGAAAGGAACCACCGTTAGTCACAGAACGTAACTTGAACTTTCCACAAGTCACAACGAAAAATCGTGTTATGATTTTATACCCTAAGAGATTGTAGACGTCCTGTTTGTTACGAATTGCTGCGGCCATCAGTTTCGACTTGTGCCCATGTTTGTGGATGTAGTTGTATGCCTTCGTAACCTGAATGAAATTACAAGGAGATAAAGGTCGTACGAATTGTGCAGTATTATCTTAAGTTTACAAACTAACGTGAAATCACTAGACTACGTATTTTGGAGCTGACTGAACTTACCAAAGCCAATCCAGGATCTTCTCCTCGACTGAGAGCAGCTTGAACTTCAGAATCGCCATTATGGTGGCGAGCCCAATCCTAAAGAAATAAGCACCCATAATGACCAAAGACAGAATATATGCCAATCCATGTCCACAGATGACGAGCATACCCTGAGGCGACCCACGAAAATTTGAATAACAGAAGCACCTGCTTGAGCTGCAGCTGCAGCTTGACAGAAACTGAAATTATACGAGAAATCGTAAGTTTGTCATTCTTCAGACTGAGAGAACTCGAATAATTCTGGGATACAAGCTGTACTTTAGTTAGCTATCTTTACACGATGACCAATTGAATAACATCGGCAGATCAAAACTTGGTATACAAGAAACTAATGTAGGAAATGCCTCTAAACCTTTCATGGAGCAAAGGTTCCGGGTAAATCTTTCCTTCAAATTTTCAAATAAACAAAAAATTAGCATATTATACCTGTAGACAAAGGTCATGTGTGTCTGTATGCCCTCTGACTCCAGCAACCTACAAGCTTCAATGCCCTGGAAAGAAAATACATAAGTAACGGAAAACCCGCAAAACTAGGAGTCCTGATATGTTAACAGATTGATCTCTTTCATGGATGGCAAAAGAAAAACATTGGGACCACTCACTTGCCAAGTGGAAGGAATTTTAAACAGTAAGCGTTCTGGTGGCACGTCAATGGCGTGGTATAACTTCAATAGGTCATGCACCTGGAAATCATAATTAGTAGTTAGTACAAGCAAGAGATGTTCACTTCACTTCCATAGGTTTTCTGGGAGAAATTTGACGAATCAATCTTGAAGTTTAGTGAAACATAAATATCTCATTCTGGTTTAAGTATCCAACTAAGCAGATTTTTAATGATCATTTACCTTCCTAATTATGCTGTGGGTGTCATATGCAAGACGAGCGTCAACTTCTGTCGAAACACGACCAGGAACAAGCTTGGCAAGGTCACCTCCAACATTCACCAATGCCTGAGCTTGCATCATATAATTATGAATCATTTCCACACACACAGGAAAAACGCCTAACGGAAAATTAGCTAGTGATTTGCAGTAGGCCAACCTTGTTGAAGAAACAAGACATACGATCATTAGTCTTTTCAAATTGCGAACACTCGGAATCAGCCAATGCAGTATCAACAGCACTCTGCAGAAAACAAAACAGAGCATCGTATTATAAGTACACATAAGTTAAAAGAGGCCCAATTAAGAAAAAAAAAGAAACCGAGATGGGATAAGATACCCTGAATTTAGTATCAGGAAGGCTACAAATACCCAATAACAGAGACGAGCTGACGGTGCCAGCAGTTGGAGGAAACCTGAAATCGCATTCTAGCTTTAAAATTACTCAGCACAGCAACGCGGATTAAAGCCAATAATCAATCAATGAACCGATTGTTTTCTTCTATCTAAGTACCAAACAAACAATCTACCTTTCAAAATCATCGAAAACAACAGTATCAGGGACGATCTCGCTGAAGGTCGTCACAGCATCCAGCTCAGTGCTCAAACCTATTTGACGCCCGACAAGCTAAATGAAATCAATCATCCAAATTCGAACAGAGGAAACAAAAACAACGAAATTACCCGTGTCGAGGGATGAAGAGAATGTAGTTGCAGCCCTTCTGATCAGAGGAAAGCTCCGCTGAGGCTTCCATATCAGATTCGACTGAGCTCCGATCCTGTACTTCTTCTGCTGCTGGATTTATCCAACCAATCAGATCAATGCGTCACGCAACAAAAGGCATAGACGAGCTCCTCGATCGGAAATTACCTGATGCGATGAAATCGACGGCGATGAGAGCACATGAGAAAGCGGAGATTGCAATGTTGAAGAAGCTGACATTTTTTTAATCTTTCGATATTTTTTCTTTCTATCGAAGTGATAAATTTAGAGTGTGAAACGCGGATATATATACTGGGTTGGAGTGGAAATAGAGATTTCAACGGAACATGCCTCGTTCCAAAACCAACGTACTTGTGTTGATGCAGAAGGTACGAATTCTCTCAGCGTAACTAAGAGTGGCAATAGTTGTTACTAGGAGCCGTGATGTTACAAACTTGAGAGCTGCGATGAGATGATAGCTCCATGCATGCCACGTGGAAGACAGAAACGGATATTTATACCAAACTGATAATCCATCCAATGATAAATCGACTTGGCTTTGTCTTTTATAAATATAATCATGTTACTATCTATAAACATAAATCAACCAGCCATAGCCCTATAATCATCTCATCATACATCTCATATTAATAATGATAATAATCTAAAAAGTAATAAAGTAACAACACTACTCTTTTAAGACAAACAATGACTAGGAAGCTAAGCTCCTCCCCTCCCATCATGCAGCAATCTTCGAACTGGGCTGATGTGCTGCAGTTCTTACAAGAGCGTCAAGAAACTCTTGAACCTGATAATAACAAAGATAAGACCGTGTGAGAAAAAAGAACGTAGCCCGACGAAAGTTATCAATGTTCGTCGAAAAATTAGTTTAAAAATAAAATAAAACAAACCTCGGAAGTGTCTCTAAGAGAGAAAGAAGCACTGCTCTCTTTAGGGACGGCGGAGACCAAGATTCCATAGCCTCGGTTGTCTCTGCCCTTCAAAACCTGAAGTAGGAGGCAGATTTATTTATTTATTTTTATTACAAACGTCGATAAAGTTTTAATTTTTCGTTAGGAATGAAATCTTTATTACCTTGAATGCGTCTTCGTCGGTCCTGTCATCTCCTATGTAGATAGGGAGCGCATCTCTACTGTTGCTAAACCCTGGAAAGTCGATATTTTTACGATATCCAAAATCGACGAATAATCATCAAGGCGTAAATAAGAGGTGTGAGAAGACGGGCCCACCTAGTGATTCAAGAAGAAACTCTACTGCTTTTCCTTTATTCCAATCGATCGCTGGGCGAATCTCTAAAACCTAAAAAGTCCAGGCGAGAAAATCATCAGCCGTTCGCATATTGGGAAAAGACATTGTAAGGCGTGACTTGGATTTCCTCACCTTTCGCCCGTGAGTCAGACGAAGACGGGGATAGCCTAACAAAAGGTCATGGACGTGCTGTGCAATCAAAGGCCAGCTCTGAAATTTTGAGTTGCAAATTATATATTTAAGCCATATGTATAGTTTTGCAAATCAGTGATGTAGTAAAACTGAAAGGAAGATCGAAATCGATCGTTCTTACGCTCTCATCAACGTTGCGATAGTGGACAGAGACGCAGAATTTGTGGTTCTCCACCTTCGAGCCTTTTATGTCTTCTGTGATCTCAACAAGCTTTCTGAAAACCTGAGGAAGTAGTATAGCAGTTTTAAGTTTTTATTTGGATGGATTTGATCGTTATACGAGTCGAATACCTCGTTTATCATTGGTAAGAATTCACTAGCAGGCTGGAATAGGTTCTCCGCCTTCCCCTGTAAAAGAAAGATTCTGTAATAAGATCGTAAAAGATTCGATAAAAGCACGAAATTTTGTAATTATTTACTGTTATTATTACCTCTGAATCAGTTGATACGCCTTTGGCAGGGAACATAATGTCCATTCCGTGGCTGCCAGCGTAGTATAACTCCTTCAGTCCCACCAATTCGAAAACCTGAAAAGAATAATTAAAATGAACAAATTAGAGCTCGTCGAACAATGGTATAAAAATGTCACCTTTTTCGTATGTATAAAAAACGCTGACCTTATCGCGGCTTCTCCCACTAATGATTGCCGTCGGGAAATGCTCAGCAACGCTCCTCACAGAAGATCTCATCTAAGGAGCGAAACAACTATATTTTTAGATGTTATATCTATGAATCCCAGTTTATAAAACGAGGAAATAAGATTTTCTTACATCGTCAGACATGAAAGCTCTATCAGGGTTGTCTACGATCGGCGAGAGAGTACCGTCGTAATCCAAGAAAACGATCAATTTACTGTCCTTCAAGCGATCGACTATCGTCTCGAACGATTTCAGGGCAGAAGGGTACTTCATCTGTAAAAACACAGGAAGAAAGAACAAAAAAGGAAAGAGTTTTCACACGAAAATAAACAAAGGTAGCAATTTTACGAGAACGTAAAGCAAAAAAAGAACACCTTCCAAGATTCGTATGAGAATTCTGATTCGAAATCGAGGCCCTTGGCAGCCCTTTTACGAGGTGGGGACGAAGACTTCATTGCTTCGAGCCAACCATTGTGAACAACGTTTTCGAGCATTGGGGGTTTCTTTCTCAGTCCTCTTGCAGTATGAATTTTCAAGTCCATCGAACGATCTAATTTTTTTCTTCCTGGGAGCTATATAAATAGTGTCTTCAACCGACTCTCTTATCGATGAAAAACCAGCGCTTTAATGTCGATATATCGCTGCTTGTTGGGGAGCAGTCCATTAATAAAGGAGAAGCCTTTTTCAGAACCTGATGAAATCGTGACGAAATAGAGATCAGAATTCGCGAGAAAGAAGATAAGAAATGTCAAGAAAATCAAATATTGGAAATCTAAAGAACCTCATCTCATAAGAACGCGCCTTTCTTCACTGCCATTTTTTCTGCTGGGATTCGAAAGTAACACGTAAAGGTAAAGCTTTTATGATGGGAAGAAGCGTATAGCTATTGTACAGTTCAAGCCATCTAACGTAGAAGGGTTCTTTTTATAGAGGGACAATGCTACACGCCAAGCGAATAAATATAAATCCACCGATACGCCTTACATCATAGGGTCACGTTGTATAAGCTAAAATTCCTGGAAAGGAAGAAAAATAGACGACAAAATACGATTTTGTAACGCTCGCAGTTCATGTAATGCGGTGTAAAGTTACACGACTCTAGCCGTGGAATTTTGCGATTTCCTTGGAAATGTTTTCTTGTCGGGAATTTAAGAGGCATAGAAGAGAGTAAAAGGAAAAGAAATCGACGAGGGATTTTTTTTTCCCTGAAACTTAGACAAAGCACCAAGCAGTAAATGAAAATCGAGCAGCTACCTAAAAGTTCCACAAGATTATACGGATAACGCCTTATGATCAAACTCGAGACTAAGAAAAGAAAGTATACGATAGAAGGGTAAATCGTAACATAAATGCACGTGCGTATCCAGCGTCTTAAATTTACGACACCGTGGATTATTATTTCGTCCTCGTCAAGATCTTACTATGATCATAAACTAAGTTTGTCCAATTCTTGCAATCAATACATGCTTTCCTTTTCTCCAAAGTCTCTATAGACTTGGCTAATAAGACATACCACATAAAGAAGATAAACAATGTAAGAGAAGGCCAAGAACAGACGTGTTCAGATACTTCCATGTTTTTTTTATTACTCTTAAGCAAATGACAACCACCTCAAGCATACAGTTAGGGGTGTTCATTATTTGGGTGGCCCAATTAACCCTCCCGAACCGAACTGAATTTGGCTTATTTGGTTTGGTTAATTCGGGGATCGGGTGGTTAATTGGGTCACCCGAATTATTAAACGGGGAAATGGTTTGGGTATTGGGTGGGATTAAAAAAGTCGGGGCACCCCCGAAACCCGAATAGCATAATTATTTTTTTAATATAGATATTAATCATATAAAAATTATACTAATTTGACCTAGCTTAAAAGATATAAATCATATAAAACTAATACTAATTGGGCCTACCTTAAAAGATATAAGTTATATAAATATAATACTATATGTACCTAGGGATTGTGTTGTGAATATTTAGACCACCAAGCTTGTAACTTGTTAATTGGTTTTTTACCTAACCAAACCAGTTAACCCGAAAACCGAATAACCCGAGAACCAAATAGTTAAATGGTTTTGGTTTGGTTTGCGGGTGGTTGTCTGAACTGTCAGAAACCCGAACAACCCAAACCGAATAACCCGAACACCGAAAATTAACCCATTTGAACACCCCTACATACAGTTATGCCAGCCCACTATATATGAAGAGAAAGGTACTCAGAATTAAACTAAAATAAAATAACAGACATATACCCTATACTAAATTAAAATTGGGAGTATTTCCAGAAAACCACATGGGACACCTCTTCAGTCGCATTTCTTCATAGGGCCTACTCATCATTTAATATAAGTCAATTCTCTAGTGATGGTCCTACTCCTATATGGACCATATCATAACCAAAAGACTCACAATTCATGTATGCTTTCCATACAACAAATTCATAGCTTAAAGGAATTCTCTCAGCCTCGAATGAGGACAACCTCAAAGTGATTGTCAAGGAAACTCAAACAGTCGTGAAAACGACTTAAAAAGCTTTACTTTTTGCCACATCAAGAAAACGTACATGAAAACTCACACGCACTATAGTTCATTCACAAACGCTATAGAAGATTCAGACGTTTATCGCCTTTTTAGATGATAGAAACTCTAAACCCAATTTCTACGAATGCCCAGATAGGAAAACAAGATTAAGATCAGATTTTTACACCAATCAAGATAGCATGTTTTGCTGCAAAGTTTCTCAATAGCTGAAACTTATCAAAGAATCAGAAAACACAGCGTACGAATCGTACATTTACACATACCTGGATGAATACGTCTCCCCGGCTCCAACGAAAAAAAAAAAATCGAATGCCAATCGAATGGGTATAACTCAGATTTTAGGGAGAAACAAATAGTCGACAAAACAATAATGGGGAAAGAAAAAAGACCAAAGATACGCACTTTATATGATTAAAACCCCGCAGCAGATGAAAAATATATAATATTTGCAAATCCAAAAGAGAGAATATATGGAGAAAGGACAATGTATTTATAGGGTCCTCTTTATATGCCTAGGTTTTGTGTGTTGGCAGGCGTGCCAAAACATTATGGTCGTGGAGATTGAAACAACCTTAATTTTTATGATTATTGTCACTTTAATATTATCAGTCTATACACAATTATCATATTTGTCCAAAAGGAAAAGTGGCGAAGTACGGTAGTATATTTTTTCTTTCCATGTCAATGATTAATCATCTTTGTAACGACAATTACTATAATAAAGAATGGATCCTTTGATAATGGCTCTGCCATAAAAAGTTGGCGACTTTCGATATTCTTTGTTGCTTTTTATTGTGATTTCCTTGTGTGTTCTAACGTGGAATTGATACACTAAAAACGACTGCCATTGAAGACATTTAATATGAATTAAAGAGTGTATTTGCAGCACATCTTCGCGGAAGATTGCATTCTATCATAACATGGAGATAGGAATTTTATTGGGACAAAACCTAAAATGGTCCCCGATGTTTACCCTATGAACCAATTTAGTCCCCGATGTTTCATGTGAACCAATTTAGTCCCCGATGTTATCGAAAATGAACCAAATTGGTCCCTCCGTCAATCCGTCCGTCAATTTAGACGGAGATGGCATTTGCGACGGCATCCGTCGCTAATTGAAAATTTAACATAAATATTAAAATGAAGGAAAAATGCAAAAAAAAAGGAAAAAAATTCAAAAAATACAGTAAAAATTTCAAAATAAGAGAGAATATTACCAAAAATTAAATAAAAAATAAATATTAATAAAAAATAAAAACATAATAAAAGTAAAATAAAAACGAAATTTAAAATAGAAAATGATAAATTAAACATTAACAATGAGGAAAAATCCAAAAAAAGGAAAAAAAAAATCAAAAAATAGAGTAAAAAATTCCAAAAAAAGAGAGAATATTACCAAAAACTAAATAAAAAACAAAAAATAATAAAATAAAAAATAATAAAAGTAAAATAAAAACTAAATTTAAAATAGAAAATGATAAATTAAACCTTCAAATGAGGAAAAAATCCAAAAAGAATAGAAAATTTAAAAAAAAAAGAGTAAAAATTCAAAATAAGAGAATGTTACTATTAAACTAAAAAATAAATAATAAAAAATAAAAACAAAATAATAATAAAAATAAATAATAATAAATTAACGTATTTTATTTTTTAATTTTTAAATGTTAAATTTATAATTATCATCTTTTTATTATTATTTATTTTTATTGAAATTTTGTTCTTGAATTTTTTTTCCTTTTTTTGGATTTTTCATCATTTTTAATGTTTAATTTATCATTTTCTCTTTTAAATTTAGTTTTTACTTTACTTTTATTATTTTTTAATTTTTATTAATATTTATATTTTATTTAGTTTTTAGTAATATTCTGTCTTTTTTTTGAATTTGTTACTGTATTTTTTGAATTTTTTTCCTTTTTTTTGCATTTTCCCCTCTTAATATTTTTTTAATTTTTTTTTAAATTTTCAGTTAGCGACGGAAATTCCGTTGCTAAAGCCGTCGCAAGTGACATATCCGTCTAAACGGGCGGATTGACGGAGACCAATTTGGTTCATTTTCGATAACATCAGGGACTAAATTGGTTCACGCGAAACATTGGGGACTAAATTGGTTCATAGGGTAAACATCGGGGACCATTTTATCCCGAATTTTATTATTCAAACAAATATTCACAAAAGAATAGAACAACAAACTTTATCCATATTTCAAAAGATGTTGGGTTAATCAAATGGGCCATTAGCTATGTATGTATATATCCACGCAATTTCGAGGTGTCCAACATTGAGTATGTATATGTACAATGAATGAACGCAATACAAAAAGAAATATTGATAATTTGCAACGTAGTATTTCATTGAAAGAAGCTGTCTAGACAAGGGACATGCATGAAGGGCGGGGTTTCATAGAATCTTCTAAATGAAGTAAAATGTGGAATAATGGTGCGAAGCAACCTCAACACAACAAAAGGAACATGCGACGTCGTTTCAAAGATGTGGGACTCATGTTTGGGTAGTGGATCCCAACAAGAAATAATAAAAATTGAAACTATGTATACTCTTCTTACATCTTAGCTCAAGTGAAAGAAAGATTGTTTCTTACACGGCGCTATGCACGATATTATGTTATTGACCGATTCGAATGTAGAGTATCTTAGTTTTATCATATAATAAACTGATTTTTTTTATACATGCGATTTCGAGGCTATTCACCTTGAAGCATGTTTATTTTTAGAATGAATTAAAATTTAATTCTGTATTTAGAATGAAAAGCACCAGTGGTCTAGTGGTAGAATAGTACCCTGCCAGTGCCACGGTACAGACTCGGTTTGCTTCCTGGCTGGTGCATTACGATTTTACCATTTTGTCCTCGGTTTTTTTGGCCCATCCTATCCTATCCTATATATACATTTAAATGTGGGTTTCTTGTGGTGTTGACGCGTGTTATGTCCATTAACTTTTTTATATTTAATTATTTCTTAAGACATTGATAAAACCACCCCACATCCCACTTTCTAAAAAACCTAATCACCCCATCCTATATATACATTTAAATGTAATTTTCTTGTGGTGTTGACGCGTGTCATGTCCATTAATTTTAATTTAATTATTTCTTAAGACATTGATACAACCACCCCACATCTCACTTTCTAAAAAAACTAATCACCCATGTTTACAAATAATCGATTCCTTAGTTAGTTAACTAGAAATGATTAATTAATTTGTATAATTGACTTAAAATGTTTATAGATAATTATGACCCGTAAATCCTATGTATACATTTAAATATAGTTTTCTTGTGTGTTGACACGTGTCATGTATGATATCTCCAATATCATTCTTTTTAAATGAAGCCCCATTTTTGTTGTTGAGTACAACCCAATTCAGAATAATTTCCAGCCCAATAATTATTTGGCCCAGCGCATCTTATGGTCTAACATGTTCTTCTTTCATTTCTAATTCTCTATTCCTAAGAACAAACGGTGCAAGTTAGATAAGAAAGAGGGGAAAGGGAGACGAGCTGCGAGTTGGGAAACCAAGCACTGGGATCCGTCCAAAGCGTGATTCCGAGTAAATCCTGTCTCAGCTAAGCTTTCCTAAGGTAATCGATGTTCTCATCTCCCTCAAATTCGTTTCCATTAAGTTACAGTTTTCGTAAAATTTCTGTTCGCGCAGTCTCTGTTTTCTGCGTTTTTGACCTAGCTAGAGGTATCAGATTCCCCTGAAACTTGTTTCTATGGAAATTTAATCCTCTTAGATGTTCACAGCTGCTGGAATCGGTTCAATCCGATCATTCCTCGAATTTTGGAATTTCTGAACTTAACAGCGCGAAGCTGGAACAGTGCTGTTTTCTGAAAAAAAAACTGTTGTCGCATTGATAGAATTTCTGAATTTTGACCCATCTATACCTATCCGATTTCTTCGAAACCAGATTCTATTGAAAGCTAAATTCCTAACTTGTCCATAGCCACTAGAATCAGCTTAATCCGATAATTCATCATTTTTATACGAATTTTCGAAGTCCACAGCGAAACAGGAAATTTCTGACGTTACTGTGATGTTTGCTATTTTTCGTGATTTTGACCCGTGTAGGCTTATCCGATTTATCTGAAACTGGTCCCGTTTGGAAGCTAACCTTCCCAACTTTCCATAGCAGTTTGAACCATCTTAATTCGAGGGTTGTACAAATTGTTAGGTATTATTGAATTTTCTGCCGTACTTAAAGGAAATTCTCATGCTGATCTTAAAGGTGTTTGTTATCATCTTGCTAGGCGAAGGGACGCCAGCCGAGGGCTCGAAGGCAGCTTCGGGTCTTGGGGACGCTAGACCTTGACAGGTGAGTGGGTGATACGGGGACGCCTTCCCTTCACGGGACGCGGGGACCTCGTCATGTCATTTTATTTCGTCGTTCTAAGTCAGTGGTTTACGTCGTTGTATTACTTTATGTGATATTTTCTGCTTTGGGTTTAATGAGCCTTGCTGGCTATAGGGTGTTGATATCATTTGGGATTGTTGTACATGTTTTCAGTGTTTTGGATCGATGGTTGTGTGAGTCCTTACCTGACGTGGTGATGTGATACTACCTGCTTGGCTTGATTTATGATACGGATTATCCTCTGTTGGTCGGTTTTGGTTGTTGCATAAACTTGGTACCAGGTAGTAGCCCGAATGGCCACGTTCGGGTGAGTGAGAGTGGCAAAAATCGAGTAGTAGCCCACGGCTTGGCACACCGGGGTGAGTGAGGCCCAACGACTGCACCCTTCTCGTGCCCACTATTGATGATAGTCAACGGGTGGTCGTTGGGGAGATTTTGCCCAACGTCACCGTGTGTGGGACATGCATATGTCTTAGTAGGGGTTGTGTCGTTTAGTCTCATGGCCTAGAGTACGGTGACGGACTCGTCTGAGCTTTCGATGGGGAGTTTGGTTCGAGGGAGGAGTGGCCATCCACGCGTACGTGATTTGTGGATTATATTGATTTGTGTACGTCTTGATGTGGTCTTTATAATATTGATTATATGAGTGATGGTACGATTAGTTGGTTATCGGGTTGTCGTGGAGGACACGCCTTCTGGAAGAGAAAGGGTGCTCGTATTATCCACTCACTGAGCTAGTAGTTTGCTCACTCCATTATTTAAATTCATCTTTTAGCTTGTTGATATCTTTTAACGGGAGGCTGCCGTTTTGCGATCGTACTTCCACTGCCGTTTTTCTCCATATTGAGTATAGTCTTCTTTTGTTGGGTCCATTGGCAGTGTAGTTTTGGAAGGAGATTTTATTGTAAATTCATTCCTTCGTTTGGTCGGTTTGGTGATGTAGTATGATATTTTGTAAAAATCGTCCTTGATAGTCCTTTGATTTCCTCCTCGTGTTTTATTGTCTTCCTAAGATAAACGAATGGATATCGAGCCTTACGTTTATCGAGAAACGCGGACCTGTCACGCCTGTGATGCGGGTCGGGGCGTGACATCATGTCCATTAAATTTTTTTTAATTAGTTATTTCTTAAGACATTGATAAAACCACTCCAGACCCCACTTTCTAAAAAAACTAATCAAACCATGTTTATAAATAATCGATTCTTTAGTTAGTTAACTAAAAATGATTAATTAATTTGTACAATTGACATAAAATAGTTATAGATAATTATGACCCATAAAAATGGTTATATTAATTTGTATAATCGACTTATAATAGGTATAGATAATATGACCCGTGCAATGCACGGGCAAAAAACTAGTTTTTGACAAAGGGTATATTATGGTTCAGTCCCTAAAACACATTTTTCGATATGGTTCAGGCCCATTTGTAATTTTATTTCGGTCCAAGGACCTGTTTACTGAAAAAACTAGTTTGAAGGACCAATCACATTGTAAATGACCATTTTATCCTTCACATTTGTCGTATTTACACCCATGTGCCATCGTCTCTTCCAAACGTTCAACGAAGACCAAAATTTACGATCTAAAAGCCAGCTCAATCTCGACGTTAATGACCGGATAAGGTTAAATCGATGCTAATTTCCCATGGGTGTCAACAATTAATGAAAATTTTTGAAGTTTATAATGGAATAACGTATTAAAAGTAATTCGAAAATCTCGTTGAAACAAGGGAAAATCTGGACTTTAATGACCGAATAAGGTGAAATTGATCGTGGGTCTTAATAATCAATGAAAATATTGATGTTAATCGCGAAGAAATTTGACGCGGCCCGTGGTTGAAGCTTTTGCTAATAAAACACTCGCTAAGTAACAATTTATGCATTCTGGGTAACAATTTATGCATTCCGGGTAACACTTTATGCACTTCGGGTAACGCTTTATGCATTCTGGGTAACAGTTTATGCATTATGGGCAACAATTTATGCATTCTTGGTAACACTATGCATTCCTCTCTTCCAAATGATGAATGCACAAACAACGTTCAACGAATAACAAAATTTACGATCTAAAAGCCGACTCAATATCGATGTTAATAACCGAATAAGGCTAAATCGATGATAATTTTCCAAGGGTGTCAATAATCAATGAAATTTTTTTAAGTTTATAATGGAATAATGTATTAAATTTAATTCGAAAATCTCGTTGAAACAAGGGAAAATCTGGACTTTAATGACTAAATAAGGTGAAATTGATCGTGGGTCTTAATAATCAATGAAAATATTGATGTTAATCGGGAATAATTTGACGTGGCACATGATTGAAGCTTTTGCTTATAAAACGCTCGCTAAGTAACAATTTATGCATTCTGGGTAACAATTTATGCATTCCGGGTGACACTTTATGCATTCTGGATAACAATTTATGCATTCTTGATAACAGTTCATGCAATCTGGGTTAGGGGTGTTCATCGGTCGGTTCGGTTCGGTTTTTTCAAATCTAGGTTCAGTTTTTCAATTTCCAGTTTTACATATGCTTAATCCGTTATCCGAAACGTTGTAATTTGGTCGGGTTCAGTTTTTTATAATTCGGTCCGGTTTTTCGGCTAGGAATTTAATATAGTATTATGAAGCTGAAAATACATAAAACAATTTATGGTTATTAAAAACAAAGAAGATTTATGAATGTGACATGTAGCAAAATAATTCAAAGGTCCCAAAAAAACAACATGAAAATGGAAGAAAATCTAATCAAAATATAAAAAACATTCATCTGAAGATACTATAAATTATTTGGGAGAAAAATAGTATTTGATTGGTGAGGAAAACATTCACCTAAAAATGGAAAAAGGTATACCAATGGAATCATACTATGTTATTTACGTTATGGGAGAAAAACAAATAATTTTTGATATTTTTCTATTTTTAATGTAGTATAATATTTCAGTTCGATTTTTCGGTTTTTTTCGGTTTTACATATGCTTAATCCGATATCCGAACCATTTTAATTTGGTTCGGTTCGGTTTTTTACACTTCGGTTCGGTTTTCTTCGGTTCCGGTCTTTTCGGTTCGGTTCTTTACGGTTCGGTCGGTTTTTTCGGTTTCTCGGTTAATTTGAACACCACTAATCTGGGTAACAATTTATGCATTCTGGGTAACAATATGCATTCTGCATTGCCCAAAAATGGCAACCGGCACCTTTTGGAGTATAACTTTCGATCTAGAATTCAATGACCTTGATTCAAGCTCCCTTGATTAGCCAAGTTAATTACGTATAAGTTTTATTCTTTACGTTATTTCTGATTCGAAATCACAGTGACCTAAGAAATGTGCCCGAAAAAGATTTACGGGTGCTTAGGGATGTTGTCCAAAAATGGCATTGCCTGAAAATGGCCACCTGCACCTTTTTTAGTATAACTTTCGATCTAGAATTCCAATGACTTTGATTCAAATTCCCAACTTAATTATGTATAACTTTTATTCTTTAAGTTCTTTTCGCTAATACCAAATCGATAACCCCCAAATTAATCGAAGAAATCGAAGACGAGCAGCGACGGCCACGAGCAGCGACGACGAGATGTTACAATTTGGTGTCATGTGTATCTGATGCTTATGTGTAGGATGTTTCTTTTGAACAAACTTCGCTTCTGTTGCTGAGACGTATGCATGATTCTGGTAAAGCCCAATGTTATTTACTAATTTCCTGCAGTAGCACTTTAAGACTGATTAGAAACAATTAAAGAGGAGAAATAAACAGAAAATGACATGTAGGTAATAAGGAACACAACACGAGTAACAAAATAGATAGTCAAAATAACATTTTATATGTACTTAGTTTATGATTTTCAAATTTTATATTGCAACGCTACATTCACTAAAATATATGAATTTACGAAGTTTTAGATTAAATATACTAGTTTAGGTTGTGATTTTCGTGGAGGTTATGTTGGAGTTGAAGAAGTTGGAGTATATAGTATGGAAAACAAGCATATCTTCTTTAAAGGATGATAATGCTTCTATGAAATTGGTTCTACTTACTCAAAACTCGTGGATATGAACTATTAATTATTTTTTACAATCCAGATGGTCGACCTAACGTAAATGATTCAACAAAATTAATGACATCTTCAATTAATCTTAAACGTAAACCATATGCCGTTTACTGATTTCCTGCAGTAACCGTTTAACAATGATCAGTAACACATCAAGACGAGGAAAGAACAGAAATGTATATTACGGTAACAAGGAGATACAATACGAGTAACAGAATATATAGTCACAACAACAATTTCATATGTAACTAGTTTATGTTATGATTTTCCAATTTTATACTGCAAACACGCTACATTCACTAAAATATAACAATTTGCGAAGTTTTAGATAAAAATTTATTAGTTTAGGTTATTTTAATCACAAACCCTAATTCACAAACTATAATAATTCTGGTAACATATAAACATATAACTAGTAACAGTTTTACACATATCGGGTAACAGATAATCTATGCTTGATAAAATTTAGACTCCCGCCCAAAATTCATCTCATTCTGGTTTCCCGCCCGAAATTTCACCGACAATTTAGTAACAAATTTAGGCAACATAGTAACAGAACGCATATACTAGTAACCGATCCTAGTAATGTTAATTTAGTAACAGTTGTTCATCACCTCAATCGACGAATGTCTGGATCATTGCACTAACATCTGGATTTCTGCTTAATGTCGATCTTTCATACCACATGCATTACACCACTTACGGTTGGAGAGTTAACAATTGACACATAATTTCGAATATAATGGCATAGTAAAAAATACCCAAATTATAGGGTCGATCTTACTCTCGCGAAATTAAATGATGAACATCGGACGAACGACCAAACAAGGCTAGCTGCCCATACTATAGGCACTTCGAATTTATACATATTACATGTAATCGTTGCCAAAAACGGCTTTGATTTCTTATTTTTACAAATAAGAACCACATACATGGTAACAATTAATTACAGTTTAATAACGGTTTTGATGCACCCAGTAACCTTTTTGGTACTTCGAGTAACAGATTTGAAATACCGAGTAGCAGTTTGACACAGTGATACTATACCCGAATTATTGGGGTCGGCCGTATTTTTGCGAAATTTAAAGATGAACATCGGAAGAACGAGCAAACAATGTGCCGCACCGAGCTTCCCATACTATGGGTACTTCAAATTTATACATATTAAACGTAAATCGTTGCCAAAAACGGCTTTGATTTCATCTTATTTTCACAAATTAGAACCCTACACTTGGTAACAATTATTTATACTTTAATAACGATTTTGATACGCCTAGTAACTGTTTTGATACAGCAAGTAACAGATTTCATACTCCGAGTAACAGTTTTGACATAGTCGAAATATACCCAAATTATTGGGGTGGACTGTATTTTCGCGAAAAAGATGAACATCGGACGAACGAGCAAACAATGTGCCGCACAGTGCTGCCCATACTATGGGCACTTCGAATTTATAGATATTTGATCGACACGTGGTGTGTGAATGAAAAGTGCGACAAGTAATAATTAAAACGAATACTAAATTACTATCACCGACGTGCGATAGGCAGTGGACCTATCGTTTGTAGTGCAGTAAAGTGAGTAAACGAGTATCGAACACAAGGAATAAACCAAGTACTAGTAATGACCTAATCGACTCGATATTTAGCCTGAAGAAAGTACGCAAATTGTTTGACGACTTAACCTACAGATCGCTCCTAAAACAACTAGAGATTCAAATAACACGCTTAAACTGATACGAAGCTTCAGATGATAAAGATGTGCTCGGGATTCGAATCCCGCTAGGTAGCATCGGCTAAAACAGTAAAATCGCTCCTAAGTGATTTCTGACTAAGTCGCAATAATTTCCTGCCCGCTCGCGAATTTGCTGTCGCCCTAAACGCTCGCGGGGATCTAAAATTCAATAATTACTAACGGCGAGGATCGAGTATTTGCTTTCGCCCTATACTCGAATCCTATCTTCTATGAACGGCCTAAACGTTGTTTAGCTGTCGCCCTAAACGTTTCTCCCCACAATCACTTTAACACATAGACATATTAAAGCGACGAAACATATTCATAGAACGATAAATAGTCAAAAACACAAAGTCGCGATAATACACGTCTTAACTACGAATTATCCTAGCGTTCATCTAATCCCAAACACAAACGGGATTTAGCTACGCATGATAGACGAGAAAACAACGAAAGAAACAAAGGATAAGGTCGAAGAATTCATGTTCTTGATATACGGATGATCTGCGTTGAGAACGTTGAAGATTCTTCGTTCTTCGTTAAATTGGGCGTGATCTCGTCGATGATCCGTCTCTTGCGCTCCGGGGTGCGATTCTGCGTTCTTTGGTGCTAATTTTCGTCTCTCAGTGATTAGGGTTAATCCCGGGTGAGTTGTCTCTTTTTCTGGGTCGAATTTGGGCTTTTTATACAAATTTCCGTGTCGGTCACGGCCTGGGACATGGGCCGTCACGGCCGTGACCATCATCGCCCGCGTCTCGTCACTTTCTGCCCCAGGTCACGGCCAAGTGCATTGCCGGTCACGGCCGTGACCATCATCAGCGCACTTCTTCTGCCTCGCGTCACGGCCGTGACGCTTCATCAGCGTCCCTCTCCATCGCGCACTGTCCCTCGTCACGGCCGTGACGCGTATAGCGTCTGGCCGTGACCGAGGGCAGTGTTGCCCTTTTCGCGCCGTTTTGCCTCGTTTTCGCTCCTTTTCGCCCGAAACTCGTCCTAAGCTCCTTCAACAATAAAACAAGTGTAAATATATCGAATAAATGCGTAATTTAATTGCTAAAGCTCTATTATACCCTGAATAAATATTACGATAAACGCATTCAAACCTCCCCACACTTAAGCATTTGCTTGTCCTCAAGTAAATTAAAAATCAGGTAAGGCATCAAACTAGGATAACAGCACGATTGTTCGCAATTTATCATCAAAGCTAGAAAGCACAAAAGGAATCAAGCAAACAATCACGGACATTACACAAATGACTTGCACTCGTCGACCTGAATTTCCTTCGCACTGCTAATCGAGACTCATACCTCACAAGGATTCACTCAATTTATTCAAGTGTATAGGCTAGTATATGATGAGTCGCTTAATTCGTGCACTAGTCCAACCCCTACCATAAACTTGCAAGTTTAATCGCATTTCTACTATTAAAAGGGCAAGTATAAATCTGAGGGTCTTTTTGGGGGAGTGGTCGAATAATCATGAAATAGCAAGCATAGATAATGAACACTTAATCTTAGAGCTAGGACACATGATCGAAAATTATCAAAGAATACAGCATGATCAAACAGACAGTCACTCGTCCCAACACAAGACTCGACGTTCTCGCTCCAAAATCCTAGACTTTTCTGCTCGACCCTCTCAACTCAGTTCCCTTTCATTTTCTGCCCTCTCACCTTAGTTACGCTCTACTTTTGTGCACTGCCTTATTCCCTAAAAACATCAAGGTTCGGCTTTTGTCGCAAAGAATACATCGTCACAGCGAATGCCGTGTACCTAGGGATACTTATTACCGAAACCTATATCTTGCCAAAGGGTTATGGGCAGGCTTATGCAAGGGATCGGGTCATTTCAGAAAACGGTCAAGTAAGGGACGAGTCATTTCACGAATAGCAGAGAAGAACATCAAATCAAACACTGGAACAGTAACTTTCGAGTTCGACTTCTGCTTTATTCTAATCAACTCAGGCTCATAAAGTCTCTGGAGGTTTATTCGGGTCAGTGGCTTCTATAACATACGAGGTACGCAACAAATGGGTTCAGGCTCAACGTGGCTAACTAATGGGGTTCGTCATGGTTAAGATAATTTTGGCCCTGGACTTGATTCCTAATGCCCTCATCATTTTCACACTCGCATACCCAAACAGTTTCAACACACATCAGACAGGCAAGTTGTAGAGAGATATAGACTAGGCACGTCACACAACCAAGAAAAATGAGCGTAAGCTCGTCAGGCTCAAACTCTCGCACGAAACAGGGTTATGTGTACGGATCTCTCAAAACAGTGCTATATCTATTCAGGCAGATAAGATTCAATCAGTCATGCATGTCCTAATTGCTCACAGAATTTCATAGAATGCAGACCAACTCGATATAAGCGCAAACAATCATGCCTGATTCAGTAATTCATGCCTTTCCCACGAACTCAACGGACACGGACACGTCATAAAAATTTTAAAATTTCACGTAAGTTTTCAACTAGATTCCCCTCCCCACACTTAAACCTGACGTTATCCTCAACGTAAAAAATAAGAGGAAGGAAAAAAAAAGTTAAAAAGGAAACGTGACTCCCCTGACGAATAAAGGACGTGCTCGTGAGGTACTCGTTTTCACGCGTGACGGTCGTGTTGTTATCCGTTAGGCGTTTGTAAGCCGTTATGCGTTTCCATGCGCTGGCTAGAGGGATCAATAGACATAAAATAGAGTAGTCATAGATTAACTATAAACATAGTTATAAGCGTTAAGAGGTAGAAATAACGGAAAACACACGCGACTACTCGACCAAATGAAATGTCCAAAGAAAGTTAAAAGAAAATCCCTAAGGTGCTGGTGGTGGCGGCAGCGGCGAGCGTTGCCTCGGGCGAAGGAGGTCTATCGATCGCCTAGACAGCTCGAGCGTCTGGTCCATGGCTCGCAGGGCCTCGTTGTAGCGGTCCAGCTCCTCCCTGTACTGGCGGTGGGCTTCCTCGTTCCTTCGCTCGTACTCCTCCTGTCGGCGCCGAGTCTCTAACATGTCCTGGCGCAGCGCTTCGAGATCCGCTGCCACGCGTAGGGGGCTACGCCGGATGACTCGCCGTGGTGGTAGCCGGAGGAGTAGGAGGGCCCTGTAGCTGTCGTGTCCGTCTCCATTGGTTGGGGGCCCTCGAGGTAGAGCTGGTCGTCGGGGACGGGTACGTGGTCCGTCTGGCCATGGTACATCCCGTGCCAGATGTACACCTTGTTGGTGCGAGTCCAGGTAGGCGCCTTCACCAGCATCTTCATCTTCACGAGCATCTCCTCGTTCACGGGGTGGCGCCCTCCGACTATCTCCATCTCGGGCGCATTTGCTGGTCAGTAGCGTAAGCCCTTGATCACCTTGGTGATGAGTGGGCCTACGGCGATCTTGCCGTGGGGTCGTGCTTCCGCCTGAGCACTGAAAGCGTGGGCTACCGCCATCCCTAAGTGGACCTGTTCACCTCGATGCAGCTGGACCAGGTAATACAGATCGCGGAGGGTGACTGCTCCGTGTGAGTCACCCCTCGGTGTCAGCGAGGTCGTCAGGAGGCGGTGGATATAGCGCAGTCCTGGGCTCCGTAACGCAGATGCCTTCGACGTCTTCGCGCTGTATGCCGGCTCGCCAGGTCGAGCGATTTCAGCCCAGCACCCATCTCGTCCGCTCGGTGTATCGAAGAAAGTCGCGAAGGACTGGTGTCGGGGTGCTGGGACTCCAAGTGCATGGCACACATTGTCGGCCCTTACTATCTGCTCCTCGTTGAACGCGCGAAAGCGGATTTTGCGGTCGCCGTATTCATCGAAGGAGAACGTGACAAGGAACTCCAAGGTGAGTTCCTTGTATGCTGGTTCGTCGATGGCCAAGAAGGTGTTCCATCCGCTGAGTGAGAGGTACTGGGCGACCTGCTGGTCGATGTGGTACTTCGCCAGTGTCTCGTGATCGATCTGGTCCATGGCGATGAACTCCATGCCCTTCAGCTTGTTGTAGCGGGCTGTGTGAGCTTCATCCGTAAACTGACCCATGGCTTCGAGCATAGTCGGCGGGGGCCCGCGTCGACTTGCGCGAGAGGGCGGGGCCGAGGCGGACGCTGGACGCATGCGAGCCTGAGGCACGATTTTTACCCATAGTACCAGATTATATCCAATTTCGAATAAAGCCCCAACTTGAAAATTAGGGTTCATCGTAAAATCTCGCAATTCAACCACAAATTCACGTAATTAGGCATACCCAAAGTGTTGTTCGCATATATATAGCCATGAGAAACACGAAATTGGAATCAATTTTCAAAAGCCCTAATTTCGAAATTAGGGTTCGTCGACAAATTGGAAAATTTTCACCAATTTCAGCGAAGTAAGCATACCCAATAGTAAATCTATCATGTAATGAACGATTAAGAACGGATTCATATCAAAATTTAACAGTTTTCGATGAGATTCCCCCGATTTTTGGTCGAAATAATGCAACGAACGAAAATTCATACCTTTGAGTTTATAGGGACGGATTGTGATATCTAGGCTGTAGATCACCGGATTGGGGAGGGGCGCGGCGGAGATAGGTGAGAGAGGGGTGGTGATTTAGTGTTTTAGGGCGGATTTTAGGGTAAGAGGGCGTTTAGGTCGCGAGAGAGAGAGAAGAGAGAAGGAAAGGGGAAAAAAATAAGGGAAATGGCGGATTTTCCCCTCCGCACGGGTCACGGCCGTGACCTATAAAGTCTTGGCCGTGACCACAGGCAGTGAGCTCTTGTGGGAAACGTCACGGCCGTGACGCCCTCGTCACAGGCCGTGACAGAGTCGATAATAATTTTTTTTTAATAGGCGTCACGGCCGTGACGTCTTAAGCCGTTGGAGGCAGTGTGTGCCTCTTCGTGTCTGGGCTAGGTCACGGCCCTGACGCTTAAGCGTTTGGCCGTGACATTGGGCAGAAGGCTCGATGAGAGCACCCTTTTGGTCACGGCCGTGATGGCTTAAGCCTCTGGCCGTGACTTTTGGCAGTGTGCATATGAATGCACGTCACGGCCGTGACGCCTAATGCGTCTGGCCGTGACGGCCCCTTTTTTTTTTTAACCTAACCTAAGACATAAATAAAAATACCTGGGTTGCCTCCCAAGAAGCGCTTACTTTACTGTCTTTAGCCGGACGTCTCGTTGTTTGCTCAAGTTTGGAAGTCCAGGTACAGCACTTCCTTCTCGGTCCCGTTTTCCTCGCCTGCGAGATAGTGCTTCAACCTATGGCCGTTCACCTTAAAAGTACCCTGCTCCATGCCTGAAATCTCAACAGTACCATAAGGGAAAACACGGGTAACAGTGAACGGTCCTGACCAGCGTGACCTAAGCTTGCCAGGAAAAAGCCTAAGTCGAGAGTAAAAAAGAAGGACTTGATCCCCTTCCTGGAACTCTCGCCTTTGCCTAATTTTCTTATCGTGATAGGCCTTAGAACGTTCCTTGTACATGCGGGCGTTATCGTAAGCCGATAAACGCCACTCGTCTAACTCGTTGATTTGGAGTTGCCGCTTTCCGCCGGCGTTCCCCAAATCAAGATCTAAGGACTTGATGGCCCAATGTGCCTTATGCTCTATTTCTACGGGAAGATGGCATGCTTTTCCATAGACTAATCTATATGGTGTAGTACCTATGGGGGTCTTATATGCGGTCCTATATGCCCAAAGTGCATCATTCAACTTATTCGCCCACTCCCTACGGTTCCCCTCTATGGTTTTCTCTAAAATGCGTTTCAACTCGCGATTTACCACTTCGACCTGACCATTAGCTTGGGGATGGTACGGGGTGGATAGGCTATGTCTAACACCGTAACGTTCTAAAGTGCGTGCAAACTGGGTGTTACAAAAGTGAGTGCCTCTATCACTAATAATGCATCTGGGTGCCCCGAAACGTGAAAATAACGCTCGCAAAAATCTAACGACTACCCTAGCGTCGTTTGTGGGCAAGGCTTGCGCCTCGGCCCACTTACACACATAATCAACGGCAACTAGGATGTACTTATTATTGTATGAGCTAGGAAATGGACCCATAAAATCTATACCCCATACATCAAAGATCTCGCATACCAAAATAAAATTCTGAGGCATTTCGTCGCGTTTGGAGAGATTACCTGCGCGCTGACACTGATCACAAGTGTCAACGTACCTTTGGGCGTCCTTGAAGATCGCGGGCCAGTAGAATCCACTCTCCAACACCTTCTGAGCGGTTCTGTTTGCTGCGTAGTGTCCTCCGGTCGGCCCATTGTGGCAGTGCCTAAGGATCTACGTCGACTTTGGGGCAGCAACGCATCGCCGTATTACCTGGTCTGCACACCGCCTGAAAAGGTATGGGTCTTCCCAAAAGTAGTACATCAAATCAGAAAAGAATTTCTTCTTTTGCTGACTCGTGTACTCCTTTGGTAGGACCCTCGCAACAAGATAGTTAGCATAATCTGCAAACCAGGGAGTATCGTCACTTACCACATGTATCGCGTAGAGGTGCTCGTCTGGGAACCGATCGTGTATCGCCCTCTCGTCCTTATTATATATCTCGGACTCCTCTAGTCGGGAAAGGTGGTCTGCCGCTAGGTTCTCCGCACCCTTCTTGTCGCGGATCTCTATGTCGAACTCTTGCAGTAGCAGGATCCACCGAATTAGCCATGGCTTGGCGTCGGATTTTGCTAACAAGTACTTGAGAGCAGAGTGGTCAGTAAAAACGATAACTTTAGAAAGGATCAGATATGACCTGAACTTGTCGAAAGCAAACACGACGGCCAACAGCTCCTTCTCGGTGGTCGTGTAATTGGCCTGGGCTGCGTCCAGCGTCTTACTCGCGTAGTAGATTGGCCTAAAATGGTTGTCCTTGCGCTGCCCTAGCATGGCCCCAACTGCATAGTCACTAGCATCGCACATTAGTTCAAAGGGCAGCCCCCAGTCGGGGGCGACCATAATAGGTGCTGCGATAAGTCTCTCCTTAAGTAAATTGAAAGCATGCAGGCATTCGTCATTGAAATCAAACGGGGCATCTTTTTCTAATAATCTAGACATAGGACGTGCGATCTTAGAAAAATCTTTGATAAACCTACGATAAAATCCTGCATGTCCTAGAAAGCTTCTAATCGACCTCACGTTCGAGGGGACGGGCAATTTTTCTATCGTCTCTAACTTAGCTCGGTCAACTTCGATTCCTTTACAGGAGATCTTGTGACCGAGGACTATACCCTCTCGAACCATGAAGTGGCACTTTTCCCAATTAAGTGCCAAATTCGTTTCCTCGCATCGTGTGAGCACGAGCTTCAGATTCGATAAACATGCATCAAACGAGGAACCGAAAACAGAGAAATCGTCCATAAATACCTCCATTACCTCACCTACCAGTTCGTCGAATATGGCCATCATGCATCGCTGGAAGGTGGCTGGGGCATTGCATAACCCGAATGGCATCCTTCGGTACGCGAATGTTTCGAACGGGCACGTAAAAAGTGGTCTTCTCCTGGTCCTCGGGTGCTATGGGAATCTGTAGATAACCTGACAAACCATCAAGGAAACAGTAAAATGAGTGACCGGCTAATTTTTCTAACATCTGATCAATAAAAGGTAGGGGAAAGTGATCTTTTCTCGTCGCATCATTCAACTTCCTGTAGTCAATACAGACACGCCATCCAGTCACCGTCCTCGTCGGAATCAGCTCGTTCTTGTCGTTGGTGACGACCGTCATGCCTCCTTTCTTTGGGACTACTTGGACCGGGCTGACCCATGCGCTGTCTGAAATGGGGTAGATCATCCCCGCGTCTAGCAATTTGATCACCTCCTTCTTCACTACGTCCTTCATGTTGGGGTTGAGCCGCCTTTGGCGTTGAGCGACCGGCTTGAAGTCGTCCTCCATGAGGATCTTGTGCATGCAATAGCTCGGGTTGATACCCCTTATGTCGGATATCTTCCACGCCAACGCCTTCTTGTGCGCTTTCAACACGTCTAAGAGCTGGCCCTTCTGTCCGTTATCGAGGTTTGACGAGATGATGACCGGTAGCCCTCCATTGTTGTTCAGAAACGCATACTCGAGGTGGTCGGGCAGCGGCTTCAATTCTAGGACCGGCGGTTCCTCGACCGAATTCCTCTCCTTGTCCTCTTCGCTGCTCGCCTCGATAGCTATAATAGGCTCGTCGACTTCTTCCCCACACTCGTCGATTGCCATGAGCGTGTGTAAGTCGTGATCGCCGACCTGTGACAGACCTTGCACGGAAAAGAGAAAGTCGTGCTCGAATACGTCTAAGAAATAACACTTATCGTCCTGCTCGCTACTCTTTTTCATTGAGTCGGCCATATCAAAGGTAACCTTTTCCCCATCTACCGTCAAGGTTAGCGTCCCGTTCCTAACGTCTATCATGGTCTCCCCCGTGGCTAGGAACGGTCTACCTAAAATCAGGGGAACATTCTCGTCTTCCTCCATATCTAAAATAACGAAATCTGCGGGGATCACGAACTTATCGACCTTAACTAGGACATCCTCGATAACACCTCGAGGGTACTTTAACGACCTATCCGCTAATTGGAGGCTCATCCTAGTGGGTCGTGGTTCACCTTGACCTAAACGCTTAAACATGGAATACGGCATGAGATTAATACTAGCGCCTAGATCGGCTAACGCACGCTCAATTACTAAATCTCCTATAAGGCAGGGAATAGTAAAACTCCCTGGATCCTTCAGCTTCTTAGGAATCTTGCTTTGGAGAATCGCCGAGCACTCTCCTCGTAGGCAGACGGTGGAGACGTGTTCGAGCTTCCTTCTGTTCGTCAGCAAGTCCTTCAAGAACTTGGCGAAGCTGGGCATCTGCGTAATAGCTTCAACAAAAGGTAAGTTAATATGAAATTCCTTACACATACCCATAAATTTACCAAACTGCGCCTCGTTCTTGTCCTTTTTCAGTCGAGCCGGATACGGGATCTTCGGCTGGTATGGCTTCACCGGTGGTCGCTCGATCTCCGTCACCTTTTCCTTCTCGTGCTCGACTTTCTCCTTCTCAGCTTCGGCCTTCTCGACGTCGTCGCCCCTGACCTCCTCCACATCGGGCTCGTCGTGGCTCTCAAAGCTGGCGTTCTCCTTGGCCTTCTTCGTGGCGGGCACTTCTTGCAATTCTCGCCCATTTCTCAGCGTCACCGCCTTGCAGTACTCCTTAGGATTGGGCTCGGTGTAGCTTGGGAGTGATCCCTAAGTGCGCCCAGCCAACTGTTTCGCCATCTGGCCCATCTGTTGCTCCAGCTTTTTGAGCGAGGCGTCCGTGTTCTGAGCACGCAAGTCATTCGCCTCCATGTATTCCTCCATCTTCGTCATACGGCTCTCGTGGGCTGCGGTGGTACTACTAAAATTCGTGAGGAGTGTCTTCATCATATCCTTCATCTCCCTCATGTCGTCGGATCCTCCCGCGGGCGCGTTCTGGTACTGTCGTGGTGGCCCGTTTTGGAATCCGGACGATCTGGGCTGAAATCCTGGTGGTCCTTGGCTCTGATGGTTCTGACTCCCGTACGCCAGGTTTGGATGCGCCCGAGGCTGGAAACTTCGCTGGCCGCCTTGGTAATTGCCCATATAGTCTACGTGCTCCAGCGATTGCCCAAGTTGGCATTCTGATGTCTCGTGGGCTGCGCCACAAATTCCGCACAAGGGCACGTAAGTTGTGTGCTGTGTCAGTGTGGTGGTGGCCACGGCGTTCACGGGCTGCGTCTGCCCGGACTTGGGAAGTAGTGCGCCAATCACTGTCTGCAGCTGGGAATTCGTCGAGGCAATTTGTTGCTGGAGTGCCTCGATCTTAGCATTAGTAGCCGTCTCCTCACTGACTCCGAATACACGGGTTCTCTTCATTCTTGCATTGCCTCTCATGAAGCTGTTCCTCGAGTAATCTTCAATCAGATTCCACGCGTCAGTGGCATTGAGCTTCACGAGTCCTCCTCCTGCGGCTCCGTCTAACATATGAACAGTCTGATCGTTGAGTCCTTCATGGAATCGGTTGATCTGGGCTGCCTTCGACATCCCGTGCTGTGGGCACCTCTTCAGTAGCGCCTTGTATCGCTCCCACACCTCATACAGATTTTCAGAATCCTTCTGGTGGAATAGAGAAATCTCCGTCTTCAACCGCAACACCTTTGATAGTGGGAAGTAATGGTTGATGAAAGCGGCTCGCATCTCCTCCCAGGTAGTGATCGACCTGGGCGGCAACATGTCTAACCAGTCCTTCGCCCTGAACTTGAGCGAGAACGGGAACAGCATCAGCTTGATTGCATCGCCTGGGACACCATTGATTTTGATAGTGTCGGTCACCGTCAGAAATGCCTTAAGATGGGAGTAAGGGTCGTCATCTGGGTTGCCCTCGAACTGGGCCGTCTGAAAGATCATCTGAAGCCAAGAGTGCTTCAGCTCGAAGTTATTGTTCTCGATCGGCGGGATGACAATCGCCGATTCCGTACCGCCTAGCGCGGCATTCTTGAGGAGGTCCTGAAGTGATGGTTCCTCCTCGGGAATGTTATGGACGGGCACTCGGTGGTCCGCCATGTCTACTTCTGTGTAAGGACTATCTAAGGCTGCCTCTACACGCGAATTTTGGATGGATTCCTGCGAACTATCCTCTGAGTAACTAACTAAACGGTCCTGAGAGCTAGTGGATGCTCCTTCGGTATCGTACTTAAGCTTCCTTCGCAACTTTCGTTCGAAATCCGGGTCTGCTTCAACGATGGGGTCCAATGGATGGTTTCGGGTCATTCACCGCTGAATCGTACCTTCAATGAGTGTGAAGCAGAAATTAGCGAAGAAATAAACAAAAACGTCGAATAAGAATATGAACTCAATAACTACGCAGGAAAACAACTAAAACACGTAACACAATTAACGCAAATATCAAAGACGTAAGAAAACGTCAAAATAAAAGTGGCTAAAGTACCGGACTATGGTGTTCCTAATATAAATTTATTCCCCGGCAACGGCGCCAAAAACTTGATCGACACGTGGTGTGTGAATGAAAAGTGCGACAAGTAATAATTAAAACGAATACTAAATTACTATCACCGACGTGCGATAGGCAGTGGACCTATCGTTTGTAGTGCAGTAAAGTGAGTAAACGAGTATCGAACACAAGGAATAAACCAAGTACTAGTAATGACCTAATCGACTCGATATTTAGCCTGAAGAAAGTACGCAAATTGTTTGACGACTTAACCTACAGATCGCTCCTAAAACAACTAGAGATTCAAATAACACGCTTAAACTGATACGAAGCTTCAGATGATAAAGATGTGCTCGGGATTCGAATCCCGCTAGGTAGCATCGGCTAAAACAGTAAAATCGCTCCTAAGTGATTTCTGACTAAGTCGCAATAATTTCCTGCCCGCTCGCGAATTTGCTGTCGCCCTAAACGCTCGCGGGGATCTAAAATTCAATAATTACTAACGGCGAGGATCGAGTATTTGCTTTCGCCCTATACTCGAATCCTATCTTCTATGAACGGCCTAAACGTTGTTTAGCTGTCGCCCTAAACGTTTCTCCCCACAATCACTTTAACACATAGACATATTAAAGCGACGAAACATATTCATAGAACGATAAATAGTCAAAAACACAAAGTCGCGATAATACACGTCTTAACTACGAATTATCCTAGCGTTCATCTAATCCCAAACACAAACGGGATTTAGCTACGCATGATAGACGAGAAAACAACGAAAGAAACAAAGGATAAGGTCGAAGAATTCATGTTCTTGATATACGGATGATCTGCGTTGAGAACGTTGAAGATTCTTCGTTCTTCGTTAAATTGGGCGTGATCTCGTCGATGATCCGTCTCTTGCGCTCCGGGGTGCGATTCTGCGTTCTTTGGTGCTAATTTTCGTCTCTCAGTGATTAGGGTTAATCCCGGGTGAGTTGTCTCTTTTTCTGGGTCGAATTTGGGCTTTTTATACAAATTTCCGTGTCGGTCACGGCCTGGGACATGGGCCGTCACGGCCGTGACCATCATCGCCCGCGTCTCGTCACTTTCTGCCCCAGGTCACGGCCAAGTGCATTGCCGTTCACGGCCGTGACCATCATCAGCGCACTTCTTCTGCCTCGCGTCACGGCCGTGACGCTTCATCAGCGTCCCTCTCCATCGCGCACTGTCCCTCGTCACGGCCGTGACGCGTATAGCGTCTGGCCGTGACCGAGGGCAGTGTTGCCCTTTTCGCGCCGTTTTGCCTCGTTTTCGCTCCTTTTCGCCCGAAACTCGTCCTAAGCTCCTTCAACAATAAAACAAGTGTAAATATATCGAATAAATGCGTAATTTAATTGCTAAAGCTCTATTATACCCTGAATAAATATTACGATAAACGCATTGAAATGCGTTTATCAATATTCGATGTAATCGTTGTCAAAAACGGCTTTGATTTCATCTTATTTTCACAAATTAGAACCCTAAATAGAAAGATAAAAATTCATTACAAATATTACACCTTGCTTCGTCACTAGCACAATACATCCTACCTTACACGCCGAAATTGGTTGGTTAATGGGCATTCGAAATTTCGAAGCTCGATTCACTGTAAAAGCGAGATTCATAAAATAAATACTCTGTCGATAACAATTTTCTGCATCATAGTAACAGATGATGGATGGATAATAACAGTTCATCAGACCTTTATAACAATATAATCTAACAAAATAACAGAAAGTCGCCGTAAAACAACACTTAGTTCAGTATGTTAGGAAGGTTATTTTCGTCAATACACAGTTTTAAGCCTTATCTCGGCAATTTTGAAAAGTTGGTCCTTTAAACTAACAGGACTTCTGAAATGGACTGAACCATTTACAAACTTACTGACTAGGGACTGACTAGAAATTTCCCCTTAAACAAAATAGATGTTTTGGGCTTGGAAAACCCATGAAATTGAACGGAACGCTAATTCGTGTAGTTTATTATTATTATTATTTTTTAAATTATTTATATTTACGTATTATGTATGATCAATTGACAATTGGTAGCCTAGCACTTCATTCATTCGTCTTGTAACGGAATATAACACGTGAGTTATTCTTTCGTCCTCGGATTCTTCTAGATAATCAAAAGAAATGGCTTTTTCGTTGTTCATATAACACTCTTTAATGTCCGCAATACATGAACTCCAATCATTAGTTCTCACGAAATTGAGTGTGTTGATGTTTTATAATATATGATATATTATTAGGGGCCAATAATCGACGCATTAATGTTTTTTATGAGAACGTTTTAATCCAAAGATAATGCTAAGCACTATAATTTTACATCTTGGTAGGTCCAATAACGTTTCTCAACATGTTTTCGAATGTTTCAATTATCATAAAGTTCTTATTTTTTCCCAACTACAATAAGAAAACCATTGCTTGAAATTTGCTACATTTAAATAACGCCGGAGTAAATAAAATAAAATAGTAAATGAGAAAAAGAACCCGTATGATTCTTAAGCAAAAAAACCTCACTAATAAAAATAAAAAAATTATGATAATCGAAAGCTTTGCGTGTAAACCATTGGCCAAATACCAAAAAGAGAGTAATATCGTACAATATGACCACAGTGCAAAGATCCATTTTAATATGCGATTCTGTTTGGTTATCGAGTAGATCTTGCCCCCTCTCTTTATGCTGAGCTCTCTTCGCGCAAGCAATCTGTGTTCCTCTTCTACAAATTATAAATTTGGTCCCAAAAAATCCGAAAGTGTTCAGTGCGACGTAGAAGGGTCAAAGAGAGAAGAGAAATCATATATTGTCAAGGAAAAATTGAGAGTTAGGTCGATAAGGATGACAATGTCTGCTGAGGGAGCTAAGGATCCGCGTGTTGCAGCTATTCAATCAAGAATCCGTGTCATCCCTGATTTCCCAAAACCAGGTTTTTTACATTTTATTCTTGCTTGTTCGTTATTTCTTAATTTTTTGTTTTTTTAGAGACAGGTGTGTTTTTATGCTTTTGATTATGTTGCTCAGATGGTTTCTTTCCTATTCTTGTTTTGGGAGTAGAATTTTACCTGACCCAAAGTTTCGATTTTTATTTCGATGGCGTTCTTCAAGTTCTAACTTGTTTTGGAAGTAGAACGTTTTTGTCTACCCTCTTGATTTCTAGTTAAAATGAAATGTCAGCTAAAGTTTCTTTTTTATTTTTATTTCTTTGTTGGGTTATTCGCAGGGATAATGTTTCAAGACATCACTACGCTGCTACTCGACCCCGAGGCCTTCAAAGACACCATTGACTTGTTTGTTGAGCGCTACAAGAACAAGAATATCTCTGTTGTTGCTGGTACATTACATATTCCTCTGTTTTTGTATTATTATTGCCTAGGTTTCACCCTTTTTTTTTTCCCTTTTGCGTTGGGACCTAGTTATGTTTAGTGTGTGGGCACTTTTTTAAATCGCATTTTGTGAAGCTGCTTTCTTTTGACATGGATGATTCAAATTAGATTGTTGTAGTCACTGCTCAAAGACTGATATATTTGCCTTTCCTATTTTAGAGTGGTTTCTGTAGACTGATTCATGTGAATGGAGGACATTCTTATGTGCTAGTTGAGTTAGGTTAAGTCGAGATTTTCATTTGATTAGATGTGGCTGAAGAGTTGATGAGATGAGCGCACTTGTCATTTTCTTTAGAGTGGGCATGATCTCTAGGTTGTCCCATTTATCTTTTATTGCAAGAAGGCAAATTTATGAACTCTATCTATAGCCGCATCTAGCCATATTTGTTTTTGTTTCTTGGAAAAAAAACATTGAATAACGTTATATTTTCTGTCCCATATGCATCCTCTGTTTTTCTTGCCTAGCCAATCTATAGCTAGTTATCTGGTCTTGCTCTTAAATCAATATCTAGATGAGAAATTCTTTTATTTTTATGAACTATGACGTGAGATATTCAATCCTGGGGTGCATTATCAGTTCTTGCAATTTCTTTCTTCTTTTCTCTGGTCGAGGAACTTTCACAATGATACGCAAGTGCAAGAATTTATCTGTTCATTCTCGTGAAATTCCCGACATACGTACAGGCATAGAGGCTCGAGGCTTTATATTTGGTCCTCCCATTGCATTGGCCATTGGAGCAAAGTTCGTACCTCTGAGGAAACCGAAGAAACTACCTGGTAATAATAATAATCATCCCTATAATAGACTTCCAAAACACACACACACACGCACCAGTTTTTACAGATTGATAATCTGATCTGCTCTTCTGTAATATAGTTTATTATTACAATTGGCATCGTTTTGCTCTATATATACAAAAAAAAAAAAAAACGCAGGGCAAGTGATTAGGCAAGAGTATGACTTGGAATATGGAAGCGATTGCATTGAGATGCACGTCGGAGCAGTGGACCCCGGCGAGCGCGCTTTGGTCGTCGATGATCTCATCGCCACTGGCGGCACTCTTTCCGCCGGCATGGAACTATTAGGTGTCTTATTTTTTCTCCCTAGATTTATTTGTGCGAACTAAAATTGCATCGGTGGTTCCTTATTACGAACCGTTATAATCTGAAAAAATGAAAAAAAAAAAAAGAAGTGTGTGATTTATTATACTACAGAACGGGCTGGAGCTGAAGTGGTTGAGTGTGCTTGTGTCATCGAAATACCTGCTCTGAAGGGCCGAGAGCGTTTGAAGGGAAAGCCGTTGTTCGTCCTCGTGGATGCTCAAGAGTGACCCGACCCGTCTGAGGATGTTGGAGCCCCGCCCGCTTACATGGGCTGCAACGATCTTCGATATTCGTCGTCCCTTAATTATGATTATTGGAAATTTTATGGATCGAGACAGTGGCTGTTAGATCGTCTTTCATCTCTCCTGTATAGGGCAGATGATGATGATATATGCCTATCTGTGCTGTGGAATGTGGATCTCCCTAAATATTTGAGACCTTTGTTTAACCATTTTCTTCTACTGTTGAGACAATAATTACGTATCATTTTCTTTCATTTTCTATCTCTATATAGCATATCATATGCTTGTGATATATGCATGTGTGATGTACTGAAACTGCAAGAAGAAAATTGAATATCAAAAGCAGACACTCTATGCTCTGACCAACTGGATCATCCAGGACAACGTGACAATAAAATTGCGAAAAGAAAAGCATGACAGACACCAACTAATTAAAAAGGAAAAAAAGGAAACTGAAATGCAATTAGCTCGACACTGTTTTTTATTTTATTTTTTTCAGGCGCAGATGAAGTCCTTGGGAAGAGTCTTTCCACAAGTGTTGATGAGCAAACTCAACGAAATAGGAATGTTGACATTAATCCCGAGAATGTTCGCCTTCAACGCAGTGCATAAGCAGACAGCGGCTTCAAGATCCAAAAGCCCGCCGAGGGCCGAACAGCAGGGATGGTCGGGCGGCGTACCGATCTCAGTCCCAATGCTTCCGTTCAAAAGCTTTGCACATATTCCCAACTTTAGAGCATCTCTCGGGCAGCTGCCCTTCGGTGCTATCGGGCTAGGGTTAGGGTTAGGGTTGTGGCAGCCCACGTAGCAGCTTCGAGCTAGGGCGAAGAACATGAGATTGATGGTAAGAAAAAGGAGCGAAGACGAGGAAGAAGATGATGCCATTATTATTATTTTTTTCTTCTAGCTAGATATATTTAGGGTTTTGTGTGATTGCAGTTTATACTTGGATCAAATATTTCTTCAATGCATGGGGTATTTATAGTGGGGAGGCATAAAACCATGCACGTGAAGTTGCCCAATATGCATATATATATATTATATATATATATTTATTTTAAGGCATTTGTAATTAAGATTCTTACTCACGAGTAGGAGCAACGCCATACAATGTCCTATTTTGCCACAAGTTCTTGATTTTATAATCTCATAAGATGCCGAGGATTTTTTGGAGTTCGTGGTGGATATGTAGTTGCATATATTCGTCCCGTGATTAGTCAGAAACCTAATGTATAGATTCATAGGATAGGGGAATTAGCAGCAGGGAAGCATGCAATAACGAGCGAGGAATGTGCTGCTGATACAAGTTGCTCTTATTGTACGAACATATATATTATTATGATAATATATATATGTCGACCACCTCAAAATGCAAGTCCGTGACTTTGATTTTGATACCAATTGCGCATTGCATCGAACTTAGCTTATTCTTTTCACAGTTTCGTCTCCCTTTCTATGCGCTGTTGTTTAATTTTATTGTGAAGTTTTCAGTTCACCTTTTTTGTGTGCTGCCCTGTAATAACAACTGCTACGAGTTTTTTTATTTACTTTTTAAATTTTTCAGATACTGAGGTTTTCATTCAAACGCAACACCATTCTCACATTTCCTCCGACTAAAATTTGTAGAAGAAAATTATAACGGGAATGGTCGGGTAGGGGGTTTTGTAGAGACCAAATGATGAGTTTCATGGATCGCGACGATATGTGAATTGGTGTGTGCAATACAAAACTGAACCAAATAATAATCCAATGTAACAAACGCCATCTTCTTTGATTCAACAATTAAAATCATGGACACACATTACATGCAAATTTACTAATTAATGGGTCGCAAAGAACATAGGCATTATCCTCGTTCAACATCAACGGCCTACCACACAATCGATTGAGACCATTCAAGTTTTCATGTCTCGTTTCTTCTCTTTTCATCTAGTTTCCTTATCGATTCCGTTCTCTTTCGCTTCAATTTCTGCGTCGAAATCATTCGAAACATTAAGAAAACATGACAACGATATGATCGTATCGTGAGGAAAAAAAGAACGAATAAAACAAATTCGCCGAGCCGCTGACATCAGGCCAAGAAATCATCGAAGAAACTCCGTCGGGAAAAAAATGGCGGACGTCCACGAGCTCGAAACCAACGGCACGGAGCAGGCAATCGTATGCTACGCCCCGACTATGATCACCACCAACGGAATATGGCAAGGCGACGACCCTTTAGATTACGCCCTCCCTCTCTTCATACTTCAGCTAACCCTCGTCGTCGTAACGACTCGAATCCTCGTCTTCCTTCTCAAACCCCTTCGCCAGCCCCGGGTCATCTCAGAAATCCTCGTGCGTAATATAACCAAAAAAAAATCCCAACTTTACCATCAATTCTAACTATTACCGCACATCACTAACGGTAATATTACAGGGCGGGGTAATATTGGGCCCGTCGGTGTTGGGCCGAAGCAAGAAATTCGCGGAGACGGTATTCCCCCTACGAAGCGTAATGGTCCTCGAGACGATGGCCAACGTGGGCCTACTCTACTTCCTCTTCCTCGTCGGCGTAGAAATGGACATCGCCGTCCTTAAAAGGACGGGCAAACAAGCCCTAGCCGTGGCAATCTCGGGCATGATTCTACCCTTCCTCATAGGCGTCACCTTCGCTTTTTTGCTCCACCAAAGCACGGAATTCGTAAAGCTCGGCACCTTCATACTGTTCCTCGGCGTTGCCTTATCCGTCACGGCCTTCCCCGTCCTCGCCCGAATATTAGCCGAGCTCAAGCTCCTCAACACGGAGATAGGCCGAATCGCCATGTCGTCGGCGCTGATCAACGACATGTGCGCTTGGATTCTGCTCGCCTTCGCCATCGCCCTGGCCGAGAACGAAGCCATGTCGCTGGCCTCCATTTGGGTGATCCTCTCGAGCGGAGCGTTCGTCGTCTTCTGCGTCTACGTCGTGCGACCGTTAATTTCGTACGTAATAAGGAAGACGCCCGAGGGAGAATCCGTGAGCGAGTTCTACGTTTGCCTCATCTTGACGGGCGTGATGATCTCGGGATTCATCACCGACGCCATCGGGACCCACGCCGTCTTCGGCGCGTTCGTCTTCGGGCTCGTGATCCCGAACGGGCCGCTCGGGGTGACCATCATCGAGCGCCTCGAGGACTTCGTCTCGGGCCTTCTTTTGCCCCTCTTCTTCGCCATAAGCGGGCTCAAGACGGACATTAGCTCGATCAACGGGTTCGCCACTTGGGCCGTGCTGGCGCTCGTCATCGTACTGTCGTGCGCGGGAAAAGTCGCGGGGACGCTGCTCGTTTCCCTTTACTACAACATGCCGTTCTACGAGGGGCTCACGCTCGGGCTTTTGATGAACACCAAGGGGCTCGTGGAGATGATCATACTCAACGTAGGAAAGGACCAGAAGGTCCTCGACGACAAGTCGTTCGCAATCATGGTCATCGTCGCGGTCATCATGACGTCAATCATCGGGCCCGTGGTCACGACAATCTACGGACCGGCCCGCCGCGGGTCGGCTGCGGGCGGCCGAGGTTACAAGTGGCGGACGGTCCGACGGTCCGACGGCGAGCTTCGGGTCGTCGTGTGCGTACACGCGCCGAGGAACGTGCCGACGATGATCAGCCTCATCGAGGCGTCGAACCCCACGAGGAAGTCGCCGATGTGCGTTTACGCGCTCCACCTCGTCGAGCTCACGGGCCGGGCCTCCGCGATGCTCATCGTCCACAACACGAGGCGGTCGGGCCGACCCGCTTTGAACCGGACCCAGGCACAGTCGGACCACATAGTGAACGCGTTCGAGAACTTCGAGCACCACGCGCGAGGGTTTGTGACGGTGAGCCCGCTCACAGCCGTCTCGCCCTACTCGACCATGCACGAGGACATATGCAACCTGGCCGAGGACAAGGGGGCCGCCCTAATCATCGTCCCCTTCCATAAGAACCAGACAGTCGACGGCGGGATGGAGTCGGCCAACCCCGCGTACCGAACCGTGAACCAGAACGTGCTGGCCAACTCCCCATGCTCGGTCGGCATACTCGTGGACCGCGGGCTCGGCGGGTCGAACCGCATGGCAGTCGGCCAGAATCATCAGATCGCCCACCACGTGGCCGTTCTGTTCTTCGGCGGGCCAGACGACAGGTATATTAAAAATTTAGGGCTTCAGCCTAATACCAATTGGTAATAGGTGGAGTGTTGCCTTTGAAGTTGAACTATATTAATGATTTTTGGTTTGGTCGATTGTGGGACGTTTTTTTGGGGTGTCAGACCTAATATGACCTTGGATAAATCAAAGAATTTTAACTTGTATATAAAGCCTGTGGTCTAATACTTCCTTTATTGATAATTAGTTTTAGAGTTGAACCCTACAAACTTACATGGGCTTGAGCTAGAGGGTGATAGTAAGTTCCCACAATTTTTATGATCTCAACAATAAATAGGGAAGCCCTGGCATACGGATGGAGGATGAGCGAGAATCCCGAGGTCAATCTAACAGTGGTGCGGTTCGTACCCGGGGAGAGCGCGGGCCTCGGCTCGAGGAGCGGGCACGGGCCCACCGTGGGTACGGGGCCCGGCGACGGGGAGAGGCGGGTCGATGAGGAGTGCTTGAACGAGTTTAGGACAAGGACGATGAGCGAGCCGTCGGTGACCTACGTGGAGAGGGCGGTGAGCCACGGGGAGGAGACCGTGGCCGCCATAAGGTCGATCGACCCGACCCACGACCTGTTCGTGGTTGGTAAGGGTCGGGGCGGGTCGGAGGACGTGATGAATCCGTTGACGGCGGGTTTGACCGACTGGAGCGAGTGTCCCGAGCTCGGGGCGATCGGAGATTTGCTTGCCTCGTCGGATTTCGGGGCGGCTTATTCGGTTTTGGTGGTGCAGCAGTATAAAGGGGCGGCGGAGGGCGGCGGCGGCGGTGATGGGGCGAATTTTAACGCGCCGGAAAGTCCGAGCCGCCGCCACCACCATGAGGCGGTGGAGATGGGGTTTAGGAGGGGCGGGCCGGCGGTTTTTCAGACGCTACCGTGAGCGGGGGTGTTTGTGTAATTTGCTGTTTCTTTTTTCTTTTTCTTAGCTAGGAAAGGTCATTGTTTTTATCATTGGCTGTATTTTCTTGGCAGTCTTTGTCATATAGTGTGGTGCTGAGATGGAATTGGATTTATGGGTGTGTGGTTCAGCTTGAGTTGAATATCTTCGATATGTCTTATAGATTATATGTGTATAAACATAAAGATGATATTCGGGCACGCTTACCGTAGATATTGATGTCTGAAAAGTTGTTATATTACCTTGTAAACGGTTGGTAAACGGTTTGTCTTCGCGAGACAGATAAGTCAACTAATTTGGACCATAATACATATTTTGTTGTTTCTTCGATTGCGTCTGGTCAGCAGCAGATAGCTTTGGCAATAGATAAACTTCGGCAATAGATAGTCGGTAGATGGAGTGTCTTCAAACGCATGTGCAGTGAGTGATGAACCAGATGAACCAGTAGATGAACATTGAGAAGATAACTACGAGTAAGCACATGAGAATAAGCACATCAGCATACAATCTTCTGATATTCTCCATAGGATTAGGATCCATAACTGTCGAGGCGTGTGTTGGACACACTGTCCGTAAGACGAAATCGCCCCGATATCAGTGCTTTCGGTTCGCAGCGATCGTCCCCAAGATACAACGACTTCTAAATTCGAAACCGTAGCACAACGATTCGAATTTTTCCGGCGAACCGTACTCGAAATTCGAGTTTTTCTTACTTCGGGATTTTAGGGAGTTGGGAGTGAATGATGTAATTTGTGTGGGTTGGAGTGAATGAATTTTTCCAATTCATGAGGGGTCTATTTATAGATTTTCTCACGCATGGGCTTAATTGCAATTTCAAGAACTTCCTGGACTGCTTATGTAATTTTCCAGGGGTCTAAACGCAATATTTCAAGCTAGTTGGACTGTCGGTAAATTTACCGGCCCGCGACAAGCCCGATTCTCGGGCCGACAGCCCGAATCTTCGGCATGTCCCACCGGCGGCGGCCCGATTCTCCGACCGACGGCCCGAGGCGGCTACCGACGCCTCTACTTGGGCCGACCGACACTTCCTAGTTGGGCCGGATCAGCCCAACGGCCCACTGCTTCCATTTGATCCAATGGATCATACCATCTCATTCGGGCTGCCCAATCAGCTTCACCTCGACTGCCATGTCACCGGCACAGTCACCGTCGCCGCCCACCGGAGGAAAAATTTAAGTAGCTCCTCAATGCTCCTCGCTCCGATGCGTCGTGCGAAGTGCAAAGTGCGCGCCTCAAAGCGCCCATTGCGCACTTTGGCACGGCACGGCTCGGCTCGGCCTCGGCCTCGGCCTCGGGCACGGGCTCGGGCTCGGTGCTCGGTGCTCGGTGCTCGGTGCTCGTCGGTGCGAGGCACCGACTCGCACCCGGGCTATTATTTGGGTCAAAACTCACTTAAGCTTCTCAAGCCCACTAAGCCTACTTAAGCCCACTTAAGCCCATTTAAACCCATCCACATGGCAAGCCCTTTTGAATAAACCCCACATGGGTTTCTATATTTATAGTGAAGATTTTCTTGGTGTCTAACCAATGTGGGACACTAAAATCCCACACTCAAACACTATCAACCATTTTAATAGTTATTGGGCCAACTTCGAAAATTAATTTCTCATTCACCCGATATCGGTTTTGAGCCTATTAATATTCGTTAGATTCACCGTGAAACGTAGATTCATAATCTTTCAACGATTTCTCGTTTCGACATTCGATGGCTTCCCGATTTAATTAAAACCGGAATTAAATTTATTAATGGGTTAATTACCCAATTTGGGCCCAAAGGCCCATTAGGATCAATAAACCCAACAATCCCCCACATGAATGGAAATTAATGCAAATGCTATGCATGCTGACTCTTGCAAGAAAAACTCGACGACCCGTCACTGCATCGGAATAGGTAGCTTGTGGCTTTGAACCTTCCCTAGTGAAACGCAATCGAATTTACTCGCTGTTCAGTGAATATGATGTCTTGAACTGACATCTTTTGTGTAAATTAAGACAACAGCGTACACACAGTGACGAATCTTTATTTCTTTCGATTCTCACGTTGTGTCCATTTTGGCCTTGGACCATATCTTGGATTCATAAGTGTTACTATTGAAGCGGCCCCACTTCTCACTTATATAGGTGATCGACTATTAGGACTTAAATCCTAGAGTATCCCGAAATACTTCATCATCAGGTATAGCCATCATTAAAAGCAAAATTTGCTTACCCTTTACCACACGTCTTCGGGTAATTACTTGAGCAGCTTATGAGAATGAGTTTTTTTTTTAAAAAAAAAATTCAAGTAAGCTACTGAACTACACTCAGCTTAGTTGTCTCATTGAACCAAGTTTGTGGGATCTCCACTCATCATGGTTGAGTTACCACCGAGCTTGTTCTTGGGTGTGTGGTTTTTAATCCCCATTCCCCTTACTGCGTTATAGTGCTGATCTCTAGCAATGCCTTTCGTCAAAGGATCTGCTATGTTCTCTTTAGACTTCACATAGTCAATAGAGATTATTCCACTAGAGATCAGTTGTCGTACGGTATTATGTCTTCGACGTATGTGCCGAGACTTACCGTTATACATACTATTCTGTGCCCTACCAATTGCAGCCATGCTGTCGCAATGTATCATAATAGGCGGTACAGGCTTATTCCAACAAGGAATGTCCTCCAAAAAATTTCGAAGCCATTCTGCTTCTTCACCGGCTTTATCTAGTGCAATAAATTCCGATTCCATCGTAGATCGAGCTATGCACGTTTGCTTGGAGGATTTCCAAGAAATTGCTCCACCGCCGATGGTAAATACATAACCACTCGTGGACTTAGAGTCTTTGCTATCAGATATCCAGTTGGCATCGCAGTATCCTTCAAGAACTGCTGGATATCTCGTATAGAGTATGCCATGATTAATAGTGTGCTTTAGATATCTCAGCACCCTTCTCAAGGCTATCCAATGGTTACTCGCAGGATTACTCGTAAACCTGCTAAGTTTACTAATTGAATATGCTATATCAGGTCGAGTGCAGTTAGTTAGGTACATTAAACTACCAATCACTCGAGCATATTCTTGCTGTGATACAGGTTCTCCTCTATTTTTGGCCAGATGTAGATTTAGATCTACAGGAGTCTTAGCCGGAGGATCATCGAAGGCATTAAATTTCTTCAACACTTTCTCAATATAATGAGATTGTGTTAGCATAATTCCTTCGGGCGTCTTATAGACATTTATCCCTAGTATGACATTAGCCAAACCCATATCCTTCATACTGAAATTATTTTTCAACATAATCTTCGTGTCTACAATCATTTTATGATTGCTTCCCGTGATTAACATGTCGTCTACATAAAGACAGACAATCACGAATTCATCGGGTGTGCCTTTAATGTAAACACATTTGTCACACTCATTGATTTTGAATCCATTCGATAGCATAGTCATATCGAATTTTTGGTGCCATTGTTTCGGTGCTTGTTTAAGCCCGTAAAGCGACTTCACGAGTCGGCACACTTTGTTTTCCTGTCCAGGTATTACAAACCCTTCAGGCTGATCCATGTAGATTTCTTCTTCAAGGTCTCCATTTAGGAATGCCGTTTTTACATCCATTTGATGTACCTCGAGATCATGCAATGCTGCAATAGCAAATAGAACCCGTATTGACGTAATTCTCGTCACTGGTGAATAGGTATCGAAGAAATCATATCCTTCCTTTTGGGAATATCCCTTGGCTACTAAACGAGCCTTATATTTTTCAATTGATCCATCGGTTTTATATTTCCTTTTAAGGACCCACTTGCATCCTAAAGGTTTACACCCCTTAGGGAGATCTACTAACTCCCAAGTGTGATTCTGCATGATGGATTCAATTTCACTGTTTACAGCTTCTTTCCAGAACGGAGCTTCTGGAGTCGACAGAGCTTCTTGCACTGTCCTAGGTTCGTCGTCTAACATAAATGTTAGGAAATCAGGACCAAATGATTTGGCCACTTTTTTACGCTTACTTTGCCGTAGTTTCTCAACTTCTGGAGGCGAAACTTCAACGGCTTCATAATTTCTTTTACAACTTATTTCATTTCTTTCCTTCGTTGGAAAGATGTTCTCAAAGAAAACAGCATTTCTTGATTCAATAATCATACCAGAATTCATGTCGGGAATTTCGGACTTATGCACCAGAAATCTGTATGCATTACTATTTTCTGCATATCCAATGAAGATGCAGTCAACAGTTTTCGGTCCTATCTTGACCTGTTTTGGTTTAGGTACTTCGACCTTTGCTAAACACCCCCACACTTTAAGATATCCGTAGGATGGTTGTCTACCTTTCCACAATTCATACGGTGTTTTATCCCGTTTCTTGTGTGGCAACATATTTAGAATGCGATTTGATGACAGTATGGCTTCCCCCCACAAATTCTGAGGTAGCCCTGAATTGATTAGCATCGCATTCATCATCTCCTTAAGAGTTCTATTTTTTCGTTCAGCAACGCCATTTGATTGAGGTGAATATGGCGCCGTCGTCTGATGAATAATACCATGTTCTCGGCAAAATTCCACAAACGGTGCCACGTATTCTCCTCCTCTGTCACTTCTTATTATTTTGATCTTAGAGTTAAGTTGATTCTCAACTTCATTCTTATATCTTTTGAAGGTATCAAGAGCTTCGTCTTTACCACTTAAAAGATATACGTGACAGTACTTCGTGCAATCGTCGATAAATGTTATAAAGTATTTCTTTCCACCTCTAGTTTGCACGAATTTCAGATCACATATATCAGTATGGATCAATTCTAGTGGTGAACTATTTCTTTCGACAGATAAAAATGGTGCCTTGGCCATTTTTGCTTCTACACAAATTTCACACTTGTGTTGTGAATTAATTTCCATTTGTGGAAGTAAGTTTAAACTTATTAACTTTTTCAATTTGTTTAAACTCACGTGTCCTAATCTACCATGCCATAAATTAGACAACTCAACCAAGTAAGAAGAACTGGCTTTATTATTATCAGCGATCTTAATATCGCGTTTTACAGGCATTACAGATAACTTAAAAAGGCCCTTCTCGAGGTAACCTTTGCCAATAAAATGACCATTTTTGGTCAGTACATATTTTCCAGCTTCAAACACTTGTCTAAATCCAGCGTTACTGAGCAGAGCGCCGGACACCAGATTCTTGCGGATGTCTGGAACATGCAGCACGTCCACAAGCGTCACTTCCTTGCCTGAGGTCATCTTCAGCACCACCCGTCCCAATCCTACGATGTTGGACGTCGCCGCGTTCCCCATATATAGTGTCCTACCCAAAATAGGCGTGTAAGTGGAGAACATTTCTTTGTCGGAGCAGATGTGGCGCGTTGCTCCGCTGTCGATGTACCAGTAGTTCGGATTTTCCACGACGTTTGCCTCGTACACGACTGCAGTCAGGTCTAGCTCCGACGTGTCTGTCGCCAGCTGCTTCTCTTCAGTGAGATGCGCCCGAGTCTTATTAACTCTCTTTTTCTTACGACAATCCTTGGCCATATGTCCAGGTTTATCGCAGTTATAGCAGTTACCTTTAATCCTTTTCTGATTCGGATCTTGTTTCTTTAGAGGCATACCTGGCCTTTTACGCTTATTGCCAAAACCCGGCTCGGCCAGGTTCGCTCCCGCCTCCATACTGCCCCTCTTGTTCTTGGCTTCGCTTTTTCGATTATCTTCCTCGATCCGAAGCCGCACAATCAGGTCCTCAAGCCCCATCTCCTTTCGTTTGTGCTTGAGGTAATTTTTGAAATCCTTCCACAGAGGTGGCAGCTTCTCGATAATTGCAGCTACTTGGAAGGTTTCGCTGATCTGCATATTTTCAGCATGAATATCGTGAATGATTAGCTGCAGATCACGGACTTGGTCCAGCACCGGCTTAGTGTCGGTCATCTTGTAATCCAGGAATTTGCCGACGATGAACTTCTTTAGTCCGGCATCGTCGGTCTTATACTTCTTGTCCAACGAGTCCCACAACTCTTTCGCAGTCGTAGCCACTGCATAGACGTTGTATAGGGAATCGTCTAGGGCGTTCAGAATATAGTTGCGGCACATGAAATCATTATGATTCCATGCGTCTAACGCAGCCTTTTCTTGCTCAGATTGAGCGACACGAGCAGCATAGTCTGCATCGTTAGGGTTTTCACCCTCAGCTAGTGGGGCGACTTCTGTCACCGTAGGGGCTGTTTCCTTCAAGAATCGGACGAGATGGAGGGTAGTCAGATAGAACATCATCTTTTGCTGCCAACGTTTGAACTCCGTCCCGTTGAACTTGGCAGGACGTTCGACGTGGCTGCTGGCAGGGATCGTTGGTGCGTTGGTTGCCATCGATCAGATCACGAACAAGATTTCGTCTTACGATTGTTGTTTCTTCGATTGCGTCTGGTCAGCAGCAGATAGCTTTGGCAATAGATAAACTTCGGCAATAGATAGTCGGTAGATGGAGTGTCTTCAAACGCATGTGCAGTGAGTGATGAACCAGATGAACCAGTAGATGAACATTGAGAAGATAACTACGAGTAAGCACATGAGAATAAGCACATCAGCATACAATCTTCTGATATTCTCCATAGGATTAGGATCCATAACTGTCGAGGCGTGTGTTGGACACACTGTCCGTAAGACGAAATCGCCCCGATATCAGTGCTTTCGGTTCGCAGCGATCGTCCCCAAGATACAACGACTTCTAAATTCGAAACCGTAGCACAACGATTCGAATTTTTCCGGCGAACCGTACTCGAAATTCGAGTTTTTCTTACTTCGGGATTTTAGGGAGTTGGGAGTGAATGATGTAATTTGTGTGGGTTGGAGTGAATGAATTTTTCCAATTCATGAGGGGTCTATTTATATATTTTCTCACGCATGGGCTTAATTGCAATTTCAAGAACTTCCTGGACTGCTTATGTAATTTTCCAGGGGTCTAAACGCAATATTTCAAGCTAGTTGGACTGTCGGTAAATTTACCGGCCCGCGACAAGCCCGATTCTCGGGCCGACAGCCCGAATCTTCGGCATGTCCCACCGGCGGCGGCCCGATTCTCCGACCGACGGCCCGAGGCGGCTACCGACGCCTCTACTTGGGCCGACCGACACTTCCTAGTTGGGCCGGATCAGCCCAACGGCCCACTGCTTCCATTTGATCCAATGGATCATACCATCTCATTCGGGCTGCCCAATCAGCTTCACCTCGACTGCCATGTCACCGGCACAGTCACCGTCGCCGCCCACCGGAGGAAAAATTTAAGTAGCTCCTCAATGCTCCTCGCTCCGATGCGTCGTGCGAAGTGCAAAGTGCGCGCCTCAAAGCGCCCATTGCGCACTTTGGCACGGCACGGCTCGGCTCGGCCTCGGCCTCGGCCTCGGGCACGGGCTCGGGCTCGGTGCTCGGTGCTCGGTGCTCGGTGCTCGTCGGTGCGAGGCACCGACTCGCACCCGGGCTATTATTTGGGTCAAAACTCACTTAAGCTTCTCAAGCCCACTAAGCCTACTTAAGCCCACTTAAGCCCATTTAAACCCATCCACATGGCAAGCCCTTTTGAATAAACCCCACATGGGTTTCTATATTTATAGTGAAGATTTTCTTGGTGTCTAACCAATGTGGGACACTAAAATCCCACACTCAAACACTATCAACCATTTTAATAGTTATTGGGCCAACTTCGAAAATTAATTTCTCATTCACCCGATATCGGTTTTGAGCCTATTAATATTCGTTAGATTCACCGTGAAACGTAGATTCATAATCTTTCAACGATTTCTCGTTTCGACATTCGATGGCTTCCCGATTTAATTAAAACCGGAATTAAATTTATTAATGGGTTAATTACCCAATTTGGGCCCAAAGGCCCATTAGGATCAATAAACCCAACAATCCCCCACATGAATGGAAATTAATGCAAATGCTATGCATGCTGACTCTTGCAAGAAAAACTCGACGACCCGTCACTGCATCGGAATAGGTAGCTTGTGGCTTTGAACCTTCCCTAGTGAAACGCAATCGAATTTACTCGCTGTTCAGTGAATATGATGTCTTGAACTGACAGCTTTTGTGTAAATTAAGACAACAGCGTACACACAGTGACGAATCTTTATTTCTTTCGATTCTCACGTTGTGTCCATTTTGGCCTTGGACCATATCTTGGATTCATAAGTGTTACTATTGAAGCGGCCCCACTTCTCACTTATATAGGTGATCGACTATTAGGACTTAAATCCTAGAGTATCCCGAAATACTTCATCATCAGGTATAGCCATCATTAAAAGCAAAATTTGCTTACCCTTTACCACACGTCTTCGGGTAATTACTTGAGCAGCTTATGAGAATGAGTTTTTTTTTTTAAAAAAAAAATTCAAGTAAGCTACTGAACTACACTCAGCTTAGTTGTCTCATTGAACCAAGTTTGTGGGATCTCCACTCATCATGGTTGAGTTACCACCGAGCTTGTTCTTGGGTGTGTGGTTTTTAATCCCCATTCCCCTTACTGCGTTATAGTGCTGATCTCTAGCAATGCCTTTCGTCAAAGGATCTGCTATGTTCTCTTTAGACTTCACATAGTCAATAGAGATTATTCCACTAGAGATCAGTTGTCGTACGGTATTATGTCTTCGACGTATGTGCCGAGACTTACCGTTATACATACTATTCTGTGCCCTACCAATTGCAGCCATGCTGTCGCAATGTATCATAATAGGCGGTACAGGCTTATTCCAACAAGGAATGTCCTCCAAAAAATTTCGAAGCCATTCTGCTTCTTCACCGGCTTTATCTAGTGCAATAAATTCCGATTCCATCGTAGATCGAGCTATGCACGTTTGCTTGGAGGATTTCCAAGAAATTGCTCCACCGCCGATGGTAAATACATAACCACTCGTGGACTTAGAGTCTTTGCTATCAGATATCCAGTTGGCATCGCAGTATCCTTCAAGAACTGCTGGATATCTCGTATAGAGTATGCCATGATTAATAGTGTGCTTTAGATATCTCAGCACCCTTCTCAAGGCTATCCAATGGTTACTCGCAGGATTACTCGTAAACCTGCTAAGTTTACTAATTGAATATGCTATATCAGGTCGAGTGCAGTTAGTTAGGTACATTAAACTACCAATCACTCGAGCATATTCTTGCTGTGATACAGGTTCTCCTCTATTTTTGGCCAGATGTAGATTTAGATCTACAGGAGTCTTAGCCGGAGGATCATCGAAGGCATTAAATTTCTTCAACACTTTCTCAATATAATGAGATTGTGTTAGCATAATTCCTTCGGGCGTCTTATAGACATTTATCCCTAGTATGACATTAGCCAAACCCATATCCTTCATACTGAAATTATTTTTCAACATAATCTTCGTGTCTACAATCATTTTATGATTGCTTCCCGTGATTAACATGTCGTCTACATAAAGACAGACAATCACGAATTCATCGGGTGTGCCTTTAATGTAAACACATTTGTCACACTCATTGATTTTGAATCCATTCGATAGCATAGTCATATCGAATTTTTGGTGCCATTGTTTCGGTGCTTGTTTAAGCCCGTAAAGCGACTTCACGAGTCGGCACACTTTGTTTTCCTGTCCAGGTATTACAAACCCTTCAGGCTGATCCATGTAGATTTCTTCTTCAAGGTCTCCATTTAGGAATGCCGTTTTTACATCCATTTGATGTACCTCGAGATCATGCAATGCTGCAATAGCAAATAGAACCCGTATTGACGTAATTCTCGTCACTGGTGAATAGGTATCGAAGAAATCATATCCTTCCTTTTGGGAATATCCCTTGGCTACTAAACGAGCCTTATATTTTTCAATTGATCCATCGGTTTTATATTTCCTTTTAAGGACCCACTTGCATCCTAAAGGTTTACACCCCTTAGGGAGATCTACTAACTCCCAAGTGTGATTCTGCATGATGGATTCAATTTCACTGTTTACAGCTTCTTTCCAGAACGGAGCTTCTGGAGTCGACAGAGCTTCTTGCACTGTCCTAGGTTCGTCGTCTAACATAAATGTTAGGAAATCAGGACCAAATGATTTGGCCACTTTTTTACGCTTACTTTGCCGTAGTTTCTCAACTTCTGGAGGCGAAACTTCAACGGCTTCATAATTTCTTTTACAACTTATTTCATTTCTTTCCTTCGTTGGAAAGATGTTCTCAAAGAAAACAGCATTTCTTGATTCAATAATCATACCAGAATTCATGTCGGGAATTTCGGACTTATGCACCAGAAATCTGTATGCATTACTATTTTCTGCATATCCAATGAAGATGCAGTCAACAGTTTTCGGTCCTATCTTGACCTGTTTTGGTTTAGGTACTTCGACCTTTGCTAAACACCCCCACACTTTAAGATATCCGTAGGATGGTTGTCTACCTTTCCACAATTCATACGGTGTTTTATCCCGTTTCTTGTGTGGCAACATATTTAGAATGCGATTTGATGACAGTATGGCTTCCCCCCACAAATTCTGAGGTAGCCCTGAATTGATTAGCATCGCATTCATCATCTCCTTAAGAGTTCTATTTTTTCGTTCAGCAACGCCATTTGATTGAGGTGAATATGGCGCCGTCGTCTGATGAATAATACCATGTTCTCGGCAAAATTCCACAAACGGTGCCACGTATTCTCCTCCTCTGTCACTTCTTATTATTTTGATCTTAGAGTTAAGTTGATTCTCAACTTCATTCTTATATCTTTTGAAGGTATCAAGAGCTTCGTCTTTACCACTTAAAAGATATACGTGACAGTACTTCGTGCAATCGTCGATAAATGTTATAAAGTATTTCTTTCCACCTCTAGTTTGCACGAATTTCAGATCACATATATCAGTATGGATCAATTCTAGTGGTGAACTATTTCTTTCGACAGATAAAAATGGTGCCTTGGCCATTTTTGCTTCTACACAAATTTCACACTTGTGTTGTGAATTAATTTCCATTTGTGGAAGTAAGTTTAAACTTATTAACTTTTTCAATTTGTTTAAACTCACGTGTCCTAATCTACCATGCCATAAATTAGACAACTCAACCAAGTAAGAAGAACTGGCTTTATTATTATCAGCGATCTTAATATCGCGTTTTACAGGCATTACAGATAACTTAAAAAGGCCCTTCTCGAGGTAACCTTTGCCAATAAAATGACCATTTTTGGTCAGTACATATTTTCCAGCTTCAAACACTTGTCTAAATCCAGCGTTACTGAGCAGAGCGCCGGACACCAGATTCTTGCGGATGTCTGGAACATGCAGCACGTCCACAAGCGTCACTTCCTTGCCTGAGGTCATCTTCAGCACCACCCGTCCCAATCCTACGATGTTGGACGTCGCCGCGTTCCCCATATATAGTGTCCTACCCGAAATAGGCGTGTAAGTGGAGAACATTTCTTTGTCGGAGCAGATGTGGCGCGTTGCTCCGCTGTCGATGTACCAGTAGTTCGGATTTTCCACGACGTTTGCCTCGTACACGACTGCAGTCAGGTCTAGCTCCGACGTGTCTGTCGCCAGCTGCTTCTCTTCAGTGAGATGCGCCCGAGTCTTATTAACTCTCTTTTTCTTACGACAATCCTTGGCCATATGTCCAGGTTTATCGCAGTTATAGCAGTTACCTTTAATCCTTTTCTGATTCGGATCTTGTTTCTTTAGAGGCATACCTGGCCTTTTACGCTTATTGCCAAAACCCGGCTCGGCCAGGTTCGCTCCCGCCTCCATACTGCCCCTCTTGTTCTTGGCTTCGCTTTTTCAATTATCTTCCTCGATCCGAAGCCGCACAATCAGGTCCTCAAGCCCCATCTCCTTTCGTTTGTGCTTGAGGTAATTTTTGAAATCCTTCCACAGAGGTGGCAGCTTCTCGATAATTGCAGCTACTTGGAAGGTTTCGCTGATCTGCATATTTTCAGCATGAATATCGTGAATGATTAGCTGCAGATCACGGACTTGGTCCAGCACCGGCTTAGTGTCGGTCATCTTGTAATCCAGGAATTTGCCGACGATGAACTTCTTTAGTCCGGCATCGTCGGTCTTATACTTCTTGTCCAACGAGTCCCACAACTCTTTCGCAGTCGTAGCCACTGCATAGACGTTGTATAGGGAATCGTCTAGGGCGTTCAGAATATAGTTGCGGCACATGAAATCATTATGATTCCATGCGTCTAACGCAGCCTTTTCTTGCTCAGATTGAGCGACACGAGCAGCATAGTCTGCATCGTTAGGGTTTTCACCCTCAGCTAGTGGGGCGACTTCTGTCACCGTAGGGGCTGTTTCCTTCAAGAATCGGACGAGATGGAGGGTAGTCAGATAGAACATCATCTTTTGCTGCCAACGTTTGAACTCCGTCCCGTTGAACTTGGCAGGACGTTCGACGTGGCTGCTGGCAGGGATCGTTGGTGCGTTGGTTGCCATCGATCAGATCACGAACAAGATTTCGTCTTACGATTGTTGTTTCTTCGATTGCGTCTGGTCAGCAGCAGATAGCTTTGGCAATAGATAAACTTCGGCAATAGATAGTCGGTAGATGGAGTGTCTTCAAACGCATGTGCAGTGAGTGATGAACCAGATGAACCAGTAGATGAACATTGAGAAGATAACTACGAGTAAGCACATGAGAATAAGCACATCAGCATACAATCTTCTGATATTCTCCATAGGATTAGGATCCATAACTGTCGAGGCGTGTGTTGGACACACTGTCCGTAAGACGAAATCGCCCCGATATCAGTGCTTTCGGTTCGCAGCGATCGTCCCCAAGATACAACGACTTCTAAATTCGAAACCGTAGCACAACGATTCGAATTTTTCCGGCGAACCGTACTCGAAATTCGAGTTTTTCTTACTTCGGGATTTTAGGGAGTTGGGAGTGAATGATGTAATTTGTGTGGGTTGGAGTGAATGAATTTTTCCAATTCATGAGGGGTCTATTTATAGATTTTCTCACGCATGGGCTTAATTGCAATTTCAAGAACTTCCTGGACTGCTTATGTAATTTTCCAGGGGTCTAAACGCAATATTTCAAGCTAGTTGGACTGTCGGTAAATTTACCGGCCCGCGACAAGCCCGATTCTCGGGCCGACAGCCCGAATCTTCGGCATGTCCCACCGGCGGCGGCCCGATTCTCCGACCGACGGCCCGAGGCGGCTACCGACGCCTCTACTCGCTCAATGCTCCTCGCTCCGATGCGTCGTGCGAAGTGCAAAGTGCGCGCCCCAAAGCGCCCATTGCGCACTTTGGCACGGCACGGCACGGCTCGGCTCGGCCTCGGCCTCGGCCTCGGCCTCGGCCTCGGGCACGGGCACGGGCTCGGGCTCGGTGCTCGGTGCTCGGTGCTCGTCGGTGCGAGGCACCGACTCGCACCCGGGCTATTATTTGGGTCAAAACTCACTTAAGCTTCTCAAGCCCACTAAGCCTACTTAAGCCCACTTAAGCCCATTTAAACCCATCCACATGGCAAGCCCTTTTGAATAAACCCCACATGGGTTTCTATATTTATAGTGAAGATTTTCTTGGTGTCTAACCAATGTGGGACACTAAAATCCCACACTCAAACACTATCAACCATTTTAATAGTTATTGGGCCAACTTCGAAAATTAATTTCTCATTCACCCGATATCGGTTTTGAGCCTATTAATATTCGTTAGATTCACCGTGAAACGTAGATTCATAATCTTTCAACGATTTCTCGTTTCGACATTCGATGGCTTCCCGATTTAATTAAAACCGGAATTAAATTTATTAATGGGTTAATTACCCAATTTGGGCCCAAAGGCCCATTAGGATCAATAAACCCAACAAATTTATATATTGGCTATACTGCTTCTAATTGGTCCCCGTTGATAAATCCCTCCAAGAAGAGGAGAAATATTTATATATTATTACAAAGAACAAAACATTCCATTTCATTGACTCAAACAAGACAATCGTAGTTGACTCAAACTCAAAAGTTAAGATTGTTTCTTTTTGGTCATATGATGCTCAAGATTAATTAAGTCTAGAATCTTAATTAAGTATAACAAATTGGACGACCTTACTTTCAACATTTAATAAGTATATATCAAAGGAAACCGCAAGAAGGGCTTCGTTTTTATAAAATATTACATGTCGATTTTGTCTAATAAATCTCATTAAATGAGATGACATGACATTTTGCTAAGCGTAATAGTAATCTTTAGGATATAATTCTCATTAACCATGCAGAAAATAAATTGTACGTCGTTCCAACCCATAGTAGTAAACAAACCCTGCGTTTTCATGCACTAAATCATAAATACAATACATTATAGGGTAGTAGACATGCCCAACCGCCGGTTAACCGTAACCGGCGGTTGGTAACCGGCGGTTGACGGTTAGTCGGAAGGACTAACCGTCGTCTAACCGTCCGGGGGCGGTTGACGGTTAGCCGCCCCCGGTTGACGGTTAGCTTAACCGGCGGTTAGTCAACCGCCGGTTACGGTTGACCGGCGGTTAAACCGCCGGTTAGACTAATTTTTATGGTGAGGAACGGCGAGTTATCGAGTCAGACGCAGACGTCCGCCGACGAACTGTATTTTTTATGGTGATGTAGCTTTAGCTCGAAGGTTGAAGACGCTGCTACAATAATACAGTTCATTTAAGTTTAATGGGCTCTAATGGGCCTTTAGTTAGTTTAAAAGCCCATAATAAAGATCTAAAAGAAATAAATAATGTTACACCTTAAATAAATAAATAACATAAAAATGTAAGACAGAAATCATTTTCTCTCTCCACTACTGTTCGTCTTCTTCGTAGTCCGTCTTCTCCAGGCCAACATAGAAAAGCTCCACTCCACCTCCAATTTTCATAAATAGAAACCAAAACCTTAAATTAACAATAAAAGAAGAAAAAGAAATAGAGATAGAGGGGTGAACCCTACTGTACCTATAGCTGAGTATCTGCTCGCACACAGCCGCGAGCCTCGTTCGACCTCCTCATTTGAATATTTTTTTTTAAACCTAACCGCCGGTTAATCGCTGAACCGGCGGTTTTTAACCGCCCCGTAACCGGCACCCAACGGTTGCCGGTTACGGTTGCCGGCGGTTCCGTAACCGGCGGTTACCGGTTGTAACCGCCGGTTACGGTTGAAAATGGGCAAGTCTATAGGGTAGATCAACACACAGATTTCTATATATATTTCAGAGCGCGCAAAGTAGCACAATCAATAAAAAGACACGCACAGAAGGCGAGAAAGGAACCTCCTTTGCTTATACATACAACGCAGACAGCGAGCTATCATCTTCAAGCACATTGAAACCCTGAAGGAACCTTTTTGCCACAGTAGTTCAAGAGCAAGCTTAGCGAAACAGGCACGTTGAGGTTGATCCCCAATATGTTAGCTTTGACGGCAGTGCAAAGGCAAAGAGCTGCTTCGAGGTCAGCCAATCCTTCGATGAGCGAGCAGCAAGGGGTTTTCGGGGGCTTTCCAGCCACTAAGTGAACCAATCCATTGAGCAGATTTGCGCAAACGCCTAGCTTGAGAGGCATTTTCCCGTCAATGGCGAGGGCTTTGCTCCATTTCCTTTGCCACCGCCGCCGCAGCTATGACATGGCAGCTTTTTAGGGGGCGGCGGTGGGCAAGGAACGTATGTTGAGCTGACGAATGTGAAGAGAAGGACGTTGAGTAGGAGAAAAAGGGTTGTTGCTGAGGAATCTTTTGAAGAAGCCATTGTTGATGTGTGTGTGTGTGTGTTTTTTTTTTGTGTTAGAAATGTGAGGAGAGTGTATATCGTGAAGAATTGTTATTGGGGTATCTATAGGTGAAATGCTGGTGAATTTTGTTTTATTTATTTTGTGAAGTTTATGGGGTTATTGTTGATTGAGGGAGGATATTATATTTTGAGGGTACATACATATATGTGAACACTAATTTGATTTTAGGATCTGATGCTTGATTTGCAGCTAGGCTAAATGGGGTTTTGTGGGGTTGGAGTTATACACATTTTTCAAGAATTGTCGTTTCCGTTTCTTTTTTTGTTTAAATGAATTTGAGATTAGTAAGAGATCAACTATATATTTGATATCCTTGTGTAATAAATTTCAAGGGTTTCACATTAGGTTTTTGTCATTCCTGGATTAAGTTGAGTCAACGAGAATATGTGGCATATAATATATAATAGTTTGATGTAACTGGAAAACTAATCACCGCCCTCTTTTTCCTAGCCACCGCCCCCTAAAGGGCTGAAAAAAGACTATTTTGCCCTTTGAATATAAATTTCTATTTAAAGTCTTTTTCCATACAACAGTTTTCATATCGCAATCATACACTCAAACATAACAAAAAAAACTCAAACCGCAATGAAACGTTTTTCGGAAAAGGGAAAGGGGAAAGGAAAGAGTCTATTGGCACGACAGGTAAGCAAATTCTCGTAAAATTCGTTCGTACGTAGAGGAATTATCGAACATCGATCGGATTCGATTTAAAAAATCGTCACAACCGAAACATAATTTCGGCCCCCACATGGTCCGGCCGAAGCACGATTTCGGCCGACCATGTGGGGGCCGAAAAAATTTTCGGTTTGCATTGCGTAGCCGAAATTATTGTTCGGCTGTTACTGTGCGGGCCGATATTCTATTTCGGTTGTATCTGTTCTGGCCGAAGTACTGTTCTGGCCGGAACAGCGACGGCCGAAACACGATTTCGGCCCGCACGTGCATGGCCGAAATCTAACTTCGGCCGCCTCTACAATGGGCCGAAATTTTGGTTTCTGAGAAATTCTTTTTTTTTCAGACGACGAGAGTGATGTCCATATGCTGGAGGATTTTATCGGCGACGGGGTAAATTACAGTGAGCATTTCCGCGAAGGAGGACGATTTCCGACCGACGTGGAAGCCACTAAATGGGCGAAAGGCGTCGCTATTGCTCTTGGTTTCGAGGTGATTATTTCGTCGCATAAGAAATATGGTACAAAAAAATTGATTAGATGTTCTCGAGGAGAACGTTGCACAGACGACGAGGATGAATTGGAGAGGCGGTCGAAGTCTAACAAGTGCAGGTGTCCGTTTGTAATCATAGCCCAGGAGGATCCAGTTACTTCCCACCTGAGAAATCCATGCACAATCACCCTCTGATACAGTATCCCGAGGGACACCGCCAGACGAGTGGGTTAAGCAGCGAGGCGAAGAAGATCGTAGAGGAAATGACTGCTGCGCAAGCGAAACCAGCTCATATCCTCGCAGCTATGAGGGCTCGACACGCAGAAGATAACGCGGCGATCCAACATATATATAATTACAGTGATCGTTTGAAGAAGGATAACTCTGAGGGCCGAGACGTGGTGAGCCAGTTGATGCAACATGCGAATGAGGCCGGATATTATGTTCAAGCCCTGGGAGACGAGGAGACTAATGCGCTGACACATGTTTTCCTCGCACACCCGGACTCACTCGCACTGGTGAGGACGTATCCGTACTTTATTGGGATTGACTCTACGTACAAGACCAATAGGTATAAGATGCCTCTAGTTGAGATTATAGGAATGACTCCCTGTAATCACAACTTCATGTGTGGGTTTGCCGTTATGGAGGACGAGACGGAGAGACGTTATGGGTGGGTCTTGCAGTCTCTTCGGAATATTCTAGGGCCAGCTGTCAACCCTTCGGCGATCGTGACTGAATGTGAGTTGGGCCTTGTTCGACCCATAGAGATGGTATTTCCGCATTCTCAGCATCTGTTGTGCACGTGGCATATCTATAAAGACGTGGAGAACAAAGTTTACTGGCTTAAGGGGAAGAAGATCGCTGCGCACTTCACGCATAAGGCCTGGAAAGCAGTCATGGAAGCTCCGACGATAGACGAATACGAGCAAGCCTTGAGTGACTTGCGTCTGCGTTGGAAAGGTGACACCGCTATCGTAAAGTACGTTGAGCAGACATGGCTGGTGCATATAGAGAAGTTCGCGAAAGCTTGGACGAACACTGTGCTTCATTTCGGGAACACCACTATATGTCGTGTGGAGAGTGCTCACAGCGAGTTGAAGCAATGGCTGAACTCGGCCAGTGGGTCTCTTGACACGGTGTGGTCAAGGTGCACGAGCAGATTCAGGGCCAACTGAATCGCATCAGAAAGGTAAATTAATTATTATTACGTGTTCGACGAATTCCTTATCTAATAATTTTTTATCTTGACATGTAGGCACTGGAGGAGTCCCGCTCAAAACGAATTATTGGGAGCGCAGGATTTCCATTCCACACGATATTGTATAGAGTTTCACACCAAGCAATAGCGATAATGGGAGCTGAGTTGAGGCGTGCCGGAGAGTTATCGGATGAGGTTTACTCCGCGTGCGGATGTGTGGTACGAAGTACGCACCAGCTCCCATGTGCTTGCGAGCTTCAGCAATGTGTGGACAACAACTTTCCAGTTGCTGCAGAATGCTTGCACGACTTCTGGAGGACGCGGACGATCGGCGAAGGGGTAACTCCCGATATTTCTGATCGGGATTACTTGTACGACCTCGTGCGTGAGTCATCGCTAGTCAATGTGTACATCGAGCTGTACCACTGTACGCAGAAATCATACATATAAAAAGTGATCAAACATATAAATATAAAAAATTCAAATTACATTAATATTACGTACATAGTCGACGTGATGGCGCGGGGGTATGCCGCTCGAGGAGGATCCCATCCCTAACGCAATCAGGCGAGGATGAGACTTTCGCCCATACCAGTACATGTACTGCTCGACCGTCTCACCAAGGTACTCTGCGGACGCCCGGTTGATGTACGAGAGGTTGAGAATGTAGGCGTACGGGAACTGCCGCCAAGCAAATTCTGCTGCATCGCCAGAATGGTGCACCTTATACCTCGACGGCTCTGCTGGCATGACCGCCTTCTGTGGCGGACTCATCGGCGGCGGGATGTGCTGCACGTAATCCAGCTGACGCAACACTCTCGAGGGTACGTAGGGCTCAACGATATCGCGATATCGAACCCAGCCTACGAAAAGAGTCCTCATGTGCTGCGCCGCTGGATCGGGACCGTACGACAACCAAGCAACCTGAAAACAGTTCACAATTTAGACGTAATTATCGTCAAATATACATATTAATTGTTAATTTACCTCGCTCGCGGTCATGACATCTAGCTGACGGCGGATCTCAATCAAACGGTGGCCCGTCCGCTCGTACTGAGATACAACCCACATGCGTGATCATGCCTGGCCAGGCTCCACATGATGGGGGAGACGATGTGGGCGGAAGCATGGGAAGTACTCGTAGATCCACGCTTGGAATAGCGAGAGGCACCCAGCAACACCCCTCGATTCCGCCCGGCTTGCGAGTCCAAGCTGGCGATATGGATAAGCAAGAGCCGCGAACCCCACGAATACTGGCTGGCAGAGGCCAACGAGCGGTAGAACTCGTGCATGATGTCGGGCTTCACACGGGTCCCGCTCTTGTCGACGAACAACGTCGACCCCAAAAGAATCCACAACCAAGCGATGGCCTGGAACCCCGCCGGCCGACCCCCCGCATCACCTGCATCACGTCTTTCGATGTCCTCAGCTCGTTTGCGGAGACGCCCATAATCTCCCTCGCCGTGATCTGCCCATGTCCGGGGTGCCCGATACCGTCGCCCCGTCGATGGCGATACCCAGGATCTGCTCCACGTCGTGGAGCATGATCGTCATCTCCCCGAATGGCATGTGGAAGGTGTTCGTGTCGGGCTGCCAGCGCTCCACGAAAGCGCACAGAAGAGGCTGGTCCAAGTGACCCACCATGGCATCTGTGAGGTGCCTAAGACCCGTGCCATTGATCTGGCTCTGCGTCTCCGACGGCAATTGGGCATACCACTGCTTAAGCGAACGAAGCACTAACGGCCGCTGCTCGCACTTCAGCAGGGGCCGCTCCTCCTCACCCATCCAGATGCGTGGCGCGATGTGCCCCAGATAACTAGGGATCACCTCGCCATCCTCTGGACCACCGGGCTGTGGCCCCTGCACCCTCCAGGAATCATCATCTACGACCCTGGAGCGCTTGCTCCCTATTTCATTTTTTTACGAATAACCCAGCCACGAATTTAACATTTTTTACGCATATTAAGACGCGACATGGCAAGTCAGTTTATACTGGATAAGGGAATTACCTGAGGAGGCCAGTATCACATCGTCGTCCGACGACTGAAACGACGCTGCATCGGCCGGCACGTCATCATCCGCCTGCGGATCGTGATCCGCATGTATGCCCCGCGTCCTCGTGTGACGCTCGCCGCTCGCTGCCGCCTCTCCTCCTCCCGCTCTCTACGAACGGATGCATCAACGCCCCGCGTCCTCGTGTGACGCTCTCCAGATCCCTCTCCCGGGGGGATCTGCTGCTCCCTCCGAGTAGGGACTTCCCACCCTTGGCCTGCAATTAGATATTTATTTAAAAAAAATTAAGAGCCGATCAGGATTTTTGGTCGGCGCAGTTCCGACCAAAACGCGATCTCGGCCGGGCAGATGCCGACCGATAAACATTTTCGGCCATATCTTGCGCGGCCGAGACATTTTTTCGGCCGACGAAGTCGAGGCCGAAACATGATTTCGGCCGCCACTCAAACAGCCGAAATCATGTTTCGGCTATGCCTTGGCCGGCCGAAAAATGCTTCGGCCGTGCCGTGTTTCGGCCGTAAACTGCCTTCGATCTGCCATTTTCAGCCTATTCCGACCCGTTTTCGACAATCTATCTATATACGAATGAATTTTCTTACCAGTCGTGCGAACACCCCCTTTTCCTTTCCTGTCCTTGTCGACGATCCATTATTTGAATTTTCTCTGTTTTTTCTGATTTGGATGTATGATTTGAAAACTGTTGTGTGGTGAAGGACTTTAAATAGAAATTTTTGCTGTTTATTATAGTTTATTCTTTTTAAATTAATTTGAATAACATAAGGGCAAAAAAGTCATTTTAAGTCCTTTAGGGGGCGGTAACTAGGAAAAAGGGGGCGGTGAATAGCAATTCCGTTGATGTAAATATAGTATTTTCGAATAAGTGTATTTATTGAGGCTGCTAATATATTGATATCCTTTAATCGATGTCTTCATTTTATTACTTTTCTTTATAATACATTAACATCAAGAAATATATATATATATATATATATATATATAAATATATATGCGTTGCACATATTCTTTTTATTGCCTTCAAGAACACGGTATCATATCGGTCTCAGCCACAATTTTTATCACTAGGGCGAAATGCCCTACTCGATATTAGACATTTCATCGAACGAGAAACAGCTCTTTTTTTGGCACATAGAAAAATCACAAGCTAAATCGTGGTAGATTTAGTCATATGAAACGTGTAACAAACGCCGCACGCGAAATATGGGAATATATTTCTGAAGAGGCCTTTGCCGACGTCGAAATCTCTATCAAAATAGACGACAGTAAGTAATGACAAAGGAGGAGCGTAAGTAAACACCGTGGATTAACGAGCTTTTGCTTGCATGGGTTTATGATGTTGGGCAGTATAATATACAAAACCTTTGGAATGGTTAAGTTAAAAAGGAGGTTCACAAACAAACATCCTTCAACTGTTCAATATTATTACCAGAAACAGAGAATGCAAAGAAAACCAGCGAAGAGACAAAGCAGAGAAAGCGCCCAACGCCATTTCATGATTAGGGTTCTCCGCCAAGTTCAACTCTCAGATTGTCGTAAGGGTAAACCTTTGGTGCCTGAAAAAAGAAAAACAGATAACAAACACTTTTGCAGTATCTAGTAAAGAGCCTAAGCCTAGCATAGCATACACTTTGTATCAACTAAACCATATTTGGTGTCAAGTATATGGCTGTCTTCCACAGTAATTGTTCCCTAACACACAAATCCGAAGCTACTTTATTTGCCTTTGCTTGTTCCTTCCAATGAGGGCAATCCAAAATCTCATCAAATGCTTGCCAAGATGAACAAATATGACTAAATTTCCGAACTTACAAATGGTATTTTTGAAGCCTTGTCGTTCCACACAGCCAAGAGCCCCAAGGATGCAAAAAATCCCAAACCTCCACACATCCAAGCCAATGCTTCATACTATTTTCCACGACAAAAAGACGAAAACCATCTACTTTAGCATCGCTGGTAAAGAAGTGGATAACACGGTGTTTATCTAATCTACAATCAATGGAAAAAAAGGATAATAATTCAGACCTTTCCAACAGTATCAGCGATACGATCGATACAAGGCTCAGGGAATGGAGTCCCATTGTCCCACACCAGCTCATCGTTCACTGGAAGCTGCAATTCGTTTTTTTGGCCCCTCTTATCATTAGGGTTTCTCATTCCTAAACAAAATTGAGGGTTTCGACGATTGAAGATCTAATTAACTCACGGGTTTGTCGGGAACGATGTGTTTGCCTACGGGCAAGCCCATGCCGGAGCGCTGGCGGAGAGACGCACCCGCGGATCGAAAAACGGCGCCGTTTCCGCCCATGATACGGGACGCCACGTGGTTCAACCTTCCTGCCATTCTCAACGATTCAATTTTGAATTCCTCCGTAGTTGATGAGATTTCCGAGGAGCTGAATTGAGGCAAAATAGGCTAAACAAAAAGAGTTAAGACGACGTCGTTTCCAATATGGGGATATCAGTTTGGCAACTTCAATGATTGATGATCCTAGAGCATCTCCAACGAGTACTTCATTTTTGTGTAAAATACAAAAATAAAGTACGTCTTTACTCCAATGGGACTGTATATCTAATACTAATATTGTGTTGATTAGCAGAAGTACTCTAGATGTAGAGATACTCTATAATTTATTTAAAATAAAAAATATTTTAATTATATTTAAATGTTTGATTTTCTTATAATAATAAAAGTAAAAATAATATTAGTTGCTTATTATTTATTTATATTTTCGTTTTATTTTAATGACATTATAATTAATATTCTAAGTTTATAATTTAGTAAATATAATTTATTGACTTTTTAAAATTATTACTTCCTCTGACCCATTTAATTCTTCCCAAAGATTAGTGGGCACGAAGATTAAGAAAATACATTATTTTAATATTATAGTACACTTTTAAGGTATGGAGAGAGAAAACTTATTAGTGGGCACGCAAATTAAGAAGTATTTTTAATATAAATGGTGTAATTAGTTTAGTTATTGGAATAACTTTTTACCAAAAACGGAAATGAGAAGAATTATGTGGGACGACTGAAATAGAAAGCTGGGAAGAAATAAGTGGGGCGGAGGTAGTATAATATAAATTTAATATAGGAATTTGATTGTTAGAGTAGAAAACAGAGTTAATGTGTTCGAGTGAATATTAGTGTAGAAATAGAGTTTATGGGTTGGAGTAAAAGCTTTGTAGCAGCTGTAATATTGTGCAGAATCAACTGTATTTTCATGATGCGGGTTGGAGGTGGAGATGCTCTTAGAAGCCAAATTTTGAGGACAATAATTTGGAGGTTGTTCTTACCCAGTAATTCTGTTAATATAAGTTAAATTATTAATTCATCCTTATTGAAAGTATATAAAGAACAGATGTATCCATCCAAGCTATACAGAAAGCAATGCAAATAGATTATATCTTATTATTGCACTTTTGAGAAAATCAAAGACTTAAACTGAGTACTTCTCAGCCAGATCTGAGTTCCCAAATGTGTTCTCTCCACTGTATGTTACGTATAGAAATCCATCTGAGTCCTTCTTTTCTTCGTAGATATTCGACATTATCGCTCCTACATAACGGTACCAAAGGCAGTAAGCATCCCAAGCCATGGTTATAATACTTCATTACGACATATATGACACTGAAATATTTGCAATATGATGTCGACTTAGGATTTAGTTTGACTGTGTTTTCCTTACCGGTTGGTGGCAGGACATTGTCGACAAAGATGAAGATTGCCTTTTCTGCACTTAGTTTAATCCTTTTGCGAATCACATACACGAATTGTCCCACTGTCAAGTTAGCTGGGACGAGATACCTATAGAGGGTATGCAAAGGTTACTTTAATCAAGAAAAACTACCAACTTTGATCATGATTCGGATAATCGTAAAGACCAAGAAGAGAATGCATGTCTTTTGGTTTAAAATTTGAGTACTTTTTCTTGTCGATATTTGGGATGTCACTCCTTTCAGCTTTCTCAACGATCACCTGCTCATAAGGAAAATATAGCCAAGACCATTGAACTAATCCATCACAGACAGATTCATAAAATGATATGTTAACAAACCGTTCTCACGAACATTGGGAAATTTATAGCATTGCATAGGCCTACACTAGCAAATATGAGTCAACCAAAATATGAACAATCTCCGAATCAACAGAGAGGAAAAGGGTTCACGTGAATAATAGATGCCAAGGCAAGGGACATGATAGGCATTAGAGAACTAACACATCAGAGATGTGTTTAAGTAAGAGAGAAACACAATACAAATTCATCCGTAGGACATTGCGAGAAACTAGATTGCAAGATCGAAGGTGCAGGTGAATGGTAATGGATGATCTGTGGGGAATAAAGATAATTGAAAGCAAAACGGAGGAGTCTCTTACTGGAATTCTATCAGGATATTTCTCCCTAATCCTCGCAGCCTCGACACGCCTTTTCTCTTTTGAGAAGAGAAAAGCAACAATTTGACATGGAAAATCCATAAAAATCGACAAGAAAATCCTAATAAACAATAGGGCCAAACATACCCAGCTCAGTCTCCAATTTGAACGAGGTCGTCGCCATTCCACCACCTGAATCCATCGATGTACCAGCTCCAGAAAATCAGCCGAACGAAATTATAAACCAAAGGGCGATGGAATTTATACTCTCAACCCAAGAAAAATCCCATTACGAACGCAACGATCAGAACCTTAAGGAAAAAATAAAAACCCATGGCATACTACGGAAATAAGAAAACTCAATAGAAAAACCTAGCAACAAATTCAAAACCGTAACGCAGAACGAACTACTACGATTGAAGACAAAGCGAAGGAAAAGAGTCAACCTTGCTGGGGACGGCGAAGAAAAGGGAAATTGATGGGCAAAGCAATCACCGGTAGTGGATTGGAGTTCAATGGATTTTAGCTTTTGCCTTTTGACATCTCTTCTTATGAACTTGTCGTAATTTATAGATAACTTCAACTGCGTAGTTTTCTCATACGAAAGTTGACTTCCTTCATAGGCCCGTTAACTCGCTAAGCCCAAAACGTAGGCCCAATATCAACTAGAGAAGCCTAATAACTAAATCGTGGTATAAGTATCTAGTTAGGGTTTCTCTGGTCCACTCAGTTATCGGATAGCTAACTGCTTCTGCACATTCTCGGTGATCAGCTCCACGCCGCGCAAGCTAGCCATGGTATTCTATTTTCCGACGCTAATTTGGTTTAATTTTTTGTCCAGATTCTTAGATCTTGCGCATATCTACTTTGGTTCGGTTGGTTTTTGTTTTATAATGGTGGTATGTGCTCAGATTTCATTAGTTGTGGTTCATCTCGAGATTCAAATATAGCTGGCGTCTTTTCAGATAATTATATCATTGCTGTTTCCTAGGAATTTATGACTGTGTTTTAGCATTCATGCGAGTGCAATTTTAGCTGCTGAAACGCCAATGGTGACTGTGTTCTTGTTTAAACTGCAGGTGAACGTTCCGAAGACGAAGAAGACTTACTGCAAATCGAAGGAATGCAAAAAGCACACCCTTCACAAGGTTACTCAGTACAAGAAAGGCAAAGATAGCTTAGCTGCTCAAGAAAAGCGCCGTTACGACAGGAAGCAGTCGGGTTATGGTGGACAGACCAAGCCCGTCTTCCACAAAAAGGCGAACCAACAAGAAAAAAGGACTTAGTTTTGATCAATTCGTTTTTTACTGCCTGTTAATGTGGATCACTTGCTAGAAAATAAGACCACTCCGAGTTTTTCACTCCAATTCTACAGTGAGAATATGATCTCTAGGATTGAAAGCTTGATTTGCCTAATGATCAAATGCTGTTCATCGATAATACGTTAAAAACTTTGTTTATAGTTTTAAATTGGGAGGTGTTTTCAATGGTCTAATGAAAACTCAATACTTTGTTTTTACATTGTCTGCAGGCCAAAACCACCAAGAAGATTGTGCTTAGGCTTCAGTGCCAGGGATGCAAACATGTTTCCCAGCACCCAATCAAGGTGTGATTTCCTTGGTTCTCTAACGTTCCAATTTTCATACTCTACTTCATTTTCCTTGCGTATTTGCTGAGGGCGGTGGTAATATTTGCAGAGATGCAAGCACTTCGAGACGGAGGTGACAAGAAGGGAAAGGGAACCTCACTTTTCTAAGCTCAACTCTATTTGGAATTGATGTTTATTCTGGCTCTTTTTACCATCCTTAGTTCCATATTAAGCGTTGTTATGACATTTATCCTTGGCTTTGTCAGCTTGAAAGCTTTGTTATCGTGACATCATATGTTTTTTACTTTATTGTTTCTTACATGTTTCCAATATATTGAATAGTAAATGTCGGCAAAAACCAAAACAGTATCCTTTGTGGTGCGACCTCACTTTACTTAGAATTTTTTCGATAAGAAGTGGATCTTGACCGGCTCGACAAGGTATGCACAAGGTATGCACAGGACCTTGTCGATAAGCCTAGCGGGACGCACACGCGCTTTGAGAGTTGGACACTTAGAATTTACGGGAAAATCTCCCAACCCAATCTTTTTATTTAATCGAGAATGCACACGTGGATGCACTCACGCACACTTTCGTATAGGCGCCGAGAGGGGCAGCCGAAGGGTCTTCAAAATGGGGTGGCCGGCAAAGGTGGCCAACCGGCGGGTTGAGCGAATCGGGCTGGCCAGTCGCGGGGCCTGGCGGCCTAACACGGCCAGGGCTGGCTTTGGCTTGCTATCAGGCTTGGCAGGGCTGGCAGATAATGAAGAGCCTCTTCAGATGCCTGACTTATGGCTGGGCAGGCGCACTATGGTGGCCGGTCAGTGGGTGGCTTTTTTTTCTGACATGCGGTCGGACCAATGCAGAGCCTCTTCAGCTTCTTTGAGTTAGGGCAGCTTGGCGGAGACCTTTGGGTTTCCGGCCAGCTGCGAGCTGCCAGGTGGCCAAGGGCAGCCGAGCCAAGATGGCTGCGCGCCGCGCGCTGTGCGGGCAGGTGCGCGCGCGCTGGGGCTGCTGCATGCGATGAGGCGACTGGGTGCGATGGGGCGCGCGCGGCCGGGCGCCGAAGTGGCACCGGCCCAGTTGCGGCCGGGACTTGCCGTCCGGCCACCGTTGACCACCGGTCAACAGTCAACTTCGGTCAACCTCGTAACATTCCTCTCCCGCCTGAATCGTCGACGCCCTCGTGGACGATCATGGTACTTGGATCTGGAGGTAGGCATCTACCAACGGTTGAAATTGCACTAGGTCCTCACCGCGCTCCCATGACATGTTGTTGTCCGGTGCGTCTCGCCACTTGACGAGGAATTCAAGCTTCGTGTACGGAGATGTCCTCGCCGCCTATGAGCGATGATCTTCTCGATGTCACGGTTGAAGTGCTTGAGAGCAGCCGTCGGAATGCTTGGCTCTTGGTGTCGTTCGGGATCCTTGTCCTCGAAGAATTTCTTGAGGAAGCTCACATCAAAAACCGCGTACACGGTACTTTGGTGGGAGCTTCAAGCGGTAGGGCACGTTCCCAATGTGGCTCAAGACTTCGAAAGAACCGCCGTATTGTGGCATCAAACTCCGGGCGATCGAGCGATGAAGCAGGTATGTCACACCCCTAAGTCACTTTTAGAATTTTTTTCGAGTCTAAGGACTATGGACGCAACACGACAGCGACTTAGTATGGCTGATGACCGTACGAGAGGAAGTGCCTCTTTTACTCAACTCACGAAATTGAAGCTAATAAGCGTTTCTTCGTTAACCGCGAGCTCGCACCAAGGAACTCGACCAAACTTAGAGCACCACAAATTACGGTAGCGGACTTCCAACCCAATCTTATTATTAATCAGGGACCTGGGGTTACAGGGAAGTACAAGCTAAGTGCGTAGACTATTGATCGACACGTGGTGTGTGAATGAAAAGTACGACAAGTAATAATTAAAATGAATACCTAAGTACTATCACCGACGTGCGATAGGCAGTGGACCTATCGTGTGTAGTGCAGTAAAGTGAGTTGACGAGTATCGAACACAAGGAATAAATCAAGTATTAGTAGTGACCTATAGACTCGATATTTAGCCTAAATAAAATACGCAGATGGTGCTACGAACTATCCTAACATATTACTCCTAAGTCAACAAGAGACTAAAAGAATATGCTTAAAACTGGTAGAAAACTTTCAGATAATAGAGATGTGCTCGGGATTCGAATCCCGCTAGGTACTATCGGTTAAGACAATGAATTCTCACTCCTACGTGATTCTGACTAGATCGCAGTATTTGCTTTCGCCCTATACTCGAATCCTATCTTTTACTAATGGCCTAATCGTTGTTTAGCTGTAGCCCTAAACGATTTTCCACACGATCACTTTAACACATAGACATATTAAAGCGACGAAACAATTTCATAGACAGATAAAAAGTCATAAACACTAGTCACGATTAAACATATGTCTTAATTACGAACTATCCCAGCGTTCATCTAATCACAAACACATAGGAGATTTAGCTACGCATAATCGATGGGAAAACAACGAAAGAAATAAGAAATGAAGAAGAAGAATTCATGATCTTGAATACTGATGATCTGGGATGGTGGCACGGATGTATCTTCGTCCTGCGTTCAATTTGGTGTGATTGCGTCGTTGATCCGTCGCCCGCGCTTCTCCAATTGAATTCTCCGTTTCTGGCATCTGTAATTCGTCTCTTATGAATTAGGGTTGATATCTGGTAAGTATCCCCTTTTTCTGAGTCTGGGCTTTTATAGGAATTTTCGTAACGGTCACGGCCTGGGACATGGGCCATCACGGCCGTGACCATCGCCGACTCAACTCGCTCAACTCTCTGACAAGTGTCACGGCCAAGTGCAATGGGCGTCACGGCCATGACCATCTTCGATCCAACTCTCTGCCAAGTGTCACGGCCAAGTGCAATGGGCGTCACGACCGTGACCGTCTCTTTGATTAGCCTCTGCCCCTTGTCACGGCCGCGTGCACTAGGTGTCACGGCCGTGACCTTCGCCAGTTTTCACTGTCTTCGCGCCGTTTTGCCCCATTTTCGCACCTTTTCGTCCGAAACTCGTCCTAAGCTCCTTCAACATAAAAATAAGTGTAAATATGGTGAATAAACGCATAAAATGATTGCTAGAGCTCTATTATATCCCAATTAAATACTACGATAAACGCATTGAAATACGTTTATTCAAACCTCCCCACATTAAGCATTTGCTTGTCCTAAAATAAATTACAAGTCAGAGAAGGCATAAAATCAAGATGACACCACGATTGTTCGCAATGTATCATCAAAGCTAGAAGCACAAAACGGAATCAAGCAAACAATCATGGACATCGCACTAATGACTTGCACTTGTCGACCTAAACTTCCTTCCCACAGACGACTATCGAGAGGGCGATGTGATCGACGGAGATGATCCGGCGGTCGCCTACCTAAACTACAAAGGAAAGATGAGGCTTCTGCGCTGCTCCGAAGTGGCAAAATTCTCGGATGGGACGCTCACCATCATCCAAGACAAACTCATGAGAATTTGCCGCATCCTTTCGGAAGAAGATCCACTCTGCCGATCCAAGTTCGCGAAGTTCATCGACACTATAGCAGATCGAATGGTCCTTCGAAGGAATCTCCGCGCCTTCGAGTTCAAGCTAGGACTTCGCGAAACACTCACACGCTAATCGACCATCCCAACGCCCAAGATCCAAGACTCCCAACAATTGACACAAAGGGGGAGATTGTTAGGATATTTAGTTGATTGTGTCAATAGTTTAAGTCTTGGGATTAATTTTGTAATTATCTTTAGCTTGGGCTTTGGACTAGATTGTAATTATTTAATTTTTGGTGCTTGGGCCTTAATATACCTAGGGTTAATGTGGTATATAAGGTATTACCAACACCATTTGAAAGGTATTCAAAGATCAAAAGGCTAACCCTAGTTTTCACACACTACACACACTCAAAGGTGAGAAACTCTCCCTTTTTCATTCCATCAAGCCTCTTTGATTCCTTGTTTGGTGCATTTCGGGACCAACAGATATTTTACGCACAATTGGAACTCACTAACAATACATGTAATATGCAAGTCAGAATTTTCAACCATGTCCATAAATCGCACAAGCAAAATTGACCACTTAATTCATACGAAATCAAGCTTGAGAAAAGCCTTCAGCACAATAGATTTCTTCACTATGTTCAATAGAAACCCCAAAATTTTCACCCGATTGTGAGGATCCCCAATTCGAAAATTATGGTTCTTCGTCGTATAAATCGACATGGATGGATAACATCACGAAATTGAGCATGCAAACAGTGTTATTAGCACGTATATGCCCATAAAATACCAAGACTAACACCAAATTGGGTTTAACTCGGAAACTCCCTAAATTTTGAAAATTAGGGTCTTCGTAAAAATTTCGAGATTCAACATCGAATTCACGTAATCAAGCAAATCTCTAGCACATATGGCACACGGTGAATGAAGATTAGCATCATCAGACACAAAAATTAGTAAATGTGAGCGAAATTCCCAAATTCGAAGTAAATAGGGTAAAAATCATACCTTTTGATCTTAATTGAGTTAAATGGGGGTTGAGGGTTTTCTTGTGGGTGTCGCCGGAGTTTGGATGGCGGCGTTGGGCGGTGGCTGTCGTGGGTGGAGGAGATCGACAGGTGGTGGTGAAAGGAAGAGGAGAGGTCGCGAGAGAGAGAGAGTGAAGAGAGAAAAGAGAGAAGTAGAAGAAAGAAAAAAAAAATTTCTTCTTAAAATCGTGAAGGTCACGGCGGTGACCTATAAAGGTCTTGGTCGTGACGTGAGGCAGCGGAGGTCTCTGCCAGTAGTCACGGCCGTGACGATCGAGTCACTGGCCGTGACACAATCGGGAATTTCTTTTTTATTTCCCGTGCATGTCACGGCCGTGATGGCTTAAGCCATTGGCCGTGACAAGAGGCAGAGGGGGCCTCTGGGGGACGTCATGGCCGTGATCGTTATGTCTGGCCGTGACAGTGGGCAGTGTGCATATGTGGGTATGTCACGGCCGTGACGGCTTAAGCTGTTGGCCGTGACCGCCTTTTTTTTTGACTAAGGTAATGCCTAAGACATATAAATGAAAATACATGGGTTGCCTCCCAAGAAGGGCTTACTTTACCGTCTTCAGCCGGACGACTTTTCGTTCGCTCAAGTATGGAAGTCCAGGTAGAGCACTTCCTTTTCGCTCACGTCTTCCTCGCCTACGTGATAGTGCTTCAACCTGTGGCCATTTACCTTGAAGGTACCCTGCTCCATGCCTGAAATCTCAACAGTACCATAAGGGAAAACACGGGTAACGGTGAAAGGTCCTGACCAACGTGATCTAAGTTTGCCAGGAAAAAGCCTAAGTTGAGAGTTAAAAAGAAGGACTTGGTCTCCTTCCTGAAACTCTCGTCTCTGCCTAGTTTTCCTATCATGGTAAGCTTTCGAACGTTCCTTATACATGCGAGGGTTATCATAAGCGGCTAGTCGCCACTCGTCTAACTAATTGATTTGGAGTTGCGCTTTCCGCTGGCGTCTCCTAAATCAAGATTCAATGACTTGATCGCCCAATAGGCCTTATGCTCGATTTCTACGGGGAGGATGCACGCCTTCCCATAGACTAATCTATACGGTGTAGTGCCTATGGGTGTCTTATATGCAGTTCTATAAGCCCAAAGTGCATTATTCAACTTATTCGCCCAATCCCTACAGTTCCCTTCTATGGTCTTCTCTAGAATGCGTTTCAACTCACGGTTCACTACTTCGACCTGACCGCTAGCTTGGGGGTGGTACGGGGTGGATAGGCTATGTCTGACACCGTAATGTTCTAACGTGCGTGCAAACTGGGTGTTACAGAAATGTGTACCCCTATCACTAATAATGCACCTAGGCGCCCCAAAACGTGAGAACAATACTCGAAGAAATCTAACGACTACTCTAGCGTCGTTCGTGGGTAAAGCTTGCGCCTCGGCCCACTTAGACACATAATCGACAGCAACTAAGATGTACTTATTGTTGTACGAGCTAGGGAACGGACCCATAAAATCTATACCCCACACATCAAAGATCATGAAGTTCTGGGGCATTTCGTCGCGTTTAGAGATATTACCTGCGCGCTGACACTGATCACAAGTGTCAGCGTACCTTTGGGAGTCCTCGAAGATCGTGGGCCAGTAGAATCCGCTTTCTAACACCTTCTGAGCGGTTCTGTTGGCTGCGTAGTGCCCTCCGGTCGGTCCGTTGTGGCAGTGCCTAAGGATCTGCGTCTTTCTCTAGAGCAGCCACGCATCGTCGTATCACCTGGTCTGCACATCGCCTGAAAAGATATGGATCTTCCCCAAAGTAGTACCTCAGGTCAGAAAAGAATTTCTTCTTTTGCTGACTAGTGTACTCCTTAGGTAGGACCCTCGCAACAAGGTAGTTAGCATAATCTGTAAACCAAGGGGTGTCGTCACTTACCACCTGTATCGAGTAAAGATGCTCGTCTGGGAACCTATCTGGTATCGGCTTTCGTCCTTGTGGTATATTTAGGACTCCTCCAGTCGAGAGAGGTGATCCGCCGCTAGGTTCTCCGTACCCTTCTTGACCCGGATCTCTATATCGAACTCTTGCAGTAGTAGGATCCATCTGATTAGCCGTGGCTTGGCATCGGGCTTTGCTAGCAAGTACTTAAGAGCAGAATGGTCATTAAAAACAATAACTTTGGAGAGGATAAGATATTACCTGAACTTGTCGAAAGCAAATACGACGGCTAACAGCTCCTTTTCGGTGGTAGTGTAATTGGCCTAGGCCGCGTCTAACGTCTTAATCGCGTAGTAGATCGGTCTGAAATGGTTGTCCTTATGCTGCCCTAGCACGGCCCGAACTGCATAGTCACTAGCATCGCACATTACTTCAAAGGGCAGCCCCCAGTCGGGAGCGACCATAACAGATGCTGCGATGAGTCGCTCCTTAAGTAAATTGAACGCATGCAAGCACTCGTCATTAAAATCAAATGGGGCATCCTTTTCAAGTAATCTAGACATGGGTCGAGCGATCTTAGAAAAATCCTTAATGAACTTACGATTAAATCCAGCATGTCCTAGAAAACTCCTAATTGACTTCACGTTCGAGGGAACGGGCAGTTTTTCTATTGTTTCCAACTTAGCTCGGTCCACTTCGATTCCTTTAGAGGAAATATTATGGCCCAGAACTATGCCCTCTCGAACCATGAAGTGGCACTTTTCCCAATTAAGTGCCAAGTCGTTTCCTCGCATCGTGCGAGTACGAGCTTCAGGTTAGATAAACATACATCGAACGACGACCCAAAAATAGAAAAATCGTCCATAAATACCTCCATTACCTCACGTACCAGTTCATTGAATATGGCCATCATGCACCGTTGGAAGGTGGCTGGGGCATTGCAGAGACCGAATGGCATCCTTCGGTACGCGAACGTCCCGAACGGGCACGTGAACGTGGTTTTCTCCTAGTCCTCGGGCGCTATGGGGATCTGTAGATAACCTGACAAACCATCAAGAAAATAATAAAATGAGTGCCTGGCTAACTTTTCTAATATCTGATCAATAAACGGTAAAGGAAAGTGATCCTTTCGCGTGGCGTCGTTCAACTTCCTATATTCGATGCAGACGCACCATCCAGTCACTGTCCTTCTCGGAATCAGCTCGTTCTTGTCGTTGGTGATGACCGTCATGCCTCCATGTTTTGGGACCACTTGGACCGGGCTGACCTACGCGCTGTCTGAATTGGCATAAATCATCCCCGCGTCAGGAGTTTGATCACCTCCTTCTTTACCACGTCCTTCATATTGGTGTTGAGGCGCCTTTGGCGTTGCGCGACCGGCTTGAAATCGTCCTCCATCAGGATCTTGTGCGTGTAGTAGCTCGGGTTGATACCCATTATGTCGGATATCTTCCACACCAACGCCTTCTTGTGCACTTTCAATACGTCTAAGAGCTGGCCCTTCGGTCCGTCGTTGAGGTTCGACGAGATGATGACTGGCAGCCCTCCATTGCTGCTAAGGAACGCATACTCGAGGTGGTCAGGCAGCGGCTTCAACTCTAGGACTGGTGGCTCCTCGACCGAGCTCTTTTCCTTGTCCTCTTCGCTGCTCTCATCGATGGTTGTGATGGGCTCGTCGACTTCCTCCCCACACTCGTCGACTGCCATAATCATTCTGGTGTCCTCCTCGCTCAAAACCTGTGATAGACCTTGCACAGAAAAGAGAAAGTCGTGCTCAAAAGCATCTAAGTAGTAACACTTATCGTTATGTTCATTACTTTTATTCATCGAATCCGCCATACTAAATGTAACTTTTTCTCCATCTACTGTCAAAGTTAATGTACCATTCCTAACGTCTATCATTGTTTCTCCTGTGGCTAAGAACGGTCTACCTAATATCAATGGGACATTATCATCCTCCTCCATGTCCAGAATAACAAAATCAGTAGGAATTACAAACTTATCCACTTCAACTAAAACGTCCTCGATAACACCTCGAGGATACTTCAACTATCTATCGGCTAACTGCAAGCTCATCCTAGTGGGTCGTGGCTCACCTAATCCTAAGCGCTTAAACATGGAATATGGCATTAAATTAATACTAGCACCTAGGTCGGCTAACGCACGCTCAACAACTAAATCTCCTATAAGACAGGGAATAGTAAAACTCCCTGGGTCCTTAAGCTTTTTAGGGATCTCGCTTTGGAGTATCGCCGAGCACTCCCCTCGCAGGCATACTGTGGAGACGTGTTCGAGCTTCCTTCTGTTCGTCAGCAGGTCTTTCAAGAACTTGGCAAAGCTGGGCATCTACGTAATAGCTTCAACAAAAGGTAAGTTTATGCAATTCCTTACACACACCCATAAATTTACCGAACTGTGCCTCGTCCTTGTCCTTCTTCAGTCGAGCCGGGTAAGGAATCTTCGGCTGGTATGGCTTCACCGGTGGCCGCTCGATCTCCTTCGCCTTTTCCTTCTCGGGCTCGACCTTTTCCTTTTCGGCTTCGGCCTTCTCGACATCGTCGCCTCTGATCTCCTCCACTTCGGGCTCATCGTGACTCTGAAGTTGGCGTTCTCCTTGGCCTTCTTCTTGGCGGGCACTTCTTGTAGTTCTCGCCCATTCCTCAGCGTCACCGCCTTGCAGTACTCCTTTGGATTCGGCTCGGTGTAGCTTGGGAGTGAGCCCTGAGTACGCCCCGCCAATTGCTTCGCCATCTGGTCCACCTGTTGCTCCAGCTTCTTGAGTGAGGCGTCCGTGTTCTGGGCACCAACGTCGTTTGCCTCCATGTACTCCTCCGTCTTTGTCATTCGGCTCTCGTGGGCTGTGGTGGTGCTGCTGAAATTCGTTAGAAGTGCCTTCATCATATCCTTCATCTCTTTCATGTCGTCGGATCCTCCTGCGGGCGCGTTCTGGTACTGGCGCGGCGCCCCGTTTTGGAAGAAACAGTGCTTTACCCCTAGATGTCCAGTCAACTGCTGCGCCTCAACGCATTTCGGGGAGAACCAGCTAGCTCTGGGTTCGAGTGGCATTTCACCCCTAACCACAACTCATCCGCTGATTCTTCAACATCAGTCGGTTCGGACCTCCCCACGAATTGGTTATTCCTAAACGAGTCATGAAGGGTATAACGAACATACCCTGTCTCCACATTGGATCAAGAACAGGGTTTTATCTCTATAAGAACGGTGCGTTCCGAGGTGTGAAGTGGGAGAGAAGGGATGTCATAATTGGGGTTTTGAATAAGACGGCCTTTTTGTTTTTCATTTTTTTCGTTGAAAAAGTAATAAGAATGAGAGGTGTTAAGCTTTTTATCATCCTGGCGTCGAGCTATTTTTCCGCAGGACCTCCCCTACAGTATCGTCACCGCAGTAGAGTTTAACCACCAAGTTCAGGATGGCCGGATGGCCTAGGCTGAAATCCAGGCGGTCCTTGCCCTTGGTGGTTCTGAGTCCCGTACGCCAGATTGGGGTGCGCTCGAGGTTGGAAGCTTCGCTGGCCACCTTGGTAATTGCCTATATAGTCTACGTGCTCCAGCGATTGCCCAAGTTGGCATTCCGATGTCTCGTGGGCTGCGCCACAGATCCCGCACAATGGCACGCACGGCGTGTGCTGTAACACCCGCGATTTCAATACGGGATTATGATATAATTAATTTTGGACAAATTCAGAAATTATGAAATTCATGTTTGAGCGGAATCGGAAATAGGGTCCAAACAATTGTTGATCGGAGTGAGCCTCGGCCCAATTTAATATGATCCAATAACTAGCCCTGACCAAACTAATATATAAGCCCAAGAATTGAGCCCAAAAGAGTAAAGAAAAGATATTTTTCCCTATTTTAAGGAACACTAGCATGGCTCCCATTACCCTAACCTAACATTTTGCCAACTAATCATAGGTCATCCCAAAAATGTGGGGGTTGACTTAGGGGCATGAAAAACCCACGTTGGAATTCGTCACCACTCAAAATTCACACATGAAAAATTTAACCCCCACAACACACACATACAACAACGAAACATCCAAGGAGAAAGAAGAAAGAACTCAAGACCAAAAGTGAAGGAAACAAAGAGATTAGCAAGCTCGGGAGGATTTCGGCGAAGTGTAACACCCCAATTCGTCCAAACAAAGCTTAGGAAGTAAGGTAGGTGGATTTCTGCACCTACAATACATAAATAAGTTCAAAGATTTCGATTTGAGTGTTATGGCTATTCAAGTTCGAGATTTATGAACCTTGGTCTTACGTGCTTTCGAAATCTATTATTCGATACTTGTTTGATGATGTGTGACAAGATTCGAACCCAACATATGGTTTTTGGATGAATAATACATGTTTGAATGCTTAGGAATTTATTGGGATGCATGAAATGGTTCGGGTAGATGAACTAGGTTCGGGTGATTTACTAATGTCTTACTTCGAATTGTGCTTTGAGAAATCGGGCATGTGTAAGTTATCGGAACTCGGCGAAATACAGAAATGTCTATGGTTGCTATCCAAATCGGGCGATTCGTCAAACCCAAATCGACCAAGAGCAGAATGCCGAGTTTTCTTCATTAAATCGGACGATTTTCGCCCCCAACAGAATCGGGTGATTTGAGCTGAACCAAGCCTCGGCGAAATGCAGGAATTGCTGTGGTTGCTATCCAAATCGGGCGAAAACCCATACTTCCCAATTCGGGCGAATTTGATCGGGTTCCAAGTCGGGCGATTTCTCGCTGCAACACGTGTCGAACAAACATGAAATCGCCGAGCTCTCTCCCCCAGAAACCGGGCGAAATCCTTCCAAACGAAAATCGGGCGAATGCTGAAAATTGCCAAGCTGCCCTCGAAATCTCAAATCGGGTGATTATGGTCCAATCAAATCGAGCAACACTTATTGCCAAATCGAGCGATTCTAAACAATTTCAATTCGGGCGAATTCCCTTTTCAGTACCCACAAATCGCCAAGCTCGACTCTAATCGGACGATTCCCCTTTTCTTGACCAAGTAGACGAGTTGACTTAGATTTAAGGTAGAGTTGGGCCTTAGATTAACTTAGGCCCATTCCCACACATAAGTCTATTATTGGACTATAGGAGTTAAAAGGGGTTCCGAAACTTAGGAGCAATAGGACCTACGATAAGTATCATTGATGTGGGGACTGAAATAATTGATTTTATTTTTGTGGAATGGTAAAATGTGCAAGTATATTATTTCATGCGATTTATGACATGTGCATTTCATATCACGACATGTCACGACATTTTGGGAAAGGTGACCACGTAGTGGCGACAACCTACGGGGTTGTTTGAGCGGGGTAGATTGAGACGATGGTGAGGATAAGGTTAGACTCATGGGGCACCGGTGGGAGACAGACGTGATCGATCTGTCTACTCGGGTGTGAGCGACCCGAGGTGCAAACCACTTATTATTAGCTCCAGAGCGGGAGACAGACGTGATCGATCTGTCTACTCGGGTGCGAGCAACCCGAGGTGCAAACCGCCAGACATTTGCTCAGGTGCGGGAGACAGGCGTGAACGACCTGTCTACTCGGGTGTGAGCAACCCGAGGTGCAAACCGCTGGATACGTTAGCTCCAGAGCGGGAGACAGACGTGATCGATCTGTCTACTCGGGTGTGAGCAACCTGAGGTGCAAACCGCCAGATTAGCTCAGGGACGGCAGACAGGCGTGAACGACCTGTCTACTCCGGGAGAGCGTGGTAGCGCAACCCGAGGTGCAAAACCGTCGGTGGTATGATTTGATTTGCGCGCGAGGTGCCGAGTCTAACCTAGGGCCCTAATGTGTAGGACTCTAAGAAAATGAGCGTGCATTGCATTTATTCCATGTTGTGAGATGTTGGGATGGGGACTGAGCGCACACTACATATGCATGAATTCACCTACTGAGCAAATCGCTCAGGTCTTTATGTGTTGTAGGTAATGATGAGTCCGACGTCGGCGAACGTCGAGACTAGGCTGGTGGCTGGCAGCGGTGACTCCACGTGCTTTTGAGGGCGAGAGCGGTACATGGATGCGACCTGTGGAGCGCTTTATAAATATTTTGATTTTTGGGGCGTCGGCCCATGTAAATAATGACTCTTGTAAAATACTATTTTACGAAAATATTCTATTTAAAAAGTTTTCGTAAAATGGGCTTTTCGTAGCTTTCATTGCGGAAATCCGCCAAATAATTTAACTTAGGAAATTAGGGTCGTTACATGTGCTGCGTCGGTGCGGTGGTTGTCATGGCGTTCACGGGCTTAGTCTGCTCGGACTTCCGGAGTAGTGCGCCGATGACTGTCTGCAACTGGAGTTCGTCGCAGCGATCTGTTGCTGAAGCGCATCGAATTTGGCATTCGTGGCTGTCTCCTCGCTCACTCCAAATACGCCTGTTATCTTCATCCTGGTATTGCCCCTCATGAAGCAATTTCTCGAGTAGTCCTCAATCAGATTCAACGCGTCGGTGGCATTGAGCTTCACGAGTCCTCCTCCTGCGGCTCCGTCTAGCATATGGACAGTCTGGTCATTAGCCCCTCATGGAATCGGTTATCTAGGCTGCCTTTGACATCCCAAGCTGTGGGCACCTCTTTAGTAGCGCCTTGTATCGCTCCCAAACCACATAGAGGTTTTCTGAATCCTTCTGATGAAACAGGAAGATCTCCGTTTTTAGTCTGAGCACCTTCGACAGTGGGAAGTAGTGGTTGATGAAGGCGGCTCGCATCTCCTCACGTAGTGATCGATCTGGGCGGCAACATATCTAACCAGTCTTTCGCCCTGAACTTGAGCGAGAATGGGAATAACATCAGCTTGATCGCATCGCCCGAGACACCGTTGATCTTGATGGTGTCGGTGACCTTTAAGAATGCCTTCAGATGGGAGTAGGGATCGTCGGTGGTATTGCCCTCGAACTGGGCCGTCTGGAAGATCATCTGAAGCCAGGAGTGCTTCAGCTCGAAATTGTTGTTCTCGATCGGCGGGATGACAATCGCGACTCAGTACCGCCTAGCGCGACATTCTTGAGGAGATCCTGTAGTGATGGCTCCTCCTCTGGAACGTGATGGACGAGCACGCGGTGGTTCGCCATCGTTACTTCTGTATTTGGGCTGTCTACGGATGCCTCTACACGAGAGTTTTGGGTCGACTCCTGCGAACTATTCTCTGAATAGCTAACTAGATGGTCCTGAGAGCTAGTGGAAGCTCCTTCGGTGTCGTATTTAAGTTTCCTTCGTAACTTCGGCTCGAAATCTGGGTCTGCTTCAATAATGGGACCCGTTGGATGGCTTCGGGTCATTCACTGCTGAATCGTACCTTCAAAGAAAAAATGCGAACAAAAATTAGCAATGAAATAAATAAATACGTCGAACAGATTAGAGACTGATAGTGACGTAGGAAACGAATAACGCAAATAACACAGTAACGCAAATAGAAACGACAAAACTAAAACTAAGAAAAACGTCAAATAAAGTGGCTAAAGTCCGAACTACGGTGTTCCTAATATCAATTTATTTCCCGGCAACGGCGCCAAAAACTTGATCAACACGTGGTGTGTGAATGAAAAGTGCGACAAGTAATAATTAAAACGAATACCTAAGTTCTATCACCGACGTGCGATAGGCAGTGGACCTATCGTGTGTAGTGCAGTAAAGTGAGTAGACGAGTATCGAACACAAGGAATAAATCAAGTACTAGTAGAGCTATCAACTCGATATTTAGCCTAAATAAAATACGCAGATGGTGTTACGAACTATCCTAACAGATTACTCTAAATCAGCGAGAGACTAAAAGAATACGCCTAAATCTGGTAAAAAATTTCAGATAATAGTGATGTGCTCGGGATTCGAATCCCGCCAGGTACTATCGGTTAAGACAATGAATTCTCGCTCCTACGTGATTCTGGCTAGATCGCAGAAATTTCCTACCCGCTCACGAGTTTGTTGTCGCCCTAAACGCTCGCGGGGATCTAAGGTTCAGTAATTACTAAAGGCGAGGATCGAGTATTTGCTTTCGCTCTATACTCGAATCCTATCTTCTACGAATGGCCTAATCGTTGTTTAGCTGTCGCCCTAAACGATTTTCCACACAATCACTTTAACACATAGACATATTAAAGCGACGAAACAATTTCATAGACAGATAAAAAGTCATAAACACGAGTCACGATTAAACATATGTCTTAATTACGAAATATCCTAGCGTTCATCTAATCACAAACACATAGGGGATTTAGCTACGCATAATCGACGGGAAAACAACGAAAGAAATAATAAACGAAGAAGAATTCATGATCTTGAATACTGATGATCTGGGATGGTGGCACGGATGAATCTTCGTTCTGCATTCAATTTGGTGTGATTGCGTCGTTGATCCGTCTCTCGTGCTTCCCCAATGGAATTCTCCATTTCTGGCGTCTGTAATTCGTCTCTTATGAATTAGGGTTGATTATCTGGTAAGTATCCCCTTTTTCTGAGTCGAATTTGGACTTCTATAGGAATTTTCGTAACGGTCACGGCCTGAGACATGAGCCGTCACGGCCGTGACCATTGCCGACTCAACTCGCCCAACTCTCTGCCAAGTGTCACGACCGAGTGCAATGGGCGTCACGGCCGTGACCATCTTCGATCCAACTCTCTGCCAAGTGTCACTGCCAAGTGCAATGAGCGTCACGACCGTGATCGTCTCTTTGATTAGCCTCTGCCCCTTGTCACGGACGCGTGCACTAGGTGTCACGGTCGTGACCTTCACCAGTTTTCACTGTCTTCGCGCCGTTTTGCCCCGTTTTCGCACCTTTTCGCCCGAAACTCGTCCTAAGCTCCTTCAATATAAAAATAAGTGTAAATATGGCGAATAAACGCATAAAATGATTGCTAAAGCTCTATTATATCCCAGTTAAATACTACGATAAACGCATTGAAATACGTTTATCAACTATCGTGACTCGTACAAAGACTCGGTTAGACACGCAAACACACAAGCACAAAGATGCAAGCAATTTAACCCAAATGAACTACTAGACCACTTCTACCCTCTTGCCAAAAATGAGCCAAGTGAGGTCTATTTATATAAGCACAAGAGGTACTTCAAGAGTCTCCATTCGGTGGGGTGGCCGATCAGCTCGGCCAATCGGGGCGCTGACACGCCGCGCAGCCTGGCCAAACACTGGTCCTGGCGGCCTGGTGCGGGCAGGCCATGCTTGCCTGGCTGGGGCTGTCTTTACTGCCTGGAGTCACGCAGCAGGCCAACCATTCGCCCAGCAGGCCAGCAACAAGACAGCCCCAGCCACAGCCATAGCCCAGGCCATCATCGGACGCAGTATGCCAGCCATTCGCCCAGCAGGCCAGCAACAAGACAGCCCCAGCCAAGCAAGCAAGGCCTGCCGCGCCAGGCCGCCAGCACCAGTGTCTGGCCAGGCCGCGCGGCGTGTCAGTGCGCCGATTGGCCTCTCCATGTGATTTGGAGTCGCGGGGTGAGCTTGAGCTGTACTTTTTCTCCGACGTCGAACTCAACGGGTCGATGGCCGCAGTTGTAGTTTTTCTTCATATGCAGGCTGGCCTTGGCGAGGCTATCGCGGGCCTCATCCCAAATGAGTTGTCGTCCTAGCGCTGATGGCTTGCGGGGGGAGAGGCTGGAAACTGTAGACTACCTCAAAGGGGCTCTTTTCGATTGCGGACGACTTGTGAAGGTTGTAGCTGAGCTGAGCCGAGTCGAGGAGCGCCGTCCAATTTCGTTGGCTAGACGAAATGTAGTGACGAAGGTACTCGAGCATTTGGTTCGCACGCTCGGACGTTCCGTCCGTTTGCGGGTGGTAAGCGGATATGATCCTCAGTTTAGTCCCTAGCATGCGAAAGAGCACGGTCCAAAAGCGTCCCATGAAATGGGTGTCTCGATCGCTCACAATCTCCTCCGGCATCCGAAATGCTTCACCATATTTCAAAAGAAGAGGTCCGTCGCGACTTCCATCGGACATTCATGTGGGGCAGGCATAAAGATGGCCATTTTAGAAAAGCGATCAACTTCTACGAATATCGAAGTGTTATCGTCACTCTTCGGAAGTCTCACGATGAAGTCCATGGCAATCGACCTCCAGGGGCTTGTCGGGATGGCCAGCGGCTGCAGGAGGCCGGCGAGCTTAGAGCGCTCCGGCTTGTCGCGCTGGCACTTGATACAAGTGCGGACGAACGCCTTCACGTTGTTCTCCATCTTCGGCCACTAGAACTTGCATTCTAGGAGGGCTAGCATGCGGGTGACTCGTGGCTGGGCCGCCCATTCCGGCTAATGGTGTTCCTTGAGTAGCTCGGTGCGTAGCTTTCCGGCCGAGATGTAGTAGCGGCCGCCATGGGTGATTAGGAACCCATTGTCTAGCGAATAACGTTTGACGTGACCGGATTCCACCTCTTCCTTGAGTTTTCGATATGCGGCATCATTCTCGGCCTCGTGCCTAAGTCGCGTGTCGAATTTGCTTGTAGCCGAGCTTGAGGTCGTCAAGGTGTTATCGGGTAGAGCGTCATCCACCTCGTATTGCCTCCCGGGTTGGTGGAGCCACTCGAAGTTAAACTCCTCTAGGAACTCTTGCCATCGAGCTTGCTTGGGAGTTGGCTTCTTTTGGGTCTTAAAATACGTGTTAGCCACGTTATATGTTACGATCACGAACCGGGACCCAAGTAGGTAGTGCTCGCATGCCTCAAGGCAATGAATGACCGCCGTCATCTCCTTTTCGTGCGTGGAGTAGCGGGGCTCGACATCCTTCAACTTGCACGACTCGTACGTGATGGGATGTCACGTTTGCACTAAGACGTCACCGATGGCCTTGCCCGAGGCGTCGGTGTGAACCTCAAATGGCTCGTCGAAGTTCGGTAACTTCAAGATGGGTTCGCTAGCCAAGGCAGTCTTGAGCTTCTCGAAAGCTTCCCGGCATGGTTGGCTCCAGTCCCACTTTGTATCCTTCTTGAGGAGGTCCGTCAAAGGGGCGGCTATCTTGGAGTAGCCCTTGGCCGGTAATAGTTGGCTAGCCCGAGGAAAGAGCGTAGCTCGCTCACATTGGACGGTTGCGGCCATTCCATGATGGCCTTGACCTTGGCTCTATTCATTTTGATTTTCCCGTTCTCGATGATGTGGCCTAGAAAGGTGATCCTTGATTGGCCAAACTCGCATTTGCCGCACCTCAAGTATAGTTGATTTGCGCGCAACTTCTCGAACACTGCCTCCAAGTGTTGAGTGTGCTACTCCTACGTGTTGGAGTAAACGATGATATCATCGAGATAAACTACAACAAACTTGTCAAGATAGTCGTAGAAAACGTCGTTCATTAGATTGCAAAAAGTTGTAGGGGCGTTAGTAAGCCCAAAATGCATAACAAGAAACTCAAAAAGATCCATATCTAGTGACACATGTGGTCTCCGCTTCATCGCCTTCGGCAATCCTAACTTGCCAAAACCCGGAACGGAGGTCGATCTTGGAGAAGAAGCGGGCTTTGGTGAGCTTGTCGAACAAGTCCAAGGAGTTGGGAATGGGGTACTTGTTCTTGATCGTTACCTTGTTCAAGGCGCGGTAGTCGACGCAAAAACGGAGGCTTTCGTCCTTCTTATTCTAAAACAACACCAAAGGGCGCCTTTGAGGGGCTTATGAGGCTGGCGTTGAGCAGCTCATCTAGCTGCTTCCTAAGCTCTTCGAGTTCCTTCGGGTGCATACGATAAGGCGCTATTGCGGGTGGACGCGCGTCGAGCTCCAATTCGATGGTGTGGACCGTGGGCCTTCATGGGAGGCTGGATTTCGATGGGCGGCTACGCCTATGGATGGGGCGCCTTCTCGATCGGCCGGACCATGGCGAGGTAGGTCGTCTCGCCGCGCGTAAGGCTCTTCTTCACTTGAAGGGCGGAGCAGGAGCTTCGTAGTCCGTCGATTGATCTTCCACGTAATAGTGTCCTTGAATGAAGCCGGGCTGAAATTCGTCCGCAATGAGGAGGCTGCTAAGGTGCGGCATCGGGCTAACCTTGGCCTGCGTCAGAATCTCCATGCCTAAGATGATCTCGAAGTCACTTAGGGGCATAGTGATGAATTCCTGGACATCGAGGTAGTGGCCTACTCGAACGGTGGCCGAGGTCTTGCCCGAGATGGGTTGAAGCTGGTTCACCATCTTAACCTTCGACTCATATGGGCGGATCTCCGGCCAAGGTTCCATGCCGTTCCGATGGTCATAAAGTTATGGGTGGCCCCCGAGTCCATCGCCATCACCTGTCAATTGTCGATAAAACAGGGAACGTGCATGAGTTTGTTCTTACCTCCCCGGCCTTCTTGAAGTGCCTGAGAAGTTGGAGTTGATTGGTTTGTGGCGCCTTCGTATCCTTCTTGCCGCTCGTGGAAGGGGCCGACTTTTGCAGCTGAGTCGCCACCAAGTAGACGGCGGATTTATGTTGCATTGGAACCAACAGTGTGGGCCACCGCATAGTTGGCACCCGTTCTTCTTGCTTAATTGTTGGCAGACGCCTTCGGTTGTGGCTGCGAGGTGTTCGGCTGAGCCGCTTGCAGACCGTGCTTGCCTATGCCGGAGTTCTTGCCTTTGCCTTCCCTATGGCCGCGTCGCTGCTCGCCCTTGTTGGCGGCAGGCGCGCTGGTTGCGGCGGCAGGCTGTGGGCATGGAATGTCATGCAGCCGCTCGGCCTCGGCGAAGGCCGTCTGAATATCTGTGAGGTTGCGGCGCGCCAACTCTGTTTGCGCCCATGTGGACAGTTCGTCCAAGAAATTGTAGACTTTGTCGGCCTCCGACATGTCCTATCAGCATAAGAAGATGAAACCTCTTAACATAGTCCTGAATCGAACATGTTTGCTTGAGTTTACGAAGGGCGTCCCGAGTGTGCCACACGCTGTGTTGGGGCAAAAAATGCGCATTGAGCTCGGCGTGGGAGACTAGGCGGCGTAGCATCCCCAGCTCGGCCGTGGTCTCCTCGCGGAATCGAGCGTTAGCCTCGGCCTCATCCTCGAACTTCTTGGCTAAGTCGTCGAGTCTTTCTCCGTTAGTTGCGGTAAGTTGCTCAAACTTTTCTGCAAGGTCTTTGACCACAGTTGCACCGGTGACAACGTCTTGGCGCACTTAGAGGAGTTGTTCTTCTAGCTCCGGGGGCACGAGGTCTTTCAGGGCGTTTACGGCCAGCTCGACGGCCGAGAACTTGCGCTCAAGTTCGGACACGCGCGGGCGCAACTCGGTGTAGAATTGCACGGTTTGCTCCTTGGCTGGTGGGGAACGGTTTCGCCATCCATGCGTGTAAAAGAGCGCGAAGTGGGTTTTAGCATAGCTAAGGAATCAGGGCTCTGATACCAAACTTGTCACGACCTCACTTTACTTAGAATATTTTTTTGATAAGAAGTGGATCTTGACCGCTCGACAAGGTATGGACGGGACCTTGTCGATAAGCCTAGCGGAACGCACACGCGCTTCCAGAGTTGGACACTTAGAATTTATGTGAGAATCTCCCAACTAAATCTTTCTACTTAATCGGCAATACACGACGTGGACACACACTTTCATATACAAGGCTAAGGACGAGCACTCGATCTAGCCATTGGTGCTACTAGTTCCTAAGCTAAGTGTTGTGTTTTGGAGGTGAAGAATGCTCAACTTGAAAGCAAGGAACTTCCTTATATAGGCGCCGAAGGGTCTTCAAAATGGGGTGGCAGGCCAAGTTGGCCAACCGACGGGCTGCACGAGCCAATCGGGCTGGCCAGTCGCGGGGCATGGCGGCCTGACACGGCTGTCCCCAATTCATAGTGGCTAGCTACCCAGAAATATCAAAAATAAGATTGCTGAAGACGTGTGACTTATGGTAAATGATGCTATTGTGTTGTTCTACCAATGTCTATTATAGGCATGAATGGCACAAAAATATCATTATCAAACCCAGCAAATCCAATAAATGAACAGACGAATTATTGATCAGGATTTGACGCCGCGTGAGACAGTGATATTTCCATCGACGATTATCAGATTTTTCCATGCGCCAATCGTTCTCGAAAATCTCGTCAAATACGTGTTAATCTTAGTAAAAAAAATATAGATATAATAATAACAATAAGAAAAATTAAAAATAATAATAATAATAATAAATCAAAAGAAACAAAAAAAAAATGGTTCAGTTGTCGGGCTAGTTGAATCACATTTATGTTTTCGCACGTACTAAAAAAAAATAATAAAAAAAAAAATTGGATTGATAATTTTTTCCGCGATGAGTATCAGTATTGTCCCATTTTCCTTTAAGATGCTTATTACTATTTTCTATGAATTGTTTTTACGCCCTATTTTCTTTAAGTCTATTTTGTCAGTCAAATGTCACGAGGAACGCCATCTACAATAATGCAATGCGTACTCTCATCCAAGCCAGCCAGAATCATGCCAAACGATACAGCAACTAAGGGAATTCAAAACTGCAAGTGTGGGGAGGAGGACTTAACATTTATGCTTCAACCTCGTCACACTTCGCCATCATGCTCACCAGTATAATCAGGGGAGTTCACGCTTTTCAATAATTTACCACTCCTTTTGTGCTTATAATTTTCCGTTGGGGACAACGTTTTCCTCAAGTGTGGGGAGGGGGAATTTTGCGTGAACAGAATTTTTTGTTTCAAATGTGTGTGATCCGTTGAGAAAATGCATGTTCTTTTAATGTTTGGCATAATTAGTTGTTCATTATCTTAAAAATAGAGTGCATGTTAGGGAATTATGTGAGAAATTAGGACATGCACAATGATTGATTTCTTTCGACACGAACGAGTTTGGCGATACTATGAAAGATTCGTATGCATGACCCACTTTGTGAGACTTGTGAGCTGAAAAGTGCATAGTTTATTTCTCTCGTAAACTTTCTTGTGGTGCATGTTGAAAATTACCAAGGTGAGACTGCGTGAAAATGAGGGAGGCATTAGGAGATAAGTCCATAGCCAAAGTTTCCGACCACGCCTGATCACCGTAGTTAGCCACTTTGAGCCTGAGCCTTTTTACTTGAGAAAACCCGGGGAATTATAAGTCGCTGACCTAAGAAACTTTCAGATATCATCTTACCCGAGTAATAGAGGAAGTGGAGGTGAGTGCCAATGTCGAAAAGCGTAGACCGGCCATTGTTTAAAATATTTATATCTCCTTTAGATAATCTGGCGTTAAGAACTCCTCCATCGATAATCTCTCACCCGCAAAGGGACTGAGAGAAGAGGGGCTTAGCGACATGAGAAGAGGAGCTTAGATACGTGGGAAAGATGTTAAGAACCCTTCCTTCGATAATCTCTCATGCTAAAAAAAAAAGTCAGAGAGAAGAAGGGCTTAGCATAGGTTTACGAAAAAAAATAATAATAAAGAAAAAATATCCAAGACGCCAAGAGCTAACCACGACGTATGCGGCGCGCTATCAAACAATGGCACGACACCGACATGACCGCTTGATATTTTCAATTGAAGTTTACTCTCCAGTATAGTCAGTTGAGCCCTACTATAACCCGAAAAGACCTTCTGATTCACGCCTTATCATCGAGAGTAGTAGATGTATAATCCACTTGCGAGTTTATAGTAGGGACTAGACTATTGCATTAATTGAGGGAATTCACCGACATTTAGCCTATATCCCGAGTTACTCGAGTGAATTCCTGCATAGTACGGATCTTGATTAATATTGCTTAAGAAGTTCCTGTTGTTTTGAGGTAGTCATTGTGCCATGTTTCGAATTTCTTGATTAATTCCGTTTCATGTTTTTCTATTTTGAACGATGATGTGCAAAGGACAAGTATTACATGTTTTGATTTGTTAGCCTAAATTGCTTGAGGACAAGCAAAAGGTCAAGTGTGGGGAGGTTTGATAAACGCATTTTCATTCGTTTATCTCCATCATTTTCATGTTGAATGTTTGGTTTATGTGAGTTGTCTCATGCATTTATTCATAATTTTTACATATTTTGATGTCAAAGGTTTATGAGGCGATATTTGGGATGAACTGCGTAAACATGGAGCAGAAATTACTTTTTTTTAATCAACACGGCCTTCAACATGGCCATGTCCAGCAGAAGGAAGGAAAACTCTAGCTTCGGCCTCCCAACATGGCCTGACACACGGCCGTGTTTGTCAGCAGAAAAGAAAAAAAAAAAACCTGCGGCCCTTCACCATGCCCTGACACACGGCTATGTTTGTCAGCATAAAGGAAAATCATAGTTGCGGCCCTTCAACATGGCCTGATACATGGCCGTGTTTATCAACAGTGTTGGGCCTTAAACCCTAAGCCCGAATGATACATGGCCGTGTTTGAGGCCGTGTTCACCATGTTTTCTACTTAAGCCGCAATTTGAAGCCCTAAGAGGATCTAAGCCGCCACAACTCATTTCTAATCACCAAAATCACCTCAAGGACGACTCAAGAACCCTAGAGATCAATCTCAAATGATCTCTAGGTGCTAAAGTGAAGATTTGAAGCTCATTTACACCGGAGGATCGAACAAAGTACGAGGGATAAGCTTGAGCTCGCTAAATAGGGAAGAATCTATGTATTTCTCTGCTTTGTTTCGTATACATTTCGTGGCTTCTTCCTTCATTATGAGTAGCTAATCATTTTGTGTGTTTGGGATGAGAAGAACGCTAGATAGCGTCGTAGTTTGGACGTAATATACTCGTGAACACATGATATGGCTTTGTATCGTTTACGACAGCTTTTATTAGATTCAATATGTCTATGTATTGTTTTGAGAATTACATTTGGCATGCCTATGTGTTGGTGTGATGTTTAGTAGACCGTTAAGGGCGAAAGCTAAATGACGGTTCGTTCTATCGTAAACGTTAGGCGTCGACTATAGGGCGAAAGCAAATAGTCGACCCTCACATTAGATAAACTGCTATATATTCTCGTGACCATTTAGGGCGAAAGCTAAGTTGGAAACGAGTAGGAATTATCGTGACATAGTCATTAATCATGTGGTAACGGTAGTTACGACTTCATCGACGATATCTAGCGGGATTCGAAATCCCAAGCACATTCCTTCTATTCAAGGTTACTCTTAGATCTTTAGTTGTGTTTTGATCATTTTTCTGTGTTAGTTTAAGTTGTTGTGACTTAGTTCAAATATAAAAATCTCAATCATTGTTAGGCTAGATAATGAATTGATAGGTTATTACTAGTAATCAAGATTATTCCTTGTGTTCGATACTCGGATACTCGCTACAGCTATTTTACAAACGACAGGTACTGCCTATCGCGCGTGGTGATAGTTATAACATATTCGTTTTAATTATTACTTGACGTACTTGCACGAACATTTATTTAAAACGTACTCGCTCGCGATCAAACACCAAAACGCAACTCAAAATGCGTTCCATGTACGCTCTCTCCTCGTTTTGACGCATCTTTGCGTCTTGAGACGGTTAGTATGCGAACCTTTTAATTTGCAATGATGCCCCTGCTTTTCTTTTTGTCTGTCATGTACCTGTGTTTGTGTCAGAAAACAAACGAAAGTCACATCATGAAATTGAGTAATTGTTTCTTTATATCTCTTATGTACTTTTATTTCTCTCTCATATACGTTTCTTTCTGTCGCTCATATGCTTTTATCTCTCGTTCCTGATACTGTAAATGGAAAAAGTACAGTAAAATTTTTTAATCATGTTATGACCATATGCTTTTAATAATTTTTGTGATTAAATCTAAAAAACTAGTCTAATTTGTACGATTGTAAAATATGTAGGTAATATTGAAATTTCTAAAGAATTGGTGTGGAAGTGAAAATTACAAAACAGTCTATTGAGTTTGAGAATGAGTTGATCGGTTGGAGAAGAATTACAGCATTTTGAGTTTGAGAATGCGTTTGAGTTTGAGAATGCGTTTTTCGGTTGGAGATGGTCTTATAGACGCATACATGCATCCAAACCAAGAGAGAGAATACATCTAACGCATTTTGAGTTTTGTTTTGGTGTTCGGTTGGAGTAAATTTACCACAAATATTTTGTTTTTGGGTTTCGGTTGGAGATGCTCTAAGTATTGGTTTAGAGCTGAATTATATGGTTTAAATTTAACTACGAACCAACCACTTGAATGTATCTTAAACCCGGGTTTAAAATACCTAAACCCATCAACTAACACAAGGGCTTAGTAATTTATTCGAATGGTATATATCAGGACAAAATTGTAATATATGAAACGAAAACATATAACTCGAATTCGCCGGTGCGTTTTTTCTTGGAGACGTCTTCCTCTCCAAGGAACGGAGAATTTAAATAAATGGCCTTTGACGTGGTCAACGTTAAAAAAGTAGCCTTCAAATGAAAAATGACTTTAATGCCCTTAGGGGGTCTCATGCGCCCATGATGTGCCCATGTGGGCGGGACCTCTGCTTTGCATGGACGGGACCTCTGCTATATAGCACAGGTCCCATGCCCAATGTGGGGGGGTCTCATGTGCCCATGTGGGCGGGACCTCTGCTATATAGCACAGGTCCCATGCCCAATGTGGGGGGACCTGTGCTACAAAGCAGAGGTCCCGCCCATGCAAAGCAGAGGTCCCGCCCACATGGGCACATCATGGGCACATGAGACTCCCCCACATTGGGCATGGGACCTGTGCTATATAGCAGAGGTCCCGCCCATGCAAAGCAGAGGTCCCGCCCACATGGGCACATGAGACCCCCCCACATTGGGCATGGGACCCGTGCTATATAGCAGAGGTCCCGCCCAAGCAAAGCAGAACCACTAGACTACGGCCCGCCCTCCCACCCCTGTGCGGTCTCGATTTAACATATTGGGTTTTACTATGGAAAAAAAAGATACCCTGTAAAAAGACAAAAATACCCTTAAATTGAAGGCTACTTTTTAAAAGTTAGAATCGACGAGGCTATGTTTTTAAAGCTGACCGAGTCAAAGGCTATTTTTTAAAAAGACCCCCAACCCTTCTCCAACACGTCATAAACCCTATAAATCAATTGAATAAGAAAGAACCTCTACTCAGCCGCTGTAAGGTTATTTTTATCCTATATTTCAGTTCGGTGGGGTTAGTTCTTTGTGATGGGGATAGTTCGAAGCGGCGTCGCGTTCCTTTTGGGCACGGGTTTGGGAGTGTATTTAGCTCAGAATTACAACGTTCCTAACGTTCGAAAGCTTTTCAACACTGGCCTGCTAATTTCCAAGCACATAGAGGAGAACTACAGAAAACCGAAGAAGGATCGTGACGCTGATGACTAGATAAATCCCTTTCTTTTTTCTTTTTTTTTGGTGGTTTTCAGTCTACGTATGTTTGCGGCACCTACCATATGTTTGTGGGATTGCTTCACTGAGTTTCAGCAATTAGATTGATTGTCCCTATTCAAGTTGTGAAAGAATTGAAGCATTTATATACCAATTTTCTCTTAAAACTCTTCTTGTTTCCTTGCTACTTGCTAGTAGGATACGGTTCAGCATTGGTTAAATGGACAAAAAGTGCTAAATTTTGAAAATAGTTCCACTGGACTTGGATGATTGCATCCTCATAATACATGTTTTACTTGGCTTTTCGCAATGCAAAATAAGACGTGGCCCGTCTTTCTTGATTCGAAAAGCCCTAGAATTACATAAAAAATCTGAGCGTCACAAACTTGGTTGTATATCGATTTTCAGATTCAAGTCACATGATGTCCCATGTAGCAACTCGCAGGTATTTGATGAAGAGTTTGAAAAGAAGCAATCTTTGTCTCTGCTCAATGCCCTCCATTCATCTATGCATGCCGATTCCTCGGGATCGAGGTTTGGAAGTGGTTGGTAACTGAGAGTTTCAGTGATCCTCTGTGTCATGCCTAGCAGAACAATCGCATGGCGAATACTTTCTGCTCTATTTTCAATGGTGCTCCCCTGGCATTTTGCTGCTATAGCTTGGTTTACATTGGTGAGACATGCCCCGAGTATGTCTGCAATTATGGTTTGAATTCTTTCAAGCATCATGGTACTGGATTCTTTAGTTACGTCGTCGTTCGTCAGCAGAAGCGTCTCACATATTCTATACATTGAATTGGCGGCCAGAGCCTTGATGGTCCACTTCTCGGGATTGTCCCCTTGAAAACTCGTCATTTCAGCCTTGAACTCCATGAACTTCTCCTTGGATACGCCAGAGAGTAGTGAAACTACTTCTTTGGGGCTTTTTCCTTTGAATTGGCGTAGGTCCAATTCGAGCCACTTGTAGGAGAGGTCAACCCCAAGCCAGACCGCTTCCGCCGTTGTTTTGATATTGTCCAAATCCCTTTTTACTTTTGCATTGGCCTCTATGACTCTGATGAACTTTAGTCCTTCATGGACGCATTTAATCATCTCTTTCGTAAATTCGAACTCCTCGTTATTATTACTAACTGCTACTGCAATGCTTGTTAATGTCACCACAGGTAGAGCCCAGCTGTTGGGAGATTCCCGACAATGCAGCGAAAGAATAAGATCACTATCAAATAGCTCTACTCCTTTGAAACCCCTTGAAGGATTTAGTTTCTTTAGAAGCTTCATGAGGTTCTTCGGCTGTTGCTTTCTCCCTAGCTCAATCCAATGCTTGGGGGTGTCTTTATCCGTCATGAAACAGATCAGTTCTTCTTCGCCTGGGAGATGTATGACGTAGCGGGTAAGTCCCTCCTCCCCATCAGTTTTCCCTTCGCTTTGAGCTTCTAAAACGTCACTATTGTGTAAGCTAGCTACTTTCTTGAAGCTGCTGTGCATTGTCTTAAAGCAGCTGCCGACTTGTACTGATATTAGCCTAACTGACTTGCTGAAGATAACGATCGCTTTCTGCATCCTAATGCATAAGTCCAAGACGTTGCCCTTCGCCTTGTGTGCATATTTTCTACCTTTCCTGCCTATGATCACCGTATCGAATGGCTTCACCTTCATCAGATGTAGCTGCTTGGTCCAGTAAGTTTCGACCGACAGAAAACAATATTTGGGACTCTCCTTTGCTCTTTTCAGGCAGAAGAATCGAGTAGCCATGAACCATCTAAACGCTGGAGCAATCGTACCTATAGCAACTGCTACAGCTTGAGTCAATAGGATCAAACTAGTCGACAGCTCATAATCTGATCGCCCGCCGCAGAACCTAAAGGACCATGGAATCGCATAGCTTCGAACGATCGCCTCTGCCAAAGTCATCAAACTCAAGAGTGAAAACACCCCCGAGGCAGTGCAGGTCACAGAACGCGCAACTACGAACTGAGGGTTGCAAGAATGAGCCATCATCCAATACCTCATGAGACTATCCTGCAATCTTTTCGTCGAAAGGGTGCCATCACAGCTTTCCTCATTGTGTTCTTTCGTCGCCATTTCGTACTTCTTCTTATACTTATTATCGAGGTAAGATTTCGTCGCAGGGACGGCCAGAGAAGTGCAGATCAAATTCCCAAGCAAAACAGCCACGAGGAGCATCACAACGATGTGCTCGATCATAAACTCGTAAATCACCCCAGTGGCTAGCTGTATGCTGACGTTCGCAATGACTGTAATGACCAAAATCGCAAGGGCGACGACGTTCATCATAGTCTCCTCAGTTTCCATGGCTCCCAAGGAAGGGAAGAAGTTGGCCATGGAAGTGCAGATCAACGCCGTGCTGCTGAGCTTTGCTAGCTGGTCGTGCTTGTGAGGCATGGCTGTGTTCAGGTCGACGGAGAGCTTTGCAGATATGCCGATGATCGTCAGAGTTGTGGCGTTTAGGGCGAAGTATTTGCACAAAAACCATAGTTTTCTGTGTCTGAATCCGTGGATGGCGTCCAAAGCCATGCCTATGGCGCAAGCTGATGAAGCTATGGCGATGTATAGGCCTATCCAAGGCATGGGCTTGCTGAACTTGGAATCGTCTATTGTTCCATTAATGGTGCAACTGTTCCATGCCATTTTCTGCTCAAAGATAGATTGGATTGATGATATCTTTTTTTTCTTAGATTGAGTAGTAGAAATTTGAAGGGCGTAAGTGGTTGTTCATTGATTATAGAGTAGCTGAGCGTTGAAAAACAGTAACTTGCTGCAATAAATTATGGCCAAGCGTTATGTTAGAATGGTCTTCTGCTTATTATCATCCTTTTTCAGTTTGAAAATTCTTTAATGCGAATGGGACGGACAAGTGTGTGTGTTATTCCCGTATTTTATCGGTCAAATATTCGAGTCTATTCGAATACCGGGCGAGAAATATCTCCCGCGAAGAACACCTTCCGAGGCGGGGAAAAACCTCCCGAGCGACACCCGACGAGAGACGACCCGAAGCGAACAAGGCACGAATCGAGGGGTGACGCCTCACTCGAGCAATTTCCCAAGGACGCCAAAAGAACGCCACCCGAGCTATGGCAGTTCGCTCCTGCAATCTCGAGGATGCCACTTAGAAAGCCACCAACCCACTAACATTATAACTAACCCCACTAACATCATAACTAACCCACTAACACCCATGATCATAACCGAGTTGACTTGGCAAAAAGGGGAACGGTTCATGCATAAAGAGAGGGCAGTTTGCTCAAGGAGGGGGTTACTTCATTCCATACTACCACCTCATATACGATACAACTCCATCGCATACTCTATCTCTTGCTGAAGAAAGACAAGGGCCAGACCGATCTCATAGCTGAACAGCCCTTCATACTCTCTTTAATTATTGATTTCTCTTATTTTCGTATACGTTTAAATATCGACGAAAGATTATCTGACTTGAGCGTCGGAGGGGCGTCGCCGAAACGGCGCCCTTAGCTCGTCTTTTTCGTGGTGTTTCAGGGATCCGTCGAAGACGAAGACGGCGAACTCGAAACGGCGACGGACCGATACCTTCCAGCGCACCGTTGATGCTAGGGTCGATTTTTCCGTCCGCATCAGTGTGTATTATTATGCAAGTCTTGTTTCTATTCTACTACAATGACATTGAAGTGATTGTTTTTCTCAATCTCTTTTTAAACGAAAGATTTTATTCAAATGGACATTTCAATAAAAAGGTCACGGTGACTAATTTCAGTAAATCTTGAACTGAATTGTGAACTATATAAATCGAACGTTGTCTAGTGAACCATCTATGGTTTTCTTGACTATATTTCTTCTAAATAACGTGAGAAGAGACTTGGGAATTTTATTAATTAGCATATGACGTGATTTTAATTAGTACATTAATCTACTATATAATACATCAATATCTAGAGAGAGTGGAACAGACGCTGTCGGGACATCTGCGGACTCTTGAAGCTTGATATAAATGGGAACGAGGACGAATTTGTACAAGAATCCTTCTTACGCATACAACAAGCAATTGAATCTTAGATCAGTCCTTCAGAATCTGAAATGTAATCAATAGCTTGATCGTGAATTTGAGATACTTCGGTTCATTTTCTTTTCCCTTGCGCTGATGAGTTCACTGCTAATCTTTTTCGGTTGTTGATTTCAGGCTACAACGTCGCCACGGGGAGTGCGCCGGCATCAGAACCTTCTGAAACCGTACGGTTGAAGCGCCGCCGAGAGTCGCCGCCGAATGATGGGAGGGACGAATCGAAAGAGAAAGATGATGATGGGCCTATGTCCCATCAAGAGTACATTCAAAAGATTAGGTACGTGTTTGCTTTAAAATTGTCCGTCGTCCTATTTTTAGTTTTTTTTTTGTTTTTTTTCCTCTCAAGAGGGAGAAATTTCTTGAAACGAAATTTCAGCTGATACTTCAGAATATTCCAACCAAGTCGATAAATTTACTGAGTAAGCTTGATGTGCAAAGTTGAAACGAAATAAGTTTTTTAGCATATTGACCTTTTCAATAATAAATAATAATGGCTCCTTTCAATGTCCATGAACAGGAGCGAAGCTGCTTCATCTCAAGCTTATCAAGAGTTAGGTGTTGATGTGCTGGTAATTTGGAATCATTCATGGCTTCTACTTCCTTTCTCGGGCATGTCTTTCTTTGCCAGTTTACCCTAAGAACTTGTATATGATATTAACCCACTTTTTATGGTTATCGCTATACAGGAAAGTGTAAATGCAGGTTTCAATTTGGTAGGATATGAAAGTAAGTTCATTGGCAAGTGTTTCTTATTTTTTTTCTGGTTTTAAAGTAATCTGTTCGTGAAATTTTGGCTTCTCTCATTTTTTTGGTCACGTTCGTTCTAATGCTTGTCTTCATTTCAATTCTTTGGTTGTCATGTTCCCAGTATAGACTCCATTTTTTCTTTATATAGTCTCACTCATCTGAAAGCTATCAAGTTCGTACTTGCTTTATCTAAATGTTATTTGAATGACCATGCAGGCGATGGACATTCATCTGAAGACAGTCAGGATGACCAAAGTCCACGAAGGAATACCGAAGTTACAATGACCTCTAGCAAGGAATTAAGTTACTTCCCATCATCTGGTTAGTTCCTGATGCTTCTTGAACTTGGTTCTTGTTTCATTTGTATTATGAATATATGGTGGTGCTCTTACATATCATACCTTTCTTAAGCCGATGTCAATGATCATCGAATAAAGAACCAAAGCGAGCAGAGATATCCCATTCCCGGGGAACCCATTTGTGTTGTGTGCGGAAAATATGGGGAGTACATTTGTGATGAGGTTAGACATCTGAAAACATTCTCGATGTAATTTTTCTGTTACACTTCATCCCTTCCCTGTACCCAGTCCTCACTTTTTCATGTTGCGTTATCGTAGACTGATGATGATATATGCAGCACGGACTGCAAAGCACAACTTGTACAGAGAACTAAAGCACCCGAGGTTTATTTTTATTTTTGAATTTCTTTGTTGGGTGGTTTCTTGTCATTAACTTAGCTTACCTTTTTTTGTTAATCTTCCTTCTTAATCGAGGAGATACCAAATGACCAGCATGTTGCGTCCTCCTCCCGAGGCAGATATATAGTGGAAGTACCCCAATTTGGAGGAGATACTTGGGATTATGACCAGCACAGCTGGTCTAAACAACAAAGATCTGAGCTATGCAGTTATCGGTGGTACATTCTAAATTTTATGGAATCTTGTATATGGTCGATATTTTAGAGAGTGTTGCTCTGTTAAGGATCATTTCTTCTCTAATTTGTGTTAACCAATCATCTTGTTTTTCAGCTGGAAATGTCAGAAACCTGGGCATCTTGCCGAAGACTGTTTAGTGGCTACTTCTCATTTAGAGGCTAATAACACTGTATATTTCTTTTAACACACGGCGTTTGCGATTGATGTTTTCTCTTTTTTTCTTAGTGATTAACCATTGTGTTTCTTCCACAGACTCCGTCTGTTCAAAGTAAATCCGCGACGGCATCCAAAGACCTTCTTGGATTGTACAAAAGGTCCATGCATGTTTTTGAATGTTCATATCCAAGTGACAACTTTATCTTCATGATGTGTCCGTAATAATAATGTGTTTCCCTTTTCTCTCTGATTCACAGATGCCACGAAATCGGGAAAAACTGGTTGGAAGCAAAGTGTGACTCTTGTCGTATTTCAGTCACTTTGGCCACATGTCTAGACTGTAATAACACTTATTGTGACTGGTAAGCTATATATATATATATGGTATGGAATAACAAGTGGATAATATGATTTCTGAGTTCCCATTTACTGCCATTACTGAACATTATTGATGCTTTGGTATTGCACGTCTCGGGAGAGAATCCAGCGACTGATGACACGAGAATTCGCAGTGCAGGTCATTTAAGCGAACATATCATTCGCCGCCCCACTCACCAACAATATTACTCACACAAACTCAAGCGCCTGGTGAGGAATTCGTGTTCTTCTACGTGCTACTTTATACCATTTTTTGCTTCGATCGTTCGGAGTTATGGCTCTAGTTTTGCTATTTCCAGGTCAAGTGCTGCAAATCAAGTTGCAAGGTTACTGCAATCAAGGATCTGTTAGCTTGCCATTACTGTTTCAATAAAGCGTTCGACAAGTTCTACGACATGTATACCGCAACGTGGTAACGATATTGAATTGCTTTACTCTGAATCATCATCCATTTCATTTCAGTTTTTCTCTTTTAGTAAATGCAGTAAACTGAATCAAACAGGAAATCAGCTGGATTATCGATCATTTGGAACTCTATATGCTGCGACGAACACTTTGAGTGGTAACCAAATCATATACAAACTAAACTCTCAAATTTCATACAAATGATTTTAAATTCATTGGCACCATCTTTGCTATGTATCTCAGGCACAGAATGAACTGTTTGAGCTCCGACGTAGAAGGCAGCGCCTATATCTTTCGTAATCCTAAACACATGAAGCAGTTGAGTGACCTCATTTTTTGAGTCTATAGCAGCAAAGCCGTGGTATAACCTCACATTCACGTGCTATGCTAACACCATTTCCTTGCAGCATAGAATGCAATGGTGGCCATTTTATTTTTTATGTTTTTGTCTCGAGCAATTTTGTTTGTTTTCCATCTGCAACGTTCAGAAACTCCTACATATTTGAATACAGTGTAGTGTGGCCCAGTTTTTTACTATATATTATTTTGGTAAGGAATTTGATGGGCCATTTCGATGGATGACCTGTCTGTCATAGTTTTTTTATTTTTATTTTTTTTCTGTAAGATTATTAGAAAATTGTATTAAATTAAACCACGCGTCCATCCAACAGCAGGATGGAATGCCCACGTTCCACCCATTATCTGCTTGGTTTGGATTCTTAAATTTTTAAAGAGTTGTAATTGTAATAGAGCTGTGGCAAACAAATACACGTGACAAGATCGAATACGGTAAGAAGCTTGAATTTTAATATAATTTCTATTAATATTCATGTTCGTCGTAATTGACATTAGTAGGGACATAATTTCACGAAAATAGAAATAATATAAGCTGTATTATATAAATAGGTAAATGCGTGCATTCCTCGAACAACTAGGGGCAGGTAATCATGATGACGATACGCTTGACTTTGAACACTAGGCGCCAAATACCAAAAAAACGTAACAACGGACAAACATAAGAGGGAACAAGAAAATATGACCGTCGCAATCATATACACGACTAAGCAAGCAAACCCCACTCACATACATACTCATATATATATATGAGTATGTATATATATATATATATAAACAAACAACTGAGCTCAATTCGCTCAATTCGCTCAATTCGCTCAGTATCTAACTTGCATCATCCTCACTGAGATTCCACAAATTATACTCAAGAAATACTTAAATTATTACTGTTATCATCCCCGTAGAAATTCTCTGTCATTAATTACTATAATGGCTGCTGCTTCTTCTTCCTTCAACTCCAATTATTACTACGCTTTTACCTCATTTTTACTGATTTACCTCGTTTGTTCTTCGCAGGCAAGGGCAGCCTCGACTAGCATTGGTTCAAACTGTAGCAGCAGCAGCAGCCATGGCGGGCACCACAAACGGGCCGGGCCTTCGGGCCACAGAGTCATCGCCGTGGACGTAAACGGGCTCGGAGATTACCAGTCTGTTCAGCAAGCCGTGGACTCAATCCCTGAGAATAACAGAAAGAATGTGCTCATCTTAATCAGCGCCGGATGCTACATGTAAAACAATTATTATTAATTAAAACCTCGTCGTACGTATAGATGGATATTGCATGTCAAACAAATGACAAGCAATTTGTTTTTTTTTTTTTTTTTTGCATGTACATATATAGTGAAAAGGTGATTGTACCTTCGACGAAGCCTTACGTAACTTTTCAAGGCGCTGGGAGAGACACGACGGTGATAGAATGGCACGACAGGGCCAGCGATAAGGGCCCCGACGGCCAACAACTGCGCACATACCACACTGCTTCGGTCACAGTATTTGCTCCTTATTTTTCTGCTAGAAATATCAGCTTCAAGGTAAAATATATATGTATATTGATACAATAATAATCAATTATTATTAATAAAGTCCAATATTCTCTGTCCACTCACAAGACACGTACATATATATATATATATATATATATATATCTTCTGTGTGTGTATATATGGTCCAGGAAGGATTAGGTTTTTAGAGCTGCATGTGACCCCTATGATGATATGTCTCTATCATTATTACTATTACTACTGCCTACATTTCAGACAGTTTTATCTTATTATATAAAACCATTTATAGGTATGTGTGGTTCAAATTATGTTTTTTTTTATATGGAAAAAAAAAATGGTACTATAGAATACTGCGCCGGCGCCAAAGCCTGGGGTAGAAGGAGGACAAGCGGTGGCTTTTAGAATTTCCGGCGACAAGGCATTCTTTTCGGGCTGTGGTTTCTACGGTGCTCAAGACACTCTTTGCGACGACGCTGGCCGACATTACTTCAAGGAATGTTACATCGAAGGTTCCATAGATTTCATCTTTGGCAATGGAAGATCCATGTACAAAGTACGTTTACTCATTATATATATATATATATATATATATATTATTTGCTCTCATAAATTATCACACATAAGCATATAAGTGTGTAACACATCCAAGAACTCATGCTTGCTTGGCCTAGTTTTAAACCAAAAAACAAAAGGCGATTATGACGATGGAGAAAAGCTGTTATTTTGCTTGGTTTTATCTAAACGTCGTTGGCATCTTTTTCGCATGGTTCTCCACATTGATGCACGCTTTGTCATATATTACTAAAACTAATAATAATAATAATAATTTACCCATGCACGAATGACGGTATATAATATGTAGAATCTATTATATGAATAATATGTTAATGTTTTGAATTGATTATATTTCTCGCTAGGACTGTGAGCTGCACTCCATAGCAAAGAGGTTCGGGTCAATAGCGGCCCACGACAGAAACGCCCCGGATGAGAAGACGGGCTTCGCTTTCGTAAATTGTAAAGTAACCGGGTCGGGTCCTATTTATGCGGGTCGGGCCATGGGGCAGTACTCTAGGATTGTCTTCTCATATACATACTTCGACGACATAGTCGCACATGGGGGCTGGGATGACAGGGGACACGTCAGCAGTAACAAGTAGGCCCCATCATCTTATTCCTATCCTATATTATTTTTCTTTATTTTGGTAATTATTACAACTGAATATTTTTAAAAATTCAGGACTGTGTTTTTTGGAGTGTATCGATGTTATGGGCCTGGAGCAGAAGCAGTTATTGGGCCTTATTGGGCCCGAGAACTGGACTACGATACGGCCCATCCTTTTCTTGCGAAGAGCTTCGTCAATGGTCGACATTGGATAGCACCTTCAGACGCCTAACCATGAATATATAATAGATTACATATATATAAGCTTTGCCAAGTCTAAATTCGTTGATTCGTTGATCCATATTCTTTTTGTCTTATGTAAAATTGATTTCCGATACAGGTCTGTTTATACAATGAAGAAGATTGAAATCGATGCTATTCTTTTATAATAGATCAGCTTATATTTTATTTATCGTTTTTACCTTTTCTATAAGGAAAAATGAAATTTATATGATATCTACATATATTGACACGGTGACGTGAAGTAGCCAAACGTGGCTCATCTCATTACCATCTCTCTCTTCCACACACAATCTCGCCGCAATGGCAGCTGCTCTATCTCCAGGCGCCGCCGCCGCCACCCTCCGGCTCCTCCGGCCACGCACAGACGGAGTGGTGAAGCTCTTTGAATTAATAGGTAGTCGATCCCGGAAATATCATCCGCCGCAGTTTGTGTTCTACTCATCGGCAGCCATCCGTCACCGGACATTCTGCTCCGCCACGGTTTCATCGCCGGAGCCTATTGAAACGAAAGGATTGTCAATTGGAGAGTTCAGGAAGAAATTGAAGATTGCTGACATCAAAGGCGGGCCCGAAGAGGGGTTGGATAAGCTGGATCAGTCTGTTGTAGTTAGAGGTTGGGTTAGGACACTTAGGGTTCAGAGCACCGTCACCTTTATTGAGGTATGATCGTTAGAAAGATTTAACCTTTTTTTTTTCCTTTTTTTTTTGGCTGCTACTCCTTACTATTGCAGCTTCCAGTGGTGTAACTTTTTCTTCTGCAAGATTTTTTTGCCTTGTGCTGAATTCTCGGGTTTCTGTGATTATAGGTTAATGACGGTTCGTGTCTTTCTAATATGCAATGTGTTATGAGCCCGGACGCTGAAGGATATGATCAGGTATCCGCTTGCTTGATCGATGTTGTATGCCTTTTTATTAAGCTTGATATGCTTAAGAAGGGTTTGAGTACTTCCATTCCTTATTAACATTGCTGAATACTCTCATATATGGTAGACTACATTTGACATCTGATTCTCAAGCTCTTTTCGTAGGTTGAAAGTGGAGTAACTACAACCGGTGCTTCAGTGTGGATACAAGGTACTATAGTTGGTAGTCAAGGGTCAAAGCAAAAGTTTGAGTTGAAGGTTGATAAGCTTGTCACGGTAAATGTTTCCTTGCAAGCTAAATAGTGGATACGAATGTTAGTACTGTGGTGCTGGGATTTATCATCTCATGCCATGCCAGCATTTGTTATTATGTTGATTTAATATCTTGCAGATTGGTACAAGTGATCCTTCATTCCCAATTCAAAAGAAAAGAGTTAGCCGAGAGTTCTTAAGAACTAAGGCCCACCTGCGTCCCAGAACAAATACATTTGGTGCGGTAGGGATCCCATCTGCTGTCGAATTGTCTGCACTGTCTGACTGAAGTGTCGGCTTCGAGAAATCTTTAAGATCCACTTTACACAATGATGATACATTTTATCAACAAGACTTCAGTTTTTGTGGATTTTTTTTTTTTGTCTATGTTAGTTTTTCGTCCTTGCACTCTTTTTTTTATTTGATTATACATATTGCCTTATTTGAAGCGTATTGGACATCAAGTCTCACTCACTATATTACATTTGAAAATAGTTTACATTTGGCTTTTAGGTTTCCAGGGTTAGGAATGCTTTGGCTTTCGCAACACACAAATTTTTCCAAGAGAATGGCTTCATATGGCTTTCAAGCCCAATTATCACTGCTTCAGATTGTGAAGGAGCTGGTGAACAGTTTTGTGTGACAACGCTGGTAAGCTGGTTCTAGGAGATTACATATATTTTTTGAAAGCTTCCTACATGTATTATGTAATGGGGCCGGGGAAACAATAATAGTAAACGTAATTTTTCATTATTCTGAACTCTGATATAAAACTTTGTGACAGATTCCTAACTCAAGGGAAGTTACAAATTCCCCAGTGAATGCCATTCCAACAACAAAGGATGGCTTAATAGATTGGTCGCAGGTTAGTGTTATATCTGGATTTTATTCCATCAAGAAGTTTTCATCAAGCTGAAGCATCATAGGTTAAATCTTTTAGTTGAAATATGTCATGATCTAGTATTCTTCACTTTCTCTATTCTCCTGTCTCACAGGACTTCTTCGGGAGACCTGCGTTTCTGACAGTGTCCGGGCAACTCAACGCTGAAACATATGCCACTGCTCTTTCTGATGTATACTTCTCGCACACTATTAGTTGATGTATCAGTATGTCTGTGTTACTGATGCAAGTTTGGTTCTTTGCCCAGGTCTACACCTTTGGCCCCACTTTTAGAGCAGAAAATTCCAACACATCTCGTCACTTAGCTGAATTTTGGGTATTATTAGACAGTTACATTTTGTCAATTTGTCTTCCCTTCTTAAAATCAGCACTTTGTTAAAACACAAAAATTTTCCCAACTTTCGGCCAGATGATAGAGCCAGAGCTTGCTTTTGCTGATTTAGAAGATGATATGGCTTGTGCAACAGCGTATCTCCAGTACGTAGTATGTTACATCGCAACTCCTAAATTCTATTAAAATGGCTGTTCGATCACGTTTACTGCGTAGCCAGCTTAATATGTTATTCGATTATTGAATCTGTTCCATTCCTCCTGGAATGGCTAGGTACAATACATTCTGGAAAACTGCAAAGAAGATTTGGACTTCTTTAATACCTGGATTGAGAAAGGAATCATCAACCGACTGAGTGTATGAATTTTTTGTTACTTTTTTACTCTTCATTTCTGATCCATAGGGGTAGCATACATGTCTTAGCATGTTATAAACTTTTAATGTTTCTAAACTTTCCAGGATGTTGCCGAAAAAAACTTTGTACAGTTGACGTACACTGATGCGATTGATCTCCTCCTGAAAGCAAGGAAGAAATTTGAATTCCCGGTAATTTTCTAAGATCTCCTCTTCAATACCACCCCCGACAACTGTCATGTGCTTACTTTCTTTCTTTACAGGTCTCATGGGGATGTGATTTGCAGAGCGAGCACGAACGATATATCGCAGAAGAGGCATTTGGTGGATGCCCAGTGATTATAAGGGATTATCCCAAGGTAAGAAATACTTTTTATCAAATCAAGGTTCACATTCGGCCAAATCTGTTTTCCCAGATCATTCTTTCATCATATCGTAGGAGATCAAGGCATTTTACATGAGAGAAAACGATGATGGGAAGACAGTTGCGGCCATGGATATGATAGTTCCACGGGTATATCTATCGCCACTGCTTCCAAAACGTTCTCTTATCCTAACCATTCATTTCTCGTATTAAGATTTTATGTACTAAACGCATGCAACAAATCAGTTCAGTTTTTTCTGGTTTTATCCATATTTCTTTATCAGGTGGGTGAACTAATCGGTGGAAGCCAAAGAGAAGAGCGTCTCGACTACCTGGAGAAACGCTTGGATGACTTGAAGCTCGACAAGGAAAGCTATTGGTGGTATCTCGACCTGCGCCGTTATGGTTCAGGTGAGAATGTTTCGCATAAATTCCAAAACTGAGAATCGAAGTTTCTTGGCTTGTTGGATGTGCTATGTTACAGAAATGCATCATAAGGTTTCGAAAGTTTGAAACGGTGCCCATAGCTCATTATTTGATGCCTTTTTTTTTTGCTTTTTTTTTTTTTTAGTTCCACATGCAGGCTTTGGCTTAGGGTTCGAAAGGCTCGTGCAGTTTGCGACTGGAATTGACAATATCCGAGATGCCATTCCTTTTCCTCGAGCGCCCGGCTCCGCTGAATTCTGATTTATTCGAATTATCTCTTTTATTTTTTCTGCTTCCTTTTACCCTCATTTTGATATGCAGTTATACAATTGTAATCGAGGATCGACAGTTAAACCATACACCCATTTCTCAAGCGTTCAGATCCATTTTATTTTGCAGTTCCCATTTTCTTTGTCTGCTCATCGGAAATCCAAAATAGGAATTTGGAGTATTCCTTTTATGTGAAGATAAACAAGAGTATTACTATAACATCCATTTTCTTTATTATTCTAATTCTGTAGTGTTTGACATTAACGAACGGCATTATTTACAGATTCCATGTGATGGCATACATTTATGGACCGAAGACAAATGGTTGTTGTACAGCAGAGTATCGCAAACACAGCAACTGCTCTGCTAAATAGTCCTTTTTTCTTGGCAGACTGAGAATATCAGAAAAACGAAATAATCATGAAGCATAAATACGTATAACAAAGCAAGCAAGGAGAGACGATTTGAAAACAAGAAAAAAGAAGAGAAAAAAAAACCCATGAAAAATTACAGGTTCATAACCACGAGCATCAAATCTCAAGTCATAAGCAAACGTTTAAGTAAATATGCACAAAGAAGCTTTTTTTAACTCCCTAAGACGCAGACCACAGGACGATCAGCTGGCTAGTTCTATACCTTCATCTTCCACACGAGAAGGGAGATTTAGATCTAAAGAACCATCGCAGTCGTTGCCCTCCTGGCCAAAGCCCATCAGATTAAGGTCGCATATCTTCGGCTTCATCGCCATAACCATGTCATTTCCCAACACTACATCGAGCGTTTTCCTGATACCCTTGTTGCGACGGCTGCCCAGCGCCTTAGAAGACTCAAGAACCACACAGCATATCTCGCATTTGCAGGCCGTTGGTCGAGCGTCCCTCGACAGCATCATTAAACAGAAAGCAACGTCTCTTATCTCAGACCCATCATCATCGGCGGCAACAAGTGATTCTTTCACGGCCTTGGCTCGTCTGTTGCTCATCTTCTCCGTACGACGAACAACCACCGCATCTTCCACGTGGACCCTCTTCTTCGGATTCTGCCTCAGCCCGTAAGAACGGAGCCTGACCAAAGGCTTGTGATCGTCGGGGGAGAAGATAGTCGACGAGCCGATTTCTTCTTCTTCTTCGTCCTTTTTGGGTGGGATTGGTAGCGGAGCGTAGTGGGTTTTCATGTGAGCACCCAAAGCTTTGGCGTTGGAGAATCTCTTGGGACAGAGTTTGCACTCCATGCGAGCGAGCGAGCGAGCTGTGAATAGAGAGAGAGAGAGAGAGAGAGAGAGAGAGGGAGAGAGACTGAACCTGAAACCAATAAAGCAAAGAAAGCTTATGTTGTAAAGTACTTATTTAGTTTTTATGATTAAAATTTCTGGATTGCTATTCACCGCCCCCTAAAGGGATGAAAAAAGACGATTTTGCCCTTTTGACATTAAATTTATATTTAAATTCCTTTTACAAACAACAGTTTTGATATCGCAATCAAAAATTCAAATCTGACTCAAACATAACAACAAAAAATTGAAAACGCAATGAATCGTCTATTTGGGAAATGGAAAGGAAAAAAGAAAGCGTCTATCGTCACGGATGGTAAGCAAATTCTCGTAAATTTCGTTCGTATAGACGTAAATTCTCGAACACAGATCGAAAATCAAAGAAAAAATTTGTACCGACCGAAATGAAATTTCGGTCGGTATAAGTGGCGACAGAACAACAACTTCGGTCACCCCTTATGGCGACCGAAATAATGTTTCGGTCACATTCTCAGTGGACCGAAATCGTTGTTCGGTCGCTTTTTGTCCCGACCGAAATCATGTTTCGGTCGGGACTGTAACAACCGAGATCGAGTTTCGGCTGCGTTGGAGGTAACCGAAATTCGATTTCGGTCGCCTCTTAGCGTAGCCGAAATTATATTTCGGTCATTAATTTTTTTTTTTTAAATTTAATTTTTTTTTCAGACTTGGAGAGTGTCCCGGAGGATTCCACGTGCGAAGGGATAGACTACAGTCGGCATTTTCGCGAAGGAGGCCGATTTCCGACCGACGTGGAAGCCATTAACTGGGCGAAAGGCGTCGCTATTGGTCTTGGTTTCGAGGTGATAATTTCGTCGCACAAGAAATTTGGAACAAAAAAATTGATTAGATGTTCTCGCGGAGAACGTTATAGAGGCAAGGAGGATGAATTGGAGAGGCTGTCGAAGTCTAACAAGTGTAGGTGTCCGTTTGTAGTCATAGCCCAGCAAGATCCAACTACTAGGGAATGGTTCATTCGTACGGGCCCACCTGAAAAATCCATGCACAATCACCCTTTGATACATTATCCCGAAGGACACCGCCAGACGAGTGGGTTAAGCAGCCAGGCAAAGAAGGTCGTAGAGGAAATGACTGCTGCGCAAGCGAAACCATCACATATCCTCTCAGCGATGAGGGCTCGACACAGCGTAGATAACGCCACGATCCGACATATATATAATTACAGAGATCGTTTGAAGAAGCAATATTCTGAGGGTCGAGACGTCGTGAGCCAGTTGATGCACCAAGCGACAGAGTCCGGATATTTTGTTGAAGCGCTGAGAGACGTGGATACTAATGTGCTGACACATGTCCTTCTCGCACACCCGGAGTCACTCGCACTGCTGAGGACGTATCCTTATTTTATTGGGATTGACTCGACGTACAAGACCAATAGATATAAGATGCCTCTAGTTGAGATTATAGGGATGACTCCCTGTAATCAAAACTTTTTGTGTGGGTTTGCCGTCATGGACGACGAGACGGAAAGAAGTTACGGGTGGATGTTGCAGTCTATCAGGGATATTATAGGAGAAGGTGTCCAACCGTCGGCGATTGTCACTGATCGTGAGTTGGGCCTTGTTCGACCGGTACATATGGTATTTCCCCATTCTCACCATCTGCTGTGCACGTGGCACATTTATAAAGATGTGGAAAACAAAGTTTATAGGTTGGGGGGAAAGAGCAAAAAGATCGCAGCCCACTTCACGCACAAGTCATGGAAAGCAGTCGTGGAGGCTCCGACGGTTGACGAGTATGAGAATGCAGTGAACGACATGCGTCTGCGCTGGCTGGCCGACTCAGAAATTGTTACTTATGTTGAGCAGACGTGGTTGGTGCATAAGGAGAAGTTCGCTAGAGCTTGGACGAACCATGTGCTTCATTTCGGGAACACCACTACATGTCGTGTGGAGAGTGCTCATAGCGAGCTTAAAGGATGGCTGAACTCGGCCACTGGGTCTCTGGACACCGTATGGGTGAAGGTTCACGAGCAGATTCAGAACCAGTTGATTCGCATCAGAAAGGTAAATTAATTATTATTACGAGTCTCTTATCCTTATCTAATAATATTTTAATGTTGACTTGCAGTCACTTGAGGAGTCCCGGTCGAAAAGACCTATTCCGATGTCAGGATTTCCATTCCTAACATTGTTATACAGAGTTTCACACCATGCACTATTAATTATGGGAAATGAGCTGCGGCGGGCCAAAGAGTTGTCGGATGAGGTGTACTCCAGGTGCGGATGTGTAGTACGACGTACGCACCAACTACCATGTGCTTGCGAGCTTCAGCAATGCGTGGACAACAACTATCTTGTTTCGGTAGAATGCTTGCACAACTTCTGGAGGACACTCACAATCGGCGATGGAGTAGTTCCCGATATCTCTTATCAAGAGCGTCTATACGACCTCATGCGTGAGGCTGAAGGTCGAGATCCCGCCGTTATGCGTGGCCTCCATCGAGTAGTTCACGAGCATCTCTATCCCGAGGCTCAAGAGTGGAACGAGCCTGTTGTTAAGACATCTGTAAAAGGTCGACCAAAGAAAAGAGACTCCACGAAACGTGATCGAAGTGCTTGGGAGTACCCATCCCCAAGGGGTGGACGCAGCGGAGGGCGCAGCAGTACAAGTCGTAGCAGCCAGGGTCGTAGCAGTCATGGCCGTACGTCATCTTCGTCTGCGAAGCGATCTCGTACTTCTACTACGGAGACAGGTACTAATTTCTGACACTACTAAGTTGATAGCGACGACCGAGTGCCTATAATCCGGTAACATGCTTTGTACAGGTGAAACCAACTTCTTCCACAACCGCTTGCAGATCCCTCCAACGGGGGGGACCTGCTGCTCCCTCCGAGCAGGGACTTCCCACCCTTGGCCTGCAATTACATAATTTATTAAAAAAAAAATTAACAAAAAAAATTAAAAAAAAAAATTATGACCGAAATGAGATTTCGGTCGGTCAATGATCCGACCGAAATGGGATTTCGGTTGGCACGAAACCTACCGAAATCGGATTTCGGTTGGCACGAAACCGACCGAAATCGGATTTCGGTCTATACCTGCACGACCGAACAGTGATCTCGGTCGGCCAAGTCCCGACCGAAACATGATTTCGGTCGGCCATGGTCGTGACCGAAATCCGATTTCGGTCACTGCCATGTCCGACCGAAATCATGTTTCGGTCGGGACTTGGCCGACCGAAATCACCGTTCGGTCGTGCCGTTTTTCGCCCGATTTCGCGTCCGATCAACCGTTTTCCGGCCTATTTCGACCCGTTTTCGACAATCTATCTACGTACGAATGAATTACGACAATTCTTACCAATCGTGCGAGCACCCCCTGTCCCTTTCCCTTTCCTTTTCCCCGTTCCATTGCGATTTGCAAATTCTCTGTTTTTTGGTTTGATTTGGATGTGTGATTTGAAAAGTGTGGCGTAGTAAAGGACTTTAAATAGGAAATATTACTTTTTATTATATTTTACCTTTAAATTATTTTAAATAACATAAGGGCGAAATAGTCTTTTTTCAGTCCTTTAGGGGGCGGTAACAAGTAAAAAGGGGGCGGTAAATAGTAACTCCCTTAAAATTTCTTTATAATTTTTCCCTACGTGTTTAATGGGCCAGAGTGCTTTATGTTTGTATGTTTGATGTGAATGTCAGTAGTTGAGGTTGTGTTTTCACTTCATTACTTTTTTCAGACACAAACGAGACATGGCATACATTCGATATACATCGAACCATAAAGTTATGAATCAAAGGTTTCTCTACAGAAATGAAAAGGGTTCAACGAAGAGGAGGCACACAATCGCCGGAAAATGATGGTTCAATAAATATTTCTTCGGCCAAAACTAAAACAGGAGAAATCAAGGCTATTCTTTTATTGTCCCAAAGCACAATCAGTTTAGTCGTCCCTTCGTCCATTTGATAAGAAGATAGCTCTGCGTATCACCTTGGAACTGAATGGCCCATCTCTAACAAAACAAACAGTAAAGGAAAAAAAGATTTTAAGACAACAGTTCAATAACAAAATTCCCATTCTTGGAAACTCAGAACAAGAGCAAGCACTATCTGAAACTACTAAGAAAGCCTTTCGTATCGTATGTCATTCCGTAGTAATGCATGCCGACATTTGAGCATATATATATCTATCAAGTCATTTGGATTCAACATCAATAACTTCCTTTAGCCTTAAATTGTAACCCACGGGAAAACATTGAAGACCTTGTAATTTCTGGTTATTCTTTCAAGCAATTTGGAAATCATGTGCCTGCAGGAACCAAATATTTCCAGTCAGATAGCTGACAAACAATCCGTCCCTAGAAGAAAAGCCCCAGTTAAATCATTTGGGAGGTAATCAAGTGGACAAATACTAGTAATTGCTGTTTGCCCACATTGGTTAAACCAGTAATATGTGCAGCAGACGACATATTCTGCTTACACCGAACACCAAAATATCATAGTTGCTCGCGCAAAGAAACAAGTCAAATACAAGAAAGCATGAGCTAAAATCAGCATTATGCAACAACAAGACAAAAGCTTGAGTCACATGGACCCTTCCCAATGGAGGGCACTTCATTTGGTAAATAATCCTAATGGTAAGTTTCCATATAGTAAACAGTAATTGCCCATAAAGTGTATAGGGAGACGAAAACGCCAAAAACATACAAGCTAGAGATCTGGAGAAGTGCAGCAGAGTGTACCCTGAGAAAGAGCCCTACAACTCGTTGACGACGAGCTCAGGCATGATGTCATCCTCGCATTTGCCACCGCGCTGTGCAAAGGCAGCATGGATGCCAGTTCTACAGGCAACCTACACAATATGCATTAACGATTAACGCCCTCCAAGCAGCACAGGAGATTACAATACGACATTTAATTACGAATTCAAAAATTGACAAGATCTCTAAAGTACTGGAGCTGTTCAATTTTCATGACACGGATTATCAAATTATGCCGTGGACTAATCATGACAGGCGAATCGGATTTCGCTGCTAAATCCAGAGAGTGACACAGGATTGTAGCTCGCAGTCAGCTGTATAGTGGAGTAAGATCCACCGAATCAACCAGAATTAAAGCATCAGTAGTTATGATAAACATCCATGATGATACCTGGACATCGAAAATCGAGCAAACGGAGAACTAACAACCGGCTTTGTAGAAGGCACGGATGGCTTACAAAACGCAGTGGCAGCTGATTTAGATTTGCCGCCAATGGATGAAGAACACGATCTTGAGATGGAGGCTTTGAGCGTTGAAATTGAGGATTTGTTCAACATCCGTGAGCATCTTGACGCCATTTCTTCTTTGGTGGAAATGAATCCGATACGACGACACTACTAGACTGGGTTTAGGGCTTATCGTGTGTTAAATTTATTTCAGCGTCCTTGAAAAACTCTAAAATAACGAATAAGCCCATGTAGAAGCAAAAGAGTTACAATTAGATTTCTTATTGTTCATTTTATTTTTTTTTTACTTATTTCTACTATATCATCTTATATATATTTGACTTTCATTTAATAGCCAAGCAATTCAAAAGTAGGCACAAACTTTCCAGTCATAACTCATCATTTCAATCTCCCCACCCCAAAACGCTACTCTACTACCCCATCATTTATTTACCAAATAATACAATGATATTAATAAGGGACAATTACGTTTCAGGCCCTAGAAAAGTTTGAACTTAGTGATCAGGCCCTGTCAGCAATTTATTTAGTTTAAAGGACCTGCTTTTTTGAAAAATTTAAAGTTAAAGACCCAAACTATGCTTTAACTAAAATACCATTAATAAACCGTTCAGTAAAGTGGTATTCGACGCCAGTTGTATGTTACAGATATATGACGCGTTGTTACTGTAAAACTTATAAGCGTTACTTTAAAATGATAATGTGTTACTTATCGATAGTAAACTGTTTTTAACATATTTATATTTAGTTCTTCGGATAATCGAAATCCATTTTTTACAATGAATCGAGCACAATCGACTGCCCCATCAACCAATCAATTTTGACGTTTCACGTAGGTTTTATTCTAGTATTGATGAAGAACGATGTAAGAATTGTAATGAATAATGAATTTTTATACGGGTTCAAATTTGAGAAAATTGTGGCAAAATCGAGCTAGATTTTGGCAGCAATTGCAGCTAATCTGTGCGTAGTCGAGATACCCATAGTTTGGGCGTTTCATAGGCTCTGTGAGTTTTGAAACAATTTACACTGTGTGAAAGCAGGTCGTATCGCAGCCATTAATTCATCTGGGACATGTTACTATTTCATGCATTATTGTCACCACGATTCGTCTTAATGTTACAAAACTATTCAAAAACATTATTTTATTTCTCACATATTATATTTTTATCTCATTAATTGGTATTGTACGACTTTATTTTGTTTCTCGGAAGTATATATTTGGCTTTTTTTGTCCAACATATGGTACTAAGAACAAAGTGGGTCATGATACAAGGGGTAACTCATAATCGACTTCTTCGTCGATTAATTGGTATATTATGACCTAATTTTGATTTCCGTAAGTATTGATGGTGTATTTTATTTAATAGACCTGTTCGATATTACGACCTACTTTAGTTTTTCGCAGACCTGTTTCGGTATTTGTTGACATCGAACTATTACTACATGAGATCGAAGCGTTACTTGGATTATCTGAAATGTTATATTACGAACTAAGTTCTTTTAGAAGGCATGTTACGATATTTTTTTACAATGAAACTGTTACTACATAAAACCAAAGCGTTACTTGTTGTATCGGAACAGTTACTAAAAGTACAGGATTTGTCACTAAATAAACAATAAATATTATTGTATTGCCATGAAGTGGTATTATACTTGCTAAATTTTGGGCGCAATTTGTGGATTGATTGGGTTAATTGGGCGGGATATTAGTTTTGGATGGGTTTGGATGGATTTACTATACATTTTGGGCGGGATTTGTGGATTGATTGAGTTAATCGGGCGGGATGTATGCCACGTTGGGATTTTGGACGGCATTGCTAAATCAGTGTAACTGTGTTACTAATAACTATTTAACTGTTATTCATTAGTTAAATATGTTACTAAAAGCTCTTTATGTGTGACAAATTGCTGTAGTTGTCGCACCAAGGTTTAGCTTATGTGTTTATGGAGATTAAGGTTTAAGGTTTCAGGGTTGTCCTTACGGTTTCAGGATTTACGAGATATAAACTGATATTTGTGGTTTAATTTTGAATTTTGATGGCATTCGTGCTGAAATTCATATGTGATGTTTCACTGAACAAAGTAATAGTTTATGTTTTGAATAACTATTGACCTCGAACATTCACTATCATACACCTCAATCGAACAATGTAGCTTTTAAAGGAATTTGGTGTGATAAATGCATCAAATCACACATTTACAAGATGTTAATCTTGAAAATCTCGTACAATGTGCATTTATGAACGAAATTAATCGGATTAGTAATGTAGTACTGGAAACCTGTTATGTGGTATCATTATTTGTAAACACGTTATTCGATAGGTTCGTATTGTTATTTTGTAGCAAACATGTAGTATTACGTGTGGGCAATCTGGTACTGGTGACGTTGACGAATCATCCTGTTAATATTCCTTAACAAATAACTTCGAGAATGTATCAAATAAAGATTTACGACATATAAATGATATTTGTGGTTTAATTTTGAACTTTGAATACGTTTGTGATAAAATTCGAAATGTTATGTCTCATTAAAAGAGATACTAGTGTATGTTGTGAAGGAAGAGTGATAAACGTATTTTAATGCGTTTATCATAGTATTTATTCGGGGTATAATAGAACCTTAGCAAGGAATTTATGCATTTATTCGGCATATTTACACTTATTCTTATATTGAAGGAGCTTAGGACGAGCTTCGTGCGGAAACGAGCGAGGGGCAAAACGGTGCAAAAATGAAGAACACTGCCGGGTGTCACGTTATCACAAAGATCATCCGGGGATTACGTTACTGGCTAGCGAATGCACCCGAGATGGAGGTAGTAGGCGGACGTCACCCAGTGAACGAGGAGATGCTGGTGAAGATGAAGATGCTCGTGAAGGCGCCCACTTGGACTCGCGCCAACAAGGTATATGTCTGGCACGAGATGTATCGCGGCCAGATCGACCACGGAGACGTCCCCGACGACCAGCTCTACCTCGAGGGTCCCCACCCAGTGGAGACAGACACGACGACTGCAGGGCCCTCCTACTCCTCTGGCTACCATGAGGGCGAATCATCCGGCGTCGCCCCGTTCGCGTCCACGGCGGACCTCGAAGCACTGCGCCAGGACATGATGCGCATGAACGCCGACTCGCTACAGAGGGACGACGAGCTCCGGCGATACAACGAAGAGACTCGGCACCGACAGGAAGAGTACGAGCGCCAGAACGAGGAAGCCCACCGCCGTTACGACGCAGAGCTAGAGCGCTACAACCAGGCCCTTCAAGCCATGGACACGGCGCTCAAGTATTCCCAGCAGTCGATGGCTTTCCTGCGCCCAAGGCCACCATCGCCACAGCCGCCGCCGCCGCCCCCTAGGGATTTCTTCTTTTTCTTTTATGACATTGCGTTTTTGTGTAGTCGCGTGTGTTTTGTTTATGACATTGCGCTTATAACTATGTTCTAGTTAATCTTATGACTACTTTCTTTTCCTGTCTATTGCTCTCTAGCTAGCGCCAGGATACGCCTAATGGATTACAACACGACCTTCACGCGCATAATATACAACTACGACACGACCACGTCAGGGGAGTCCCGTTCTTTTAAACTCTTTTTCCGTCCCTGTTACCATTTTTACGTTGAGGACAACGTCTGACTTAAGTGTGGGGAGGGGAATTTAGTTTTAGAACTCACTTGAAAATTTTTAAATTTTTATGACGTGTCCGTTTGAGTTCGTTGGAAAGGCATGAATTACTGAGTCAGGCATGATTGTTTGCGCTTATCTCGAGTTGGTCTGCATTCTATGAAATTCTGTGAGCAATTAGGATATGCATGACTGATTGAATCTTGTCTGCCTGAATAGATATAGCACTGTTTTGAGAGATCCGTACACATAACCCTGTTTCGTGTGAGAGTTTTGAGCCTGACGAGCTTATGCTCATTTTTCTTGGTTGTGTGACGTGCCTAGTCTATATCTCTCTAGAACTTGCCTGTCTGATGCGTGTTGAAACTGTTTTGGTGTGCGAGTGTGAAATTTATGAGGGCATTAGAAATCAAGTCCAGGGCCAAAATTTTCTTAACCATGACGAACCCCGTTAGTTAGCCACGTTGAGCCTGAGTTGATTAGAATAGAGCAGAAGTCGAACTTGAGAGTTACCTTTTCAGTGTTTGATTTGATGTGCTTCTCTGCTATTCATGAAATGACTCGTGCCCTACTTGACCGTTTTCTGAAATGACCCGATCCCTTGCATAAGCCTGCCCATAACCCTTTGGCAAGATATAGGTCTCGGTAATAAGTATCCTTAGGTACACGGCATTCGCTGTGACGATGTATTCTTTGCGACAAAAGCCGAACCTTGATGTTTTTAGGAAATAAGGGCAGTGCACAAAAGTAGAGCGTAACAAGGTGAAAGGGCAGAAAATGAAAGGGAACTGAGTTGAGAGGGTCGAGCAGAAAAGTCTAGGATTTCGGAGCGCGAACGTCGAGTCTTATGTTGGGACGTGTGACTGTCTGTTTGATCATGCTGTGTTCTCTGATAATTTTCTATTACGTGTCCTAGCTCTAAGTTTAAGTGTTCATATGCGTGTCGCTTCATGATCTTTCGACCCATTTCCCCAGAAAAGACCCCCAGAGTTATACTTGTCACTTTGGATAGTAGAGATACAATTAGCTTGCAAGTTTCTGGTAGGGGCTGGACTAGTGCACGAATTGAGCGACTCATCATATGATACCCCATACACTTGAGTGAATTGAGTGAACCCTTGTGAGGTATAGGTCTCGATTTGCAACGCTAAGGAAGTTTAGGCTGACAGGTGCAGGTCATTAGTACAGCGTCCATGATTGCTTGCTTGATTTCGTTTCGTGCTTTCCATGCTTTGATGATAAATTGCGAACGATCGTGCCGTTATCCTGATTAGATGCCTTCTTTATATTCTAATTTACTTGAGGACAAGCAAATGCTTAAGTGTGGGGAGGTTTGATAAACGTATTTTAATGCGTTTATCATAGTATCTATTCGGGGTATAATAGAACCTTAGCAAGGAATTTATGCATTTATTCGGCATATTTACACTTATTCTTATATTGAAGGAGCTTAGGACGAGCTTCGTGCGGAATCGAGCGAAAACGGGGCAAAACGGTGCAAAAATGAAGAACACTGTCGGGTGTCACGGCCGTGACACCCTATGCACTTGGCCGTGACACTCACCAGAGGCCGAAGTAGAAGACACTGCCTGAGGTCACGGCCGTGACAGACCTTGCACCAAGCCGTGACAGGAGGCAGAGAGTTCGATAGATGATGGTCACGGCCGTGACATACCTTGCACCAAACCGTGACGCACGGCAGAGAAGTCGATTTAAGATGGTCACGGCCGTGACCTATGATGCACTTGGCCGTGACCTGTGGCTAAGAGATATGCGCGTTGACCCGGTGATGGTCACGGCCGTGACGACCTATGTCCCAGGCCGTGACCGTTACGAAAATTACTATAAAAGCCCAAATTCGAGTCAGAAAGGGCACAACTTACCGGAGATCAATTCCCAATCATCCAGAGACGAAATTAGGGCGAAAAGAACAGGAAATCCCGTCCCCGAACGCAAGAGACAGATCGACGAAGAATCCACGCCGAATTAACGAAGAATGAAGATCTTCCCACGAGATCACCTCAGATTCATCAGTACGAAAGATCATGAGTTCTTCTCCTTTATCTTCAAATTCTCTAGTTGTTTCTCCTTCAATTATGAGTAGCTAAATCCCGTTTGTGTTTGGGATTAGATGAACGCTAGGATATTTCGTAGTTAAGACGTATATTATCGTGACTTTGTGTTTTTGACTATTTATCGTTCTATGAATATGATTCGTTGCTTTAATATGTCTATGTGTTGAAGTGATCATGTGGATAAACGTTTAGGGCGATAGCTAAGAAATGTTTAGGCCGTTCATAGAAGATAGGATTCGAATATAGGGCGAAAGCGAATACTCGATCCTCGCCGTTAGTAATTATTGAATTTAGATCCCCGCGAGCGTTTAGGGCGACAGCAAATCCGCGAGCGGGCAAGAAATTACTGCGATCTAGTCTTAATCACTTAGGAACGATTTCATTGTCTTAGCCGATAATTCCTAGCGGGATTCGAATCCCGAGCACATCTTTATCATCTGAAAACTCTATCATCAGTTAGTCGCGTTCTTTGAATTTCTGGTTGATTTAGGAGCGGTCTGTTAGGTCAAGTCGTCAAACAATTCGCTTATTTTATTTAGGCTAAATATCGAGTCGATAGGTCATTACTAGTACTTGATTTATTCCTCGTGTTCGATACTCGCTTACTCACTTTACTGCACTACAAACGATAGGTCCACTGCCTATCGCACGTCGGTGATAGTAATTAGGTATTCGTTTTAATTATTACTTGTCGCACTTTTCGTTCACACACCACGTGTCGATCAAAGAGCTATATGTTTACATGATATTTATCTCAACTTTCACATATTGATATCAACATTCGCAAAACGTGTCTTTTAAAGAACTTTTGTGATTTAGCTTCATCATATCATCTATTTCCATGAATGTCAATCTTATATATCCAAACGAAATGATTTATGAACGAAATTTAGTCGAAATAGTGATGTGGTATTGATTAGCTATTATGTGGTACTTGTCGCTACAAATTTGTTATAAACTTTGCATATATTGTTATTTTTTATCAGACATGTGGTATTATTCGCAGGCAATGTGGTAAATATTAAGTTAATATCTCTGACAATCATGAAACTTCTAGAATGTTCTTAATAATGTGTTACCCAGAATGCGTGAATTGTTACCCAGAATGCGTGAATTGTTACTCAGAAAAAATGAAGTGTTACCAACCAACTTTTTGATTGACAAACGTTCCAATATTAGGTCTCATCAAAATTCTTCGTTACCACATTATCAACATTAATAATCTCATTCAATTAAAATGACTCGTGATCAAACTTAGTCGAATCTACCTTATTAGTTCATTAAAGTCGAGATTCACCTATTTTTCAATAAGTATTAATCACATTATTCCATGAAAAAGTCCAGATTTTTTTTCTTTATTTACATGAGTAATTGACATCGATTAACCTTACTGTGTCATTTATTCGAAGATTCGAGCGGTTTCAATTTTATTTGGATGTCGAATTTTTTTTACGATCTATTCCTCTTTGCCTTTACTTGGGTATTACACGTGTTATTTACGGGTGACGAGTCGTTATTATTTTCTCATTTTATGTTCGTTTTGCGGATATATTGGTTATAAATATCAAAAAATATGGTATTATTGTTCCACGAATTGTTACCCAGAAAGCATGGAGTGTTATTCAGTAACCATTTTAATTAGCAAACGTTTACCGCTTAGATCTCATCAAATTCTTCGTTATTGATCGACACGTGGTGTGTGAATGAGAAGTGCGACAAGTAATAATTAAAACGAATACTAAATTACTGTCACCGACGTGCGATCGGCAGTGGACCTATCGTTTGTAGTGTAGTAAAGTGAGTAAACGAGTCTCGAACAGAAGGAATAAATCAACTACTAGTAGTGACCTATCGACTCGATATTTAACTAAATAAAATAAGCAAATTGTTGACGACTTAGCCTAACAGACCGCTCCTAAATCAATCAGGAATTCAAAGGGCGCGACTAACTGATACGAGAGTTTTCAGATGATAAAGACGTGCTCGGGATTCGAATCCCGCTAGGTGTTATCGGCTAAGAAATGAATTATCGCTCCTACGTGATTCTGACTAAATCGCAATAATTTCCTACCCGCTCGCGAATTTGCTGTCGCCCTAAACGCTCGCGGGGATCTAAATTTCAGTAATTACTAATGGCGAGGATTGAGTATTTGCTTCGCCTCATATTCGAATCCTATCTTCTATGAACGGCCTAAACGTTTCTTAGCTGTCGCCCTAAACGTTTTTCCACACGATCACTTTAACACACAGACATATTAAAGCAACGAAACAATTTCATAGATCGATAAATAGCCTAACACGTAGTCACGATAATTATAAGTCTTAACTACGAAATATCCTCGCGTTCATCTAATCCCAAACACAAAGGGGAATTAGCTACGCATAATAGACGAGAAAATAATGAAAGAAATAAGAAACAAAGGTGAAGAACTCCTGATCTTGATATACGGATGATCTGCGATGATCGCGCGGGGAGATCTTCGTTCTTCGTCCAACTTCGCGTAGAATTCGTCCTTGATTCGTCTCGTGTACTCCGGGACGTGTTTCTCTGTTCTTTTCGCCCTAATTTCGTCTCTGGATGGTTAGGATTTGATCTCTGGTAAGTTGTGCCCTTTCTGGGTCGAATTTGGGCTTTTTATAGCGATTCTCGTAACTGTCACGGCCTGGGACATGGACCGTCACGGCCGTGACCTTCGCCGACTCAAATCGCTCGACTCTCTGCCAAGTGTCACGGCCAAGTGCATAGGGTGTCACGGCCATGACCATCTTAGGTTGACCTCTCTGCCATGTGTCACGGCCCAGCGCATTGGGCGTCACGGCGGCGACCATCATCTATCGAACTCTCTGCCTTTTGTCACGGCTTGGTGCAAGGTCTCACGGCCGTGACCACTGGCAGTGGCTTTATTTCGGTCTCTGATGGGCGTCACGGCCAAATACATAGAGTGCCACGGCCGTGACACATACCAGTGTTGCTCATTTTAGCACCGTTTTGCCCCGTTTTTGCTCGTTTTCGCCCGAAACTCGTCCTAAGCTCCTTCAGTAACAAAATAAGTGTAAATATATTGAATAAATGCATAAATTCATTGCTAAAGTTCTATTATACCCCAAATAAATACTATGATAAACGTATTGAAATGCGTTTATCAGTTATTCCATGATTAACATCAATAATTGTCGTCGATAACTAAGGCCCATGATGAAATTGTGTCGAATTTACATTATTCCGATCATTAAAGTCGAGATTTCACCGTATTAAACGAAATTCCGAATTATATTTGGAGCATTCGTGCTTTATGAACTTCAAAAATTCTCTTTGATTATGAATACCCATGAAAACTTGAAGCCGATACAACTTTGTACTGTTGGTAACGTCGAGATTGGGTCGGATTTGGAACGTGAATTTTTTCTTTCGAACGCTTGAGTGTAAGGAATGTGTTATTACAGGAAGGCGGTATTATTTTTGAATGATGTGTTACTTATGTGACATCATTTGTTATTTACTAATAGAAACGTGGTATTTTCTGCTATACGGGCAATATTAATTTTCTCACAATTAACGTCACTAATATCCGAAACTTATCAACACTTATGATCAAATTAACGATAATTTCACCTTATATCATCACAATCATGGAGATCTATTCGGGTCTGAGCGTGAAATCTCCTTTCGATCGATGCGTCGCTTGTTGGGAGAGATCGATGCAAAACTGTTATTATTTTTTCGAAACTTGATATCACATCATTCAGGTATTTTTCGTCGATTTGGCATATGTAGTGTTAAATATGTCTTATCACATCATTAATGTATTTTTCTCTGATTTATTCTTTTTTTTAGTATTGGTATTATAATTGATAAAGTTGTTACTAAATATATGCGATATTGTACTCAATACAGACAATTTGTTATCCAAATAAATGGAAGTGTTTTTTCAGCCAAAAACTGTTATAATTATTTCGACAACTGTAATCGGATCATTTGGGTATTCTGTGATAAATTTCGTATGTGTCAGCGATAATTATGTCTTTTCGCAGTCTTTAGGTAGTTTCCACTGAATTTTCCAAAAAGTAGGTCCTTCATCCTAAATCAAATTCAAATAGGGCTTGAATACAAAGTTAAACATCTTAGTAGGGCCCGATCCTTAATTAACCCTATTAATAACTCTCCTTCGATATGTCGCAGCCCCTAGGTTGCCGTGTGGAACGAGAATTATTCGAACAGTAGTAGTATAAGAGAGGTTCTCAAACTTCGGAAAAATAACTACTCCATTTGGTCTATTTATCAAAGGAAAATCAATGGTGATAATCAACGGCGACTAACTAGAGTTAGTGCTAACTGGAGTTAATGGATGCTTACGCCATCCTCCTTGTAATTATATGCTTAATTCATGTCACTCTCTTAACATCATCAAACTCACTCAAGTAACGTATGCTTTATATCTTCTATCTAGTAACTACAAGAAGCCAAAGCGATGACGCTTCGTGGGAAAAAAAAAAACAAAAAACAGAATGAAAAATAAAACTAATGGACGGAAGTAAATATAGACCCAATATAAGTTTCGACGCAATAAATATTTACTATGCATATCCTCTCGTATTTCAAACGACGAAACCTAATACTTTGTAATGAATTCTACAATAGACTAGTTATTAGAAAATAAATATATAAAAACTTGGTAAGCGGTTCACCCACCATAGATGGTCATAGTCTTTAGGAAAACTAATTCTTCCAAAGAATCTAACATCCTAGGGATGGCGTTTGCGCACGAAACTTGAAAGAATCTTCCAATCTTTTAATCTCTCACGTCGATTTCTTTTCTTGTTCATCCAACTCATCTAAAACAAACCTAAGCCCTCTTCCAAAAAACAATTAATTATTACCAAATAAGATACAAATACAAAGAGAAAACGAAAACAACACATGTCCTCGTTTCGCTCCGCCACCCTTCTTCGCCTCCTTCGTCGCCAAAAAGCAAGACTTTATTGACAAAAAATAAGCCATGCGTCGTCTTTTGAGCTACGATGTTCATCATCATCATCATCATCATCATCATCATCATCATCATCATCATCATCATCATCGCAGCTTAGTAGATACAACCCTAGTCTTATTCTTCTTGTTCTTACAGTTAGTTCAAGCAAGGAAATTATTGCAAGATCACGCCTCAATAAAAGGATTAACTGCCAACGGTAATAATAACCACGGCAACACGTGGCATGGCTTTGTTCGTCTCCTCGACGCCGACAAAGGCAGCGAAGTCTCAGGCATATCCGACCTCAAAAGCTACTTCCAAAGATTTGGGTACTTCGATAAGTCGAAGAACTTCACTGACGTATTCGATGACGAGCTAGAGACGACTCTGCTTAGGTATCAGAGAAATCTCGGTTTGACCCGAACCGGTAAATTAGACCGGGAAACGATCGAACTCATCATGTCGCCGAGGTGTGGTATGTCCGACGATCATGAAGGCGGCGGCGGCGGTGCTAGCAATAATTTTCAAACGACTCGCCGGTATGCCTATTTCCCCAGCGAGCCACGGTGGTACAGTTCATCGTCTCCTATTGAGCTGACCTACGCCTTTGCGAACACCGTCGATTACATAGAGGATCAGGACATCAGAGCGGCCTTTCGCTCGGCGTTCTCGCGGTGGTCGGAGGTGGTTCCGGTGAACTTCACGGAGGCGGATGATTATTCCAAGGCGGAGGTGAAAATCGGGTGGTACGCAAACGCAATCATTATCTTTCGCATGCTCACCTCTCTCTCTCTCTCTCTTTCCAGCAGACCCAAAAGAGGTGAGATTTTTATCCCCAAATTAATCTTTCAGGTACAGCCTCAACCACGGCGACGGCGAATCGTTCGACGGCGTGTTGGGGGTTTTGGGCCACGCCTTCTCGCCGGAAAACGGGCGGCTACATCTCGACGCGGCGGAGAGGTGGGCGGTTGATTTGAAAACAGAGAGGTCGAAGGTGGCGGTGGACTTGGAATCAGTCGCGACCCACGAGATAGGACACGTGTTGGGCCTGGCACACTCGCCGGTGAAGGAGGCGGTGATGTACGCGAGCCTTCGACCAAGGACGAGGAAGGTGGTTCTGTCGAGAGATGACGTGGAGGGTATACAGAGGTTGTACGGAAAGACGCCGGGATATAGGTACGGCTCCAAGCTTGATCAATCGGATATTTCCGAAGCTTGTGCGGGTCGGGCCTCGGGCCTTTTATTTGGGCTGGTGGCTATTGTGGCTATGATGATGATCGTGTATCGATGACGGCGACTTTATCAGCTTCTTCTTCTTTCTTCCCCTTTTTTTTCTTTTCAGTTTTTACTGATCTTTTTTCTTTCAAATATTACAGAAGAAAAGAAAGGTGTATATACAATACAAATATGCTAGTGGTACTGGTGACCTTGGTAATATATTCAGGCTTTTTAATTAAAATAGGGTTAATATAACTCTTATTCATTAAAATAGGGTAAATCTGATCGAAATTACTAAAATAGGGCGAAACGCGCCTATTAAGCGCGATGTCGCACCTATTAAACGCGACGCTGACGTGGCAGAGTGACGAAGCAAAGCAGGGCCCGCTGGGCCCGGGGATGGCCCGCGTCGCGGTTAATAAGCGCGACGATGCGCTTAATGGCCGCGTCATTGACCCAAACCAGCACTAAGCCCACTAAAGTCGGTGGTAAACCCACTAAACCCACTAACGTTATTGGGCCACTAGGCGTCGCGCTTAATGGACGCGACGCCGCAGCCAATGAGCGCGGCGTCGCTGCCAATGCTCGCGACGACTTCTCCTATTTAAGCCGCGATTTATTAATTCATAAAATTTCATACATATCCCAATATGGTATCTAGAAAAATTCAAGTAGTTGTTTATTATGGCGGCGAAATCATACACGAATCAAACACCATACAGTATAGTCTTCAACCCATCGGTTATCGACGAATTCGTCGCGATACCACTTTCGATCAATTTCTTAGTATGCTGTACGACATGACTTCCGTCGACAGCAATGCTTTCTTTTTAATCGTTCGAGTGAAGAACGAACACTATCAACACTCACGGTTGTATCATAATCTCCTACTAGTGTCTAGTGATGCCGACCTCGCATACTTCTTGGATCCCGACAACGAGCTCGATTACATTGAGGTCTTTGTCGAGGCAACTGAGATCGTTCAGTACACTAATCCCGTTCCGATGGATTCATTTGCTGATATTACATCAGTTACTGAAGGAATGACGAATATTTCGTTTGCCCCACACGAAGATATACCTTCGAGCAGTCATTGCGTTCCAATGAGTTCGACGGTGGAGGAGCCTGAGACCGTTCACGATGCTGTCCAAGATAGTGACGTCAGTGACTCTGAAGCTGACGACGACGATGGGGCACTAAACGATTTGCCAGATCCTGCAGATGACGATGAAGATCAAAACGATGATCCAACGCCAAGTGAACCAGAAGAGAATAGAGCATTATACCAGTCGGTGCCGTTTAATACCACTTATCAAATGGCTCCCCCAGACGTTGGCGAAACTGGTGGTGATTTTTACGATGCGGACGACCCCGCCTTTTACGTAGGTATGACGTTTAATAGCAAAGAACAATTGAAATGTGCCGTTAACGACTATCATATGAGGGTTGTTAGACGTGAGTACCACGTGACCGAAAGTAACAGAACCGCATGGAGCGTGAGATGCAATCACAGCGACGATTGTAACTGGAGACTGCGAGCATTCTTCAAACTGAAAAGTTTCTTTTGGAAGGTGACGATATACGGGGGACCGCACACATGCTTCACGCAGGAGTTGGCCAGCAAGCATCGCAATGTTTCGCGTGATGAAATTGCGAGATTATTACACCAGACAGTGAAGAATGACCCTCAGTATTTGCCCAAAAATGTGCAGCAGCTCGTAAGGGACACTTTTGGGTATGACATCCCGTACAGTCAAGCATGGCATGGACTCAAGAGAGCAAAAGAAAATGTTTATGGTACTTGGGAAACGTCGATCCAACAGCTTCCTATATTCATGAAAGCGTTGCGACGTTACAACCCGGGAACGGTGGTGAAGTGGTGGCATCTTGAAGATATTTCTGGAGTAAAAAAATTCGGGTATGTATTTTGGGCGTTTAAACCTTGCATTGACGGCTTCAAGCATTGTCGTAGAGTGGTCTGCGTCGATGGTACGCACTTGTATTCGAAGTACAAGCATAAAATGTTGATTGCATGTACACTTGATGCAAATCAGAAAGTTTTTCCACTTGCGTTTGCCATCGTTAACATCGAAAGCTTACATTCTTGGAGATGGTTCTTGAACTTGCTTAATGTTCATGTACTGGAGGGACAAGCGGTATGCTTAATATCAGATCGCCATCCAGGTATTTGCAAATAGAAACAGTACATTATATCATTTTTTCATTAAGCACGTGCATTTATGTCATGTTACTTACGAACTTTAATGCAGGTTTAATGTCCGCAGTAGAACAGCTCGACGCTTATAGGACTCCAAACGGAGTGCATCGTTACTGTTTACGTCACGTCGTATCCAATTTTAACAAAGAGTTCAAAGACAGTGACCTAAAGAAATTGTGCCACAGAGCAGGTATGGCGCATACGGTGGAAAAATTTGAACGGATCATGGAGCATCTTAAGAGTCTTCGCAAAGAAGCCTACGATTGGTTGTGCGACATTGATCGAGAAAAGTGGACCTTTGCTTACGATGGTGGGCTTAGGTGTGGTTCGATGACGACGAACATCTCCGAAGCACTTAATGGTGTGTTCAAAGGGGCTCGCTTGTTGCCTCCAAAAGCGATAGTGGACTTCAGCTTCCATCGATGTGCAGCATACTTTCGCGATAGGTATCAACAGGCGGCGGCGGCAATGGAGAATTCTGAAACCGAATGGTCTCCTTATGCGTGGAGGATGTATAGTGACTGGTCAAATGCCTCGTTCGGCCATTTCGTAACTGCATTTGACCCGCGAGCGCAAACAGCAGAGGTTTTCACTTCTTCAACGGTGACTCAAAGAAAACACGTGGTCAACATTCAAAGAAGAACATGCACTTGTGGAAAATGGGACCAACATTTCATTCCATGTTCTCATGCGCAGGCAGCGTGCCGCCAGTGGAATGTTAGTAGCACACAGTTCATTGCTCCGTTCTACAGTAAAATAGCTTATTTTCACGCATACCATGGGACTTTTCATCCGCTGTGGGACGAGCGATATTGGGAGCCTGCTGATTTTGCACTTGTCCATAATGAAGATCGACGTGAAAGAAGAGGACCGGGAAGGCCGAAGACAACTCGTATTCGCAACGAAATGGATCAAGGTAGCTCAAGTCGGAGACGTCATCAGAGAGGTCGTGGACGTTGATGGTCGGGTTCGTTGTTGGTTAATGTAGTATGTTGTTGTAAGCTACAGTAAAATAGCTTATGTCATGCTATACGTGTTTAAGTATTTGGAAACAATATCATCGATGAAATGCTGAAAAATTGCAAGACACATAAAAACAGTTCGCAAACATAACCACAAGAAACGCATCATGCTAACAACCGAATTCCTAATTAGATAAAAAAAATACAAGGTAGCTCAACACTAAGGAATGTAATGTCCTCCTGTGCCACATCTGCGTGGTCGTCTGGTCCTGTGGAGATGGCCACGGTCAACTGGAGGATCGGGCTGCTCAGGGCGACGACGTCGCTGCTGGGGTCGCGGCGGTGACTCCTGCAGAAATGGCTGATATGGAGGCGTCGCTTCATCGTCATCATCATCATCATCATCGCCGTAGCCCACACCATGACCCGTAGGAGTAAAGTAACTATGATCACCGTATTGCGGCGCGCGACCACGCGAAGACGACGCGCCAGGATCCTGCGTCCGACCATGCGAAGATGAGGGGACACTCATGTGTGTCGAGGGAACGTCAGCGAACGACATATGTCTTCGCTGTCGTCTGTCGAGGAAAAGACCCTGCATCTGATGTATGATATCCAAGCCTCCTTGCATATCTCCACCAGTAAATCTCACCTCGGCCCTATCTACGTGCTGTGCCTAATTGTAACAAGTGACATCGTAAATGACACGCCAAAAAAAAAAAAAGAATTGAAGTAACTAACCATAACGTCGATAAATGCACTATCTCCCATCTGGAATCCTCGGCTCATGTGGATCGTCGATGGAGAGATGTAACGACGGGTGACCCTCCAGTACCATGGGTAATAATCTGGAGTACAGTGTGCACCACCAACTATCTCCATCGAACCGACCATCCTCTCGTACCGAGACACCCATAAGGCCTCGTACTGCTCGTGGAAGGCCCTCCAATCCCTTCCCGCGACGTTACGTGTACTGTGCCGATGAAGATCAACGTCGAGCTGTCTCGGACGTTGCGGGACGGACTGAACCATCCCGAACTGTCGTAGCACGCGATCGGGATAGTGCCACTCGACGATGTTGTAGAAGATGAGCGGACACGACGACCGAACGCATGCTGGTCGCGAATCCGCTCTCAACGCCCTAATCTCTGGTGCCTGGTCCTCGTAGGGTGCCCAGACGTACTGATCCATCGACATGCTGTCGATCGACTCACGAATCGCACGCAAATTCGAGTGCGTCGATGTCGTATGATCGAAAAGCGCATTCCACCTGATATGAAAAATAAAACATAAATATTTTGTTAAAATATATTCAAATAAAAGCAAATATCGTAAAATAATAATATTTTAGCAAACATATATTAAAATATTTTAGGAAATAAATATTATTTATTTTAATAAATGAGTAAAATATACCAAATTTTACAAGAAAAATATGTTAATATGTTAAATATATTAAATATTAATAAAAAATTCTAGCAGTACGCAATAATTAATAAACATCGTCTTACTACCTCGCAGCATGTGGCGGCATGGGCAGCTGAATTCCATCTTCCTCGACGGGCATCATATGCACTCGAGGACGAATAATAACGGGCTGCACAGGTAATATACGAATCCATGCCCATACCTACACAAAATTTAAATTAATATATATACATCTCAAGAAAATTCACATACACAAAAGAACGCACCTGTAGCAACCGCAAAGCTCCACCGATGTTCATCTTCTGACGCTGGCAAGAAGTACACAGCTCTCTGTACAAGAACGCCAGCACGGCACTGCCCCAACTGTAAGTTTGCACGGCGTCTATGTCTTCGAGCAGCGGGAGTAAGGTCATGGACGTCGAGCTTCCGCTTGAGTCGGGGAACAAAACCGATCCCATGAGCAATAGCGCATATGCACGTGCCCGCTGATCGACCTCATAATCTGAGCTGTGATCATCAATCTCGTTGGCTTCTAGCCAGTCTGCAAATTTCCTCAGCGACACCTTCGTCCCGGTGTACGCCCCCACGGCAGGTCTGTAACCAGTCAGCTCCTCCAAGTAATCGAGCCACTGATCCTGCGTCCTGTGCTGGATAACGCCACTGACCGAATGGCCATCAACAGGGAGTCCCCACAGCACACCGACGTCCTCAAGAGTGACGGTGGCCTCACCCACAGGCAGGTGGAACGTATGCGTCTCCTTCTTCCACCTTTCTACGAGGGCCGTGATCAAGTGTGGATCTAACTTCTGAGATCCACAACTATACACGCCGTAGAAGGACATAGTATCCAACCTCTCCAGAATACGACCGTGCAACCGCACCGGTCGTGAAAGCTTATCCCAGACGACACTCTCCAAACCTCTAACGGTCAAAGGTGTGTCGAGGGCAACATCAGCGTTGGATAGTACATCGTTACAACGATGACTATCCTGGAATATCAAAAGTGATCTATCGATCGGACCGTAATATTCGTTCGTATCCATCCTAAATTAGCGTTTCAAAGTCAATTTCGCAACAAAAAACAATAAACAAACACATAAATTGACTCATGTACTAACAAACGAATCAAATAACCTACAGACCCTAATTTCAAAATTAGGTTTCGAAATTAGGGAAAATTTGAGGAAATTTCTAAATCGGATCAATTATGTAAAATTAGTGTGTTATATCAATCTATTATGCAACCCACAATATGTAAAGCACGTATTATACCAAAAACACAAACTTAAACGCAAGAATTCGACGAAATTTAACGAAACATCAAAATCAAGATTTAAACAAATTAGGAGTTTCATACCCAAAAAAATCTTAATCGACGATGACGAGGAAGAATGGATCTATCACGTGGTGTTGGCCGCCGTCGTTCGCCGCTGTAAATCGCCGGAATCGGTGGGGAGGAGAAGAGGAGAAATGAGGAGGAAGAAGAAGAGGTCGCGGCTTTATTAAGCACGTCGTCGCGGCCATTAACCGCGACGTCGCGCCTAATAAGCGCGACGACTGGCTTACTGGGCCAACCCACGGCCCAGACAATTTTAATTTAAAAGTCAGGCCCGATTTTCAAATTTCGGGCCCGATCAAGCCCGATTTTCAAATATCGGGCCCGATCAGGCCCGCGCGAAGCCCATCCCCGTTGCCACGTCATCGTCGCGGGCAATGGACGCGACGTCGCTCTTAACAAACACGTTTCGCTCGATTTTATTAATTTCTGTCAATTTAGCCCTATTTAAGCTAATTTGGGTTAAATAAACCCTATTTTAGTTAAAAAGCCAATATATTCATCTTTGACAATTTAAAGACGATCATAGTAGGGGTGAGCACGGTGCGGTTTGGGCGGTTTTTATCGAAAATTTAACCCGATCCAACGTATTGCGGTTTTCTAAAATATACCCAAAACCCGATCTTAAAAATCTTAACCCTATAGATTGCGGTTTGCTTATGTGTGGTTGGGTTGGGACAATTGCGGTTTAATATTATTTTTATCATAACGAATATTAAGGTAATATTCTAAAGTATAGATATAGCAAAAAGTATATCATTAACCTATTTATTTACAAATATAAAAGTTCATATAGATAGATGTTATTATCATAGTATAAATAATAGTAACAAATAAAAAAGTCCGATAAGAAGCTTGATTAGAAGCTCATATTCCTTGTTCACGGTCGGCTTTTGGTAAAGCAACTAAAGCAGGTGCCTCATTTTGATTTAAAAATTTCCCTTACAAGAAATAAATTTTATATTTTAACTTGCCTTCTATAAACATCAAGTGTTATACTTCCTGATCCCAAGTTTGAATAAAGGAGGATTGCATTGGATAGACACGTAATTTTAAACTACATAATATTTAATTTCTTTTAAAAAAAATCATAATTTAGAACTTAGCTTTCCGCAATATATTATGATTTGACCATGTTCTTGTATCCAAGTCGCATTTCCAAGAAGAAAATTATTTATTCCGAAATTTTAACTCGCCTTCTATAAACTTCAAGTGTATAGTTGATTCCAAGTCCGATTAAATGAAGAGAGTTGCATTGGATAAACATATAAATTTTTTTTCACTACATATATCTACCTTTTTTTTATGAAAAACTCATTTATAGCTTAGCTTTACGCAACGTGTTATGAGTCGATGTTTTTGTATTCATAGTAATTAATATTTTGGCATCGCTACTATTATGAGTTATATCTATTATTTTATGAAATATTGAATAAAATATAGTAAAATTTTAGTATATTTTAAAATGCGGTTGGGTGCGGTTTTACGCGGTTTTAAAAATATAAAACCAAACCCGATTGCAAAATATGCGGTTTTACTTTTTAAAACACAAACCAACCCATCAAACCGTTAACCCGACACTTGCGGTCTGGGTTGGGTTGGGTTGGGTCGATTGGGTGGGGCAGTCCGACGGGTTAAATGCTCACCCCTACACATGAGGGTAATTCTATTGGCACCCCCTTTAATTCTATTTACACCTTAATATGTAAGTAGATTATTACATACTTACCAATTAAAAATTAACTAAACAATTAAATACTTACCCAATTTTAAACTATTAGATAATTACCATTAAATAAAACAATAGATACTCCCAAATATGTCAGAGGAGTAGACTACAAAAATAAAATAATCAGCGGAGAAGAAGATCAGTGTGATGGTGGTGTTCTACTGCTTCGTATTAAGCATATGTCTTCGCTCGCTGTTCCATGTGAAAAGAAGAAAATAAAGCAGTAGCACACCTCATTGGTAAGAGTCTGCTAATTCTTCTAATCAAGAAAAGAAGGATAGTGTACATAGCGTGGAGCTAGAGATCAACAAAAATTTGTGCATATGAGCCTGCGACGAGTTCAACAGATCAAGATGAGGCAGAACGAGTTTCTGATTTAGATCGTGTTGAAGATGAAAGCGTCGAGGAGGACTAGCCAGAGATAGCCAGAGACGGGAGATTCCACTACCACAGCGGTACGTGAATGTAGTTTCGTATGCTTTATCAGTGGCACAAGAAACAGGTGTGGCGAACTTCTACCTATTCAGAGGCAATAAGCGGTACAAATTTTGGTAAGTGGCTGATAGCGATGAATGAAGAAATGGAGTCTCTGCACAAGAATGGTACTTGGATTCTTGTGCCATCGTCGAAGAAAAAGAAAATGTCGGATGTAAGTGGGTCTTCAAGAAGAAAGAAGGTTTATCTGGTTTTAACAATGCAAGGTATAAGTCACGATTAGTCGCGAAAGACTATAGTCAGGTACAAGGTGACTTTAATGACGTATTCTCACCTGTCGTAGACATAGCTCTATTCGTGTATTACTTGCATTCATTGCCATGTATGATTTTGCGTTAGAACAGCTTGACGTCAAGAAGGCATTCTTACATGGAGATTGAGACAAACAGAATATATGAAGCAACCTGAAGGCTTCATAGTTGAAGGAAAAGAAGACCAAGTTTGTTTGTTGAAGAAATCTTTATATGGATTAAAGCAGTCTCCAAGACAGTGGTATAAACGGTTTGATTCTTTCATGTTGGGTCATGGTTTCTCCAGAAGCAAGTATGATAGTTGTGTTTACTTTCGGAAGTTAAATGACAGTTCGTTCAGTTATCTATTGTTATATGTTGATGACATGCTCATTGCGGCTAAGAATCTGCAAAATTCACCAGGTGAAGGCCTTACTGAACGGTGAATTTGAGATGAAAGATTTAGGAGCAGCTATGAAGATTATTGGTATGGAGATTAGACGTGATAGAGGAGCTGGTAAGTTACTCATGTCCCAGGAAAGTTACCTCAGAAAGGTTTTGGAGAGATTTGGCATGAACGATGCCAAACCAGTCAGCACTCCTCTTGCTAGTCATTTTAGGCTGAGCGCTGCTCAGTCACCATCATCAGATGAGGAAGAAGCGTACATGGCACGAGTTCCCTACTCGAGTGCAGTTGGTAGTATTATGTTGCAATGGTATGTACACGTCCTAATATAAAGCTATTAGTGTTGTTAGCAGGTATATGGCTACCTCAGGGAAAGATCACTGGCAAGCAGTGAAGTGGATTCTCAGATACTTGAAGGATACTCTAAGTATTTGTTTGGAGTTTGGCAGAAGTGATATTCTCGTTGGCTTGTCGATTCAGACTACGCAGGTGATCTCGATAAACGACAATCTCTAACAGGTTACGTATTTTCTATTAGAGGTTGTCCAGTTAGCTAGAAAGCTACTCTACAACACGTAGTTGCATTGTCTACAACTGAAGCAGAATACATGGCGATTACTGACGCGATATGGTTGACGAGGTTATTCAGTGAATTAATTCAGATGTAAAGAGTTATTATGATTTTCTGTGATAGTCAAAGTGCGATTCATTTGACTAATGATCAGATGTATCACGAAAGGACTAAGCATATTGATGTCAAGTATCATTTTATTCGTGATATCATTGCAGATAAGAAGATGTTTATCAAGAAGATTAACACGAAGGATAATCCTGCAGATATGTTTACGTAGGTTCTTCCTATTTCCAAGTTCAAGCATTGCTTGGACTTGATTTGTGTATTAAAGTTGGTGAACTAAGCCCATTCGGGCTAAGGTCGGAGGGAGATAAAGGTGTTACTAATTAACAGTAATTTACGAAATCAAGGTTAAGGTGTAGATTTGTTAGTGGTGACCTTGATAGATATTCATCTTTGACTATTTAAAGATGATGATACACATGAGAAAAGGAGAATTCTTTTCTTCACATGTTATACGGCGCCGAAGGAACGAGTGCAAGGAGGTGGGCTATCAAATAAAGTGTTACTGCTTTATTTTCTTCTTCTTTTCACATGGAACGAGCGAAGACAATTGCTTATAAATAGGCTTAATACGAAGCAGTAGAACACCACCACCACATTGATCCTCTTCTCCTCTGATATTTTTCTTTCTGTAGCCTACTCCTTATATTGTGGTAGCTGCTTTTGTATCACGTCAGTGTACGTGTCTTTAATCACTCCACATAATAAAGAAGTTCTACCCTCCGGCCCAGTGGACGTAGGTCATTCAAACCGAACCACGTAAATTCTTGTGCTCACAGTCCAAATTAATTTTTCGTCTCGTTTATTTATTATCCTCATTTTTCGGGCAAATAATTATCAGGGATTTCCACATATCCTAACAAAACATAAAAAAAAACATAGAAATTGGTCGTAAAATTATGATTTGCTTTGGCACTTGGGATGTCATTTGATTTCATGATTCATGTGGCCTGAAATTGATTGCAATAAGCTTTCATTGTTGAGGATAGAATTGTCATATTCGTAGCTTTTGTGCTTGCGGGCTCGAATTCTGTTATCAGGCTGATGAAGCCTGAGCTGAATATGGGCCTAACACGATCCATATATCTTCAATAATATATATTATTATAAATGTGTAATGGGTATATGAATAGTGATTTTGGTCGTAATATATACATATAGGAGGTGTTTGTTTCCGGTGATCCAACATCACGGTGATACTCACATCAGCGTGATGTGGATATCAGAGTGATGTGTCACCACTGTGTTGTTTTGGGATGATATTTCATTTTGCATATCAATATGATATTGAAATATTGTGTTTGTTTAATCGCAGTGATGTTTGTGGTAATGTTGTGTAAATGTCATATTTAACCTTATGTACGTTATGTAGTACAAATATTTTAATATGTTCATTTGGGTTAAACGTGATAGTTATATATTACAAAATCAAGTATTATTTTAAGCACTACTTATAAGCATGCCATATAAATCATCAATAGAATTATTATATTTTTATATGGCTTTAAACATAGTTAGCCAATTATTAATTATAAGTATTTGATATAATTCTTCAATAATTATTTAATTTTTAAGCATTTTAATCAATTATTAATTATAAGTATTTTTTATAATCCTACAACATACTTCTTTTATATTTAAGCATTTAACATAAAATTTTTTAAGATTTAGATATGTCGGTTATGTAATTAAAATAGCAATAAGGGCATATAAGGAATGGATATAAAAGATTAAGGATAATTTTGTCCAAATAAGTATTGAAAACATCACCCCATCACGGTGATGGAGGACCACCCTGCTTTTCGGGGGTGATCCAAAAGCTGGAATATCACCCTGTTTTAATCACCTCAGTGATCCTCCATCACGGTGATGACTAATCACTCATGCTAAACAAACGCGGTGATTAGGAAGAAATGGAAGGATCACGGTGATGTTTTGGAGGATCACCCCAAAACAAACACCCCCATAGGGTAATGATTGCTATATATCCTATCATGCTTAAGTACTTAAATAAATATATAAATAATGTGAAAGAGAATAACGAGTGTTGAGTGAGCCAACTTTTGGTACATATTGTCAACAAATAATATTAAAAGGATGGCACATGCTTTTTGAGTGGTCAACTGAGGCAACGTGAAGAAGAAGAAATTCAGCGCCGATGGTGTGCTAAGGACTTTCCAACGTTGTCAGTTCACGCAATTATTAAGGCAGTTTTTTCTTATAAATACTAGAGCTCACGAGTGCAAATGCGTATCCCACCGATAGAAGAGAAAGAAGAGAGATTAAGAGGAGATGAAAAGTAATAGAGAGTTTGTCGGATATTTTCTCCGACTATTAAGAGAGATATTGATGATTTTCTCCTTTGTAGTACGAGAGATTGTAACTCTATAGTGAACTCTTCTTCCTTGCCTGTGGTTTTTACCCCGATTGTTTGGGGGTTTTCCACGTTAAATCTCGGTGTCCAGATTTTATCTTTAGTTGCTCAAAGCCGTAGTATTACTCGACCGGGTCCGCTGCCATGCCTACAATTGGTATCAGAACCAAGCTTGGGTTTAAATATATATTTATCATATGCTCTGTGGTTGCCACTAACGTGAACCCTCTACATCAGAAAATAATAGATATTATATTGCCCTTGTAACGGTGACGTTAAGACAGTACGAGTTCAACAATTATCTGCTGCAATCCCGTCGGACTTATCGTTCACGACTAAACAGAAATTATAGCGGTAAAGTTTGATATCGAAAAGTTCAACGGAGAAATTTCTCACTGTGGAAATTAAAGATAAAGGCGATCTTGCGGAAGACGGCTGTCTGGAGGCTATCGATGAAAAACCAGCTACAGTGACAGACGAAAGAAATGGAACGGGATGGACGGGAGCGCTGCCGCAAATCTTCGTCTGGCACTAGCAGATGAGATATTGTCCAGCGTCGAAGAAACGAAAACGGCAAAGGAGATATGAGACCACCTAACCAATTTGTACGAGCCGACGTCGTTACACAATAAAATATTCTTGAAGAGGAAATTGTTCACCTTGAGAATGTCTGAATCTACTTCGGTGACGGAGCATCTCAACGTCTTGAATACTCTATTTCCCAACTAACATCGTTGGAGTATAAAACGGAGGCTCAAGAACATGCAAAAATTCTACTTCAAACTCTGCCTGATTTGTATGATCAACTCATCATCAACTTGACGAAAAACACGAAAGATCTGGTCTTCAATAACATCGCAACTGCTATTCTCAAAGAAGAAAATTGGCGTAAGAACAAGGAGAACCTAGTAGGCGGCTCTTAACAGGTCGAAGCCTTGACAGTGATGAGAGGGAGATCAACGGAACGTGGTTCAAGCGGGAGTCATACTCAAGGCAGGGAAAAATCAAAAAGTAAGAAGAAGGATATGAAATGCTACCACCGTGGAAAGAAGGGTCACTTGAAGAAGGATTGTTGGAACCTAAAGAATTCCAATCCTCAAGGAGATCTGGCAAACGAGTCAGGTGGATACGTATTGTGTAGTGAAGCAGCTATTTCAACGGAGAGCAGGAAGGCGTACGATGAGATATGGCTTCTTGACTCTGGTGCAACGTATCATATGACCTCTCGAAGACTGGTTCAACTACTACAGACCTATCTTAGGAGGATCTATGTATAGTTGTGAAGATAATTCCTTAAAGATAGTAGGTGTTGGAATCGTGAGGTTGAAGTTGCACGACGGTACAGTTTGCACTATTCATGGAGTACGACACATGGAAGGTCTGAAGAAGAATTTATTGTCTGTGGGACAACTCAGTGATCTTGGCAGTAATTCAAAGTTTTGGGGAGGAATAATGAAAGTATTCTGCGGAGCACTTGTAGTTATGAAAGGTGAAAAGGTCTCTGCAAATTTGAATATGCTGTTGGGAGAGACGGTGCAAGAAGGCAAAGCATCTTTGGCTTCAGGAGGTTCAAATGAAAGATCTACTATGCTGTGGCATCAGAAGCTTGGGCATATGTCGTAACAAGGAACGAAAATTCTTATAGGCCAGAATCTACTTTCGGGTCTCACGAAGGTGTCACTACCATTCTGTGAGCATTGCATAGCAAACAAGAGGCATCGGCTAATGCAACACATCAAATTCTAGAAGCAACGATATTCTAGAATTGGTTCACTCTGATGTATGGCAGTCACTAGTTTCATCCGAGGAGGAGAAAAGTATTTCGTGTCATTCATCGACGATTACTCCCAGAGATGTTGGGTGTACATCATCAAGAGTAAGGGGGATGCATTTGCAAACTTCAAAAAATTTTCTAGGCTCGTCGAACTTGATAGAGGAAAGAGGATCAAATGTTTGAGGATGGATAATGGAGGAAAATATACCTGGCAAGGATTTTGATAGCTTTTGCAAAAGGGAAGGCATCAAAAGGCACTTCACTGCGGCGTATACTCCACAACAAAATAAACTGGCAGAGCGGATGAACAGAACTATGTTGGAAAGAACAAGAGCTATGTTGGGAGTTGCAGATCTGGATAAATCATACTGGGCAAAAATAGTCAACACCGCTTGCTGTGTGTTCATTCGATCGCCTTCAACGACTATTGAAAGACGCCAATGGAGATGTGAATCGGAAAGCTAGCGGATTATTCCAAACACCATGTATTCGAAAGTCCTGTGTATGTGATATACAATGCCCAATAAACTACAAAGCTGGATACGAACTCCAGAAAGTGTTTGTTCTTGGGGTATGCTGATGGTGTAAAGGGGTATCGCCTATGGGATCCCACTGCGCACAAGGTTGTCATCAGCAGGGAAGTTATCTTCTTAGAAGATAAAATAATCGGAGGAAATGATAGCACTCCAAAGGAAGGCCCAGATACTACGACGATTCAGATAAAAGAGAAGTTCATGGAACAAGATACTTCTGAAGCAGTACCAGATCACGAGGAAGGGCCAAGCGAATCCTCAGAGCCAGAACTTAGAAAGGGCACATGCAAAAGAGCCGCACCATCCTAGCATGAAGATTACGATATTGATAGTAACGTTACATACTGTCTTCTAACTGATGACGGAGAGCCATCAACTCTTCAAGAAGCACTGAGCACTTCAGATGCAGATAAGTGGTTGGCGGCAATGTAAGAAGAAATGGAAGCTCTACGGAAAAATAAGACTTGGGAGCTTGTGCCACTATCGCAAGGAAGAAATGCAATCGGCAATAAATGGGTCGTTAAGATCAACAGGAACAACGATGATCAAGTAGAGTGATTTCGTGCACGACTGGTGGTTAAAGGCTACCTCAGAAAGAACGCATCGACTTCAATGAGATATTCTCACCGGTGGTTCGACTGATGACTGTTCGGGTACTCCTGGCGATGTGTGCTACATTCGACCTACATCTAGAGCAACTAGATATGGAAATGGCTTTCTTCATGGATACCTTGAAGAAGAGATTTATATGCTCCAGCTGGAAGGTTTTGAAGACAAAGAAGAGCGGAACCTGGTTTTGTAGGTTAAACAAATCTCTATACAGTCTCAACAGGCACCGCGGTGTTGGTATAAGAGATTTGATTCCTTCATCATGAGCATTGGATACAATAGATTGAATGCAGATCCTTGTACATATTTCAAGAGGTTTGATAAAAGTAATTTTAGCACATTACTGCTGTATGTTGACGGCATTTTGGTTGCAGGCCCCAACAAAGATCACGTTGAAGAACTCAAGGCACAGTTGGCTAGAGAATTTGAAACGAAGGGCTTGGGATCGGAAAATAAGATTTTAGGGATGCAAATTTACCGAGGCAGACATAACAGAAAGATTGCCTTTCGCAGAAGAGTTATCTGAGAAAGGCCTTGCGATGCGATAATGTAAGCCAATTTCTACCCCACTTCTTGTTAATTTCAAATTATCCTCGAGTATGAGTTCTAGCAGTGAAGACGACAAGATGTAGATGTCTCGAGTACCATATGCATCAGCGGTGAGATGTCTTATGTTCGCGGTGATTTGTACACTACCAGACATTGCACATGTAGTGGGAGTAGTGAGTCGGTACATGGCGAATTCGGGCAAAGAGCATTGGAGCGCGGTGAAGAGGATCCTATGATATATAGAGGAACCTCAGATGTTGTATTATGTTACGGAGGACCAGACTTTACTGTCAGAGGATATGTTGACTCTAATTATGCAGCTGATCTTGACAAGAGCAAATCTACCAAGGGATATGTGTTCACTCTTACTGGCGGAGCCGTAAGCTGGGTATCAAAGCTTCAGTCCGTTGTCGCGATGTCAACAACTGAAGCAGAATATGTTGCAGCTACGCATGCAAGTAAAGAGGCGGTATGGTTGAAATAATCATGGAGGAACTCGCAGACATAAGAATATTCCTCTGTGCTGTGACAGACCTTGCATTTTGTAAGAAATCCATCTTTTCATTCCAGGTCAAAGCACATACGACTTCAGTATCACTTCGTTCGTGAGAAAGTGGAAGAGGCCACGATATGCAGAAAATTCATACGAGATAACCAAGCAACTTTTTGACGGAGGCGGTCAACACTGACAAATTTATTTGATGTCATTCCTCGAGTGGCCTAGCAGAGAAAGTAAGGAACAGAAATGGCAAGGGAGAAAGAACTGTATGAAGGTCCGATTGATCCTTAATCAAATCTGTAAGTGGGAAATTGTCAGCAAATAATATTAAAAGGATGGCACATGTTTTTTGAGTGGTCAAGTGAGGCAACGTGAAGAAGAAGAAATTTGGCGCCGATGGTGTGCTAAAGACTTTTCAACGTTGGTTCACATGCAATTATTAAGGCAATTTTTTTCCTATAAATACCAGAGCTCACGAGTGCAATTTTTTTCATATGCCGGCTTGCCTTGGTAAGGCTGTTGCGGGCCTAGTCCCAAATGAGCTGTCGTCTTCGCGCGAATCGATATGCGGCGGGGCACTCTCCGTCTGTACTTTGCAGCGTGATGGCTTGTGGGGTGAGAGGCTGGAAACCGTAGACTACCTCAAAGTGGCTTTTCTCGGTTGCAGACGACTTGTGAAGGTTGTAGACGAAATATAGTGTCGAAGGTACTCCTCGAGCATTTGGTTCGCGCGCTCGGACCGTCCGTTTGCGGGTGGTAAGCAGATGAGAACCTTAGCTTTGTCTCTAGTAGAGCTGTCAAAACGGGCTTGCGGCGCGGATTGGCCCGCAGCCCGCCAAAGCCCGCCAATTGTCGGGCCTGAGAAATGAAGGCCCGCCCCTCCCCCTGGTGGGCTCCGGGCCTGCTGGGCTTAGCCCGCCCACTTAGGAAAACAAAAACCCTGAAGTGTTACAGCAACTTAAATGCCTGCAATGCCATTAACAGTACACCAAATCCAAAACCGCAGCAAAAATATGCAAGCATTCATCACAAATCAAAGTTCATCAACTATCAATTCTTCATTCGCAGTCGCAACAATATTCAAATTGAAAACCCTAATTCTCAAACTTAAAATCCTAATTCACAGCTCATGAGTGTGCCTAAGGAGAAAGAAAACCCTCACATCTCAAGTGCGGTTGGTGATGGTGTTGGTGACACGCCGTTGATGCCGTGGGTGATTCGCCAAAAATCGGAATTGTGAGGTTGCTCGCTGTTGTGGGTGTCGTGTGTGGAGATTGATTGAGATGTTCCAAGAAAACTGAAGTGAAGCCCTCGGTTGTTTTGAAGAAGGGACAATTTTTTTCTTTTATGGGCTTAAAAATTGATATCTCATAGGCCATATAGCCCATAATTTAGCAATCACATTGACAACCCAATATATAATATATATTTTTTTTATTATGAATTCTAAGCGGGCAGCCCGCGGGCTAACCCGCCCCGCGCCCGCCTAGGCCTGCGGCCCGCGCGAGCTTGCCTGCCTATGCCCGCCCTTTGACGGGCCTAAAACATCAAGGCCCATCCCACCCCTTTGGCGGGTGGGACGGGCCTGCCCGCGGGCTGCGGACCCGATTGCCGGCTCTAGTCCCTAACATGCAAAAGAGCACGGTCCAAAAGTGTCCCGCGAAAAGGGTGTCTCGATCGCTCATGATCCCTTCCAGGCATTCCGAAATGCTTCATCACATTTCGAAAAAGAGGTCCGCCGCGACTTTCGCCGGAAATTCATGTGGCGCAGGCATAAAGATGGTCATTTTAGAAAAGCGAACAACTACTATGAATATCGAAGTGTTACCACTCTTCGGAAGTCCCACGATGAAGTCCATGTGATCGACCCCCAGGGGCTTGTCGGGATGGCCAGTGGCTGCATAAGGCCGGCGGGCTTGGAGCGCTACGGCTTGTCGCGCTGGCACTTGATGCAAGTGTGGACGAACGCCTTCACGTCGTTCTCTATCTTTGGCCAGTAGAACTTGCATTCTCGGAGGGCAGCACGCGGGTGACTCCGGGGTGGCCCGCTCATTCCGGCTCATGGTGTTCCTTGAGCAGCTTAGTGTGTAGCTTCCCGACCGGGACGTAGTAGCGGCCACCATGGGTGACTAGAAGCACATTGTCAAGCCAATAGCGTTTGGCGTGGCCGGATTCCAACTCTTGCGTATTCCCGGCCTCGCGCCTAAGTCGCGTATCGAAATTGCTTGTGCGAGCTTGAGGTCGTCAAGGTGTTGAGGTGGGCCTTCCGACTTAGAGCATCCGCCACCTCATTTTGCCTCCCAGGTGGGTGGAACCACTCGAAGTCAAACTCCCCTAGGAACTCTTGCCATCGAGCTTGCTTGGGAGTTAGCTTCTTGTGGGTCTTAAAATACGTGTTAGCCCCGTTGTCCGTCATGATCGCGATTCGGGACCCAAGCAAGTAGTGCCGCCATGCCTCAAGGCAATGAATGACCGCGTGGAGTAGCGGGTCTCGACATCCTTCAACTTGCGACTCGTACGCGATGGGATGTCGGGCTTGCACTAAGACGCCGCCGATGGCCTTGCCCGAGGCATCGGTGTGAAATGGCTCTTCGAAGTTCGGTAACTTCAAGACGGGTTCGCTAGCCAAGGCGGTCTTGAGCTTCTCAAAAGCTTCCCGGCATAGGCGGAGCCAGTGTTGGGCCAGTGGGGTCCTGGAAAAATTTTTTTAGTAATAATTTATGGTAAAAAATTAATAGTAGGAGTAAATTTGAAAAAAATTATACTGCAAGGACCCCACTGAAAAATTTCAAAAATATTGGGTATGGGGCCCAATTAAAATGGACCCCACTGATTCCACTGGCTGGCTCTGCCACTGCTTTCCGGCATGGTTGGCTCCATTCCCACTTTGTATCCTTCTTGAGGAGGTCCGTCAAAGTGGCAGCTATCTTGGTGTAGCCCTTGATGAAGCGCCGGTAATAGTTGGCTAGCCCGAGGAAAGAACATAGTTCGCTCACATTGGATAGTTGCGGCCATTCCATGATGACCTTGACCTTTGGCTCCGTCCATTTTGATTTCAACGTTCTCGATGATGTGGCCTACAAAGGTTATCCTTGATTGGCCAAACTCGCACTTGTCGCGCCTCAAGTAGAGTTGATTCGGCGCAACTTCTCGGACACTACCCACAAGTTTTGAGTGTGCTGCTCTAACGTGTTGGAGTAAACGACGATGTCATTGAGATAAACTACAACAAACTTGTCAAGATAGTTGTAGAGAACGTCGTTCAATGGATGGTGAAACCGTTCTCCCACAAGCCGAGGAGCAAAACTTGCAGTTCTACACCGCATTGTGCCCGCGTGTGTCCGAACTTGAGCGCAAGTTCTCGGCCATCGAGCTGGCCGTGAACACCCTCAAAGACCTCGTGCCCTGGAGCTAGAAGAACAGCTCCTCTCCATGTGCCAAGCCGTAGACCCGGCGCAACTGTGGTCTAAGATCTTCCGAAAACGTTTGAGCAACTTACCGCAACCAACGGAGAAAGAATCGACGACCTAGCCAAGAAGTTTGAGGATGAGGCCGAGGTCAACGCCCGATTTCGCGAGGAGACCACGGCTGAGCTGCGGATGCCTGGCCGCCTAGCCTCCCACGCCGATGGGAGCTCAGCCTCACGCACCAAAGTGCCGAGCCCGAAACTTACAACGGCGCTCGTGAGGCCAAAGAACTAGGAACTTTCTTAACGACATGTAGGAATATTTTGAGGCGGCCCATGTGGCCGAAAGCGAGCAAGTGGTGCTTGTGCTCGCTACGTCAGCGATGATGCGAAGCTGTGGTGGAGGACCCGCAAGCGCGAGGCTCACGACAACGAGCGAGCACGCATCAACACGTGGGACGAGCTCAAGGCAGAGCTCGAAGCGCATTTCCTGCCCCCAACACAGCGCGTCGCACGCTAGGAACCCCCTCTGCAAACTCAAGCAAAGATGTTGGATTCACGACTATGTTAAGAGGTTTCATCTTTATGCTTGATGTCAAGGATATGTCGGAGGCCGAAAATACAATTTCTTGGACGAACTGTCCCCATGGGCGCAAATGGAGCTGGCGCGCCGCAACATCACGAATATTCAGACGGCCTTTGCCGAGACCAAGCAGTTGCGCGACATTCTGCGCCAACAGCTTGCCGCCGCAACCAGCGCGTCTGCCACCAACAAGGACGAGCAGCGACGCGGCCATTGCGGAAGCGGAGGCAAGAACTCCGGCAAGGGCAACCAGACTCAGCAGGCGGCCCGGTCAAACACCTCACAGCCACAACCGAACAAAGCATCCTCCACAACCTAGGGAAGAAGAACGGGTGCCAACTATGCTGCGGCCAACACCGTTGGTTCCAATGCCAACACAAATACGCCGTCTACTCGGTGGCAACTCAGCTGTAAAAGTCGGCCCCTTCCATGAGCGGCGTGAAGGATACGGAGGCGCCGCAAACCAATCAGCTCCAACTTCTCACGGCACTTCAAGAAGGCCGGGGAGGTAAGAACAAACTCATGCACGTTTTCTGTTTTATCGGCAATCAACAGGTGATGAGGATGGTGGACTCGGAGGCCACCCACAACTTTATGGCCATCGGAACGGCATGGGACCTTGGGCTAAAGATCCGCCCTTATGAGTCGAAGGTTAAGATGGTGAATCAGCTTCTTCGGGCAAGACCACGACCACCATTCGAGTCGGCCACTACTTCTATGTCCAGATTCATCACTATGCCCCTAAGTGACTTCGAGATCATCTTAGGCATGGAGTTCCTGACGCTGGCCAAGGCTAGCCCGATGCCGCACCTTAGCGCCCTCCTCATTGCGGACGATTTTAAGCCCGACTTCATTCGAGAACACTACTACGTGGAAGATCAGCCGACATATATATTTTGTCGTGTATGTGACATGACCAAAATACTCACGCAATAAGTTGTGCTATCTACGCTTCGTAATATCGGAACCAAAACACTACGCACTACGCAACACTCTTTTTAAAACACTGATTGTATTTGAATTAAGGGTAATTTGGGCTTTCATTAAATTTTGAACTGACCGACTCTAATTTAGTACTGTCAAAACGGGCCAGTGGGCCGGGCTGGCCCGGTACCGCCAAAGCCCGCCTTGGGCGAGACGGGCGCAGTAAGCTCGTCGTTGGCGGGCTCGGCCCGACCGAATTAAAAAAAAATAAAAAAATAAAAAATCACAAAAGTGAAGGAGAATATAATAAAATTAAATATTAAGATCGAAATTGATTCAAATAAAATCTAATCTTGTAATAATAATTTATTTATATTATATTGAGTAAATTAAAAATCGGAGCTACAATATCAAAATACCTATATAATTTATTTATATATCAATATATTAAAAATATTAAAATTCCTGGAGGGCCTGCCCGCGGCCCGCCAGGGCCTCTAGCAGGCCTGAGAAATAGCACCCCGCCCTGCCAGCGGGCCACGGGCCCAATTGACTGTACTACTCTGATTATGTAAAGAGGACAAAAACTGTATGAAGAATGAGACCTCATCTTATTCTATTGCACCTTCTCACTTAATAAAGAACAGTTCCATTCAGCTTTTATTTATTAAAACATCTACCAGCAGTTTCTCTTGCATCATAACCATTTATAAATTTCAACATTTTTCTGCATGTTATCAGCAATATTTACCAACAAGCTTATACAGATGAAGAATTCTTTCAGCAGCTCAATCCCTTTTTGATCCACTGTAAAGGTCAAAGACGCTAATGAAAGAACATCAATTTTGAAGTGTTTAGGATCCACTGTCAAAAGTTTATACCAATATTTTAGGAGTGTGCAATGTACCGATATAAAAGAAAATAATTGTCAGATACGAGATGGATAAGAACTATAGTTCTTATACCGTCGAATGACAAAATAAAATCTCTTAGAATAACTTAGCAAAACGGATCCTCCGTCCCACGAATATGTCCCATTATATATCCATATTATACAATATACAAAATAATGGATATCAATATGATCGTAACGCAACAAATAATAAATAGGTATGTTTATTTAATTATATCATATAAATCTAATGAAATAATGATGATTTTAGAATTTAATGGATTATATAATTAGAATATTATAAATTAAAATAAAATCAAATGGGAAAATCTTAACCCTTGGATTGAACACTTGTCAAGTATCCATGTTGTGGGACAAAAAGCGGCACAAAAGAGTGAGACAAAAAATCTCACTCCCTTAAGAAGTCGAACTTACTAGTTAATAAGCCCTTCATTATGGATTTTTCACACGTCAGGTAAAATATATTAAAACTATTCCATTCGAAAATGGTAGGGCAAATTGATATATACAAAATAAAAAGAAAACAAAAAAAGTCTGTAGGCATGCCGTATGCCTTTCTTGAGACACCCCACGGCTAAACTGCATGAAATGTGCCGTTTCAAAAAAAAAAAAAATGGCTGACTTTCAATCAACAATCAAATTATATAGTTCCTCTGACTTCTCAATGTTTTCATAGTTTATCAAAAATATCATTCACCTTTAACATAAAATTAAATCCACAAATACGTTGCAGTACAACTCCAACCCATGAAGTACAAGATTCACTAACTTCTCTCTCTCATCATAATTATAAAAACACCAAGAACAAAACCCTAGCTCATACATCTGAACACTAGAAACAATTACAGCACATTTCTCAGCCTAAAAAAAATGGACAACATGCCCGGGATGAACATGACACCGCCTTCGTCGCCTCCCTTAAACGACACGAACCATCATAATTACAGCGTGACGTCATCATCTTCTTCGATGATGTCAATGTCCCATATGACCTTTTATTGGGGCAAAAATGGGGAAATCCTCTTCTCGGGCTGGCCCGGGAGCCGCGGAGGAATGTACGCTTTAGCCCTAATATTTGTTTTCTTCCTCTCCATAATCTTAGAGTGGCTCAGCAATTGTATGTGGGTAAGAAGGGAGGGTTTGTACGGAGGAGTTGTAAGGACGTCCTTACATGGAATTAGGGTTGGTTTGGGATACCTCGTAATGTTGGCTTTGATGTCTTTCAACGTTGGAGTGCTTATTGTCGCCATTTTAGGACATGTTTTGGGGTACTTCGTTTTTTCGAGTGGGGTTCTCTTTAAAGGTGTTGGTGGTGAAAAGAGAGTAAATAAAGACAACTTGGGCGTTGTTTGCTGATTATTGTTTCTTATGAGGCTTTGCAACCTTGAGCGTCATTTATACATACGTTTTACTTTGATTGTGTTTTTGAAATTGCCCTTTTGTTGTTTTTCTAATTGCCCTTGTGTATGTATATTGATTGTGTGTAGTATTGATTGTGCGCAAAAAATTGTTTTCTATGCTAATTCAAATCTTGAGTCTTGATTACATTTCATATATATACATTTAAATAGAAATTGAAATTGACAAAACTTTGCCTTGGACACCTTAGACGTTTGTTAAGGCTAAGGATTCTTCAGTTATTATCATCCCAAATCAAGTGAGAAGTTCAGTGAGAGCAATAGTGAGAGAGAAACTTATTAGGGCCAATAAGGATGAGAGCAAGTTTAGTTTTACTGGGGTAGTTGGGAGTAGGTACAAATATATTACCCGGTTGGTAAGGGTCTCAAGTTTGGGTTTAAAACACGAGCGTTAAATTTGTATGGTGCAATATTCTCATTATAGTAAAGATGGTGCTCTCCGTGGATGGCAGGCGGTATTGGCCGAATCACGTAAAAATCTCGTGTTCTCTATCGGCATCATTTCGGTCCAACAAAATAGTCGCTGGTCCAAAATCAACAATCCCCTGAGCACCAAGAATTATCGTTCAACCCCAACAAGTGGTATTAGAGTCAAGCCTAATTGATATTCTGAGTGTGCTCAGTCGTTGCAGCTTTGTCTGATCTTTCCACATAAGAAAAGATATCAAGAAGGTTTATCATTACGGGAGAGCCAGTGTCGGGCCAGCCTTTTGAATTCTTCAAGGATAATGGCTACGAAAAACAGTTTCAAAGTGCGACAATTTGATGGTACATGAAGTTTCACTCTGTAGCAGGAAGAGTGAAGGATATACTTGTTCATCAGGGGTTGGCTAAGGCTTTGAAAGGGGACACGGCAAAGCCAGAGAAAATGACGAAAGAAGACTGGGAGGATTTGGAATCAAGATGTGTCAGCAAAATCCGTATGTACATTGCGGACAACATTATTAATAATGTTGTTAATGAGGATTCAGCACCAGACATGTGGGCGATGTTGGAGGAGCTGCATCTCGGGAAAAACTTAGCCACAAAGTTAGATCCAAAGCGGGAGCTGTACCGGCTGAAGATGGAGGAAGGTGGAAATTGCATGGATCATATTAGTGTGTTCAACGACTTGTGGATCAACCTATAAATGTTGATGTAAAATTAGAGGAAGAAGACCCTTTTACTTCTTACCTCGCTTCCTGATTCTTATGATAATTTGGTCACGACCATCTTGTACGGAAAGAAGACAGTGAAGATGGTGGATGTACAGTCAACTCTTTTGGGGCATGAAAGATGAGACGATCAAATTATGTGAATAGCCAAAACTCGACGTTGGCTATACACGGGGAGAATCTTAGAGGAAGGTTTCACGCCAGTGAATTTGGAGGTAGCAGCATGTACAAATTCAATGGCGAGAAGGGTGTAGTGTGCTACAAGTGTGGTGAGTCGAGACATGTCAAAAGAAACTGCCCAACTTGGAGGAAGAAGGACAAGAACGGCGAGAAAAACTACACAACCAATATAGCACATGATACGGATGATGTTGTAGACGTTTTCACAGTCTACAATGATGAAATCTTTTCTCATGATGAATGGATATTTGATTCGGGATCGCAGTACCATATTTGCTCCGAAAGAAAATATTTTGATACGTTCCAGTAGATACGAAGAGATTCGGTTTCCATGGCTGATGGATACCGTGCGGTTCGTGGTGTTGGAATTGTGAAGATCAAAATGACTGATGGAGCGGTGCAGGCTTTGGGTGGTGTGATCTTTGTCCCAAAGTATACGGGAGAATTTAATATCTTTGAGCCAGCTAGACTCTAAAGGCTATGAGAGCTTCATAGCAGGGGAAGTCTGTAAAATCACACGTGGCAGAAAGGTCCTACTGAAGGGAGAAGAGCATGGAGGTTTGTATCGTCTGGACAGGAGTGTGGTATAAAATACTCTGACTTTGATGAGTTCACGAAAATCGCACGCACGTGGTTGAAATGCAGACGATGGTGAGAAGGGAAGTCCTGTTGGAGAAGGGGTTGCGTCGAAATCCCTCTTCAGAATCGACGGGTAGAGTCGGTTCTGCAGTTGCACATAGGAGGCCACGGGGTGAATCACGTGTGTGGGACCTGTATTCTTGATTCAGATATGCGCAGCTGGTGCAAGGAAGGCCAATGGACGTTCTTGGTAATTACGAGCGGGTTACTCTCAAACAGACTCGCTGGCATGAGCGCTTGGAGAAAATGTGTTGAATGAGGCTATAGGGGGAGAATTGTTGTGAGAGCCTACGCCACGAAGCCAAAGAGAAAAATTAGCCTAGTTATTATTATTAATATTTTATTATAATATCATATATATAATAAATTAATGAACAGTCCGTATTAAAGGGCGACGCGGCGGATTCCTGTCCACCGGTTTTGAGCGGTCCAGAAGAGCTGAAGATATCTGTTACTAGGATGAAGATTCTTCAACTATTATCATCCCAAAGCAACTGAGAAGTTTAGTGACAGAGAAATAGTGAGAGAGAAACTTATTTGGGTCGATAAGGGTGAGAGCAAGCTTAGTTTTACTAGGGTAGCTCGGATAGGTACAAATCATTAACCGGGGTGGGTAAGTGTCTCGAGCTTGGTTTAAACAGGAGCGATAAATTTGTACAACGTAATATTCTCAATATAGTAAAGCTGGTGCTCTTCGTGGAGGTAGGCGGTACTGGCCGAACCACGTAAAAATCTCATGTTCTCTGTCGGCGTCATTTCTATTTTATATTATCCCAACAAAATAGTCCGGGTCCAAAATCAACCTTCTCCCAGGCCAGGCCAGGCGCGGTGCCACTTCTGCGGCCAAGGACACATGTGGTTCGAGTATCCAAAGAAATCGGATGTTAACCCGTCACCGCCTTGCTCAAAACCATTGACGTCGCGAAGCTTGGCTCAGCCGCCAACCAACCCTCGACGTCCGACCCGCCACTAGCCAATCAGCTCCAACTCCTCACGGCACTTCGAGAAGGCCGAGGAGGTAAGAACAAACTAATGTATGTTCCTTGTTACATTGGCAATCGGCAGGTCATGGCCATGGTGGACTCGGGGGCCACTCACAATTTCATGCCATAAGCACGGCATGGAACCTTGGCTTGCCGATTCGTCCTTACGAATCGGAGGTCAAGATGGTCAATCAACTCCAGATCGTCTCGGGCAAGACCTCGGCCACTCTTCGAGTTGACAACTACCTTGACATTCAAGAGTTTGCTACCACGACTTCGAGATAGTCTTGGGCATGGAGTTCTTGATGACGGCCAAAGTCCACTTGATGCCACACCTCGACGGCCTACTCATCGCGGATGAGTTCCAGCTCGGATTTATCCAAAGCCATCACCACGTGGCGGATGAGCCGACGGACTACGACTACCAGGCCTCTTGCTCGACCCTCCAGCTGAAGAAGGGATCGACGTGGCTCGCCAAGGCCCGGCCAGCAAAGGAGAAGCCGGCCCTACCCCAGCCACAGCCTCCTGTCAAAGGCCTGCGAGCGCGTAGCGACGCGCTTATGTTGGCCGAGCGGCCTCGGCAGCCGCTGCCTCAAAGGCCTATGGACCTCGCCGCCGAGCCAGAACCCGCCGCTAGGGTTGCAAATGATCGAACTTTTTTAGTTCGATTCGTGATTCGTTTCGAAATATTAAGATTCGAATTCGAATATTTAGAATACGAATCCGAAAAAGAATATTTTTTTATTCTAGAAATAAACGAATACGAATGCAAAATCACAATATTCGATTCGAAAATTAATCGAATTATTCCATTCGAATAATATAACATAAAATGTAGTATAATTAATATATATTCACATAGAATATATGATAACTCACTAAAACATTTAAAAATAATATGTTATAATTCAATATATGTTTAAATGTAATTTATTATAATTCAATGTATATTTTAAATATAATACTGTTTATATTTTATTAAATAAAAAATGAAAGATGACTTTGAATACAAATATTCGTTATTCGATTCGAATATTCGAGAACATATTCAAATTCGAATAAGAACCGATTTTATGATTCGAGTATTGGTATTCGTAGTCGATTGTCATCCGAATAGGAATAGAATATTGCGTTATTCGACTCGATTCGATTCGTTTGCAACCGTACCCACCACACCTCTGCCAGCAGTCACGACTACCTGAAAGCCTCCTCCGCGTCGACGAGGGCGTCGACGGCTCAAGCGGGGGAGAATTGTCAAGGAGTTGAACGGCGTTGACAAGTCCCGACCGCACCGGGCCGGCGCCACCTTGGCAGCCGGCTGCACGCCCCAGGCGCGCCCCTTCGCAAGCACATGGCACCACGGGGTAGCAACCTCGCGCGCGGCAGCTCCAGCTCGCGCGCGCGGCCTCAGCACGCGCGCACTCGCGTGCGGCCTACCCTCACTTACCTCAGCATGCTGCCCCAACTGGACACGCACTTGGTCGTAACAACGCGCGCGAGCATCAGCGTGCGCACACTCTCGCTCAGCATTGTGCGCGACCTGTCAGCAGCACAGCCACAGACTCCCCCGGCCTTGCCAAGTCGGCCTTCCGTGCCGACCTGCCATCGACACCTCCCTCCACGCCTGACTTCGTCGGAGCATCGCTGGAGTTCTCCAGAGCACCGCCGAATTCTCGCCGGAAGTTCTGCCCTGATGGCGGTCGACCGCCGGGCCCGGTGACGCTCGCCTGCGTACGCCATGCTGGACCGCTAGACGTTTTCCGCGTGCCTCCCATGCATCAGGCCAGACTTGGGTGGCCATGGAGTGGCCGTGTCAGCTTTGTCAGGCCATCATCGCGCGGCAGGCGAAGGTAGTGGCCTGGAGAACCAAGGGACGCCTTTGACCTCGCGGCCGCCAGCTTTAGCAGCCTTGGCCAGCCCTCTAGCTAGGCCATGATGCCATGCCAACGCCGTGCAGTGGCCGAGAAGTCCCATCGGCACCCAGCCAGGCCAGCGCGCCAGCTTTGGCCAGACAGCCCGTTGGGCCATCATCGCGCGCCCAGGCCAGCCTCAGCCATGCCTTGCCGTGCCAGCCAAGCAAGCACACCATCAGGCTCAGCCAGCCCTGCTCAGCCTACAAAATGCACAATCATGCACTGACCAGCCCAGGCCAACCCTGCCCGCGTCAGGCCACCAGCACCCGCGACTGGCCAGCCCACGCGGCGCGCACCAGCATGCCGATTGGCCTGTCTGGCCGGCTGCTCCACTTGCAGCCATTTTGGATCCTCTATAAATAGGCCCCTCCTTGGCTTATTTGAGAGAGTTTTTCGAGTCTTTAAGTGGTCTTAGCAAGTCCTTGTACCTCAATGACCTCGAAGAGTACTTCGAGGCAGCCCTCACCGCGGAGACCGACCGCGTCCTCATCGCCACCCGATTCCTCGTCGGCGACGCCAAGCTGTGGTGGCGAACCAAGAAGAGGGAGGCCCTAGAGACGGGACAAGGCCGCATTGAGATGGGACCCGAGCCACAACAGGCGCAGCCCAAAGGCGACTTCAAGCCAGCCAATGGAAACGGCAAGGGTAAGGGCAAGGAAAAGTGGCGCCGCAAAAGAAAGAACCAAGGCCAAGGCCAAGGGCAAGGGCAAGGCCAAGGCGGCGCCAAGCAGGGCCAGAAGAAGCCGAATGAAGGCCCAGGCCAGGCGCGGTGCCACTTGTGCGACCAAGGACACAGGTGGTTCGGGTGTCCAAAGAAATCGGCTGTTAACACCGTCACCGCCTTGCTCCACGACATTGACGTCGCAAAGCTTGGCTCAGCCGCCAACCAACCCTCGACGTTCGACCCGCCACAAGCCAATCAGCTCCAACTCCTCACGGCACTTCGCGAAGGCCGAGGAGGTAAGAACACAATTATGTATGTTCCTTAGTACATTGGCAATCGGCAGGTCATGACCATGGTGGACTCGGGGGCCACTCACAATTTCATGGCCATAAGCACGGCATGGAACCTTGGGTTGCCGATTCGTCCTTACGAATCGGAGGTCAAGATGGTCAATCAACTCCAGACCGTCTCGGGCAAGACCTCGGCCACCGGCCACTACCTCGACATTCAAGAGTTCGTTACCATGACCCTCCATGACTTCGAGTTAGTCTTGGGCATGGAGTTCTTGATGATGGCCAAGGTCCACTTGATGCCGTACCTCGGCGGACTACTCATCGCGGACAGTTCCAGCCCGGATTCATCCAAAGCGATCACCACGTGGCGGATGAGGCGACAGACTACGACTGCCAGGCCTCCTGCTCGACCCTCCAGCTGAAGAAGGGATCGACGTGGCTTGCCAAGGCCCGGCCAGCAAACGAGAAGCCTGTAATACCCATAAATTTTAGTACGGGATTTTGATGTAGTTAATTATATAGTTTTGTGAATTAAGACTTGGGTAAAGAAATCTAAGTCTTGAAATGATAATTAGTACCAAAACTTAGTCAAAGAACATCCACAAATAATATTAAAAGGATTTAGAATGTTGGATTATGATTGCTACGTGAATAAGGCCCAATAAATAAGTAGTTATACTTAACACTTAAATAAGGCCCAAAGGTATTTACTGAGATAAGGATTATCATATTACTTAAACCTAAGGGAAATGTTTTCGTCTCCTAAGAAAATCCAAGTAAGACTCAACATGTTAGACATCTATGTTTTCGCTAAAATAGGATAAATATCAACTTTACTTAATGTGGAGGTAAAGAAACGTCATCTACTTGTCTTGTCATCGTCTTGGTATTTATCAATAGTATAAGATAGTAGAAAACCCTACTTTATTAAGAGGAAGAACTCGAAAGAACTAAAGGAAAAACAGAAAACTTAAAAAAGAAATTTCGTTAAGCTTAATCTTAACCAGCTCGACGCTAGTATGTGAGCGGACGAGATCCTCTGTCCCAATACATGTACCCTTGTATGTACCAATTAATAAATTTTACTTATTTGTCGTTTTTTATTAAATAAAAAGTACTAATTACTTAGTGGGTACACACATTGAGACATCTATTGGGACAGATGATCTCGTTTGGAGACAAATTTATGCTTAACACGCTGTGTTGGTATGTGCATATGTGGTTGTTCTATATGCTTAAAATAATTAAGAGGGTGTTCTCGTGAACATATGTAATTGGAATTTACATCCCATATTTCGAAATAATTGAGTTCATGCTTAGGTTAATAGTTTTTATGTTAGGACAATTAATGAGATGCTTAAAGAATTGAAGAGAATGTATTGATTTCAGGGCCTGATTTGTTCTCAGACTTAGAAAAATATTTTATATATACATGAATACCCTTCGATAGTTTAGGATTTCAGCAATTCCGTATCTAACCTCATAAGATATAGTTTGCATTTCTTGCTTTCGGTATTACTTAAATGCTTATTTATATGTGTAGGAGAAGTCGTAATTGATATGAAGTTTTTGTGGTTACTATTCGTGATTGTTATGTTAACATTTAAATTCAGACTTTGAGTTACTCACGTGAGGAATACATTGTGTTTATATGATTTGTTTCTTGGTATTATAACCATAGTTTGAAACACCTAAGAGTTTACATTTTATAACTATTTTCGAGGGTTTGATAATTATATGATTAGTTTATTAAAGTACAGAATAAGTTTCGGTAGTTCTACAAGTAAATAGTACAGCACATGCATGAAATTTTCTATACTTGAGTGTTTAGCAAATTTAAAGATTTCAGCATTTGAAATGTTTTCTTTATTTTATAAATTTTCGGCACTTCTCATTCATCAAAATTTGCGGTACTTCATTTAAAGTTTTCGGCATCTTATGTCTTAAATAGTTTCGGGCTTTAGAACAATTATAAGAAAACCCTAAGTTTCGGTTTAGATCATAAGAATTTATGCGATATAAATTTTAATAATTTCTAAGCATGCCTTGTTCTTTAGAATTTGTGTTTCCTAGAATTTATTGTTTTAGGATGTACGGTTTAATTTTCTGGGTTTGAGAATGAACTTCGGGCGATTGGTGAACTAAATAATCGGGCGATTTGAACACGCGGCTAATGAGAAATCAGGTGAAGTCAACTTCGATTGATTAAGGAATTCGCCGAATTAAGATTCGGCCAATAGTAGAAATTGCCGAATTTAAAGTTGGCCGTTGACTCGATTCTGACCACAAATCGGGAGAATTTGGAATCGGGCAACTTGAAATTCAAAGCTCGGCGAATGCAAAATAAGGCGATTTCCGAGACTCCAAATATTTAATTTAGTTCGATTCTTTATCTCAGTCGGGCGATTCGGGGTAATTAAAAAATCGGGTGTTTACTTAGAATTGACCATAAGTCGGGTGATTTAGGTCATCTCAAGCTTAGAATATTTTAGTAATTTCTAATATAATTTTTTAAGGCTGTACAGTTTGGGGGTTAGTACCGATACTAATAATATTATTATGTTCAGAGGATCGACCGTTAGAGACTCCATCAGAGTTCTTGACTGACTATAGCGGGAGGACAGGTAGGTGGATCATCCATCTACAATACGTAAACACATATGTGATTATGTGTTTTCATGTGATTCGATGATTAAAGTGACCTACGTGATTTACGTATTTTACGTATGTTGCATGCGGATTAAGTTCTCATGATTATTATGTATATGCATGGCACGTGCATCTCACGTCAGATTAAGAGATGATTTCCACCATATTGAAACGGTGATGATTCGAAGTATTGGTAAGTGGGGTAGATTGAGAATATTTGTGACCTGTTAGGCTCACAGGATACCTGGCGGAGACAGACGTGATCGATCTGTCTACTCGGACGTGGTCGGTTCAAGGTGCATACCGCCAGAAGGGATACGAGTGTTATCACACATGATATATATATATATATATATATATATGGATACGGGTGTTATCGCCCATGACTTACGGATACGGGTTTAACCACCCATGATAGTGGATTCAGGTGTGATCACATGAGCCACCCATGATATGTATTGCGCGCGTAAGCCTAACCTAGGGCCCTGTCTTGTGTGAATTGAGATATGAATGTGGAAAAAGAAAGAGTGTGCATTGGCATGTGAGATATTGGGATTCGGGTTGAGAGCACACTTGCATACATGCATTTTATTCACCTACTGGGCAAATCGCTCAGTGTTTACGTGTTGTAGGTACTGACACTGACACGCGTCAAGACTGAGGCGGCTGGTGGCGATGCTCCACGGACTTTTTAGGGCAAGGCGTTATATGGATGAAGACCTGCGGAGAGGCGTTAGGGTTTTGTTCTCTTGACATATTAAGGCTACGCCCTTTGTACAAATATTACTATGTAGAATAATATTCTGTTGTATTATATTATCTTTTAGGAAAAAGTTTTTGTTAGACGGGTCTTCCGCGACTTACGTTGCGAAAATCCGCCACTAATCATATTTAGAATAGTAGGGTCGCCACAAAGCCGGCCCTGCCCCAGCCACGGCCTCCTGTCAAAGCCCTGCCAGCGCGTAGCGACGCGCTTATGTTGGCCGAGCGGCCTCGACAGCTGCTGCCACAAAGGCCTATGGACCTCGCTGCCCCTCTGCCCTCAGCCACGCTTACCTCAAAGCCTCCTCCACGTCGAGGGCGTCGCACGCACACGGCACCACGGAGTAGCAACTCGCGCGCGCGCTCGCTCAGCGCGCGCGCCCCCGCGAGCGGCCTACCCTCACTTAGCGTTGCATGCTGCCCCAGCTGGACACGCACTTGGCCGCAACAACGCGCGCGAGCCTCAGCATTGCGCACGACCTGTCCGCAGCACAGCCACGGACTGCTCCGGCCTGGCCAAGTCGGCCTTGCGTGCCGACCTGCCATCGGCACCTCCCTCCGCGCCGGATTTTGTCGGAGGCTCGCCGGACTTCGCCAGAGGCTCGCCGGATCTCATCGGAGGCTCGCCAGAGGTTCGCCGGAGTTTGCCGTAGCACCGCCGGAGGCTCGCCTGAAGTTTTGCCCTGACAGCGATCAGCCGTTGGGCCCGACGGTGCCCGCCTGCGTGGCTATCGAACCTCGACGGCGCGGCGTGGTGCACCGCGGCCCTTGGCCTCGTATGCCAGGCTGGACCGCCGGACGTTGGCCGCGTGGCTCCCATGTATCAGGCCAGACTTGAGCGGCCATGGAGTGGCCGTGTCAGCTTTGTCAAGCCATCATCGTGCGACAGGCGAAGGCAGTGGCCGGGAGAACCAAGGGACGCCTTGGACCTTGCGGTCGGCCAGCTTTGGCAGCCTTGGCTAGCCCTCTAGCTAGGCCGTGATGCCATGCCAGCGCCCTGGAGTGGCCGAGAAGTTCCATCGGCACCCAGCCAGGCCAGTGCGCCAGCTTTCGCCAGATAGCCCGTCAGGCCATCATCGCGCGCCCAGGCCAGCCTCAGCTATGCCTTGCCGTGCCAGTCAAGCAAGCACACCATCAGGCTCAGCCAGCCTGCTTAGCCTACAAAAAGCACAATCATGCCCTGACCAGCCCAGGCCAACCCTGCCCGCGTCAGGGCACCAGCGCCTGCGACTAGCCAGGCCGCGCGGCGCGCGCCAGCACGCCGATTGGCCAGTCTGGCCGTGCTCCACTTGAAGCCATTTTTGATCCTCTATAAATAGGCCCCTCCTTGGCTTATTTGAGAGAGTTCTTCGAGAGTCTTTAAGTGGTCTTAGCAAGTCTTTGTGGCTTAGCTTTCGAGCGACTTTGCATTGTGCGTGTGTGTGTTTGCCGAGTCTTGTACATGTCACGATAGTATCCTAGCACTTAGCTTCTACTTCCCCTCTATTTGGGCCCCCCGATTATTAATCGAATTGGGTTGGGAGTTCTCTCCTGTAAATCTTTTGTGTTAGCGTTTGGTCGAGCTTTTTGGTGTGAACTCGAGGTTAACGAAGCACATTCATTAGCTTCAATTTCGTGAGTCGAGCAAGAGAGCCAACTTCTACTTTCACACGATCAGTTCCGCACAAGGCTTAGGCGGCTTGGTTCGGTCTACCAAGCCGCTGCCGCGTTGCGTCAAGAATCCTCAAAACCCGCAAAGATTGGGTACCCGACCCAAAAACCCCGAAACCCGGAAAACCAGACTCGATCCCTCCCCTACAAGCCGCACAAGGTGCGGCCACGTTATCAAGTTTTCTACTAACTCATGAAAAATTCAATGAGTCGAAAATCCCAAAATTATGAATAGACATTAGTCAGGGACCAAAACGAAATAAATTAAAATTTAGTAGAAGAGTAAAGAAAAATGTACAGACAAAATCCGGTAAACCCCTCATCGGTATATTTGCTACACGCGCCGCCGCACACCAACAGCCGTTGCGACCTTCTCCTCTCTGACCACCGTGGAAATGGATTTGACGTCTAACGTAAGGGTTCCGCTAATCAACAAAACGACGCAGTTTATCAAGCCTCCATCAGCACACACCTACATAAAACCGTTTGTTAACCTCGCCGCTCCACAATCTTTCTCCCGACGTCTCCAATTTTTGGACTGCAAAGCGAGCACTAGGGATTGTATCAGCAGCGTCATATCGGTACCAATCGTAGTGCTCTATCCTTACCTTTAATTCAATACCAATCGTCTCAATGTCCTATTTATTTTTTTTTTTTTTTTGTGAATTTCGGGGTTTAATGGCTGGATTTTTTCGTTTTGTGACGAATTTTGCTCCGTATTTATTATTTCAGGTGAAATCCATGAATGCATCTGATGATTTGCTGGCTTTTGAGCTTTCAAGCTTGACTGCTCTTTGCCCATTGGATGGTCGTTATTGGGGTAAAGTGAAGGACTTGGCACCTTATTTGAGTGAATTTGGTCTTATCAAGTTTCGGGTTCTTGTTGAGGTAATGCAGGATTGGACAAACGGCTCTTAATTTTTTTTTTCATTCTGTAATTGCCACTGACAACCGTTCATCATGTTTATACTCTGGTGAGCCCATGGTTGCGTGCAAAATCTTCATTTATTTCTTTCTGTGAAATCATGGTGCGGAGTTTTGATGCTCTTTCAGTTGCACCTAGCCTAGTAAGGGGTGTCTGATGTTTATGAATAGAAATCACTTTGTGACAAACTAAGAATGGTGATTATAAGAGATGCATTTCATGATAAAATTTGTAATTTTGAGGTTACGAATTGATTTTGCATTCTCAGATAGTATGGTAATTTTATGGCAGCTTTTTGCATTGTTTTATCGTCATGCCTCTTTACATTTGTCAGGTTAGATGGTTGTTGAAGCTTTCTCAAATTTCAGAAGTCTCTGAGGTTCCAGAGTTTTCAGAAGAAGCACAATCTTTTCTCAATAATTTGGCCGATCAATTCAACATGAGTGATGCCATGGAAGTGAAGGAAATAGAGAGAGTGACAAACCATGATGTGAAGGCCGTTGAATACTTCCTGAAACAGAAATGTCAATCACACAAGGAGATAGCAAAGGCAAAAGTTTTTTCTTTATTTCGGGTTCTTGATTGGTATTTTGTGAATTGCATCAATGTAGTAAGCCAGTTGCTGGAATAAAATTGAATTAAGCACTGATGGTATTTAAACACTTTTCAGTAGATAGATTTGCAGGTTTATTAGAGCAGGATAATTACGGGATTTAGTTTCAATGTAGGTGCTTGAATTTTTCCATTTTGCGTGCACATCTGAGGACATAAATAATTTGGCTCATGCATTGATGCTGAAAGAATCCCTTACAGAAGTTATACTTCCTGTAATGGACGATTTGATTAAAGAAATACGTATCATGGCCACTGCAAATGCTTCTGTCCCTATGCTTTCTCGAACCCACGGACAGGTAAATATGAATATACGTTAATCATTAAGCATATACTTTGTGCCCCTATGCAAACTTGAAATCTCTGTTGTGACTTTACATGTGTTTATTATTGGTTGTAGACCGCTACTCCGACAACTTTAGGGAAGGAAATGGCAGTATTCGCTTATCGATTAAGCCAAGAACGTAAAGAATTGTCTCGAACTGATATTTTAGGGAAGTTTGCTGGCGCAGTTGGGAACTATAATGCACATCTTGTTGCGTATCCCAATGTCAATTGGCCAAAAGTTGCAGAAGAGTTTGTGACATCTTTTGGAATAAGTTTCAATCCCTATATAACTCAGGTATGGCACTAAATGTTGATATTCTGTCACTTAAATTATTTCTGCTCTATCATACTCATGATTATGTATTTTGATTCGATATTTCAACTGCCAGATTCTTTGCAGCAGGCGTTCTTATCAAGGTGTTACGTAACTAATGTATTTCAGTTTCTTTTTTTGGACATTCTTAACAGATTGAACCTCATGACTACATGGCCAGGCTTTTCAATTCTGTCGCGTTGTTCAACAACATCTTGGTTGACTTCGACAGGGACATATGGGGATACATTTCATTGGGTTACTTCAAGCAGGTAAAAGAGAAAGTGAATCGTCAATTGTGGAAAAAATTTTCTTATTTAATGTGGAAAAGAACTTGACTTAGCTCCACTATAATCAGATAACTAAGGCTGGTGAGATTGGCTCATCGACAATGCCCCATAAGGTTAATCCAATTGACTTTGAAAATAGCGAAGGCAATTGTGGAATTGCAAATGCAAGCTTGTCTCACTTAAGCACGAAATTGCCCATTTCCCGCTGGCAGGTACCGTTTTTACTTGATCTGTACTCTTCTTTTAAACTTGGGATTTTCATCCTAAAATCGACGTAACTAGTGTCCTAGTTGAGTTATATTAGTTTTGCTATGTGTAGCAACATATTTGTTAGGATTTAACCGTGGACACATCTTTGGCATACAACTTCTACAATCTATCTTACGTTGTCAATACTTGTTAATTGCAGCGTGATTTGACTGATTCAACAGTTCTGAGGAACATGGGAGTAGGACTTGGACATTCTCTTCTTGCTTACAAGAATGCAATGCAAGGAATTGCAAAGCTTCAAGTAAGAAATCGCAACTCTGGCACTGTCTACTATAAAAATGTTGTATGCTTCATGAACGCCTGCATTCATACTAACATGAAAATCCATATGGATATTGATGTGTACGACAGATTTAATTTCGAAAGCTGCAAAGAGTATCTCCTTTCACGTTCTTCTTGGTATCTTCATACAGGTAAATGAAGCTTGCTTGAAAGCAGACTTGGACCGATCTTGGGAGGTGCTTGCCGAGCCAATACAAACCGTAAACTTCTTCACAATAGTACTCGTTTTTAGTTCTTGTTTCTTTCGCGTCTCTGATTTTCCTCAACTGACATTTATGGCATACTATCTCAAATAGCGCCATATCATATCAGATCTGTGATCCCAATATCAGTTATGTAGAGCATTAATGATTAAATTCGGCTGGTTTTTACGATTTTCTTTTTTCCCAACTTTTGCAGGTAATGCGAAGATATAACGTCCCTGAGCCCTACGAGAAGCTCAAGGAGCTAACAAGAGGAAAAACCGTAAATCAACAGAGCATAAGAGAATTTATCGAAAGCCTGGAAATCCCATCCGAAGCCAAGAATCATCTCTTAACGCTGACCCCACACACCTACGTCGGGACTGCTACTGAACTTGCCAAGAATGTATAAGAAAACAGTTCCAATCTCTCATATGATTTTTCAGACAAAGATGAGATTAGATCTCGTTTAGTTATATAAATAGCAACTGTGTTGTTTTTAAGATATTCTCTGGAGAATGTTGTATTTTAACATGATCCTCAAGTCATACATTGATTCTAAAACCATGTCCATTGTCTTCAACAAATAAATCTCTCTTATTTCCATACGCTACTACACTATACTAAAAAGAAGAAGACTGACTGATAAAAAAACAAGACACAGAACAGAAGAAAAATTAAAAGGCCTCAGATTAAAAACTGCTGAAACCTCCCTTTATACTCTGTGGGATATATCACAGCAGAGTCCACACACAGCCCACCTTTTGTGTGTGTGCAATCAATTTGAGTCATTGAAAACTTGACTCTCACTGATTTACTATTACTATTACTATCATTATTCACAAAAAAATCGCCAGCATGGTAATAAATCCACTCCCCTGGCTCTCTAAGATATCGCTGCTTCGTCGCTTGCTGACCGTCTGAGGTCGAGAGCTGAAACCGAACGGGCTTTTTGTCCCAACCGTGGACATGGCCCGAATCGCAGGCCCGTCGCCCGAATCTCCTATGTGGACGGGCCAAGTGTACTCTGAAGAATAAGCTGTAAGAGCCGCTCGGGAATGGGAATTCGACCTCTCCGTCGACCTCGAACCACCACGTTTGCTGGAGGTATGCAATCGAGCCAAACCTAAATTGAAAAAATTAGGCACGTGAGAAGTTTTTAGTAATGTTGGTGATTCATTTTGGTATAAAGATGGAAGTTGATCAGTATCTTCAGGCTTATCTTTCTTCTTGTTTAATCCTCTGCATATTAGGTGTGGTGGCATAATAAGAACTGCTGTTCTAATAAACTTTCAAAATTGAAGCAATTCGAGGACACTTAAATTAAACGTTGCAGTTTTAGGACAGTAAATTTCAAAATTGAAGCAATTTGAGGACAATTAGCGTCAGAATTTGATGTTTACTGTACACAATTTGGTTCAACTTTGAAAGATATGTCCTAAATTGTTTCAATTTTGAAATTTATTATCACAAAATCGTTACATTTAATTTATGTGTCCTTAAAAAGCCGCTCCAACATAGCCCGATCATCATAGCATACCAAACATGAAGGGACGTATTGATGAAGAACAAGAAAAATGATTCAACCTACAAAGGGGTAACTGCTCCCTCCTAATATACGATTAGATTTCGAATGGGAACCCCCTCAAATGTAATAAAATGAATCGTAATTGCATAATCGGTCTGTAACCTAGATTAATGAAATACCAGTTTGGATTGGATGATGCATTTAGTCAGACTCTAAAAGTCCTAGAAATTACTACCAACAGGTCAAAAACACCAAGAACGTAAATCGAGCTAATCGAAGGTCACACTTTTTTGCATATGAAGATGGGGAAAACGGATCATTTAGAAATTCTTACCGTGATTCTTCAGTTGGAATACGGCTCCAATATCTTCTATCATCGATCCCCGTTATTGACATCCCATATGACGATACAGACATACAAATCTTGCCTGTGCTCTTATCTAACCACACTTTCTGAAACAAATGGAAAAAAAAGACAGAACTGATTAATAGCAGTAATTCATTTTTCTTCCAATAGTAAACAGAGATGAAGCACCAATCTCTTCTTAAAAAGCAAACAACAAATAAAACCATAATTCGCCTCCATTCAGAATACATATGCACCAATTGATTTCTCAAAAAGTACACAAACCATTCCCATTTCATTAATCAATGTCAGATAGTGCAAAACCCAAATAACAGAAGTCAACCATCTCTGTGTGCAAATTGCTCACAGAGCAAGCCAGCATATTGAGCTCGAAAAAGATAAAGAAAATCACACCTTTTTATCCCCATCGAGCGAATTGACGCCGCTGAGCTTCGCGAAAACGTCCCTCTTACACAAAGCCTCACGGAAACAAAGGCTACCGCTGTTAACACCGCCGTTTCCTCCTCCTCCAAACACCGCCGCGACAACGTCTTCGTAATTCAAGGGAAGCTTAGATTCCCACACGAAATCAGCAGACGCAGCGCTGTTAAATCCCCTGTTCAGCGACGAAATTTCGCAGATCTGAATAGGGTCAAGGTGCCCCAGAATCAGAGCCAAGCAATTTTCTGGAAGATCGCCCAAACCCGTACGCCGATGCTCCGGCGACGGCGAGTTTTCGCTAAATAGGGAAAACGAAGAACCCATGTTTCCGATTGATAACTACGCCGATGATTTACATAGAACAAAACGGAAGTTTTCAGATTGAGATTTTAAGAAGAAGGACGAAGAGAGACGCGTTCGAAAATTTGCTGACGACGAAAAACGGGAGTTGGTTCGTAATATATGTAGTTGGTGGGAGACGAACTAGGGGCATTGTCGTCATTTGCACGGCGTTCGCATTTCCGTTATTTTTTACATATTTTATTTGTTAAAGTTGATGCGTTTATTCGAAGACAACAACGCGCAGAAAAGGAACTTTCTTGTCGTTCGATGCGAAAGGAAATTCGAATTTTTCAATATTTTCTCTCTCTAGTGTTCCCTCTCAATCCCATCTTCTCTCCTTCGCCCAGCCAATAAAAAAGGGTAGGTTTCTCACCATCCTCCGTTAATGGAGGTGGAGAGCCATTCTTCCCTTTTCTCCACTTCTCTTCACTGTTTCTATTTTCCTTTTTATGTATATAAACATTTCCCTCCACCGCTCGGCCTCCCCTCTGCCACCGGCAGTTGCGGATCTACTGTGCGGCCGGCCCCCGGGGAAGTTCAAAACTTTTACTACTATATGTAGTATATTGTGTTTTCGTATATATTTAAGATATTAAACACATGATTATGTAATTTTAAGTGGCGTAATGGTCATTACGTGGGTGATAGGTTGTGATGTGACATAGTTTCACGTGGGTTCGATTTTACTTGGGAACATTTTTCGTCATTTTGAGTATTTAATTATGTTGACTGTTATTAAATAATTTTTAACTAATACATCAGTTAATCATTATTGTTTAATCATAAGTCTAATTAGTGATTTTAATTATTTTTAATTTATCAACATATTTTAACTAATAATCAATCAACAGTTTAAAACATCATAAAAGTAGTTGTTTTTAATTAATGTTAAGTCTATACATATTTTAACTAATACACCATTTTAATAAATCTTTTAACTAATAAATCATAACGATCTTAACTATTTTAAGTCCATAAAAAAATTTTTAACTAAGAAAGAAATGACAATTTAAGTCATTTCAACTAGTATATCATGTCTGGTTTCCCAACATTAGCTTATCAAGTCTTATTTGATATATATTTAATTTTTTTTACATTTTCTAATTATTTTCATTATCCATTTAAATTTGGTACTCCATTTTCTTTATAGCATATTTGTATTATATAAGAAAGATTTGATATCACATCACGCATCGCAATACTAGTATTATATCAAATGAAAATTATTTTCTACATGGTCTCATTACCCACGCCAATTTTGGTTACGGCCACCCAGGTCAAAATTCTAAATCCGCCCTTGGCCACCGGCGCCGTCGCCACGCGACCTCCATCTTTCCCGCTGGCGCCGCTGCCGTGCACCACCACCTCCACCTCTGCCGGTGCCGCTGCCGTGCACCTCCACCTCTGCCGGTGCCGCTGCCGTGCACCTCCACCTCTGTCGGTTCCGCGGCTGCGCACCTCCACCTCCGCCGCCGATATCTTATCCGCGCCACCTCCATATCCACCTCCGTCGTCAGTGTTGTTTCCACCTCATTGCCTTTCGCCACCCATTGCGGTTTTACCCTGCCCGCCCGTCGCCCCCCGGCTGCCCGCTTCGCCATCTGTTCGCCGCTTGCCCCCCGTCGCTCGCCCTCGCCACACCCTCGAGTCTCCCCGCTGTGGGAACTAGTCTCTCCCGACCCTCAGGTCGAGAGCCTTTTTCTCCCAAGCGGAGCTCTCAGTCCGATGAAGGTAAAACCCTGACGTCGAAGGTCAAATGAAGGTGAAGAGTATCGTAGATTTAGCTTAATCACTTTTCTGTTATAGGTTCTTTAGTTCTTGGTCGTGGATAATGAGTTTTGTTTTCTGTCAGTTTTTTTGTCCCTTGTGGACCCCTTTCCCCATGTGGGCTGTTTGTTTTCCCTTTTGGGATTGTGTAATGCTCTTATGTGAGCTTTTGTTCTCCCGGTTGACAACGTACCGGTGAGACCCCTCGGGCTATTTAGCCCTGTATTTTTGTTATTAATGCAAGCTATCATTTCGAAAAAAAAAACTTTCTTTGTATTTGATGCTGAAGAATGGAATCGCTTTACATATTTAATTTAGACTATGATGGTTAGCACTCATAATGTGTGTGCAAATATATCATATTAGTTTATATTTTGAACATTTTAGATAATTAATTAAGCTATTTAATGATATATTTAAAATAAATTAATATTAAGGATAATATTGACATTTTTTATCCAACCCACCCTCTTACAGAAGAGAGTATACATATTTATTGAAATACATGTAAGGTGTTAAAAGAAATAGTTAAATTTTAAAACTAGAATTGCAAAGCTAGTTAACTTTTAAAACTAGTGCAAAACTAATCGAGTTTTGTAATTTTAATTATTGTTATTTTCTCTTTTCACCATAATACTATCTAAAATTACAATTTTTCATTACTATTATCTCACAATAACCTATAAATTATTAAAATCTTTATTTTTAATCCCAATTCATTTTTAGTCAGTTTGTCGCTATAGAATAACTAATATTATTTTGAGAATCATAATATCACCATTTCACGTGTCAAATACATTTTTTTAAGTTCCACTAATTATTGCAATATGCGTGGACGTATACATTCTGTTTAAAATATCAGAAACGAACTGACGGAAATTATTTCGATTCAAATCGAACCGTTGTTTATAACGGTTGGTTTTTTAACTTCCTACATATATTTTGTCATATGTAGGAGATTCGTTAATTTGTTGTTTTTTAACTCAACGATCATATGACTGATTTTTTCTTCTAAATATTGGGGACTTATTTTGGTTTTTCACACTTTTTTTTCTCTCGAATTATATACGTTCTCTCTCGGATCTCCCTCAATTTCTAAGTTCAAAATATGTGCAAAATTGAAAATTTTGAATTTCTTTTTCAATTAGAAATGGAAAAATAAACAATATTCATAAAAGAATCAAAATTAATGGTTTGAGTTCGAAACCGACACCGGCTCCAACCGATTCCAAATAATAACCAAAACTGCGTTACCACAGCTCGATTGACGCAAGGTTTTGGTTCAATAGAAACACCAATTTCACGTTTGGAACTGGAACCGTTTAAATACACCTACCTAGGTCTACATATTTTGAGGGCTTAAAACTTTTTAAATTGAATTGGGGTTACTATTACTAATTTATATCCTAATGTAAGACTGATAATGGTGCAGATTTAAAATTTTAAATAATTTGTTGTGAATAAGAATAATTGAAATTAGAAATGTTGATTAGTTTTGCACAAGTTTGAAAAAGTTAATGCTTTGCAATTCAAGTTTTAAAATTTAACTATTTTTGCAATTAACAATTAGCTATATAAGAAAGATATCCGATGCAATTAGTTATGGTATGATTATAGGTAAGTATATTAATAATCTTGACGTCACTAGCTTCATGTTAGAATATATTTGAATCTTTAAAACATCTGAAATGAAGTTAGTAATCCTTTTCTGCAGTATCAAAACTAATGATCGAAATTGAAAATTTATACTCTTAAAGTTATAAATTTTCGGATATTTTGAAGGCATGCATGATTTTTTTCAGCAAATCTGATTCTTTGACAACTAAAGATATTATTCTGATATGATAATGTCCAATAGGAGTGATGGAAGTGCTACAAAGGTGGCCATATCTTTATGCTTGTTATATTCTTTTTTCCTGCTTTTTCATAATAAATAATAATTGCGAACTAACTTTCGGCTTTAGATTCGAGTAGGCAATTCATTGTCGAGCCTTCTAGAATCTCTCTATTGCTACCTTTGCTAAAAAACTATCGTGTCATTTCTATTTTTAAATTCAACCAACCTTTTGCGGGGTTTTTAATTAAATAATTAAAAAAAAACCAATCATTACTTAAATAAACATGAAATGAAAACTATTAATAAAATAGCGATTTTCGTACTCTGGAAGTACGAGTTACTAACTCGTATTCCAGGAATACGAGTTACTACTCCACGCTGGCCCGCTGACCATGACATGGTTTTTCAAGTAACTCGTATTCCTGGAATACGAGTTACTCTTTCCTTTTCTTTTTTTTTTAAATTTTAACTTATTTTATATTATTAATAATAAAATCCACCAAATCATAAAATCATCGTTATCTCACGTAACATACATAATAAAAATCCATAAACGCATCTAATTTACTGTTTGTTTCGCAACGATTAAAATGACATGCATATCTTATATTTTTCGAATATCAAAAATATATTTTTTGTATTATTAAGGCATCGCCTATGGTAGATTAACATGCACAAAATCGAAGCTGAAGAAGACATGCAATCGATTGCGGAAACAAAAACCCTATGACAAACGAACAAAAAAATTACAGAATCCATTGCGTTAAATTAAAGGGCAAAGGAAGTGACGTTTGACCTTTAATAGGAATCGGATCTATGAGCCAAAATTGAAGACTCGAGAGACAGTAATACAAAATTCAAAAAATCCGTGTTAATACAAAAAATATATTTTTATTCGAAAAATATAAGATATGCATGTCATTTTAATCGTCGCGAAACAAACAGTAAATTAGATGCGTTTATGGATTTTTATTATGTATGTTACGTGAGATAACGATGATTTTATGATTTGGTGGATTTTATTATTAATAATATAAAATAAGTTAAAATTTTAAAAAAAAAAAAGAAAAGAAAAGAGTAACTCGTATTCCTGGAATACGAGTTACTTGAAAAACCATGTCATGGTCAGCGGGCCAGCGTGGAGTAGTAACTCGTATTCCTGGAATACGAGTTACTAACTCGTACTCCCAGAGTACGAAAATTGCTATTTTATTAATAGTTTTCATTTCATGTTTATTTAAGTGATGATTGGTTTTCTTTTAATTATTTAATTAAAAACCCCTTTGGCTGTGCAATAAATATTTACCATTTTACTATCGTTTCTAACATAGGTTTAGTTCGTGAGCGATCTCTGTAACTTGTGTTTATCAAATCTAAATTAGTATTCATCAGAACATACTATTAAATAAAGTTGAAATGTAAATCGACATTGCATTATTGCCATTTTTAAAGGGGCGCATGTTATTGACATTGTATTATTGCTGTTATAAATTATAATTCTTTTTTAAGTTGTGTTCAGACATATCTAGGTAAAGTTATACTCCCTCCGTCCCACTAATTTTATCACATTTTGCCATTTCGGGCGTCCCACTAATTTTATCACATTTCCTTATTTAGCAAAAAAACTATCACAAACAATCAATATAATAATATTAAATATTCTTAAAAAACGTGTCAAAATATACACTTTATTAATTTTTCAGTGTACTATATTATTATAATAATAACACCTTAATTAACGTACCCGACAACTTATGTGATAAAGTTACCGAGACGGAGGGAATACATATTATTGACACAATATTCTTTTACTTTTGAAGTCATTATTTATACATATTAAAAATATAAAACAAAATAGTTATTAAAAAGATATCGAAATTACACAACATAACAATTGAGATCGCGTACAATTAAAATATAGTAAATTATATTTGTGGTTAAAACAATATTTAATTATATTACATAATAAAATATTAAAAAATAATAATAAGATATAAAAATTATTACTAAAATAACTGTCAAGATTAAAATGATTTTTTATTATATCGTAGTACAGTTTCTAAATTCTTTAATATAATTTTATATGTTCGACTTAATTATCATTACGAGTAAATGGCTATTTTGCAATTTTAAAACATCAAACGCATTTTTGCGTTCAGACGCAAATTTGCGTTCGAAACAGGAGAGAGAAAGCAAAAAATGCATTTTGTGTTTGCGTTTGCAGTACTGTTGGAGCAGTTTTACTGTATTTTGCATTTGTGTTTGCATTTTGCAGTACTATATGAAAATGGTTTAAACCCATGGATCGCAATCATCATTTTTTAGTTAAAGAAAATAATAATAATCGAAGCGTACGGACATGAATATTTTCGATTTAGTACAGTAATCGTGGTACACGACATTCTGATGTAATTGATGGAACATTACAGCTAGTTTTGTTGCACGTCCACCTCACACTAACGTGTTTCTCGCAATAAGTTGGCCTGGATATCAAACAACAATTTAATTTTATTTTATTTTACCTTTTCATTTCGGGTAATACTGTCCGCACCCCCTTTAGGGGGTCTTTTTAATTAAATAATTAAAAAAAATAATCATTAACAAAATAATCCGAAAAGTAAAAGTATTAATAAAATAGAGCTTTTCGTATTCCCAAATACAAGTTACGTAACTCGTATTCTGAGATTACGAGTTACTGTCCGAGCTGGCGCGTGCGCCTTAGCTGGAGTAACTCGTATCCTCATATTACGAGTTACGTAACTCGTATTCTGGGAATACGAGTTAGTCTGGTTTTGAATAAAACCTTATCTTATCGACGAAGAAGACGAACCGACGAAGACGACGACTAAACGACGACGAAGCAGACGAAGACGAATACGCTGCCAGGCCGCGCGCTGCCCCGTTCCTACCGCAGCCACGCCGCGTACCCCACCCCGTTGCTGCCCAGCCACGCCGCGCGCTGCCCCGCCGCCCCGCCGCTGTTGGGGATGTGCCCTCGGAATGCCATTCGAGGATGTAATGAATAGGGCATGTATTCAATATTTGATGTATTATTCGCTCTGTACTTGAATAATGTATTCTTATACGTATTAATGGAATTTACACTTTATTATTTATCCTGTAAAAGGCATATTATTCATATACCTATCAAGTCTTACTAGGCATCCGGTATGACGGCAAATAAATAAATCTCATATATCGTGAGTATACGTGAGCTATTATTCTCCGATATTAAATTAGTCCATAACATTTAGACCTCGGTAGGGTGACTGAGTGTCAGTTACGACTTATTTGTTGACGACTCTTATATGGTTGTGTCAACCATTCGCTTGGGAAGCGGGAGGTCGTATGTTGGTATAAGTTGAAATAGGCGATTAACCTGTACTCGGACACGACTCGCAATCGACGATTACATGGGCCTTATCATTACTCTGGGTAGCGTCAATGATTGATCAATTGACTATAGTAGTGTGCGTGGGCCTTAGACCGAAGGGTCTTTGACGGAGTTGACTTTGGGTCTTGACTTGTCACTAGTCTGCGGTCCACCTTGTTCGGGGACGAACATGGGTCGGCGACGACATGCGGTTTTGACAACAAAGGGATAACTGTCGTGCTTAGACTATCGTGAGGGATTCACTATCTCGTTAGTAACCGAGCTATGTGTCCTATGCATTTTCGGGGACGGGAAATTACAAAGTCTTCGGCCGAAGCTATAAACTGACTTACGTGGGACGTAAGGGTAGTTTAGTAATTTCACCAGTCACGAATTACTCATAAAGTCGAGTTTAGTGGTTTGACGTAACTAGAGCTGTCAAAACGGGATTGGGCCCGCGGGCCGGCCCGCCCTGCCCCGCCAAAGTGGCGGTGCGGGCTTTGAAATTTTAGGCCCGTCTGGAGGCGGGCATGGGCGGGCAAGCCCGCGACGGGGGGCTTTGGCGGGCGGGGCGGGCTAGCCCGCGGGTAGCTCGCCAAGTTAATTAAAAAAATTATATTATTTATAATACAATATTGAAAATAAAAAATAATTATTGGTACTTATTAACATATAGATATTAATATTAAAATAGTTTATTAAATTAAATATATTTTCGTTCATTTTTCTTATTTTTTCCTATTTTTATATTATTTTTATTTTATAATTTTTCTTATTTTTTTTCCTTTTTTAATAAATTTTTTAATATTTTACTTTTTATTTTAACCTGGCGGGCTTAGCCCGCCAGGCCGCGCCGGCGGCGGGGCGGTTATGCATTTCTTAGGCCCGCCAAGTGGCGGGCTTACCCGCCCCCGCCCCGCCACGCCGGCCCGTTTTGACAGCTCTAGACGTAACCACGACTCTCACTCGATCGGGACATTTGTCAAGGGTCTACGGGACATTTGTGAAGGGTCTATACGTATGACGATAATCTATAGTCGGTTCGTAGATCGAAGATCGTACTCAACACGAGATCTATTCGGTACCGCAGGATTGGCTACGCACTTACCGAATTCTTGGATTCCTCCCTTGCCGGGTTGAGACGACCAAGAGAATCGGGCTTAAAAATGATCACTGTGATAGTGCCTAACTAATATGAGATGTAAATTAATTTAACGGTCTTAGAGACGTTAATAAAATGCTAAAAATAAGTTTTAGAATATGTAATTACATGGACATGGATTCCCGGAACGAAACGATGAAGAATGGACCGGAAATAGGGTTCACATCCACGAGCAAGGCTCGTCACGCCTGTGAAGCCCGCCTGAAAAGTAGCAACAGCTTCAAAAATTCATATCTCATAGTCTAGAACTCTGATTGAGAATCCCTTTGGTCAGAATCAAGATTGGTGAGACCTTTAACAACGGTCAAAATTTCAGGTCCATTGGACATCATTTACCCCTCGATCGGATCGAAATAAGAAACCGACGCAAAGCTGTCAGGGCACACGGCCGTGACAACCTTTGCACGTGGGCCGTGACACGCGGCAGTGAGCTCGTTTTATGCCCAGACAGTGTCACGGCCGTGACGAACTTGACCCAGGCCGTGAAGGCCGCTGTTAGAGCCGTGACCGATAGTGTTTTGGTCAAATTTGATCCAAATCAAATCCAATTTCGTTCCTTGTTCTTTTGTTAGACTTGTGGGACAATGTCTAGTCATTAGATGACATAATTCAAAGGAATCAAACATGAAATGAGTCATGTATTACATGATCTCATTTGATTAAGGGTAAAATCATTTTCAAGTTTGATATGGAATTTTATTATTAGGCTTTGAGCTAATTTCGTCTATATGATTATTCCATACATTCTCACACTAAAACTTGAATTTAGAGAGTGTGAGAGCTCCTTAGGTTGTTCTTAGAGAAAACCCTAAGTGTGTTTGAGTTTGTTGTAAATCAAACACACTAAAACATCTTTATTAAACATTCTTCACTTCCTTTAGCCATCCTTGGGGAGGTGAAGTCCGTGGCACGTCACGGGGTCGGCATGACTCTCTTCGGCATAGTTCGTGAGCTACGGGAGCTAAGAATCTTCGCGAAGAGGGTAAGATCCCTATTCCTTTATCCGTGTCGTACGTGCAGTTTCTCTTATTAAACCGAGTAACCTGGGGAAACCGTATGGGGAACCCGGGAAAACGTTTTTAAATTCCGCTGCGTCCGGGGCAAGGCCTCGGATCATCCGGGGTTCCCAACAGCCGTGACCTGCTGCCCCTTGCCACGCTACGCTCCACTGTCCTGCCGTGACTCTCTGCCCCACTGCCCCGCCACTCGGAGATGTTGCCAAGCCGCCCCGCCGCGCCCCACTGCTCGTCCACCCATCCCCTTTGCCCCGCCACGACCCGTCGACCCGCTGCGCCGCCCTGCCACGCTCCTCGGCCACCCCGAGACGCTGCCCCGCCCCGCCGCTGCCATGCGCCCCGCGTCCCGCCCTGCCACGCTGCCCGGCCACCCCGAGACGCTGCCCCGCTGCCCCGCTCCCCGCTGCCCTCCCGCCCCGCGACGCTGCCCGCTGCGACCCGCCGCCCAGACGACGTAGTACACTCGATTAGTTCGGGTACCCGTTACGATCCGAAATACCATTATTTGCATTAATTTCATTATTATCAAATGCCTTTTATTGATTGTTGATTTATTTGATTTGTTTTTTTTCTAAATGTAGAATGGATTTCGGTTCTACTTACGGGCCTATTGATAGTTCGATGTTGACGATGCAGTCAAATCACCGTAGTAGGGATTTGTTGTTAGATGAGACGGCGATAGATAGAACTATAAAGATTAGGTCCTTAGAGAATGTAGTGTGGGGTACGAGAGAAGCACCGAATATCTTACACGGTCGCTTATTAGGGCAGTTGAACGATATGGGTCTATACAGCGTCTACAGCTGTATGTCGCAGAGGGTTTACCCTCATTTGATTTACAGCATCGGTAGAGCATTGGAGGAAAGAGTCTCATACGTTTCATTTTTTGTGGGGGAAGTGGCCGTCACTTTACATGACGTAGGTATTTTGTGGGGTTTGCCTGTAGATGGTAGTTGTGTCTCCGGTGTGATCGTTTCGAGGACGGTCACACAGTGGATGGACGAGTGTGAGCGGTTGCTAGGTTTTAGACCGTCTGCTGATAAAATTAGCGGGTCATCACTATCGATGAAGTCGTTAGCGAGTTGGTTGTTGGACCATCCGATAACGGATGATAGTGATGAGGAAGAGGTCGAATGTTCAGCACGGGGTTACGCGATGTAACTCTTCGGTCGACTGCGTACCATCGACACAAATAACTTTTCGACAATGTTTGAAGCCATTGTTGCTTGTTTTAAAAGCCCAAAACACATACCCGAGCACGAAGTGTCCAGGTCTCCCTGTCTGCAGATTCGCCACCTCACGATTGTCCCTGGATTGTAATGCTGCAACGCCTTCATAAATGTTGGGAGTTTGGTAACGAACTCTTCCCACGTACCGTAAACATTTTCCATCGCTCTTTTCAGACCATGCCAAGCTTGAATATACGAGATGTCGTAGCCATATTTATCTTTCACGAGTTGTTGGACGTTCTTGGGTAGGAACTGTGGATCGATTTTCACGGTTCCAACCAACAAATCAGCAATAAAATTTCTAGAGATATTCGGTGTGTGCTCGCCAGCTCAGTCATATAGCAAGTGTGTGGTCCTTCAACTTTTGTAACAGACCAGTAAGCTTTTTTTGGCTTCAAGGATGCCCTCAGTCTCCATGGGCAATCAGTCGTATGATTACATTGGACACTCCAACTTGTGTTGCTGCTCTCGTTGACGTGATACTCGCGTCTAACAATCCTGATCGGAAAATCTTCAACGGCACGTTGTAAATGTTTTTTAGTTTGAAAAATCATACCTCGACAAAACATAGGGTTATCTCTGCCGTAAAACTCCCTGTAACCACCATAGTCGACCAGGAGGTGGCATTTGGTACGTTTGGAAAAATGGGACGGACTGAAACAGCGTTGGAGCAGCAGCGTTCAGCGGAGTGGTATCATCTGGCGCATCATCGTCGTCGTTCTCGTGTCCCCGTTGGGAACGGGTAACTCGGACAGCGGATCATCATCGTCCGCTTCTGAATCACTAACATCAACGTCTTCCTCTGGTTCTGGCACGAAATATGGCTCCGGTTCTGACACGGATTCCGCATATTGAATGGAACACCAAGCGCCGGCATCTCCAGAGAAATATTACTCAACCCTGCCGTAACTGAGACAATGTCGGGAAAATCCGGACAGGTGTAACTCGAAGGACCAACTTCAAAATTCCAATGAGGCTCTTCGTTCAAATCAAAGTTTGAATTTTCAACTATTTCAACAAAAACCTCAACACAATTGTTCGCTGAACCGGGATGTATGAAAAATTGTAAATCGTTGTCGTTGGAGATTTGAAAAAGCTGATGAAAGTGGCGAGAATGTTGAAAGTATTCATTTTTGGCATGGATAATCAACAAACAACGACTGCTATCAGCACCCGTAATTTCGAACAACAACGAAATAAACTCGGAAACGATGAATTCGCCTATACCCAACAGGGCGGATACTATATTTGATGGTAGAATCAGATGATTGGATTACCTCGCCGCCAAAATATACTATGACTTGTACGCGACTCGACACCATTGTTTGAGTTATTAAAAGAAATCGACAAGGGTTATGGTGATATGAGTTAGGCAAGTGCATTAGGGTATATATAGAAACTTAACTCGTAATTTGATGATACGAGTTAGCTAACTCGTAATCTGGGGATACGAGTTACGTGAATTAGTATAATTAACTCGTATCCCCAGATTACGAGTTAGTAGAATTATTGGCGACACGCTGCATGGCCATGCAGGTTGCTCGGCCACAAATTAGTAACTCGTAGTCTGGAATTACGAGTTAGTAACTCGTATCCTGAGGATACGAGTTAATGTGCCATGTACGTTGCCATGTCAGAGACAGCGGGTCAGCGGGCCATTTGCAGGTGACTCGCACTCTAGGAATACGATTTACTAATTCTTATTTCCACATTACGAGTTACGTTGCCATGTCAGGTCAGCGTGTCAGCGGGCACAACGTAACTCGTGTTAGAATACGAGTTTCGTATTCCCATATTACGAACTGCTCTATTTTATTAATACTTTTTCCTGTTTATTTTGTTAATTATTGTTTTTTTAATTATTTAATTAAAAATACCCTTTACGGGTGTAAAAAACATTGGGAAACGTTTAAATTGGAAAAAAATGTTTTCTCTACATGTTTTCAATAATCATAAATATCATTACTATCATCCATTAATTTAGACATTAATTAATCACCGTTTATCTTTCCAATTCATTTTGGCTCCAAACACTTTTCACAAAGGATTTTTAGATGAGAACTTCTTTCTATTTAATATAATAAATAGCCATCATATCTTCCAGTCATACACAATATATATTATATACTTGTTTTTTACCTATGCAATATACGGTACTAAACTATCCGTAATTATTATATGTTAATAAAACTACTAAATATATGTTACTATTGGGTAGTTATTGTGAAATTAGAGATCTTTTTGTGGTTTTTATTATTTAATTTATTTTTTAAGTTAGCGACATGTGACATCATATGAGAACACCTACATTTCTATAATTATATAAAGTTTATTTTGGTATTTTATGTGCGTACTAAAAATATAATTATGTTTACTGTTACTTTTTAATTTTAGTATTTAAAATTCATAGTATTTGATGAAATATTATTTTAAATGTGTAAAAGGTAATTTGTCGAGATATGATTACAACAAAAAATGAATGAATGATAAATTATTTTATTAAAAATTAATTTTTGATAATATAATTAAAATAGAAAAATTAAAGGATTTAGGTCATAGACCATAGAAAAAATCGTCAAAGTTTTAGTTAATTAATATTTGATCAAAGTGTGGTTTTTAAAGCTGTAATTAATTGTGTGATAATTATGAGGGGTAATTATTTGTGTGATAATTATGAGGGGTTTAAATAGAATCTAAGGGATCTATATAGAATTACCCTTTCATTTCTGCTACCCAGCAAATGTTCCAAAGATATATATTAGTCGAGAAGTTAATTGTATAATTCAAACATGGATAATAAATAAATGAATGAAACCAAGGTCAATTTGGTCCTAAACGAGCATGTTGATTTTCAAAATTGTATCTACAAAATTATGGTCAAATTTTGTAGGAGGCAAAAGAACAGTAAATCAAGAAAATTAACATCCCTTCTAATGAAGAACAAACAGAACAAGCTTTGGATCCTTTCAACAGAAATAGAGAAACAACCATTGCAATCTGATCAGCTAAAAAACATTCGATTCCATATTAAAAATAAATTACTCAAAGATACCGAAATTTCTTAACGCTTGCCACCGCCACCGCCAATCTTGGGTCCCTTAGGTACTGCAGCGCCTTTCGGCACATTACCCTTCGAACCCTTCTGCTTAGACATTGTCTCTGCTTTCTTGGCTTTCCTCTCATCCTTTGTTTTCTTGATTCTCTCCTTGATTTCACTGAGGTCAGAGGACAAATCAAGATAAGAACATAAGCTATTAAAGACTATTTCAGAGTTGATTCAACGAACAAAACACAAGCCAGTAGTAGAACAGTGTGTCATAATGAATACAAACATTTTGGGGAATATTGTATGATAGAACGAAACATGTCATGACTTCCAAATGGGAGAATATAGCATACCGTAAAGCAGCTTCACGGGCTGCATCACGAACTTCAGGTTTCTCAGTTCTTCTCTTCTGAATAACTTCCAGAGTGGCACCTACAATAGACCTAGAGTAGGGTTTCTTGGTCGTTCGACGCCTCTTCTTCACAGCTTCAGCAGCAGCATCCTGAAAATCATACACAAAACATATACCACCACTTAACAACATACTAACAAAAGCACATAAAAAAGTATGTGCAGCTTAGTAACAAAGAAGGGCAAGAGATATTTTTTGAAAGGCTGAGGAAAATAGTAACCTTCTTATGTTGTTTGCGGTAAACAGCAGTCCAGCTAAGCTTTGCGGGCCTGAGGCGGTTGTGGAAGTACCTCTTGCACTTTGAGTTGGCAAAGAGGAAGACCTACCGAACCACAAAATGATTAAGTCTAAGGATTTAACCCAAGCAAGAATCTGAGGGAAAAAATGACCATAATTTTGTTTGCAAGCCTGACCTGAGAGTCCGAGCGAATGAATCTGATGCCCCTGCCCGGGTATATTTTTGCACCGCTGAAGCGGCATAGCTCAGTCCTGAGGGAAATTCATGAGAAGTAAGATGTTCAGTTGGAAAAAAAAAAACAATGAAGCCCTGATAGGATAAAAATGACATAGTACTGTCAAATCGTGCAAAGATAATAAATGGCCATTTACATCCCACCATCATTTTTAACTTAAACATCGGTGGGCAACACAGAAATTAACAGGGAAAGAACACGAGGAAAAGCTATCAAATAGTGCATTTTTCCTGTTGCAGCCATGGATTTGTAATAAGAACGGAAAGGACACACAATCCAATGAAAACAAACCCCGATAATCCCAACAGCTTACAAAATTTAAAAATACCGAATCTTCAAACGAACCATGCTATTCATAGTATAAATAAATCTTTAAAAGCTAATTCTTCTTCCGGTTAAAAGCATCTAGAGAAATTAATGAACGAACTTACTTGAGAACCATGGTTTTGCCGGTGGGATTGGAGTAGGAGAGCAGCCGCGATTTGTCTTCGCCCTATGTCGTTCGAACCCTCAAAACCCTAAATAAGTAGTAAATGTGATCCTTCGTGAAGTCATTGGGCTAGGAAGTAAGGAGCCCAAAGAGTTTGGACTTATTTTTTTTTCTCAAGGCCCATTTAATCAACTCTTCGGCGGTGTTAGTTGCATGGATAAAATTATACGATGGTAATAGCCCGTTGATAAATTATCTTGTATAGCCCAATAAAATGTATTCACTTTGCTGGATAATTTCAAAACCATCATGTTCAGTAGCATAGAAAACATCATGAGATATCCACTTAAATGCCTAACGAAATTACAAATATAACCCTTTAAATCCTTTAAAATCGATGGCTTCTTTTCTTCAAATCAGAATCAGATTGAAACCCCCACGAAATCTTGAATGAGCCATTTTCCTTCTAGCTTGTAACTACTCAAAGATATTTGCAGGTTCATACACTTTAAATATCCATCGTGATTCTGCCATGATGATTGCACATAATAATTGACTTTTCCAATTCAAAATAAGAAAAAATAATAATCAAGTTCTTAAGCTAATACAAGCGGACTTGACCAGTGCAAGCGAAGGCAAAAACATTACCTCGTTTTTTCAGCAATCGAAAAATGACAGAATTCTTCAGCCCGTCAGAAGTTGTGGTCGGACCTTTAAACCGAAGAATTCTAATGGTTATACAGGCCCCCAACCTACATAAATAGTTTCGTTGCTGATTATTAGAAACTGATTCGAATTGGCGACACTGTACATCCCTGCATACCTGTATTCGCACCTTCCCTGGTCTCTGCACTATGGAGATCGACAAAATCAAGAGCTTCCCATCTTCTGCTAGGCCAAGAATTTTGCAAGTGATTTTGAGCCTCTTTTTCCCACCCAAATCGTTAATGGTAGGGTTTTTAACAATTTCAGGGGTATTATTGTCTTTTTTATTTAGTTGGGAGGGGGGGATTGGATAGGTTATCTAGCCCATGTATGTTGGATAATTAGTAGTGACTAGCCTAGTTAATAGTCGCGGGCTTTACAATTGCAACGGGCCCTATACAAATATCAATAGTACAAACTAAACAAGATTAGTCACTACAAAAAGTACCAATCTTGGTATATCATGGGAACTAAAAGTGGCCTTCGTAATAAATATTTACTTCACAATTTCCCCAAAAGTTATAAACAACCAATCTTTTTACTCACTTTATTAGGAATGACAAAATCCCACATCCCCCTGTAATTATTCATATATACTAAAATGTTTAGCATATCAAATGTGTACGCGAATATATCAAATTATATCATAGTTTAAACATTTTATATTATTATTAAGTTAGTTAAAAAATAAAATTTTAATTTGAAAATAAACTTTTATAAATGAAAATATTACGTATAAATTGTAATTAAGCAATCAATGATAAAATTGTAAATTACCTATCAAATTGACTGACCAATTTGAAAGTTTCCATCAAACTTACTCTCTTTGTAAAGAGTATAAATTATTTGATATCAAAGTCAATCCTGTATTGTGTTAGTCAAAAGGAGTTAATGGATTTACTTACGCGTTTCGGTTAGAGGAAGTCCACATACTTTTGTGATGTTTCTTTACGGTAAAAATGAGTTATGTGATCTACGAATCTCGCACTGGGAGCTCCCTTTTCGTACAACGATTCGACGCATACTGAGACTTTACCAGAAGGATATTTGCAATCAGTATTGGTACGAGGATGACCTATCCAAATTCATTGGTACGTGTGCTTTTTTTTTTTTTTGAAAATTTCAATTTCATTAATCAAAGAAGAAACGTCATAATGTCTGTATATCGAGATTGTCAACCTCCAACTTTCACTGGTATAATTAGCACAATCAAATGTTGTGTGGTATAATAAATATATCGCGCATACATAATCTTAACTAAAAATAGGGGATAAACTATTTATTAACTAAAGGCGATGACTGACTTTATATGTAGTTTTTATTTTTTGAATGAAGCTTAATTGGCCGATTTATATTCTCAACCTTAATATAATAGAATAGAGAGATCGATGATTGATCTTGACTATCTTATATCCAAGCCTATCGACCAACTGTTTTGTATTTGATTGAAGAAAGATCATAGGTCTGTGAAGTGTGATTTAAACTCTAATTTATGTTATGATATATGTTGGGTGACTATAACTGCCACAGTTAGTCTGTCAAATTTATGCAATTTGATCTCTTGTTTCTTTATTTAATTACTTTAATAATTTTCATGTTACTTTTACATTTTTTATTATTATACTTACATCCTTAAACATTACTTTTTCTTTTATAAACTTACATTTTTGATGATTTATAAAAACCTCAAAATTATGAGTAAGGTAGAATATAATTAAATCTAAGCGCGCGCATAGAGTGTATAAATATACTAGGAGTAGTTAAAATATAACACCGGAAAGAAAATTCTGTCATTGGCAATTTTGACATCTAACTAACTTTATAGAAATAGTAATAAATCTTGTTTTTGCATTGGCCGAACTTGTATTCATCTATTCTGTGACATACTGGCATAAGGCCCATATTGTATGAGCTACAGTTTGCTGAGACTTTATAATTGATTTAATTTCACGTCTTTCATTTGTTTTATTATTAATTATTATCCATATATTTTTACGCGTGTGATACGTGGCAAAACAGTCGATGTTGAAAATGGGGGTAACTTCCGTTAAATCCCCCTCCCCCTATTTTCTTACACATAACTCCCCATTCCATATAATTTATTAACAAACTCCCTAAATCAAAACAATCTTACACATAACTCCCATGGACGATTTTACCCCTATATTTTTGTAGTACCAATATATATATGTTTGTAGTACCTCATGGACGATTTTGCCCCCTCTATTAACTTCCACGCCCCACCCCAACTTGTAGTACCAATATACGCATGTTTGTAGTACCAATATATAGATGTTCGCCGTACCATCCCGTGAGCCCATGGACGATTTTTGTAGTACCAATATACAAATGTTCGTGGTACCAAAAAACCTGTCAACACCCACGGACCACCCTTACCCAAAATTGTAGTACCAAATATACGTATGTTTGTAGTACCTATATATAGCTGTTTGCCGTACCATCCCGTGAGCTCATGGACGATTTTTGTAGTACCAATATATAGATGTTCGTGGTACCGTATCGTAATCTAGTGTGCTACCATGAGTAGGTTACTTGTAGTACCAAAATCTATGGCAACCGTCATGACAAAAAAATTCGGATGGCGTCGAAAATTTTGTTACCAAAACTTGAAGTACCAATATACGTATGTTTGTAGTACCAGCGTATCGATGTTCGCGGTACCATACCGTGAGCTAGTGTGGTACCATACGTAGGTTACTTGTGTTGAGCACACGGTACCGAAAAAAGATACCACAAGTAATCTACCTATGGTACCGCACTATATCACGTTATGGTACCACGAACATCTACACATTGGTACAACAACCATACGTATATTGGTACTTCAAGTTTGGGTAAGGAATTTTCAGTCATTTGAATTATTTTTGGTCTGTGACGGTTGCCATAGATATTGGTACTACAAGTAACCTACTCATGGTACCACACTAGCTTACGATACGGTACCACGAACATCTATATATTGGTGCTACAAATATTTGTATATTTGTCCTACAATTTTAGGGTAGGAGTTGCAATAGTTAAGCAAATGGTACAAAAAAGGTACTACAAGTAACCTACGTATGATACTACATTATCTCACATAATGGTACCACGGTATGGTACCACGAACATCTATACATTGATAAGAATCGTATATTGGTACTACAAGTTTTGTAGGGGTCCGTGGGTACAATTTTAGGGTAGGAGTTGTGATAGTTAGCAAATGGTATGGAAAGGATACTACAAGTAACCTACGTATGGTACTACATTATCTCACGGAATGGTACCATTGTAGGGTACCACGAACATCTATACATTGGTACTACAAGATTACGTATATTGGTACTACAAATATAGGTACTACAAGTAACCTACTCATGGTACCACACTAGCTTACGATACGGTACCACGAACATTTATATATTGGTACTACAAATATTTGTATATTTGTCCTACAATTTTAGGGTAGGAGTTGCGATAGTTAAGCAAATGGTACAGAAAAGGTACTACAAATAACCTACGTATGGTACTACATTATCTCACGGAATGGTACCACGGTATGGTACCACGAACATCTATACATTGATACTACAAGAATCGTATATTGGTACTACAAGTTTTGGGTGGGGGTCCGTGGGTACAATTTTAGGGTAGGAGTTGTGATAGTTAAGCAAATGGTACGGAAAAGGTACTACAAATAATCTACGTATGCTACTACATTATCTCACGGAATGGTACCATAGTATGGTACCACGAACATCTATACATTGGTACTACAAGATTACGTATATTGGTACTACAAATATTGGTACCACAAGTAACCTACTCATGGTACCACACTAGCTTACGATACGGTACCACGAACATCTATATATTAGTACTACAAATATTTGTATAGGGTAGGAGTTGCGATAGTTAAGCAAATGGTACAGAAAAGGTACTTCAAATAACCTACGTATGGTACTACATTATCTCACGGAATGGTACCACGGTATGGTACCACGAACGTCTATACATTGATACTACAAGAATCGTGTATTGGTACTACAAGTTTTGGGTAGGGGTCCGTGGGTACAATTTTAGGGTAGGAGTTGTGATAGTTAAGCAAATGGTACGGAAAAGGTACTACAAATAACCTACGTATGGTACTACATTATCTCACGGAATGGTACCATTGTATGGTACCACGAACATCTATACATTGGTACTACAAGATTACGTATATTGGTACTACAAATTTTGAGTAGGGGGTCCGTGGGTGTTGACAGGTTTTTTGGTAATATTGTTGTTTTTATAAGGCTAAAATCGTTCATTAGGTAGCTATGTGATATAAAAGTTTGAAATGGGGAGTTTGATGATAAATGAATGGGAAGGGGGAGTTAGTTGATTAATAGTTTGGTATTAGGGAGTTATGTGTAGATTTCTCTTGAATATGCGATGGAGCTAATTTATAAAATCCACCAAATCACAAAATCAGCATTATTTCATGAGATTTTTAAAATCAACAAACGCAGCTAATTTATTGTATGTTTCGCGACGATTAAAATGATATGCATTATATATTTCGAATATCGAAAATATTTGATTGTTTTTTCAAATTTAATCCAATTTAAGTATTTTTTAATTATAAACATAAAAAAAATATTTTTATTATTAAAAAATATAAGATATGCATATAATTTTAATCGTCGCGAAACATACAATAATTTAGATGTGTTTGTTGATTTTAATTATGTAAATCACATGAAATAATGGTGATTTTATGATTGGTGGATTTTATCAATAATAAATGTAAAATAAGTTAAAAACTTTAGAAAATAGAAAAAGATGGTAATGAACAAAAAACCCAAATCGTCCGTGCCACGTCATCAGCCGCGACGCCGCATCTAATGGATGCGTTTTGCCCTATTTTATTAATTTCGGACAAAGTAATCCCATTTTATTAAATTTCGATGAAAATTGCATTATTTTATTTAAAAACCCGTAAAGATGTGACACTTTGATGAAAAGCAATTTCTATTGTAAGATATGAAATAGATGATCAATAAATGCGTGTAGGTAAATAACGGGTTGGTGGATTTAATAGCCTACATCAAATGAACTGTCATAAATTTTCAATCTGGATTGCTATTCACCGCCCCCTTTTTCCTAGTTACCGCCCCCTAAAGGGCTTGAAAATGATCTTTTTGCCCTTATGATGTTTAAATTAATTAAAAAAGAAAAAAAACTAACTAAATATATAATTCTGGTACGAAATACTGAAAACTACATACACAAATAAATTCGAACCATCGATCGATAAGGAAATTCGAACGAAACTACCGACCGGGCTGTGCACGGGCCGAACAATAATTTCGACCGGGCCTGTGCACGGGCAGAACAATAATTTCGGCCCGCACAGGCCCGGCCGAAATCCCAGTTCGGCCCGCACGGGCCCGGCCGAAATCCGAGTTCGGCCCGCGCAGGCGGCCCGTGCAGGCCCGGCCGAAATTCCAGTTCGGCCCGTGCACAGGCCCGGCCGAAATCTCAGTTCGGCCCGCCAGACCCGATTAATTTTCACTTTTTCGTTTTTATTTATTTTTATTCTAATTTATAAAAACTCAACATATATTGTAGTATTTAGGAATTGAACCCATGACCTCTATTTGATAAAGAAAGTACTTATCCATTGGGATACATAGCTTTTTATTAACAATTATGACATATATAAATATATAACGAAAAAATAAATTATATATATAATATATACCGGGACGGTTTCGGGTCGGGGATCGGGCCGGGGTTGGCTGGACCCGAATATAATATATAAATTATCCATTGGAATATTTTTCTCTTTTAAATAATCCAATTAAATAATCGAATTATATAATCCTATTAAATAATCGAATTAAATAATCCAATTAAATAATCTAATTAAATAATCTAATTAAATAATCGAATTAAATAATCCAATTAAATAATCCAATTAAATAATTCGATTAAATAATCCAATTAAATAATCCTATTAAATAATCTAATTAAATAATCCCATTAAATAATCTAATTAAATAATCTAATTAAATAATCGAATTAAAAAAAAAAAAAAAACTCAGCCGAAGAGAAATTTTGGCCATATTAGGTGCCGGCCGAAATATATTTTCGGCCCCGACGGTTTCGCCGAAACGAAATTTCGGTCAGAGCTGTCCAGACCGAAACTTAATTTCAGTCGGACCAGTCTCGACCGAAACATAATTTCGGTTGTTACCATCAGGGCCGAAATTTCTTTTCGCCCACCTCAAGGTAAGACCGAAATTATGTTTCGGTCCTGCCTTGATGTGGCCGAAATTATTTTTCGGTCCGGCCCGAAAAGACGAGATGTTTTTCGGTCGGGACTTTTTTGGTGCGTGATCGAATCAAGTTCGATAATTGACATACGTACGAACGAATTTTACGTTATTTTGTTTTGTTTTGTCTGAGTCTGATTTGAATGTTTGATTGCGATTTGAACGTTTTTTTTTTTTGTTTTGTTTTAGTCTGATTTGAATGTTTTATTTAATAGGATTATTAATTGGATTATTTAATTAGATTATTTAATTCAATTATTTAATTCGATTATTTAAAAGAAAAAAATATTCCATTGCATAATTTATATATTATATTCGGGTCCAGCCAACCCCGGCCCGATCCCCGACCCGAAACCGTCCCGGTATATATTATATATATAATTTATTTTTTCGTTATATCTTTATATATGTCATAATTGTTAATAAAAAGCTATGTAGCCCAATGGATAAGTACTTTCTTTATCAAGTAGCGGTCATGGGTTCAATTCCTAAATACTACAATATATGTTGAGTTTTTATAAATTAGAATAAAAAATAAAAAAAACGAAAAAGTGAAAATTAATAGGGTCTGGCGGGCCGAACTGAGATTTCGGCCGGGCTCGTGCGGGCCGAACTGGAATTTCGGCCGGGCCTGTGCGGGCCGAAATTATTGTTCGGCCCGTGCACAGGCCCGACAGAAATTATTGTTAGGCCTGTGCACAGCCCGGTCGGTAATTTCGTTCGAATTTTCTTATCGATCGATCGTTCGAATTTATCTATGTATGTAGTTTTCAGTATTTCGTACCAGAATTATATATTTAGTTAGTTTTTTCTTTTTTAATTAATTTAAATATCATAAGGGCAAAAATGTTATTTTCAAGCCCTTTAGGGGGCGGTAACTAGGAAAAAGGGGCGGTGAATAGCCATCCCTATTTTCAATTAGCTTAGCAAATCTTAGCTCTATGTGTTTGACTTGAACTTCAAATAGTGGACCGATGATGTAATATGGTGCGTCGATTTCAAAATAAATGCACAACTTTGATTTATTGATAAATATTCCCCAACTAAATGAGATTATCTAACTATTCTGTCGTAGAGATTGTGTTATCATGCAAAAGTTGGTAGGCCACGGATAAGATTGTAATGACGGGATAATGTCATTTTAACAGAAAATTAATGTTTTTTATGCTATAGTATCATCTATCACATAATAGTCATTCTTATCCAAGATTAAACTCATTCTCAAGATCAAATAAGGATTATCAAATATTTTGTTTGTCTAAATTGGATTCAAGAGTGAATTGTTTGTCGAAGATTTTTTGGCCGGTACCAAGTCCAATATGGAGTTCTAAATTAATAATTCGCAAGAGTAATATGATAATAATATATGTTGATAATTTTTGTAGACCAGATACAGTTAAAACTCTATAAATTAATAATCTTCCTACATAATAAAATCTCATGGTCCCGAATTGGCATTTATAAAAAAAAACATTAAATTTGATAAGATAATAAAATTATACTTTTTCGAAAATCTTTTATAAATATTAGGTCCCATCAAAACTCTAAATTAATATTCATAAAATATTAAAATTAAATATAATGATAAATTATATCATAATTACAAAATACTCAAGACCTTTACAATGAACAACATGTCACATATAAGATCATTACAACAAATAAAATTAGCAATGTCATTATTGAAAAATAGTATACATGATATCTTTGCATATACTCACTCATGTCTCATCTGATTCAGTTCGCCATTGGAATGGACTAAAAAATAGTTGAATTTCGCAAAAGTTTCTTTAATTAAGAAAATATTAATTTATCGATATATTAATAACTGTCTAAATAAATATAATCTAATAGTAAATGTTTAAGAGGTTTTACTGTAATTAATATTCTTGGTGTATCTGCATTTAAATATCCAGAATAAAATACTATCGATTCAGTGCCATGTCGGAAATAATTTATTTATAGATACCTAGTGGAATATTTATAGGGATAACTGCACTTTTGGTCCCTCACTTATGACCCTATATCAGTTTTAGTCCTCAAAAATCTCGGTTTTTAACCGTTAATCAACTTTAGTTATATTTCCGTCTACTTTGACCGAGTTGATCGTCAAAACTAATGGATTTGACCATTTGTCCCGCTAAATTCTTGACAAAGAACCCTAATAATTAAAAAACTAACGAAAATTAATAAAAAAAGAAATATAAATAACGAATTTTTTTTTTACGAAATTATGAAATTTTCTCTACACCCATTAAGCTTAAAGCTTAGTGCTGTAAGCTCCATATGAAACATTTTCAAATATTTTTTACAAAATTCCAAATATAAAACCTTTTACGAAAACAATTTCCAAATATAATATTTTTAAGAAATGACGGAAATGCCCTCATTGAGAAATAATAAATATTGAAAACATTACGCCATTTCATAATTTCATAAAAAAATTGTTAAATTTCTTTTTTAATTAATTTTCGTTAGTTTTCTTAATTTATTAGGGTTCCTTTTATAATTTATTACGGTTCTTTATGCAATTTGTGAAAAATTTAACGCGTCAAACGGTCAAATCCGTTAGTTTTGACAGTGAACTCGGTCAAAGTAGACGGAAAGTACTAAAGTTGATTAACGGTTAAAAAGTGAGGGACTTATACTGATGAGACGTATTTCTGAGGGACTAAAACTGATATAGGGTCATAAGTGATGGACCAAAATTGCAGTTATTACATATTTACACATCTACCCATTTGGTGTAAGTACCATTTAACCATCGATTACGTGTCTTATTATATGTATATTACGTATCATATCGCGCGTTTATGTCGTGCCTAATTTCCAAATATGCGTGTTATATCTATGCAAACTTGATATACCTTTTTTCAATGTATTACGTTTCAAAATACGTTTTCCTATGATACTTAAATGTATATATGATGTACCTCCAGCTAAACGGTACATATGTGTAAAATTTTCTATTAGATATTGTAATACCCGAGCCCCGTAAGTAAGTCGGCAAATAAATATGCATGCACGTTATATGATTATGTGACTGCATATTATGTGCTTAAATGACTTCATGTTCGATGTGAGATATTGCATGTATATATATATATATATATATATATATATATATATATGCTTATGTGCTACTAGAGTAACTAATGAAAATTAAGTTGGAACTTGGAAGTAAGTTAGTATAAGGCATATGATTTTGTAAAAACTAGTTACAAAGAAATTAAGAATTTGAACTACATAATATAAGAATAGTAAAATAAATGATGAAAGACATAGGAAATAAACTTGGAACAAATAATTACAGAATTAAGAAGACTTGAATATTTCCGATAACTTAGCAATGAGGTAAGATGAACACTTAATAAATATCCTTTGAGAATGAGATAAACTTTAACGAAAGTGCTAAGTCATTTATTTACTTGAACACGCCAACCTAAGTAAAGTTAAAAAGATAAATGAAAAATCTTACATACTACATCTTAAAAACCCTCGAACTCAAGAGAAGAAGAGAAGTCGAACAAAGCTCCTACCAAAGCTTGGAATAGGTATATTTTCTCAACAGATTCTCAAATGTTCTTAACTAAGTCATAGCATGTTCTAAGGGTTTTAAGCACGGAAATAATACTTACTTAGGTATCATGATAAGTTTTGAATTTAAGGTTTATATATTTATCAAACCTCAGGTGATATTCAAATTGTTCTTAGAAAAAGGACTAACTTTGATTGAGAAGCATAAGGTTTTAGTGTAGAAAGGTGTTTAAGGAGGTTCGAGATATCAAATTCACAGCCACCCTACTTCGCGAATTCAACATGATTGGCGAATTGGAGATAGAACGTTCCCGGGTCAAAGACGTTTGACGAATTGCAAATTGGCAAAATGAATTTCGCGAACTCGACGAGGTTGGCGAATCCAAAGTGAGGTGAATCCAAGTATGAGACACTTCGCGTATCAAAGACGAGTTTGGCGAACTCGTTTGGTGAATCCATTTGGCGAACCCTGTTTGCGAACCCTACATGGCGAACCTCTGCGAATCCTATTTAGACGAATTATATGTTTCGCTGATTATGAGTTCAACATGGAAACTTCATGAACTGGAGACGACTTCCTGAACCAGTATGCGTGAGATATTTCACAAATCAAGGAGCACTTTATGAATTGTGGAGTTGGGAATTGTACGTGTAAGATTTTCATGAAGCCTTTAAGAAAAAAGTAATAATAATAAATAAATAAAATAATATTATAAGGTACATGTAGATCACGAGTTGTAAGGGGTTAGGAATTTCACTAATTATGTATAGGGAGCTTCACGGAGCACAAAGGAGTAAAATAATAATATCATGCCTTATGTGAGGTAGAAGTTTCACGGGTTAATTTAACTTAGCAAATTGTTCCTAAATAATAATATTTCGAATATAGTTTTAAATATTTTAGGTATTTTAGGAATTTGAGAACTTAGATGCTATATACTGACATTTTAATTTCATATTTAAGGTCGAAAGTCAGGAATTTCACCGGATCAGTAACTAACAATTTACGGACGCCAGCTAAGTGGAATTTCCAACTACAACACATAATTGTATGTGTACAAAATATGTGTTTATGTGCTTCTATGATTTTTATGTGAATTCTTACGTAATTTATTTACGTTACAAGATGACATGACATGGCATGACACGCATGATTCACGACATGATCATATGCACGCACGATTAGTATTAATGATAGGATACAAGAGCGTGCATGATACACGAATGCCTGAGAGCGATAAATATTCGCCGATGTGGGCGTCTGATGTTGACTCACAGTTGAGTCACGGCTCTTCGATGCTACCATGGTGACGTCGTGATGTCGTTACCGTCAAGACATGACATGTTTAAGACAAGACATGATTTTAGGGCAAATGCCCTCATGGTGGGACGTGAAACCTGGAGGATGCGAGCTGGGGGCGTAAGCGACACCGAGGGTATCTCTGGTGTTGACTACCTCAGAATAGGCTATCAGTGTGAAGCGTCCGCGTGGCATATGAAACCACCTTGGGACAGAAAATGCGCCCTAGGGTTAGCCTCCCATGAGTGGGTATTGCCACTTATGTATTTATTTATCCATTGTGATTCGAGCTCCATGATGGTGAATAGCAAGATAGCCGAGGGCCCTACATGACAAGACAAGGCAAGAAAATATTAGGTCTAGGAAGCATTGGCGCAGATGCCTTTGCAAATTAGGACCGTGCATGGCATGCATGGTTTTTACTTACTGAGCTTTATAAGCTCATTCCACGTATTTATGTGTTGTAGGTTCATAGGATCACGGTACGTGATCTTTATAATGGCGAGGCCAAATTTTGAAGCTTCCGGAGGACTTTTGAGGTGGCAGTGTGTACATGGATGCTGACCTGAGTGGCGGGCCGACAGATTATTTTTGAACACGCATGCGCACTCACCTATGTAATTAGGTCCTAGAAATATTTTGTAATGTACAGAAGACTTTCCTTTATATAAAAAAAAAAATTTGTACGCATTTTCGTATATATTATTTCCTCACAATACTTGCAATCACTTAAATTAGTAGTAAGAATGAGTGGTAGAAGTGAGGGGCGCCGCAGATATCTATAAATAGAAAAATTCTAATAGCATACTGATTTGATTTCTATAATATTAGGTAATTCAGCGTAAACATTTCATAATTCTTTGTATAATCTATACTACTATAAAAGCAGTGGCTAGTCTATGCAGCATGTTACGCCACAATTTAGCTTTAATGGTTTGGATAGAATACCTGTATTTCCAAGTTGACTATTTCTTTTATTTCTTTTGTTTTTAGTTTCCCTATTAACAAATGCTACATATATCACCGTTACTATATTTAGGCAAAATTGCATGTTACCCCCTCGTGGTTTTCCGAAAATGCACCATACTACCCCCTGAATTTTTTATTACCCGAAACACCCTTGTACTTTCTTAAACTCAACGCAATACCCCCCGGGCTCCACTTTGGCCCGGGATTGTCCTACACGCGCTCGAAATGCGTTTTTGAGTCGCTCCATTAACGGGTTTCATTGGTAGATGTCGAAAATAACCTCGAACACCGTCTTCTTAACCTCGAAATCTGTCTTCCCAACAAATCAATTGCAAAATTAGGGTTATTGTTTTTGGGCCTATTTTGGGTGTTGCGATTCGATCTTGCGAGCCGTTCTTGCGACAAATTTCATTGCTGCGGTTCCTCGAGGTAAGTAAGTTGCTTAATCTGGTTCGGATTAAAGTCGAAATTTTGTTAATGACGAAAAATCAAAATCATGCTTCGAAACTTGAAAGATTTTGGTGATTCTGTTGTGGTTGGTATCCGATTATGTCGAACATATGCTTCTTTCAACCCTTATGTTTGGATTATTTAACATGTAGAACGTCTTCTGCATCGACGAAGTCTGTCAGAAGGGAATTGAGGGACCTGAGATACAAAATCCCCAAATGCAATGCGATAGAGCTTGTGAGATTAGAGTTGTTGGTCCTACCAAAGCCACCGAAGGTAAACTATTTTGTATTGCAGGGGTGATTCTTGTGATTTTTTCACATGGTTCAATCCGATCGGTAGTAGTACTCAAGATGACACCCCTATATACGACACTTACACAGGACATCAGCTCGACAGTTGTGGGATGCACGCACAGCATATCGGCGGCTTGATTTCTACATGTGACAACCTCGAGAAGAGAATTGAGTCGAATGAAAGAATGGAAAAGCTTTTGAAGGTTAGCTTGGCCGTTGTTGTGATGCTTGTTTGTGTTATGTTCTTCAAGTAGTAAGTGTATGTGGTCTCTTAGTCGTAGATGTGTGTTTTGTATTATATTGTGTTAATGTATTGGTGAATTATGTAGTACTTTTGAACCTATCCTGGAATGGTATTGGGTGTGTCTTTACGAAACTGTTTTGGAACTGATTGTTGGAACTTTTCGAGCTGTTTTGGAACTGATTGTACCTAATTGCGTACCATACGAAAACATAATTACCATACACTAAAAGCATTATAAGAAGTACCTAATTGCATACCAAAAGACCAAACGACCAAAAGTACCACAAACATATCACAAGTACCAATACCATCTCGTAACAAAACAATCCAAAACAAAACAGATTGGTTGCATACAATCTGATAACACACGCCAACAGAAGCACCAAAACATGTCATAACACTAATTTGCCTTGTCTTTTGGACCTACCTTCGCTTTACGTCTTGGCTTGCAAGACACTTGCACACCTCTAACAAGCTTGAAGCCGTCGAGGCACACAATTTTTTGAACGCCCTACTGCCACCTGTTGTCCCATCTCCCTTTCTTTTTGTCAAATTTGCAAAAGTTGAAGCTGTTGTCTTCTGCTTTCTTGTTGCAGTTGGAGGTGTAGTTGGATTGGTACTAGAATCCTGTGCAATATGCATCAACTCAATATGTAAATTCTAAATGCTAAATGACTATATTTCGTTGCCTTCTAAGCCAATTATTTTCATCATACCTGTGTTGGGATTTCTGCATGAAGAACAGATTCTGGAGCAGCTCCTAGTGTTGGCTGTGAAGCAGATTCTGGAGCAGCTCCTGGAGCTGGCTATGAAACAGATTCTGGAGCTGCTCCTTGCCATCACTTGAGAGCTAGAACAGGAAATAAAAAATAAACATCAATAATTTTGACATTTCAATACTGTCAACAGAAAAAGTTTAAGACATTACCTTGTAGTACTTAGAATTGGGATGTGGCTGTCTTCGACATCTTCTCTTGTTGTGCCCTGTTTGCAAGCAAATTGCACAAGTCACTGTCAATCCCTTCCTAGTTGATGTTGTATGGAGATTTTTGTCATTCCCATCTGGCCTTCTCTTCTTTTTAGGCCTTCCAGTTCTCTTCACTACATGAGGTGGAGCCACTGCACATAATTTGGAGATTTCAAATTCATGCATCCCAGGCACTGGAGAAATGTGATGCTCGTAGACCTTCAAATATGTTTCTTTGCTGAAAATGACATCAATGAAAGGCTCATAATCAAGATGATGAAGGTCTAAACATGAAATTGCATGGCAACATGGGTAGCCAACCAATTGCCACATGCCACATGTGCATTTCCTTTCATTTAAATGCACCACATGTGTCTGATCATAGAAAACAACTTCAAACTGATCTGCCCCAGCCCAAGTAGCAAAACAGTTCCCACTCTTCTTCCTCTCAATCTCAACTTTCTTAAGAATATTAGGACAAACTTCTTTGTCCCACTTCAGCATCCCTTCTCTCTTGGTTTGAATTCTGACCATGCATTTTTTTCTGATCTATTCCATCATTTCAATGATAGGTAAATCCCTTGCAGGCATGATAACATTGTTGGAGCACTCACTGATGTTGTTGACTAGCACATTACACTTAGTTGACTATGGAAAATGGCTTCTTGCCCATTGATGTGCTGGTATCTCAGCCAACCACTCATAAGGTGATTTATCATCATCATCCTTTGCTGGATACTCCTTCCTAATGGTAAGCATGATTTCCTTATGATCATTCATGTTGTAAGAAGAGGAGCCCTCCAAAACAGTTTCTTCAATTCAAGGCCTTTGTACTTACCTTTAAAATTGTTGTACATATGTCTTAGGCAAAACCTATGCTCACAATATGGAGGAAGAGTTGATAATGCTTCTACTAGACCCTTCTGCCTATCACTTATGAATGCAAGACCTGCCACATAATCATCACCCATGTCTCTCAATAACCTCTCCAAAAACCAGTGCCATGTCTCCCCCTTTTCGATCTCCACAAAAGCCCAAGCTAAAGGATAGATATTGTTGTTTCCATCCGTGGCCACAGCTGTAAGCAATTGACCCTTGTATAATCCTTTTAAGAAGCATCCATCCAACCCAATCATGAGCCTGCAACCAGCTTTAAGGCCATCTATCACATGCTTCAAACAATAGTAGAATCATTGCAAAACTGGTGGATCTTCCTCTCTGTTCACATGCAAAATACAGGAACTCCCAACATTGTGCTTAACAACAGTAGCACAATAGTCATAGAGTCTCCTGTATTGCATCATTACATTTCCCTTTATCAGCTCAACAACATATTTTTTTGCCCTGTACACTTTGAATGTACTCACATCAACCCTAACATCCCTCCTGATCTTCCTCTTCAATGACAATAAATCTTCATTGGGGTTATCCCTGACATAGTTCATGATTCTCTTACCAAGGTACTTATAATCAGCCAATGAATTAGTGGTACGGTGTGAACACTTATGCCGTCCCTTATGTGATTTAACCATCCACTCAGTGTCCCTTATTACTGGTGAAGCATGCAACTTCCAGTCACATCCATGTTTGCAAATCACTGTCACTTTCATCTTTTCATTCTTTACAAACTTCAAGTCTATCCCTTTTCTAACTGCCCAATCCTTCAAGACTGCCTTGAAAGTTTCTCTGTTAGGAAAACAAAGCCCCACTTGCAACTCATTCTCAGCCATGTCTGTTGTCTCATCCCATTCTGGATGAATTCTAACATGTTCACCATCTGAATCTATATCTTTCTCCAACTCTTCATAAACATCTTAATCATTGTCAGTGTACCAATCATCTTGAGGATTGCCTTCCTCATCTGATCTGCCATGGTTACTTTCCTGTCCAACATTTCTTCTTCAGAATCATCTTCTTCTATGCCATCTTCACAAATAAAATCTTCATCTTCAGAATCAGTTGCAGAAGATAGTAATCCCTCAGCATCACCATTTTTCTCTGTATCATTTTCAGACACAAAATCATCAGCCTCAACCTCATAATCATCTTGGTCCCCCTCTATCTCAACCTCTGTATTAGCCTCATTGTCCCCGCTCTCTCAACCTCTGTAGCAACCTCATTGTTCCCCTCTCTCTCAACCTCTGCAGCAGCCTCATTGTCCCCCTCTCTCTCAACCTCTGCAGCAGCCTCAGCCTCATTATCAGACCCACAGTAACCCCCATTTTCAGCAGCCTCAGGCTCATTATCAGACCCACAATAACCTCCACCATCAGACCCAATATCTTCACCACCTACTGTATTACCATCTCCAAATGAAGTAACACCCTCAGGTAGTGGATATGTAAGGAGCGGCACCTCCAAACTTCGATCAGAAACCGGCCTACCTTCACTATCAATAGCTTCAATAAAACTCCGCAACTCTTCAACGAAAATATGAATGACCTTCTCATTCATATGTTCTCCGAGAAGGTCCCTGATATCATCATCATTTTTGATAGCCCTAAGACCGGAATCCATCGTCTGACCAGGTATGCAATAGTAATACTGTAAATTACTAGCTTTTCCCCCGCGTGTCTGTAAAAATTGTCTAAGGTGCCCAGAAAAAACCTATCCTTATCAACGCCCTGAAACAGTACCTTCAATCCCCCAAGATACCTCGCATTTGGCAGCCGTTCGAACCGCCCGTGGAGCCATAAGTAGATGTTGCAGTATGAATACACCATTACGGCCTGGTGATGTGTGCAAGAAGTAGATTCAACGTGTTTGAGAAATGGCGATCTTCTGAATGTTTAGCCACGAAAAGTTATTCTTGTACCTATGGAAGATTTCAATTTTACAGAGAGATTTTCGTTTGCCCTACTCATTAATTAACAGGGGCAAAATTGGAATTAGACTTTTTATTTGACCGTTGTACTCGAAATGGCCCGATGGGGAGCGTATGCGAAGTTTAAAAAAGTACAAGGGTGTTTCGGGTAATAAAAAAGTCAGGGGGTAGTATGGTGCATTTTCGGAAAACCACGAGGGGTAATATGCAATTGTGCCCTATATGTATACAAATACTATTCCAATGTGACAATAATATTCCAAAGTGATCCATAATTACAACTATACCCCTAAACTTATTTAAAATTACAAAATGACCCAATATAAATATACCTACAAGTTAATATTTTCATATAATTAAAATGAATTAATTAATACTCTCTAATTAATAATCTCTCTAAAATAATAAAATCGCATGGTCCCGACTTGGGTCTTTATAAAAGGCATTAAATTCGATAAGCTAATAAGATAATAATTTTTTTAAAATCCCTTTATAAATATTAGGGACAATCAAAACTCTAAATTAATATTCATAAAATATTACAATTCAAAATAATGGTTATTATAATTACAAAATATTCACGAGCTTTACCATGAACAACATGTCACTGGAAGACAGTTACAACAAATCAAATTAGCAATGTTATTTTTGAATAGTTACATGATATATTTGCATGTATGAATTCTCATCTGATTCAGTTCGCCATTGGTATTCACTAAAAAATAGTTGAATTTACAAACATTTCTTTTACTTTATAAAATCTTAATTTATCTATATATTAACATCTCCCTAAATTACTAAAAATAATAGTCTCAATGTTATTAATTTATAGAGGTTTTACTGTATAAATGAATATGTGAAGGAATATATATTGTCAAAAGTTTTCTATAGAATATAAAGAAAAAATGGTGGAGTTCGATGATGTTCAAAATAAATGCTGAGAAACGATATTGTAGCATCTCTATATAGATGAAATAGTTGGTGATGACCTTATTTGACTTTATATTGTGGCTTAATTAGTATTTTCATTAATTTCCATTGTCATGTATTACAGATATATGACTCTTTTTAAAATTTTGTAGCCTCGTCGTTGTAATAAAATTGCCCTAAAAGAACGATTACGTTTTCCCATATATATATATATATATATATATATATATGATATATGAAACCTAGTGATATATCCAAGGATAGTGTCGTGGTAGCGATGTTATTGTAGGGTTATTAGATCAACAATTAATCAAGTTATATGAAAGATTCTTCTGTATTGGACTAGTTCAGTTGTATTGGGCGTAGTGATATACGTTATGTGTATCTGTATTTATATATAGGCTACTACTGTATAATCTTTGTAATCAAGTTTTTAATCATTCAATAAAAGAATTCCTATTTACGTCTTTCTCTCATCAAAGTTCTGCAAATCATTCTCTTATTATGGTATCAGAGCATTGAAACTGCTGAAAGCTTTGATTTAGATCAGAATTAAGAACATCTTCCTCTTTAGCCTATCAATAAGTTCAAGAAACTCTCAAGAACAAGCATTCTTGATACACACTCTTGGCCAAATTCTAAAGAGCTGTTCATAACGCATTCAATGGAATCAGCACCAGAAAGGGGCAATCAAGATCAGGGAAATAAAGATGATATGGGTTCCTTGCAAGATAAGCAGCTGAATCCCTATTATCTTCACCACTCGGATAACACGAGTTTGGTTTTGGTGCATCAACCTCTCACTGGAGATAACTATGCTTCATGACCATCGCTTTATCAGTCAAGAGAAAGATGGGCTTCGTAGATGGAACGATCGTTAAGCCTGGGAAAGATATCAACCCTGGAAAAGAAACAACGATATCATTATTTCTTGGATTTTAAACTCACTTTCGAGGGAGATTTCTGCAAGTACTCTTTATGCAGAATCAGCGAAGGAGATTTGGGATGATCCTAGACAGCGCTTTGAAGAATCAAATGGGCCACGAATATTTCAGATTAAGAAGGATTTGACTAATCTGAAACAGAATCAGTCGTCTGTAGCTGTCTACTTCACTAATCTGAAAGGATTGTGGGAGGAAATGAATAACTTCAGACCTCCATGTTGCTGTGTTACTTGTAAGTGCAAGAATGTACAGGCGAGGTGCGGAACAAGGGAATTTCTTGATCAAGAATATGTTTGGGCTTTTCTAATGGGGCTAAATGACTCTTACAATCAAGTGAGAAGTCAAATCTTAATAATGCAGTATTTCTTCAAGCTAGTAGAGACTCAATTCAAGACCAAAATTAAAGCAATGCGTTCCAACAATGCGAAGGAACTTGAGCTAGCCAATCTATTAGATCAAAAGGAATATTACATCAGTTTAGCTGCGTCTATACGCCGCAACAAAATTCAGTGGTCGAACGGAAGCACCAACATTTGCTAAATGTGGCCCGAGCACTTCGTTTTCAGTCAGGTTTATCTAAATCTTTTTGGTCTGAATGTGTTTTAACTGCCAATTTTCTTATAAATAGGTTGCCTTCACCTGTTTTGAACAATAAATCACCTTATGAACTCATGTTCTCTAAACCTATTAATTACAATCTATTGCGTGCATTTGGATGCGTTTGTTATGCTTCCACCATCAATGTTAATAGAGATAAGTTTGCACCTAGAGCTAGAAAATGTGTACTTTTAGGTTATCCTAATGGAATGAAGGGGTATAAATTGTTAGATGTCCAGACCAACGAACTATTTGTTTCGAGGGATGTAATATTTGATGAAAATGTTTTTCCTTTTTTAGTCAAAAGGATGATTTTTCTCATAAAACAAGTGATCCTTTTGATCATGTTGTTTTACCTAAGGCTGCTTCAGACACAAATGCAGAGTTGTCATTTACAGCTTTGGTCCCTCTTACATCTCAGTCCATTGCAGATTACACAAGTATTGAGCCTAATTATACAACATTACTTGATAGCAATGTCCAAGAAATGGTATCTGAGGATGAATCAACTGCTAATGTTAATTCTGATCTAGCAGTTGAGACTGAATCAAATACTGAAATTTCAGAGCAGAGCCAATCCATTCCAGCTCTCAGAAGATCAGTCAGACAGAGCAAAGTTCCCACTTATCTTCAGGATTTTCACTGCAATTCGGCTTGTGAAAACAAATCAGTACTTCATCCTTTGTCTAAATCTTTTACATACAACAACTTATCTAATTCTTATAAATCTTTTGTTCTAGCTACTTCAGTCATTCAGGAACCTCGATTCTATCATGAAGCCATGCATCTTCCACAATGGATTCAAGCCATGAAGGAGGAGATCAATACTATGGAAGAGAACAAAACATGGACTGTGACTGATCTACCCATTGGCAAGAAATCCATAGGTTGTAGATGGGTCTATAAAGTCAAATACAATGATTTAGGGAAAGTTGAGAGGTTCAAGGCAAGGTTGGTAGCTAAAGGCTACAAACAACGCGATGGAATTGACTACATTGATACGTTCTCACCGGTTGCTAAACCTACTACGGTCAAGGTTCTTTTGTCACTTGCCGCGTCACAAAATTGGCATCTTTTTCAGCTGGACATCAACGACGCTTTTCTAAACGGCGATCTTTTTGAAGAAGTCTTCATGGATTTACCACCAGGTTATCAAACTTCTTCAAGTCCATCGAACGGTAAAAATGTTTGTCTTTTACATAAGTCCATTTATGGATTAAAACAGGCGTCCCGACAATGGAACGCTAAGTTCTCTGAGGCCATGCGGGATTTTGGCTTTCATCAGACTACTTCTGATCATACTTTGTTCTTTAAAGGGTCAGGGGATCATTTTATAGCATTATTAGTTTACGTTGATGACATTGTAATTGCTGGTCCGTCTATGGATGATATAGATGAAGTCAAATTTTCTTACAGCTAAAATTTAAGCTAAAGGATCTTGGTCTTCTAAGGTTTTTCTTAGGGCTGGAAATCGCTCGAGTAGATCACTGTCTCTATGTTTCGCAGCGGCTTTACACTCTCAAACTGCTCGAAGAGACAGGATATCTAGCCTCGAAGACACTCTCAACACCATTAAATCCCAGCAATAAGCTCACCGCATCAGATGGGAACAAGCTGGAAAATGCATCTCAATATAGACAGATCATTGGAAGATTGCTATATTTGACCTTCACTAGACCAGATATATTTTTTGCGGTTAACAAGCTCAGTCAATTTGTGTCGGAACCAAGGTCTTCTCATCTTGCTGCCCTTAACCACGTCCTTAGATATCTCAAAGGATCTCCAGGTCAAGGACTGCTTATGCCATACTCTTCTCCGATTCATATTAAAGGTTTCTCAGATTCCGATTGGGGCACATGTTTGGGTTCTCGAAAATCAGTGACTGGGTTTTGTACATTCGTTGGTCATTCGTTAGTCTCATGTAAGGTAAAGAAGCAATCAACGGTGTCAAGGTCATCAACCGAGGCTGAATATCGGGCCACTGGATCTCTTGCTGCTGAAATACTTTGGCTCAAACAACTACTTTGAGATTTCTATCTCAGATTACCAACTCCTATCATTTACTGCGATAATCGCTCAGCTATTCAGTTGGCATTACACCCGAAGTTCCACGAGCGAACGAAGCATATTGAAATTGATGCTCACTTCATTAGACATCATCTTCAACTTGGGAATTTCAAGCTGCTTCCTGTTAGCTCGAGACTCCAACTAGCTGATGTTTTTACCAAACCGTTGTCTGGTCCACAGCTGCTTCGCTTATTGTACAATATGTCCGTTATAAACATCTTCCGTCCACATTGAGGGGAGGGTATTAGATCAACGATTAATCAAGTTATATGAAAGATTCTTCTGTATTGGACTAATTCAGTTGTATTGGACCTAGTGATATACGTTATGTGTATCTGTATTTATAAATAGGCTACTAGTGTATAATCTCTGTAATCAAGTTTTTAATCATTCAATAAAAGAATTCCTAGTTACGTCTTTCTGTTAAGGGTGTCTACCTAAACACATCCCTTTGATATGATTGGTGGTTAGAAAATCTTAATAACAATCATGTATATGTATTTTACTCGTGCAAATAAAATTCCGATTTACAATAGCAACAGCTAATCGTACTGTAATTGAACGATGTAAAACACCTATAACACTAAAGTATCAACATTTCGACATTATATGTATATTTAATATACAACCATCTATTTTGTGTATATGTATATTAACCATTTAATCATTCAATCCCGGGAAATGGTTGCGTAGAAGTCGCACAACGTGTGGCAACGCCATCTAGTTGCATACTGGGACGTGATCGTTTGAGCTACGTAGGTTCTTGAAAAACGACCCAAGTTTGCTTTTACTGGATGTTGGAAACAATTTTACCATGACTCTTGTATGTTTTGTTTGGCGCATATTTTATACAAGTATTTTTGACACACCCTACGTATGTGCAATAAAATAAAATTAATTATTAGTACATAGATTTAATAGGTAATATACTAAAATTAGCATTTAGTAATTATTATGAGGTTACGTGTACGCGTTTTAATAAGTCTTTTTAGTTTTTTAATAGATGTAGACAAAAATATGACTGGTCAACTGATACATACCAATTTACGAGTTATCATATCCCTAACCCTTAATATAGATATTGCATTTATACAGACTATTTTTTAATACCCATAAAATAATACATTGTGGACAAGAAGTATTATAAAGCGGAAGACTGAAAGATTCTCTCGACCAACCCCTTTTGTGAAGATATGATGATATTGAGTATTTAATTACTAGTTAATCAAAATATTAATAATATATAAGTTGTATCAAATCTACCTAATTGATTAATAACTTTATAATCAATAAATTTTGGCTTCTTCTGAAAATTCCAAGTCCTCATTGAGAAAAATAATTATTCAAATCAATGATGGGGCAAACACTTATATAAATGAAAATTAAAGTAGATATAAGAATTTCTTAATTATTTCCAACAGTGTATCGATGTGCGAGACGTGTGAAAGCAAAGAAAGGCATGCCTTGCCCCACCATAAAAGGAGGTGCATGATGAAGCAAAACGACAACATACCATAGCAGCCATGTAGTTTATATTTGACTAGCAAAACTATATTCAGAAAAACTAAGATTAGGTACAAATCAACTTCTTTAATCAAAGTTTACATTCTCATATATTATTCACCCAAAAATACGTAGCCATTCAATACTTTTCAACGCCACCATTTTTCAACACAAATCCCTCACGCAAGCTTTTCCCCTCACACCGCTCTATAAAATCAATCTCGTCTCATAAGCAATAAACACACGCAAAACAAACACTGCAAAGAACGCAGACAAATAGCATTCCTACAACCTTTTAAAAAAAAAAATGACGACGGCGTCCCACAACAAGAAATCGCCGCCGCTGCCGGCGATCCTTCTACTGCTAGCCGTCCTCCAGGCCACCGCCCACGCCATAACATTCGACATACGCAACAACTGTCCGTACACCGTGTGGCCGGCGACCCTTCCCAGCGCCGGCCGGCGGCTGGACTCCGGGCAGACGTGGACCATCAACCTCCCCTACGGGCCGAAGCTGGCCAAGCTGTGGGCGAGGACGAACTGCACCTTCGATGCTTCGGGAAGGGGGAAGTGCCTGACCGGCGACTGCGACGGGAAGCTGAACTGCACGACGTACGGTGCGCCGCCGTACACCCTGGCGGAGTACGGCTGGAACACCTTCGCTCACAAGGATTACTACGATATCTCCGTCATGGAGGGATTCAACGTGCCTATCGAGTTTGCTCCAGTCAATAATGGCTGTACGAGGTATTTATTTCTTTTTCTTTTTTATTTTTTTCTGTATTGATTCTTTTCATTGCTTTTCTTCTTTTTATTAATGCCAAGATCAGAATAAATTAAAGTTGCTAATATTTCTTGTCTAGGCATTAGAAAAGTCGTCCTTACGCTACACACTACCACGTGTGTGTTTATGAGAGCGTGCTTTCTTGACTTGTGACCATTTTTTTCGTAGAGAAAGTCAAGGTGATGAGTCAAATTATAAGATGAGTTCAAAAAAGATAGTCAAATATAAGATGTGCACGACAAAGCTATTTTATGTTGGTCTGCAAACATATACTAGTGCTAAAATATCATAATTCGACCAAACCTTAGGTACTTTTTTCCTAACCGTATGTACTAAGTACATATGTATGTTCTAGACATTTCTATATAACGTTAGGGATAGTTATTCTGCCAGTCTTGTAAATAATCACAACGTTGGGTTCATTATAAGGACTTTTAAAAATTAAGTAATTTATGGGTATCTGTGTTGACCCTAAACGCATCCGATTTTGAAAGTTATCTCCAGTATAATGCCACCTCCTTATATAAATTGGCGAGAACGCCATATTATTATACCTTCAAATCCTTCAACCTGAGGCAAGATCTAGGGCTCCGACACGCATAGCTCTCCCAAAATTTTCTTAATTCTTAATATTACGACGCATAGTGTCGTCTACTAAATTTGTTGCAACCGCCCTAAATTACAAACTAAAAAAGCAACCAATCCAAAAAAAAAGAAAGAAAAAATCAGTATCAAGAATTCGTCATCAGTATAACATTTTGTGCTATTCATACAACAACTTGCGCCTTTTCAGGTCCATAAGATGCGCTGCGGACATAAACGGTCAGTGCCCGGCCCAGCTGAGGACGTCGGGCGGGTGCCACAACCCGTGCACCGTCTTCAAGACGTCAGAGTACTGCTGCCACAACGGTCCGTGTAGGCCCACTAACCTCTCGAGGTTCTTCAAGTCGAGGTGTCGCGACGCCTTTACTTATCCCGAGGACGACCCCACGAGCACCTTCACGTGTCCCGAGGGCACCAGTTATAGGATCGTATTCTGTCCTTAAAAACTAAAAAACAAACTACAATTTGTTTTTCATATAGCATGGATTTATATATTCAGGGTATTTATTATTTGTATGTGGTGGAGTTTACTCTATAGTTATGATCATCATACATCTGATGTTCGTATAATGCTATGTGAACTGCGTTTGAATAAGTTGGTGTGTGAAATCAATCGTATTATTTAGGAAACAACATTACGATCTCTTTCACTTGTCAACTAGAGAGCACTCTCAACTCTTTTTTAGTACAATCTGATCTGTGATATATATACATACCATTGCTATGTTATTTTGCTTTCCTTTTTCTCTTTCGCAATGGAGTTCTATTACAATCTGTCTTTTGATTATGTATCATAGACTTCCTACCTTATTTTGCCTTCATTTTCCCATTCCTTTTGGCAGAGACTAGAATTGATGTAATATCATAGAATTGATGCCTAAACACTTCAACGATGCCCGCAACAAACAAAACCAAATCATCTACCACAAAAGAAAAAAAACAGAACACTATTCTTCTTTCAAACTACCCAACAAACACAAAGTTTTCTTCTCATAACTTCTCAGCATCAAAGAAAGAGATCAAAATCAATATTCTTCAAATGGCTCGCTTTACCTTTTCTTTTACTCCGTCGACGCCCTCTCGACCTTACTGCTACTCTTTGCTTTGGCATTTCCGTACACAAAGCTGCATAAGACCACCTACGAACATTGATAGAAGTATCAAACTTTATTACGCATGAGATTTTTCACAGCATATAAATTCATAGGTACTGAATAAACGAACGATCTCAAATCATTATTACATTCACGAGGCTCGAGGCGACTAGTTCTCCACCAATCTCTCCGCCAATTATATGACCGTCGGGCGTGCAAGCAGAGATGCTTATCCCACCCGTTCTATCGCGGGACACACTGCCTTCGTCGACAAGGTAAGAACCAGACAGGCATAGTATCTCAAAACGGCCCTAAAAGAAAAAATAACACGGTATTAAAAAAAACTAGTAAGAAAAGGCGTGTTCATGAGTAAAAACTCTAACCTCGTAAGTGATGTTTTCGCAGGAATTCGTAGGCTGGCGAAGGGTTATAGAAGAAACAGATCCACCGCCGGACATTATGCATAGAGCTCTCGACCTTTGCTGTGCGAACGCCAATAATTTGGCTGCTACGTCCTAATTGTTATTATGATTATTATTGCATTGAATGTATTTAGTTAGTGAGGTGATATTCGACAGAATTGAAGGCTGTGTAAGAAAATGGAGGAGATGATTTTGAGTACCTCTCCAGGTCGAACGTGTATGACGTGCGGTGAAAAAGCAAGGCCAGCAGAGCTGTTCATCCATTCGCCTTGTGGAAAAAAGGGAAAGATTTAAGACAGAATTGAAAAAAAATATTCCATAAATGGATATGATAAACAAGTGCCAATTACGACTTAACACGCTCGAGGTTGCCAAAAATCCCTAGAATACAATGGTCCTTCCTTAGCATGCCTAAAGCTAATGAAATGAGTTTACCGTTTATATAGGTCATACTTACCATTTATATGCTCCGTATTTACACAAATACTGCGCAGATCATCCACGCGATGCTTTGAAAGAGCTATTAACCCCCGTCAAAGATTCGTGCCATGAGAAACAATAGAAACATTTTTTTCTTCTTATAAAATACAGAATCAGACAACTTGGGATTTAGAATGTCACACCAAGAACCATCAATCCTTCCTTTCTGCTCTAAATCTTATCATTTTCTGTCAACCTTGAGTTTTGCTAACTTAGGGTAGATCTTCTGTTCTCTTCTTTTACTTATCAACAAAAATTGATAATTAGTTATCCTTTTCCATTTCATTTTCCTTTCCCTAGTAATTTCCCTGAAAATAACCGTCTCGTATCCAGCTCTTGCATTGTATCAGTAAGAAAAATAGCAAACTTAGACCACTCTGTCCCTCAAGATATCAGCCATTAACTAAACAATTGCAGCAATCTCCACACACACACACAAGAAAGCAACAAAAACTACATCAATCGACTGAATTCTTACAAGGGACTTAGCAAAACATTACCGAGAGGGGCAAGTTTCTGCTTCCATCCACTCCCGGGCGGCCTCCCTTTCCTTACATTCTCACCCGAGGCTCTCCCAGGCGCCGAAGAAGACAACCTTAAACTCGGCGTTTTGCTTTCTCCAGGGCCATATTTCCTCGGCCTACCCCTTTTCTTTTTCCCCGAAGACTCACCAACGTGGTGAGATCCGTTACCAGGCATCATAGGCAAACTCGGCCCTCGACTAAAATTAGGAGATGAATCATCGTCATGGAAATTCGAATTTCCACCACTGATCATCCCTCCTAAGTTATGATGAATTGAAATATTTCTGAAAGACTGTGGTGTTTGGTTCTCAGAAACATTACCGTGGACATTGTGGGGAGGCATCAAATTATTACTACTAATCCCACCTCTGTTTAGGTAATAACTTGCTGAACCTTGTAATGACATTCCTTCCCTCGAATCCATTCATTTATTTCTGGGGATAGGATAATCCCAGTAACGATCGAAGCTTTAAGGCCTAATTCAACCTAAAACTGAGAGCTTTTTTTTTTTCTTCAGATCTCAGACAAATTACAGAGAAAGAGAAAGAAAATCTTAAACCCAGCAAGGATTTAACATGGGTTTTCTTTTCAGCGGCGAAAGAAAAACGAAGTTTCGCTCACACTGAATCGAACACAAAACTGACATGATGAAAATTGATTACTGTGGGCACGAAGTTGGAGGCGAATTAAGAACGCGAATCGAAGCTCGTGAACTGATGATAATGCAGGGAAAGTTCAGGCCCCACAACATAAGCATTAAAATTCTTACTTACGAGCTGAAGCTTTTACAGCTGTTCAATTGCCAGTTGCCATTCAAAGCGAAGCCAAAGGGAAAGATGAGGAAATGCGCAGTGAACCCTAAATTTGGGGAGAGAGAGAGAGAGAGAGAGAGAGTAGATGACATCTAATCTGAGTGCTGCATGTGCTCAAACGTGTTCCTAATCATCAGACCAAAGAACGTCTTTTTATAGATTGTTGACATGTTTCTTTCGGACAGGAACTTCAAGTCATGTCAAACTCAAAACATTGTTAGTAAATCCTTTTTCTTTCTAGACAAATATTCTTTTTATTTTATGATCTGATCTAACTTTAGCTCAAGGTTGTTTATTAGTGCGTCTTACACGAAATTATCCTCATATTCATCAGTATTGCCTGTCTGACTTTCTACTATAAAATTAATTGTATTAAATAATTCATTAATGTTGTATTAAGTTGACATAATTTAAAAGTTGAAAGTCAAGCCTAGAGGTGCATGGGCTGAAACGTGAAGGCCCATAGGCCAATCATGCGGGCTGATGCTGACATCAGTTTCGGGCCGGGCCTAGCCCACTAGTTAAGGACCTGCCGTGTAGGGCTCACGAAACAAGAATCTTTGTACGCAGATAGATCATCGTGAACCCCACGATCATCGTGAAAATCCCAGGATGAAGTTCTTTCAAATAATCCCATGATGATCTTCAAACTCTGCAGTAGGTTTCTTTATGCCCTTTAATCTAATCTTCAAGGTTGAATTAGACAATTGGTTCTGTCTCCTAACAGACGAATATTCAAACGAATAGACGGGTATTTGCGCTTGAGTGACGAAGTCCAATTTCTCGTTAGTTCAATTTAATTTAGTTCCGATTTAGGGTCAAGTTTCAGTTTCATTCGAATCTTCGGATTCTGTACAGTCATAGTTAAACACGATTTCTATTTTTGGTTTAGTTTCGACACGGTTGTTACAACTTAAGTGTTGTTTTAGGCTATGTTCGGATGGAACGGAATTATTAGAACGGAAGCGGCCGATTTATCCTTAGGAACGGCCGTTTTTGGTCTACAATACTAGGGTTTCAGCAGCTCTGGGACGGTTGCGACGAACTTCGGATTAATGAAAGCGGTGAGGAAAACGAAAACTACAAGGAAATGATTTCCGTATTTTTCTTATTTTTCCTCACTATATGATATGGGTAACAAAATGATTTTCCACGGTTTTAGTTTTAAGTTTACTTTCTTTTCTCGGCACCTATGTCTCTAATCAGCAAACAGAAAAATTAATTTTTCTTTTTAATTCTTTTACCTTTCCTCATAAAATTTCTTAAACCTACTATACGCCCTTACGATTACCAAAACCAATATCGATTATAAGTAGTTTAATTCATATAAACAATTGTGTTTATGTATTTTTATTTGTTGTTGTTGGATGCGGTGTTGGGCGTCTGGTCGGTGGCGCTCGTAAAACTCGGACAAAGTTTCGGCTTACTACGTCGAAGTCGAGGCACGTACGTCGTACGCTTTCCGTAAGACGTTATTGCCCCGTATTTCAATGCATCGGATTGTCGCAATACGTCCTGAAGATACAACGACTTCAGGAATTTCGAAACGTCGCACACCGTAACGAAATTATCGGGCGAATCTACTAAAGACTCGAGCCTTTCTTATCACTTTATTATGCCTAAGGAGATGCTGTCAATTTTTTAGGAAATGCTGGGAGTGAATTGAATAAATTTCTATTCTGCCAGGGGACCTATTTATAGTCTGAAAAGCTGCAGGGGTCAATTCACGAAAAGTCATAACTTTTCAGTTGACCTCCATTGACTGGGCCGAATTTGCAAATAGACATAACCTTTGGCCAGGGGTCAATCTGAGAATAATCACAACTCTTTGACTGATACCCAATACCCCTTCAAACAGCCACATCATCACGCCCAGTCAGCGCCAGATCAGCGCCACGTCAGCGCCACGTCACTCTTTGACCTCCATTTTTTATTTTTTTTATTTTTTTATTTTATTTGGGCTGGCTTTACTAATTAATTTCTCATTCACCCGATAACGGTTTTGAGCAAATTAATATTCATTAGATTCGTCTCGAAACGTAGATTCATAAACTTTCAACGATTTCTCGTTTCGATAACCCACGTCTTGTCGATTTAATAAAATCGTTTCAGCTCTTTTCTTTGTGGGCCAATTACTCACACTTGGACCCAATGCCCATTGGGCTTAAAACCCAACAGTTGTTTGCATTTAACAGGTTTCTAATTGCTCCGAGGATCATGCTGCATCATCGTCTAGAAGTAAATTCGATGCATATACCATATTTATACCTTAATGATGACTTGATGAATGAATGTTAGCACCATCTATATGGAAATATGATGTGGATGTCATTAATTATTTTATATTCTAATAAATGATAAGTGGCTAGTTAATTATTTACGAAGTTTTACTTTTTTTTTTGAGAGATCAATATTGTATTATAATTATAAGTGACAGATGTTAGTTTTCCTATGTAAAACGTATGATGTTTTCATTTGTTGGTACGGTTTTTAATTTCTTGAAAAGCGAAAGTTCAATTGATAATAACAGCCAAATTATTTTAATTGCTAGAGCTTGTGTGCTTCTATTTAGCAATTAACCGGTCAGTTTATACCTAATTCTTCTTTTTCTTTTTCTTTTTCATTTACATAATTTTAATTTACGTGTAGTGAAAATTCACTGAAGTCCAAAAAATATTAAATAAGTTGGTCTAGAACTTTTGAGTGAAATTCTTCGTCGTACCTTAATTAGAGAGCCAAGGTAACACGCCACATGAGTACAGGTATGGCGAAACAAATGGAATGTTAAATCATATACCTCTTCTTCTTTTTTTTTCTTTTTTTTTTTCTTTTTTTTCTTGAGAAAGGTTTTGATGCACAAAACTGTAAAAGATTTGAAAATTTAATTCGTGGGCTGGACGATTTTACTAGTCACTATCACATAAAAGTAGTTGATTTCCTAATGTACACTGCATCATATTTGCATGTTGGGATTACAATAATTAGATGTTTGGCTAATGTCGAGCAATAATACGTACTATAATACTCAAATTGGTATGCCGAATAATAGATTTATATTAAAAAAATTTAACTAAAAAAATGGAAGAGCAAAATGAAGAATATAAAAATACTATGGAGTTGGTGATTAACTATGGGCTCTAGATACTCCCTCACTTATATCTAGTGAAAAGGCTAACAAGTTAAGGGCCTTACGCCTTTTGTTAGCTTCGGCAGCCTCGGAAGACAATAAGGTCTGCGCTTGGGGTTATCAATCAATAAAGTGTGAGATTCTCCCTAATCAGACTACCTTCTTTTCATTTTCGATCTTAGGCGAACGAAGGTTACCGGCTCTACGACCTCGCAAGGCGCTACTGTAGTGCTCTTTGGGCCTGCCGCTTTCTCAATCGAAAAATGAAACTGTCAAGATTAGCGCACTAAAGGATTTCGATTCTTATCTATGTAATTTATTTCTTGATTTTCGTTGAAGTGTAGTGCTACTTTCTTAGGTTTTTCTCTTCCGAAGACGAATCTCTTTCACTCACGAAACACAAAGGAAATTTCAACCTCAACAGCATCTATCGTTCTTAGGCGGGTACTGTCTTTTAAAAAGCTTTTCAAAGAATTAAGGCACGACTCCAATGCTTTATGGAACGATTTAATATAACTTGACTGACCAATAGCAGTTTATCCTAAGCCCTGAAGCTTAATAAAAGCGTATAGATGCTAATATTTCCCTTGGCCCGTTTGGATTTCGGATTTTGATTTGAAATCCGGGTCCCGAATGGATTTAGATTTTGATCTCTCAAATTCGAGGTTAACTCTAAACGCTTATTACTTGTCAGATTCAAAATTCAATGTCGAATGATCCGTTTTCAAAATCCAAAGTTGAGCCCACAATGAGTTTTCGGTAAATAATAATAATATGTAATAATACTTCAATTATAATAATAATAACAATAATAATAATTATGGGTGAACAATGACTTGAGCTGACTTGCGAGCTCGATGAGCCGGCTCGAGCTCGTTAGGGGCTCGCGAATGAGCCTGCTCGAGCTCGAGCTCATTCGTGGGTGCTCGAAAGCTCGCCAGCCGGCTCGCGAGCTTGTTGTGTTTTATGATTTATTATTATTATTTCAGTTTTGTACTTTTTAATTTTTTAAGGAAAAGTGAGAAATCGAGTTCGACGAGCTTCTCGAGCTCGAGCTTCATTTGGATATCCGAATTTTGAAATCCTAGCATTTGCCAAACAATGGATTTGAATTTGAAATAAGTTTGAAATCCAAAATTTAAATCATTCCATTCTGTTCAATACGCGAATCAAAACGCACTCTAATTCAATTTGGAAACAGAATTAAGTCGAAAAACCTCTTTCGGTACCAACAGAGTATTTCATACATAGTTGACCCCCTCATATGGGATATCCTCAAGTAGGCTTTTCACCTAATTTTTTTCAAGGAAAATGATCGATGCTTGAAATTTATTGTAGTGATCTATATTTTTTTTCCAATTATAAACAGTAGTGGCCCAATGTAAAAGACCAGCGTATGACGCAAATACAAATTTCTAGCACAAATATAATACTATTAATTGATGTTCGATTGTAACCCATCAAACTTGACACAATGTTAAGTTGTCCATAACTTGACAAAAAATAATAATAAACAAAACGAAAAGAGTTTCGGTCTAACTAGTGTAACTTGTTTTCATATTTCCATCTAAACATAGGATCCTTAAACACTTTACAAATAGGCAACTCTCTTGCAGTGCATGCATATCAATGTCGATTTGTATATATACATGCAAGATCAAAGCCGAAGTCATAACTAGACAGGTTAAACCATACTTAAAACTTTTTCTAGCAGTCTTAATTAGTATTATCGTCATGGATTTGAACTTAAGGCAATCGAAACCTTACGTAGCCATCGTTCTCTTGCAATTTGGATATTCGGGCATGGCCATATTCGCAAAATCTGCACTAAACACTGGAATGAGTCATTACACCTTTTCTGTTTATAGAAATATTGTAGGTGCAATAGTTGTCGCCCCTTTTGCCTTAATCTTTGAAAGGTATCATAATCTCTCTCTCTCTCTCTCTCTCTCTCTCTCTCTCTCTCTCTCTCTCTCTCTCTCTCTCTCTCAACTAAGCCTAAAACGAGATTATTGTCTTTCTTGCAGGAAAACTAGGCCAAAAATGACGTTCTCAGTTATGTACAGGATTATAATACTTGCCTTGTTAGAGTAAGTGATCTTGAGTGTTTCATACTTCATTTGTGAGGCATATTATGTGTAAATATAATCACAATTCAAAACACATGCACTATTTTGTCTAATTTTTATTTGTTCCCTTTTTGTTATTAATTATAACAGGCCGGTTATTGATCAGAACTTGTACTACGCTGCAATGAAATACACATCTCCAACTTTTACCACAGCTATGCTCAACGTTCTTCCAGCCATAACATTTGTACTTGCATGGATATTAAGGTGCCTCTTATACGTCGAACTAAAATAAAATAAAAATCCAATTGTATATATTTTTTGGGACTCGTAAAAAAGGGTCGCAATTCAATTTTTTCTAAGGCTTGAAAAAGTTGATATAAGAAGAGTCCATAGCCAGGCAAAGATTGTCGGAACTCTAGTGACCATCGGGGGAGCCATGATTATGACCCTCGTAACGGGCCCCGTTCTCCAAATGCCTTGGACCCAAAAGCCCGATATGAGCCCGGCATGTATCGAGAAATCTCAGGATAATTCAGTTAAAGGAGCTCTCATGGTCTTAATTGGCTGTTTTTGTTGGTCCACGTTTTACATTATTCAGGTATATTCATATGCTCAAAAGCTTATATATTACTTTCGATATGTAATTTAGGGAGGTGGCCTTACAGGGACATCAAATTTAGGGCGTGACATTAGTCGTTCAAGAAGTTTTAAAATTAAGCAATTAAAAGACATTATAATTCAGAAACATTTATTTTGACCCATCCGACGAATTCGGCGGGTGACATATATGGTCTATAACGTTAAAAAATAAGCAATTTGGGACAAAATCTAGGGTTCTGGCGTATACTGATCCAAAATAGCTTCTTTTGAAAGTTATTGTCCATATAATGTCAACTCTAAATGTCATGCCCCTAAAACGCAAATTATAGCACTGAAAAAATAGTTAACATATCTTAACTATCGCATTGTTACATGTTAATAGGCCATCACGTTGAAGTCCTATGCATCGGGCTTTTCCCTAACCTGTTTGGTCTGCATCGTTGGGGCCTTGCAAGGAGCGGTGTTAACCCTCGCAGTCGAATGGCGTACCCCTTCGATATGGGCCTTGCGATTGGATAACAAACTCTTGTCTATCATATACGGGGCAAGTATAACATTATAAAAAAGAAAAAAATGATTGCTTAATTTTCGATAATCGATTTGAAAAATCTACGATGTTTAGCGCAGGGAGTGATAAGCTCGGGAGTTGGTTACTACGTGGCGGGAGTTGTAATAGAGGAGAAAGGGCCCGTTTTTGTGACGACGTTCAATCCTCTCACTATGGTGATAGTTGCAGTGATGAGTTCCTTCGTATTATCCGAGCAGTTGAACGTCGGAAAGTGAGAAATTTTAATGATTTTTTTGTTGAATTATTTTGGGATATGATTTTCATGGCGTGAATCATGAGTTGTTTTCTCCATCGCAGGGTGACAGGAGCTTTAGTTATTGTCGTTGGGTTGTATTTAGTAATATGGGGTAAGTCTAAGGACCATAACACAATTGAAGAAATGATGGATGGAGATGTAATAAAGTGCACTTCAAGAACTGATGAACCTTCTTCAAATGCTCAACAAAAAGTTGACTTTCAAGATTTGTCAAAGTCTGAATACAGTGTTGTGTAAGAAGATCAGTTTTAGTCATGTTTAACTTTTGTGTGTGTGTGTGTGTGCGCGCTTGTTTAACTTATGTACATTAAAATCAAATGTTATGTTTGACTTACTTTAGCCAATCGAAGTTGGAATAAGATCATCGATGCAAAATCTGACTTACCCTACTGTGACTGCCTTATGTTAAGAGCGTGGGATGAATAAAAAGAAAAAAAATGTTAAACTGATCTATCAATTGGATGTTTAATTACAATATTACCTTCAGTTGCATAATTACAATTGTATTCTTTTAATTTATTACAAGTTTATCCTTAAATTAAAATTATTAGATAACACATTTAATAATATTTTTTAAAATATAAAGTATTTAATATATTTGGAGCTGTCAGAACGGGGCGCAAGACGGGCGAGCCTTAAAAAGTGGTATGTATTAATAACTAATAGTTAAACATGCCTTTACTTAGATATTTATTAGAAATAATAAATATGGCGTTAGTAGATAATAAATGACTCATTAATAGGTAGCTAATTAATTTAAAATTTATTTTTAATATTATTATGTTATTATAATACATATATATGCAATTACAATAAAGGGCAGGCCAGCTTGCGGGCTAGCCGCCCCGCCCCGCCCCGCCCCGCCAAAGCCCACATCCCACGCGGGCTGGCCTAAAAAATTGCAGCGCAACGCAAGCCTTATTTACGGCTCTACCAAATATACTAGTATATATAAGGAAACTAACCAACGTTAAGGGTGTGTTTGGTCCGTGGAAATCGGCGCGGAAAAGAAAAGAAAAATGTGGTGGTACGCATAGAATCATTGTACGTTAGGGTTCACGTGTCGTACAATCGTACTTTTTCTTTTCTTTTCCACGTCGGAATCCACGAACCAAACGGAGCCTAAAAATAAAAAACACTTCACATCATTCTGAAATTGAGAGTTGAGACTAGTCCATCGGTGCATTGTTACCCTTTTGGTAATGGACCAAACTCATTTTATTTGCGTTGATGTATGGACATGAGAAATTCTCACTTGGAATAGGGATTATTAGGTAAGCACGAATCAATTGGTTACATGTGTAGTTTGGACTATCATCTTTATGAAGCATTGGACTAAATTTATACGTATTCACATATTATCTATTTATCAATTAATAATTGATCCATCCATTTGTTGTCTCTATCAAAATAGATTTAAACTAAGTCATGATTTTGAAGACCGGACCGACAGGCCGATTCTGACCGGATCGGTCAAAAATTCGGACCGGTCCCGGTCATGTCTCTTTCTTTTAATTTGAAAATAAATAAAAAATGGTTTGAAATAATTATACAAAATAGAAAATCTAATAAATTAGTTTTGTCAAGTGGTTAATGGGTATTTACTTAATGGACTTGGGTTCAAATCCAAAACACCCTAATTTTTATATGTTATAATTAACTTACTAGCCCACTATTTTGTTTTTCTTCAAATTTAACTCCAACTCATAGATTTAATACTTGACATACGATTAATTTATAACAACCCACGCAATTTTATTTAACTTTATCCCTTAATTTATATAATTATAGTTTGAAAAAAGTTCATAAAACATGTATATTTGTCATATTATTTTATTGATCTTATAGAAAATATATATTTATTTTTAAGATACCAGTTTTATTCCGTTTTGTATCGAATTTTATACCGATTAAACCACTAAAATTTCCTGTTCCGTTCGAAAACCCAGTTTCATAGACTTATTAAGTATTCTCTCTAGACTTGGTCTAAAGATCATTTATATCTAGGGGTGGGCATTCGGTCGGGTTTCAGGTACCCGACCCGACCCGATCGGGTTGATATTTCGGGTTAAAATCGGGTATCGGGTTTAAACCCGATACCCGATTACTTACTTCGGGTCGGGTTTCGGGTAGCAAAATGCTACCCGATTTACCCGATCGGGTACCCGCACCCGCAGGCCACTAATAAAAAATACCCATAGCGCAGCCCAAAACCCACCATAGACAGCCCACACGCACACATGACACATCCCACCAATCCAAAATCACACACACACACACAGTCGCTCACATCAGCTAAGTACGGGACCTTAGAGAGAGAGACACACACACTCGTCAGAATTAGATCCCTAGCCGTCGCCGTGCCCTCGCCCCACGCCGTGCCTTCCGCCGTCGTGCCCCTCATGGAAGGACTCAGACGGCCACGTCATCTCCGCCACCACCCGAGTCGACGCCGTGTCGCAGCTCCAGTCGCTCCGCCTCCTCATCGTCGACGGTGAGGCTTCGTTCAAGGACGTGGCGACCGAGCACTCTCATTGCAGCTCAGCTAAGCGCGGCGAAGATCTCGATAACGTTCTCACGTCTCTATCTTACACTTGTTAGAATTAGGGATTTAAAAGTAGTATGTTGGAGAATTGAGATTGGGTTTTAACGAGGTAAGTACAAAAACTGATTTTTAGTCCTACGCATCTTCTTTCATTTTTTCTCTTAACATAGCAGCTTTTGATCGTTTCCTTTATCTTGAAGAAGCAACATTTGGTCTGAAAGTTGGGGAGATTAGCGAGATAGTGCCCTACCTTCCACCAACGAATTTAAAAAAAAAAATACTGCAAAAACCCGAACCCGACCCGAACCCGATAATCGGGTTTCGGGTACCCGATTGTCGGGTACCCGATTTCTGTCGGGTCGGGATCGGGTATCAAAATTGAAACCCGATTATGTCGGGTACCCGACCCGAAAAACCCGATACCCGAAAAACCCGACCCGATCCCACCCCTATTTATATCCACGAAGACACTTTCACCCTTTATTGTCGAATTCTTGTTTAGTACTTATTGCATTTGATTTTGCCTTCAATTTTTCAGTCACTGTACAATCGTTTTGCACAATCATCTTTCGCGCACTACTCACACAGAAACACGTCGCGCCCACCAATACGAATCGATAGGTGAGATGATTGCGTGCCTTAACATCAATTTTTTTGTTTTATGGATTTTGCTGTGCGACGTGTGCAAGTTGGGTGCGACGTGTGCTCGTCGATGCTGACTACAGCTGTCCGTCGTTGATTCAATCTTATTTCAGCCGTTTTTTCAATTGATTTATAGCTTCGTCTTGTCAATTTCATGTATGGTTTGCTTGCTAAAGGGATTGGATTGCTGACTAAAGTTGGCTCACGAGTTCTGCAGATCAAATGGAGGATTGATTTTGCTTTTTAAGGTGTTTTTGTGTGTGAAAGTTGAGTTGTGCATTTTGATTTAAGAGAGTCTGGGTGAATGTGCATAAATTGTCAGATCATGGAGTATTATGATGGAATGGAGAGTGTCAATTATGATTACTGGTTAGAAGGAAAATTTATTTCATGCGCTAAATCGTTAGGATGTTTTGAATATTTTGCTGAAGATCGTCGAATCAATTTTCTTCTATACTTTTGTTGATGTCGACATAGTATACGGCTGAAATATTTCGATGTTCTGTTGTTTTTCCATGAAGTCTACTGCTGCAGTGTTCGGATATTCAGCTCAGAATTTTGATGTTCCTATGAATTGACCAGTAACGAATTCTTCCTTGCAATGTACAAATAGCGTTTTCTCTACTTAAAAGTTCGGCTAGTACTTGTGTTCATGTGGATCTTATATTGCCCTCCATCGATTTTTTGAATGCTTAGAGTAGTAACTTTCTGTGTCCATATGTCATTCCCTTCTATTTTCAATCGTTTCAATGGCTTAGTAGTCTTTGGTTTTCTTTCACCTCCTATCTATTGGATCACTGTGCAATTGTAATCATACTCATACTACTTTTAGTTGTAGTTTACTTTTTTGTGGATACTTATCTTAGTATTGTTCATTGTAGTATGGTTTTAGTGTATGGAAGATAAAAGGAGTATCAAACTGCTGGTATAGAATATAAGATAAAGATAAAAGATGGGTGGCTGTTGCTCCGGCGCATCAAAGACGTCAGAAGAAAATGTATGTACATACAACAATTTTCCAGTAGCAAAGTTTCAAATATGTTATTGCTTCTCCATAGTGTTTTAACACTATGAGTGCACAGCCTCATTACTGTGCGAATAGTGAAATAAAATAAGCATGTGGGAATGGGCTACCGATTTGCGAGTTGTGAATTCAGAAGGATTTCGTAACTTCATGGGAGCTTAGTGGCAGAAGTGTATTCTATGCTTGTAAAAATAGGACTTGGGTAAAAGCACTAGTATCAACTTCACTTGCTCCATCTTGTGCATGCTTATTTAATGTGACTGAAGCTATTGGTTGATCATGTTGAAAGATCACTAATACATTGCAGTTACTTCTGTATTCTTCATTTTCACATCATTAGCCTTTGGTGTTTGGTTTACAAATTTCTTTTTTATCTTTGTAGCTTCCAGCATCCCAAAATCGTGGAAATACGCCACCTCATCAGGCGACAGTCTCCCCTCTCTCTACAGAGCTTTTGGTCGATACAAATCCAAACGCCTCAATACCCGACACCTATGAAGAGTACGATAGAAATTCATCCAAAAATGAGGAAGAACTCAAAGGTAAGAATGATGATGAAGTTCACTCACGACCCACAAACGCAGAGACTCTTGAAAACCAAGAACCACAGGCCAGGGTGGAAAAAGTCGAGGAGCTTGAAGAACTTGTGGAGATTGATGACAGGGACTTCGGAGACGACCTAAAGCTTAAGAAGTCCACAGAACCTTACGTTCCACCTCTTTCTGTTGTGGACGATATATGTCCCATTTGTCTTGAAGGTACGAATAGAATAGAGAATTAAACTATGTGTTAACTGTTGTTTTTGTGTGAGATTGGGTTGAATGTTTTCTCCTTTTCAGAGTACGACGAAGAAAATCCAAAGATGAGCACGAAATGCGACCATCTCTATCACCTTGCCTGTATTCTGGAATGGATGGAGAGAAGTGATTCATGTCCCATGTGTGATCAGGTTCTTTTCTGTTCATTATACTCATGCTTTAGTATATTCAAGCTTTTCTCAAGAATTCAAGACATGTAAACGAATTTCGTCGATATAAATTTGCAGTTATTTTTAGATACAAACAAGTTAATGTTATTTAAGCAAACAACATAAATTAATTACAACTGTATGTAACTTTTTCGTCTTTACGGACGCAGGCAATCGTTCTCAGTTCTGCTTTCGAGGGGTTGTGACCTGAAAATGCTGCATTTTTGCCAGGTTAATGCATGGCATCTTTTGCTTTTCTTTTCGCTTTTCCTCAGTATAATTTGATTTTCGTGCACATTCGTCTCTTTGAGATGTCGATTTTGTCTGGTTTTTTATTCGATTGGTTGGAATGGGAGTTCATAAATGGATAGAAGCAGCGTTTGGGATTTGCGATAATCTTGCAAAGGGATGCATTGCCTTTTTTTTTTTTCTTGTTTTTATGTACATAATAGCATTAGTATATATTATTGAGTTTCAGGCTAACTCATCTTTTTGCATTGTATGGTTAGACATTCGTTTGCACTTAAGTTGCAGAGATTTCTATTTCCTTCCTTCTTCACCATATCTGATAACGTTGGAACAGCTAGAGATATACATTCCCCACATAATTACTTCATTAGAAAATTAATGTGAAATTAGTCAAACTAAAGATGAATTTTACGCGAAGTGAGAGCTTAACATTCGGTATTTCATGAAGGTCAAATAATTAAAAATTAGTTGTAATTTTCAGAGAGATTCTACGGCCTCGAGTGATCGGCTTGTTAATCTCCTGGTTTGAGAAACTCAAAAAGTGGTCTCAGAGCAGAAGTCGGAACCTAATAATTGGTTTTTTGCATCTTGGTCTAAATACCAGTCACAATTATTTACTTTTTAATTATTTATATTCAAGTTAAGTTTTGTTAATTCAGTCAGCCAAACCATTATTAATCAGATTTTTGTTTGTCATTAATACTAGGTTATTTTATATAGAGTAGTCAGTTATGAGGCCCGCCATTTTCGCATCTTAATCATGTGACTTTTGAATATACTTCTAGATACATACATGAAAATTAATAAAGTAATTAAATAGAGTGACTCTATAGAAAAGTACCCAATAAAAAATGGGTAATTCTATTGGCACCCCTTAATTCTATTTACACTCCCTAATTAATATGTAAGTAGATTATTACATACTTACCAATTAAAACTTAATTATTTTAAACTATTAATTACTTACCAATTTTAAATGTTAGATAATTACCTTTAAAAAAACAATAGATAGTTCCAAATATCCATTTAAGGTAACCAAAGAGACAATTCTTTCCATGAAACTCACGTTGCACATGGCATATACAATCATATCTCTAATCACCATGAAACTCACGTACATAAACTGTATTACTTTAAAAAATAATAAATTGGAAAAGATCATTAAATAGGGCTAGTTTACTTAAATTCAACAAGAAAAAATTCCTTAAGTGGTGGAGGATCCAATCACATAGGAAAATTGCATTTCGATGGATTCTAACCAAGTTTAGAGCATGCCCCAACATCATAAATAGGAGCTCTAACATCACTTTTAAACACATTGCAATCCGTACAAGAGCCAACGAGTTATAGTGAAAGAATTCGATGGATCCTGTTAAGTATTAATAGCTTCGCGACTGAGATAAGTGCGAGCTAGTGTAGGTTGTTCGAGCCGTATACTGTATTTCTTTCAAGGTAGAAGGTGACGCGAGACGTGTTCGGTCGCGGATTTGAGTTCTCTCCCTTTTCCCAATAGACAAAAAGCCTATTCAACGCTAACATGATACCGGTAATTGATAACTTAGCACTTGAAATTATTCTATTTTTATCTCGTTAAATATATTCTTATTTATTTTATTACTTATTTTCTCACATATTTCTTATGCATATTTAGGTTAATGACATTTACGAAATAATCGAAGATGATGATCATAGAGAAAATGATGATACAAATGATGACGTGACTTGCAAATTTTTCACTGAGAAGGTATATTTTTTCATCATTATTATATATATCTTGTTATTACTATTGTTATCATTATAATATATATGTGCTAGTTTAGTTTCTAAACAATAGTTCTTTTAGGTGTTCTCCAGAAGATTTAATTTATTGGGTGCAAAATATGGAAACAAGTCTTGGATACGTAATTGTCACTAAAAGACAAGGACTTACTCCGGTGGAAAGTGTTCGAAATTATATTTCAATGCGACCGTGGTGGTAAAAAATCTCTACAAGAAACACCGGGCACAAAAAAGGTTGGTTGTCCGTTTGAACTAAAGGGAACATCAACGCCAAGTAATTGGTGGAAGCTGACCATTATATGTGGAATACACAATCATGAACCTGCAGTGGATCTTGAGGGTCATCCATATTCACGGCGACTTTCTAAAAATGAAGATGTATTAGTAGAAGATTTGTCAAAAAAGAATGTGAAACCACGAGCTATCCTGCCAACACTCAAGAAACTTACTCCGGTGGAAAGTGTTCGAAAATTATATTTCAATGCGACCGTGGTGGTAAAAAAAATCTCTACAAGAAACACCGGCACAGAAAAGGTAGGTTGTTCGTTTGAACTAAAGGGAACATCAACATCAACGCCAAGTAATCGGTGGAAGCTGACCATTATATGTGGAATACACAATCATGAACCTGCAGTGGATCTTGAAGGTCATTCATATTCAAGGCGACTTTCTAAAAATGAAGATATATTAGTAGAATATTTGTCAAAAAAGACGTGAAACCGCGAGCTATCCTGCCAACACTCAAGAAGCATAATGCGGATAATGTTTCAACAATCAAAACGATATATAATGCCCGTCAAAAGTTTCGGGCGATGGCGAAAGATGGTGAAACTCAAATGCATGCTGTTATCTTTTTTGCATAAAGAAGGCTATATTTTTTAAAGTCGTTCCAGTAGCTTAACCAATGAGTTGGAAGATTTATTTTTCGCCCATCCAAATCGTTGGAGATATGGCGTGCATTTCCGCATGTGCTTTTGATGGACGCAACATACAAACCAAATAGATGCTAAATGCCTCTTCTTGAACTTATTGGCGTATATGACCATCTGCATAGCATTCTTTCTAATGCATAAAGAGGCCAACTATAGTTGGGCGTTAAATTGTGTTAAATCAATGATGGATGGATGCGTTCGTTCTCACGTGTTATAGTCACAGATAGGGAGTTGGCTTTACTAAAAGCATGCAACAACATTTTTTCCGGAAGCTAAAGGGTTACTCTGCAGATGGCATATTTGTACAAGTATTATGAAGAAGTGCAGGCCTTCAATAACATCAAGCAAAACATGGAATTCTTTCTGCAAGGCATGGACACCACTGGTTGAATCTGAAACAGATCCAGGGTATGATAAACGTATTACAATGCGTTTATCGTAGTATTTGATTGGGTTATAATAGAGCTCTAGCAATCATTTTATGCGTTTATTCGACATATTTACACTTATTTTCATATTAAGGAGCTTGGGACGACTTTCGGGCGAAAAGGAGCGAAAACGAGGCAAGCGTCACGGACGTGACACATCGTGCACGTGGCCGTGACCACAACCAGAGAGCCGATCTTAAGAGCGTCATGGCCGTGACAGTCATGCACGAGGCCGTGACAAGTGGCAGAGAGTTGAAGCGAAGTTCGTCATGGCCGTGACACTTTAGGCACTTGGTTGTGACACATGGTAAAAAGCAACGCAAAGTGATGATGGTCACGGCCGTCGGCCCATGTCCCAGGCCATGACCGTTACGACAATCAGTATAAAAGCCCAAATTCGATTCAGAAAAAGGGACGCTAACCAGATGTCAACCCTAACCCTCAAGAGATGAAAAAGAGCCAAAAAGAACAGGGGAGTCCGTCCCGGAGCGCAAGAGACGGATCAACGCCGCAATCACGCCGAAGTAAACGAAGAACGAAGATTCATCCACAATTCTATCCCTAATTTGCCAGTATTCAAGATCATGAGTATTCCCTCTTTGTTCTCTATTTCTTTCGTTGTTTTCCCGTCTATTATGAGTAGCTAAATTCCCTATGTGTTTGGGATTAGATGAACGCTAGGTTATTTCGTATTTAAGAGATATGTTTATCGTGATTTGCATATTCTGACTATTTATCGTTCTATGAATTTGTTTCTTCGCTTTAATATGTCTATGTGTTAAAGTGAGTGTATGGAAAATCATTTATAGCGACAGCTAAACAACGGTTAGGCCGTTCTTAGAAGATATGATACGAGTATAGGGCGAAAGCAAATACTCGCTCGCCGTTAGTAGTTACTGAATTTTAGATCCCCGCGAGCGTTTAGGGCGACATCAAATTCGTGAGTGGGTAGGAAAATTACTGCAATCTAGTCAAGAATCACGTAGGCACGATATTTCATTGTCTTTATCTGAAAGCTCTCTTACCAGTTTTAGGCGTGTTCTTTGAATCTCTAGTCGATTTAGGAGTAATATGTTAGGATAGTTCGTAAAACCATCTGCGTATATTATTTAGGCTAAAATATCGAGTCGATAGGTCAGTACTAGTACTTAGTTTATTCCTTGTGTTCGATACTCATTTATTCACTTTACTGCACTACAAACGAAAGGTCCACTGCCTATCGCACGTTGGTGATAGTAATTAGGTATTCGTTTTATATTATCACTTGTTGCACCTGCAAATCATATTAGCACACCACGTGTCGATCAGGGTACTTGTCCAACTTGGCATATCTTGAAGCAACATTACATGATTTTCAAGATATTCTTAATGTATATTTAATTTTCTATGTTAAATTATTTATAAATTATTGCTCATAAGAACTTAATAAGCTTGTATAATATCAGGTGTAATTGATTATCTAAATAATCATTGGTTGACGCCTTACAAGGAGATGTTTGTATCTGCTTGGACCGACAAATTTCTTAACTTCGGAAATCACACAACAAATAGAGTAGAGAGTCAGCACGCTAAATTAAAACGGTATTTGGAGTCTTCACAATCAGATTTGGTGATCGAGTCTCGAGTTACGGATATTAAAGCAAGTATTCAACAAAGCAAGATTCTCATTCGGCATAAATTCACCTAGCATCACTATGGAGAATTGCGTGGTTTTGTTTCAATTCATGCTCTTGAAATAATATTTAAGGAATTTGAACGATCAAAAGAAGCTGAGTTTACTTATGAAAGTCGTGGATGCCAGCTTCGTACAAGTCACGGACTACCATGTGCACATGAGCAGGTAATGTATTTCAGTAAAGGCTAGTCTATCCCGTTAGATTTAGTTGACGAGCTTTGGAGGAAACTTGACCTTTCACCTTGCGCGTCTCTAGAAGAAGACGAGTTGTGTTGTGATTGCAAGTGATTAATGCGCAATTTGAAAAGCAGTCAAGAACGGGAAAACTCAGTATTTTGAGGAAGTTAAGAGAGATAATTGCGCCATCTACAACATTGCTTCGTGAACCAGAAATCATATTACCTGTGGGCGGCGTCCCTCCCATAAAGCTAAAATTCAGCACCAGTTCGAGAACTTCTCCGACGTAGTTGTTCACCTATGTCAAAAATCAGTGACCGAGATGATGCACAATTTCTATTAAAAACCAAGTACAGTCACTCTTCGGATCAACAACATTCTTTCCATCCCTATATTCATCAATTTCCAACTATACTTCAACCTTATATCAGAGAAGTGCAAGATGTAAAATCTAATGGAAACTGTGGTTTTCGAGCAATAGCTATATGTCTTGGTCTTCAAGAGGACGAATGGATTATCATTCGACGTAACTTGATTGAAGAGTTGGAGATGTATAAATTATAATATATCGACATGTTTGGTGCTGAAGGGTGGCTCAATGTTTATAATTCGCTAAATTTCTTCGAGTCAGGTAGTCATGCACCTTATGAGCATTGGATGACTATGCCTAATATGAGTGTCTTGATTGCTTCGAAGTATAATGTGATATTGCATGTTATAATCAACAAAGGTAGTCTGGCATACTAACCGCTTCGGTCTGCTCCGCCACCATGGTATCTTCATGTTGCTATTGCAATCCGTCATGTTAATGATAATCACTACGTCAAACTTTTATTATCTGAAGGCTACCCTATGCCGAGTATCATGCCACAATGGGTTTATTTCAGAGACAAATATGCAGCAACATGGATTACTCCTTATGTTAGTCGTATTAATAATTACGAAAAAATATTGCGTTCTAGTTGCGCTCGTGATTACGAAAAAGAATATTTATTATTGTTGTTTTTAATGCGCTTGTTTAATTTTGCATAATAAGTAATATTTATGTTACATGAATATTTTTATTTAAATTAATTATTTAATATTAATAAATTTTTAAAATTTTAATATTTTAAAGTTAATCTAAGTGTGTGGCTATTAATAAACAATAATAAGAAATTAAAATATTGTATTGTTATATCACTGGATAAAATAAGTTAATTAATGTTGTTGGTGCAATTAATGCTTTTGAATAACCTATGCTATTAATGTTGTTGAATTCTACATAAAATAATAAAAATATAATTATTGTTGAACTCATTTAAGTAGCCAACAAAATTCAAGTGTTAGGGGGGTGTAAATAGTAGATGGGCTGTGAATAGTAGGACCCATAAAAAATTTACAAATCAGTACATATGTCAGAAATTTTTACAGATAGAGGTATCCGTTTTACTGTTTGTATCAATTTTCTCAGTCTTACCGTACCTTTTTATGTGTGTATTACGCACCACGTCACGCGTTTATATGGTACCATATACAATTTTTATATGGTACATTAGCGTGTTATATATGACATGCCATTTTCTCAATGTATTACGTACCAAAATTCGTTATTATAGGGTACCAAAATGTGTTATATGGCATACCTGCAGCGGTCGAGTACCTATGTGCAAAAAATTTATTATACTGACAGAGTAATGAATTACAAGTTTTTATGCAAATGGTTATTAATGAGTAGAGACCCCTTAAATAAAAATAAACTAAATTGCAAATAAATATGACAGACCAAATGTGTCAGTTTATAGTCATCCCACACCCTTTATATAACGGTATAGATACGGTGATGAGTATATGTAATATATACCAATTTATATGTAAAACTTGCCTTAGACGCGCAACATCTTCATCTTATGAATTTATAACATTTAATTTAATATTGTATCATTCTGTAATGAATTAACCAAAGTTTAACAAATGCTCTAACGGATGGTTGTTGCCGACTGACGGTATAATCTAACTTGCATTTTAATAAATGAATAAAAACTTTTGCATAAAAAATACTTATTTCTATACATAGTTGTTAATTCGACTAATTAAGTTTCAGGCCCTAAAACATGTCAGGCCCTGTCAGAAAATTCACAGTTTTAAGGACACGATTTTTATGAAATTTAGAGATAAGGACCTAAATTTACGCAAGTGTTATACAGTGTATATGAACTAGTATTCGGAGAATAATGAAGTGGTCAGAACCATGAAGTGGTAGTGTAGATCCATGAATTGGTACTGTAGATCCATGAAGTGGTACTATAGACACATGAAGTGGTACTATAGATCCATGAAGTGGTACTGTAGATATGAAGTGGTACTGTAGAACAGTGAAGTGGTACAGCAGAACAGTTAAGTGGTTCCGCAGAAATCGGGTCCTTAAAACTATCAATTTTCTGACAGTGTCCTAGAATCTAAATGAAACTTATCTTGGGGCCTGAAATGAAAAAGTCCATTGTTAATTCTTCATCATTACAAGCAACATTTGGATACATATTCTTGTCATCAGTCTTTACGTAGTAATCTTTCATGATTGCTGAGCTAACATCTATTTCTTTTTTTTTTTCTCGAACCAAAAAATAACGACCTAGATAACCAAGAACAACATTGGATATGTAGGTAGCATGGCACCAAGCTAAAAAAGGAAATTAAAAAACCAATAGAACACAAATTTAAAAATTGAATATAGAAAAACTGAAAACCCTAATAATCCTATAGCAAATGGCTAAACATTTCTATGTTTCTTGATATTTGGAGTCATGAAATTGGCAAGACAAGGATTGCTTCACTTTCCTTTGGGTTCCCTTCTATGACTGACATTGTCTATATAGCAATAGTATTCGCGGCATGACACATTCATACTTCTATGAGTCCGTGTTCCTGAACCTATATCAATTTTTTTAATTAGTGTGCACATTCATAAACTGATAGAATTTTGTTATTTGTGGTTGTACTAACCTTCAGGCAGCCAATAAGGAATCATTGGTGTCTCTGTAATATGTTACATAAAGTTAATGTTTTCTTTGTCTGGCAGATGATCGTCACTGTTTTTATTTTTTCTTGAAATATTACGATGCCATTCGGGTTCTCCATTAAGGAACGTTAGAGGATATTGTAAAGGATCATAACAACCATAATAAAATTTAATAATTTGAAGCTGATTATTCATAGGATAAACTTGAACGTGTGGAGTAACATTACTATTTTGATTTTCTGATTCCAGCAATATCCCTGCAACTTGTAATTTAGTTGGTCTATTAAAAACTCGCTGATCAATTAAGGGATGCAAAGCAATTTTATACAAATCAAGATTCTCTATGTTAATTAAGTTTCGAAAGAAATTTGCATATGGATTCCTTCTCATAACATTAGTGAATGCTTCAATAGCTTCCCTTTTAAAGCTTGAGTTAGTGGATAAGCGATTTGATATTTCATTGCCAGTGTCAAAGAGATATAACTGGAGGTGATTTAAATTGTCACTCTCAGTTGGTAGTAATTGATTATGAAGTGATATAATTGTCCCTGTACCCGAAATGTGTATATACCATGATTTCGTTTTGATAATGTTTTATCATAACACACTCCAATTGAGGTAAACACAAACATGTTATTATAGCAACGTATATGTTTGCATAACTTTGTATCTCTTAAGTATAAGCTCACTAATTCGGCAGGCGTTTGTATTTCAAGCAATCTCACCTTTCGTAGCGAACAACAAAAGGATGGTGGTTCCAAATATACTCGAACTGCACTACAATATAAGCATTTAGAGGTAGGAGGTAACAAATTGGGTTCAATATTTGGCAGAATTGATTGATTTTGAGCATTTGCATTATTTTCTAATTTTCTTCTCCTAAAATGTGAACTATTTCTTTCGCGTATCCTTTTCATCAACACTTATATGCTTTCTTTTTCGAGAACGTGAGATTATCCATTGTTCTACTGAATTGGCAATATTTGAAGTAAATAACAGAGACATGAAACATTACTCGATATATACCTTATTTGATCTGAACAGAGCTTCCGATGCAACAATAATCGATACCTAGAATAGTGAAAATAAAAAAATCCCAATAAATATGGTTATAAAAGTTGGGACTCTGACAAATATGGATGGTTACTTGGGAAGTAATCTGAAATTTTTTTAATACCATGAGATAATAGCATCAAATCTAAAATTGCAGGCGTCGTAAGAAAAAATTATAAAAGAAATGGCAAAGCAAATAATCAACATTTGTATGAGGATTAGCGGAGTTGACTTACACATCGCACTGAATTGAATAAGCTAAATCATTTCTCCTCAGTTATGATATTCTAAACTAATTGTCATGAGTATCTTAAAATTCAAGAAGTAAATTTTGAATTATTGTAGGTAAATGGAATATTTAAATGTCGAATTTTTGGTACTCAAAAAGCAAAAAGTAGGAAATTGTTGATGCTATCGAGTCGCTAGATATAAAACTGGAACATATATAGTGTTAATTTATTATATAATTGAGTAAAGTTAGGGAAAAAATAATCAAAATCATAAAAATAACCAAACATAAAAAGGTTAGTTTTGTGAAACAATAATTAGAAAACTAACATTTATGATCTGAAATAGAAAGGAGAAAAAATATAAGCAAAAAGGCACCAAATAAGAAAATACCGAAAAACATTTTCATTATCCTAATCATCGTCGTCTTCTGGAATAATTCCAATCTTTTCCCTTCCCAAAGCATCCATTTCTTATTTAGCAAGATAAAAAAACAAGCGTAAAAAGAAAAAAAAATAGAATGGAAAATAGCGGCCTCCTCAACCTTCATCTCTTTCTTTTGTTTTGTACTACGTTCTAAGTATTAGCTTTCTTTCCTCCATTACCAAACAAAATCGATGTCGTACTTATAGAACTTGCTAATCTCAACAACTTGTGTTTCGAAAATAAGGCAAGCAAAGTGTGAAGCTGTTATGTGCTTAGAGCTGTTTGAAGTTGTTCTGTTTTATTTAACTCCTTGAAGAAGTAGAGAACGGCTGAGATTGGGTTTGAAAGGAGAGTTGGCGTTTTAATAGAAACGCATCCCTCACTTATGAAATCGTAGCTGCTATCACGTTTTCAACTAAGATAGCTACAACTATATTTGGCTCCATTTTTAAATAGAGGTTGAGTGAGTTCATTTGTTTAGCGTGAATTTCACAATTCAGTGTGTGTAAAGTGCGTGTTCTTCTTGGAGCGACTAAGAAGTGCGATGTGTGTGTGAGCAAAGCTTCTGTAATCTGTAAAATACTCTCCAAAGATCGAGATTGCAATTCTGAGTGGACGTAGGATCGATTGTATCCGAACCACGTTAACTCGCGTTTCTCAGTTTCTTGTTTTTAATTTTTCATATTGTGTCGTACTTACATAACTTGCTAATCTCAACGACACTGAAAAACATACTAAACCAAAACAAAGATCAACCAAAACAGATCTACTGACCTCTTTTTTGAAACTGATATCGTTGATAGTTTTTATGAACTGTGGAGCATGTTGTATTTACTGTGCGGAGAGAGTAACTTTGTTTCTGTATAAAGATTAGGACAAGGCACGTTTATTGAGATAAATAAATAAAGCACAAGTGTACAAGCTATAAATGTCAATAGTGACGTAAGTAAACCTATGCAGTAGATAAAATTTTAAAAATAAGTATCATCCAAACCGGTTCCAGGTCATAGGCCCACTAACAGTATTTTATATTTAAAATTCAACTAATAAATATGTTTACCGTGAACCTGAAAGATACCGTGCAATCCACACTTATATAGTATTAAGATATATATTATATATATATGAATTTTATGGTGTTCACCTTATGTGAATACCTTATGTGGGCACATGTTGATGTGGCACCGATTCGTGCCATTTCAACATCGCACACCGACATATAAGATTATGTCATCTTAATTACCACCTTCTATGTGTCATTTATCGACATTTCGGATGCTGATGTGGCATATTGATGCGTTATATTTCATCGACATGTAAAATAGTATGTAAGGCATCAATATGCTACATCCGAAAAGTCAATTAATGACACGTAGAAGTTGTTTATTAAGACGACATAATCTTAGATGTATACCAATTTATATATAAAAAGTTGCCTAAGATGCGAGAATCATCTTCACTTATGCATTTATAACATTTAATATTGTCATTTAACAAATCTGTAATGAATTAACGAAAGTTTTAACTAGAGATGTCAATCGGGCCTGCCGCCCCGCCCCGCCTAAGGGGCGGATTGGGCCCAGATTTTTTAGGCCCGCCAAACGGGCCAGCCCGTGCGGGCCGCGGGCTTTTTTGCGGGGCGGGGCCCGTCAACCCGCGGGGTGGCCCGCTTGTGTTAATTAAAAAAAAATAAAGTCCAAAAAGTAAAACCCTAGCCCAAAACCCAATCCCATTCTCTAATCATCTCTCCATCGCAGCATGTCATCATAAAAAATGCTCTAACTTCAACCTCAGATCCGGCATAGTCACCATCGACACCCTCCACAGCAGGAACTCCACAGCCGACCGGTGCTCGGCCCACTCCGCAGCGGCGCCCACTCCACAGCCGCGCCCTCCTCCACAGCCGGCACCACTCCACAGCCGCGCCTACTCCACAGTCGCGCCCTCCTCCACAGCCGGCACCACTCCACAGCCGCGCCCACTCCACAGCCGGCCCTACTCCACAGCCGCGCCACTCCACAGCCTCGCCACTCCAGCCGCCACTCCACAGCCGACCCCACTCCACAGCCGCGCCCTCCTCCACAGCCGGCCCCACTCCACAGCGCCCCCTACTGTCGAATGGTGCTCGGCCCACTCCACAGCCGTGGGGTATTTTTCTTTTTTAAGTTTTTCAGCTGTTGGCATTCTTGACCATTGCGATTTAAATATGCCTGAGATCGAGTCATCCGTAAGTGTTAATGAAGGGGGTAGTTCGGCTACAAATGTGGGAAAATTCGGATCGGATGTTTGGGTCTATTTTGATAAGCTTGACGTGGATTCGGATGGTATAGTTAAAGCTAAATGTAAAGCATGTCAAAAAGAGTACAAAGCTGTGGGTAAAAAATATGGAACATCTACTTTGAGGCGTCATATTCAAGTATGCAAAGCAATTAAGTTTCATATTCAACTTGATCTCCGGTTCGTCTTATCCTACATCGAACTTGTATTTTATGCAAGTATGGAAAATTCAAAGAATGTTGATAGAAAATCTCTACAATGAGGATGATCTTATAAGGAACATGTGTTTAAATATGTGGGAAAAATTTGACAAGTATTGGGGTCAATATAGAGAGGTGCTTGCATTTGGGGCTATTCTTGACCCGAGGATTAAACTTCAAATGTTGGAGTATTTTTATAAGAAAGTTGAGCATGACCCGATTAAATGCGTAAGTGCTATTTCTCTTGTGAAGACAAAGTTGTATAAGCTTTTTGAACATTACTCGAGTGCGAACTCAAATTCTTCACAACCACAATCGTCTTTGTCTACATCAATACCATCTTCCGTGCAAAGTGGATTGGGAATGAAAAGCAAAGGAAAAAGAATCCTTGATGTAAGTATCTATCTTTTATTGTGTTTATTTTAAATTATTAGCGATGTAGCTTATATGTAACATTGTGAAATAATTATGTAGGAAATTGTGGAGTATGAGAGTCAAACTGTCACAAGTGCCGGGAAATCTCAATTGGATATTTACTTGGAAGAGACAAAACTTGAGTTTAAGCATTATAAGGATTTAGATGTTTCGGATTATTGGGAAAATTGTAAGAGTCGATTTTCGGTTCTTGCAATGATGGCACGTGATGTGTTGGCCATCCCCATTACTACCGTTGCATCGGAGTCGGCATTTTCTATTGGTGCTCGCGTGCTCACCAAATATAGACGTCGTATCCCGGAAAAAGTTCAAGCCCTCATTTGCACTCGTAATTGGTTGCATGGATATGTTGTTGGTATGTTAGTAACTTTGTTTAGGTTTCACTTTGCTTTTTATATAACTATTATTTATCTCATTTTTCCAAATAGATGATGAAGAAAGTGTTGACGTGAAAGCAACGTCATCAAGCGGAGGATCACATTGTCCAACTATCTCCGAACAAGATGAAGATAACTGATGCGGGTACGGCCCCGATCAACAGTATTTGGTCCGGGAAAAAGGGCGATGGGTGAAACGGACTGGGCTTGTATGTTTAGATGTCTTCTAGAATATATATTTTAGTGCTGAGAAAGAAAGAAACAAGAGAGACACAGAGTTACGTGGTTCGGACAGGTGTCCTACGTCCACGGGCCGCCGGAAATAGTTTCCACTAGTCACAGTCGGGAAATACACACTCAAGCTCACTCCGCTTGTTACAGTGTGTTAATGGCGGAAAGAATAATGAAGAAGATGAATACAGTGCTTTCTCTAAGTGTTTTATGCCTTGTGTGTGATTCCCCTCTTTTCTGATCTCTCTCCTTCGTATATACCCTCTTTTCCTTTGTCGTCCGAGCTGGCCGTCCTTCGGGACCACATGATAGCGAGACGTTAGTACCACATAGGAGAGACAGCACCTGCAGGCGTACGGATGTCAGACTGGCGCGCCTCCTTCCTGCTCACAATGTCGACCACTCACGATGCCCCACGTGTCCCTTGGTCGGCTTGATCCACTATTTCCCCCCTAGACTTTTTCCCCGTCAGCACCCATCTACTTTTTCCGTACATAGTCACAGATACCCAGAGGTTCACCCCATCTGTCAATATGTCCGCTGAGTCACTATCTTCAGGTAGTCGGGTTAGGAGGAATGCTGGGCCAAAGGTTACCCCGATCAATAACGGTGAAGAAAATGAAGATTTGAATGTAAAGATTGATTAACTTTGACTTTCATTTGGTACTATGAATTTGGTATTGTTGAACTTCTTTTGGTTTTTTTAGTTTGTTAGAAGTTGATCTGTGATGATTGATGACTACAAGGATATTTTAGTTTGGATTGGTAGCCGAATGATGATTATTTTTACTTGTCCTACTTCTCTATTTTTTTTTAAGTCGGGCGGGGCAGCCCGCCTAGGCCCGCAGCCCGCCGGTGGGGCGGTGCGGGCCTTGATATTTTAGGCCCGCCCCGCCCCGTGAAATGGCGGGCTTTGGCGGGTTTCGGGCCAGCCCGCCCCGCCAGCCCGTATTGACATCTCTAGTTTTAACAAATGCTCTAGCGAACGTTTGTTGCTGACTAACGGTATAATCTAATACTTTTGCATTTTAATACATGAATAAATACATTTTCATAAAAAAAAAAACATATCTATACATATTTGTTAATTCTTCATCATTACAAGTAACCTTCGGATAAATATTCTCGTCATCAGTCATCACAGTATATTTCATGAATTGCCGTTGCTGAGCTAACATCTATTTCTTTTTTTTTTCTCTAACCAAAAAAATAACAACCACCTAGATAACCAAGAACAACATTGGATATGTATCATGGCACCAAGAAAAGCTCAAAAAAGGGAAAAAAAAACCAATAGAATACAAATTTTTAAAATTGAATAAAGAAAAACTGAAAAACCCTAATAATCCTAAAACAATGGCTAAACATTTCTATGTTTCTTGACAAGTATGTATCTATGGAGTTATGAAATTGGTAAGACAAGGATTGCTTCACTTTCCATTGGGTTCCCTTCTATGATTGACATGGTCTTCTCATCTAAATCTATCACAGCTGTGCAAAGAGTGTGAAGCAATGGACCTGAATACACACACACACACACACACACATATAACATAGTTCAAAACGCCTGCCAATGAAACCTAAACACGTGGAAGATACTACAAGATTTTAGTTTGTTCTGTGTGATCATTTCATCATCAGACCAATTTAACATACAAATGAAATATCTCCCATGAACTTATAATATGAGAGCTCTTGGTCTTTTTTTTTTTTTTTTTTTCATTATTCATACTAAATCTCCGATTATTCTGCGTTTAGCTCTGTGATTTGATTCGAATTCATTCATCTGATAATTTTTTTTATTACCTGTCATGTAAATGGGGTACTTTTCGTCTTTTTCATCCCCCAAAAGTGCGAGAAAATCGCCCTTCGATACCTTTGGCATCGCAGTAGCTCTTCCTTGTCTGCTCAATGAGTTCGCATCGTCTTCCTTCAAGATTCAACGAATGAGAATCGAAAAAAAAAAAATGATTTATCAGAAGCGAAACTATCAGTGCAATGATCACTAGCCATAAATATATTTATGCTGTTATAACATGCCTGGCAAACTTTAAGATGAAGATACGAATTTGCATGAAAGAACGGCTCTGCCCCGACTTCGTACACAGAGTAACGGTGCTTCGAAGCTGTCTCAACGTTCAAAATCCTTCGTGCGTTTACATCGATCAGATTGTAACTGTGTCCTGTGGAAACTTCAGAGGAATAAATCCTCTAAAGCCACGCAAAAAAAAAAAAAAAAAAAAAAACGATAGAAAGAATCAATCTCTTCTTTTTTTTTTTTTTCATTATTACATTAAGCATTATGTTTTCGGGCACTTACTGTTAAGGCATCTTCGATGCTTTTTGCTTCAAGCAAGTCCCTGGAGATGAAATTACGACCTATGCCCCCAGGTTTTATTTCGGGTAAAGAAGGCGGGACAGAGTTCAACGTGAATGCCTAAAGAAAATCCATGCTTAAGATTGAGCACACACAAAATAATCGTGAAACTAATACGATGAACATATATATTATGATCCAAGCATGCCTATAGGTCATAAGAAGATGAGGTAGCATACTATCAGAGGATCATTACCACGTCGAATGTAGATGACTAAAAAGTTAAATATATACGTAATAGAAGTTCTTAAATCTCGTGCAAAAAGTTCAGTGTATTTTGCATCATACCATTCCATGACTATTGAATCCAAATGCACAGCTCGGAAGCTCCCCTGCATATGTGTAAGCCATGAACGACTCCCCATTTGCAAGAGTCCCCTTAATCAAATAACTACAACCGAAAAGATGCAGGTCAACAAAGAGGGAAAATAGTTTAGCTGTTAATATATGCGATAATACAGAAAATCAAGATGCCAAGAGAAAGGGGAACTTTGTTAAAACTACAGACAGCTTGCTTACGTATGTCCAACAAGGGCAACATTTGCATCCTCATTGTGAGCAGCTATGGCCATAGAGTCTCTAACAACAAGAATGTCCGAACAATCGTCATTAATATCCTCTATTGCGATGCTCTCTGTTTTTGGCACGAACGGAAGTATCTCTTTCCTGAAATTAAGCAGCATTATCTGCAAAAAACATCAAGCTGAATGGCCCATGAAAGAATCATCTGCAATCTAACTTTCACAATAGCAAGCAATCGATGAAGATAAAACAGACGAATAGGCTCTGTGCTTACTTCAAGAAAAGGCGCTTCGCTTCCCTGAGAAAGACCCATGAGTTCATCCCAGTAATTAGGATACCTTTTCATGTTCGATTCGAAGAGGGATTTGAGTAGCGAGCTCGAATCCGACGATCGAGCGAAAGGGACGAGGTGATTCTGTAAAATGAGGTCGCTCGCCAGCCTACTATGGATCTGTTTGGCGAATCTTTGGCCTATTCGAAAACCCATTTCGAAGGACGTTTCGCAGGGACCAACTTCGAATAATGGCAGGCTGTTCTTCGTGATTGCCATGGTAGCCAAGCTTCCCATGTTGAATTTGATATCGTTTCTGCGTTTGTAGAGTGCGTGTGCGTGTCTTTGACGTTTGTATTGTACCATTGTGTCATAGAGCAGATGTGTCGGTTTATACGACAGATCAACCATTGTGGTGGTGTTACATCCATGAACAGTGTCATGGGTATGACATCGATTCATGGCATGCTTCTGCTTTTTATTTTATATTTTATGATTTATGTATGTGGGTGCAATTAATATTGAACAATAAATGATAAAATACAGACAAATGATAATAATGCCGTTAGACTCAAATTCTTTTTAAGTTTTGTTTTATTAAATATCTGAAAATTACCTTGTTATTTTACCACAGAATTTTTAATAAATTAAAATTAGATTATTTGTTTCGTTGACTATTTTTTATTTAATATTAATTAAATATATGAGTTGGTAAGAAATATAAATTTAATTAAATATTTATAATAGTTTAATTAATATATATAGAAACTAAATAATGTAAAAGTATTATAGAAGGAAATATAGAGTTGTGGGTCCGTGTTATGGTAGTGTCATGATTGTGGAAAAAAATGAATATAGAGTGTTATAGAATAAAATATTTAAAAGTATAATATAATGCTGAGGTGGCAGTGTTATTATGTGCTATGAATGTGGACACCCTTATTGATAGGGGTGACTATCCAGCATTCCCCTGACCTGACGACCTACAAGGAACAGAGTAGGAGGTTGGAGGAAGCAAAGACTAGGTATGAGGTTCGGCCAGAGGCGAGGTAGGGAGATGATATTTGGAGAAGCTAAGGAGATACTCCGGGAAGCTACGAAGCTATTCCGAAGGTCAAAGGGAAGTACTCTGGAGATATCCCATGAAGCTACGGAGCTATCAAGAGGGAACAAACGAAGTAATCGAGAGAGCTATGGAGGTGACCGGGACACCTGACGAGGGAGGGCTGTATGAAACCCTAGCCGCCCCTACAGTATAAATAGGGTCTTCTATCCACTTTACACCATAGGTCACCCGTCCACACACACTAACACACCAAGAACACACACACATGTTCTCTCTCCCTCTCTTTACTGTTTACAGATGAGAATCCCTTGTAAACATGAGAGCAAGTGAGGTTGAGTGTGTAATCTTCCCCTATAAATAGTGAATATTCTCCGGCGGCCCGTGGACGTAGGATTCACCCGAATCCGAACCACGTGAATCATCGTCTCTTTACTTTTCCGTCCTCTTTCTTAATATTCCATCCACGATTTCATCCGAACCGGCCCTGACCTTAATTCCCGGACCATAAATCTTGTTGATCGGGATCGTACCCGCATCAAGTGGCGCCGTCTGTGGGAATCGAGGGTTGGAACGTGAGATATGGAGTTGTGGCTGGGATTCAACGGCTGTTTTGGAAGATTTCTGGGCTGCCATTTTTGAGTTTTCTTCAATGACATTTCGTCGAACACCTGCCGAGCGAAAGTGCGTAGCCATAAGCATGGCCGTCGGCCACCTTAGGCTCACCATCAACGACCAGATCGCCACCAAAGCATCGTCAACGACCAGATCGCCACCAAAGCACCGTCGACGAGGTGACAATAGCTGCCCGTTCAAGTCTGTTGTCATGGGGGCAGAAGATGCTTCAGACTAATCGACGTACGAGCTCGTTTTCGCCGCCCTAAATCTCGGTCCAACGGCGACCACCGACGAAGTCGTGACCACCAACGTACTCGATGGGAAACGCTCTATCCATACGCATGCCTCCCGCGGCGAAAGACCATCCGTGGCGGGCACAATCGACCGCCGAATCTGCGGCGGCACTCAAATACCTTAACCACGCGATTTCTGTAAGGTGCAAAATCAACGACGACTCCTTGAAATCGAGGATGCCCAAGGGGCTGAGCCTCCGCCTCATTTCCTCTCCGGTCAAAACACGTCGCCGTCGGGGCTGAATCGGTGATGACGGTTGTGAAGAAGATAAGAAGAAAACACTTGCGTCGAGCACGGATCTCAGACCCCGTCGCGCTCAAACCATCACAGCCGCGCCCGTCATGCCCTGAGGTAGAGCCGCCGTGGTCGATGCTCCGGTCGCCAGCGACGTATCGGCCGGAAACGGCACCTCCGGGACCCGGTTGTAAGTTTTCTAACTTTTTGGGGTGCTAAATGGAATTATAGAAATAATGGGGTCAATTCTGTTATTTGCCTTGGGACCAAATGCGTTGAAGTTTTATGTCGGAGGGGAAAAATAGAATTTTTTATAACATTCGGGGCACTATGGGTTATGGTACCTAGGGTTTTCTAACGGGCTTGGGCCTACTAAGTATGTAGGAATTATATGTGGGTTGCTGGAATTATTGCCATCGGGCCGCTGGCCCAGTAGGTCTCCATCAGGACTCCCAAAAGGTACGGCCTAGGACAGACAGTTATAGGCGTACTGTTGTCAGACTGACATGCACTCTCTCTGACCATAATGTTCCCCTGTCTACACCCTCTTTGTGTCCCCTGGTCGGCTGTAAACAATCTCGTCCGTTACAACACCCTGTGTCAGGATTAGCTGGGACATGTACCTCCTCCGTATATTACCTTTGACGTCCAGATTTCCTACTTAACTACTGACGTCCAGATTTCCGACTTAGCTACTGACCTCTAGATTTCCTACTTAGCTACCTTTGACCTCCAACTCTTGAACTTAGCTACTCCATATCTTGAAACCTGACCTTTCTAGATCACTGTATTAAGAGGAGTGCTGGGCTATGTGCTAGAATTTATTTGTGCGCGCTTATCTCTAACCTGCCACAACGCGCTATACTAGGCGATTGCTAAATATTATTTCATTATTATTTTTACTATCTCACGACGCTCACAGCGTCTCGTGCGTTGGAGTTGCTTGTGGCTGTGGCTTGCAGATTTGATAGGTATAATGGTCTAGCTATCCGCTGGCGACCAAAGCCTCATAGCTCCAGACAAGAGCCCAAGTCTCCTAGCCCCAGACGGAGTTCAAAACCATAAACCGAGGCTCCAGGTTGCCCTGGATACAAGCTTGATGGGCCTAGACGTGGCCGCGCAGATGCGCACCTATTTAGCCCAGAGTGGCTGAGGCCCAGACGTGGCCGCGCAGATGCGCACCTATTTAGCCCAGAGTGGCTGAGGCCCAGACGTGGCCGCGCAGATGCGCACTTATTTAGCCCAGACGTGGTTGGCCCAGACGTGGCCGCGCAGATGCGCACTTATTAGCCCAGATGTGGCTGGCCCAGACGTGGCCGCGCAGATGCGCACTAAGAAAAATGCCCAGGTTTCGGATTACTCCGGACTAGAATACCTGTTGGCACCCACTAAGAAAAATGCCCAGGTTTCGGATTACTCCGGACTAGAATACCTGTTGGCACCCGCTAAGAAAAATGCCCAGGTTTTGGATTACTCCGGACTATAATACATGTTGGCACCCATTAAGAAAAATGCCCAGGTTTCGGATTACTCCGGACTAGGACACCTGTTGGCGCGCTGAACAAAAAGGCCCAGGTTTCGGATTACTCCGGACTAGGACACCTGTTGGCACTCAAAGCGAAAAACATACCCAAATTTCGAAGCATCCCAGGTGGGAGATAAAGCTCCTAGGCTCCGACTTGACCCCCAACAGAAGATCGAACTAGCCAATGCTGGCCTTATGAAAGGCCGAAAGGTTCACCTGTATTCCACGAACCTGGTCAAAAATGAAAAACAAGGGGTGTCGGACCCAGCTTACCCGTCCCAGGTACACGTTTTTATTTACCAACAACCTCTTAAATAAAGATTTCGAATGCAAATTGCGATGGGATGTTGGAAAGAGAACGCATAGGAGGTGGAGGTTCTTACAAGCAAACACGCAGGAAACCCAACCTAACTGTTGGGATATCTAAGTCCAGCTCCGAGCTGGCACGTAAATACCCAACCTAACTGTTGGGATATATTAGTCTAGCTTTGCGCTAGCACAGGAAACCTAGTCCATCTGGATGGGGACGTCTAAGTCCAGCTCCACGCTGGCACCATATTGCCCCAATCTACGTGTTTGGGATATCTAAGCCCAGCTCCGTGTGTTTGGGATATCTAAGCCCAGCTCCGTGCTGGCACAGGAAACCAACCCATCTGGATTGGACGTCTAAGTCCAGCTCCACGCTGGCACCATAATGCCCAGCCTACGTGTTTGGGATATCTAAGCCCAGCTCCGTGCTGGCACAGGAAACCAATCCATCTGGATTGGACGTCTAAGTCCAGCTCTACGCTGGCACGTGGAAACCCGTATTAGGGATATCTAAGTCCAGCTCCGTGCTGGCACCCGAACGCCCCAAACCATGTGGTTGGGATATCTAGGCCCAGCTCTATGCTGGCACACGAAGGCTGACTTGTCTGTCAAGGTATCTAATGCCAATTCCGCTCCGGCGTTAAGGACCCAACCTATTATATCAGGGTACCTGAGCTCAGCTCTCCATCGGCACGCCGAGGCTGGCCTACTTCACAGAGAATATCTATGTTCGACCACGAGCTGACGAGTGGAGGTTCGAATTAAGTGTTCAGGATATCTGAGTACAGCTCTCCACGAGGTTTTTGAGTCGAGCTTCGAAACGCATACCAGCAGCCTGGCGTGTAAAAGGAGCAGAAGGAGATTCCATCTAATTGAGAGTATTATGGAGGTGCTACTATGGTAAGCACAATTCAGAGTAGCGAAGTAGTTAAGGGCGAAGACTCGGCCATATGTTCGAAAAAAGCTATCTACTCTGATAGAAGGATAGCAAGATCACAGATTTGCAGCCTTACGCTCGATGAGCTGCTCTTGTTTTGCTGCAAGCTCGCTAACTCATCATTCAACCGCCTAATCGGGTCATCTCTATGCTTCAGCAGTTCGGCTAGCTCCATGAGGACGAGCCACGATCAGGAGTTGGCCAGCATAGTGGACATCCCACTTACCTAAGGAGATCGGCGAGGTCCACAGCATCGTAACACAACTCCCACGCTAGCGTAGGAGACCTGGCTCCAGCAGCAGGAGTTCCACATCAACTCTCCATTGACAAAGAGACCTGATCAACTCGGCCAGGTGTCGAGCTTCGAGCTAATGAACGAAGACTTGATCAATCCGATCAGGGTTTCCAAGATTCTCAGGTCAATTCTTAGGACTCTAGGTTTGTCCTCACCTGTGAGCTTGATCTGCTCGATACTAATTTACAAGTCTAGCTCTATGCTGACCTAAGAAGACCTACTTTATCTACTTGGGATTTCTGAGCCGGCTGCATGCTGGCATGCGAAAGCCCTGTCATCTATTTGAGGTTCCCGAGTCTGGCTTCAGGATGGCAAGCAATGATCGGGCGCACCTCGTCCGAACGTTTTAAGCACAGATCCAACTGACAGGCGGAGACCTGATTTATCTTGTTCGATTGTCTGAAGCCAGTTCCCCGCCAACGCACAAGACCTGATCTATATGATCAGAATTTTCAAGACCAGCTCTCCGCTAACGAAGGGGACCTGACCTATCTAGTTAAGATGTCAGGGGTCAGCTTTCTGTTAGCAGGGTATCTGGCAAGGCATTGGCTGAAGAGGAATGCTTTCTTAACGATACTCCGAGCTGCAACACTTAGCATATTGCAACTCTGAGTAGGGGGACTGGATGATAGGGGTGACTATCCAGCATTCCTCCTGACCTGACGACCTACAAGGAACAGAGTAGGAGGTTGGAGGAAGCAAAGACTATGTACGAGGTTCGGCCAGAGGCGAGGTACGGAGATGATATTTGGAGAAGCTAAGGAGATACTCCGGGAAGCTACGAAGCTATTCCGAAGGTCAAAGGGAAGTACTCTGGAGATATCCCATGAAGCTACGGAGCTATCAAGAGGGAACAAACGAAGTAATCGAGAGAGCTATGGAGGTGACCGGGACACCTGAGGAGGGAGGGCTGTATGAAACCCTAGCCGCCCCTACAGTATAAATAGGGTCTTCTATCCATTTTACACCATAGGACACCCGCCCACACACACTAACACACCAAGAACACACACATGTTCTCTCTCCCTCTCTTTACTGTTTATAGCTGAGAATCCCTTGTAAACATGAGAGCAAGTGAGGTTGAGTGTGTAATCTTCCCCGATTAACAGTGAATATTCTCCGACGGCCCGTGGACGTAGGATTCACCCGAATCCGAACCACGTAAAGCATCGTCTCTTTACTTTTCCGTCCTCTTTCTTAATATTCCATCCACGATTTCATCCGAACCGGCCCTCACCGTAATTCCCGGACCATAAATCTTGTTGATCGGGGTCGTACCCGCATCACTTATCCTTTCACAACTTAGTTTTTCACCTTCATAATTCCGAGGTAAACGAATGCGGAAGTTTACCTTTGTAAAATGCGGAAGTTTTGGTATTGTTTTTCATTTGAGAAAACGAATGTCAATTTCTATTGGACGAAAATGTTTTTGTTCTCGTTATTTTCACCATCCAAATTCCAAACATTTCTTGATAGTCATTTAAAAAAAATTGTCGAAATTTCTCTTTTTCTCTTAAATTTCATTATCTGTTTCTTGTTTCAAACTATAGCTTGTCGTAACAATAAAAACAAGTAACGAGCTAAATCAGAGATGGCAATGGGGCGGGTCCGGACCCGGACCCGCCTTGGACCCGCCCCGAAATAATCGGGTTTTACCCGATAATCCGGGTCTCGGGGCGGGTCCCGGGTCTCAAAGGAAGAAAACCGGCCTGGTCCGGGGCTGGTCCCGGGTCTAGCAAACCCCGCCACGAGACCCGGCCCGAAACCCGCCCCAGAAATATATATTATATTTCAATTCGTAATTACGTATTATATAGAATTATTGCTAATATTATGAATAGAAAATTTGTTTGTCTTTATGGTAGAGTTTTGGTATTATAAACGTAAGGTCGCGGGTTCGAGTCTCAAGCACTACATTTATCCATTTTATCTTTTAAAAAATAAAAAGAAAGAAAAAAATAAAAAAAATCAATATAACCGGGTATGACGGGTTGGACCCGCCCTGCTCGGTTCTGACCTGGGGCGGGGCGGGTCTAGACCCGAAGCGGGGTGGGTCCCGGGTCCGGGGAAAAGTAACCGGGGCGGGTCTCGGGTCCGGCAAAACCCGCCCCATTGCCATGCCTAAGCTAAATAGCCCAAAGAGCCCTCAGGTCACATCTTAAATGTCAATATAGGCTTGGCAATGGGGCGGGGCGGGGGCGGGGGGCTAATCCCCATCCCCACCCCAACACATATCGGGGAATCCCCGTCCCCATCCCTGTTAGCAACCGGGGAAAATTTTCTCCCCATCCCCATCCCCGCGGGGATTTTCGGGGTTTCTTCCCCCACGGGGAATCCCCATCCCCATTACTTTTAATATATTAAAATTATATTTTTATACTAACAAAAAGAAAGGAAATGCTTTTGAATAAATAAAAACATAAATTAATATTCGAATTTAACCTCAATAATAAGTTTGCTCCTATCCATAAGAAATAAAACTTAAACTAAATGTGTAGTGGACTAAAAAAATCAATGATCAGCAATTCAGTTGAAGAGTTGTGCCGGAGGAATCAACGTCCCATGCAATGTTCCACGCGATCTCCAACCTATTTCTTAAAGAAACAACCAAGCAAACAATGACGAAAACAACAAAAAGATAAATTAGTAATAATAATCATTAATAAACGTAGATAAGCTTACCTCTTCCTCACCATCATCATCGAGATCTTGTAAAAAGATTGGCATCCATGACCAGCAATCGAAACATTATCTTGAAGACAAAACAATCATGAGTTAAAACAAAAAAAATTAACGAATTATAACGTTTTACGTAAATCTTGTCTATATACCTTCCATTTCAGCCCATAACCAATCTTGCGAGCACATTAAAGCCTCCAATGTATCATGATGAAGTCTGCTACGATGTGGACTCACAAATATCCTACCCGTACTAAAAGCGGACTCGGAAGCCACCGTAGAAATAGGGATTGCTAGAACATCCTTAGCAATCAACTGTAAAGTGGGGTATTTAAGTGCATTCTTCCACCAACTCAATATATCGAAATCAGCCTTCCTTGGTATCACACGCTCCTCCAAATAGCAATCTAACTCTGTCTTTCCGTCATCATTATTAGGATCACATGCAACAAATATATCATAACTGCTCATCGGGTCTACATCTTCTAGACTAGTCAATGATGATCGAGAACTTGTAGCAACTTCAGAAGAATCAACTGCTCCAGCCAATCTTTTAGAAGAGTACTCAGCTAACAAGTCAGAGCAGAAGTCTTGAATCCTTTTGATTTCACTCTTCGACTCCTCAGCATCATAAAGACGAGGATAATAGTACTCTAGCAATTTCAGCTTATATCGAGGATCCAAAACAGTAGCCACCCCCATAATCCCATGAATTTGAAACCAATACTTATCAAATTTTTCTAACATCTTCCCTGCCATATCTTCAATATCACTATGCCCACAAACAAGCCAATGCCTCAAAGCCATTCTAATTTCACAAATTTTCGGGAAATGAAGATTGGCAGTAGGATATTTAGTACCTGAAAAGAGCTGAGTAACATCACTAAATAACTTCAATTTAGAACAAATTTCTGTAGCTTTTTCCCAATCTTCCTCAGATGGTATACTCTTATAAAGTGGGTCTCGTTGTTTTAATCGACTGAAGACATCTCTGTAGGAAATAGCAACAGTGAGCATTGCATAAGTAGAATTCCACCTAGTCTTGCAATCCAAGACTAGCTTCTTTGCAAAAGCAACTTTTAATTGGCGAGCTGTCTCCTCAAACCTCTCACATCTTTTAGGAGTTGCTACCCAAAAAGCAACGCTACAACGAATCCTTTCAATACCATCGCCAATAATTTCTAAACCATCCCTGACAATAAGATTAAGTATATGGGCACAACATCGCATGTGAAACAACGACCCCTCCAACCAAAGTGAACTTCTATACAATTTATTCAACACCACTTTAATTACTGCATCGTTAGTTGTGCAATTATCTACCGTTAGTGTAGATAACTTTCGGTCAAGATTCCAATCCATGAGGCAATCCACAAGAACATCGGCAATAACATCTGATGTATGTGGACATGGCACGTAGATAAACCTGAATTAAATGTCAATACCCGACAATACGATTAACTTAGATACATGAAAAAATGAATGAGTAAAAATATGATTAACTTAGATACATGAAAAATAAACAAAGTAAAAACTTAACCTGACAATACGACTTTGCAAATTCCAACAGTCGTCAACAAAATGTGCCGACGGTCATAAATCCCTTTTTTTGATTGTTTGCCGTCCACATGTCCGTTGTGATAGCCACCCTAGTTTCATTTTTGTCGAATAGCTTCATCGTTTTTGACCTCTCATGTTCATAAATCTTCATTATATCACTTTTCACTGTATTTCGAGAAACTACTTTGAATAACGATTGAAGAGAACTTCGAAATCCTTGATGTTCAACCATGTTAAGTGGATACTCGTGTAAGATTATCATTGTAGCTAACTCTTTCCTCGCAAATTCTTCATCAAAAGTGTAAGCGCCAATAGAAACTTTTCCTTCACTATTTGTCGTTGACTTCAAATACATTTGTTTTATGTCTTTAGTTTTTCTCAAAGGACATATCTTCAAATGATCATGTAAATGTGTCGTGCCGTTCTTTGTTTCACCTCCAAGTTGCTTCTCGCAATAGTTGCATATTGCCATCCATTTAGTTCCTATTTTCTGTCTCTTGTAATGGTTCCACGCCTCTGATCTGAACACCCTCTTATTACCTAGGACCAAAACATTGGTAGTGTCACTGGAACATTGAGTTAAATCAATAGGAGCGGAAGAATCCTCATTATTTTTGCTAGGTTGAGAATTTTCTACTAGCGAGGGACTGACTGTCGAGTTATCGGGAACTTCTGAAGATGCCATCTTTCACCTAAAATTATTAAGAAATAACTAAAATAGATTAATATGCAAATTTCGAGCAACCACAACACATAAAATATGAAGATCTTCCAAGTTATGAACGATGAGCAGATTGAGTAAACAATCTTTAAATAATAAATATGTTCGTGTTGAGTGTTGATGCCGATGCGATTAAAACATGTTCAAGAAATATTCAAGAAATATATCATATAATATCAAACCTTGTGAAGAGATGTGGCCACTGATGTTATGCGCACGATTCACCCCAAAGCCCTCTGTTATTCTAAATCTTTCACACCTTTGATTTAAATCAATAACTCATAACAGTTTGCACTTTTGCTTTGCTTAAATGGTTATGATACGAGGTCAAACGATCGGTCACCCCACTCATAACTCTTGACGGCTGGGAAAGGAGTATTTTAATTAGGGTATTTTATTAGGGTATTTCAGATATAAGGGTACTTTAAGTAATTATATATAGCGGATCCCCACGGGGAATGGGGCGGGGATCCCCGCGGGGCGGGGACATGATCCCCATCCCCGCCCCATCCCCGCCAACGGGGAGAGAAGTTTCCCCATTGTTGCCCCACGGGGAAAGAAAGCGGGGAATCCCCGCCCCGTTCGGGGCGGATCCCCGCGGGGAGCGGAGAATCCCCGCCCCATTGCCAAGCCTATGTCAATAGGAAAAGACACCTCATAAAGAGAACACCACACTCCTAAAAAAAGGGACAGACACCTCATCAAGAGGAGAAAACACTCCTGCAAAAGGAGACTAAATTCCCAAATGGGGAAAAAGAAGCTGAAAGAAAACACTTTTCCTAAACTACGACAAGAAGAACTAAAGAACCTACTAAAAATCAAGCTTATAACTCCATATATAATGGCTATTAAACTCCAATTTGAAGTACTCATCACTTTCCTCCGTCTTCACTTTGAAAAAATTATGTTCTTCAGAGAGAGCCCCAATAGAGGAGGAAGGCAACTCCTACAGGAGAAGATAAAACTTCCTGCGAGGAAAATGGACGAACCCGCAAACCAAAACAACCGCAACAGAAAAGGAAAAACGAACCGAGACAAAATTAACATAGACCACACAATTGCCTAACACAGACAAACAAGCAACCACAACAAGCGCAACAAACAAGGACATAACACTAACACAACAAATGAAGACATACAAACAGAAGGGCAGACCAAACAAACCCAACCGAAAAACAAAAGAGAACACAAAATCACAAAATACGACGCTGCCAACGAACAAAGACACACACGCTCACAACTACAACTGTAACCCACTGTCAACAACCACATTCACAGTCTTAAGTACAGTCAACAGCGAGAATACTACAAAAGTAAAAGAAAAAGTAACAAAAGAAAAAAGTAAGCTTTGTTTCTCCCCCATCCCCACTGTAGCAAGGATGAGGGAGAGGTTTTTACAATGGGGTTCCCTTGACTAACCTTGCTGCAGTGGATGGTAGCCGGAGGAGAGGTCACCGGAGGGAGGTCCCTACTGCTAAGGGGGTCGCGGGTGGAGGGTGGGCGCCGGAGGGAATTATAGGGATTTGGGATTTTTCCCCTTTTTAGAGAGAGAGAGAGAGAGAGAGAGAGAGAGAGAGAGAGAGAGAGAGAGAGAGAGAGAGAGAGAGAGAGAGAGAGAGAGATTAAATTTCATTATCCAAAGAACAGTTCTTAATACTAGTTTTTCCTGCGTGCTCGATGTGTGTACCGACGTAACTACTGTTAATGTTATATAATATTGTCATTTATTTTATGATTTCTATTGTTTGATGAAATATTATTAATATATTAAAAAGGAGGATTTGTGGGTATATAATTGTAATAAGAAACAATAACATAGTGAAATGATTTAGCATTTTAAGACACCCAATGTGTGTACTATATAAAATAAACAATGTGTGTGTACTATATAAAATAAACATATTACTCTATATTTGAGGAACCTCTTAAATTTTACTTTGAAATGTTAGCATTGACAAGTATATACATAGAACAAAATATTAGTTTTGGGATATAATTAGAACGAACTGAAATTATGGAGGGTAAAATTGTAGTTATAAATGAAATACCAGTTAATTGCACGACGGTTACTATGATGACTTTATCCTTAATAAAATAGACAGAATTTAGACTATAACAAAAGATTAATTTATTTCGATATAATTGGAATAATAAAAATTTAATAATTAAATTATAATTACATAAAAAATAAAATTGTAATTCAAAAATAAAATGTCATGACCCCAATTGAAGCTGGCTGCTGAAGACAAGGCGAAGGAGGGAAGAGATGGTGATGGGAAGCTATCTGCAATTGCGGTCGAACTAAGGCTAGGAAAAAGAGGGCCAAAAGAGTGAATTTTTGGAATGGGCTGGTGCGAGACGGTTTGGGCTGAATTACTTGGTCCAATTAGATATATTATATGTTGTAGTTGGGTTAGTATAATACGGGCCCAATTTATGCTTTTGGTTAATAAATATTGTACTACGAATTATGCATGGTAAGCAAGATTTAACCTACTTCATCTTCTACTTCTCTGTCTCTCTATTCTCCTCTTCTGTTATCCGCAGATTTAACCGGTCAAATATTCGAGTTTAATTGAAAGAGGCGGGTAACATTCTCGCGGAAAACGTCACCCCGTGGGAAAACCTCCCGAGCAAGGAACGATGCCTAGCTCAAATAATATACCAAGGAGGACATCGCATGAACGACGGAGCTGAGGAGCGATATGCCCAGGTGGAATAATAGAGTGGATTTTAGGACCAAAGTGAGACAAGGCTTTATGCGGGCAAATAAGAACATGCAAGGAAGGATATGTAAATGTGTCATCAATCGTGGATGACCAGTAAGAAATTCCACCCATGAATGATGGAGGACGTGCGAGACAAACAAAGAAGGTGGGGTGGTTAGTTGAGAACTCGAATAAGTTATAAAGACCAGTTTCTTCCCTCGAAAAGGTACACTATCTCAAGAGAAAAAAACTATACACTTGATACGATAACGAGGAGGAGCCCGAGAGACCTCGAGAAGAGAGAATCGAGAGTGGACCGAGCAGGTCGGCGAAGAAAGAGCCGAGCGAGTTAATCCTAAGACGCGAAGTGGCACGTCGAGCTGGTCGCGCTTCGCAAGATGGACGTGGGAAAGAAAGTAGGGAAGACCACGTTGCCGCGAGAAGTCCGCAAAAGAAGTGGCTAGGGTGATGACCAGGTCAAGGCGAGGTAAGACGAGGTTAGTATAAAAGGTAATGGTCGAGTCATTTGCATGTATGCCTTCAAAAACACTGAAACTATTTTTTTAGCCTAGCATTACCCATTTTTTTGAAGAAGATGATTTATCTGACTTGAGCGTTGGAGGAGCGTCGCCGAAACGATGCCTTCCTAGTGTTTTCTCTAACATTTCAGGCCGTTCTACGGCGGCGGTGGGAACCAATGGTCTACTTTGCACGCCAACGCGAAAGGTGTTTTCTTGGAACGCATCAACTAGCGCCGTCTGTGGGAAACATATAGGAAAAAATATGATGCGTTTCGATAAATCTGTCCTCTCCGAAGTCGTTAGCCATCGTACCTCCCCGTTGCCGTCGACCAAGACCACCACCATGAGCAAGTCGAAACCCATCCGTTGTAAACGCAAATTCAGACCACTGACTGGTCACAAATCAGACCCGAGCAAGGTTGTCGCAGCCAAAACACACGCATCACCACCGCGAGCAGATGATCCTTGCAAAGGTATCGGCAGCCTCGAGCATCACAACGAAGAATGCACCGTCGGGGCTCGAGGGGACCTGTCGCCTTCGTCGCGATGCCAGGCGAAGGAGACACAAAGACGGCGCGAGCGATGATATCGCAGACCTTCGGCAAATTCACACCAACAAAATGCATCTTGGCTATCAAAGTTCGCGGCACCTCTTCATTGTCGTCGCCGTTCATCTCTGTTCCGCCTCCGATCAAACCCGAACACAGAAATCACATCGAACACCGAAATCACTACAATCGCGGCAATCAAGGGCCAAAATCACATCGAACACAGAAAAACCCGAACAAACCAACCTCGATAAATCGAACGAATCGGCTAATGTCTAGCGAAGTTAAAGGTAACCCATTCGTTATTGTGATGTCTACCGGAGTTTGTGGGATAGAATCACCACTAGACCGATCCACGCGGATCTTATGCCCATAACCATGGCCGCCCCTCCGACAACCGGTGGCAGATCCGCCGTTGCTCGCCGCTTGGACCCGATTGTAAGTTTTTCATGGGTATCGGGATCTGTTAGAAATTACTTAAAATGATGGGTTGATTCTGTTTACTCGGGAGCATTTATTGTGACATATGAAAACCTTGGGTGAGTCTATGAATTGTGAGAATATGTGAGTTGGTGGAGTAATCTCCTCTGATATTATACTGGGCTGTGAAAATGTGTTATATGAGTCAGTCGTCATGAATTTTTTTGGGCTGTTAAAAACTGTTTCTTGGGCCAAATACTGTGAATGCTTGGGCTATTTTTTAGGCATGCTGTTATGAATTTTATCAAGCTGTTTAATTAATGGCCATGGACATAAATATGAGATTGTTGTGGTTAGTATTGGCTTGCAAATATGTTATGATGAGACTGATCATAAGTGTATGATTGAAACAAAATTTGAAAGAGGTTCACGTATATGTCATCTCTTGACAAAATAATATCGGCATGTACGGACTTAATAGCACATTCATCACTTCCTTTGAGCTATGTGAGTACAGGAATTCTCGGGTGCTTGCGGGCCACGAGAATACTATTGGCAGGAATCGTCCACATCGTCGCGACGAAAATTTGCTGCCCTCGAAAAAATAAATTATTCGGGGTTGAGGCGGTCATCATGGGCAATCGCCGATGCCGAAAAACCCAACACTAACTAGAACCGCCTAAATCGACGAGCGAAGTCATATCACCAACACAAAATCCTAGACGGACTATCTGGAAGAATCGGATAAATCGGCATGGTCCACGAACCATCGAAGGTATCAACTATGTTGTAACGTATTTTCTTTTATTCGAATATTGAATTATCAGAAAATAGTACAAATATAATTTAATAAAGTTTAACGGGCTCTATCTCTATTTATTTCTCTGATTCTTCACTTGCATGACCTTTGAAAGACTTTGGAAAATTCTTGATCTTGATCTTTCTTGATTTGGGCCTTCGTTAAGTTCCGTCGTGGGCCTTTGGGCTTGATCACGAACTTCTTGGATACTTCTTCGTGGGCCTTTGGGCTTGATCACGAAGTTGACTTGGACTGGATAATTATCAAAGACGCTTTATTCGTGGGCTTTTGAGCTTGATCACGAACTTAGCGCTTTGGACTTGGACGTTTCGAGCTTTACTTTTGGCAAGAACGATTTCGAAAGAATTGAATGCTTTTAAAGAAACTTATATCGTCTAACGAAGCTTCACGTTATCCCGCCTTTGAACTTCGATCCGAATACGAACAACTTCGAAAGAAATGAATGCTTTTAAAAGACTTATATTGTCTGACGAAGCTTTGCAATATCTCGCCTTTCGATCCGAACGAATGACTTCGAAAGAAATGAATGCTTTTCACAGAAAGACTTATATCGTCTGACGAAGCCTCGCAATATCCTGCCTTTGATCCGAATACGAACGAATGACTTCGAAAGAAAGGAATGCTTTTCACAGAAAGACTTATATCGCCTGACGAAGCCTCACAATATCCTGCCTTTGATCCGAATACGAACGACTTCGAAAGAAAGGAATGCTTTTCACAGAAAGACTTATATAGTCTAACGAAGTTTCGTACTCAATTCTCGTCTTTGGACTACGATTTGAATGCGATGAACCTCTTTGAGAGAATGGAATGCTTTAAAAAGTCTTATATCGTCTCTCGAAGTTTTCGCTTCGCTGCTGTCCTCTGACTTGTAATTTCTGAACTCTGAAGCCCCGTATTTATAGGCGTAGATAATTCTCAATAATGGAAAATAAAATCCTTTTGGATGATTTTGTCCATATTTAGGTTGATTTTATCCAAATATGGTTTGATCCTGATTTGATTTGATTTATTCCATATTTTGCTTGATTCTCTCAATATTTTCCGATTTCATGATATTTGATTTGATTTCTTTACTTATTTAGCAAATCTCTACAAGTTTTCCTTATGTTGATTTTTTGTATTAAAGGAATATATTAATTAAGTTAACTATTTTAATTTGAGATTATTTTATATATCTCAATAAATAGTAATTCAATAAGTGACTTTATTTTATTTCTTGGAATTATTTCATTAAATCCCAATAGTATAAATAGACAATTAAATTTTTAATTGTCTACAAATGCCCCCACTTCAAGTCTTGTTGACGAACTTCTGGAGGAGATAAACTTGAAGTATTTGTCGTTTGCTTCCAAAATTATCATGAAATGCCCCTACTTTGACGTTTCCAACTCGTGCACTTTAACTGTTTCTTGCCAAAAATGTCCTCACGCAAACATTCGTTGAGATGACCGAATTCGAATTCGAGCAACATGTTGAGGATATGATACCTTTATACCGAAACGGTCACCCACCTTTTGTTTTATGACTGAACTTAGACGATGTCGAAGCTGCCTACATACCCTTTTTGGGGATCAAGTCATTTCTCGTAGTTCAATTTTTTTTTGAGGGGGTGGTGCCGTGCACAGTTTATACTCATGTGGGCCAGGAGTATCGGTTGTTTAACCACACCGGACTATGTGGGATAAGTTAGCAGTTTAGACATATGCACTTATCATTAATGTTTGCCTTTTCGCAGTTTATACTCGTGCGGGCCAGGAGTAACATGCAGTTAAGGAGCGGCATGCAGTTTAAGCTCGTGCGTTAAGGAGCATTTTTTTTTCATTTTTTTCATTTTTTTCTTTTTCTTTTTTTTTCTTTTTTTCTTTTTTTTTTTTTTTTTTCTTTTTTTTCTTTTTTCTTCTTTTTTTTTTCTTTTCTTTTCTCTCTCTTTTTTTTTGGGCATACTAGCACTTCATGAACTAGCCGTTGATCCGGCCAACTCCTAATCTGTCTTTAGATACCAACTTATACACACCGTTTGTGCAGTCTTCTTTCATGACATAGGAACCGCTCCATTTTGATTTAAACTTGCCGCCAATTCGATCATTAGTAATGGTAGGCCTTATTAGAGTAAGTACCCAATGTCCAACTGGAAAGGACTTAGGTTTCACCTTTTTGTTAGATGATTGAGCTCGTGTTGATTCCAGCCTCTGTTTCGCATCAAGTTGATCAATTATAGGATTTCGAAAGCCTTTATGTGGACCCAATCCTTCATAATAATGCCAAGTCTTCTTGCAATCGTTGCCGGTTGAGTATGAGACATCTTCAAACACGTAGTTTGCACTTGCTTTCTTTAAAACGATGCGAACAGGCTTTCGCGTGGTAAAACCTAGACCCTTTTTAGACGTTTCTGGTTGAAGATGACTTTTACTCATATCTTCCGGCAATTCTCCTAATATTGGTCCTTCATTTGCATCATATCCAGCCTTTGTCAGGAGTTCATAAGCTTTCGGGCCGTATACTCCACCCATTTCTATTTTTGAAGATTCATTGTGCTCTATTTCGGACCCTTGACCCAGACGAGTAAATCCTTTGACTTCAATCGACGAGCTTTGCAGTTTCTTGGAACCAATCTGACTTAAAGGCAATGTAAGCGCCTTCAATGATTTAGTTATCCCTTCGACATCCTCTTGCATGGCTTTAGGATCTTCAATTGCACGTGCCTTTCCTTTCCCAAGCGACGTATCTTCACTTGCTTCCTTTTCACGTTCAATGTAAAATTTTGCGTTGGCAAAGTATGATTCGGCTTCGGTGAATGGATCTGTATCTCCAAGTACCTTCTTTACGACGCTATTGTCATAATACTTGAAACACTGATGCAAGGTTGATGAAACGACTCCGTTTTCGTGTGGCCATGGACGACCCAGAAGCATGTTGTAGGATGTTCTTGCATCAATCACATGGAATAATGCTGGTGATGTCATATTCTCCATTATTAATTCCAACCTGATCATACCGATTGCCCGTTGGCCTTCATGATTAAAACCTTGGATCATTAGGCGGCTCTTAGAGAGTTCTTATGTTGGAATTTCAAGTTGTTTCAGCATCCGAAGAGTCAAAATATTCACTGCAGAGCCTCCGTCGATCAATATTCTTTTTACCATCTTCTCCTGAGTAAAACCAGATTCAAACAAAGGGCGGTTGTGCAGTTTAGAGCCTAATAGTCAATCTTCGTCGGTGAATGCTATAACAGACATGCACATGCTGGCGATGCTGGTGGTTTTAGCTTCAACATGGTAATCATCACTTTCTTGGGTCATACAACAGGCATCGCAATCCTCCTTTGCGCTTCCAAAATCTTCGTTGCCAACCAAGATATAATTTGAGTCTGCCTCCTCAATGTCTAAGGATATCTTTCCTTGTTTATCCAATTGCATCACTTTATCCTTAAAGACAATGCAATTGTGAATTGGATGTCCCACCAAACGATGATATTTGCAATAGTTGGGATCGTTGGTTTGTCCCGCTTCATCCGGCCGTTTCGTTTCGGGGAGATCGATGAGATTCGCTTGTCCTAGCTCATCAAAGATTCCTGATACTTCTGAATCTAGGAATGGGTATTCTCTTGCTTGAAGCTCTTTAAGCGTCAATTTTCTGTCTTTTAGCTCCGGCGGGGTATATTCAACCATGACTTTTTTGCCCTTTTCTCTTCCTCGAAGCTTGAGTGGTGTGACATTTACCGTCATAGACTCTTTAATTTGAGCTTTTGCAAAAGCTTTGCCCCCATTCTCGTAATTTATTCGTTCCCCGAATTTGGTAACATCATGTGTAGGTGCTCCATCTGCCCCACTTGTGGCCAGGCTAAATTCCATATCATGAGCACGAGTTTCCAGTTCTTCAAAGGTTACGGGCCTAATTCCTTGCAGGATGTATCGTAATCCCCACATCATTTCTCGAATGCACATTTCAATGCTTGAAGCTTTAGATAAACGATCTTTGCAGTTAAGACTTAGGTTCCTCCATCGATTGATATAATCAATGACATGTTCATCTTTCCACTGGCGAGCATTAGTGAGTTCGACCATGCTAACCGTGCGTCGAGTGCTGTAGAAACGGTTTAGGAACTCATGTTCCATTTGATCCCAACTATCAATTGAACCAGCTTCCAAATCGATGTACCAATCGAAAGCATTTCCCTCCAGTGAACGAACAAATTGCTTGATGAGGCGATCTCCATAGGTCCCTGCATCGTTGCATGTCTCGATGAAGTGGGCCGCATGCTACTTTGGATTTTCTTTTCCATCAAATTGCTGAAACTTCGGAGGTTGATATCCGTTTGGCATCTTTAAGTTGTCGATTCTTGAAGTGTATGGCTTAGACTACGTCGATGATGACTTGAAACCTCCGTCTTTCATCGTCCCTATGATGAACTCCTTTAGCTGGCTAATAGGAATCATCCCGTCATTAGAAACTTGGAAATTTCCTGAGGGCTCATCGACTTCTCTTCGTTCTCCTTTTTCAGAATCAGCAGAAGCTTCTTCCCTTTCAAAGCATTATTGTTATCAGCATTGTTGCTTTTGCTAGCTAACTTTGCAATCTGAGCATCTTGTTCTTGAACTTGTTTTGTTAGCCCTGCAATTGCTCTAGTTAGACTTGCAATTTGTTCTTCTAGAGTGGTGACATTCGTCATATATACATATGCGTTGCTTTGCATTGAAGAATTGCTTCAAGTTGAGCGAGGAGATGACATCGAGTACCCGCTATTGGAATCTTCATTCTCACCATGGTAAGTCATATCATTTTCGTCGAAATCAACTTGGTGACTTATTCATTGAGACTCGTTAGTCATTTTTAACATACTTCGAGTCACACTGGGCGTGCCAAAAATTTGTAACATATTTTGTTTTATTCGATTATTGAATTAGAAAATAGTACAAATATAATTTAATAAAGTTTAAAGGGCTCTATCTCTATTTATTCCTCTGATTCTTCACTTGCATGACTTTTGAAAGACTTTGGAAAATTCTTCATCTTGATCTTTCTTGATTTGGGGCTTCGTTAAGTTCTGTCGTGGGCCTTTGGGCTTGATCACGAACTTCTTGGATACTTCTTCGTGGGCCTTTGGGCTTGATCACGAACTTCGTGGATGCTTCTTCGTGGGCCTTTGGGCTTGATCACGAAGTTGACTTGGACTGGATAATTATCGAAGACGCTTTATTCGTGGGCTTTTGAGCTTGGTCACGAACTTAGCGCTTTGGACTTGACGTTTCGAGCTTTACTTCTGGCAAGAACGACTTCGAAAGAATTGAATGCTTTTAAAGAAAGACTTATATCGTCTAACCAAGCTTCGTGTTATCCCGCCTTTGAACTTCGATCCGAATACGAACAACTTCGAAAGAAATAGAATGCTTTTAGAAAGACTTATATCGTCTGACGAAGCTTCACAATATCTCGCCTTTCAATCCGAACGAATGACTTCAAAAGAAAGGAATGCTTTTCACAGAAAGACTTATATCGTCTGACGGAGCCTTTAATATCCTGCCTTTGATTCGAATACGAACGAATGACTCCGAAAGAAAGGAATGCTTTTCACAGAAAGACTTATATCGTCTGACGAAGCCTCGCAATATCCTGCCTTTGATCCGAATTCGAAAGAAAGGAATGCTTTTCACAGAAAGACTTATATCGTCTAACGAAGTTTCGTACTCGATTCTCGTCATTGGACTACGATTTGAATGCGATGAACTTCTTTGAGAGAATGGAATGCTTTAAAAAGTCTTATATCGTCTCTCGAAGTTTTTGCTTCGCTGCTGTCCTCTGACTTGTAATTTCTGAACTCTGAAGCCCGTATTTATAGGCGTAGAGAATTCTCAATAATGGAAAATATAATCCTTTTGGATGATTTTGTCCATATTTAGGTTGATTTTATCCAAATATGGTTTGATCCTGATTTGATTTGATTTATTCCATATTTTGCTTGATTCTCTCAATATTTTCCTATTTCATGATATTTGATTTGATTTCTTTACTTATTTAGCAAATCTCTACAAGGCTTTCCTTATGTTGATTTTTTTGTATCAAAGGAATAAATTAATTAAATTAACTATTTATTAATTGAGATTATTTTATATATCTCAATAAATAGTAATTCAATAAGTGACTTTATTTCATTTCTTGGAATTATTTCATTAAATCCCAATAATATAAATGGACAATTAATTTTTAATTGTCTACATATGTAATGTAATATTCGTGTCTTTGCTTTATCTTCTCCATGACCCAGGTTTCTCGGGCCCGAATCGAGGGCGATTCATTCGAAGAACTATGGAGCTCGACTAAAAATAGAGAAAAGCAAGCATAAGTCGAGATTCCGAACGGTTGAAACAGATGCACCATGAAAGCGACGATCATGGCTATGATTGTGACAAGCAGGGCCACCCCTCCAATCAACAGTGGCAGATCCGCCGTTGATTACGACTTCAGATCCGGTTGTAAGTTTTGTTAATATACTTGGATAAATCTGAAATCATAAAACTGTGGGATTCTCTGTCATTTGCATTAGTGCCGACTATTTGAAGCACTGAAACATGCGGGTAAGATTCATAATTGACAAGACTTTTTGGTTCTGAAATGTTGTTTATCTTAGAGTGTTACTATGGGACTGTTTGTTCTTTGGGGCTCTGAAAATTATGTGGTCAGATTATCATTTGGACTGCTCGACTATGCTAAAGATCAGATTCTATGTGAAACCGCTGAACTTGTGTGGGCAAATTATATCAATGTTTGATCGGGCCGATTATTATGTGACACGAAATAGTGTGAAAGCTGATAATAACGTTCATATCGATATTTTGGAATTAGTTGACGATCTTTGCTATTGAAAATTGATATCGTGCTCGGGAGATGTTGATCATGCTATTTGTTAGGTCCTTTGATTAACAACTCTACGATCCTAGGCTATAATTCATAGTAATTTGATCGTTCTGATAATCAATTGAATTCGATCGAAAAACTCAAGTTAAGAACACGAGCGAGAATTCAATTAGAGTGAGAAAGTTACTGTTGTTTCTCTCTCTAGAAATCGAATTGCAAGCCCTTCGGATCAATTATCTAAACTTTCTCTATTCAGCTCAATTAGTTTACAAGTATTTATACCAACAATCTTGGTACAAATATCTAACTAGTCCTTAATCTAAAGACTCATACAAATAAAGCCCCTAATTACAAGGACAACTAATGAAATCAAGCACAATCACAAATGATATTCTACAATCTCCCCCTTTGTGCTTGATTGCGTCTCCGCGCTGTTCGTCCTTGCCGGGCATAGTACGATCTGCGCAAGCCCAGCGCATGCTCGTAGTCCCTAACGGTCTCCCTGAGCTTGAGGCGCTCCTCGATGTCATCCAACAATTCCATCAGGAGCGGCTGTTCTCTCACAAACCGGTGGATCCTCAGCATCGTGTCTCTATTTATCTCTTCCAACCTCTGTTCGATATTTCTCCTGACGATCTTGAGGGTTCCATCACAAAACTTGTGAATTTCTGTCTTCAGCATCAACCTATTCTTCTTGGCAATTGGGTTGTTGTAGGTGATGCCGATGACAGAGCTGATATGCACGTGATTGCTTGGAAGCCTCTCGATCTCAGGTCCTTTGAAAAGTGGTTCGGCCATGTTGACCTTCTTCATATTGCTCTCAAGCGCCATTTGAAGGTCGTGAGCGGCGAAGTACTTGACTTGTCGCATCATGAACCGGTAGAGCCTTTCGAGGCCTTCTTTCTTGATGAAGCCCTGAGGACCTTTGTACTTCTCCATGTATAGCTGATAAAGACGGTACACTTCATCGGCGAGGAGGTACGACAGGTCGCTCTCGCTCAGTTCCTCTCGGGTCCTGTCCACTCGTTCGATGATGTAGTGAGGTGTTGGAAGTCCTCCTTTGGCACAATAGACACTGAGGAGTTGGCAAATTGGGGAGAGTTCCCTGAAGTGACTCTTCAGTCGATCCTTCGGGATCCCCAGCCTCACGTCCGGTCCTAGTTGGGTCAGCATCCACAGATATGTCATTCTTTTCTGCTGATCCCAGTGAGGGATCCCTCTCAGCTCGAACTCATCCGGCTTCTTAATTCGATCCGGTGACCTCCAAATGTTTTCCCTGACTTCTTCAAGGAAAGGTATCTCTATATGAATGTTCTCCCACGGCGTGTCGATCCGAACGGTCCCTGGCATCTGTCTTGTAGGGGAGGCCGCTCGTTGTGCGATCAACTCCGGTAGCCTTGGGATTTCACTTTGGTAGTCCGTACCTTCTTGAAGTTCGTCGTCTTCTATGATCACGTGGTCCACGGATGCTTGTTGTAAGAAGTGGCGTACGTCCTGAAGCCATTGTCTCTGATGCTCTTCGGGCATGGAATGGGTCATCCATTGTCCTTCGAAAATGTACTTGTCTAATACTTCGTGTGGATTGACTCCATGTCCAGAGGGTCCCGGTTGGTCTGGAGCGACGGAGGGAGTAGCTTGGGTAGCTGCCAGAGCTATAAGCATTGCGGCACTTGCTTCTTCTTTCGGAAGCAAGGGGCTTGAGTAGATCGGCGGGGTGGGTGGAGGCGCCCGCAGGGTAAAGTTAGGTGGGTCGATATTTGGTAGAGTGGCGGTGCGGTGCGCGGTGTGGGTGTTTTGGGTTTGGATTTGGGTTTGGGTTTCACCAGCTCCAGCGCTTGTCTGCGTAGCGCCCGAGCCTTGTCCTTGGCCGGTTGTAGATGTCCTCGGCCTCTTCTCCCCTTCATGATGGTCCTGATCGTCAGGATCGTCATGTCTGCGCCGTGAGTGGGAGCTTTGGCCTCGGCATGTGTCAGTCGGTGGCTCAGGATGATCCACCAATCGCCTATAAAGGGATTCTTCTTGAGGCGATCGGATGGACAGGCCTATCAGACGGGCGAGGAGAATGTCGTGGAGCTCGGTGATGGGGATTGTGTAAGGGTTGATGAGGATGGAGGAAGAGGCTAGAGGGTCGGTGGGTGTGGGTTGTGGAGGTGTGGGGTTGGTTTGTGACGAAGGCCCTTCTGAGACAGGTGCTTTCCTGGTATCTCGTCGGGATGTCTCGATGGCTTGTAATACTCTCTCCGTGATCTTGTCTTCCATTGACTGTACGGCGGCAGAGAGAGCGGCCTGAAACTGCTCGCTCGTCACAAAGGGTGCGGACGCCTCCGTGGATGGACCAGGATGACTGATGTCGCCTGTTATCAACCCTAGAGTAGACAACGACTCTTCAGGTTGGCTCACAGTCACTTGAGGTTGTGACTGTATGAGACTTCCACCCAATCCTCGAGTCGAATCCAGAGGATCCGCCTCTATGAGTGTTAAGGCAGGCTTAGGTTGCGCCTACGGACCAGATACCACGTGAGTTGGTTGCGGCTCAAGATTGTGCGAAGATGTGCCAGCAACACTCGTTGATGTGGTCAGCGTAGTATCTGGTGCGGCAGTGACTGCCGGGAAGAGGGACTCCACCTGAATGCTTAGTCTTCTGGGAGTCCTCCTTATCAGGCTTATTTCCTCGTCAGACTCCGTGTCAGACGGGGTGGCCGTGTGAGGAGTGAAGTCACGATTGACGTCCTCCAGTGCCTGATCCGTCACCGGTGGAAGAGCTATGCCCCATTTCAGTCTCGGGTTGTGCTTCTTGTTGAAGAACCTCCTCAAAAGTTTCTTCGAGCACGCCAACATGTATGGGCACTTCCACTTGTAATTCATGTGCAGGAGCCTCGAGCGCCATCTCGGTAGCCACGACGTCTATCAAGGTATCTTCTACGTCGGGCATTGGCTCTTCGACCAAAAGAGACTCCTGTTGAAGCTCCTGAGCGACAACATCAATCATCGTGTCGTCAGGGCTTGGCTGGTGTTCCGGTTGGGGAGGGCTCACATGGTGATCTGCCGGGGGCCCTCTGATCATTTCCTCTGTTAAATTGTGTTCCCGGCAGAACCTCTGATACTCAGCTCCCGCGGGGTCGGCGAGCCTGAGTAGGTTGAGTGGAATCGGCATCGACGGTTGGTCCAGGTCCGTGAGCCGTGGGTTGTGGAAGAACTTAAGCATTGGTGGCTGATAATTTCCACCAGGAGGCAGCTGGGGGATGTTCTTTGCATGTAGCTCCATGAACTCCCTGATGATCACGTTGAACCATCGAGCATAGGGCACGTTCTTCGACCTACGGTTCTCTTTCAGCCGAATCTGTTCAGCTAGATCATTCCAGATCAGCTGTGCAAAGTCGTAGTTTCTGGCGAAGGTGAGGCCGTGAAAGATCCGCAGTATGTTGCCGTTACCCTTGTCGAATCCAGCGTGGTTGGGTGACATACACTTGTTCACTATGCCGAACAGTGTCTTCCAAGGGTGAGGGATACCGCTGCTCTGGACCTGAGCTAATCTTGTAAGCGGCGATTGGTATCCCATGTGCAAGAAGTCCTGAATTATCTCTGCGTCGGTCGGGAGCGGGTCGTAGTTGTCGTTGTGGGGCAAGTCCAGTATCATGCCGAACTGGCTCTTGCTCATGTGAATATGCCGCGTCCCGATTCGGGTCATGAAGGAGAATGTCCCATCTGCTACGGCTCCTTGTATGCATCCCCCGAACTGCTGGAGATAGACCACCAGCACTGAGGCAGTGACCGTCAGCGTATGCCAAATGGGGTGGCCTCTGAGGATGGATACGATGATCTCGTCCGGGCACCGAAATGTGCTCAGATCGAGCTGAAAGTTTGTATCCTGAACCTTCAAGTACAGGTTGTGATCATATATATGGTTGTATCTTGGGTTGCGATCCATCTGAACAATAAGATATATAGAAGTTTATTAGATCAATTTGATTTGCAGCCGAAATATGAATAAATTTCATCAAACTATAGTAATATTGCAAATAATAGCATGTTCAATGAATTTTGAATTGAAATCGTATCAAATGCATAGTGTATGCTCAATTTTGCAAAATCGTAATGGCATGAATGTAATTTCGAATGAAATATTTGTCGCGTGAAAAATAGTTCGAAATTTCGCTAAGTGTTAAATCAGTAAGTCACTGTTCATGCCGAGAGAATTTTCGGTCGATAAAATTGAATTGCAATTTGATTGCCTATATGCTGATTTCAATTGAAGGCATTCCGTCTAATTTTGCGATCGAGAAAATTTTATTCCCTAGCGTTCGCTACAGTGTAAAAGACTTAGAAAAAAATTTCTAAGTGTTGAATTTGAAATCGAGACTGTAGTCGATCAATTTTACGATCGAGAAAAATTCCGTGTAAATTTACGATCGAGAAATTTTCTTCGATTGAATAAAAATTTTCGATTTGAAAATTTGTCGAGCGATATGTGATTTTCGATTGTAAGTAAAATTTTTCGCTGCGAAATATTTTTATCGAGAAATTAGTCAACGAAAGACTAAGTCAAATGTCGAGAAATTTTTCAATCAATTAAATCCTAAGCGGCGAATTTTACGATCGAAAAATAACGTTGAAAAATTAATTATTCGTTGCTAAATTTTTACGACCAAATTGAAATTAAATCGAAAATTCTATTTTGCGATAGTAAGTTTTCGCTCGATAAAATTTGCATCTTAAATGTCTAATCAGTGCTTAAGTTTTTTGCTCACAAAATCCTGGTTAGATTTCTCGATGGTAAGTAATTTATCGGTCAAATCTTCTATCTTATCGACTAAATCAGAATTTTATTGATCGAAAACTAATTCAATACAAACAGTATCTCAATTAAATCGGAATGTAATTAAGACAGTTTGCGATCGAAAAAGTTCTTCGATGGCTTCAAACATTCAAAAGCCCAGTTTCATATGAACTTTAATTTTCAGGCGAAGATTCAAATTTTCCGATGATTCATTCTACCAGATTCACAGAGAATATCGAAACTATCTTAAGCGTAGGCATTAAACTCAGATAAAACTCAAAATCAAGCCTAAATCACTATGAAATAGTTACGTTTTTTCTCATTTTTGAAGAACAGTCGAAAATCTAAATTTAATCATGCGAAAAACTTCAGAATGTAGATGCTAACGAATGTAAATCACACGCAAATGTTAAAAGAATCTCATTTCTACCTTAGACAGATAGTTTGATGTTCGAAAATCGAAAGATTTTTGAGAATTTTAGGCTGTTTCGCGAGAGAGATTTTTTTCGAGTAGGGTTGCGTGAGAAAAAGTTTTTTGACTGACAAAAAGTGAAGTTTTAATAACTCGCTGTAAATCAATGTTGGGTTTGCGATTGGATGTTTTGCGATTAAATGGATCAGGCCCATTACTATTTGCGCTCGAGAAACTTTTGATTCGAAAATTGCTTCTCAATTCAAATTTTTCGATCGCAAATTATCGCGGCCAATCAAAATCGTTTCCAACACTGTTTACGATCGAGAAACTTATGATCGTGAATTAAATCTTCTATCTAGTTTCTCGATATTAAGTTCTCCTAAAGAATTTCGGATTGACACCTATTGCAAAATAAACCCATTGTAAGGCTCCCCCTTAGTAAATAAATGCAATTAACTCCCTGTATTTTCCGTGTAGTAACGTCTAGCTCCCCTGGCAGAAGTTCAAAAATCTGTACCACTTAGAGATAAACATTAGTAATAATGGAGTTAATCAACAATTATTTTTGGCAATGTTATCTTTGAAATATCTGGTCTTGTGTTTAGCTCCTCTCTTTGTAGTGTCGACATCTCACTCCTTAATTTTGAAAGATCTGATATACTCAGAGAAAACGTCAAAAATATTTGGAGCTAAACCACAATTTTTATACTTGCTCCCCCTCAAATAATGCGCAAGAATTGACTAATTATGCAAGCATATTAAATCAATTCAGGTCACGAGCATATAACACACAAATCTACCAAGTAAGTGCGTATACATGCTCCCCGAAAACACGTACTTTAAAATATTGTGTGAGGGTGCAAGAAAAAGAAAAAAAATTTATCGCATTAAACAATTCAGTACCAATGCATCTAAAATTGCATTTAGGATGTGCGATACACTAAAGAAATTCGCATTTAATCAATTCAACGTATATGAAACATAACATTTCATCGAAGTATATATTTATATATATATTTTATTTATTTATTATTTTTTATTTTTTTTCGTATTTTAATATAGTATGGGGTCAGATTATTTGCTTCGATCAATCGTCAAGCCTAAAATTTTACGAGACATTTGAAAGAGAAAAATGCAGTCAAGTCATGTCGTCAAACTATAGTCCTAAGTTCATAGACTGTTCCATTTCGACAACTCTCACTAGGTTCGCTCTTGCTCTCAATAATTTCTATCTTGGGATTTTTAAATTATTATCACTCAAGTCAACACAAGCAGTTTTAAGTCAATTTAGCTGTGATCGAGGCTTGTTTAATCATTTCACCCAAGCGAGAGACCGTCGATTGGAATCAAAGGGGTGTAAAGGTTTTAGTTTGGCTAGGACTTAGAAGGGAAGGAATTTAGAGGAAAGTGAGCTTATCTCTTCGTCATCTTCCATTTCTACGTCCGTCTCCTTTCTTTTCGGCGTCTTTCCCTCTTTTACTATCCCTTATGAAGCTATGCTCAAGCTGAAGCTCCGCTTCTCCATGAGGCTATAGGAGATTATCGTAGGTGAAGTTCTTCTCGTTGGTTCTCGGGCCGATACCGTGCTCCTCTTCTCTTTATCCCTAGAGAGGTTTCCCGGATTATCTTTTTGGAAAAATTCATGGTTATGGAATTCGTACCCGAGGCTGCGCTCCTCTTCTCGTTTCCCGATATAAGACCGGATTATCGTTGGAAAAGTTCACTTCATGGTGCTCCTCTTCCAGCCGTTCTGACGAGCGTACGAGATTATCGTTGGAGAAGTTCGCAGCAGGAACCATGCCACTTTCTACAAGGTAGTCGGAAGGCCGGTTCCTTTGGTTTTTGCGTTGAGCAATGCCTTCTTTTGTCATCATCCTACTTTTCTTTTGTTATCTCCCCCTCCTTTTCTCGTTTGAACAACCATTCGAAGAGTATAGAATTCGGTTGAAGGCTGGGAATGTGTTTCAAACAAAGAAAAGGACGTTGGAGAAGGCTCAAAGTGGATGACTAAGGGAAAACGTGGGGAAATTTATATAAGGCCGAATGAGGAATATCCTAAACTCCCTTATCATTTTCCTAACGATCTAACGCAAGATGAGTATGACACCAAGAAGCACTAGGTAAGACAAGTAATTTATGTGTGACTCACTCGAGAAGTAGATCCAAAGAAAGGAAAAAGGAACAAGGCTTGCATCCTCATGTATGTAGAGTGACTTTGTGTCTAGCAGAAAAATTAAATGACCTTTTAGACACAAGAATGCGACTTAGACTGACAAAATTTAAGCAATAAAATCGATCGCATGTCGGGGTAAAATTCTTGGTGACTTTAGATCAAAGCATCCTAAAGGATTTCGTCATACCCCATTATATTATATATATGTATTTTATTATTATTTATTAATTTTTATTATTTTTATCACGCAAGATAAGGACAAATAAGCATAGAAAACACATAGAATAGAGCATGTGATCGCACAGAAGATCAGGTAATGCACATATTACGGAAGATTCAGCATGCCTAATTTTCCGACAAGGAATTGGAATCGTTTCTCATCCAAGGCCTTGGTGAAAATGTCGGCTAGCTGAAACTCCGTGTTCACAAAGTACATCTCTATAATGCCTTTTTCTACGTGATCTTTGATAAAATGATATCTAATGTCTGTGTTTTGTGCGTGAATGATGAACAGGATTGCAAGTAATGGCGATTGGACTTTGACTATCACTATATATGGGTATATTATTTAGATTGTACCCATAGTCGCGAAGCTGTGTCCGCATCCACAGCATCTGTGAGCAACAACTGGCGGCAGCTACGTATTCTGCTTCGGCCGTCGAAGTGGACACACAGTTCTGCTTTTTGGATGACCAGCAGACCAGCTTTTCTCCTAGAAATTGAGCGCTGCCGGACGTGCTTTTCCTGTCCATTCGGCAACCTGCATAGTCAGCGTCAGTGTAGCCGATAAGTTTGAAATTCGTACCCTTTGGATACCATAGGCCAAGGGTAGAGGTGCCCTTAAGGTAGCGCAGAATTCTTTTGACCGCGAGCATATGGGATTCTTTGGGATCGGCTTGAAAACGGGCACACAAGCAAGTGGCAAACATGATGTCCGGCCGGCTCGAAATGTGGTAAAGAAGAGATCCAATAATACTGCGACACAGTGTGATGTCGACCGATTTACCAGAGGGATCGGCATCCAACTTGCAGCTTGGTGACATATGAGTGCTGAGAGGCTTGCTCTGGTCTTGATGAAACTTCTTCAGAATATCCTTGATGTATTTTGTCTGACTGATGAAAATTCCATCATTGAGCTGCCTGACTTGAAGGCCTAAGAAAAATTGCATCTCTCCCATGTGACTCATCTCGAATTTGCTCTTCATGAGATCTCCAAACTTCTTGCAGAGCTGAGGATTTGTTGATCCGAAGATGATGTCGTCGACGTATACTTGGACGACCATCAGATACTTTTCATGCCATTTAATGAAGAGGGTTGTGTCTATCGTACCTCGTATGAATCCAGACTTCACGAGGAAATCACTCAGGATATCGTACCAAGCACGTGGGGCTTGTTTTAGTCCATAGAGAGCTTTGTCCAAGCGATAGATGTGATCGGGATGTTCTTGATCAACGAAACCTTCCGGCTGAGCGACATAGACTTCTTCTTTAACACGTCGTTGAGAAAGGCGGTCTTAACATCCATCTGATAGACTTTGAAGTCTTTGTGAGCCGCATAAGCCAGCAGGAGGCGGATAGCTTCGATACGGGCAACATGAGCATCAGTCTCGTCGTAGTCGATGCCTTCCTGTTGATTGTATCCCTTAGCAACTAGCCTTGCTTTGTTCCGGATCACTTCACCATCTTCATTTTTCTTATTCTTGAAAACCCATTTAGTTCCGACCACTGTTTTCCCATGTGAACGGGGTACCAAGGTCCACACTTGAAGACGTTCGAATTGATTGATTTGCTCTTGCATTGCAATTGTCCAATCCGGGTCTCGAAGTGTGTCTGCTACTTTGGTAGGCTCGTTTTGGCTCAGGAAGCAACTGAAAAGACTATGTTGACGACGTGACCTCACACCATCCGAAGGATCACCAATTATCTGATCAACCGGATGACCTCTAGTCCACTTGCGCTCATGAGGCAAAGCTGAAGTTGATGCATCAGCCATCTGTGGATCTAGATTTCCTATATTCTCTGATTGATCAATTGTCTGAGGAAGTTCCATTTCTGCACTTGGATCGATCGTCTCTGATGATACTTCCTAGAGGACCACTGTAGGTTCTACGTTGTTCTGTGGCGATTCTGAATCAGGTGGGTTAGAGGCGTGAGATGAACTTGGTACGTCGGTCTCGTTGGGTGGAGAATCCATTGTAGGTGTAGTAGCGTATGACCAATATACCGGTTCGAAGAGAGAATCCAAGTCGTCTATTGCAAGTCTCGTTGCTTCGTCTGACACTGATCCTGAAGTTGTTGCCATCTTCTGTTGGTTTTGTGCCAACACACTAGTGATTACGGGTTCTGAAATATTGTCTTCAGAAGCCAACGGGATGAGCACGGTCCTGAACTGAGTTGAGCAGGAACCATCGGGTTGGGCACGGGTTCTGGACTGAGTTGACCAGAAGCCAATTCTGCCATTTCGTGTAAAGTGACACTATAGCTTTCCTTAATAGTTTGGTTGGACTTGATGTATACTCGGTACGCTTTTGATGTTGAAGAATACCCTACAAATGTAGCTTCGAATGCTTTAGGGTCGAACTTTGCACGTTGCTCTCGGTCGTTCGCCACAAAGCACTTGCACCCGAAGACTTTAAGGAAAGAGATGTTGGGCACTCTATTATTCACAATCTCGTACGGAGTCTTGTTGAACCGTTTGTGAACCACCGTCCTGTTTTGAGTGAAACAAGCGGTATTGACTGCTTCAGCCCATAGAAAGTGTGGAAGTCCCGATTGGATCAGCATTGTACGAGCGGCTTCCACTAGTGTTCGATTTTCCTTTCAACGACCCCATTTTGTTGAGGTGTTTTGGCGGCTGAAAATTGTTGACTTATTCCAAGTTTCTGATAAAACTCACTGAGGTGATTGTTCTTGAACTCAGTGCCGTTGTCTATTCTAACAACTTGAATAGTCTGTTGCAGCAGATTTTGAGTTGTGTTCACAAAATTGATAATCAAGTCACGGTCTCATCTTTGTCCACCTGTAGCGAGAATAGTCATCTACAATCTCTAGGACATACTTTCTTCCACTGATAATCTGAGTCTGCATCGGACCGCAGAGATCCATGTGAATCAGTTCCAATGGTCGAGAAGTAGACGCAATTTGCTTGACGTGATGAGATGCTCGCTTCATTTTTCCTAGATGACATGCCGAACAATGATGCTCCCTTTGTAGTTGTATAGTTGGAAGACCGTGAACCAACTATTTCGTAGAAAGACGTTGGAGAGCTTTCATATTTAGATGAGACAGTCGTTGATGCCATAGGCTGTTCCTCTGCAAATCAATCTGAGAAATGAGGCATACAGCTGTCGAGGGTCGCACGGACGTCAGGTTGATCGTGTAAAGATTGGATTTCCGAAGTCCTTGAAGGAGTTCTATGTCCTGGCTATCCAATATTCTGCACCGGTCAGCATGGAAGACCACCTGGAAGGCTTTATCACAGAATTGGCCTATGCTGAACAAGTTATGGCGGAGGCCTTCGACGTATGAGACATCTTTGATGGTCAGATTTTTCAGATTGATATCCCCAAGTCCTAGAATCGGGGCTGAATCGTTGTTCCTAAATCTGACTTTGCCGTTTGGTCGGTCTTTGTAGTTGCTCAGCAGCTCTTGTTTACCAGTCATGTGTGTGGAGCAACCAGAGTCGAGGTACCACACATGATGGATCTGCAAAAACAATTTAGAGAGCTTTAGGTACCCACTTAAGCATGGGTCCTCTCAGATTAGCAGATTTAATTTTGGGTTCAGATATGACTCCTAAATCTATTTCTGGAAGAGTCTTAATAACCCGTTGCACTTTTGGAGAAGTGGGTTTGAGTTTTGCCTCTATAGGAGACTTGGCCCTTTTGGCTTTTGTCGTCCTAGGCGGAGATTTAGGAACCCATTTGGGTCGAACCTTACAGGGAAGGTTAATTTCAGCTCGTACAAATGCCTTGGTAGGTTTGATCGAGGAAAAGATCTTTCCTTGTGATAGTCTCCTAAGGTGCTTGGGGGATTTAATTTCTACGGGATACCTTAGGTGAGTACAGGCATGTACGGCGCCATAAGCTTTCTTTATGGCTGGATCTTGTTTCCTACTAGTTTGCCTTATGACATTTGTTTCAAAATGATTAGTAGTAATTTTCGAGGTAGAGCCTATTTCGAGATTTTTACTTCTATAGGTGATAGGCTGATGTGAGCACGTAGAAGCAATTATTTTGAACGTAGAAATGGCTCTTTTATTACTACGAGTGTCTTTTGTTTTGACAGAAGGAAAAACATGTTCAGAGACATTTAAATCTACGAGCTCCTTCTTTATTTTAGGACTAGACACTCTCGCCTTCGTAGTCGGTGCTGGCTCTACGCTCCCTGTGGACGTAGGTGAAGTAAAATTAGTCTTAGCACTTTTGATAGAATTATTAATGCTCTTTTGATCTTTTGAAGGCGATTTTTCTATTTTCACGCTTTTTATGATAGCGTGTGAGGTAGTTTGGAAGGACGAAGAAGCCTTGAGATTTTCCATCTCTTTAAAGAATTTTTTCATTTCAGCTTCGAAATTCTCTCTTTCTTTGTCAAGTTTCGCCTGTGACTCCTCTATCTGTTTTATGATAGGGGGTTTGTAGAGAGAATTTTGATAATTAACCTTTTTGACTTCCTCATAGTGTTCTTTAGAGTCAGGAGGTAAGACTTGAGCTAATTCACTGACAGGTGTTAAGGATGATTTCCTATTTTTGTCCTTTTCAATTAGTTCACTATAGTCAAATGGGATCTCAGGCCCATGTGAGGCTTGTTTGATGGATGAATCAAACGCATTTTCGTACATCGATTCCGTAATGTTCCTAAGAGAGGTTGCAGCTAAACCCATGTTCTTAATGTCATGCAGTTCTTTCTTTCGTAAAATACGTGGGTTAGTGTAACCTATGCCTTCTATTGGATTATAAAACTCTATATCCTTGGGCTTGTTTAAGAATATCGTCTGTTCAGTGTCCCCTACGCGTAAAAAGATCATCTAATTTTTTTAATTTTGCATACAACTTCCTGCGTTCCTCACTGAGGAGAGCATAATTATTTTCTACTGTCAGTTTGGCGGCTTGACAGGTGTCTAGATCCTTACTAAGGTCACTAATCTTAGCGTTAGATGTTTCTAATTGAGCTTTTAAGTCAGTGATCTTAGAGGTAGCTTCGGTTATCCTACAATTTAAGGTAGCCTTCTCGTTGAGATTATTGGGGATATGCCCTCTTAATGCCATTCGAGGATGTAATGAATAGGGCATAAACATGAACCGGTTATTTACACTTTAATATTTGGATATTGTATTCAAATATTTATTTATGGAATTTACAAAAGGCATATTATTTATTTACCTATAGTCTTACTACGCATCCGGTGAGACGGTAAATAAATAAATCCATATATACGAGTTTAGTCACCGATTATCATGGGATGAGAGAGGGGGCACCGGTGACCTATTATTCTCGTATATTAAATTAGTCCATACGTCTTAGACATCAGTAGGGTGACTGAGTGTCGATCATGACTTATTTGTTGACGACTCTAAATGGTTGTGCCAACCATTCACTTGGGAAGCGGGAGTCGTAACATTGGTATGAGTTGAAACAGGGGATTAACTTGTATTTGGACACGACTCGTAATCGACGATCACATGGATAATTACTCGTTGAGTGTCAATGATCGATCGATTGACTATAGTAGTATACGTGGACCTTAGACCGAAGGGTCATTGACAAAGTTGGCTTCTGGGTCCTGACTTGTCACTAGTTTGCTAGGCCCGCCTTGTTCAAGGCTGAACATGGGTCAACGGCAACATGTGGTCTTGACAACTAAGTGCAACTGCTGGGCATTGACAGTCGTGAGGGATTCACAACCTTGCAAGTAATCGAGGTATATGTCCTATGCGTATTCGGGGACGAGGAATTACGGAATCTTTGCAAAGTATAAAAATTAACTCACGTGGGACGTGGAGTGTAGTTTACTAATTTCACCGTCACGAATTAGACATAGTGTTGGGTTAGTGAGTTTGACATTACCATGGCTCTCACTCGACCGGGACATAAGTGAAGGGTATATACGTATTACGACAAACCAAGAGAGTCGGGCTTAAAAAGGATCAGCGAGAAAGTATCCACTAAAGTGAGATGTGTTATTACATAACGGTCTTGGAGACGTTAATAAAACATTAAATATTGGTTTTAGAAACTATATTTATTTGAAATAAGTTTCCGGAATGAAACAACAAAGAATGGACCGAAAATAGGGTTCACAACCATGAGCAAGGCTCGTCAAGGTCGTGAAGCCCGCCTAAAAAGTAGCAACAGATTCCAAAATTCATTTCTCACAATCTAGACCTCGGATTGAGCTTTGGTGAGAATCAAGATTGGTGAGTCTTCTATCCGTGGTTAAAATTTCAGGTCAATCGGACATCGTTTACACCTTGAACGGATGGAAACGAAACTGTCGCAAAGCTGTTGCAAGTCACGGCCGTGACACATGCGTGCCGTGGCCGTGACGCACAGCAGAGGCCGAGTTTTTGGCCTCGACATGGTCACGGCCGTGACCATTATGACCCAGGCTGTGAAGGGTGTTGTCACGACCGTGAATAGGCTTGTTTCAGGCCGTGACGGGCGTCGGTTTGGCCAAATTTAATCCAAATCAAGTCCAAATTCATTCCTTGTTCTTATGTGAGACATATGGGACATTGTCTAGTCATTTGATGACTTTATACAAAGGAACCAAACAAGAAACGAGTCATGTAGGACATGATTCAATTAAAAGTCATTTTCAAAGGTTGAAAGATGATCTTTATGTTTTGGCATTATGCAATTTCGTCCATGATAGTTTTAAGCTTATTTCTCACTCTAACTTTGAGTTTAGAGAGAGTTGAGAGCATATGAGTTTGTTCTTTGAGAGAAACTTAAGTGTTTGAGTTTTTAGTAAATCAAACACACAATTACAAACACAAACACATCTCTTCTAAAACATTTTCCCCACCTCTCTAGCCATCCTTGGGAGGTGGTGGAATTTGGATACATCCCGGGGTCGGCGTGACGATCTTGCCAAGGGGTTGGAGCTAGAAGAGGTCACGACGTTGCTTGGAGCGAACTACGACAACCGGGACGGCAAGGCGAGAGCTAGGATCTTCGGTACGAGGGTAAGCTACGAAAACCCTTATTACGTGTCATGCATATTTTCTTTACATAACCAAGCGATCCGGGGCTCCCTACGGGGAACTCGGGAAAAAATTTTAAACTTCCGCTGCGTCCGAGGTTAGATCTCGGGACATCCGGGGTTCCCCAACAGTGGTATCAAAGACATGCTTGGTTTTAGGAAACGACATAAATGAACCCGAAATGATCTCGGTTATGCAAATCACTGAGTCAATCGAGCGTCATAGCATGAGTTGTTCTCGGTTCGAGTTTGCAAACCGTGTGCTTGCATGGTTGGAACGTCGTCTCGTTGTGAGTGATCCGGCGTATTGCAGCGTCGTGGTGAGAAACCGTAGTGGTTGTCTCCCCGTGGATTATAACTTTACTCTTGGAGATGAGTTTAAGGGTGTACTTTACTAAGATTGCTTAGATCTAGAGGTCTAGAGTAGATCTGCGTAAAATACGTTAGACATGGTTTGAACGGAAATTTTTAGCGATACCTAAGACGAGAATAGTGAGGCTCATTGGCTCGGGGCGAAGCCTCGTTGCCAACGACTTCCGATTCGAGTTTGAGGGACTCGTCGAAAGCTAAAAAATGAGTGACTGCCCCTTGTCGTGCTTTAAATTACGCATTGCTTTTATCGGGATTGTGATGTTCAACGAATCTGGATTTGAACTCCGGTGATGGCGAAGTCCAACTTCGGTGGAGTAGCGATAAGGGCCGGTGGCGTTGTTTTTGTGTTCCGGGCTACTTTGAACATCCCGATGGACCGATAAAGTTTTTGGCCCAATCTCATTCATTTTAGGACATTAAATGATTGGGTCATGTTAATAGTTCTAATGGGTCTAAGCCCAATAAGTAAACCTAATGGGCCTAATCGGTCTAGCCCAAGACAAGCCCAAATTTCGTTTCGGCTTCTTTGAGCGTTTGTTGTCGCATACGTATTTATGTTGTGTATGTATGATATGTAATGATGTCAGCGTGGACTTAGGCTCTATTTCCGGGTGTGATATGTTAAGGGTGACAAGGTCCCCCCGGGTTGTATTTTATTTGATATTATACGGGTTGTCCGGGACAACTGATCCCCCCGTTCTGTACTTTATTTGTAGAAAAATTAGTTTTAAGTATGGTGCCCGTACGAGTACGAGGCGAATACAATAGAAGTCGTTCGAGGACTTGGAGATTGCTTGAAGACATGGCGTTACCCCAAAGATGAAGAGATGTTATTTTTGTAAAAGTAGAGTAGAAATACTCCGCGCTGGCCGTCTTGTAGGAAAACTAGGTTTACCGCAATTTCGTGCATATTTGTTTGACGTTACGTGCATTATTAAGTGCTTGCATGTGAGACGTATTCTCCCGGTTGGACAAAATACTAAGTGAGTAAAGGGACTTGGTTCCTGTCTTCTATCAAGCTCGAAACCATTGCATTTGAGTGTCGTGTGAGGTTTGTTCCGAGTTATCGGCGCCGATCATCTCACTCTTGTCGTAGTTGGTCCGAGTACGTTGAGACAATAAAGTCAAGCTACTACTGAAACGACTTGGGTGTTTGTGCGGTTTGTTCCGAGTTATCGGCACCAAACATTTAGCTCTTGTCGTGGATATTTCGGGTTACTGTCGAAACGCTGCTCTCCGAAACATATTCACGCCTTATAAAGTGTTATCCTACGGGCGGGAATTTCTAAATGTTACGATTGAGCCAGACGTTGATAGGTCGCACTTAGACCGGTTATTTCCCAATTATTCTTGTTAGGGTGAGGGTTCCTAACCGGAGACGAAGTTGTTGAAACACTCATGAGATGGACTCCTGTGAGACACGAGGCCGTCTATGGGTTCCTGTGGGACACGACGCCGTCCGATTAATGGGCCAACAAACTGTTAGGTTGAGGCTTATTTCTGTGGAGCGGGGACCTCAACCCCACTATGAAACCATCAACGGGGTTTCCGAAATCTCTATCGGGAAAATGAGATTTTGAATAAAATAGTGGAAGTCAGGCCAAGAGAAAAGTCCTTTCAGTGCCTGACGAATAATACGTTCGACCCAATAATTGTTATGTCTTCTGCATAATATTTCTTTCTATTATGATTGACAAACCCATTATATATATGTATACTGCTTTATTGTTTAGTGGGGTTGAACAACATGGATTTGATCCAATCTAAGGATGGTCCTAATATGGATTTTTCGAAAATACATATTCTCGTAAAATGGATCGTTTAGTAATAATGTGCAACTAGCCATTTTGCATAAGTTGGCATAAAATAATTACTTCATAAAAGGGCTGTAAAACAGCAATCTTGGATAGCTTCATATTTGAGTCTATCGGTCCAATACACATAAAGAATAAGAGAACGTAATAAAAGGGTCCAATTGGGTTGGACAAGTATTTCCAAGGGCGAGGCATTGGAATTCGTACTTACCTAAACTTTGAGTTTGAGGGCCTTAAATTTTGAATAATATGTTTTTGAAACTAATTATTCTAAAACAATGACTGGGTTCTAGATAAGTTGAGATGGTACTCACTTATTAGTTTTGAATGTACTAGATTCCAATGGAATTTTTCAGCATTGAGAGATTATGATCAATGTTAAATGCGGACAAGGTGTCCAAATAATTACATTGCATCGATGTTTCTCCATTTAAATTTGGTCACATTTTCAATTACATAATTGCCTTAAAATATCCAAGGGGTTATTAGATACATCATTTTGAATAAATGTATGTGATTTTATTTTTGAAATAAATTCACTGGCAGTTAATAACTATTTGAAAATAATATTGTATTGTCCAAATTTAAAACTGTGAAATCAATTACCAACAAACGCAACTTTGAGTTGATAAAGAAGATTTTATTGACGCTTTGATTTAGTTATGCCGAAGTTCGAGATTCAAGTGTTAGATACATACGACATTGTTAAGTCGTGGGAATCTCATAACATCAGCAAAAGGTAACAAATCACCCTTCATTAGGGAATTAATAAAAGAGTCGTAAATCTTCTGGGTTTGACCCGCACTAATGTTTGTGGCACAAAATATTGTATTTGCCCTAGGTAATTTCTATTAATTTGTAAACTTCACAATAATCACTTTTCTTAGAGATTAGTGTATGCGTTAAGTTACAAATTTTAAATCCTTGATAAGATCGAGGAAATTAATTTAAAATAAACAGCGAGATAAAAGAAGCATTTGATTTGATCAAACTGGCTAATTATTCTCGAGTTAAGAATGAGTTCTTTGGAAAGAACGTCATCTTTTCACAGTTAACTAAAAACGCTGTTAATGATGTCTCGAGACGAGAAGTTAGACTTCATGCACGCGGACCATCATAGTCGATAGTCACGCATGTGCTTCAACAGTTGTAAGATATCAAACAATATTGGATAAAGTTTGATAATTGTTGAACTAAATTGTTCCCATATGGTGTGAGTTTGGTATGAAACGCAATTAACGTTCTATACAGAATTCTTTTGAGGTCAATTAATTCTGCACCTTACGAAATTTGGAATTAGTAAGTAACTAAGCTTAAATCATATAGTGGGGTTGCCCCATTTGAGTGAGAAAGTTTATGACAGTTGTGTATATGAAAATGAGAATATTAAGGTTGTTGTAACACTGGTAGCGTTGATCAAAACACCTTAAAGGTGTTTTAGTGCTAGACCGCACTTAAAGAAAAGTCCGAGATACACCCATAGTTGCATAGGTCGGGTAGAGTGTCTCGCCAGCCTGAGAGATACTGTATAATACATGTCGAGCACAGGGGTTGCTGCGAGCTGTATAGTATACATTGAGCACGGGATTGCTACGATGAAGGGATATGTTATTAATAATCCCACTACCCTTGACCAAGCAATAATGGTTAAACTTGCGGAGGAGGCTTATTCTGTGGGAGTAGATGAGCTCTATGCACAACAACCATGTCATGATTAGATCTAACAAACTGGTTGAAACATACGAAGCAAAGCTTGTATGGAAAAGGTTGAGTCTTAAATGATGGGCTTTGACTCTGAGGAAACCTTTTCGATTGTTGCAATAAAGTTCACTAAATCTTACTCACACAGATACACGCTTTTATGAGATCTGTCAGATGGATATGAAAATCGTATTCTCTAGGAGACGTAAAATGAAAAGCCCAACGATTTTATATCGCAAGCAGATGCTCATAATGTGCGAAATTATAGAAAAAGGAGTTGTACAGACTTACTTAAGCCTTCTGGAGTTGGCGTCTTTGGTTTGATGAAATAGTTAGGAACTATGGAGTCATAAGTACATAGATCGCCTTTTGTATCGTAATAAAAGCAGTGGGAGTTAGATATAATCTTCGTATTGTACGAGAGTTGTTGCCTTTAGGAAAGAGAACAATATCGAAATACTCTTAATGGTAAAAGCGGGGCTTTGACCAATTCTCCATAAACGACTTGGGATAAAAGACCTACACTCACGGAACAACCTATTTGGAGATAGTGTTTAGTACATGGTATGTTTATCCCAGGCCCTTTACTTGAAAAGACAAGGTCAATTACAAGAAAAAGGGTCATTACCTACGATTTAGTTTTCTATGTTCTCGTTGCGAGGTAGATCGAAAAGCTGAATCGAGTCACATATACAGTTATAATAAGTGGCCTTGTACATGCGGAGTTTGACTCGCATTTTTGACAAAAAAATAAATACGCTAAGAGCGTTTGTCAAAATTTAGGCTACCTAGGTAATTACAATAGTCCATGATGTTGGTCTATTCGAATGGAGAAATATAGGTGGACAATTAGACTTATTTTCGAACTCCAGTTTGACGTGGGTGATCGAAAATTCACTTAGGGTTTGGTTACAAAGTTTAATGGTAGAACAGTACCTTGAAATGGTTTCAGGGAAGCACTTACTGTTAGTACATGGGTACCGTGATATCGAATCCCAAGTCAACCATGCGCAGGAGTGTAGATAATTACCTGGGAGGTAAGAGATCAGTTTGGATATTGAAGTCTTCTTGGAAGAACTACAAATAGTTCCAGGCATTGTGGGTCTACTGCTGCCATTGTGGTGCGACAATAGCAGAATGATCACTTTAGCCACCGAACCTTTGTCTCACAGTTAATCCAGACAAAAGAAAAGAAAGAAACATTACATGTTGCATGTATCGTTGAAAAATGGCTGCTTAGCCGTGCAGGAGATAGTGCTGCGGAAATGTGGCCGGCCCATTCACTGAGCATTTTATACAGGCAGTGCTGAATAACGTCTTTAGAAGACGAGTATTAGATACACACAGCATATGGCACTGAGTGCAAATGGGAGATTGTTGGGGATATGCCCTCGGAATGCCATTCGAGGATGTAATGAATACGGCATAAACATGAACCTGTTATTCACACTTTAATATTTGGATATTGTATTCAAATATTTATTTATGGAATTTACAAAAGGCATATTATTTATTTACCTATAATCTTACTACGCATCCGGTGAGACGGTAAATAAATAAATCCCATATATACGAGTTTACTCACCGATTATCATGGGATGAGAGAGGGGGCACCGGTGAGCTATTATTCTCGTATATAGTCCATACGTCTTAGACATCAGTAGGGTGACTGAGTGTCGATCATGACTTATTTGTTGACGACTCTAAATGGTTGTGCCAACCATTCACTTGGGAAGCAGGAGTCGTAACATTGGTATGAGTTGAAACAGGGGATTAACTTGTATTTGGACACGACTCGTAATCGACGGTCACATGGATAATTACTCGTTGAGTGTCAATGATCGATCGATTGACTATAGTAGTATACGTGGACCTTAGACCGAAGGGTCATTGACAAAGTTGGCTTCTGGGTCCTGACTTGTCACTAGTTTGCTAGGCCCGCCTTGTTCAAGGCTGAACATGGGTCAGCGGCAACATGCGGTCTTGTCAACGAAGTGCAACTGCTGGGCATTGACAGTCGTGAGGGATTCACAACCTTGCAAGTAATCGAGGTATATGTCCTATGCGTATTCGGGGACGAGGAATTACGGAATCTTTGCAAAGTATAAAAATTAACTCACGTGGGACGTGGAGTGTAGTTTAGTAATTTCACCGTCACGAATTAGACATAGTGTTGGGTGAGTGAGTTTGACATTACCATGGCTCTCACTCGACGGGGACATAAGTGAAGGATATATACGTATTACGACAATCTATAGTCGGTTCGTAAAATACGAAGATCGTACTCAACACGGGATCTATTCGGTACCACGGGATTGGCTACGTGCTTACCGAATTCTTGGATTCCTCCCTTGCCGGGTTGAGACAAACCAAGAGAGTCGGGCTTAAAAAGGATCACCGAGACAGTATCTACTAAAGTAAGATGTGTTATTACATAACGGTCTTGGAGACGTTAATAAAACATTAAATATTGGTTTTAGAAACTATATTTATTTGAAATAAGATTCCGGAATGAAACAACAAAGAATGGACCGAAAATAGGCTTCACAACCACGAGCAAGGCTCGTCAAGGTCGTGAAGCCCGCCTGAAAAGTAGCAACAGATTCCAAAATTCATTTCTCACAATCTAGACCTCGGATTGAGAATCCCTTTGGTCAGAATCAATCTTGGTGAGTCTTCTATCTGTGGTTAAAATTTCAAGTCAATCGGACATCGTTTACACCTTGAAAGGATGGAAAAACGAAACTGTCGCAAACCTGTTGCAAGTCACGGCCGTGACACATGCGTGCCGTGGCCGTGACGCACAGCAGAGGTCGAGTTTTTGGCCTCGACATGGTCACGGCCATGACCATTATGACCCAGGCCGTGAAGGGTGTTGTCACGGCCGTGAATAGGCTTGTTTCAGGCCGTGACGGGCGTCGGTTTGGCCAAATTTAATCCGAATCAAGTCCAAATTCATTCCTTGTTCTTATGTGAGACATGTGGGACATTGTCTAGTCATTGGATGACTTTATACAAAGGAACGAAACAAGAAACGAGTCATGTAGGACATGATTCAATTAAAAGTCATTTTGAAAGGTTGAAAGATGATCTTTATGTTTTGGCATTATGCAATTTCGTCCATGATAGTTTTAAGCTTATTTCTCACTCTAACTTTGAGTTTAGAGAGAATTGAGAGCATATGAGTTTGTTCTTTGAGAAAAACTTAAGTGTGTTTGAGTTTTTAGTAAATCAAACACACAATTACAAACACAAACACGTCTCTTCTAAAACATTTTCCCCACCTCTCTAGCCATCCTTGGGAGGTGGTGGAATTTGGATACGTCCCGGGGTCGGCGTGACGATCTTGCCAAGGGGTTGGAGCTAGGAGAGGTCACGACGTTGCTTGGAGCGAACTACGACAACCGGGACGGCAAGGCGAGAGCTAGGATCTTCGCTACGATGGTAAGCTACGAAAACCCTTATTACGTGTCATGCATATTTTCTTTTCATAACCAAGCGATCCGGGGCTCCTTACGGGGAACTCGGGAAAAAATTTTAAACTTCCGCTGCGTCCGAGGTTAGATCTCGGGACATCCGGGGTTCCCCAACAGAGATGCCTAACCAAACAATTGTAGTTATTTTCTAGCCTGTCTTCTAATTCTTTAATCTTTTCACTATGCTGTCCTAAAGGAGGTTGACTAGTCTCTCTACAATGTAAGCTCTTAGTAAGTTCTTATATTTTTGTACTAGAGCTTCTAAGTTCTGATTCGAGACTATATATCTTCTCCTGAGCTCTCTCAAGGTTATTCTATACTTCCTTTTTACTTTTCTGCTCATGTTTCATGTTAGCATATTGCGTTTGATATGATTCTAACATGCTCAATAATGTGGAAGGAGTGACTACCTCATTTGAAGACGTGGATGCGTTGTCGTCATCCGTATGAGTGGAGGTTTCGGCGTTCAATTCGTTGTCGCGACGGGCCATGAGGGCTAAGTTCTCTTCTTCGGAGCTCGACGTGTCCTCGAGCCATTGGTCCTGTTCGGCCTTGAGAGCTACTCCAGCTTCTTTCTGTTTTGTCAATCGAAGCTTCCTGGAGTAGTAATTTGCATCTCTCTTCTTCGGGAGAGTGCATTCTCTGGCGAAGTAACCTGCTTCACAGTTAAAACATTTGTTAGTCTCTTTGGGATTCTTGACCTCGGAACTCTCCGGAGCACGTTCTATGTTCTTGGAGCTTGTAGTCCGAAGTCTGTTGGCTGAGGTTGAAGACTTCTTCTTGAAGTACTTCTTGCTCATCATTTTTCCAATGAGAGCTAACTGCTTTTCAAGGGCTTTCATGTTCGGCTCGATGTCGGAGTCCGATTCTCCTTCTGATTCTGATGATGAAGGCGGCCTAACGATCTTTTCCTTTCTTGATCTTATGCTCCTCTTCTCCGAGACTAAGGCAACCGTGTCATCGGTTTGTTTGCCTTTCTGCTCTTTGATAATCTCGCGAATATCATCCTCATGCTGAGCGAGATTATCGAACACGGCATGGGCATCCAACTCCTCTAGATCTTTTCGTATTTGGGTGGATATTTTCTTCCATTCCGTGGGCAGAGAAGATAGAAATCTTATGTTTGTTTCCATGTTTGTCTTCGTTATTTCTATCTTCCTCATCTCGTTGAGAAGAGTGAGGTATCGTTGGTAGATTTCGTATAGACTTTCCTCCGGCTTTGCTTTGAAGGAGTCGTAAGCAGTGAGAATGCCTTCTTGGCCTTTATGCCAACTTCCGTCCTTTGCATCATCCTATGCAGCTCATCCCACGTCCCCTTAGCCGATGTAAGGCTGTCTATTTGTCTGTATACATCGTTGGGGATGCCCTGCATAAGGGTATTCATGGCTACTAGATCAGCCTTAGCTCGAGCTCTTTCCTCCAGAGAGTATTCTCTAGGCTCCTTTAGTCGCCTAGAAGCTGGAATTACTGGAGTAGCTGATTCGTCCACGGGTACATGAACCCAGAACTGTGCCGGTCCCTCTTCAAGGGACTGCAGTAGATTTTCGGCTCGATCCTTTAGAGCTATGAAATTCAGGAAGCGGCTTCTCCACACTGTGTATTCGCCTCTTTGCAAGATCGGCGGACGGTTGTCATTTCTGAGTGAGTATGCATCCATGTTTGTATAGTAGTCGAGTTGTTGAAAGATCTTCGTTGATTGTTTTGAAGGTTGAAAATGATGTAAAGTGCTTCACAAGTGACGAAATTAGTTAGTAGCGTTTGATTCGAAAATTAGATCGACAATTATTTCTGATTCAATCTTTATAGTATGATCGAAATTAATTTCGTCGATATAGAATGTATTTACTGTTCTTGTGCGAGAAATTTTATTAGCGAAATATTTTACAAGCGAAATAAATTGCCCAAAATCGTTCAGTCGAGAAAAGTTTCCAGATCGTGAATTTATTTCAATCGTAAAGAAACAGTACGTTAGTAAGTTTCTCGACAAGTCAAAATAAATCTGTTGACTAGAAAAGTTTCTCGCGTGTAAATGATTTTCGTCTGGTCAAACGTTAAAGGTTTGACCGAAAAAGTTTTTCGAGAGAAAGTTTTTACGCATACAAGGTCAAAATTGGTCTCTCTCGAAAAAGTTTTTCGCTGAATAATGCTCGAGAAATATTTCTCACTAAAATCGTTTCAGCTGATGACGATTCTAGCGCTGACTTCGTATTCTGACCGAGAAAAATTCTCGCACTAAGTTTATCGATCGAGAAACTAATCCGATCGCAAAACCTAGCGAGAAAAATTTGAGCAATCGAGAAAAATTCACAGAATACGATTAACACAGATTCGAGCAACAGATAATCAGATAGTGAAGTTTGAGGTAATTGCTCACAATCAAGTACTAATCACGCACGAACAAGCAATTAAACACGTTATAAAGCAAAATATATCGAATTTGATCAAAATCAGAACGTGTTCTTCATGTTCTTCGTCAACAGTAAAATTTCAGAATCAAATTAATCAAAATTCGAAGTTCAAACTGCTACTGATCTAGTCGCAATGATCATTTATCACTTAATCTAGCACTGAAACATCAAATTCAAGTAAATTAAGCACAGAATTAAGCTATTGGATCGAAAAACTTTTCGCGCCAAATCTGTTCTTCGATGGAACAGTGTTCGAAATAAAATTTCGATCCAATTCTAACTTTACGATTCAAAACAGAACGAATCTGCTCCGATACCAATTGTTCGGTCCTTTGATTAACAACTCTACGATCCTAGGCTAGAATTCATAGTAATTCGATCGTTTTGATAATCAATTGAATTCGATCGAAAAACTCAAGTTAAGAACACGAGAGAGAATTCAATTAGAGTGAGAAAGTTACTGTTGTTTCTCTCTCTAGAAATCGAATTGCAAGCCCTTCGGATCAATTCTCTAAACTTTCTCTACTCAGCTCAATTAGTTTACAAGTATTTATACCAACAATCTTGGTACAAATATCCAACTAGTCCTTAATCTAAAGACTAATACAAATAAAGCCCCTAATTACAAGGACAACTAATGAAATCAAGCACAATTACAAATGATATTCTACACTACTTATCGAAGAGATGAATATTATGTGGTGACATGAAATAAAATTCAGAGGTCTAGACTATGTTGCTAATAAATGTTTGAAGTCACGGGAACAAGCCTGGCGAGGTCTTAAGTTCGAATGGACCACACTTGCTGGTTAGAAGTATCTAGAAGATTTGCTCCTGCTTGGGAGCTCAGATTATCACAATCGACAAATGCCGAGGCATCGCAAGACTCGCCCCGAAATTCTCCCCAAGACCACCTCGAGCAACAAAGTGGAATGCCGTCGCGCCACAGAACACCCGAATTCGCAACCAGCATCCTCTATATGCGGAAGCACAATTCGGCAACTAGAGTCATGACCTGAAAGAGCTAGGCTAAAGAAACATGAAGCCCTTGAAAGAGGGGCGATTTTTTTCAGGACCTTGATCGACTCAAGAGAGACAAAGCCCTCGGATTGAGGCATGATTGACAAGACCCTAACTGAATTAGGGAAATGATTTACGCCTTCGAGAAAAGGCCCGGACAACACCATTGAATTAGGGAAATGATTTATGACTTCCAGAAAAAGGCCCGGACAAGACCCTAATTGAACTAGGGAAATGATTTACGCCTTCAAGAAAAAGACCCGTACAAGACCCTAAATGAATTAGGGAAATAATTTGCGCCTTGGAGAAAAAGGCCCGGACAAGATCCTAATTGAATTAGGGAAGTGATTTACGCCTTCGATAGAGAGGCCCAACAAGACCTTGGAGGAAACAAGGAAAACAAACTAAATTAAGTCCTCGAGAGAAGCCTGACAAGACCTAGGATGAAACAAGGAAAACGATCTGAATTAAGCACTCGATGAATGAGGCATGAAAATTCTAAATCCTCGATGAATGAGGCACAAAAATTCCTAAAGTCCTAGATGAATGAGGCACGAAAATTCTTGAAGTCCTCGATGAATGAGGCACAAAAATTCTTAGAGTCCTCGATGAATGAGGCACGAAAGATTCTAAAGTCCTCGATGAATGAGGCACGAGATTTCCTAAAATCCTCGATGAATGAGGCACGAAAATTCTGAAGTCCTTGATGAATGAGGCACGGAAATTAAATTCCTCGATGAATGAGGCATGCAAATTCCTGAAGTCCTAGACGAGTGAGGCACGAAAATTCCCGAAGTCCTCGACGAATGAGGCAAAAAAATTCACAAAAATTACTGAAAATTCCTAAAATCCTCAATGAAAGAGGCACGAAAATTCCCGAAAATTCCTAAATCCTCGACGAGTAAGGCACGAAAATTCCTAAAGTCCTCGATGAATGAGGCACGAAAAATCCTAAGTCCTCGACGAATGAGGCACGAAAATTCCTAAAATCCTCGATGAATTAGGCACGAAAATCCCAAGTGGCTCGACGAATGAAGCACGAAAATTCCTAAGTCCCCGATTTAACTGGTCAATATTCGAGTTTAACTGAAAGAGGCGGGTAACATTCCCGCGGAAAACATGCCCCCGTGGGAAAACCTCCCGAGCGACACCCGGCAAGAAATGTCAGAACCCGAAAACTTATGTCATGATTTCATGCATTTCTAGGAGTATATGCGTTGTAGAAGTAATTTTATAACACATGAAATAGATGATAATAAAAATTGAATAGGGTGTTTTAGGTTTGTTATGGAAACTAGTAGCTGAAGTAAATAGAAGTACATGGTAAAGGTAGAGGAATAGATTATGAAAGCTCGTTAGAATGGATAGTTTCACGAGTTGTGATTTTGGTTTATGAATTAATATTTATGACTTGTTAAGGATATGTGGGGGCTGATAATTTGTGCGGTATAAGTATTTATCGATTTAGCATTTCACGAATGATGAAAGAAAGGCATTAAGCTGCGAATTGGGATGTTAGTTTGTGAAGATTGAAAGATAAGTGATTAATTAATAAAATATATATATATATATGTGTATACGAACAATGATTCGTGAAGTAGTTGTGAAGTAGAAGTGAAGGATTCGTGAAATTGATAACTCGGGAAATAGAGGAATTGTGTAGACAAAGTTGTGAAGTGGATTAATTGATTACGAATGGAGTGAGGGCCATTTCACGAACTGGATTGAGGTCACGAATTGAGTGGATAGTTTTCACGAATTGGAGGCTTTTCACGAAATTGTTTCACGAACTTGACAAATTAAGAATGTAAGTGGAGAATCCTATTGGCAAATGAAAAGTGAACATCAACATCACTTGTCTTGTACCAAAAGTAATATTGAATTGAAACACTATTGTCAAGGGATTAGGTAATTATTATCCTTTAGAAACTATTAGATGAGTTAGTTTAGGAAAAGTACAAATACATCGAAACTTCAATTCAAGATAGGAAAATTATATGATAATAACAACTTTGAGGATAGAACACAGAAATGATTCATTAAGTTAAAATTGAGAAACGATTTTAGAAAGAAGGAGAACGCAAAGGTGCTGTTAACGTAGCTTGGAATAGGTATATTCTCTTACTTTGAGTTTATGTTTTTATTTATGTATTAACATATCCTAGGAGATTTAAGCACGATATATATATATATATATATATATATATATATATATATAGCTTAGATTTCATATAAGTTTAATTCTTGAAGATTAAAAATAATAAAGTTTGGGTGATAACTAAAATGTTCTTGAAGAAAACCCAATTTTGATCAAGAGTTGTAATGTTTTTAGGATTAAAAAGTGTTTGTCATAGCTTGAATTTTATTAATTTGTGAGGTGACGATTTCGAACTGTTAATTCGTAAAGTAGAGCATTCGTGAAGTGATGGAGGTGTGAAGTTGAGTGTTAATTCGTAACGCGGGATGATTCGTGAACTATGATGATTCGTGAATTGAGGATTCGCGAAGTATTAGAGTTCGCGGGTTGAAGTGATTCATGACTTATGAAGGGGTTGGTATTGGTTAAGGAATTCGTCAAGTATAACTATTAAAACGTAGGTTCACGAATTGATAACATTTCACGAATGGGAAATGTAGCGAACTGAGAGAAAGGTAGCATTTCACGAATTCATTAGTTGTATATATTATTATAATAGTGCATGAAGGCCAGCTATGTACGTTAATATTGAAGGGAAGAAAGTAATTCTATTAATAAACTAATATGGATAGCAATTGTTTGTCTTTGTCATGGGAAAAGTATTATATTATATGTGTGAGTGGAGACAACTTTTGAGGAAAATTGAGACAACCTAGAAAACAACCGTAAGTGAAGATAATAATAATTATATGTAGTTAAAGATAAATATGAGAATGAGTTCGTGAAGTAGAACTGAATTTCAAAGGATGGGATTCGTGAAATAAGAGGTTGACGATTTATAAAGGAGTTCGCAAAGTTTGGAAGTAAGAAATAGAAATTGGAATAAGTTTCGTGAATAAAGAAAGCACTTCGCAGATTGGAAGAAGATTTGCGGGTTGAACGATGAGTTCGCGAAACAAAGACTTCACGTGCTGAATGATGAATTCGCGAATTGGAAATGAGTTAGCGAGTCAAAGTAGTTTTCACGGGTAATAATTAATTTTAGAAGTGATAAAGTCTTTGAAGAAAATTTAAACTTGCATAATTAAAATATTATATTTCGGAAACGAGAATATTCAATACTTAGTAAATTCAAGAATGCATATAGTCAGCTAATTTAGCAAAAGTTTAGATTATAAAAAATAATAATAATAAAATAATAAATAATTAATAAGAAGGGATCATGTATAATATAGGCATGCATATCATCATACATGATATTTTCTAGATTTTATATTTATTGATAATAATATTTCAATAGGTTCGAGTTCTGAAAAGGGCAAGGATAAAGTCGAGTAATGAACGAGGCGTTAAATCGAAACATGTGTTCTGTTCTTATGTGTTGTATGTTAATTAAATGATTGATGATTTTTTGATAGACGTATCATTTGAAAGTAACGTGAATTATATGGTAGTAATGTGTTACCTTGCGATATGTGCAATTTGATGGTATATAGAACTTATATGTCGTACAAGGTGAAAGTAAAGTATTGCATACAAATAATAAAGAAAAGATAAACCGTTATGACTGCTACGACATCGGACGACTTGATACACAACTATGGTTACATCCCTACAAATCGGGGGATTACAGAGTCCTGTACAGGCACAATATCTACAGTTACAGAGTCTCATGCATGGGCCCCTACGGGGTCGAAAGTACGAGTCTAGCAGGTTCATAACGGAAGTATCATAAATAAATTATCATATAGAATTACATTGGTCTACAGATTGTATGAATGATTTTATTGACTATGGTTGCGTGACAAACTTCGATGATTGTGCGTGATGATTATGTGAATGAAGGTGTTTACAGTACAAGTGTTGTGAATCTACGGATTCAACGAACGGTGAATCTACAGTACAAGAAAGAAATTAATTTTCTGCTGCTGTTTCATTTATTATTTGTATATGGAATAAATGTTGCGATCATACTCTGAACATTTGTTTCCTCACCTGCTGTCGATATTTAGCAGGCAACTTAGAGTGCATCGTCATACGACAGCATGGATTCAAGGTTGGCCGGCTACGCTCTCTCCTACTCCCCTAAGTTCATCGTGTGCATGTGGTATATGAAACGCCAGTGATTTTGTGTATGTAAAATAGGTAGATATGTGCATATATATGTATGATATGCGTGGAAATGACTAGACCAGATGAACGCTTCTGTTTATGTATAAAAGTATGGTTGTAAAAAGGCGAAAAATTTTATGTGGAAAATATAATCGCTGCGCAAATAAAGTAACAGAAAAACGGGGCGTTACGAGAAACGTCCCGAGGCAATCCATACCCGAAGAGGCGCTCGCGAGGAACGATGCCTAGCTCGAATAATATATGGAGGAGAACATCGTGTGACACCCGGGGCCGATAAGGGCGGGGAGTGATCGCCGGTGCCAGAGAAGTGCACGGACAAGGAGCGGCTCCTGGCAAGGCTTCTAGGCGAAGGGGTACGTGAACGAACCGATCTGACACCCGAATGAGAGGGGATCCCGAGACTGACAATGTATGGGCGTGTCAGGCTAAGAGTCGTATAAAAGAATTGATAGTACTACTCATATCACCAAGGTCGACCTACCTTTTCGGGAGTCCATCCGAAAGAACTTCGAAGTTAAGCGTGTTTGACTTGAAGCAATCTTAGGATGGGTGACCCCCTGGGAAGTTTGCCCAGGGTGCGTGTGAGCGAGGACGAAGCACGCTGGAAGGTTAAATGGTGGTACAGTGGGGCCAGACTATCAGTCGGAGTGTGGTGGGCCCAACCCCACTGGTCCCGGTAGGGACGGATGCTACAGTGACACCCGGTATGGGACGGGACGTTACAGGTGGTATCAGAGCTTCGGCTTTAGATTCTGAAGACTGTCCATGTACTGCCGCTCAAAAGTCTGGAGAACCAGCTGGCCTGTAAGTGTACTTCTTGAGTATGTGATTACGTGTTAATTGATACATGTGCTCTCTGTGACTGGTTGTAGAACTAGTTGAAAATGCCGAGGACACGTAGAGAAGTAGGTGAAACTAGTCGTAGGGCGGGTTCCGAATCCCCACCGAATGAGGACCGCTCTACCATTCATCAGTTAACTGATCTGATTCTACGGCAGTCCGATCAGATCAATGATCTCATCCATCGTCAAAATTCCTCGGAACGTCACTCATCCCCTGGTCTAGAACGTGCAGAAGCTGCCGGGGAGAGGTTCCGAAGATTAAGCCCCCCTTCATTTGAGGAAGCGGCCGATCCCACCTATGCAGAGGATTGGCTTAGGACCATCGAAAATATGTTCCGCGTCAGTCATCTTCCTGATACTGAGAAGGTGACTTGTGCCACTTTCATGTTACGTGGGAACGCGGGCTATTGGCGGGACACCATTCAGGTGCTCGAGGATCCCACTACTATGACTTGGGAGAGATTCAAAGCACTCTTTCGGGGCGAGTACTTTACTGCACCTGATAGAGCGCAGAAGCTGAACGAATTCATTAACCTCAAACAAGGAGGAATGTCAGTGGCGGATTACATCCGCAAGTTCGAGCAGCTCTCGAGGTTTGCACCACATATCGTGGCCACTAACGAGTTGAAGATCGAACGTTTCTTGGAGGGTCTCAAACCCGAGATCTTCCGGAGCGTAAGTATGTATGATACGGAAGGGAAAACTTATGCCCGTATCGCTGAACGAGCAATCCTAGCGGAGCAGGCGGAGAGCAGAGTTACAAAGGCACAGGATGCTAAGCGGAGAACAGAAGGACAACAAGGAGGAGGGAACCAGAAACGCCAATTCTTCGGCAAGGGACCAAATTGTCGCGGAAATCAACCGGGACAGCAGTATTGGAGGCCAAGACCGAATCAGGGGCCATTTAATGTTCCGAACCGGCCCTCAGGTGCTGTAACTCAATGCCGACAGTGTCGGCGTTACCATTCGGGTATGTGCTATGGACCAAGACCGAGCCCGACCCCACAATGCTTCCGGTGTGGGAAAATAGGACACTACGCTAGGAACTGCAACGAAAATATTCCTCAAGTTCCGAACCGACCGTTGATTCGACCCCCTCCGATGCCAGCACGAGTCTTTACTCTAACGAATGAGGAGGCCGAAGCAAATCCTTCCGTAGTAACGGGTACGTTGACTCTCTATGACGTGCCCACTTCTGTGTTAATTGACTCTGGGGCTACACATTCATTCCTGTCGGCCAAATATGTGGAAAAGGTGGGAGTTTCTCCTACCTTATCTGAATGCAATTACATAGTTACCCTACCACACGGTGATCCGACGCGCACTAACCAAGTGCTGGAAGGATGCTCCGTTAACATTGAGGGTAGAGATCTGAGCGTCGATCTGATTGTGATTCCAATGAATGACTATGATGTTATTTTTGGGATGGATTGGCTTTCGAAATACGGAGCCATCATAGATTGCAACAAGAAGGTCGTAAAATTTCAACTGCCCGAAGAAGAGATGTTCACTTTTTCGGGAAAAACTACTTCGAGTCGTATTCCGCAAATCTCGGCGTTAAAGGCTCAATGACTCTTGAGATCGGGTTGTGAGTCTTATCTCGTATATGCGGTGAAGGCAGAGGAGTTACCTCAGCCAGAACTAAAGAATGTACCGATAGTCAATGAATATGCTGATGTATTTCCCAATGATCTCCCGGGGTTACCCCCTGATCGAGAAATACAGTTTACAATAGATCTGATGCCGGGGTCCGCCCCAATCTCTAAAGCTCCTTATCGACTAGCGCCGAACGAACTGAAAGAATTGAAGGAACAGTTAGAGGACTTGTTGCAGAAAGGATTTATTCAGCCCAGCTTTTCACCGTGGGGAGCACCAGTCCTATTCGTGCGAAAGAAAGACGGGTCAATGCGACTGTGTATCGACTATCGGGAATTGAACAAGATCACGATCAAGAATAAATACCCGTTATCGAGGATCGATGATCTATTCGACCAACTACAGGGTGCTACGGTATTCTCGAAAATTGACCTCCGTTCGGGATACCATCAGTTGAAGATCAGGGAGGTAGATGTTCCTAAAACGGCGTTCAGTACGAGGTACGGCCATTACGAGTTTTTGATCATGCCCTTCGGACTGACTAATGCCCCTGCTGCTTTTATGGATCTTATGAACCGAGTCTTTAAAGACTATCTCGACCGCTTCCGTCTTTATTGACGACATTCTGATCTATTCTAAGACGAAAGAAGTACACAAGAGTCACTTACGAATCGTCTTAGGAACCTTGCGTGAGAAACAGCTCTACGCCAAATTCAAGAAATGCGAATTTTGGCTTGAGCAAGTAGCCTTCTTGGGACACGTGATTTCCGGAAGTGGAATCTCCGTGGACCCGAGTAAGATTGAGGCCGTGAACAATTGGCCAAGACCAACTACTCCGACCGAAGTCCGAAGTTTTCTAGGACTTGCGGGATATTACCGCAAGTTCATAGCTGACTTCTCTAGCATTGCCTCGACTCTGACAAACTTGACCAGAAAGAATGTACCCTTCCAGTGGACAGACGCATGTGAGCAGAGTTTTCAAGAACTAAAGAAACGACTTACTACAGCTCCTGTTCTAACTATACCCTCGGGAACTGGAGGATTCTCAGTCTATAGTGATGCCTCGAAAAATGGACTGGGATGCGTGCTGATGCAAAATGGGAAGGTGATGGCTTATGCTTCACGGCAACTAAAAGAATACGAAAAGAACTACCCAACCCACGACTTAGAACTTGCAGCAGTCGTCTTCGCTTTAAAGATTTGGAGACACTACCTTTACGGAGAACGGTGCGAAATCTTTACAGATCATAAGAGCCTGAAGTATTTCTTCACCCAGAAGGAACTGAATATGCGACAGCGAAGATGGCTGGAGCTCGTCAAGGACTACGATTGCGTTATCAATTATCATCCGGGCAAAGCGAACGTGGTCGCAGACGCGCTTAGTCGAAAGGCGATGAATACGGAACTACACAGGCTTGGAGTGGAAATAGTCGATTTGGGCGAAGTCGAAATGAAACTAGCAGCGCTGACTCTTCAGCCAACGTTGCTAGAACGAATTCAAAAAGCACAACAAGATGATGAATTCTACCTAAAGACGAAGGATACACTACCCGAAGACTCCGAAATCCGAGCAGATAGAACCTTGTTATACAAGAATCGGCTATACGTGCCCAACGACGAGGAGTTACGACGAACGATAATGACAGAAGCGCACGCAACAACGTACTCAGTACACCCGGGTGCGACAAAGATGTACCAAGATTTGCGGATCATATATTGGTGGTCGGGAATGAAGAAGGATATCGCCATATTCGTAAGTAGATGTATGACGTGCCAGCTGATCAAAGCGGAACACCAGCGACCAGCTGGAACTCTGCAGCCTTTACCAATTCCCGAATGGAAATGGGATCACATCACGATGGACTTCGTCGTTGGTTTGCCTAAAACGACGAAAGGCCACGATGCTATTTGGGTGATTGTTGATCGCCTAACCAAATCAGCCCATTTCATTCCTATCAGCTCTACTTTTTCCATGGAACGGTATGCTGAATTATATATTCAGGAAATCGTTCGATTCCATGGAATTCCAATTTCTATTGTCTCGGATCGAGATTCGAGATTTCTAACCAACTTCTGGCAGAGCTTACAAAAAGCGATGGGTACTAAGCTCTCGTTCAGTACTGCATATCATCCCCAGACAGACGGTCAGTCTGAACGGACAATCCAAACCCTTGAGGACATGTTACGAGCCTGCGTGCTAGACTTCAAAGGAAACTGGAGCAAATATTTGCCGCTGATCGAATTTTCTTAGAATAATAGCTTCCATGCTACGATCGGGATGGCACCGTACGAGGCATTGTACGGGCATAAGTGCCGATCTCCTATTCACTGGGTTGAAATAGGTGAACAGGCATTGCTAGGACCAGATATGATCCGTGAGACTACAGAAGCCGTGACGAAAATTCGAGAACGAATGCGAACTGCTCAAAGTCGACAAAAGAGTTATGCAGATATCGCCGACGACCCTTGGAGTTCGCAGAAGGTGACCAAGTATTTCTAAAGATCTCTCCAATGAAAGGAGTAAAGCGTTTCGGACGAAAGGGCAAACTAAGTCCCAGATATATAGGCCCATTCAGAATCATCAAACGAATGGGCGAAGTCGCGTATCAATTAGAGCTACCAGCTTCCCTGTCACAAGTTCACGACGTATTTCACGTATCAACATTACGAAAATACGTCGCGGACCCGAGTCTTATAATTCAGAATGAGCTTCTTTATCAACAGCTCAAGCCTGACTTAAGTTACGAAGAGAAGCCAGAGATTTTGATGTACGAGTCGAAACGACTACGGAATAAGACTATTCCGTTAGTCAAGGTCTTGTGGCGAAATCAATCAGTTGAGGAAGCCACGTGGGAGCGTGAGGATGATATGAGAGTTCGTTATCCCGAGTTCCAGTCGGCGTAATTTCGGGGACGAAATTCTTCTAAGGGGGGGAGGATGTAATACCCATAAATTTTAATACGGGATTTTGACGTTCAAATATGTAACTTTATGAATTAGGAAATTTGATAAGAAGTTAAGTTGTGTAAAAAAAAAATAAAATAAAAAAAATTTATCATTCCGAAAATAATTGAAAATTTAACCAAAGACATATGAAAGTAATTTAAGGACTTAATGTTGGGCTAATATATATATTTAAGGGCCAAGCTTTTGAAAGGATAAATATTGAGAATTTAATTACTTACTCCTTAGGGAAAATCACGTCACCCATACCCATCAAATCTCACGTTAACCAAGAATCATAGTATATATCTATAATAGCATTCCTTCAGATGAAACCCTTATGAGAACAAATATTAAAGGAACGAAAGAACCTCAAGTGGAAAGAATAGAAGAAACCTCAAACCATAAACTTGATAGTTCGAAACTTTGGAAGTTGGAGAAAGGTATGCTTCTTAAAATTTAAAATTTATGTAGTTAGGTTATTTTCAACAGTTATATAATGTTAGGCGATTCTATAGTGACTAAGGATTTTTCGAGAATTATCATGATTAGAGATATTGGTGTTAGAACTCGTATCTGATCATAAGGGTCTTACAGTGCTTTATGAGGAGTAAGTGTCGATATGTGATGGTAGGCTAATTGAAGGAAGACGTCGAACTGTGTTATAGAAAGTCGAGAACTGTATAAATAGATTTCGCAGTGTTTGATAAATATCGAGATGTATGTAGGAAAAATGTCGAATGAAATCTCGGTATGTTGTGTTTTGGTCCCGACATTTTATAAAGGTCTCGATATTTATTTAAAGGGAGCTCGACATTTATATTTTTGGAGATCTCGACATTGCTTGCCGAGGTGCTTGATAACTGTCGATATTATTAATAGGTATTAGTTATTTAATAAGATGTCGATAAGCACATGGGGATCTCGACATTTATTCTTTTCTCACTTAGTAGCTCGACATTTTATTTTAATAATCTCGACATTTATATTTAGAGGTCTCCATATTTTATAAGGCCTTCGACATTTTAAGGAATAGACTTCGACATTTTATAAGTTTCGATACTTAGACTCTTTCGACAAGCTAAGTTCTCGACAATTGATAGGATTCGATATGTCACGATAATTTCTTAATATAATATGTCTCGACATTTTCCTTTAAGCATGATTGTAAAAGCTCGACATTTATTGGATATAGATCTCGACAATTGGTAAAGAATGAGCTCGACATTGTATATGTAATTTCGACATTTTGTTTTAATTAATAAATTTTAGGTATTTTAGAATTTTGCTATTTCTAGGGTTTTCAATATTTTAGGGTTTATTTATTTTTAGGAATATCATTATTTTTTTAAGATTTTCATAAATTTTAGGGTTTTCTATAATTAGGGTTTGGAAACTTAAAAACCTATACAGTTTAGCAAATATACTGATATGATAATATTTATTATATTCAGAGGATCGAAATATAGGGACTACGCCAGACCTTCTATTTGACTATAGCAGGAGGACAGGTAGGTGGATTATCCATCTACAATACGTAAACACAATTATGTGTTTTCATGTGGTTATGTGATTTACGTGACTTATGTGATTTACATGTTTTACCTGTTTTACCTACGTTGTACGTGGAGCATGCTTTATGAAATTTCATGTATACGCATAGCACATGCATATCACGTTAGAGAGAGAGAGTTGGTTGTACCGTATTGAGACGGTGATATGAGATACTGACGTACGGGGTAGAATGAGATGCTTGTGATTGGTGACTCTTAGAGGAGTCGAGGTTGGGCTCACTGGGCACCTGGCGGAGACAGGCGTGATCGATCTGTCTACTCGGGCGTGACCGTCCCGAGGTGCATACCGCCGGAGATATTGATGTGACCTGATAGGAGGCCATTGGCGTGATCGTCCAGTGCACTATCAGTGTATACTTTTGGTGCGGAGCGACCCGGTAGGAGGCCATTGGTGTGATCGTTCAGTGCACTACCAGGGTAGGCTGCCGCGAGACTTGGGGGTGGCCTCCCAGTAGTCTTTGCGCGCGAGGGTGTCAAGCCTAACCTAGGGCCCTGTGTTGTGTCAAATAGGAATGTGGGAAAAGAAGAGTGTGCATTAAATTATTTTGTGAGATATTGGGTTTGGGGTGAGTGCACAATTGCATACATGCATTTTATTCACCTACTGGGCAAAGTGCTCAGTGTTTACGTGTTGTAGGTACTGAGTCCGACGCTGATATGCGTCGTGACTAAGGCGGCTGGTGGCGGTGCTCCAAGGACTTTTGAGGGCGGTGCGGTACATGGATGAAGACCTATGGAGCGTCTGTAGGATTTTTGTTCTTTTGATATTTTTGGGACTTCGGCCCGTGTACAGAGATAACGATGTAGACGGATTTTTATATTAGTGTATATTATTTTAGGAAAAAGTTTTAATTAGACGGGCCTTCCGCGGCTTACGTTGCGGAAATCCGCCACTAATCCTAATTAGAAAAGTAGGGTCGCCACACATCGCATGAACGACTGAGCAGAGGAGCGCATATGCCCACATGGAATAACAGTGGATTTAAGGACCGAAGTAAGACATTCTGGAAGGCTTTGTGTGGGCAAATAAGAACATGCAAGGAAGGATATGTAAATGTGTCATCAATCGTGGGAATACCAAGTAAGAAATTCCACCCATGAATGATGGAGGACGTGCGAGACAAACAAAGAGAGGTGGGGCGGCTAGATGAGAACTCGAATAAGTTATAAATACCCGTTTCTTCTCTCGAAAAGGTACGCTATCTCACCAGAAAAACTGTACACTTGATAAGATAACGAAGAGGAGCCTGAGAGACCTCGAGAAGAGAGAATCGAGAGCGGATTGAGCAGGTCGGCGAAGAACGAGCCGAGCGAGTTAATCTTAAGACGCGAAGTGGGCACGTCGAGCTGGTCGTGCTTCGCAAGATGAATGTGGGAAAGAACGTGGGGAAGACCATGTTGCCGTGAGAAGTCCGCGAAAGTAGTGGGCTAGGGTGTCGACCAGGTCAAGGCGAGGTAAAGCGAGGTTGGTATAAAAGGTAACGACCGAGTCGCTTCGCAGGTATGCCTTCAAAAACACTGAAACTGTTTTTGAGCCTAGAACCTATAATTACCCGTTTTTTGAAGAAGATGATTTATCTGACTTGAGCATCGGAGGGGCGTCGCTGAAACGGCGCCTTCCTAGTGTCTGATTTCAGGCGTTCTACGGCGGCGACGGGAACCAACTGTGTTCTTTGCGCGCCAACGCGAAGGTCGATTTTTTGGAACGCATCAATTTATTTCTCTTCGTACTATCATTTCTTCTATTAAATCTTATAGAAAATACCAAAAAACAGTACTACCACACAAATATACACAATCAGGCCACTACATAAAACTGACGTAACAAAACAGTTACTAATGGGGCGACTCATAGTAAAGTAGAAAGATAGTTTCATTGTATGGAGAGGAACATAAATAGACCCAACATTACTCACGGACATTCATGCGGGTTAATTTAACAGAAGGGATTATTTTTTTATCTCTTTTAAAAAAAGGGAGTCTGACTTTGTCAATTAAAGAAAAGGGATTGAGTTTAATTAATTAACTAATATTAACTAGTACCTAACTTAACTAAATAATTATTAAATATATCTTTTTTAATATAAAACCAAACCAACGAATAACGAGAAAACACAAAAAATGGAGCAAAAAACGAGCAAATACCGAATAATCCAACGAATATCCATTAGATCCGGAACACCCAAGACCAATAATCTTGATTTTGTTCTTCAATGCATATACAGTAAGTAATCTGGCATTTCGAGCAATTTCGTTAAACAGAACTTTCGGGCATTGCAAATTTCGTTCATGTTAACCACATTTTACATTTCGAGTATTGGAAATTCGAATTTCGCATCATTGGGTAGTTGTGGTTAGCATTTTCACGGTCGATCTGTGTGAATTCGAAGGAAAATGTCGTTTTTTCGGCTATTCGGATATATTGTTCGATTTTTTTGTTCCAAAGTGTTGTTCAAATAAGTACTTTTCAACATATTAAATTCGAACAAGTTATTCGGATAATTGTGTAATTCGAATACATTACTGTAATAATTTCTTTCAAATATTTCAATTTATTCGAATATCTTTTTCGGTTTTTTTGTTCGAAAAAATTGTTCAAGAATTATATTTTCAGCATATTATTGGAATGGCTTGATGTACTACATTATCAATTTTCAATAAGTTGTTCGAATAATCGTATTATTCAAATACGTTACTCTAATAATTTTGTTTTCGAATATTTCAATTTATTTCGGATATATTATTCGATTTTTGTTTTTTTGGTTCGAAAAAGTTGTTCAGATCTGTATTTTTTCAACATATTATTCGAATGGCTCAATTTACTACATTATTAAATTTGAAGAAGTTATTTGGATGATCGTACATTTCGAATGGGATACCGTGGAGGAATTCGTGTTGCCACCTCGGTTCGTAGGAAGGCGTGGTTGGAGAAAAGAGAGAAGGTTTCCATCCATCGATGAGTTTTGGTCGTATACGTTATTATATTGTAATGTGTCAAGTGATACAATGTTGTTATGGATATTTTAAGATCGTATCGTTGGGAAATGATTCATATTTGGATTTTTAATCATTGTTTGTCGAATTAAATATGGTTCGAATATGTTTCGAAAACGTTACTCGAATACTATTAAAGATTCGAAGTTGACAAAAAATGAACCTATTCGAGTAAGTTTGGAAAATTGAAAACATTCGAATAGATTATTCGGAAAAGGTATATATTTGATTATTTTTTTGTAAAATTCGAATTATGATTATCTAAATATGTAAGTGTAGAAATATCAATATTTCGATATTTTAGAGCCTTGACAAAGTTAATAAGTCGGTTGATAAACAAAAAATAAGGTTTGATAATAATTTGTCATGAGTTATAATGAAATGACAAAAATGATGTTTGATAATTACAATACAATGTTTGACAAGGTTTGTCTTCATAGGAGAATACGTTTGTAGAGATGGTATCATATCTAAATTTGATATAATATACTTTCATGATTCTGTAAAACACTACTATTATTAAGATAAGCAACACATTTAACATTCCATGATAATAGTAATAATAATATTTGGATTTTTAATCAGAGTTTCCGAATTAAATATGGAAGTTCGAATAGGTTCGAAAGCATTACGCGAATACTGTTAAAGATTCGAAGTTGATAAAAATGAAAATATTCGAGTAAGTTTGGAAAATCGAAAACATTCGAATCGAATAGATTATTCGATTTTTTTAAATCCAAATTATGATTATATAAATATCAAGGTGAAGAATATCAATATTTCGATGTTTAGAGCCTTGACAAAGTTAATAAGTCGCTTGATAAACAAAATAAGGTTTAATAATAATCGTGGCATGAGTTGTAACGAAATGACAAAAACGATGTTTGATATTACAATACAATGTCTGACAATGTTGTCTTCATATAAGAATACGTTTGTAGAGATGGTAGTTTGATATAATTTACTTTCATGATTCTGTAAGACACTACTATTGCTAAGATAAGCAACACATTTAACATTCCATATAATTGTAATAATAATATCTGGATTTTAATCACAGTTTTCTAATTAAATATGCAAGTTCGAATAGGTTCGAAAACGTTGCTCGAATACTGTTAAAGATTCAAAGTTGAAAATGAACCTATTCGAGTAAGTTTGGAAAATCGAAAAGATTCGAATAGGTTATTCGAGAAAGGTATATTATTCGATTTTTTTTTTGGTAAAAATTCAAATTATGATTGTCTAAATATCTAAGTGTAGAAATATCAATATTTCGATGTTTTAGAAGGTAATCATTTTGTAATTTTTTATGTGACAAGTGATATTAATTTATTTATTATTTCCAATTGTTAAGATCGCGTTTATTGGAATAGTTTAATATCATAATTAATGTTAATGCGTAGCAAATTAATTCGAATAATAATATATGATTCAAAAACTGTGCCACAACCAAATTCGAATAACGGTATGGGCACAACCTAATTCGAATAACAGAACAATTCGAATAAAGCTTATCTAGTTCGAAACAGTATGGCCAAAATAAAAAACAAAGCATGTATTTGTCTCATATACTTCAATAATTATCATATCATTTCCAATTATTTTTCAAAATACAAGTAACTAAAATAAGTTCTAAAGGCTCGCATATAATGTCCGAAAGCTCGCGCCAATTGTCCTTACTACCGAGCATTACGGACACATCTGTTTGAAGCATGTAAATACCACATTCTCCGCTGCGTGTTCAATAAAAGCACAAAACAAATATACTATATACGTTGAAAGAATGAAAAATTCACAGCTTACCTAATAACTTCTTGAGGGAAGGTCGTCACGTGGCTTACTTTAAACCCATGACGAGATTGCGGCCAATGTCTCGTTGCAAAATCGTTCGGTGACGGTATCACTTGATATGTAGCGTCACAGTGAAGGCCGTGAGTAAGCAATACTCGACCAATGAGAATCGTAACGGTCGCTCGCGAACAACCATCCACAGCTCATGCAACTCAGGAATATACTCGACCTGTCGGCTCATCCGAAACCATAAAATCATATTGGCATTGAGTGGTCTCGAGCCACCTTTATTAGATTTCCGAACAGCGTCGCTTCGCCGGCAGCTTCGTAGGAAAATAGATCTGAAATTGCAACAAAAAATCAATGTTATTCAAACATACTATTCGATAATAAATTATTCGAAAAGGGGAATGAATTATTCGAATAAGAAACTCGAATAAGCACATATCAAATTTATATACCAAAATTCTCATAAACCCGATCAATTTCGACGTTTACCCATCGATCTCACATGAAAATCCGTCGATTTAAGTATATGAACATATAAAACGAAAACCATTAACGTTTAAACACCAAAACTCACTGTGACTTTATCATCTTCGACCATCTCATCGACCCGGTTCCGTCAAACCACACCTGACGTAGCTCTTTTTGTTTTCGTCACTGTTAACTGGTCTCAGATTTACGAAATTGTGGAACGGTTTCGACTGAATATTTCGAGTGTTAACAAAGAAAAGCTGGGGTTCGAATGTGTTTTTAGTCTGACTATTCACGTTGTTTTTTATTGATGATTTTATTTGAATAAGTTATTCGAATAAATTATTCGATTAAATGATGTATTTTCCGTGAGAAGATATTTGTTCGAATCATGTAATTTATTTGAGTCGTATAACTTATTCGATAGTATATTATTCATATAATTTATTCGTAAATTTATTCGTCAAGTGTTGCTGTTATTAAATTGGTTAAACCGTAACAGTTTGATAATTAACCTTCTTAAATATTTTTTAGTAAGAATATTTAGTCATTTTCTAATTTCTACCCCACCCCCTTTTGTTTAGTTATTTTAGGTTTCAAGTCGCTTTTTTCAAAATTTCCCCATCCATGAACCCAAAACAGTATGGGGAACAAGCAAAGCCTTTCTTTCCCTCTTCAAATTTTTCCTTCGCTACATCTAAAGTTGTTTCCTCTACGTGATCCTAGCAAAACTTGAATATCATGGACGCGATTTTGCCAGAAAATCGACCATCTGGTTTTGGGTTTGCGTTCAACGAGGTGAATTTTTCGGACAGGGTTTTGATAATCGAGATTTTGCCTGACTCTTCAGGTTCGAGACGCGACCCTGATGACTCGATATCGGGTTGGATCGGTAATCGGAAGCGCCGGGGAGATGATCGGATAATCGACGTTAATGGTGACGCATTGTTTTATTTTATAGGGTTACCGTTTTCTACATTTTGTTTTGCGAGTTCTTCTCCTTGGTTTGTATTTAACGATGGGTTTAGGGAATTGTTTGAGGTTTATTTCAATTGCTGGTGGATCCTGTTTGCAATTTTTAGTCTATTGTCGATTCAACGATGGAGATTGATATGGGGCTCTCCCAATCAACAAGACTTCTATGTGTGGGTAAATAAATTTATATAGCCGGAGAATCGATGAAGTTACATGCGTAAGGTGCTTATTTGTAAAGGAATTAGAAGGGACGTATTTGGGTTGTATTTAGGACATTGGGGGATCTGTCTGGGGCGTTGGTGGACCTGTCGGGGCGTATTTGGGACGTGTTGGGACGTGATGGGGACCTGTTGGGGGCATATTTGGTACGTCGGGGACCTGTTTGGACGTGTTTGGAAGGTGGGGGACCTGTTAGTGGCATATTTGGTACATCGGGGACCTGTCTGGGACATGTTGAGGAGTGTTTGGGACATTGGGGACCTGTTTGGGGATGCACAACGTACTTAGGGATGTATTGGGACGTGCTTGTTTGCAAAGGACATAAAAGGGGGACGTAAAACATAAAGAACACAAGGATTACGTGGTTCGGATCTTTGCAGATCCTACGTCCACGGGCGCTCTAAAACCTCTTTTTACTATACTTTGATGATTATACACTCAAACAACTCACTCTCTCTATCAAGAACACCTACTAAAATACTTAAGGACCTTATTTGTAGAGAGAGAATATTTTATAGACGTTTAGAAGGGCTGGAATGAGAATCGTCTCGTGAAAATGGTGAAGTCCCCTTTATATAGGAGGCTCTTTGGATATTGCCTGAAGGTACGTCCCCAGCCCTTGGATATTGCCTGAAGGTCCGGCCCTAGATTCCTGGGGATGGGATGCATTCCATCACATCGGGGAGCTGCAAGCAGTCTGCGTTACGTCCCCTAATTCCTGGTGATAGGGCCTTTTGCGTACAGTGTAGGCTGTCTGTCAGCTTTGTACAGTCTGCAGTCCTTTCAGTGAACAGTGGTCGGCTGACAGCTTTTTGCAGTGGAGCTGCCCTCTCTCAATCGAACACGTGGCATCTTCGTTGGATACTCTTTTTACAATATCTTTTCTGTTGGCGTATCCGGGAAGCTTTGTTCGTCCTCAGGAGCTGCCAGGTAGTTCCTCAGGTCCCCATGTCGGAGGTCCCCAGAACCCATTTTTCCTGTTGTTAGCTCCCCAAGTCTGTTGAAGGTCCCTAAAGTCTTTCGGAGGTCCCTATCTCTATTATTTATCATTATTTACTAAGTATAAATATTTTCCATTGGGCCTACTGGGCCTTCTCTTATCTTTTATTTTATGGCCCATCTATTTTGGTCCATATCAACCACTCCCCTACTCTAATTTGTTTTTTGGGACAAAAAGTGAATTATAGTAAAAAACTATAAGGCAGGCCATAAATAAAATAAAGGGTCGTAGGTCATACCTCCCTTACCGAAAAATCTCTATTCTTTCTTTGGAAATGTGTGTTTTCCTTTCTTCTTCTTTTCTTTTTTGCCTTTGAGCTAGTACTTTTGTGTCTCGATTTCTTGAGCAGGTATGACATCCTCATGGTCGGTTACGTTGAGCGATCATGAGAAGGGAACAGCTCCTTAGTTCCTCCGACTCCCCAAGCCAGCGCACCCTCCGCAGCTCCCTTGCTCCCTCGGGTCCTGATGGCACGGAATGTTTGCAAGGAGATTCCTCATTTTGCAGGGACGACAAACGTCTATGTGGTTCCTTCTCCTATTAGGGGAGCTCAAGAATCACAGCCTCTGTTTCTGGTGTTAACATGAAAACAACTTCATCAAAGGGTCAGAAAGAAAAACAAAGTCTTTCCCTTGGGGTGAATATGCTGAGCCTCTCATGGGACCTATGGGGACCTCAGTGGCTGAGCTCCCTACTTCTTTGGACATCTGAACAGAGGTGAAAAGATGAGCTTGTAGGTCGTTGGGTGCTCCCAGACGTCCAGAGGTCATCTCCGAGGTGGTGGGCTATGTAGCTGTCGGACCGTCCGCCAAGTCGTTAATTCGGGACCTGAAGATAGCTAATCAGACAGAGTCAGCGTATTAAGAGGAGAGGGAACTGCGGAGATCCCTGGAGAAAGAAAGATAAAAATGTTGCGCTTGTGAAATGGTGCGAGGAGGATCTCTGGAGCTTCTTCGCTAAGGAGAATGATGAGTGGGATGTCGATTTCGTGCGGAGCTGCGTTTGTCTTATCTTCAACAGCTGCCATCTTTGATTGCTTTGAATGAGGTCCCCAAGTTCCCGAGAGTCCTCGTTTCTGGGTTGGCGTCTCAAAAGAGCATGTGGAGGTCCTGGCCCATGCTATGATCTCCCAGACGTCATCTCCAGCTCCTCAGGAGGCTTAGTGGAAGGCCTTTCCAGACATCTTAGGACCTGCAATGTTTTAAAAGAGCTTAACTCCCCTATGTTTGAATTTCTCTGTTGGAGCTCGTTTTTCCTTGGGCTTTATCGTCGCTGTTGCATCCGTCGTCCTTGGAATCTGGAAGGGACCTGGCAGGGACCTGATGGGGGAGCTCCTCTTCGAGCCTCGTACTTTGAAGGAGATCCCAGGTCCTGCTGCACGTTGCTTCTAGCTCCCTGGGACATCCTATAGACCTCTCATCTTTTTCATCATGGTGATAGCCTGTAAAAAATACTTTGTCATGTTTTTCGTTCGAGGCATAATGGTGTGCGGGAGCTTAACTCTCCATGTTCGCATATTACATCGGAGTTCCCTTTCTCCTTGTATTATATTTTCTTTTGCGGGACCTGATGGATGATTCTGGGAACATCATTACTGTGTCAGGGTTATAGTGTTAGCTATACAATTCGTAAGCCAAGTACGAATTCACGCCCTTGGTTGCAATGACCGCTGTCATTGTCCTCGGGTGTCGCTTTGCGCTAGGCTCTTTTTGTCCTTAGCGAGTTCAGTATCTGGGTAGACACTTAGGTCTACAAAATTATAACCCCGGGGATCCCCTCATCGATTTACCCTGGTTATAGCGTCAGCTTCGCTTTTAGGTACCATTCACGTCGCAGGCCTACTGAGAGCCTTTGATGTCCTGTACACCGCAGCCCGTCAGCGGCGGCATCTTGTACGCCCTCATGGGCATCTTTCACGTCGCAGACCTGTGGCCTTTGATGTCGGGTACACCGCCGACCCGTCGGTCTTTGGCATTATCTCACGTCGCAGACTATCAGTCTTTGATGTCGGGTACACCTTAGGTCCGTCGGCCCTCGCATCGATTATATTATATGGTGCACCTTTCATTATATGATAGAATGTGTATATTCCGACAAGGCGGTATTTTCTTAGGGATATCATTAGTTTACCCTGGTTATAGCGCCAGCTTCGCTTGAACGCGTGGTTATAGCTCCCACTCGCTTAAATGCGTGGTTATAGCGCCCACTCGCTTAGATGCGTGGTTATAGCGCTCGCTCGCTTAGATGCGTGGTTAAGCGCCCCCTCGCTTAGATGCGTGGTTATAGCGCCCGCTCGCTTAGTATTCGGGCTCCTTGTTGGAGCCTAAAATTTGAAGTAATGGAGCTCCTTCGTCCTTGGTTAATGATGAGGTCCCTGGCTCTAGGTCTCTAGAGGCTCGGACCTTCGACTGCTCAAGTGAACAATTTTGGGCTCTGTTGGAAATTGGAATTCCTTTGCCCTCTAGCTCCTATAGGGATGTGAGCCTTAAATGGAGTTGGCCCCTGTTTAGAGGAGGTGGGGGTTGTCTGCCTTTGATTGGCACAGATCCCCCAGACTCCTCGACCTTGGTTGATGCCACGGTCAAAGGAACTTCCTCAATTTGTCGCACTAGGGGGCACTTAGATTTCATCCTTCAAATAATAGCAGTCGTTAGTATGATGCATGTATTATTATGGTACCGATGATATAAATGAGAATAAGGTTTAGAGGGCCCTGGAATTCCGGCTAAGAGCCATATCAATGGGGGATGTCTCCCGTGGATCAGCGTTGTCGCGGCATTGGCAAATGTGGTAACTAGGCTCCTCAGACCAGCGTGGAGTTGGATTTGCAAATGTGGAGATTCAGGTTTGCGTGCTAGCACAGAGCTGTCACCTAGGTCCCACGGAAACTACCAGCGAGGAGCTGGGCTTTGAGGTCATGCGGATCTTGCCAGAGCGGAGCTGGGAATTGACTTCCAGCAGAGCTTTATGTGCCAGCATGGAGCTCAGGTTTTATCACCCTCAGGTTTTCAGGCGCTACGACCCTTTGGATCTTTTATGCAGGCGCGTAGCTAGGGCTATAGATCCCTATCAAAAGCTAAGGGACTTTGCTACAGGAAAGGAGATTGAGCTTTCGGGTGCTAGTGCGGAGCTGGTGGCGGTGCAGAGCTCCCTTCGAGGTCCTACGGACCTTCGCGTGCCAATACGGAGGATCCTTAAACGGAGCTGGCTTCTATCTGGAAGACACGGGGGTTGTCTGCCTTTAATCGGCATAGATCCCCCGGGCCCCTTCTTGGCTGCCTTCAGACCTTGGTCGAGGCTCAACGGACCTCCCTAGACGTCATGCGAGGATGGGTCCTTCCAACAATAAATGTTGTTAGTGTGACGCATATATAATATTGGTGAAGTAAATGAAAATGAGATTAAGGGGGTCTCGGAGTTTCGGCTAAGACCCTTCTTATCGCGGGATGTCTCCCGGATGATGTCAGCATTTCCACCATGTTGCTGCGTAACGGTGGGAGTTCCGTAGGACCCTTAGGAAAGATCTCGACAGCTCGCTGGTAATGCATGCACGGAGGTCCTCGTACGCCAGTACTAAGCTGAGCTTTGACTTCCTGTGGAACTTCAGGTGCCAGCGCGGAGCTGGAAGGTCCCGAATGCGGAGCTCCGGGGCTTCCAGCCAGTGCAGAGTGGGCTTTAGGTCCCGAAGGGGGAGCTTCGGGTCTTCTCGCCAGCTGGGAGCTGGGCTTTTAGGTATCGAAGGGGGAGCTTCGAGTCTTCATGCCAGCACGGAGCTGGGCTTTTAGTCTTGAAGGGGGAGCTTCGAGTCTTCTTGCCAGCGCGGAGCTGGGAATTGAGGTCCCTCTGGCCTTTGTACACCATTGCGGAGCTGGACCTCTAAGTCCTTCAAATGCTCAGGTGCATGATTTGGGCTCTGTTGGCCATTGGAGTCCCCGGTGCCTCACGCTCCTACTATGACGGGGACATGAGTCCTGACTGGAACTGACCCCTATCCGGAGGAGGTGGACGTCGTCTGCCTTTATTAGGCACAGTTCCTACAGACTCCTTTAGGGCAACTGCCTGGATGAGCCTATTTATTTCGTCCTTCAAACAATAACACTTGTTAGTATGGTCACATATTTATTATGATAACAATATTATATAATTGAGAAGGGGATGTAGAGGGCCCTGGAATTCTGGCCAAGGGCCTTATCAGCGTGGGATGTCTCCTGTGGATCTTGCCCTCATGACACTGGGCTTTTATCTCCCACTGGTCTTCGAGTGTCGGCGCTGAGCTGACTTCTAGGTCCATGGACCTTCGTATGCTCGCGCGGAGCTAGACTCTGATCTTCTGCGGCTCTTCGTACATCAGCGTGGGGATTGGCTCCTAGGTCCTACGGACTTTCGCGTGCTAGCGAGGAGCTTGGCTTATATCCCCCGCGGATCTCCGGACGTCAGCGTGGAGCTGCCTTCTAGGTCCCAAGGATCCTCATGTGTCAGCACAGAGCTGAGCTTGTATCTCCCGCGGACCTTCGGACGCCAGCGTGGAGCTGGACTCTTGGCTCCCGAAAGCAGAGCTCCAGGTCTTCGTGGTAGCGCGGAGCTTGGAGTTCCCGAAGGCGGGGCGTCGGAGTTTCTTACCAGCGTGGAGCTGGGAGGTCCCGAAGACGGAGCTTCGGGTCTTCTTACCAGCGTGGAGCTGGGGAGCTTTGGTTCTTCATCTTTCCTCCTCTCGGTCAAGGTGGTGTTTAATGCATTATGTCTCAGGAGCTTCATTTGTGCTTCGGCAGCTCCTGCGGTTTATAAGTCCAGGTTCTTTGGCAGAGAGAGTCTTCTTCCCCCCGTTTTTTGCATTCTCGTCCCAGTAGAAATGAGAAGAAGAAAAGAGAAAAAGAAGACGTTACGCACAGCTTCGCACAACACAGGCAAAATTACTCACGCCTTCAACTCGGAATTTCCCACAGACGGCGCCATTTGATGTGGGGCTCTCCCAATGTTTATGTAGCCGGAGAATCGATGAAGTTACATGCGTGAGGTGCTTATTTGTAAATGAATTAGAAGGGACGTATTTGGGTTGTATTTAGGACATTGGGGGATCTGTTTGGGGCATTGGTGGACCTGTCGGGACGTATTTGGGACGTGTTGGGACGTGATGGGGACCTGTTGGGGGCATATTTGGTACGTCGAGGACCTGTTTGGACGTGTTTGGAAGGTGGGGGACCTGTTGGTGGCATATTTGGTACATCGGGGACCTGTCTGGGACATGTTGAGGAGTGTTTGGGACATTGGGGACCTGTTTGGGGATGTACAACGTACTTAGGGATGTATTGGGACGTGCTTGTTTGCAAAGGACATAAAAGGGGGACGTAAAACATAAAGAACACAAGAACCTCTTTTTACTATACTTTGATGATTACACACTCAAACAACTCACTCTCTCTATCAAGAACACCTACTAAAATACTTAAGGACCTTATTTGTAGAGAGAGAATATTTTATAGACGTTTAGAAGGGCTGGAATGAGAATCGTCTCGTGAAAATGGTGAAGTCCCCTTTATATAGGAGGCTCTTTGGATATTGCCTGAAGGTACGTCCCCAGCCCTTGGATATTGCCTGAAGGTCCGGCCATAGATTCCTGGGGATGGGATGCATTCCATCACATCGGGGAGCTGCAAGCAGTCTGCGTTACGTCCCCTAATTCCTGGTGATAGGGCCTTTTGTGTACAGTGTAGGCTGTCTGTCAGCTTTGTACAGTCTGCAGTCCTTTCAGTGAACAGTGGTCGGCTGACAGCTTTTTGCAGTGGAGCTGCCCTCTCTCAATCGAACACGTGGCATCTTCGTTGGATACTCTTTTTACAATATCTCTCCTGTTGGCGTATCCGGGAAGCTTTGTTCGTCCTCAGGAGCTGCCAGGTAGTTCCTCAGGTCCCCATGTCGGAGGTCCCCAGAACCCATTTTTCCTGTTGTTAGCTCCCCAAGTCTGTTGAAGGTCCCTAAAGTCTTTCGGAGGTTCCTATCTCTATTATTTATCATTATTTACTAAGTATAACATTTTCCAATGGGCCTACTGGGCTTTTCTTATCTTTCATTTTATGGCCCATCTATTTTGGTCCGTATCAGAGATGAAGGGCTAGTGGTTATTGTTTCGGAGTCATTATTTGATTTCTTGGAATTTCTAGATTTCAATGGAAAGAAATGTCTCATTTTCTGTTCCTGGCTTGCAATAAGATTAAGGATAGGATTACTTGTGATAAATGACACATAATTGCCTGAACAGTGTGAAGAGCAGATATTCGATAGTAATGCGCTGGATTTTGAGGATGGTGTTGCTTATGGAAACCAAGAGTGATATAGGGCCGCCCAAACAACAATATTTATAACTGTGGGGGCTCTGGGTACTTGGTTAGCGGTAGATCAATCGTTATATGGTTTCATAGGTATGCGAGGTGCTGTGAATGCTGGGACGTAAACTAAAAGAACAAAGGGATTTACGTGGTTCGAATCCTATGGGATCCTACGTCCACGGGGCGCTGGGAACTGCCTTTCACTATATAACGACACTTTACACACTCAGGTAATCATTACCTTCACTCTGAAATGCAGGAAAATGTGTATAAGATATCTAGAGAGAATAGTATGTGTATGCTTCTGTAGAAAGAGATAATAATTCTGGAAAATATGCTAAGTCCTCCTTTTATAGCAGCTCCCCGCCGCCTGTTGGATGCTATGTTCCAGCTTTTCCGGGGGACGTACTACCTAAGGGCTGCAGGAGAAAGTGACGGATTGCTTGATGGATTGACCTCTGCGGCGGCTACAGTGGGGTACCCAGTGTATCTTCCTCCGATAAGATGACACGTGTCCCTGTATTCCTTTTCTCCTTTTTTTTGCCATCCCTTCCTCTGGGTATCCGAGGGTTCTTCTTCCTTTGTCCGGTCCATGTTAATATCCGTCAGGTCCTTGTAGCTTCTTCCTCTTAGCTTTGTACTTTATCATGGGCTCTTCTTTTCGGTGGGCTTTGTTGGGCCTTTCCTCGTTTTTTGTTTTTCTCGGCCCATCTTGGTTAAGACCACATCAACCACTCCCGTACTCTAATTTATTTTTGGGGGACAAAAGTGAATTAGAGTAAACAAGTTAGACCTCACCTCCCCTTGGGGCTCTTCTGTCTTGATTTCTTGAAAGGACGTGTCTCTTACTGCTCCTTTTCAGTGCCTCGGGAACCGCTTCTTTTTAAGGGTGGCTTCTGGAAGCTCCTTAGGTTATTTTTCTGAAGGGTTACTTCGATACGGCACAGGTGCGTCTCTCTCTCTCTTTCTCCATTTTTATTTTATCTTCGTCTCTCGTGGTTATGGCTTCCCAAACCTCAGATTCGGAAACAACTCGGTCTTCTCCTGCTCCATCCCACCAGTCGATTTCTTCTGATACGCCGCCTGTATCTCCCTCTCCACAGCCCTCTTCCCAGCCAACCGCCTGCGCCGCTGTGCCACGAATAGCAAATCGTCCGCGCACCCTCTCCACCACTGCTTCTTCAATGGCTTCTCTTGCTGTAGGTGGGGCCGATTCAGCAGGTTTGCCGGCCGATTCTCAGAGCTTGGTGGTGTTTTCCGGGTCGTCACCTCCTCCTAACCCTAAATCCGTTCCTTCTTCTTCCTCGCGAACCCCTCTCAGTGTTTTTAAGGCTTCCACGTGTGTGCCGGCGAATTTGGACGGCCTGGTGGAGGGAGGTTTTGCTTTCGAGGGTTTTGCCGTGAAAGTGGCGTCCCCTGACCAGAGGGCTGACCTCCCTCCTCCTTGTATTCTGGGACCATCTCTGGCAATTACTGCACCTTCTGACCAGGTCCTTGGCGTCTTTGATGACGTTGGGCCAGAAATATCCGGCCCTGACTATCTTCCTGGTAAGGGACTTATATCCCGCATGGTCCCCCGCACATCCTTCGTGGATCTCCTCGAGTATCTTCTTGCCTTCTTCTTTGGAGAGGCACCGGGCATATGCGTGTACAAAGGATTTTTTGAAGAGACAATCATCTATCAGGCAGAACCTCTGTCGGTATCTCCTCATGTCCTTCTAGCTGGAGTCCCTTAAGGTGGCTATGATGGGGGCTCTCCAATCATCCCTTTCTTCTATATCTGCCACGAACTCCCCCGCTTCCTCCTCGCCTACGGTGAGGTAGGTAATGCCTTCTTCCTTAACAGTCGGTCCTGAACTCGCCGCTTTTGCTAAATAATCTGCCTGGTGGTTTTCCTCTCTGGGGACCTGCACAATTTCACAAGAATCGAAAGCTTTCGTTAGCCCTTCAACTTTTCTACCATATTCGACCATCTTCTCATCTCTCGCTTCATGGTTCCCCCTCACTTGCTGCACCACCAGCTGCGAGTCCGAGAACAGAATAACATCTCGTGCTCCCAGCTCCTTCGCGATTCGCAGACCATGGATGAGGGCTTCATACTCTGATTCGTTATTTGAGGCCTGACAATGGAAAGTGATGGCAAAGCGGAGCTCCTCTCCCTCAGGGTTGATGATGAGAACTCCCGCCCCCGATCTCTGAGAAGTGGCGGACCCATCCACATATACCTTCCATTGGCGCTTGGGAGGCCCCTTAGTAGTTTCGAGGATGAAGTCTGAGAGGACCTGGGCTTTTATGGCGGTCCTTCGTTCGAACTCCACGTCATACTCCCCTAGCTCGATGGCCCATTTTACCATCCTTCCCGATAGATCTGGCTTGTCTAATGTCTGCTTCAGAGGGAAGTTAGTCCGCACGCTCACCTTGTGCGATAAGAAATATGGCCGAAGTCGGCGGGCAGACGTCATCACTGCTAGGGCGGCCTTCTCGACCTCGGAGTACCTAGTTTCCGCATCCAGCAGCACTTTACTTACAAATAGATGGGCCTCTGGGAGGTCCCTTCTTCCTTCAACAGGACGGAGCTTATTGTGTGGTCCCCTATGGAGAAATACAGTACCAGCACGTCCACCATTAAGGGCTTGGTCAAAAGGAGGGTGTTGTGTAGGTACTCCTTCAGCTCTTCAAAGGCTTGCTGGCATTCCTTGGTCCACTCGAATTGCTTGTTCTTTCGTAGTACCTTGAAGAAAGGTAGGCTCTTCTTGGCCGAGTGGGAGATAAATCGACTAAGGGCTGCCAACCGCCCCGTGAGCCTCTGGACTTCCTTGACGCCCTGGGGAGGTTGCATCTCCAAAATAGCTTTTACCTTCGCGGGGTTGACTTCAATGCCTCGCTGGGTCACCATATAACCAAGGAACATTCCCGATCTCACTCCGAACGCACATTTTTCGGGGTTCAGCTTCATGCCGCTTCCTCTAATGGCTTCGAATGCCTCCTCCAGGTCCCTAGTATGATCGGTGAGGTTTACGGACTTTACTAGCATATCGTCCACGTACACCTCCATGTTCTGGCCTAATTGCTGCTTGAAGACCTTATCCACCATCCGTTGGTATGTGGCTCCCGCGTTTTTAAGTCTGAAGGGCATCCGAACGTATCCATATGTTCCCCCTAGCGTAACAAAACAAACCTTGTCAAAGTCATTTGAATCAAGACTTACCTGGTGGTAGCACTGGTAGGCGTCCATCATGCTGAGGACCTCACACCCAGAAGTAGAGTCCACAAGCTGGTCTATTCTGGGCAGCGGGTAATGGTCCTTGGGGCAGGCCTTGTTGAGGTCCCTGAAGTCGATGCACATCCTCCATTGCCCATTTCCCTTCTTCACCAGGACAGCATTGGCTAACCAGGTGGGGAACTGATCTCTTGGATGTGACCCGCCTGAAGTAATTTGTCGACTTCCTTCTTCAGGGTATGCGCCCTTTCAGCCCCGCACAGTCAGAGCCTCTGCTTAACGGGCTTGGCACCAGGTAGGACGTTTAGGTGATGTTGGGCTATGTCAGGGCGAATTCCTGTCATATCCTTTGGAGAAAATGCGAATAAGTCCGTGTTCGTCTGCAGACACCCCACTAGTTCCTTTGCGGCTTGTTCCCCTAGGTGTGTTCCTATTTTGGTAGTTCTCCCTGGTTGGTCGGGGTACAGCTCCACGTTGACCAACTCCTCATCTGGTTCGGGCTGCAAGCTTGTAGGTCCCCCTCCTTCGATCTTGCTCCTCTTGTCTCGACCACTTCCCTCTCTGAGGACCTCTTTTCCCTTAGTTACCGCCTTGACTTCATTGGCGTAACATCAGCGGGAGCTCTGCTGGTCCCCCAAGATTTCTCCGACGTGTTCCCCCACTGGGAATTTGATCTTCAGGTGGTATGTAGAGGGGATTGCTCTGAACTCGTTGATGGCGGGTCGTCCCAGAATGACATTGTAGGAGGAGGAGATGTCGACCACAAGGAAGTTGATCATTTTCACAATCCGAACTGGATCTCTCCCCATTCCGACAGGTAGCGTTATTTCTCCCATGGGCTGTATCCCAGGTCCTCCGAACCCGTATAAGGCCGTGGAAACGGGCCGTAGCTCCACTCCTAGGTCCATCTTTCTGAAACAGACTAGGAATAGGATGTCAGCCGAACTTCCCCCGTCTATGAAGACTCGGGACACATCATATCCAGCGATATCGGTTGTGATAACCAAGGCATCGTTATGCGGCCTAGTGATGTGTTCTTCGTCCTCGGGTCCCAACTGTACGTTGGCAATGGCCTCCGCCCTACTAATCCCCATGGTCGGGGTTCCCCCGTTATCCTAGCATAAGACTTCCTAGCTCGGTTGGAGTCTCCACCACTGGGACCTCCGATAATAATCAAGATGGGGGCCCTGGGCGGTCCTGGAGGACCTTTGTCTGCTGGTGGTGGCAACGGCTTACCCTTGTTCGGCACAGGTCCCCCTTCTTCCTTTTCGTTCTTCCGGGGGCCAGGCTCAGGTCCCCGCTTAACAAACTCCTTCAAATGTCCTGCCTGTACAAGTCTTTTTATCTCAACCTTCAAATGATAGCAATTGTTAGTGTGATGTCCGTACTCATTATGGAATCGACAGTATAAATTAGAGTAGGGTCTAGAAGGCCCTGAAGATCCCACGAGGGGTTTCCTCCAAGCAGGGTGGCGTCCCGCAACGGCTAGGACTTCCTCCATGTTGGCGCGTAGTGGGGTGAATCTTCGTAGGGCTCTGGGAGGAGATCCCCAGGGTTCTTTGGGGGGCGTTCGCAAAGACGGCCTCCCATGTCCTTGGTTCCTCACGGCCCCTTCCTTCTTCGGCGTGGCTATCTGCTTCTCCTCTTGTACTTTGGCCATCTTGCTTTCTTCCAAGTTGATATACTTGTCGGCCCTCAGCAGCAGATCTTCGAAAGTCGGCGGTGGTCTCTTGGACAGGGAAGCGAAGAAGTCCCCGTCCCGAAGTCCGTTCATCAGGGCGCTAACCTTGACGGACGGTGTGGCCGTCGGCACTTCTAAGGCTGCAATATTGAACCTACTTATGTACGTCTGCAGACTCTCATTTTCCCCCTGTCGTACCTGGAAGAGCGACATGTCGGACTTGGGCTGCTTTCTGGCACTGGCGAATTGAGTGATGAATAGCAGCTGGAACTCTTCGAAGGATTTGATAGATCCCGGCGCTAGCTGGCTGAACCACTGCTGGGCTGCCCTCACTAAGGTGGTTAAGAACACTCTGCATTTGACTCCGTCCGAGAAGTCATGAAGCAGGATGGTGTTTTGAAAACGTAGGACGTGCTCCACAGGATCCGTCGTCCCATCGTACTCGTATGGCAACTGTTTGAAGTTAGATGAGACCTCACCTACCAGCAGCTCTTTTGCGAAAGACGTCCAGCTACTAGCCCTTCTCCTATCCTTGGTGGCATGGTTCTGCTTCTGACTCCGTCCACCACCTGCTTGAGGTCCGCCAGTTGATCCCGAAGCTCCTTCTCTTTTGTGGTCCAAGCTTCCTCTTTTTCCTCTGGGTACAGCGTGACCTTTTTCCTTCTTTTGGAGCTTCCTGCTCCTTTAGTGTGGTCTGGGGCTTTGCTGACGGACTCAATGGAGATCAGCGTGGGGGTTCTAACATCCTTTTCTGGCTGATCTGCCTTGTTTGGCTCCTCTTCCTTCACTCGGACCTGTTCCACAGCTCCCCCATATCCCTCAGGATGCTTGGGGGGCTCTTCTTCCTTCCTCGACTCATTTTCATATTCGGACAATCGCTTGCTGTGTTCAGAGGGTGTTGTCTGGGGTTGCGGCTGCGTCTCGTTTTCCCCAGTTACGTCTGTGAATTTACCGTCTACTTGCTCGGTCTCGACACGTGGCTGGGCCTTTTTTCGTTGTCTCCGTTTCTTCCTTCTTTCAGCAAGGGTGCTGTTGACAATGTTGCGCACCAGGAGGTCCAACTGTGCGGCGGTTAGGGCGATCGGTGTTTCTGGTGGTATTACGCCAGGAGTAGGTGCTGGAGTAGCGGTCTGTCCCGCCGGCTTACCCTCCGCGACCTTCTCAAACTGTGGGTCCAAGTTTTTCGGTATGGACGAATCTCCTCCCATCAGCGCCTTCGTGCTTCTTATCTCGTCCCTACAACACAGAATAAAAAGTGGATACACAAGAAATTTTTCCAACGCGGCCTCGTACCTTGCTAAATAATTTTCTCACGCCTTCAACTCCAGTTTCCCACAGACGGCGCCATTTGATATGGGGCCGACCCAATCAACATTATTTATAACTGTGGGGGCTCTGGGTACTTGGTTAGCGGTAGATCAATTGTTATATGGTTTCATAGGTATGCGAGGTGCTGTGAATGCTGGGACGTAAACTAAAAGAACAAAGGGATTTACGTGGTTCGAATCCTATGGGATTCTACGTCCACGGGGTGCTGGGAACTGCATTTCACTATATAACGACACTTTACACACTCACGTAATCCTTATCTTCACTTTGAAATGCAGGAAAATGTGTATAAGATATCTAGAGAGAATAGTATGTGTATGCTTCTGTAGAAAGAGATAATAATTCTGGAAACTATGCTAAGTCCTCCTTTTATATCAGCTCCCCGCCGCCTGTTGGATGCTATGTTCCAGCTTTTTCGGGGGACGTACTACCTAAGGGCTGCAGGAGAAAGTGACGGATTGCTTGATGGATTGACCTCTGCGGCGGCTACAGTGGGGTACCCAGTAGTATCTTCCTCTGATAAGATGACACGTGTCCCTATATTCCTTTTCTCCTTTTTTCTGCCATCCCTTCATCTGGGTATCCGAGGGTTCTTCTTCCTTTGTCCGGTCCATGTTAATATCCGTCAGGTCCTTGTAGCTTCTTCCTCTTAGCTTTGTACTTTATCATGGGCTCTCCTTTTTGGTGGGCTTTGTTGGGCCTTTCCTCGTTTTTTGTTATTCTCGGCCCATCTTGGTTAAGACCACATCAAAGAGGATGAGGCTTTTGCTATGTTAGAGGAGTCTTCTGTGGGATTATATGATACAACAGAGCAAGACGGTATTATTTGTTCATATTGTCTAATTTGAACGTAAATGTCAGTATCTCAGCTTGATTAGTTGAACTTCAATAAATTAAAGAATTTCAGTATGGATGATGGCTGGCAATGGTCATATGGGAGACGAATAAATATTGTCCAGTTTATTGACTAAATTTATTGTTCAACGGAATGAGAGAGTGACATAAGCCTTGACTTGTGGATAGGTTACGTAAAATGTGATGAAAAGAGTCAATAGATTATGTAAAATTTAATGGCTACTTAATATTTCTTAGTAGCTTAAAATCAGAATGAAATTCAATCAATCATAGCTTCAGAATATCGTAATATGGACTGCATGAATTTGAATGTGTTAAAACCAAAGTGAAGTAGATATAGATAACAGAACAATGAAATTCATAGGTCATGAAGCTGGATCAAGAGTGTGAAACGTCATCTAGCATGGACTATTCAGTAGAACAAAGTGAAAACTTTTCACATCAGCTCTCCCATTTTGGCAGAAAAGAGTCCGTATTTTTAAAAGGTAATATTCTGTCATAATTCATGTTTTTTTTTGGTAGAATGAGTTTTTCATTTACCACGTACTGAAACTGTTCTATACATCACACCTCAGCTAAAACATGTATAAGAACATAAGTGTTGGAAAAGACTAGTGTTAGCAACCTTCTTCATGCTAGTAAATTCATAATTCATGTTTTGCTTGCTCCTTTTATGTCGCAATTCATGTTTGCTTATCTTTTGGACGTCTATGGCTGTAGTTGTTCTCCAATGGGATGAGAGAATCAGAGCAAAGAAATGTAACCATACGAATCCATGCCTCTGGTTAGTATACATTTCACAGTCTCTTTCATCTATTTTGTTGAAAACAGTTTCAAAAGCCTGCTGCTTAAATGTCGCTCCGTAATTCTCATTACAAGTTATTTTTAAGTGTTTCATCTTCCAACATGTAAAAGATTTGTCTCATGATATATGTCCTTATTTTTGCTCCTAGGCCACAGAAAGGCATTCGTAAAATGAACTAAATTCTGTTCTTAAATGTTTTTAATATCAGTTATCAGTTATGAAACAATTGACATTGGACAATACATATGCACAAACGGGCTTACTTTTCTCATGATGCTTGGCTTTACTTTTATTATTTCCTAATTTGTATGTCTAGTAATATGTTCTACAAATGATAATGTCCTTGTCTTATTTCTCCATGTGCTTTAGAGGAAGCTGCATTCATGGATGTACTGAATTTCATGTGTAGCAATACGCTGCCTCGAACCACTCCCATGGCTTTGTTGGATGTTACGATGGCTGCTGACAAATTCGAAGTATCTTCATGTATGAGATATTGCAGCCGTTTGTTGAGGAACTTACCAATGTCTTGTGAATCTGCTTTGCTTTACTTGGATCTTCCTTTGTCCATTTTGCTGGCTGATACTGTTCAACCACTTATCGACGATGCGAAAAACTTCCTTACTACAAGATTCAAAGACATCAGCAAGTAATCACCTATTTAATTCCTAAAATCAATATTTACTCTCTATTTGATTAGCTTACTTCAATCTTGATATCATACCAACTAGTTGTCCCTCTAATTTATTCTTCAGGTTCCAAGAAGAGGTACTAAACCTGCCTTTAACTGGCATCAAAGCCATCCTTTCAAGCGACGGCTTGCAAGTAGCTTCAGAAGACGCTGTCTACGACTTAGTCCTAAAATGGGCTCGAAGGCATTACCCAAAATCAGAAGAAAAAAAAGAGATCCTAAGCATAAACCTCCTCCCTTACATTCGTTTCTCTTACATGACATGTCGTAAGCTCAAGAAACTCCTCACCTGCCTAGACATCGATGCAGAAGTAGCAAAAAAATTCGTTCTTCACGCCTTATTCTTCATATCTAAAGAACCATTCCGTCGAAGGTGCTTAGTATTAGTCGAATCAACGTCCCCATACCGCCCGTTTGTCCAACGGGCCTACAAATATAGGCCCGTTAGGGTCATGGAATTCGTATCTCCACGCCCACAGTTTGTGGTGTACCTTGACCTTAGAAGGGAGGAGTGCGTACAGCTTTACCCTTCGAACCGTATCTATTCCCAGGCGTTTCATCTTGGGGGACAAGTGTTTTTCCTGTCGGGACATTGCAACGTTGATCAGCAGATTTCATCGCATTGCTTCGGTTTCTTCTTGGGCATGCAAGAGAAGAGTTCGATGGCTTTCACGGTGGACTATGAGTTTGCTTCGAGGACGAAGCCTTCGGAGGATTTTGTTTTTAAGTACAAAGTGAGTTATACTTTTGTGGGTGGGAAAACTGTGGGCTATAGGAACCTTTTTGGGATGCCTTGGAATGCTTTTGTTGCTGATGATAGCCCTTATTTTGTTAATGGTGTTTTGTATCTCAGGGCTGAGCTTACTGTTAGGAAGTGAGATGTCTTTTCTCTCGTTTTTCTTTTTGTGTCGTAAGATTATGACTTGAGTATAACGTACATTTCATATTTAGAGCACCTCCAACCGGTTTTGCGTAACGTTTGTACTTTGGTGGGATTCTTTATCAAACATTATAGGGAAATTCCATGTGGTAACCTCGAGTTTTCGACTTTTCCAGTTGGTACGTAAAGATGTTTTTCGATTCCGGCTGGTAACCTCGAGGTTTCGACTTTTCCAATTGGTACCCAAAGCTTGTTTTCGATTCCGGCTGGTACCCCTGAGGTTTTACGAAATGTGTTTTGGTACCCCTGAATTACCAAAACTGGATTTAAAATACTTAAATAATCACAAATTCAAAAATAAATTATTTTTTATTAAAAAATAATTTTAATTATAAAAAATAGTATATAGTTTGGAAAAAGTTATAAATATTTCTAAATGAAAAAACATACTTTTATCATGGACTATATATTTTTATTATTATTATTACTAATTACCGTGAGAGATCGTGACCAAAGTACAACCGAATTGAAACATTGTGGATTTGGGGTTCGATAAACATAATTTTCTATTTTTAAAAATATTTATATAATTTTTCCCAACTATATGCTATTTTTTATAATTAAAATGATTTTTAATAAAAAAAATTATTTTTGAATCTTTGATTATTTTAAGTATTAAATCCAGTTTTGGTAATTCAGGGGTACCAAATTACATTTCACAAAACCCCATGGGTACCAAGTTGGACTTTTGCACTTGGTACACAATTTTTTTCTTGATTACATTTTAAAATATTTATCAAGATCGATCTCAACGTTCGTGCGGGATTCGGAAAATATATTTTTCTACTTTTAAAAATATTATAACTTTTCCCAACTATATACTATTTTTTATAATTAAAATTATTTTTTTAAATAAAAATAATTTATTTCTAAATTTGTGATTACTTTAAGTATTTTAAATCCAAGTTTTGGTAATTCAGGGGTATCAAATTATATTTCATAAAACCTCAGGGGTACCAGTCGGATCGAAAACAAGCTTTGGGTACCAACTGGAAAAATCGAAACTTCGAGGATACCACCCGGAAACAAAAAACAGCTTTGGATACCAACTGAAAAAGTCGAAAACTGGAGGTTACCACATGGAATTTCCCAACATTATATTGTGACGAATAGCAGGAATACTCTAGCGTAGAGTAAATACAATTTTCAACACTGAAATTGTGTTGTACTTTTTATTTATTGATATTTTATTTAATAAAAATATTTTAATTATATATAAATATTTGATATTTTTATTATAATAAAGTAAAAAATAAGGGGTAACATCAACTAAATCCTCATTCCCTTATTTTCTATCAACTAACTCCCCATTACATATCACTTATTAGCAAACTCCCTAACTCAAAACTATCTTACGCAAAACTCCCTATGGACGATTTTACCCCTCTTTCATTTATCTTTCTTCTCCAACACATTAATTGAAGCACCGCGTAAACAACCCTGAACTGGTAAAGCTGTCGCCGGCGACATAACAGCCCTTGCCCACGCCGGAAAAGCTCCGAGCTTGCCTAATTTACCGTGGGCTTCTCGATCTAGGTAAGTTGAGGTAGGTTTTTGTTGGTTTTTTTTAACTGTAGGTTACCCCTTTCGATATTCTTGACATCGATTGAACGATTTTGAGTTAGGGAACACTCCGGTGGGTTTTACAATGAACGTCCGTGGCAATAGCATCGACCTATATTGGGTATCGAGTTGTGGGTATCGAGATTAGGTGTCGAGGTGTGGGTGTTGCGATTTAGGTGTGTAGCTGTAAAAAAAATTGAATTTTCCTCATGTTTTCTACAAATTAGCGTACTGTGGGTGTCGACCGAGGTTAGTATTTGGTTAAATTTTGGTTAATTTATTGTTTAAGCAATTTATTATATGCAGTACCTAAGTATATTGAATTACAGTACCCACATTTTCTTCTACGAAGTATATTTGAAGCTCTCTAGCAGTATCATATGGTAATGGTTTGTTGTTTTACAGGTCCTATTTACGAAGCTATGTTGTCTACAAATGTCTTTGGTGGACTCACGTTTCCATATGCAAATATAAGAAGAACAGATATTTCTTGTTTGATCGATGAAACCATAGGTTATGACACATTCTTTCTTCAGTAGGTTGCCGATAAGTGATCCCACATTCTTACGTCGATATGTATTTTAGTACGATGTTGGTGGACAAATAATATTAATATTGTCGATATGTTTAATAGTAATATTGTTGGTGTGATGATATTAGTATTGTCGATATATTGATATCAATACTACTATTGGATGAACAATGTTAATACTGTGAATGATGTCGTGTTATTGTCGGTGTTCCAATATGTTATTGGTATTACAGATTGGGGTAGGAGTTTCGATAGTTAAAAACATGGTATAGGAAAATACTACAAGTATCCTACGTATGGTACTACAACCGCTAAATGTATGGTACCACGTATATCTATCAATTGGTACTACAACCTATGTACTTTAGTACTACAAATTGGTGTAGGAATTTTGATTGTTAGAAACGTGGTACGAAAAAGATACAACAAGTAACATACGTATGGTACTACGCTATCGTAGGGTATGATACTACGAACATCTATATATTGATAAAATAAATATATGTATACTGGTAGTACAAATTGGGATAGGAATTCTGATTGTTAGAAACGTGGTACGAAAAAGATACTACAACTAACAGAAGTATGGTACCAGAATTTCGTAAGGTAATGGTACTACGAACATCTATGTATTGGAACTACAAATATATGTATATTGGTATTACAAATTTGGGTAGGGATTTCGATTGTTAGAAATATGGTATGAAAAAGATACTACAAGTAACATACGTATGGTACTACGCTATCGTAGTATATGGTACAATGAACATCTATATATTGGTATTATAAACATATATATATATATATTTGTACTACAAATTGGGGTAGGAATTCCGAGTTAGAAACATGGTACGAAGAAGATACTACAAGTAACAGATCTATGGTACTACATTATCGTAGGGTATGGTACGACGAACATCTATGTATTGGTACTCTAAACATATGAATATTAGTACTACAAATTGGGGTAGGAATTCCGATTGTTAGAAACGTGCTACGAAAAGGATACTACAAGAAACCAACTCATGGTACTACACTTGATTATGATATGGTACTGCAAAAATCTGTATAGTGGTACTGTACATATAAGTATATTGGTACTACAATTTGGGGTAGAATTTCGATTGTTAGAAACGTGGTACGAAAAAAATACTACAAGTAACATATGTATGGTACTACACTATGATAGGGTATGGTACTACGGATATCTACATATTAGAACTACAAACATATGTATATTGGTACTACAAATTTCGGTAGGAATTTCGATTGCTAGAAACGTGGTACGAAAAAGATACCACAAGTAACATACCAAAGGTACTACACTATGGTAGGTTATGATACTATGAACTATATATTGTAACTACAAACATATTTTATTTGGTACTACAAATTTGGATAGGAATTTCGATTGCTGGAAACGTGGTATGAAAAAAGATACAACAAGTAACATACGTATGGTACTACACTATGGTAGGGTACGGTACCACGAACATCTATATATTGTAACGACAAACATATGTATATTGGTACTACAAATTTGGGTAGAAATTTCGATTGCTAGAAACGTGGTACGAAAAAGATACTACAAGTAACATACATATGGTACTACATTATCATAGGGTAAGGTACTTCGAACATTTATATATTGGAACTACAACCTTATGTATATTGGTACTACAAATTTGGCTAGGAATTTCGATTGCTAGAAACGTGGTACAGAAAAGATACTACAAGTAACCTATTTGTGGTACTACACTAGCTTATGTTGCGGTACCGCAAAAGTCTATATATTGGAACTACAAATATATGTATATTGGTACTAAAAATTTGGAGAAGGAATTTCGATTGTTAGAAACGTGGTACGAAAAAGATACTACAAGTAACATACTATGGTACTACACTATGGTACGGTATGGTACTACGAACATCTATATATTGGAACTACAAACATATGTATATTGTATAAAAATGATACGAAAAAGATACTACAAGTAACATACGTATGGTACTACGCTATGATGGGGTATGGTAATTCGAACATCTGTATATTGGAACTACAAACATATGTATATTGGTACTACAAATTTGGGTAGGAATTTTTCGACACCGTCCGAGTCATTTTTGGTCCTTGATTATGTTACCATAGTTATAAATACTTTACTGATGATTTGGTATCAATATTGGTGGCTAATATTCAGAATTAGGTATTATTACGTTGAAACCCAACTTTCGTTCTACGTATTATGATACTAGTAAGAACATCTTACTGCATAGCCATGATTTTTCATCGATTGAAAGTTAGTGCCTATATTTCGTGTTACCATGTGTGTAATGTTATTATGTACTGTAATTTGGAAGTTCACATGCCTTATTTGCACAATAATCTACACGTTTTCGATAATTAAAAAGGTGGTACCAAGAAGATACTACAAGTAACCTACTCGTGGTACTACTCTAGCTTATGTTATGGTACCGCAAACATCTATATATTGTAACTACAAATATATGTATATTGGTACTACAAATTTTGGGTAGGAATTTTGATCGTTAGAAACGTGGTACGAAAAAGATACTACAAGTAACATACGTATGGTACTACACTATGATAGAGTATGGTACTGCGAACATCTATATATTGGAACTACAAACATATGTATATTGGTACTTCAAATTTGGGTAGGGTTTTCGATTGCTAGAAACGTGGTACGGGAAAGATACTACAAGTAACCTACTAGTGGAACTACTCTAGCTTATGTTATGGTACCGCAAACATCTATACATTGTAACTACAAATATATGTATATTGGTACTACAAATTTTGGGTAGGAATTTCGATCGTTAGAAACGTGGTACGAAAAAGATACTACAAGTAACATACTAATGGTACTACATTATGGTAGGGTATGGTACTGCGAGCATCTATATATTGGAACTACAAACATATGTATATTGGTACTTCAAATTTGGGTAGGGTTTTCGATTGCTGGAAACGTGGTACGGAAAAGATACTACAAGTAACCTACTAGGGGTACTACACTTGCTTATGTTATGGTACCGCAAACATCTATGTATTGGAACTACAAATATATGTATATTGGTACTACAAATTAGGGATAGGAATTTCGATTGTATAAAAGTGGTACGAAAAAGATACTACAAGTAACATACTTATGGTACTACGCTATGGTGGGGTATGGTACTACGAACATCTATATATTCGAACTACAAACATATGTATATTGGTACTACAAATTTGGGTAGGAATTTTTTGACGCAGTCCGAGTTATTTTTGGTCCTTGATTATGTTACCATAGTTATAAATACTTTACCGATGATTTGGTATCAATATTGGTGGCTAATATTTAGAATTAGGTATTATTACGTTGAAACCCCAACTTTCGTTCTACGTATTATGATATTAGTAAGAATATCTTACTGCATAGTCATCATTTTTCATCGATTGAAAGTTAGTGTCTATATTTCGTGTTAACATGTGTAATTTTATTATGTACCGTAATTTTGAAGTTCACATGCCTTATTTGCACAATAATCTACACGTTTTCGATAATTAAAAAGGTGGTACCGAAAAGATACTACAAGTAACCTACTCGTGGTACTACTCTAGCTTATGTTATGGTACCGCAAATATCTATCTATTGTAACTACAAATATATATATATTCGTACTATAAATTTTGGGTAGGAATTTCGATCGTTAGAAACGTGGTACGAAAAAAGATACTACAAGTAACATACATATGGTACTACTACTATGGTAAGTATGGTACTGCGAACATCTATATATTGGAACTACAAACATATGTATATTGGTACTTCAAATTTGGGTAGGGTTTTCGATTGCTAGAAACGTGGTACGGAAAAGATACTACAAGTAACCTACTAGTGGTACTACACTAGCTTATGTTATGGTACTGCAAACATCTACGTATTGGAACTACAAATATATGTATATTGATACTACAAATTTGGGGTAGGAATTTCGATTGTATAAAAGTGGTATGAATAAGATACTACAAGTAACATACGTATGGTACTATGCTATGGTGGGGTATGCTACTGCGAACATCTGTATATTGGAACTACAAACATATGTATATTGGTACTACAAATTTGGGTAGGAATTTTTCGACGCCGTCCGAGTTATTTTTGGTCCTTGATTATGTTACCATAGTTATAAATAATTTACTGATGATTTGGTATCAATATTGGTGGCTAATATTTAGAATTAGGTATTATTACGTTGAAACCCACTTTCGTTCTACGTATTATGATTCTAGTAAGAACATCTTACTGCATAGTCATGATTTTTCATCGATTGAAAGTTAGTGTCTATATTTCGCATGTGTGTAATTTTATTATGTACCGTAATGTGGAAGTTCACATGCCTTATTTGCACAATAATCTACACGTTTTCGATAATTAAAAAGGTGGTACCGAAAAGATACTACAAGTAACCTACTTGTGGTACTACTCTAGCTTATGTTATGGTACCGCAAACATCTATATATTGGAACTACAAATATATGTATATTGGTACTACAAATTTTGGGTAGGAAATTCGATCGTTAGAAACGTGGTACGAAAAAAGATACTACAAGTAACATACGTGTGGTACTACACTATGGTAGAGTATGGTACTGCGAGCATCTATATATTGGAACACAAACATATGTATATTGGTACTTCAAATTTGGGTAGGACTTTCGATTGCTAGAAACGTGATACGGAAAAGGTACTACAAGTAACCTACTAGTGGTACTACACTAGCTTATGTTATGGTACCGCAAACATCTACGTATTGGAACTACAAATATATGTATATTGGTACTACAAATTTGGGGTAGGAATTTCGATTGTATAAAAGTGGTATGAAAAAGATACTACGAGTAACATACATATGGTACTACGCTATGGTGGGGTATGGTAATGCGAATATCTGTATATTGGAACTACAAACATATGTATATTGGTACTACAAATTTGGGTAGGAATTTTTCGACGCCGTCCGAGTTATTTTTGGTCCTTGATTATGTTACCATAGTAATAAATACTTTACTGATGATTTAGTATCAATATTGGTGGCTAAAATTTAGAATTAGGTATTGTTACGTTGAAACCCCAACTTTCGTTCTACGTTTTTATGATACTAGTAAGAACATCTTACTGCATAGTCATGATTTTTCATCGATTGAAAGTTAGTGTCTATATTTCGTGTTACCATGTGTTTAATTTTATTATGTACCGTAATTTGGAAGTTCACAAGCCTTATTTGCACAATAATCTACACGTTTTCGATATATAAAAACGTGGTACCGAAAAGATTCTACAAGTAACCTACTCGTGGTACTACTCTAGCTTATGTTATGGTACTGCAAACATCTATATATTGGACCTACAAATATATGTATATTGGTACTACAAATTTTGGGTAGGAATTTCGATTGTTAGAAACGTGGTACGAAAAAGATACTATAAGTAACATACATATGGTACTACACTATGGTAGGGTATGGTACCGCGAACATCTATATATTGGAACTACAAACATATGTACTGGTACTTCAAATTTGGATAGGGTTTTCGATTGCTAGAAACGTGGTACGAAAAAGATACTACAAGTAACCTACCCGTGGTACTACACTAGCTTATGTTATGGTACCGCAAACATCTACATATTGGAACTACAAATATATGTATATTGCTACTACAAATTTGGGGTAGGAATTTCGATTGTTAGAAACATGGTGCGAAAAAGATACTACAAGTAACATACGTATGGTACTACGCTATGATAGGGTATGGTACTACGAACATCTAGATATTGGAACTACAAATATATGTATATAGTACTACAAATTTGGGAGTAAATTTTTTACGCGGTCCGAGTTATTTTTGGTCCTTGATTATGTTACCATAGTTATAAATACTTTACTAATGATTTGGTATCAATATTGGTGGGTGAATACTTAGAATTAGGGATTATTACATTGAAATCCCAACTTTCTTTCTACTTGTTATGATACTAGTAAGAACATCTAACTACATAGTTTAGAGTTGATCGATTGAAAGTTAGTGTTTACATTTTATGCTACCGTGTGTTAATTTTATCATATGCCGTATTTGGAAGTTCTCATGCCTTGTTTGGACAATAATCTACGCGTTTTTGATAATTAAAAACGTGGTACCGAAAAAGATACTGCAAGTGACCTACTCATGATACCGCACTAGCTTATGTTGTGGTACCACAAACATCTACATATTTCGAAGCCGTTAGCACGGTCGTTAAAGATACTACAATCAACCCAACTATGGTACTACAAAAGTATGTGGTTTGGTACTGCCACTATCCACATATAGGTACTACAAACGTCTTTATATCGGTACCACAAATTTGAGCGCGTATTTCAAAGCCGCTAGCACGGCACGTAAAACATACTGCAAACAACCAAATTTTGACACTACAAAAGCATATACCTGGGTACCGCACCTGTCCACATGTAGGTACTACAAACGTCTTTATATTTGTAACACACATTAGAGTCGCCGTATTTCCAGGCCGCTCGCACGGTACATAAAAATTACTACAAACAACCTAATTATGGTACTACAGAAACATATATCATGGTACTGCAACTGTCCACATGTAAGTACTACATATGTCTATATATTGGTACCGCAAATTAGAATCGGCATATTTCGACTCCGTGCACACAGTACGTAAAAGATACTACATATAACCTTATTATGGTACTACAAAGCATACCACAACTGTCCACATGTAGGTACTACAAAAGTCTTTATATTGGTACCACAAATTAGAGTCGGTGTATTTCGAATCCGCTCGCATGGTACTAAAAGATTACTACAAATGATCTACGTATGATACTACAGTAAAGAAACTGTTGGTACTGCAAGCTAGCAATATTGGTACTACATATCTGTTTGTTCAGATACTACAAAAATACCTGGAACAGAAACATAAACACGTCAGAAAACTATGAGGATCAACAGCATATCAGTCTCCAAACACATATAAATATCATTCAAACAAGTAGAACATGCAACTAAGATCGTCCGTAAGTATCGTGGCAGCCATGAAGCCACGATACAATTCGACGTCAACTTCGTCAAGATACCTCCCCGGGCCATCGGTCCAACGATGTATCGATCCATGGATATTGCAGAACGTACGCCGCAATCCATGCCATCTGGACTCTGCTCCCTCGTGGACTCAGACTCTGACATGATCGACTTGGGCTTATAGTCCCACCTCCAAGTCCAATAGGTCGACAGAAAACGAGCCTGTAAGAATATACCGAAGTTAAGAACACGATAAATCATTTAATTTAATAAAACTCAAACTTACAAATGATCTTGTCGCCCATTTCATGTGATTGTGCTTCAGCGAATCTCGTAGGTAAAATCGTCTTTACGGTACCAATTAACTATGTAGTACGGTACCAAAAAAAGATATATAAGCACCAATTCAATTATCGTAACCAAAAACAACCAAGATTCGTACCAAGACAGTAAAAAATGCAATACCTTTACATCGAGCAGGGAATTTAGAAGCTAACAACCCTAATTTGAATAATACCAAATTCCCAATTCGAAAAATGAAATAATTAATCACTAATTTTGCCATAAACCCCAAATTCGAGCCGTAATCACAAAATCAAACATAGCCCGACATGAAATCCTTCAAGGAATGCAACTATGAAAGCCCTAATCTCTACATTAACACAAAATGCCACAAAAATCGAAAAAAATTAAAGTCGAACGAAGATGTGAAGCGGCCGTACCGTTGAGATGACGCGTGAAGCCCTATCTTGTTCGCTGATCGTTATGGAGGCGAAGCTGAGAATCGGACGACTGCTCTGTATCGTTTTCGTTCCGATTTTCATTCGTCTGCTTTTCGTTCCTCGCCGTCTGCTTTCGTTCTTCGTCGTCCTTAGTATATGAGTTCAATTGGTTATTTTGCAATATTTATGTTTTACAGGGGTATATTTGTCCATTAGGTAGCTATGTGATATAATAGTTTCAAATAGGGAGTTTAGTGATAAATGAATTGAGAGAGGGGAGTAAGTTGATATATAGTTTGGGTAAGGGGGATTTATGTGTAGATTTGCCTAAAAATAATGTTAGTTTCCTTTAACTTACTGATATTGTTCTTTTAATTTAATTTATATATAAATAATATGTTAATTTTAAAATTTAATTAATTTTAAATATTAATTCTTATTATTTATTGCCTTATATTACCATATAAAGGTTAATATATGACTTTAATTTTTAGAGTAGAGTTAATAATGGGTTAGAGTAAAACTAGTGTAGAAATAGAGTTTATGGGTTGGAGTAAAACCAATGTAGCAACTGTAATATTTTGGAAAATTAAATATACTTTTATGACGTGGGTTGAAGATGCTCTTACTAACCTTTGTAGTTTGCTTTTGTAACTTAAGGTTGTTTTGGTTGATGTTTACTTGTGAGTTGTGACCTTATTTTTCTCTATTTATTTCATTTAATATGTAACATTAGAAAGTTTTATAATGTTAATTCATGCTTGTAGAAAAATCCGAAGAATAAAGCTATCATCCAAATTAAACATTTACAAAGTAGACATAAGGAACAAAAACTATGGCAAATCTACACATAAATCCCTACACCCCAAATTATCCATAAACTAACTCCCCCTTCCAATTCATTTATCATCAAACTCCCCATTTCAAACAATTAACTCATATAGCTACCTAATGGACAATTTTAGCCTTATAAAAACAACAATATTACTAAAAAACCATTGAACACCCAAACCCATCTCTTTCACTTCAAAATTCAGTGAAAGATCGAATAAGGATGAGAATGATAGAACGGGGCGGAGAACGTTAGAACGAGGCAGAGAACGATAGAACGAGGCAGAGCACGACACAGAGAACGAAACGAGACAGAGAACGAGACGAGACAGAGAGAGCAAGTTTCGACTGTAAATTTCGGCTTTTTTCGATTGTTTTGGCATTTGGGGTTAGTGTAGAGCTTAGGGCTTGGATAGGTGCATTTCTTCGAGGATTACATGTCGGACAATGTAAATTTCTTTGATTAGTGCTTGAACTTGGGGATTGCGGCTAAAATCATAGTTTTATTTTTCGTTGTTCGATTTGGTGTTTTGATACTTTCAAAGTAGGGTTTCAAGACAGAGAACGAGATGAAGGCTTTCATTTTCCAACACATCTGTTGAACGAGAGAGAGGCATAACAAGTTCCGATTGTAGGTTAATTGCTTGTTGTCTTGATACCGTATATTAATTGGATTGGTATTGTTTGTTCATTTTTTTTTGGTACTGCATTACATAATTAATGGTACTGTAAATTCATTATTTATTTATGTACACGAGGGAAAATGTTAGGATCGATAGATGAGTTTAGAGGGGGTGAATAAACGCTTGTCGCCTTTTGGTAGTTAACCGGATATGGCTAATACCGATACTTGATATTTTTCTAAGTATGATTTGTGCGGAAGCAAGTCGTTCGGTTTTGAACCAAGACCGATGGTAGGTGTGATGTGTTATCATGTGTGTGTAAGGAAAACAACGATTTGTTTATGGAAGTCCGGAGTTAAATCTCCTACGTCTCCCTTTCTTCCTGGCAAGGAAGGTTCACTAGACTAGTTATACACTCATTGTAGAACCTACCCAGCTGCCCTCAGCCTTATCTAGTGAATCCCTAGGTAGTCGTATAATACAATCCACCAACTTCAACAGCTTTTACAGTCCGTCGGAAATAACTCACTTACTTAACCAAACTGGTTCTCGTACAGTGAGGACAACACTTTCTAATCTCTTTCTTCACTTAGAGAGGTTTGAATCTTGGCTTTGATTTCTCGTGGTAGAGTATCGTATGTCTTCAGTACCTCTTCTCTGTTATTTATACCTGAACTTTGTTGAAGAAGCCCGTTGTGAGATAGTTCTCTATAAAGGTTAGTGCATTAAATGCATTTTACCCAAAATGGGTACTGTCCGGTCTTCATAGCAGTTCGTGCTGCGCCATTGCTTTATTCCTCTTTTAGTTCTGGCTTGACTTCAACTTGGCTCTACTTCCAGCCTTTCATTAATGAGTGTGTCAGAAGTCTTCAACATGCCGCGCCATGAATAATTTGGATCTTGATTACGTGGCACATTCGGTTTCTGTACTCTGCAGGTCCGGTATCTGTACTCCGGTACAGGCAGTTTACGTTCGGTTTCTGGCGCGCTTGTGAACTGCTGACTGGTACCCGGTCTTGAGTCTTCGTCTAACCGGTATACTCAGTCAAATTTGGACAATCACCAAAACCGTTTTATCTGAATTCTTCGATTCATGATTTCTAACAATTTCCCCCTTTTCGGTGATTGTCAAAACTCAACGAAGCAGAAGGGTATTTATTATATCAAACGAATTTGATACGTAATCTACCGATCTATTACAATCGTTACTGTCAGTCTATCTAGTCCTAGACTTGACTTGTTCTTCGATCTTCCGGTTGATGGCATATACCGGTCCGTTTGGTACGTTAGGTTTCCGCCTTATCAGTACTGCTCATCATCTTTAGGCTTTAGCAGTACCGACTATCTGCTTCGTTACTGCCTTCTGCCCTTTCACCTTGACTTCAGGCTTTAGCAGTATTCTTCTTCCCCTAGCACTTTACAACCGGTGTTGGCTTGACTATGCCAGTTCCTCGGTCTTCCGGTTGTTGGCATCTCCGGGCTCTCTGGTACGTCTGGCATGCCTGCTGCTTCGTCTAAGTACTGCCATCTTTCCTTTCTCCTGAGTTGGCAGTACTCTTCTTCCCCCTTTTTGACAATCACTTTGTCCGGTATGAGGGAAGGCTGCGCTTGGCACCATCGTTGCATGGGAGAATCTTCATTATTGTTGTTTTCTCCCTGCAAAGCGCAATGGATCCGGTAGCTCTGCTGCTGTCTGGCGAGTCTTCATAGAAGATCGCTCAGCTTCGACGAGACTCTTAAAGGTCTGAGGAAGTCTTCGTCCGACCCGCTTCGTCTTAGCAGCTCTTCGCCAGCAGAGCTTCGGTATCCCCTGAATCCAGTCTTTGTGCAGTACAACCATCTTCACTTTCTCCTCAGAGAGCACAACGAATCTGACAGGAGCTGCGGGATATCGCCTGGCATGAGATTCAATCCCCGGTATCCGCTCGCCAGCTCCAGTGCAGTTTCTTGATGGGTTCTCAGCCTTTCCACCACCAACAAACTGGTACGGGCGCCACCCTTTCCTTTGGGTCCTTGTAGTGCCAGGGTGGCTTGCCCGGTCCGCGGGATCTTCTTTTCGGCTAGTCCCACCTTCTGGGGCTCATGGGTTTGTCACTCCCATCTCGCCCAGTCCACAGAGATGCCATCTGGATCTAGCCTTTTGTGCAGGCAAACTTGCTTTAGAAGCCCTGCTAGTCCAAAGCAGCGCCTTTGCATCTTTGTTGGACTGCCAAGAGGTCTTTGAGTACCCTAATGGTTCGGTCTGCATCCAGTGCGGTGTCAATACCACATTGAAGTGGTTGGATAAGACTACCGGATTCGGACTTGTTAGGCTTTTTCTGGTTGTGAGGCTTATTCTGACTAAGGGTGGTGGATGTTTTGGAAGTTTAGGCATTGTGAATTTAGTCGGTTTTGAGATGATGAACTTCAGAGAAGGGTGTGAGGTCCTTAAATACTTGTGAAAGTTCTGTCGCCTTGTGTCACGAGTGCATAGTAACCCACACCATCCTTATCGCTTCCCTTTAGTGCGTCAAAGCTTTATGTCTTGTCCGGTGACAGAGATTCTTTAATGACAAGACTATTCACGCACTCTGATAATCCTGCAAACTCGAAGCAAGCTGTACCCGACATATAATATATGCATCGATGAAGTGCAATAATTCAGAGAGTTCGATCTTTACCCGGCCAGTAAGGGTTATATGTATATTCACTGGTTAAGAGATAATTCCGGTTTCAGAAGGACCCCGGTATCAGACTTGTATAGCCTTGTTTTAAACAACATGCATCTCATATGTTTAAGTCTTTCAGTGTATACTGACTAGTGCCGATTTTAGAAGAAATCGACTAGGATAAGTGTATAGGCCGAGATTATGATGAAATGACCGTTTTAATAGACAGGCTTTGCACTGAAATCATCTCTATGCATTAATTTTTGTAATGTCTAGGCAACTTATTTTATCAATTTTTGTAATGTCTAGGCAACTTATTTTAGGGAGTGAGTGGACTTAGCTTCAAGGAGTGGTTTCGTGTAGATGTCTGTTGCTTGCCGGTTTGTCGAGGTGTTCTCCAGTCTCCCTCATAGGTCTCATGATCTCTGGTAAAGTCTGATCATTGTTGTCATTGAGTGAAGTACTGGTCTTGTAGTTGTATCAAGCTTCTTGTGTTCGATTCTTCTTACTTCATTATCCATCCAAGAGATGTTGAGTGTTTACTCATATCCTGGTCGTGGTCTTCTAAGCCTCCTCTTGCTGATCTGCGTCAGCTGGTGCTCCGGTTGGATTGTCATTCTTATATTTACTGAGTGTGCGGATGAGCTCGATTCGAAAAACAGATATCAAATATGAGCTTAGGGCGAAAAACCGGGTCGGTCAACGGCCAGTCAATAATGGTCAACGCGGTCAATGACGGTCAACCTAGTTTCAGTTTGGTCTGAGTGAAAATCGAATTCTGGATGGTGTCGGCTTCCACATGTATCTCGCTAGTCTGAGTTTTGCTTCAGTTGATGTGATCACTTAGACTTACTTGTTGGCTTCGAAGTTGGACTGGTTGTCGAGGCATAGTAATGTACTGGTGCTTTGGTCTAACTTGCAGTCGATGTCATCGCCAATCGTATAGTTCTTGTAGTCTAACTGGGTTCATCCATAGATACCGTGACTGCGCGTGATAACTGATGTACTGAACGTCAGGTATAACTGACTTATATTCCTTCGGTATTCAGTTGTATCGTCCACACACTCATCGTCCTTAATTTTGGTGAGCTCGTTGAAGTTGGCTCTTCTGATTGCTCATTCTTACTTCTTCTCTTTAAGTTGTTCCATGCCCGAACCCATTGTGTGTTGTCAACGAACTGGACGACCTTAGCCCTTGCATCTGGTGTAAAGGTTTCTCCGTTAATTTCCTCCATCTGTCGACATCCCTTGAGTGGTCAATTTCACCTTGTCTTTAAGCACCTGTGTTGTGCTGACCACTGTTTGGCCCGTTTTTGGACTAGACTTCCAAACTCAGCTGGTATCAAAACCGGTTCAGTTCTTTCATGTCTTTCGGCCAATTATCCTCCAATGCCTTGATCCTCGATGATTGTGTTTGAAACTGAGGTTTGAACGGGCATCTTGACTGGCGCTTTGACCTTACTTCGCTCTGAAATCTATGATGTCTTCATAAGATGGTGGAACTTAGTTCAGTTTCTCCTGATAAATTCCCTTTCTGACTGTGCCTCGTCTGGAGCTATCTTGTATCATTCATCTGTAGCTCCAGTTAGTTGCTAAGCCAGTTGCCCTTTTCACACATGAATTCTTTAACTTCGGAGAATTTTCTACTGGGTTCCTTTCATTGTGCCTCCTGAATGTAGTTCTGCCTTCTGAGGGTACTTCTGCCTTGCATAATCCCATTTGAAGCGTTCCCCCTCAGTTAATTCCTCTGGTGTGAATGTCGGTTTCCCCTTCTTCAGCTGATTCCTTAATTGACTGGTGTGGCTTGGAGTTTGGTCATTGGTTCTGCTTCATCAGTCGTCCGCTTTCTTTCTCAGCTGAACCTGATCCTGTCCTGGTCCTCCTAGTAAATGACTCATGGCATACACCATGGTCCACAAAACATGATATGAAAGCAGAGTTACGTAGTTCAATTTCTACCTACTTCCCCTTAAGCTTACTATTAATAATAGTTGGTGAAGGTAGTTCAAGAACTAGATTACTCCTGAACGAGTATGAGACCACTTGACTTTTAGGTGATCCAATCTTTTTGTATCATAGTCATATCTTGGACTCACCGTCATTCAACATATCTGGAATGGAAGCTCTTGCTTGTACCGTTATAGTGTTGGCGTTGTCGGTTCCTTGTCTGGTATCTGTTTTTAGTAGAACAGTCAGCAATTTTACCCTGGTCACTACCCCATGGGTAATGATGATCTTGGCACATGGTTTAATGCCCGACAGTATCTGCTGTTTAGAGGTTGGTGAGATCGGTTGTGCTCCTGCAAGCATTCCTGCAAGAACACACAAAGTCTTTGGTACCCTTATTGTTTCGGGTCCTGATGGGGATTAGATCCTTTGGTATCCATACTTGGATTACCTGGCTTGTCTACCAGTCACAGAATCAAAAAGATATTTATATTCATTGTTCCTGTTTTGAGACCGGTATCTAGGTCTTCTGTGACCTTGTGCTTCCGGTTTTGGATTGTGTACATTCCCCCTAGGTTGTTGAGTTCTTTCTCTTCGTGGGTTGTTGTTTACACCGGTATTCCCCCTTAGTTGTTGGGGTCTTTCCTTTCGTGGGTTGTTGCTTACACCGGTATTCCCCCTTAGTTGTTGGGGTCTTTCTTTTCGTGGATTGTTGTTGACGCCTGTATTCCCCCTTGGTTGAGGCCTTCCCTTATGTGGGATGTTATTATACTCCTTCTCCTTTTGAGGTAATGTGATTTTGTTGGGAACCGAGGTCTTGATGCTATATCCCAACCCGGTTCTTCTAGACCAGTTCGTAGGAGAGACGGGAACTAATAATATGAAGGACGAACGAAATTCAATACCCGTGAGGGAGTCGGTTGATAGGATGTCGTCGCTTCTTCCGTGTTGAGCAATTCATTGTATCCTAGCCCTGTCCGGTCATTGGTGTCCTTCATTGTTTCTTGAAGGCAATGAAGTGTCTTGGATGAATTCGTCCATGACTGAACTATCGTGGACAAGTTTTGAATCTCCGAGTTCGTTAGCTCGGTGATTTCTCTTAGTCTGCTGTTTTCTTCTTCCAAGTGTGTGATCCTCTCGATCAGAGGTCCGATATTCTCTTGTACCGGTGCCTTTCCCTTTTCAGCAACCTTCAGTTTTTCATTCAGTTTCCAGTATTCGTCTGCCATGTTTTGAAGTGTGTCCAAGATTTCTTCATAGGTAAACTTTTCTTCTGGATCTGGTTGATCTCCAACTAGACAGACAAGATCTTTCTCACTTTCATATTTGCTCACTTCGTCTTCAGAGCTGGACTCTTCTGAGTCTGAGTCATCCCATATGTGAGAGTTCCTTTCTCCTGCCTTAGCTTGTGGTCTTTTTCTGCTAGTGGACCGGTCTATCTCCTTCTTGGAGCCACTATTAACATTGTGTCCAGCCTTTCACAATTAAGGCAAGTGTTAGTATTCTCATTTTGTTCATCTTGCTTACCTTGTGATGTATTTGAAGATTCTGCTCCTCCCAGTGCTTTTACTGGTTGAGTCTCAAGCTTGTTGTCTTCCAAGTTTTCGCCGAGTTGGCATAACTTGATCCATATTTCTTTAGCTGTCTTGCCCGTCATGACTTGTCTGAATACTTTGAAGTCCAGGGTTTTGAACATGATGTTCTTCGCAATACTGTCGAGGTTTGCCTTTCGTGTTTCTTGCGCTGACAGCTCGCGTCTTTCCTTGGGAACTTCTCTCGGTTTGTTAGGATGCACGGCGTGTCGTACGTTTACTTTGTTGAACACGAATGGTCCAGTCTCTAACACATCAACCATCTCGTCATCTTGTGCGTAGAGATGGGTCATTAGTCTTATCTTCCATTCTAGGAAGTTTTCCCTGCTAAACATGATAAGCTGGTCTGATAAAGTCATGGTTAGTATAAGAAAAATGTCAAGAAACCCGCTCTGATACCACTTGTTAGGATCGATAGACGCGTTTAGAGGGGGGTGAATAAACGCTTATCGCCTTTTGGTAGTTAGATATGGCTAATACCGATACTTGATATTTTTCTAAGTATGATTTGTGTGGAAGCAAGTCGGTCGGTTTTGAACCAAGACCGATGGTAGGTGTGATGTGTTATCGTGTGTGTGTAAGGACAACGACAATTTGTTTCTGGAAGTTCGAAGTTAAATCTCCTACGTCTCCCCTTCTTCCCCGCAAGGAAGGTTCACTAGACTTCAGTTATACACTCATTGTACAACCTACCAAGCTGCCCTCAGCCTTATCTAGTGAATCCCTAGGCAGTCGTATAATACAATCCACCTACTTCAACAGCTTTTTACAGTCCGTCGGAAATAACTCACTTACTTAACCAATCTGGTTTTCGTACAGTGAGGACAACACTTTCTAATCTCTTTCTTCACTTAGAGAGGTTTGAATCTTGGCTTTGGTTTCTCGTGGTAGAGTGTCGTATGTCTTCAATGCCTCTTCTCTGTTATTTATAGCTGAACTTTGTTGAAGAAGCCCGTTGTGAGATAGTTCTCTGTACCGGACAGTGCATTAAATGCATTTTACCCAAAATGGGTACTTTCCGGTCTTCATAGCAGTCCGTGCTGTGCCATTGCTTTATTCCTCTTTTAGCTCTGGCTTGACTTCAACTTGGCTCTGCTTCCAGCCTTCTATTAAATGCGTGTGTCAGAAGTCTTCAACTTGCCGCGCCATGAATAATTTGAATCTTGATTACGTGATACATCCGGTTTCTGTACTCTGCAGGTCCGGTATCTGTAGTACGGTACAGGCAGTTTACGTTCGGTTCCTGGCGCGCTTGTGAACTGCTGACTGGTACCCGGTCTTGAGTCTTCGTCTAACCGGACTCAGTCAAGTTTGGACAATCACCAAAACTGTCTAATCTGAATTCTTCAATTCATGATTTCTAACAGAAAAGAATCCGGAGGGCGTGGATTGCGGACATGTTGCAATGTCCATGGATAAATACATCGTCGGACGTACGGATCGTGGAAGGTATCTTGACGATGTCGAAGTCGAAGCATATCGTTGCTCCATTACTTCCACAATATTTAGAGATCCTATTGGTTTTATGTTCCACTTGTTTAATGATGTTATCTATGTTCTTAAGTTTAGACTTGAGACTTATATGTTGTTCTGAGGTTGAGGTTCTGTGAACCTGTTCTTAGCCATTTTATATGTTTCTGACGTTGAGGTTCTGCTTGAGACTCGTTTATGCTCCAATTATTTTGATAATACCTGAAAAATGCTTGTAGTACCAATATACATATATTTGCAGTACCAATGTATAGACGTTTGTGGTATCATATCATACGCTAGTGCAGTACCACGAGTATGTTACTTGTAGTATCTTTACCAGACCAAAAATAATTTGGATGGCGTCGAAAAATTCATATCCAAATTTGTAGTACCAATACACATATATTTGTAGTACCGATAGGTAGATATTTGTGGTACTGTATCGTTAGCTAGTGTAATATCATACGTACGTTACTTGTAGTATCTTCCCGTGCCATGTGTTAACTATTGAAGATCCTACCCTAATTTGTAGTACCAATATACATATGTTTGCAGTACCAAAAGATAGATGTCCGTGGTACTATATCGTTAGCTATTGTAGTACCATATGTAGGTTACTTGAAGTATCTTATCCTACCATGTGTTTTAACTATCGAAACTCCTACTCTAACTTGTAGTACCCATATACATCTATCTGACGTACCGATATATAGACGTTTGTGATACCATATCATACGGGATTGTAGTACCACAAGTACGTTACTTCTCGCATCTTTACCAGACCAAAAATAATTCGGATGGCATCGAAAAATTTATACCCAAATTTGCAGTACCAATATACAAATATTTCTAGTACCAATTGATAGATATTGTGGTACCATATCGTTAACTAGTGTAATACTGATATGGGGCAATCCATCAAAAGAATTTATATGGGTTCGGGGAAATTTATATAGCCGGAGAATCGATTATTACAAAGTTGTAGGGCGTGCATAAGGTGCTTATTGGTAAGGAAACTGAATGGAATGTGTTTGGGGCGTATTTGGGACATAGGGAGGAGCTTGTGATCTGTTTGGGACGTGTGGAGACGTGCTGGGACGTACTGAGACGTGTTTAGGCATAAAGGGACGTATTGGGACTTAATGGGATGTAGTGGGACTTAAAAAGATGTAGTGGGACTTGAAGGGACATTCGGACGTTCTCGGGACCTGCTTGGGACGTGAAAGGGACGTAACAGAAAGGACACAAGATGTACGTGGTTCGGATCTTTGCAGATCCTACGTCCACGGCGCTCTAAAACCTCATTTTCAGTATATTTTTTAAGATTACACACTCAAATAACTCACCTTCGCTCAAATATATTAAGGACTGAAGAGAAAACGCTTAGCACAGTGAAAAGAGAGAATTCTAAGTGTTTTTCCTGTGTTGATGATGAATTGGGTGCAGAAATGATGAAGTCCTCTTTTTATAGGAGCTTCTGGTTATTGCCAGGAGGTACGTCCCCGGATTCCTAGTGACGCGACCCCCTGGGACAATGTGATGCACAGTATGACAGGCCGTCTGCAGAGACAGCCTTTGACAGTTTTCATGCAGCTTTTTGCAGTCCTGTCAGAAAGAGCTTTTTCTGTCCTTTTACTTGTCTCTTCATATGGAAGCGTATTGAGGAAGCTTCCTTCTTCTTGCCTATCGGAGGTTCCTGAAGATCCCTATCTCTATTTTTATCATTATTTAAATATTAAATGTTCTCCCATGGGCCTAACGAGCCTTTTCTGAATTTTCAGGCCTATCTAGTTTTAGTCCGTATCAACCACTCCCCCACTCTAATTATTTTTTTGGGACAAAAAGTGAATTAGCGTAAAATAGTAGGATGAGCCTTACCTCCTTATCAGGGACCTACCGTAACTTCTTGAGTGGACACGTCTTGTGAGTGGTTAGGGGTTCAGTCAGTGTCTTGGGTTTCTGGCGCAAGTATGACGTTCTCATGGTATGCTTTGACGACAAATGTGGAGAAGGGAACTAGCTCGCACGTTCCTATAACTCCCCAAGCCAGCGTACCCTCTGTAGCTCCCCCCAGGTCCCTGTGGCCAAAGTCGTTTGCTGGGAGCTTCCTCCTTCTGTAGGGAAAGGATGTTCCTGCGGTTCCTTCTCTTGTTTAGGGAGCTCAAGAAGTTCCCATCGTCACAGCCCCTTGTTTCTCAGTGGGCGAGCTCCCAGGTTCTGTGGACCATCTGAACATGGATGGAAAGATGGGCATGACAAGTCGGTTGGTGCTCCCAGATGATTAGAGGGCCATCTCCCGGGGTCTACGGGAACGAGGGAAGAGCAATTGGCGTATCGTCTTCTTAAGGTACTATCTGGGTTTGTCTTCTAGTTCCTTTTGTACGTTTTACTTCTTTTTCTCAGGTGGTGAGCCACGTAGCTTTCGGACCATCTGCCAAGTCATCGATCCAGGACCTGGAGATAGACGTGAAAGGGACGTAACAGAAAGGACACAAGATGTACGTGGTTCGGATCTTTGCAGATCCTACGTCCATGGCGCTCTAAAACCTCCTTTTCACTATATTTTTTAGGATTACACACTGAAATAACTCACCTTCGCTCAAATATATTAAGGACTGAAGAGAAAACGCTTAGCACAGTGAAAAGAGAGAATTCTAAGTGTTTTTCCTTTGTTTATGATGAATTGGGTGCGGAAATGATGAAGTCCTCTTTTTATAGGAGCTTCTGGTTATTGCCCGGAGGTACGTCCCCGGATTCCTAGTGACGCGACCCCCTGGGACAATGTGATGCACAGTGTGACAGGCCGTCTGTCAGAGACAGCCTTTGACAGTTTTCATGCAGCTTTTTGCAGTCCTGTCAGAAAGAGCTTTTTCTGTCGTTTTACTTGTCTCTTCATATGGAAGCGTATTGAGAAAACTTCCTTCTTCTTGCCTATCGGAGGTCCCTGAAGATCCATATCTCTATTTTTTATCATTATTTAAATATTAAATGTTCTACCATGGGCCTAACGAGCCGTTTCTGAATTTTCAGGCCCATCTAGTTTTAGTCCGTATCAAATACCATACGTAAGTTATTTGTAGTAACTTTCCGTACCATGTGTTTTAACTATCGAAACTCCTACCCTAACTTGTATTACCAATATACATATATTGCAGTGCCAATATGTTGATGTTCGCGGTTATCGTTAGCTCGTTTAGTACCATACGTAGGTTACTTGTAGTATCTTCCCGTACTATGGTGTTTTAACTATTGAAACTCGTACCCTAACTTGTGGTACCAATATACATATATTTGTAGTACATAGGCATAGACGTTTGTAGTACCTACATATGGACTTTTGCAGTAACATATTATATGCTTTTGTAGTACCGTAAGTTGGTTGTTTGTAGTATCTTTTACGTACCGTGCTAGCGGCTTCGAAATAAGCCCTCTCTAATTTGTGGTACCAATACAAAGATATTTGCACTACCTTTATGTGGACAATTGTTGTACCGATATATGTTGTTATAGTGCCATCACTAAGTTGTTTGTAGTACCTTCGGCGCACCCTTCGTTTGGTTGTCGAGAACGCGTAGTATCTTGTGGAATGAAGGCCTGAGAGCTTACGTAATGCGGCAAATAACAAGAATTAAACATATGGTAACATAAAATCTTGACTATGTGGCAAGATATTATTACTAGCATCATTTAAGTAGAAAAAAAGTTGGCATTCAATGTAACAATCCTTGGTTATAATTTTTACCCAACCAACGTTGATACCAAATGATCAACATGGTATGTTTAACTACGGTAACTCGGACCAAAAAATAACCCGACCGACGTCGAAATACGCCAGCTATAATTTGTGGTCCCAATCTAAAGACTTTTGTCGTACCTACATATGGACGACTTTTGCAGTATCGTATTATATGGTTTTGTAGTACCGTAAGTAGGTTGTTTTCTAGTATCTTTTGCGTACCGTGCTAGCGGCATTGAAATATGCCCTCTCTAATTTGTGTAATATAAAGATATTTGCAGTACCTTTATGTGGACAATTGGAGTTTCGGGTATATATGCCGTTATAGTACCATCACTAGGTTGTTTGTAGGACCTTCGTCGCACCCCTCGTTTGGTTGTCGAAAATGTGTAGTATCTTGAGCAATGAAGGCCTGAGAGCTTACATAATGCAGTAAATAACAAAAATTAAACATATGACAACATAAAATCTTGACTATGTGGCAAGATATTATTACTAGCATCATTTAAGTAGAAAGAAAGTTGGCATTTCAATGTAACAATCCTTGATTACAATTTTTAACTCACTAATTTTAATACCGAAGGATCAACATGGTGTGTTTAACTACGGTAATGTACTCACGGACTAAAAAATAACCCGAACGACGTCGAAATACGCCAACTATAATTTATTGTACCAATATGAAGATGTTTATAATACCTACATATGGACTTTTGAAGTACCATACTATATGCTTTTGTAGTACCTTAAGTAGGTTGTTTGTAGTATCTTTTACTTACCGTGCTAGCGGCTTCAAACTACGCCCTCTAATTTGTGGTACCAATGTAAAGATATTTGCAGTACGTTTATGTGGACAATTGTAGTACCGTTATATATGCTGTTATAGTACCATCACTAGGTTGTTTTATAGCACCAGTATATAATACCTATAAATATGGTAAGATAGTCGGGAGTACCAAATGTTATTGTCTTGTGGTACCATGGTCAAAAGCTGAACAAAAAATACCTTCTAGCATTAATCATAACCCACCAACAAACAAAATGCAAAAGTTTATTGGACACCAGCAATAACACAACATCATCACAATATTACAAAAACTTCTATTCAATAGCCACATTACAATTCGCTGGCGTGTTTTACGACATAGATTCAACAAAAAAAAATTCCTCAATTACGACGACCATATTAGTGTTGTAGTTTTTGTCGACATTTATACGAACACTTTCACTATTCTACCTCCTCCATATAAAAAAACAGCACGCTCATCTGAAACGCCACGCTCAGGCTAGCCAAGGCGGTGGCCGACCTCGACCTACCCACAATCCCCATCACCAAGCCCCTACAGCGCCACATCCCTTTATGCAGCGGCTGGATCGATCCGAGCCACAGTGGAAAAAAACAAGAAAAAACTACCTCGACTTACCTAGACCGAGAAACCCACGGTAAATTAGGCAAGCTCGGAGCTTTTCCAGCGCGGGCAAGGGCTGTTACGTCGCTGTCGAGAGCTGTACCAGTTCAGGGTTGTTATGTTACGTGGGTGTTTCAATTAGTGGGTTGGAGAAGAAAGATAAATAATAGAGGTGCAAAATCGTCCATGTGGGAGTTATGTGTATGATTGTTTTGATTTAGGGAGTTTGTTAATTAATAATATGGAATGGGGAGTTAGACAATGATTATCCATGACCTCCACAACCGTTCATGAGAATAAAATATTAATTTCTCTCTCCTGCACACATACAACATACACCTCAACTCAACCTAACAATTTTCATACTTTATCAACAAACCCATCACAACCTATAATATTTATATTTTATAATTATTTTTGGTTGTATTTGAATGTTAGAAAAATAAATTACATTATATGATATAAAATTTAGATACTTTGGTCATTGGAGAAAGAAAAATACTATGAATTATGATAGATTATAGAATGTAATAGAGATAAATAATTTGAAATTGTCATTCAAAATGTATCAATATTAGTCTCTATTTGTAGCGAGAAAAAATCATTCATTTTGGTAGAAAAATAAAAATGGATAATTAAATGTATCGTAAAAATCAATAAAAACCACAAAAATAGTTTACTGAAAACTGTGCACAACCAGTTGGTGATCAGGTTGGTCCACCAACCGGGTTGTGGGCTACTTTTAATTGTTTGATTTATTTTAATTATAAATAATGCATGATCGGTTGTCCGGCCGGGCCATTGATAAAGATAGTTGATAGAAAATAAGGGAAGGGGAATTTAGTTGAGGCTGCCCAAAAACTATGCTATATATAAGAAACATCAGTAAAGTTCAGCAACAGTAAGGTGAAAGCTAGAAAACAGTGGCGGCCAAAGCAAGCAAATTAGAGGGTCTTTTTTGAAAAGTAGCCTTTGACTGGAGTCAACTTAAAAAAATAGCCTCATCGATTTCACCTTTTAAAAAGTAGCCTTCAATTTAAGGGTATTTTCGTCTTTTAATAGGTGTTCTTTTTACATAGTAAAAACCAATATGTTAAATCGGAACCGCAGTAGGGTAGGCGGTGGGGTGTAGTCCAGTGGTAGTGTAGTCAGACGTTCAAGTAGTAGGTCGTGGGTTCAAATTCCCAACACATATTTTTTTCTATATATAAGGCTACCCAGACGAATGGGACCTCGGTAGGGGACCCGTGCTAGCAGGGGTCCCGCCCATTTGTTGCACAGCATGGGCGGGTCTCCTACAGCATAGCACTGGCCCCCTGCAGCATGGGCGGGTCTCATGTGCCTATTGCGGCATGAGACCCGCCCATGCTGGGCAAGGGACCCGTGCTATATAGCATGGGTCCCGCACATGCTAGCAGGAGTCGGCGGTGGGATGTAGTGCAGTGGTTGTGTAGTCAGACGTTCTAGTAGGTCGTGGGTTCAAATCCCCAACACATATTTTTTTCTATATATAAGGCTACCCAGACGATGGGACCTCGGCAGGGGACCCCTGATATATAGCAGGGGTCACGCACATGCTAGCAGGGGTCCCGCCCATTTGCTGCACAGCATGGGCGGGTCTCCTACAACATAGCACTGGCCCCCTGCAGCATGGGCGGGTCTCATGTGCCTACTGCGGCATGAGACCCGCCCATGCTGGGCAAGGGACCCGTGCTATATAGCAGGGGTCCCGCCCATTTGATGCGCAGTATGGACGGGTCTCTTGCAGCATAGCACTGGCCCCCTACTTAGGAGACCCGTGCAATGAGCAAGGGATTCCGCATTTTTTTGGGACCCCGATTAGTAAGGGCATTAAAGTAATTTTTCATTTGGAGGCTACTTTTTTAACGTTGACCACGTCAAAGGTTATTTTCTTAAATTACCCTAGAAAAGAAACCAATTCCAAAATCATAAACCCTAGGAATTCAAATCATGGATTCAGCACACAATCGAAAGCAGGCGATTTGCGGGAAGGAAGCCTTAGACCTGCTTAATTGTATTGCCCAATCGCCCTACGATCATGAAAAATGCATCTCTCTGTTGCAATCCCTGCGCCAATGCGTGCTCGATAAGGTACCAATTAACAAAAAAGATTAGCGCTCGGCCTTTTGTTTAATGGAACGTTAAATTTCAGCTCTTCTGTTTGTTTATGAAGTCCGACATTTTCTGGGTTTTGCTAAAGTTGATGCCTTTATGATGTATATTTGTGCCAGCTCCCACATTTCTTTATGATTTATTTCTCTCAGCTGTGCTACTCTGTATATTTGGCTCTGATTGGGATACATAAAACCCACTGTTGCCAAGTTCTTACATTTAGAATAATGTGAGTCTGCCAAGAAGCAATATCCAATTGTTTTGTGCTGTAACTTGTATGCGATACTTGGCATGAGATTATCTTGAGATATATTGTGTTTGCCTTGGCTGCGTTCAGTACTCAACATAAGAAAAAGCAAGATAACTAAGAAGCCAGACAAAACTATAGATTATAGTATGATCCGTTACAAATTTTGTCATGTTTACTTTGCTGGTACAGACCCACATAATTCTCACCAAATATAACCAAAATTACACAAATAGCCCCCATGGTCTAAAATCCACACAGTCGTCGTCTTCTTCGATCAGTCTTTGGACTACTCTCTTTTTTGCTTGCCCCTTTTTCAGATGCACTACATCATGAAACAAAACGGTGTTATTGCATATCGCTGAGCTATCGCAGACATTTCTGTGCCCTTGTCATGGCTACGTTCATTCTTCTGCGGTCTCCCAAGACGAGAACCCAACAGCTCCCAACTTTCGACTAAACCAGACAAAATAATAATCTCACTCCTCTGTAGCTATTCTTGCAGTGAAAAACCCAACTATTGAGAAATGCGAAGAAAAAGGTAAACTTTTACCATTGACACAATCACAGCATGGCCTTGGAAGCTATTGATAGTTGCGACCTCAATGTCTCCGCACAGAGGAAAAATCAACATTGCGATAGAGGGGTTTCTGAATGGTGGAAACTGAAAATTATTCAAGGGGCAATTTAGTCTTTTTCGTTTTATTACTGGGGCTGGATAAATTGTCTAGGCCTAGCCCGTTGGTTTATTAATCTGGGATTCACCAGTTTATAATAGCGGGCCATGAATATGTCACGGGCTTCAAGTTAATTTTATTATGCAACTGAACAGGATTAAATCAGTTTCTGGGCCATTTATTCTGACTTATCCGGCCTACTGAACGCAGCCCTTGAGAATATCCCATTTCTTGTTTTTTTTTTCTCGAGTGCTTTATACGCTTACCTGATCCGTTTAAAAAGTTTCCCGTCACAACTTATTGGACCAAGTTGCTATTAGAATCATATTGGCTTGTCTGTGCCCGTTTTAATACTGAATCTGGTGAAATACAGAAGAACCATCATCGGCTGTTTAAGTTGAGCGTAGTTCTAAAGCTTAATTTTAATTACTGATTTTGTCTAAAAGCTTCATTTTAAAGAGTTATTCGACTGAATCGACATGATAATCACATATCACTTCAGTTAGTTTGATTGATTCTATCCATCTCTTTCCCTTTCAGAAAGTTACGAAGTTCTCCCTTGCAGAAACAACTAACGAGCAACCCAATCACGGTGAAACGAAGCCAAGATAAAGTTAAGTGGTGGATTATTGACGGGGATTTTATTACATTGTCACTTTCTTAATCTTACTGTTAAGTGTTAGTGACTGATTATTGAATAAACTGCACAATTCATAATCTGCTGTTTTACATCGAACGAGCTTTCTGGTTCTAAACACAACTCGCTTATCTCTTAACGTATATATGATGATTGGTATTGGTTTGAAGTTTCATTAATTTCTGCCGGGAAATCGAAAATATTTCTTGTTTTGAGCTGCTTGGAAACAAAAATTTTAAGGTTTCACACTTGGTAATAAACATTTTATTATTCTTAGTCAAATCCATCCAAAAAATTAATAGAACGAAGCGATATCCCATATACGCATGGATCATCATAATGTCAATTGGATCGATCCCATCATAGGAGAATATTGAGAATCAAATTTGAGTGAACGGATAATAATAAAAATAGATAATTAGATACGCAATGGCAATGTGGCATCAAAAGAGTGGATCATATATGTAAGAACCAACGCCAACAGCATCAAACCACATGCAATGCCTTGGTCAATAGTAACACCTGCAATTAAAGAGGTATATATATGTCTGTTAATTGTTAGTTTCACCTAATTTATAGTAAAACCATTAAAAACTTCCGACTTCTTTGTTGGGAGAAGGGACCAAGACAAGAACCCAATTTTATTTTAAATTTTTAAGCTTGAGATATAGTCCATGATGATTTAATCCCATAAAAACCCTATAATATAGTAATGATGTCTATCAAGACAGCTTCATTTCCACAGTCAGAAAATTGACTAAAACAACACCTAAAAGTTCCACCAAGAAGCATTGTTGATGTTACATAACATCATCCATTATTGTAGACTTTTGTCCATGTTAATAATCTCATAAATGAAGATAAACTAAAATAAAATAAAAGGAGATATAAAAAAATAAAATAAAAATTCACCGTCACTTGTGGGCCCAGAAGCTGGGGCAGCAACGTGGCCAACGTCATGGCCGACGACAGCTTTCAATGAGATTGTTGAAATGATCGAAATGATCAAAACCAATAATTCAATCTTTAATTTCATTGCCATTTTTCTTGTTGTTATTTCTACGCTCTCTCTTATCTTCTCTCTGCCGAATGCTTGACGAGGATTTAAACCGATATTATTACATGCAGAGAGAGATATATAGATAGAGAGGAAGAAGGAATGATTCCAATATGTATAAAAAAGATATAATTCTTCCATTTCTTTGTGAGTTTTAAATGAGGCTTTATACGAGATTTGATCTGAAGATACAATTGATCGTTTATTTGCATTTTTTTTTTTGCTTTGCCGGGATTTAATTTCGGCGAGCATGTGGACGTGATTGAGATAGATAATCGTCGAGTTTGAATGTTGTTCATTATTACAATATAGAATATTCCCATATTAATCATAAACTTGTCCAACGTGTGCCATCGAAATAAATCGAGAGATTGATTCGAAGCCGAGGGAGTCGTTTGTGCATCGTTGAATTTATTGTTCTATTATAATTAGGGGTGTTCATCGGTCGGTTCGGTTCGGTTTTTTCAAATTTCGGTTCGGTTTTTCGGTTTTCGATTTTACGTATGCTTAATCCGATATCCGAACCATTTTAATTTGGTTCGGTTTGGTTTTTTATAATTTTGTTCGGTTTTTTTCGGTTCGGTTTTTCGGTTAGAAATTTAATATCAACAAAAAAATATTATAAGCTGAAAATACATAGAACAATTTATGGTTATTAAAAAACAAAGAAGATTTATGGAACATGACATGTAGCAAAATAATTCAAAGGTCCGAAAAACAAAAAATAACATGAGAATGGAACAAAATCTACAAAAATATAAAAACATTCATCTAAAGATACTATAAATTATTTGGGAGAAAATAGTTTTTTATTGGTGAAGAAAACATTCACCTAAAAATAGCAAAAATATACCAAAATATTTACTTGTTGCTTACGTTATGGGAGAAAAATAAATGATTTTTGATATTTTTCTAATTTTTAATGTAGTATGATAATTTTAGTTCGGTTTTTCGGTTCGGTTTTACGTATGCTAATCCGATATTCGAACCATTTTAATTTGGTTCGGTTCGGTTTTTTACTATTCGGTTCGGTTTTTTTCGGTTCCGGTTTTTTCGGTTCGATTCTTTACGGTTCGGTCGGTTTTTTCGGTTTTTCGGTTAATTTGAAACCCCTAATTATAATCCTCTGTATATCAAAATAATGGATCAGTCTGTATTGTTCTATTAAATAATATCCTTGACTAATATGGAAGGTTCTACTCATATTACCGTAGAAAGAAATCATACTTTTATTGGGGCGAAATCAATCATATTGCAAGAATAGATCATTCATCCACTTCTCTAAGTCCCAAAAAATATGGGTCTCTGATACGTGGGAAATTATACTTGAAAATATTCCACGTCACTAACCAACGACTAGAAAATAATTGAGGTAGCCCATTTAGTAGTTTTGTTTTTGATATCAGGCCCTATTTAGGTTTCATATAGATAGAATTAAGTACCTAAATTTAAGTTTCATTTTGAAATAAGGACCTAATCCATGATAAAGACATATTTGCCCTTCATAAACAAAAAAATTATGAATCATTACCATCGTCTTCTTCAAACGAGCAAAGCAACCATGAAGAAGTGGTATAGAGTGTACATGAAGTGGTACTGTAGACATATGAAGTGGTACTGGTGCACAGTGAAGCGGTACTATAGACCCATGAAGTGGTACTGGTGAACAGTGAAGTGGTATTGTAGACGCAAGTGGTACTGTTGAACAGAGAAGTGGTACAACATTTGTAGACACATGAAGTGGTAAATTCAACAGAGAAGAATGCTACTGTAGACCCATGAAGTGGTATTGTTGAACAGAGAAGTGGTACATCATTTGTAGACCCATGAAGTGGTACTGCTGAACAGAGAAGTGGTACAGCATAACCCTTAAGTGTTCCTGCAGAAATCGGGTAAATATTTTGACGCGATCCAAAATTGAAATGTTTGGGAATTAACACATTTCCGGATAACCTTTTGTGCATATTGAGTAACACTTTCTACACTGACTTTAACAAATGTTGCCAAAAAAATGATTTTTTAATTATTTAATTAAAAAAATAATAACCATTAACAAAATAAACAGAAATACAATAGTATTAATAAAATAATGCTTTTCGTAATCCCAGATTACGAGTTATGTAACTCGTAATCTGGGATTACGATTACGAGTTACGTAACTCGCTGGTGTGTGCGCCTTACGTGGAGTAACTCGTAATCCCAGAATACGACTTATGAAATTCGTAATTTGGGATTACGAGTTAGATCTGGTTTTGAATAAAACCCTACAGCGGCGACGAAGAAGACGAACCGACAACGACGAGGAAGCCGACGACGACGAAGCAGACGAAGAAGACGTGACCAACGCCACCTCGTGCCTCCACGCCGCCGCTCACCCCAACCCGTGGCTGCCCCAGCAGCAACCCGTGGCTGCCCCGCCACCACGAGATGCTGCCCCGTCGTGACCCGCTGCCCCACTGCCCCGCCACCCCGAGACGGTGCCCTGCTGCACCTGCCGCCCGGCGACGCTGCCCCGCTGCGACCCGCCAACCCGCCGCCCAGACAACGTCCTACGCGCGTTTAGTTCGAGTACCCCGTTACGACCCAAAATACGAATTTTTGTGTTAATTTCATCATTATCAAATGCTTTTATTGATCGTTGATTTGTTTGGTTTCTTTTTTTCTTTAAATGTAGAATGGATTTCGATTCTTCTTTCGGGCCTTTTGATAGTTCGGTGTTGACGATGCAGTTAAACCACCGTAGTAGGGATAGATAGAACTATTAAGATTAGGTCCTTAGAGAATGTAGTGTGGGGTACGAGAGAAGCACCGAATAAGTTACACGGTCGCTTATTAGGGAAGTTGAACAATATGGGTTTATACAGCGTCTACAGCTGTATGTCGTAGAGGCTTGACCCTCATTTGATTACAACATTGGTAGAGCATTGGAGGAAGGAGATCCATATGTTCCATTAATTTGTTGGGGAGAAGACCGTTACCTTACAGGACGTAGGTATCTTGTGGGGGTTGCCTGTAGATGGTATTTGTGTCTCCTATGTGATCCATACTAGGACGGTCACACAGTGGATGGACGAGTGCAAGCGGTAGCTAGGTTTTAGACCGCCTGGTCATAAAATTAAGGGGTCATCGATGTCGATGAAGTCGTTAGCGAGTTGGTTATTAGCCTATCCAATTTGGATGATAGTGACGAAGAAGACGTCGAGTGGTCAGCACGGGGTTATGCTGCTGCTCTTCGGTGCCGTGATGTTCCCCGATTGTAGCGCCATCACCGTATCATTGACTTACCTTCAGCTGTTGGAGGATATTGAGGAGGTGAGCACATTTAGTTGGGGTAGTGCGGTACTTGCATTCCTATACAGAGAGCTTTGTTCGGCATGCGAGCCGAAAAAGCTAAATATAGCTGGACCCCTATGGCTGTTGCAGGTAATTATATAGAAAATTTGATTAAATTTATAGTTATTTTAAACATTTATTTATAACAAGTGATTTGTTTTAGGCATGGGCATATGTGAAGATTTTGCCATTTCAGCCAGTACGGGGTGTTAATCGTATCACGATGGAGCCCCGAACAGTCGACGGGATAGTCTTATCGGCCCCGCCACATGCTCAGAGGGTCAGCGGGTCAGCGGGCCAATTGTTTGTAACTCGTAGTCTTGGAATACGAGTTACTAACTCGTATCCTCAGGGTACGAGTTACTTTTGCATGTCAGGGTCAGCAGGTCAGCGGGGCCACGTAACTCGTAATATGAGAATACGAATTAGTAACTCGTATTCTCAGGTTACAAATTTTGCTATTTTATTAATGCTTTTTATTTCTTGTTTATTTTGTTAATGTTTGATTTGTTTTAATTATTTAATTAAAACCCCAAAACTAACACTTAATTCAAACAAAATAACATGTTCATGTGAAATAACAAAAGTGTTATCCATAAATAATGAAGTGTTATCCAGAAAGGACGAAGTGTTTCCCAGCAAGTTTCTAACTCAAAACTATACCAAATAGAGGAGAACAGGTAACACATAAACCTGTCTCGATACCACTTTCAAGTAACATTTATTTACGCCAAAATTTTTCTAGCGATTTCATTTTCAACTCGATTAACCTTGAACGACGAACGATGGATCCGACATGGTGGCGACGTAATATCCAAGCTATGGGTCTCTCGAACTTATACATATTAGCTGCAGCTTTAGCGGAAAACATGGATCGATTTAAGTTTTTTTTCGTATTTGCATCAATTAGATTCGAAACATACCCTCGCAAATCTTAAATTTGACGACGTAATATCAAAATAAACTCTAATATTTGCAGCGGATGCTTATTTCGATTGCCAATACTCATTTTATTCTGTTAATAACACTTATTAGCCATATAATAACACAATATTTGTGCTGAGTAATACTTCCTGTTATGTGATAACTGATAACAATATACTGGAATTTGATAACGGAACATGAAGTGTTACTCATAACTACTCTTTTACAAGGGTATTTTCGTCCAACAACCTTAATTCTAACATAAATTGTGAAATGGGTCCCTGAAACTAAATTTTTTCTGACATGGGCCAGGACCCTAATTTAAAAAACAATGGGGCCTGAAATCCAATCGCCCAAAAATAATTCACAATCTTACTTCTTCTTTCCCGAAAAATGACCAGAAACCAGAATTTGTTAGAGAAAAAGCTGTGACCTTTGCAACTATTAGATGTAGTAATCCAAAATAAGAAAACAGCTATGCTTAGTGACACAAATTTATAGATCGACCCTTGATATATCGATGGTTAAAAGCAGGGGCGGAGCTAGAAGAAAATTTGAGGGTGGGCAAAAAAAAATAATATAATATATAATAAAAATTACCCCACTATTATTGTTTTTTTTTTTTTTACAAGTCTTCGTTGAAATCGTTGTATCAAGTATCTAAGAATATTTCATATTCTATGCAAATGAAATGTTTCACTATTGACATTTTGTAACTTTTTTCTTTTGTAATATATCTCCTCGAATGCTGAAATATTGGATAAAAAGATTTCATTATAATCTATACATCTTCATTATATTTTAGATTTCATTAATGTGCACCCTAAAATAGTAGATAAGTTAAACTATAAAGAAATTAAGTAATAAATTACCAGATTTTTAATAATTAGTTAGGTATACTTAAGTCTTTAGCTACATTGGCAATTTTGCAAATTTGATCAATTTTATGCGTATAATTGTAATTGATCAAACTGGCCCATATCTTGCTCTATGGTCGTCGCTTTCAGATCTGCTCTGAAAACTCCATTCTTTTCATTTTAGCTTACACTGTAACATTGTATCTTTCACTGGTAATGGGAAAAAAAAGGTTTGCCTCCATGGTCGTCGTTCAGATTCTATGAATATATATATATATATATATATATATTATATATAGGTAAAAAAAAATTTCAGGGTTGGCACTAGGCGTGAGGTGGCTCCGCCCATGATTAAAAGAGGAGCTGAACTAAGGTTTAAGAAAAATGTAGTTAGATAAACAATCATATAAAAGATTTAATTATTAGTTTGGTCTAGGGTGGATACTTCCCCTACATATTAAAAACTTATATTTCATTAAATATTAAATATTATAATTATCAAATTAAAGTAACATATATATAAATATATTTTAAATCACACACACATATATATATATATTTATATATATAGAGTGTGCGAAAATTACTAGTATATATAATGGACTATTGTCTTTTATTCAGATGGGATTCCATGTTAACCTTTTGCCTATAACCAAAGAGGGGTTGACGTTCCTATCACTTGATGAGATTATGTTTAGTTTGATGAACTCCCAGGAAAGAATTATTGCCATGCTGTGTTAGAAAGGGCAACTGTGGGCCATGAAATTACAAGTTATCTTATATCAATCACTAGACAAATCTTATTTAAATTACATTCACCAAATCACATGATGATTGGTAACGGAAAGTTACAACCTTCGATTCTTATCTGCACATCTCGCCCTTCTACTATATATGATTAGAAAGTGAAGAACCCAAAATCATACTAAAAAACATTCTGAAAATTTTTAGAGTTAGCCTTGAAAATGTGGAGAAAAATTTAACAGCAGCAAAGTTTGTGTAACGGGAGGTTCCGGTTACTTGGGCTCGTGGATGATCAAGAAACTGTTATTTGTATATGCTATGAAAGATCTGAGAATTGGTACTGTCTGCGAGTGTTTTGGCCGAGGAGTATACGAGCTTGTATTTTTTTTTTTTTATATCGAGAGGAAAGAAGCTTTTTTATATATAGAGAGGTGTATAAAAGTTCAAGTGAAACAAACACTGAACAGAGTTCCAAGATATATTTCATTTTGCTTCTCTTCTGATGTTAAAACAAATACACGCCACATGCTTTTATACTACTAACTAGATACTACAAGACAAATAGATAAAACATACCAAATTCTAATTTTTTATCCACGCGTGTTTTCTTCTTCAACTTTTACTGCTATTTTATTTTCTTTGTATAACTTTGTTTGGTTTATTTGAATTTCTCCATTTGCAGTTTCAACTCTCATTGTGTTATTTCTGACTTTGTGAGTTTCGTTGAGATTACACAACAGATTCCTCCCTTAATCTCAACGACTTCCGCTCTTCATCCCAAGCATTTGTTTCAGATTTTCGAATGTGCTTGTCGGTAATGCTTTCGTGAAAATATCTGCAACTTGACCGAACTCGCGACGTGTACCATCTTCACTGCTCCATTTTTTTATGTGCTCTCTGATAAAATGGAACCGCTCATCAATATGCTTACTTCTCTCATGATGAACTGGATTTTTCGCCAACTCTATTGCTGACTTATTATCGACTCGAATTTCGGTTGGCTCATCTTGTCGAAGATTTAACTCGAGCAGTAAGTTCCTCAGCCAGATTGCTTGACAAACACACCGCGATGCTGCCACATATTCCGGTTCGCAGGTTGATAAAGTCACGATCAGTTGCTTTTTTGATAACCAGGTGAATGCCCTATCCGAAATAAAATATGTAGCCGCTAGTGCTTCTTCGATCATCGATATCTCCACACCAATCACTGTCAGGATATCCGATTAATTTGCAGTCGCTCGCCTTTGGATAAAATAGTCCGAGCGATTGTGTTCCTCGGATGTATCGTAAAATCCTCTTGATTGCTTTTAGATGTGACTGCCTCGGATCTTCCATATAACAGCTAACGACTCCAACGCTGTAGGCGATATCGGGTCTCGTGCAGGTTAAGTATCGTAGACTGCCCATGAGACTTCGATAATCGGTCGCATTCACCTTGTCCTCCTTCAAACTTGGACAGTTTTGTTCCAAGTTCCATTGGTGTTGCTATCAGGTTGCTCTCCTCCATTTTATTTTTCTTCAATATAGCCTTTGCATACGCTTCTTGCGACACAAAAGTTCCCGTGCTTCTTTGCTCGACTTCGAGACCGAGAAAATATTTCATCAATCCCAAGTCCGTCATCTCGAATTCCTTCATCATCGCCTTCTTGAAGTCGTTGACTATTTTCTCACTGCTTCCCATGAAAAAAAGGTCATCGACGACATAGAGAGCGACGATGATCATTTCCTTACCTTCTCCTTTGACGTAGAGGGCATGCTCAAACGGGCATTGCTCGAACTTGTTCTTTTTGAAATATATGTCGATCCGAGTATTCCATGCTCGCGGCGCTTGCTTTAGCCTATAAAGTGCCTTTTTTAATTTCAACACTTTGCCTTCTTTTTCTGGTTTTGTATATCCCGGGGGTTGCTCCACGTAGACTTCTTCCTCGAGTTCCCTATTCAGAAAAGCGGACTTCACGTCCATCTGGTAAATTGGCCAGTTGAGTTGTGCAGCTTGAGCCAGGGGCAAACGAATTTTCTCTATTCTTGCAACGGGAGCAAAAACTTCGTCAAAATCTATTCCCGCTTGTTGTCGATAGCCCTTCGCCACCAATCTCGCCTTGTAACGTTCAATGAGCATTCATCTTCTTCTTATAAACTCATTTGACTCCAATAGGTTTATGCCCGTTTGGCAACTCCACAAGTTTCCATGTGTCGTTCTTTTCTATCGCCTTTATTTCCTCGTCCATCGCCGTTTTCCATCTCTTGTCTCTTATGACTTCTTCGAAACTAATTTGTTCCGAGTTAGCCAGTAAGCAGACTAGGTGAACCTGTTCAGTTGATCTGTACAGGTCCTGCATGCTTCGCATCCTCGACTGTCTTGGTTCGTCCTCCTCATTATCTTCTTGAGGTGAAATTGAGATGGATACTGGTGCGATGCTCAATGGTTCTCCAGGCGCTGTGTTTTCTTCAATGTTCCAGCTCCACGAACTTTCTTCGTCTACGCGAACATCGCGACTTACTATCACCTTTTTATTTTCAAGGTCATAGAGTCGGTACGCCTTCGTCTTCACATCATACCCAATAAACACGAGCCTTTTGCTTTTATCGTCGAGCTTGGTTCTTCTTTGATCGGGCACATGTGCATATGCCACACTTCCAAATATTTTGAAGTGCGCTACCGTCGGTTTTCGGCCAGTCCATGCTTCATGTGATGTTCGATTTTTGAGGCTGTGATGTGGACATCGGTTCTGAATATATATAGCACATCGTACGGCTTCGGCCCAGAATTCCTTTGGCATGTCCTTGCTCTTTAACATTGATCGAACCATGTCAAGAATGGTTTGGTTCTTCCTTTCAGCTACGCCGTTTTGTTGTGGTGAATAAGGTGCGGTGAGGAACCTCCTGACGCCTTGTTCTTCGCAAAAACTAGCGAAAGAACCTGACATGTATTCGCCACCTCTATCTGATCGGAGCGCCTTGATGTTTGAGCTTGTTGCCTTTTCGACCATGGCCTTGAAAATGTTTCGAACGCTTCTGATTTTTCCTTTAGAAAATACACCCACGTCTTTCTTGAGTAGTCGTCGATGAAAATGATAAAGTATCTCCTTCCGCCGAATGATTCTGGTGTGATTGGCCTGCATATGTCTGCATGTATGAGCTTGAGCGGTTTGCGCGCTTGATATTCTGCCTGCTTCTGGAATGTCGTCCTCGTATGCTTTCCGATTACGCAACTTTCGCAAAGCTTCTCTATCAGTGGCATTATGGACCACGCCTCTTTTGGAGAGCTCCTTTAGGCCACCGTAGTGCAAATGACCAAACCGCATATGCCACAAATGGTCTTTGTCCTCCACGTCAATTTGCAAACATTTTTCTTGAATCGCCTTCAGGTTGATTCTGAAACATTCGGTTGACCCGTGCGATCATTCTTCCGTCTTTGTTTCTTAGTTGTAATGAGCGATCCTTCATGAACACTGAACATCCTTTCTCAAGCAACTGACCCATGCTTAAGATGTTCGTCTTCAAGTCGGGTATGAAATAAACGTCCTCGATCGATCCCTGCTTGCCATCATTTTGAGAAAAACATATTTTCCCTCGGCCTTTGACTTCTATTTTCGATGCATCTCCAAAAGACACATGGCCGTCATCGATCTTCTTCAAATCCGTGAAGAGATGTTTATGCCCGCTCATATGATTGCTGGCACCGGTGTCAAGATACCACACAATATCGTTGCCTGGACTTGTGTCGTCGAGTGCCATCAAGAGAACGCCTTCGTCTTTTGGCTCTTCTTGTGTGATCAGATTTGCATTTTCGTCTACCTTTTTTCGGACCAACAGTCTTTTGCAAAATCTACGAACTTCCCACAATTGTAGCACTCAACGATCAGTCGATTTGAGCGACTACCTCGTCCTTGAGCTCGACCTCATGCTCTCCAATTTTGATTACTCATTTGTCGTTGTTCAGGATTGTATCCTCGTCCTCGGCCTGAATTTTGACCGAAGCCTCGTCCTCCTTGACCCCGTCCTCGTCCTCGACCGTGATGTGTATAGCGCCTTGTCATCTTCCAACGATAATTTCGTCTGTAGAGCCTCATCCAGCGATTCCTGCTTCTTTTTCTTCCATTGCTCGTGGCTTCGAGCGAACCGGAGAGTTCATCGACCGTCATTTCTTCGAGATTTTTGGATTCTTCAATTGCGCATACCACGTTCTCGTACTCGTCCGTCAGAGAGCGGAGAATTTTCTCGACGATGCAGGCTTCCGTTAGGGCCTCACCGTTACTCTTCAACTGATTTGAGATGGTTTGTATTCTCGCTATATAGTCAGACACGCCTTCTCCGTTCTTCATTCTCGTCATTTCGAATTCGCCGCGAAGAGTTTGCAGTCGTACTTGTTTTACTCGTTCGGCGCCTTTGTACGCTGTCTACAGTTTTTCCCATGCTTCTTTCGATTTCTTTACGTCCTTGATTTTTTCGAAGTCGGCATCTTCTAGGCCGTTGTATATGATGGTGAGCGCAGAATCATTTAATTTTCGAGAATCCTCCAACACATTCAGCTGGATCGACGTGTACTTGTCGTCTTTTCCGGTTCGGTATACCCGTCTTTAAAGATATTCCATACGCCTTGCGAGCAGAGCAGTGCTTTCATCCGAATACTCCAATTATCATAATTGGATTTTGTGAGGCGTGGAACTGGCATATTACCGAACGATATGGCTCTGATACCAATTTGTTATTTGTATATGCTGCGAAAGATATGAGAATTGCTACTGTCTGCGAGTGCTTTGGCCGAGGAGTGTACGAGCTTGTATTTTTTTTTTATATCGAGAGTAACGAAGCTTTTTTATATAGAGAGAGGTGTGTAAAAGTTCAAGTGAAACAAACACTGAACAGAGTTCCAACATGCATTTCTTTTTGCTTCTCTTCTGATGTTAAACAAATACACGCCACATGCTTTTATACTACTAACTAGATACTACAAGACAAATAGATAAAACATACCAAATTCTAACTTTTCATCCACGCGTGTTTTCTTCTTCAACTTTTACTGCTATTTAATTTTCTTTGTATGAGTTTGTTTGCTTTATTTGAATTTTTCCATTTGCAGTTTCAACTCTCATTGTGTTATTTTCTGACTTTGTGAGTTTCCTTGAGATTATTCAGGAGAAACTACTACATAGAGGCTACATCGTACATGCAACTCTCAGGAATTTGAGCTAGTATCTGATCTACATATGTAATAAAAAAAACCTTTGATCTTAACCTTTTAGCTAGTCCTAACAGAAGATATTGGCTTTTCTTTCATTTTCAGGCGATGTCTCCAAAGTAAGTCTTTTAAGATCACTATCGAATGGTGAAACCAATTTGAAGCTATTCAAAGCAGATATATACAATCTTCAAGAGTTCGAAAAGGCTATAAAGTTGTGACTATGTTCTCCGTTACTCCCATCACCATGACTCCAAGGTCAGAATCTCTTTCGCAGCAATGATATTAATATAACCACTTTAATGTTTTTGTCCACAATATATATATATATATATACATATATATATATATATATATATATATATGATATGGGGCTCTCCCAATCAATAAGATTTATACATATATATATATATATGATATGGGCTCTCCCAATCAATAAGATTTTTAAGTGTGGGGGCTCTGGATGTTTAGTTAACGGTAGATCGATAGTTATGCAATTTTTTAAGTACGAGGTGTTGTTGATGGGGGGACGTGAAGGGGATGTAAATAAAAAGGACACAAGGATCTATGTGGTTCGAATTCCTATTGGATTCTACGTCCACGAGGCGCAGCGAACTTCCTTTCACTAAGTTATAATGCTTTACACACTCAAATAATCCTCACTTTCACTCCTCGAACGTAGAAAGTATGTTGGCCACATCTAGAGAGAGAAAATGCTATATGAACTTTTATGTAGATTATTGAGATCTGCTGAAAATGTGGCTAGGTGTCCATTTTATAGTAGCTCTCTGCCGCCTGTATGATGCTATGTTCCTAGCTTTCCGGGTGACATACGACCTAGGACAATAGGAAAAGTGAAAGGCGGTTGCTACAGTGACGTGGTCAGTTGTACCTTCCTATAATGAGTCGACACGCGTCTCTGTGACTTCCTTCCTTCTTTTCTACTGTTCTTTCATCCTAAAATACCCGAGAGTCCTACTTCCTTTGTCCGGATAATGCTTATATCCGGAGGATCTTCACAGGTCCTTTCTCCCAGGTTCTGATCCTGTACCTTATTATGGGCTTTTCTTCTTCATGGGCTTCTTTCTGTTTTTTGTTTTCTCGGTCCAGTTTAGTTGAGTCCACATCAACCACTCCCCTACTCTAATTTATTTTTTGGGGACAAAAGGGAATTAGAGTAAATGATAATCTAGACCTTACCTCCCCCGAAGGACCTACCGTCATGATTCCCTGTAAGGACGTATTCATTGTTACTTCCTATCAGTGCCTCGGGAACTGCTTTTTTTTAAGGGCGGCTTCTGGAAGTTCCTTAGGTTATTTTTGAAACGCACTTCGTCATTTATCAGGTACGTCTTCCTTTTTTATTTCATCTTCTTCCTTTGTCTCTATGGCTTCCACAGTTTCAGACTCGGCGAATCCTTCGTCTTCCCCTACTTATCCCCTCCAGTCGATTTCTTCTGATACATCGTCCACCCCTCCAGTTTCACGGCCCGATTCTCCTCCAAAGATTCGTGCCAAGCGTGCTGCCACGCCGCAAACCAGTAATCGACCGCGAACTCGCTCCGTCATTGCCTCTGCCATGGCTTCTCTTCCTCTGGGTGAAGCTAGATCTGCTGACTCGCCGGTCGATTCCCAGGATTTGGTCGTGCTCTCTGAGCCGCCGGCCCCTCTTAACCCTAGATTCGTCCCGTCTTCTTCTATTCCGACCCCTCCTAGCATTTTTAGGGCCTCTATGTGCCTGTCGGCGGGTCTAGACGTCTTGGTGGAGGGAGGCATCATCTTTGAGGGTTTTTCGGTGAAGATACCCTCGCCTGATCAGAGGGCCGACCGTCCGCCTCCTTCATGTTTGGCATTCTGGGAGGCCCAAATTAAGGCTGGGCTGCGCTTTCCCCTCCCACTCTTTCTCTCCGAAGTATTTAAGGCTTTCAAGGTTCCCTTGAACCAGTTCCAACCTTCCACTTTCCGCCTTCTCATATCCTTTTTGTGGCGGTGCGGGCTGCGGGCGACGTTCCATGCCTAATCTAGTACTTCGCAGTTTCGCTTAAGCCTCATGGCGCATTCTTTTATCTGTCCTCTATTTCCTCTCGTCTGGGAGGGGAAACTCATTTTTTCGGCAAGAACCACAAGATGGACAAGGAATGGCAAGGTTATTATTTCTTCGTGGAGTCCCCGGATGGTTTGTGGGACTTTCCTTGTGACAGGTGGGTGAATGGTGCTCCTCCTCGCGATTCTGGCAAGTGTTCGAAGAGGAACCTAAAACCCCTGTCTTTTCTGAATGCTCATGCTGATGAGCATGGCCCTTTAAATCCTTTCTCTTTGCTCAAGTTTCCCGGGGTCCTGTATCGTTCGTATTTCTTTGCCAGCTTTTCTCTCGAGGGTATTTACAGTTCTTGTTGCGTTTCCGTATTTTCTGGGGTTGACGTTCTGTGATCTTTTGTTGTGGATTTTGGATGTAGGGATGACATGCTCGTGGCTCAATCTACTGGCGAACATAGGAGAAGGGACTGCTCCTCCACCCCCTGGGGCCGAGGAGTCTGCCCTAGTTCCTAACCCACCCCTGCTTTTGGGTGCTCAGGATATTCGCGCAGAAGTTCATCTGTCTCCTCCTAAGGATTAGGGGACTTTCGGTCTGCCCAAGGCTGCCCCTGCTTCCAAGGCGATTCGAAAAGCTGGCTCCTTAGCGAAACCGGCCAAAATATCTAGGAAGAAGCTACCCATGTCTGAAGGTGAGGGCGGCGAGGTTCAGATGGAGGTTTCTCAGGAGGGCTTCAACAAGGTGGCACCCCCCTTCTGGGGACTCACTGGCTAGAGGAGGGATGGAGCTGGTGGGCCATCTAGTTCCCCCAGAGGACAAGGAGGTGTTCTCCCAAAAATCCGCAGCGGAGAATGAGGCAGAGCTTGCCCACCACCTCCTCAAGGTATACTCCCTACCACTTTCTGGTAGGTGTTCCCCCTGTTTGCCTGGTCTTGGAGCTCCTTCTTGAAGTATCCATGTTATAGGCTTGGTGTCTGTACGGCCTTCTACGACCTTATTAGTGCAGGAGTTGGAGGAGCACAATCGGTCCCTTCAAGAGCAGTTGGAGAAGGTTCAGGCCAGTTTGGCATCTCAGGAGAAGGTGGCCGAAGAAACTCAGGCCAAGTTTGAGCGTGAGAAGGAAGGATTACAGAAGGAGAAAGTTGAGTTGGCTAGGCAGTATGAAGAACTGCATACTTTTTTAGAGATGGAGAGAGAAGATCGTGCGGCCCTTCTGAAGCAGCGTGAGGAGGAGCTTCAGAGCTCCTTTGCCAAGGAAAGAGAAAAATGGGATGACGATTTCGTCCGTATGACGGAGGTCCATACGGCGGCTGAGCTGGAGTCCGTGAAGGCCATGGGCGCCAAGATTTGCCAGCAACACCTCCTGTCGACAGCGGCCGGTCAGGAGTTCCTGAGGGGCCTGGCCAAAGATTCGCGTCTGGCGTATCTGGAGGATCCCATTTCCCTCAGGGACTTTGTCCCCTTCATGCAGCATTACTTTCTGGGGGGCCATCGCGCGGGATCTGCCGGTGTTGGAGCGGCCACCGCCCTCAGGGACCTTCCTCCCCTGCGTCCTTCAAAGCGGATCCGATGGCTGAGGAGAATCCTTTGTTTTGGCTCCCTTCAGCTGAGAAGCATATGGGGGCTCTTGCCCAGGCCGACATCTCCGACCTCCCCGGCATTGTTTTTCTGCCTTCTGAAAATCCTTCTGCTTCGTCTTTCTTTTGGGTGTTGTTTAGCGAACCCTTTTTCTTTATGCTTTTTCGGACATTCTTAGGTTTTTGTTTTTCTTATGGGGGAGCTTAACTTCCCTATTTCTGCGTGTTTCTGCTGAGGTCCCCTTTTTCTCTTTGTAATATATGACCTCTTTATTAAGTATCCCGTGTTTTGACTCTGCGAGAAAAACTTTTCCAGTCAATCAGTTTATTTTGACTCTGCGAGAAACTTACTAAACGTACTGTTTCTTTACGCTCGAAATAAGTTCACGATCCATAAATTTTTCTCGACCGAAAGATTTTGAGCAATCTATTTTGCTCGTAAAATTGTTCGCTGACAGACTTTCTCGCACGAGAACAATAACAATTACATTTTAATTCGATGAATTGATTTTTGTTCAAACTTTAATGATTGAATCAAAAATTATTCGGAAACTGCGATCGAATCAAACGCTACTAACAAATCTGTCACTTGTGAAGCAAGTTACATCAATTCAACTTATCAAAATAACAAACGAAGATCCTTCATCAACTCAAAAATAATCAATGGACGCTTACTCGCTTGGAAACGACAACCGTCCACCAATCTTGAAATGAGGCAAATACACTGTCTGGCGAGGCCGCTTCCTTAACTTCATCGAGCTAAAAGATCAAGCCGACAACCTTCTTCTATCGCTTGAGTAAGGTCCAGCTGTGGGTAAATGTACCCGGTGACAACACAGCTAATCCTCCAATTCCCGCCTCTAGGCGACTCAAAGAGCCTAGGGAATACACAGAGGAGGAAAGAGTTAGAGCAATGGCTGATCTAATAGCCAAGAACACTGTAATGCAGGGCTTCCCAAATGATATCTATCGGCAGATCGATAGCCTTCCAATGGCTAACGGAATGTAGGATGAACTGCATCGAATGATGCAAAGAACGGAAGTGGGCATCAAGGCCAAGAAGACAAAAGTTCTCACTGCTTACGACTCTGTCAGAGCAAAACTAGAGGAGAGCTTACATGAAATGTATCAGAGATACCTCACACTTCTCAACGAGATGAGGAAAATAGAAATCACCAAGACGAACATGGAGACGAACATCAGATTTCTATCCTCTCTGCCCTCAGAATGGAAGAAGATATCCACTCAAATAAGACAGAACAAAGATCTCGAAGAGCTGGACATCCACGCCATTTTCGATAATCTCGCACAACACGAGGAAGAGGTAAGCGAGATTCAGAAGGAGCAGAAGGGCAAGCAGATCAAAGACACAGTTGTCCTAGTATCAGAGAAGCGGAGCGCAAAGTCACGCAAGGAGAAGATCATTAGGCCTCCTACCTCTTCAGAGTCGGAAGGCGACATGGATTCTGAAGTTGAGCCAAACATCAATGCGCTAGGAAAGCAGTTGGCTCCGGTCGGAAAAAAGATGAGCAAGCACTACTTCAAGAAGAAGTCCTCTTCATCAGCAAATCGACTTGGGACAACAATATCAAAGAACAAGGAACGTGAGCCTGAGTCTTCGAAAGTCAAGAATACCAAAGAGCCACTCAAATGCTTCAATTGCGGCAAACTCGGTCATGTCGCCAGAGAGTGCACTCTCCCGAAAAAGAGAGCTGCAACTACTACTCCTAGAAGCTTCAACTCACAATGCAGAAGGAAGCTGGAGTAGCTCTCATGGCAGAACATGACAACTGGCTCGAGAACACGTTAAGTTCTGAAGAAGAGAATCTGGCCCTCATGGCTCGCCTAGACGACCACGCTGACGCTGAAACCTCAAATCATCGGATGACGACAATGCATCCACCTCATCACAAGAGGCAGACCATTCTTCCACATTATTGACCATGTTAGGATCGTATCAACTAGCATGCACTAACATGAAACATGAGCAGAAAAGCGTAAAGAAAGTAGATAAGAAAATAACTAAGTCTCAGGAAAGGATAGCTAGTCTCGAGGCGGAACTTCGAAGCTCAATGTCAAAATAGAAGAATTAACTAAGAGCTTAGATATTAGAGAGGCCAGGAATCCTCAAATAGAGAAGCATGACTTAAAAATTAATGAATTAGAAGACATACTAGACAATAAGTATAATTATTTGGTTAGAAATCTCAATGAGAAAGCTAGCCTCAATTGTATATTTACTGAACCAATGACTAAGGCCACTAACCTAGAAGCTCAATTAGATAAATCTAGTACTAAGGTCTGTGAACTTATGAAAGATCTTGAAGCCTGTAAAGCTGCCAAACTAATGGTGCAAAATAATTTTTCTCTCTTGGGAGAAGAACGTAAAAAGCTATACGCAAAAGTTAAGAAATTAGATGATCTTATCGTAAAGAGGGGACAAAGCGAACAAACTATATTCCTACACCAACCTATGGAAATAGAATTCTATGATTACAAGTATGGTTTAGGCTTTGAGAATCCACGTTACTTGACCAAAGTTGACTGCAAGCAACTTTATGATTTCAAGTACATGGGTGTAGGACTAACCTCTCTTATGGCTTTTACTGATGCAAAAGAAACTGACGTATTCGAAGAATCCAAGAGAAAAGTCAAGACAAGGACTAAAATCCCTTTCTCTTACACCGAACTGAAGCAAAGTGACAAAACGAGGGTTTTACCCAAGGGCTGGAGCCTTGATTCAGTATATATTCCCGAAGATCATTCTACAACTGAGGAAGCTCAAGTTCCCCATTCTGAAAATTCTCTTCATATACCCCTATTCTTAGGAAAATAGAAGGGTTAAGAGCCTCAAGAAAAAGAACTAGAGAATTTTGAAACTGAAAAGAAAATGTTCTTAAAAGAGATGGAAAATCTCAAAGCTTCCTCAATATCACAAGCCATTTCTCACGCATCTCCCTCAAAAGAAAACACCATTATGAAAACCATGAAAAAAGGAAGTCCGCCTTCCAAAGAACTAAAATCTAAGATAAGGTTCTTAAAAATATCATCTATCCCTGTTTCCACTACGTCTACAGGGAGCGTAGTCAAGGAGCTAGAGAAACCAAAGACGAGAGTGTTTAGTGTAGAAATAAAGAAGGAGTCTCTAGATGTTAAAATTCCAGGTTTATCACCTCCTTCTGCAAAAATAAAAGACACTTATAGAAATAAAAGAGCCGTTTCTTATGTCAGGATAATTGCTTCTACTTGCTCCTTAACGCCAACCACCATTAGAAGCACCAACTTTGACTTGCTCTTCATCTAATGTACCAAACGCTCATTCTAAAACAAATGCATCTAGGATGACTCGTAGGAAACAAGAGCCAGCCATTAAGAAGGCCTATAGCGTTATACATGCTTGTTTTCACCTATGGTATCCCGTAAAGATCGAATCTCCCAAGAACTTTAGGCGACTATCAACTGAAAAGATCTTTTCCTTGATCAAGCCTACCAAAGCATTTGTCCGCACTGATATTACTCTTCCCTGCAAGGTTCAACCAAAATGGATTCCTAGATCTCCGCCTATGAAGACAAAAGCCAAAAAGGCCAAGTCTTCTACAAAGGGAAACCCAAATCAACTTCTTCGAAGATGGTTTGGGTTGCTAAGTTACTAAGAGTGATAATTTAGGAACTATATCTGAACCCAAAACTAAATCTGCTAATATGAGAGGACCCATTTATAAGTGGGTACCTAAAGCTCTCTAAATTATTTTTGCAGATCCATCATGTGTGGTACCTTGACTCGGGTTGCTCCACACACATGACTGGAAACAAAGAGCTGCTGAGCAACTACCAAGACCGACCTGATGGAGAAGTCAGATTCGGGAACGACTCAGCCCCTATTCTAGGACTCAGGAATATCATTCTGGAAAATCTGACTATAAAAGATGTCTCCTATGTCGAAGGCCTCCGCCATAAATTATTCAGCATAGGCCAATTCTGTGACAAAGAATTCCGAGTAGTCTTCCATGCTGAACGATGCAGAATATTGGACAGTCAGGACAAAGAACTTTTCCAAGGACTTCGGAAATCAAATCTTTACACGATCGACCTGACGTCCGTGCAACCCTCTACAGCTGTTTGCCTCATCTCCCAGACTAAAATTCAGAGGAACAACTTATGGCATCAACGAATGTCTCATGTCAACTTCAAAGCTCTTCAACGTCTTTCAACGAAAAAGTTGGTTCACGGTCTTCCAACCATTGTATTACAGAAAGAGCATCAATGTTCGGCGTGTCAACTAGGAAAAATGAAGCGACCATCTCATCATGTTAAACTAGTTGCCTCTATTTCACGTCCACTCGAGTTACTACACATAGACATCTGTAGACCGATGCAGACAAAGAGTATCAACGGACGTAAGTACGTGCTAGTTATTGTCGACGACTTTTCTCGTTACACTTGGACGAAGTTCCTCCGAACTAAAGATGAGACATGGGACTTGATCGTCAACTTCGTGAACTCTACTCAAATGTTACTGAGTAGACTATTCAAACCATCCGAACAGACAATGGAAGTGAGTTCAATGACAAGTATCTCAGTGAATTCTATCAGAAACTTGGGATTAGTCAGCAATCTCAGCCGAAAAGATGCCTCAACAGAACGGGGTCATCGAAAAGAAGAATCGAACTCTAGTGGAAGCCGCACGTATGATATTGATCCACTTAGGCCTCTCATACTTCCTTTGGACTGAAGCAGTAAATATCGTCTGTTTCACTCAGAACAGGACGGTAGTTCACAAGCACTTCTATAAGACTCCGTACGAGATCATTAACAAGCGGGTGCCCAATATTTCCTTCTTCAAGGTCTTCGGGTGCAAGTGATTTTGGCGAACGATAGAGAGCAACGCGCTAATTTCGACCCTAAAGCATTCGAAGCCAGTTTCGTCGGGTACTCTTCTACTTCGAAAGCATACCAAGTATACATCAAGTCCAACAAAACAATCAAAGAACGCTACAGTGTCACTTCCCAAGAAGTGACAGAGATGGCTTCTGGGCACATCAGTCCAGGACCCATGCCCAACCTGATGGCTTCTGGGCACATCAGTCCAGGACCCGTGCCCAACCCGATGGCTTCTGAATCCAACAGTTCGAACCCATTTTCACTGGTGTGTTAGCACAAAACCAATAGAAGATGGAAACAGCTCAGGATTCAACGTCAGAAGAAGCTACAAGACTCGCGTTAGAAGATTTGGACTTTCTCTTTGAGCCCGTATATTGTTCCATACACACCCTTAGTGGATTTCCCACTCAACGAGGCTGATGTACCAAGCTCTTCAAATGTCACCACCTCACCCAGTTCAGAATTACCTCAGAATACAACCTACTACGGTTGTTGAGGAAGTATCACTAGAGTAGCTCAATTCAAGTGCGGAACTAGAACTACCTCACTCCAATGAACAGCCTCAAATCATTGGAGATCTCGATCCACAAATGGCTGATGCATCTACTTCAGCTTTGCCTCATGAGCGCAAACGGACTCGAGCACATCCGATTGATCAGATAATTAGTGATCCTTCGAGTGGACTACGGATAAGACATCAGCACAGTCTCTTCAGCTGCTTCTTAAGCCAAAATGAGCCAACGAAGGTAGCAGACGCACTTAAAGACCCGGATTGGGTAATAGCAATGCAAGAGGAAATCAATCAATTCGAGTGTTTTCAAGTATGGAAACTAGTACCCCGTCCGCATGGGAAAACTTTTATCGGGATGAAATGGGTGTTAAAAAGAATGGAGAAGTGATCCGAAATAAAACAAGTGGTTGCGAAGGGCTATAACCAACAGGAAGGCATTGACTACGACGAGACGTATGCCTTGGTTGTCCGGATCGAAGCCATCCGCCTTTTCTTGGCTTATGTGGCTCTAAAGACTTCAAAGTCTACCAAATGGATGTTAAGACCACCTTTGTCAATGGCATGTTAAAGGAGGAAGTCTATGACGCTCAGCTAGAAGGCTTTGTTGATCAAGCACCTCGATTACGTCTGTCGATTGGATAAAGCTCTCTATGGAGTAAACAAGCCCCACGTGCTTGGTATGACGTCTTGAGAGAATTCCTCGTGAAGTCTGGATTCATCTGAGGAACGATCGATACGACACTCTTCATCAAATGGCAAGACAAAGATTTGATGGCCATACAAGTTTACGTAGATGACATCATCTTCGGATCAACAAATTCACGGCTTTGCAAGAGGTTTGGAGATTTAATGAAGAGCAAGTTTGAAATGAATCACATGGGAGAGATGCAATTTTTCTTAGGACTCCAAGCCAGGCAGCTCGAAGATGGAATCTTCATCAGTCAGACAAAGTACGTCAAGGACGAAGAAGTTTCATCAAGATCAGAGCAAGCCTCTCAGCCTCCTATGTCAACTAGCTGCAAGTTGGATGCCGATCCCACTAAAAAAGCGGTCGATATCACACTTTATCGCAGCATAATGGGCTCTCTTCTCTACCTCACCTCAAGCCGGCCGGACATCATGTTTGCCATGCGTCTGTTTCCAAGTCGATCGCAAAGAATCTCACATGCTCGCGGACAAGAGGATCCTGTGCTACCTCAAGGGCACCTCGACCTTAGGATTGTGTTATCCTAAGGGCACAAACTCCAAACTAATTTTCTATACTGACGTTGATTATACAAGTTGCCGAATGGACAGGAAAAGCACTTTCGCTGGCGCTCAATTTCTAGGTGAAAAGCTGGTCTGCTGGTCATTCAAGAAGCGAATTGCGTATCAACTTCAATGGCTGAGGCAGAATACGTCGCAACCGCCAGCTGTTGCTCTCAAATGCTATTGATGAGGACCCAGCTTCGCGACTATTGGTACAATTTAAATAATATACATATTTATAGTGATAGCCAAAGTGCCATTGCGACAACGTGCAATCCGGTTCATCACTCACGCACAAAACACATAGACGTTAGATATCACCTTGTAGAAGATCATGTATAAAATGGTACAATTGATATGGATTTTGTAAACACGGAGTATCAACTAGCTGACATTTTCACGAAGGCATTAGATGAAAAACTATTCCAGTTTCTTGTCGGAAAATTAGGCATGTTGAATCTTCCGTAATATGTGCTTTACGTGCTCTAATGTGCTTTCGTGTGTTCTATTCTATGTGTTTTGTGTACCTCAATGCTATATTTTGCGTGATACTTATAATAAATAATATAATAAAATCCAAAATTTACTTATATCTTAGAGGAATGACGATATCTTTAGGATGCTCGATCTCGTCACGTATAGATTTCCTGAAATGCGACAGGTTAATTGCTTAATTTTTGTCAGTCTAAGTCGTATTCTTATGTCTAAAGGTCATTAGTTTGCTCCACTAGACATAAAGCCACTTCATGTAAGTGGGGATTCTAGCCTTCTTATTTTCATTTCTACGGATTTCTTCTTGAGCGAGTCACACATCGATTGCTTGTCTTTGTTGGGAAACACGGGTGTCCCGAGATTAAATCCCGGATGCAGCAGAAGTTTAAATTTTTCCCAGGTTCCTCGTAAGGAGCCCCGGATCGCTTGGTTATGTAAAGAATATATGCATGACACGTGATAAGGTTTTCGGAGCTTGCCCTCGTCGCGAAGATCCCAAGCTCTCGCTTTGCCATCCCGATTGTTGTATTCTGCTCCGAGCAACATCGTGACCTCTCCAAGCTCCAATGCCTTGGCAAGATTGTCACGCCGACCCTGGTACGTATCCAAATTCCACCTCCTTCGAAGGATGGCTAGAGAGGAGGATGTTTTATAAGAGATGTATATGTGTTTATGTGTTTGATTTACTCCAAGCCAAACCGTAAAAATCATTTTCAACCATGAAAATGACATTAAACTTAATAAAATTAAATCATGTCCTACATGGCTCAATTCTGTTTGACCAAAAACTGTAGGTTCACGGCGTCGCGCATAGCCCTGCATGGCCTGGGTCAAGTCCCTCACGGCTGCGACACTGGCGAAGCACAAAATGACCTCACTGCTGTGCTTCACGGCCTAGGACAGTACCTTTCACAACCGTGACACTTTTAAATAGTTTACGGCAGTTTCGTTTTTCAGCAGATCAAGGCCTAAAAGATGTCCGATGGACCTGAAATTTTAGCCACAGAAAATAGACTCACCAATCTTGACTGTGACGATAGGTATTCTCAATCCTAGGTCTAGATTAGGAGATACAAAGTTTTGAATCTGCTGCTACTTTTCAGGCGAGCTTGACAGCCATGACGAGCCTTGCTCATGGTTGTGAACCCTATTTCCAGTCCATTCTTCATCGGTTTGTTCCGGAAATCTAAGTCCATGTAATATAGTTTCTAAAATTTATACTTAACATTTTACTAACGTCTCAAAGCCCGTTAAATAATAACACATCTCATTTTGTCAGGTACTGTCTCAGTGATCCTTTTTAAGCGCGACTTTCTTTGTTATTCTCAACCCTGAAAATGAGGAATCTAAAAATTCGGTAAGCACCTAGCCAATCCCGTGGTACCGAATAGATCCCTTGTTGAGTACGATCTTCGATCTACGAACCGGCTATCGTCATACGTATAGACCCTTCACTTATGTCCCGATTGAGTGAGAGCCATGGTGATGTCAAACTCACTAACCCGACACTATTTCTAATTCGTGATGATGAAATTGGTAACTACACTCCACGTCCCACGTGAGTTAGTTTTTATACTTTGCAAAGATTCTGTTATTTCTCGTCTTCGAATATGCATAGGACATATACCTCGATTACTTACGAGGTTGTGAGTCCCTCACGACTGTCAATGCTGTTGGACTTCGTTTGTCAAGACCGCATGTCATCGCTGACCCATGTTCAACCTCGACAAGGCGGGCCTAGCAAACTAGTGACAAGTCAGGACCCCGAAGCCAACGCTGTCAATGACCCTTCCGTCTAAGGTCCGAGCACATTACTATAGTCAATCGATCGATCATTGACATTCAGCGAGTAATTAGCCACGTGATCATCGATTACGAGTCGTGTCCAAATAAAAGTTAATACCCAATTCAACTCATATTAATGTTACGAGTCGTCAACAAATAATCATGATCGACATTCAGTCAACCTAGTGAAGTCTAATACATATGGACTAATTTAATATCCAAGAATAAAAGATCATCGGTGCGCCCTCTCCCATCCCATGAGAATAGGTGACTAAACTCGTATGTATGGGATTTATGTCGGGACCCGACTCCCGACCCGTCCTTAATCTAGCGTATTCTTATGTGCCTAGAGAGTTGCAAGTGCTAAAGAATACCAGAAATACGTAGAAAATTTTTCATTTTCCATTTATGTGATGGAACATTGTCATTGTACATGTCAAAAGAATACATATCGAACGCTACTGTTCTAAAACATGTCCTAACTACCACGGCGAAGGTGCGTCGGCACAGAAAAAGCTCCTACGCTCCTGGCCTCACAGGTCGTCATCCACACACACCTCCACCCCAAAAGCAGCGCGAAGCTTCAAAAGATCGGCCTTGCCATCAAAAGCGATCACGTACCGTGTTCGCTGGCGCCTACAACACATAACACAAAGGAATGAGCCACCGAGGCTCAGTAAGCAGAAATCATGCATGTGTGCACGTGTCACTCCCTCGCAACGGCAAACCGCGCGGTGCATATAACACTCGCAAAGGCGATCCGCGCCGATGCATATGATACTGTAATACCCGTAAAATTAATAAGGGATTACTTTTGTAATGTTCGAAATTAATGGAGTTAATTTTTGGACAAAACATATGCTTGAAACTTAAGCTAGGAAAAAAATAATTGGGCCGAGAAGTATTTAAGGCCCAAGTAAGGAAATGAGAATTAAAATATATTGAGAGGTTAAAATAATAAAGGAAGGCTCAATTTAAAGTAACTAATTAATAAAAGAAAGGGCCAAGGAAATACATATTTTGGCCCAAGTGTATAGGATTGAGATGACATTACTTAATGGAGGAGGTAAAACTCGTTGAGGGCTTGTCACCTTTGCGCCTTTTATAGGATAAACATTAGTAATGATCACTTAACACACCTACCGTGAGATAGATGCAAAGGAAAATAAAACCCTCATTTGCATACCTTCGATCAACGTGAAGAACAAGATAGAAAAAGGAAAAGAAAGCCAAAAACTAAAGGAGAACCGAGCTTAAAAGGTGAACAAGAATAGGTGCCGAAAGAAGCTGAGGAAGTTCTTGGCAAGCTCGAGCAGATTTCAGTATAGACAACTAAGCAAAATTAGGCTTGGAGGCTAGGTAGGTGGTTTTAAACCCCTACTACCCGTATTATTTTCCGCAAATACCTTAGAATTCGGATAAAAGGTTATTCGAGTTCAAAATAATTTATTTTACGATTCTAGGAATTTTCGTGATGTGCCTAATGTGTTATGACGTGAATTCGAACTCAACATATGAGTTCTATAATCAGTTTATATGTTTATGTTAATCTGGACTTGGTTTATGTGAAGAATTTTTGGAAGAATCAGGGTCTTCAAGTTTGAAGATGGGTTTCGATAGAATAATAAAATCGGGCGATTTGAAGTTTTCGGGCGATTGAAATCGCGGGCCTGTGTTTGAGTGTAAATCGGGCGAAAATGAATTATAAGAGATAGGAAATTGGCCGATTTGGAGTTTCGGGTCGCGAAAGTGTTTCCCGGGCCCAAATGATTTTGATGTGCGAGTAAAAACAGGTTTCGCGGGCCAAGGTTCGGGTTTCGCTGGCTGAAGCATTTCGCGAGTTGTGAGATAGCACCGGGGCGATTTTGAGCTTCGCGGACCGATTTGATTTCGCGGGGTGATTCCTGTGAGAGAAATCGGGCGATTCGCGAGATTCAAATCGGGCTTCGCGTGTAAAATCGGGCGAATTGCGAAATCGCCGAAAGCCTCACGAAATCGGGCGAAATTAGAATTGGACTTTGACTCAATGGGTTTCGGGTTGACCAATTTTTAAATCGGGCGACATGCAGAACGATGCGAGTGCTTTCGCAAATCGGGCGTTGACCCAATCGTTTCGCGCGTTGACCAAGCGTTCAAATGTGGGTTTCGGGCAAAAGCTGATTTTGGGCTTTGACCAAATTTAGTGTGTGTTGACCAGCGGACTTGTTTTGGGCTTTTGCGCTATTTTCGGCCCAAACATTTTAAATAAAATTATTTTAGGCCCAAATCATTTTAAAATGAAAATTTTCATACTATAACGTATATTTTCGGGTCAACCCATATTTTAATTATAAATATTATTTTTGGATTTTAAAACAATCGGCCTAGGTTGGTATTTATACGGATTATGTGGCTTCGGTGCATATGTTTCATGTGATTTATTCTGTGTGCATTTCACAACATGCACGGGAGAGATGATGGTACCATATTTGTACGGTGACGCCTTACGGTGTCGGACGAGTGGGGTAGAGTGACGTTATTGTTCACGAGGTTAGACTCGTGTAGCACCTGGTGGGAGAGGGGGTTTGCGACACCCATCTACTCGGGATTGAGCCACCCGAGGTGTACACCACCAGATATTATTTGGCTCAAGGACGGCAGACAGATGTGAGATTCATGTCTACCCGAGTTAGTGGTAGACTACTCGGGGCGTTACACCGAGGTGTAACACCGTCGGGTTGAGATTGTGTGCGGAAGGAGCGACCCGGCGCGGCCAGCGTGGGCTACAGCATGATTATGGCGTACCTTGCCATTGTGCGCGTGGGTGCTGGTCTAGCCGAGGGCCCTGTTGTGATGAGATGTGTGATAGGTTGAGCGTGCATTTTTCATGTGTGAGGACATGGGACTGGGTTGAGTACACGCACGCATACATTGCATGTTTTTACTGCCACCTACTCGGCATTTTTGCTCAGGTTTATACTTTTCAGGTGGGACTGAGCCCGACACCGATGGGTGTCAGGGTTGAGATATAGGCTGGCTGGCGGCTGTGACTCCACGGGCTTTTGAGGGCGGAGCGGTACATGGGACGCGACCTGTGGAGAGGTTTAGTGTAGTGTAGTCGGGTTTTTATTTTTGGGGCTTCAGCCCGTTGTATTATATCGACGTATTTTCGTAAACCTGACTTAGTTTTTATATATGTATATTATTTTCTCGAAAAGTTTTCAATAAATCGGGTCCTCTGCGACTTTCGTTGCGGAAATCCGCCAATTATTCTAATTAGGAAGTAGGGTCGCCACAGGTGGTATCAGAGCATTAGATTTTAGGTTCTGAAGACTGTCCATGTACTGCCGCTCAGAAGCCGGGAGAACCAGCCTAGCCTGTAGATATTATGTGTTAATGTGATTACGTGCTCTTATTTGCTCGTTTATGTGTCATATAGTACTTGGAAATGTCGGGAGGAAGACCTAGGCGTGAGTTTGTGGGAGAAACGAGTCGACGGGACGAACCTGAGTCCTCGACTCGCGAGCGCGATACTATCCACCGTCTGACTGAACTGATCCAACGTCAGTCAGACCAAATCAATGACCTGATCAATCACCGGAGCTCATCTGAGCGCCGTCTCTCCCCACAACATGATCGCGTGGAAATTATTGGGGAGAGATTCCGGAAACTAAATCCTCTATCCTTCGCCGAGGCCGCTAATCCTGTAGTGGCCGAGGATTGGATCGGCACAATAGAGGATCTTTTTGTCTATAGCCGAGAACCGAATAATGAGAAGGTGTTGTGTGCCGTTTCCCTACTTCGGGGAAGCGCACGTTTCTGGTGGAACACCGTGAAGGTGTTAGAGGATCCCGCTACTATGTCGTGGGAACGCTTCAGAGAACTTTTTTATGACAAGTATTTCACTACTCACGACCAAGAGCAGAGCATGTACGAGTTCATGAATCTAAAGCAAGGGCGTATGCCAGTTGCTGAATACATTCGCAGATTCGAGGAGTTATCCCGCTTTGCTCCTCATCTCGTGGCAACAAACACTGTGAAAGTGACGAGATTCCGTCGGGGACTAAAACCCGAATCCTACCGAGATCTTAGTGTGGCGGGTGTGCGCCAGCTGGAATTCCGCCAGGCGACAGAGCGCACCTTAATATCCGAGCAGGCGGAAGGAGTAGTAAGAGAGGCCCAGGAAGCGAACCGGAAGAGAGAGAGAGCCAGCAGGGAGGATGCAGTCAGAAATGGCAATTCATCGGCAAGGGCCCGAAGAACAAAGGTAACCGACCGGGTCAGCAGATGTGGCGTCCAAACTTTAGTCAGGGACCGACCAACGTCCCCTATCGACCAGCGATGCCAGCGCCACAGTGCCAGCAGTGCGGAAGAAATCACTTCGGCATCTGCTACGGACCTCGACCTGCACAGAATCTACAGTGCTTCCGGTGTGGAAAGACTGGGCACACTGCATGGAATTGCACCGAAGGTCAACCTCGACTGCAGAATCAGCCGCAGAATCTGATTCGATTTCCACCTGTACCGACACGAGTTTCCACGCTGACCAACGAGGAGGTAGAGGCGAACCCAGCCGTAGTGACTGGTACGTTGAACATCTTTCACGTACCGTCTTCAATTCTGATTGATTCCGGAGCCACACATTCGTTTGTTTCGGCAAATTTTGTGACTAGGGCGGGAATATATCCCACCCATTCCCCATGCAATTTCATAGTATCCCTACCACACGGAGATCCAACTCGGACCAACTTAGTGGTAGAAAATTGTCCTGTTAGGATAGAAGGAAGGGAATTAGATGTGGATCTAATAGTAATCCCGATGAATGATTACGACATCATATTCGGGATGGATTGGCTCCCGAAATACGGGGTCATCATTGATTGTTCGAGGAAAAATAGTTAGATTCCGATCACCCGAGGGAGAGGAATTCGAATTTTCGGGAAAGAAGAATGGTAAGACAATTCCTCGGATTTCTGCCTTGAAAGCTCAGCGACACGTTAATACGGGTTGCGAATCTTTCCTAGTTTTTGCAGTAAAAGCTGAGGAGTCTTCTCAACCGAAGCTTGAGGAGGTTCCAATAGTAAATGAATATCCCGATGTATTTCCCGAGGATCTTCCGTGATTACCGTCGGATCGGGAAATTGAATTCGTAACCGATCTTGTGCCTGGAGCTGCCCCTATCTCTAAATCTCCGTATTGGTTAGCGCTGAACGAGTTACGAGAACTGAAAGAAGAATTGGAAGATTTGTTACAAAAGGGTTTCATTCAACCCAGTTTCTCGCCTTGGGGAGCCCCAATACTTTTTGTTAAGAAGAAAGACGGGTCGATGAGAATGTGCATCGACTATCGTGAACTCAACAAAATCACGATTATGAATAAGTATCCGTTGCCAAGGATAGATGATCTATTTGACCAATTACAAGGGGCGACGGTATTCTCGAAGATAGACCTACGTTTCGGCTATCATCAATTAAGGATCCGTGAGACGGATGTTCCCAAAACTGCATTCAGCACGAGGTACGGCCACTATGAATTCTTGGTCATGCCTTTTGGGCTAACGAACGCTCCTGCTGCTTTCATGGATCTGATGAAGCGAGTATTTAAGGAGTTCCTAGACCGCTTTGTTATCGTCTTCATTGATGATATCCTCGTATACTCGAAGGCGAAGGAAGAACACGAGGAACATCTGAGAACGGTCCTTGGAATCCTTCGGGAGAAACAGTTGTTCGCCAAGTTTAAGAAATGTGAATTCTGGTTGGAACAAGTGGCCTTTCTGGGGCATATCATTTCGGGAAATGGAATTTCAGTGGACCCCAGCAAGATTGAGGCAATAGAAAATTGGCCACGACCGACCACACCAAGCTTTCTCGGGCTTGCTGGGTATTATCGGAAGTTTATCAAGGACTTCTCTAGCATTGCCTCAACGCTCACGAACTTGACGAAGAACAATGTTCAGTTCAAGTGGACCGAAGAATGTGAGCAAAGTTTCCAAGAGTTGAAAAAGAGACTGACAACTGCTCCAGTCTTGGCAATACCTTCGGGTACTGAAGGATTTTCGGTATACAGTGATGCCTCGAAGAATGGCTTAGGGTGTGTGTTAATGCAAAACGGGACGGTGATTGCATATGCCTCCCGACAGTTGAAACCATACGAGAAGAATTATCCCACCCATGATCTTGAGCTCGCTGCAGTAATGTTTGCTCTCAAAATCTGGCGACACTACCTGTACGAAGAAAGGTGCGAGATCTTTACAGATCATAAGAGCCTAAAATACTTCTTCACACAGAAGGAGTTGAATATGAGGCAACGACGATGGCTCGAACTGGTGAAGGATTACGACTGCGTGATTAACTATCACTCAGGAAAAGCTAACGTGGTGGCAGACGCATTGAGCCGAAAAGTCGTGAATACTGAATTGTACCAACTTGGAGTTGAAGTAATTCACTTTGGGGAGATTGAGACGAGATTGGCAGCGTTGACTCTCAAGCCGACGCTGTTAGATCGAATCATCGAAGCACAAAAGAAAGATGAATTATACCTGAAGATTCGGGATGAACGAGATGAAGATGTTCCGTCGGAATTCGAATTCCGAGGAGACGGGAGCTTACGATTCAGAAATCGTTTATATGTGCCGAACAATGAAGAAATTCGTCAGACTTTAATGAAGGAGGCACATACTACGATCTACTCGGTGCATCGTGGTGCAACGAAAATGTACCGAGATTTGCGGATAAATTACTGGTGGCCTGGAATGAAAAGAGATGTTGCGGCTTACGTAAGCCGATGCCTGACTTGCCAGCAGATCAAAGCAGAACATCAAAGGCCGGCAGGAATGCTACAACCATTGACGGTTCCTGAGTGGAAGTGGGACCACATAATCATGGATTTTGTCGTCGGATTACCCAAGACGGTGAAAGGACATGATGCAATTTGGGTAGTCGTTGATAGATTGACGAAATCTGCCCACTTTCTACCAATCAATCAGACTTATCCCATGGAGAAGTTCGCAGAGATGTACATTCAAGAAATAGTGAGACTACATGGGATTCCGATGTCGATCGTTCTCGATCGCGATTCAAGATTTCTGTCTCAATTCTGGGGGAGCTTACAGAAGGCTTTAGGGACCAAACTATCATTTAGTTCAGCCTATCATTCCCAGACGGACTGGCAGTCGGAAAGAACAATCCTGACGCTAGAAGATATGTTAAGAGCGTGTGTTCTGGATTTTCGAGGAAGCTGGAGTAAATATCCCCCATTGATTGAATTTTCGTATAACAACAGCTTTCAAACGACGATCGGGACGGCACCTTACGAAGCCTTGTATGGGCGTAAATATCGATCCCCAGTACATTGGGATGAAATCGGCCAAAAAGCGCTACTAGGTCCCGAAATGGTTCGTGAGATGACTGAAGCTATCAGTAAAATTCGGGAGAGAATGCAAACGGCTCAGAGTCGTCAGAAGAGTTACGCAGATAAAAGACGAAGGTCATTGGAGTTCGAAGAAGGTGATCAAGTCTTTCTCAAGATATCACCTATGAAGGGTGTTAAACGTTTCGGACGAAAAGGAAAGCTGAGTCCGAGGTATATAGGACCCTTCCAGATTTTGAAAAGAGTCGGCGAGGTAGCGTATCAGCTAGAACTGCCGACATCGCTAGCACAAGTCCATGACGTCTTCCACGTATCGACGTTACGGAAGTACGTTCCGGATCCAAGTCATGTGCTACGAAGTGAGACGCTTCATCAACAATTGAAACCGTACCTAAGCTATGAAGAAAGGCCGGTAGAGATTTTAATGTACGAGGTAAAGCGACCTAGGAATAAGAACATCCCCCTAGTGAAGGTCTTGTGGCGGAACCAGACAATGGAGGAAGCCACTTGGGAGCGAGAAGACGAGATGAGAGCAAAGTACCTCGAGTTGTTTTAGACGACTTAAATTTCGGGGACGAGATTTCTTTAAGGGGGAGGATGTAATACCCGTAAAATTAATACGGGATTATTTTTGTAATGTTCGAAATTAATGGAGTTAATTTTTGGACAAAACATATGCTTGAAAATTAAGCTAGGAAAAAAATAATTGGGCCGAGAAGTATTGAAGGCCCAAGTAAGGAAATGAGAATTAAAATATATAGAGAGGTTAAAATAATAAAGGAAGGCCCGATTTAAAGTAACTAATTAATAAAAGAAAGGCCCACGGAAATACATATTTTGGCCCAAGTGTATAGGATTGAGATGACATTACTTAATGGAGGAGGTAAAACTCGTTGAGGGCTTGTCACCTTTGCGCCTTTTTATAGGATAAACATTAGTAATGATCACTTAACACACCTAACGTGAGATAGATGCAAAGGAAAATAAAACCCTAATTTGCATACCTTCGATCAACGTGAAGAACAAGATAGAAAAAGGAAAAGAAAGCCAAAAACTAAAGGAGAGCTGAGCTTAAAAGGTGAACAAGAATAGGTGCCGAAAGAAGCTGAGGAAGTTCTTGGCAAGCTCGAGCAGATTTCAGTATAGACAATTAAGCAAAATTAGGCTTGGAGGCTAGGTAGGTGGTTTTAAACCCTACTACCCGTATTATTTTCCGCAAATACCTTAGAATTTGGATAAAAGGTTATTCGAGTTCAAAATAATTTATTTTACGATTCTTGGAATTTTCGTGATGTGCCTAATGTGTTATGACGTGAATTCGAACTCAACATATGGGTTCTATAATCTGTTTATATGTTTATGTTAATCTGGACTTGGTTTATGTGAAGAATTTTTGGAAGAATCAGGGTCTTCAAGTTTGAAGATGGGTTTCGATAGAATAATAAAATCGGGCAATTTGAAGTTTTCGGGCGATTGAAATCGCGGGCCTGTGTTTGAGTGTAAATCAGGCGAAAATGATTTATAAGAGATAGGAAATTGGCCGATTTGGAGTTTCGGGTCGCGAAAGTGTTTCGCGGGCCCAAATGATTTTGATGTGCGAGTAAAAACAGGTTTCGCGGGCCAAGGTTCGGGTTTCGCGGGCCGAAGCATTTCGCGAGTTGTGAGATAGCACCAGGCCGATTTTGAGCTTCGCAGGCCGATTTGATTTTGCGGGGTGATTCCTGTGAGAGAAATCGGGCGATTCGCGAGATTCAAATCGGGCTTCGCGTGTAAAATCGGGCGAATTGCGAAATCGCCGAAAGCCTCACGAAATCGGGCGAAATTAGAATTGGACTTTGACTCAATGGGTTTCGGGTTGACCAATTTTTAAATCGGGCGACATGCGGAACGATGCGAGTGATTTCGCGAATCGGGCGCTGACCCAATCGTTTCGCGCGTTGACCAACCGTTCAAATGTGGGTTTCGGGCAAAAGTTGATTTGGGCTTTGACCAAATTTAGTGTTTGTTGACCAGCGGACTTGTTTTGGGCTTTTGCCCTATTTTCGGCCCAAACATTTTAAATAAAATTATTTTAGGCCCAAATCATTTTAAAATGAAAATTTTCATACTATAACGTATATTTTCGGGTCAACCCATATTTTAATTATAAATATTATTTTTGGATTTTAAAACAATCGGCCTAGGTTGGTATGTATACGGATTATGTGGCTTCGGTGCATATGTTTCATGTGATTTATTCTGTGTGCATTTCACAACATGCACGGGAGAGATGATGGTACCATATTTGTACGGTGACGCCTTACGGTGTCGGACGAGTGGGGTAGAGTGACCGTTATTGGTCGTCGAGGTTAGACTCGTGTAGCACCTGGTGGGAGAGGGGGTTTGCGACACCCATCTACTCGGGATTGAGCCACCCGAGGTGTACACCACCGGATATTATTTGGCTCAGGGACGGCGACAGATGTGAGATTCCTATCTACCCGAGTTAGTGGTAGACTACTCGGGGCGTTACACCGAGGTGTAACACCGTCGGGTTGAGATTGTGTGCGGAAGGAGCGACCCGGTGCGGCCGGCGTGGGCTACCGCATGATTATGGCGTACCTTGCCATTGTGCGCGTGGGTGCTGGTCTAGCCGAGGGCCCTGTTGTGATGAGATGTGTGATAGGTTGAGCGTGCATTTTTCATGTGTGAGGACATGGGACTGGGTTGAGTACACGCACGCATACATTGCATGTTTTTACTGCCACCTACTGGGCATTTTTGCTCAGGGTTATACTTTTCAGGTGGGACTGAGCCCGACACCGATGGGTGTCAGGGTTGAGATATAGGCTGGCTGGCGGCGGTGACTCCACGGGCTTTTGAGGGTGGAGCGGTACATGGGACGCGACCTGTTGAGAGGTTTAGTGTAGTGTAGTCGGGTTTTTATTTTTGGGGCTTCGGCCCGTTGTATTATATCGACGTATTTTTGTAAACCCGACTTAGTTTTTATATATGTATATTATTTTCTCGAAAAACTTTTCAATAACTCGGGTCCTCCGCGACTTTCGTTGCGGAAATCCGCCAATTATTCTAATTAGGAAGTAGGGTCGCCGCAGATACACCGCAATGGCATTCCGAGCCGATGCACCTAGTACTTGTAGTATAACTCAGCGCTCTCGGCTAATCTCACTATGCCCACAAGAGCTCACGTCCCTCAAGGACAATATGACAGCGGTCCACGTAGGATGGCCGAACCCTAGGATGCACATCGTTCCCCTAGGTCGCCATATGAACCCGGTCGTCCCCTATTGTCCAGCAGTCGCTCACGCTGGTAGCCCACACTGAGGTCGCCTACACCAGAGTTCCACCCTGTGTCGCTTATACCCTCAGGTCGCACCCTCCAGGCCGCACGTTACTGCCACGGGCCAAGCCCAAATCACATCCCTAGGATGTCAACATATATTTATTTACATAATATTACGACGATGCTAAACGCCGCCCTGGTAGCATAGTAGACAGCCCCTACATCAACTGAGTCGACACTCCTGCCCACATCGGCAAGTCTTCGTCGCGTACAAGCGACATATGATCATGCACACTTAGTCCCACGACCCTCCCCCATGAGTCGTGCGTGCACATGAATATGCATATGCAAATAAGTGCAATATAAGTTTACCTCATGAGAGCGCTATAGACCATTCACGTAGTAATAAAGGCACGTAGGCAAAACATGTAACACACAGGTTATATGTTGTAGTTGGATTTCTACTTACCCGTCGTCCGCAGATTAGTTGCTACCTGACGGGGTATTCTCCTAACTCTCGACCTTAGGCATAAAATATTCATATCAGTAAGCTATCTGATTTATCTAAGTTAGTTGCGTACTCGAAATTCCTACTCATTGAGGCATATTATTTTAGACGTCGTAGTTATGATAATAATTATTAATGTAGACTCGTAAGAGACCCGATTTAATAAAATGTCCTAAGTTTATTTTCCCACAATCGCTAAGTTCTAACTCTAATTCGCAATATATAAAGCTTCACTATTAATTCATGGATCGTCCTAGTTCGCAAGCTAGGGTCCGTGAAATGTCGGCTCGTGACTTAGTATGTGGGGGATCGATTCGCCAATCTGGGATGGATTCGCAAAATGGATGAGTTCGTCAACCCCAATTCGCAGCTTAGTTCGATTCGCGAAGTGATGGAGTCCGCGAAGCATGCCGAGTTTGCCAAATTGATGGTTCGCACTTTTATGGTTCGCAAAATTTGGGCTCGTGATACCACATTGGACCCGTAAAGTGTGTGAGTTCGCAGAGTGAGATCGTAAAACTCTTGATTCACCAATAGTTAGGGTTCACTGGGTTCGAGGATTTGGATTCGCCAATCCCGAGTTCGCCAATTTCAGGGAGGTCAGGTTCGCGCTTGGGGAGTTTCCATAACAAGATCCGCGAACCTCGATGGATTCGCAAAACTCGTTTGAGTTTGCAAATTTGATGGTTCGCGAAGTTGGACCCGCGAAGTGGGTGAGTTCGCGATGTGGCCACAGCCCGCAAAACGTCTCCAATTCACCAAAGGCTTGTCGCATGGGGTTCGTGATCCTCAAGGAGTTCGCCAATTGCAGGGATTTGCGAATCGCTTCTTGCTTAGCTTGAGTTCGCGGAATATTAGGGTTCGCGAACCCTTATCGACCCACAAAGGTAGTGTATGAGTTCGCAACTTCTCCTGACTGAGATTCGCGACTTTTGGGTTCGTGAAACTCATGTTTTGCGAATCCGGTCTCACCAAAAACATCTTTCATTTCACAAGGTTCGGCACTTAAAGATCAAAAAGTCATTTTCTCTAAGAACACCACGAAGACCGTTTGAACTCGCAAAACCCCAGGTCCGAGTCTTAATGATAGTGCACGCTTAAGCTTATTTTTCATGCCTAAAAATCACTAAAAGTGTTAACATAATCTTGAAATACCTATACTAAATTTCAATATGCCTTCGAGCCCTAAAATCGCACAACCCTTAATATGAAATTCTTATTTTCGTGTTTAAACCCCTAAGGTACTGTATTACGTAAACAGGCACGAAGTTAGGGTGAGGTCTTATACCTAGTTCGAGCTGGGTGATTTCCTTAATCGGCTTCTCCTCCTTCCTCGCTTTGAGCTTCCGTTGTTCTTCTTGCTATGGGGTTCGTGGACTTCAAATGGACTTTAGCTAAGTGTTAATTTGTTAAATAGGGGTGATAGGACTTATTGGCGTAAATATCCCTCATTTTAAGGGAAGTGTTCTAAGATTTTTCTTAAGAAATTTGGGCCTAAGTCAAATTCCTAGCCCAATTAATCATTTTAATTGTCTTTGGGGTCTCATCTTTTAAACGTAGCTTATTAATAACCTTGGCCCAATTCTTAGCCATGGCCCAAATTTACCTCTGCCTATTTCTCGAGAATTCCCAACTAAATCAGGGGTCCCTTGGCACAAATAGAAATCATGACCTCCATGAGCAAATTAAGTACGCATCTTAGCACATAATTTACACGAGCACACAATTAATGCACAGAGCGCACATAATTGCATTCCACATTTGTGCAAATTTATTGGACTATTATAAGGACTCGGGTGGTACAATTTATTTATTTACCGTCTCACCGGATGCCTAGTAAGACTGGACAGGTAAATAAATAATATATGACTTTCGTCAATTCATAAATAAATATTTGAAAACAATATCCAAATATCAAAGTGCGAATAATAGGTTCATATTTGTGCCCTATTCATTACATCCCCGAATGGCATTCCGAGGGCATATCCCCAACAATCTCCCACTTGCACTCGGCGCCATATGCTGTTTGTATCTAATACTCGTCTTCTAAAGACGTTATTCAACACTGCCTTTATAAAAGGCACAATGAATAGGCCGGCCACGTTTTCACGACGCTACTCCTGCACGGCTAAACAGCCATTTTTCAATGATACATGCAACATGTAATATTCCTTTCGTTTATTTTGTCTGGATTAACTGTGAGACAAAGGTTCATTGGCTGAAATGATCATTTTGTTATTGTAGCACCACAATGGCAGCAATAGACCCACAATGCATGGAACTATTTGAAATTCTTCCAAGAAGACTTCAATATCCAAACTGATCCCTTACCTTGCAGGTAATTATCTGCGCTAGTGCGCTTGGTTGACTTGGAATTCGATCTCACAATGCTCATGCACTAAAAATAAGTGCTTCCCTGAAACCATTTCAAGTACGGTTCCACCATTATTCTTTGTAGACCAAACCCTATGTGGATTTCCGATCACCCACGTCAAACTGGAGTTCAAAAATAAGTCTAACTGTCCACATATATTTCTCGATTCGAATAGACCAACATCTTGAACTATTGCAATTACTTAGGTAGCCTAAATTTTGACAAACGCTCTCAGAGTATTTATCTTTTCTCAAAAGGGCGAGTCAAACTCGGCATATATAAGGCCACTGATTATAAGTGTATATGGTACTCAATTTAGCTTTTCTATCTGTCTCGCAACGATAATATTGAAAACTAAGTCGTAGGTAAGAACCATTTTTCTTGTAATTGACATTGTCTTTCCAAGTAAAGGGCCTGAGATAAACCTACCATTCTGTACTAAACACTATCTCCAAATAGATTGTTCCGTGAATGTAGATCTTTTATCCCATGTCGTTTATGGAGAATTGGTCAAAGCCCCGCTTTTACCATTCGGAGTATTTCGATATCGTTTCCTTTCTTAAGGGCAACATCTCTCATACAATACGAAGATTATATCTAACTCCCACTGGTTCAATTACGATACAAAAGGATATATATGTACTTATGAATCCATAGTTCCCAACTATTTCATCAAACCAAAGGCACCAACACCTGTAGGCTTAATTAAGTCTGTACGACTTCTTTTCTATAATTTCGCATACTATGAGCATCTACTTGCGATATAAAATCGTTGGGCTTTTCATTTTACGTCTCCTAGAGAAATACGATTTTCACATCCCTCTGACAGATCTCATAAAAGCGTGCATCTGTGTGAGTAAGATTTAGTGAACTTCATTGGAACAATAAAAAAGGTTTCCTCATAGTCAAAGCCCATCATTTAAAACTCAACCTTTTACATACAAGCCTTATTTCGTATGTTTCAACAAGTTTGTTAGATCTAATCATGACATGGTTGTTGAGCATAGAGTTCATCTACTCCCACAGAATAAGCCGTCTCAGCGAGTTTAACCATTATTGATTGGTCAGCGAGTTTGTTAGATCTAATCATGACATGGTTGTTAGATCTAATCATAACATATCCCTTCATCGCAGCAACCCCTGTGCTCGACATGTATTATACAGTATCTCTCATGCTGGCGAGACACTCAACCTGACCTATGTAACTATGGGTGTATCTCTGACTTTTCTTTAAGGTGTTTCGGTCAACACTCCCATTCTTCGTTCTCAAATAAACCATTTTTCCAAATCCGTGAGCCTCTTGATGTTTTTCAAAAATTGTCGAAATAGAGGTTGTCAATGTTGAGTCCCAAGACAACAACGACCTTAACATTCTCATTTTTGTAGAATACAATCTTAATTGTGCTTTGATTTAATTACCTGTCCTTGTAATTAGGGGCTTTTATTATATTTATCCTTAGTTTAGGACTTAGTTTGATATTTATACAAAGTAAGTTTGGTATAAATTGATGTACAAAAATTGTGCTTAATGAGAATATTTTAGAAAATTGATCCAAAAGGCATGCAATTCGATTTCTAGAGAGACAAACATAAGAAATCTTCGCACACTAAGCGAAATTCTCCCTCGAGCTCTCAACGAAGGTTTTCGATCGAAATCTTAATTTCCACAATTCTAATCGATTGCCTAAGAATTCGAGTCTAGGATCATAGAGTTGATAATTTAGGACCTAACAATTGGTATCAGAGCAGATTCGTTCTGTTTTGAATCGAAAATTGTTAGAATTGGATCAAAATTAAATTCTGGTACTGTTCCATCGAAGAACAGTTTCGCGCGAGTTCTAATTTCGATCTAATAGCTCAATTTAGTGCTTAATTAGTTTGAATTTGATGTTTCTGTGCCGTTTTAGTGATGTACATTGATTGCCACTAGATTTGTAGCAGTTTGAACTTTGATTTCAGAGTCGATCGGATTTGAGTGATTACTGTTCGTGCGAAGAATTGTTTAGAACACATTCTGATTTTGATCAAAATCGACATGTTTTGCTTTCTAATGTGTTTAATTGTGTGTTCGTGCGTATTCATCATCTGATTATGAGCAATTACCTGTAATTTTATAGTCAATTTTCCTTGAGTCAGTGTTAAGTGTATTCTATGATTTTTTGCGATAATTTCAATTTTTCTCGCTAGGTTCTGCGATCAGGTTAATTTCTCGATCGAAAAACCCAACGCGAAAATTTTTCTCTGTCGGAATACAAAGTCAGACTTAAAGTCATCTTTACCAAGAACGACTTTAGTAGTTTCGGGCATTACTAAGCAAAAATCTTTTCCGATGAAGACCAATTTTGACCTTTGTGCGCGCAAAACTTTCTGTCTAAAAACATTTTCGGTTAGACTTTCTAAGCTTGACTAAGCGAAAATCATTTGTGTTAGGTCCTCAATTATCAACCCCCATGATCCTAGACTCAAATCCTAAAGAATTCGATTAGAATTGAATGGATTGAATTTCGATCAAAAACCTTCGATGAAGAACACAAGAGAGAATTCGAGTAGTGAGAGACAGAATTATGAGTTTCTCTCTCTACAATTGGATTTGGCAGCCTTTCGGATCATTTCTCTTATTTTCTGTATTAAGCGCAATGTGTGTACAACTATTTATACCAAACACACTTGGTATAAATATCATACTAGTCCTAATCTAAGGACTACTATCCAAAAGCCCCTAATTACAAGGACAAATTATGAAATCAAGCACAATTAAAATTGATACTCTACAATCTACCCCTTTCTGCTTGATTGCTCTTCCGCGCTATTTGTCCTCGTCGGCCGTAGTATGACCTGCGCAAGCCCAGCGCATACTCGAAGTTCCTCAGCGTTTCCCTTAGCTTCTCGATGTCTTCGAGTAATTCCATCAGGAGCGGCTGTTCTCTCACGAATCGATGAATTCTCAGCATCGTCCTCTCTCGGTTGATTTCTTCCAACCTTTGCTCGACATTCCTCCTGACGACCTTGAGTGTTCCGTCGCAAAAAACTTATGGATCTTAGTCTTCAGCATCAACCTAGTCTTCTTGGCCATTGGATTATGGTAGGTGACGCCTATGACTGAGCTGATTTGCACATGATTGCTTGGAAGCCCTTCGATCTCAGGTCCTTTGTTGAGCTGCGCGGTCATGTTGACCTTCTTCATGTTGCTCTCCAGAGCCATCTGAAGGTCATGTGCGGCGAAGTACTTGACTTGGCGCATCATGAACCGGTAGAGCCCTTCGAGGCCTTCTTTCTTGATGAAGCCTTGAGGACCTTTGTACTTCTCCACGTATAGCAGATAGAGGTTGTATACCTCGTCGGCAGGGAGATATGGTAGGTCGCTCTCCCTTACTTCCTCTCGGGTTCTGTCCACTCGCTCGATAATGTAGGTTGGGGTTGGAAGACCTCCTTTAGCACAGTAGACGCTGAGAAACTGGCAAATCGGGGAGAGACTCTTATAGTGGCTCTTGACTTGTCCTTTAGTCATCCCCAACCTTACATCAGGTCCAAGTTGAGTCATCATCCAGATGTTGGTCATCCTCTTCTTCTGATCCCAGTGAGAGATCCCTCTTGCTCAAACTCGTCCGGCTTCTTGACTATGTCCGGTGACCTCCAAATATTGTCACGGACTTCTTCAAGGAAGGGTATCTCTATTCGAATATTCTCCCACGGCGTGTCGATTCGAACGGTCCCTGGCATTTGTCTTGTGGGGGAACCGCTCGTTGTGTGATCAGCTCCGAAAGCCCTATGGGATCTTGTTCATGGTCTACACCTTCCTGAAGTTCGTCGTATTCTATCAACACGAGGTCTACCGAAGCTTGTTGCAAAATTTGTCGAACTTACTTGAGCCGTTGTACTTGATGCTCCTCGGACATATAATGGGTCGCCCACTGTCCTTCAAATATAAATTTGTCGAGGAACTCATGTGGATTGACGCCATGTCCTGAAGGGCCCGGTTGGTCTGGAGCAGTTGAGTGAGTCACCTGAGTCTGCGCTAGGGCGACGAGCATGGCAGCATTTTCTTCTTCTTCCAGAAGCAAGGGGCTTGTGAAGGTCGGTGGTATGGATGGAGGAGTCCTTAGGTGAAATGTTGGTGGGTCGATTTGGGTTAGAGTTGTGGTAGTGCGGTGCGTGGTGTGGGTAGTTTGGGTGGTTTGTGTTTCACCTGCTCCAGCGCCTGTTTGCGTTGTACCTGAGCCTAGTCCTTGGCCACTTGTCGTAGATGTCCCTGGCCTCTTCTCCCCCTCATGAGGATATTGATCATCAGGGTCGTCATGTGGTCGTCTGGAGTGAGAGCTTTGGCCTCGGCACGTTTGGGTAGGTGGCTCAGGATGGTCCACCAGTCGCCTATAGAGGCGACCGGATGGTAAGACCAATGAGGCGGGCTAGAAGAATGTCGTGGAGCTCGGTGATTGGGATGGTGTATGGATTGATTAGGATGGATGAGTTTTGTAGAGGGTCGGTGGGAGTGGGTTGAGAGGTTGTGAGGTCGGCTTGTGCTAAAGTTGGCTCCGAGACGGGTGCTTTCCCTCGATCCTGACGGGACGTCTCAATTGTCGTACGCACGCTCTCCATAATTTTATCTTCGAAAGATTTGAATGCTGCTGTGAGAGCGGCCTTGAGGTGGTCTTCAGTCACAAACGGAGCGGACGCCTCCGTAGATGTACCAGGACGACAGATCGCCTGTTGACAACCCTTGAGCAGACACCGGCTCCTCAGGTTGGCTCGTAGTCACTAGAGGTTGTGACTGTCCGACACTTCCATCCAATCGTTGAGTTGAATCTATAAGATTTGCGTCTATGGATGTTGCGGCAGGCTCGGTTTGGGCCTGCGAACCAGACACCGGTAGATTGTGTTGCGGCTCAAGATTGAGCGAAGTAGTGGCCGCAGCACTTGAAGAGATGATCGACGCGGTATCTGGTGCGGTGGTCGGCGGTGAAGAGGGACTCGATTTGTATGCTAAGTCGTCTGGGAGTCCGTCTTATCAAGCTGATCTCCTCAACGGACTCTGTGTCCGATGAGGTGGCTGTGTGAGGAGTAGGGTCACGTTCAACGTCCTCAAGAGCCTGATCAGTCACCAGTGGAAGTGAGCTTTGCCCATTTCTGCCTCGGGCTGTGCTACTTGTTGAAGAACCTCCTCAATGGTTTCTTCGAGCAAGCCAACATGGACGGGCACTTCCACTTGGAATGATTCTTCTGGAGCTTCTTGTTCCAACTCTGCCGGCACAGCATCGATCAACGTGGCGTCTATATCAGGAATTTGTTCGTCCTGAGTTGGAAGCTCCTGCTCTAGCTCCTGAGCCACTGCATCAATCATCATGGCCTCAAGACTTGAGTGTTGTAGAGGGCTCACTTGGAAATCTGTCGAGGGCCCTCGAATCATCTGCTTAGTGAGATGGTGTTCCCGACAGTATCTTTGGTATTCGTCTCCCGCGGGGTCGGCAAGACGAAGAAGGTCGAGTGGAATGGCCATCGATGGCTGATCTAGATCCACCAGCCTTGGTTTGTGGAGAACTTGAGCCTTGGTGGCTGATAGTTTCCTCCCGGAGGCAGGCGAGGAATATTTCTCTCGTACGTCTCCATTTGCTGACGGATGATGACGGAGAACCATCTCGCATACGGCACATTTTTGGACCGTTTCTTCTCTTTCTGTCTGATCTGTTCTGCGAGGTCGTTCCAGATAAGTTGAGCGAAGTCGTAGTTTCACGTGAACACTACTCCGTGAAATATCCGGAGGATGGGCCGTTGCCTTCTTCGAAACCGTTGTACTTCGGGGACAGACACTTATTGATTATTCCGAAAAGTGTCTTCCACGGATGTGGTTGCTCTGCATCTGAGCTAGCTTGGTGAGCGGCGAACGATACCCCATTTGGAGGAAATCATGCACCATTTCTGCATCTGATGGGAGGGGGTCGTAGTTTGGCTGTGAGGGAGGTCGAGCAGAAGTCTGAAATCGTTCTTGTTCATACAGACGTGCCTCGTCCCTACAACTGTGGTAAAATGATACGCCCCGTCCAAGATGAGGCTCTTGATCATGCCCCAAAATGGCTGGAGGTAGACCATCGGCACTGAGGCCGTCACCTTAAGAGCATGCCATAGTGGATGGCCTTGCAGTATGGACATGATGATGTCGTTTGGACACCGGAAGGTGATCAGATCTAATTGGAAGTTCGTGTCGTGTACATTGAGGTACACAACGTTCTCGTAGATGTGGTTGTAGGTAGGGTAGTGATCCATCTGAAATACAAAGTTAAGTCATTAGCTAGTATTAAAATGTAGTCGAAATTAGTTTTTATCAAACCATAATGATAAAGCTATTAATAACATGTTTGATAAAATTGTAGTGGAAATATGAATGCACATATAGGTCATATAGAGTGAAATTTTGAAGTTGTAATTTTATTTCAACATATGTATGTTAGTTCAAAGAAGATTTGATCGAAATTTTACTGTTTTAAAAACACTGTTCACTCCGTGCTTTTTTATCGCGCGAGAATTGAAATTCTCAATTGAATTCCCTATATGTGATTTTGAACTGGATTTTTGCGATCGAAAATTTTGAACTGTAGCCGAGAAATTTTACGATCGAGAAAAATTTCCGTGTAGATTTACGATCGAAAAATTTTTCGCGCGTGAATAAAAATTTTCACTATGAAAGTTATCGAGCGAGAAAGAATTTCTGTTTAAAAGAGGTTTTTCGCTGCGAAAATTTACGATCGAGAAAATTGCCAACGATAGACTAAGTCAACCATTGAGAATATTTTCAACTGATCAAAATTTCGAGGCGTGTTTCTACTATCGAGAAATTTTATTGTCGAAAAAAATAATTTTTCGCCATTAAAATTTTCGACCGAGAACAAAATTGAAGTCCAAATTTACGACTGTAAGTTTTGCGCTCGAAATTTTAAAGGGATTGCATCTATTTTAACTATTCCTCTCATAATATTTCGCTTAACTATTCCTCTCATAATATTTCGCTCAAATAAAATCAAAATTGTGTTTTTCGTTCGAGTTCTCAGAAATGACCAGTCGAGAAATAAACACAGAATCATGCGTTTCCAAAATACAGATGCAAATCTAGTTTAAATGCACGATAAACTCAAACAGAAGTCAAATCTACCTTCTAAAGACGAAAATCAGATGAAAAATCGAAAGATTTTGAAGATTTTGATGTTCGTCTTTGAGAGAAGAAGTTTTTTCGCACGAGAAATATGACTGTTGAATTTTGCGATCGATGGTTTTTAGCGTGTATTTATGGATTTTCCGACTGCAAGTAATGGTTTGTTTAATTTGGGCTGATTAGACGTTTTTGTGAGACTTAGCGAATTTGAGCCCATTACTATTTGCGATCGAGAAACTTACGATCGAGAAACCATCTTTGTGTACTGTTTAAATTTTCGCTCGACGAAATCCAATCCAAAATTTACATTTGATTCCTGTTTAATTTTCGCTCGTCAATTTTGAGAGCGTAAATTAACACTTGGTCCCAAATCAATTTTCGCTCGAGAAACTGTGATTGAAAATTACCAAATTCACCCGAGTTTCACGATAGTAAGTTTTTATTGATTTTTCAGATCGATCCTAACTTTTAAGAGTAAACCTCAAATTACTTCTTCTAAGTATAAACGAAAGTGCAATTAACTCCCTGTATTTTTTAAGAAATGACATGTGGCTCCAAGATTGGTCTTCGATAATTCTGCAATACTTAGAGCAAAATGTCGAGAATTTTTAGAGTTAATTAAGAAGTAATTTTTGTAATAAGGTCCCCCCGTATTGTTTTACCAATGTCTTGAGTCCTCAGTCATGAAGATTTGTGAAGTCCTCCTTATTTAAGCATTGTCCAAGGCGATTCCAAATGAAAATTTCTGCAACACTTAAAGAGAGAACATAAAAAATATTTGGATCTCAAAACATGGAATCATTGTAGATGCTCCCCCTCAAATAGTGACATGTATCGATGTATCACGTAATTATGCAAATCAATACAAGTAACAATCATATATCACACAATTAATCACTTTAGACTAGTTACATGTTCCCCTAATCATGTAATAAAGATTTGCGCGAGGGTATGAGCAAAAACAGATATTCACATTTTAATCAATTTCATGCCAATGCAGGTTAAATATGCATTCAAAATGTGCGAAATATATATATATTTTAATATTGTATATATATATATGTATGTATGTATAATTTTCATATGTATATTAATATTATTACTAGTATATTGAAAGACACACTGCCGTCAAGTCTAGTCATCAAACTGAAGTCCTAAGATCATGGAGTGATCCATTTCGACAACTCTCACTAAGTTCACTCTAGCGCTCTTATAATTTTTGACTCGGGGATTTTATATATATATATATATATATATCGCTCAAGTCAACACAAGCAATATTAAGTCAATTTTCCTATGATCAAGGCATAATTAATCATTTCACCTAAGTTAGAGATCGTCGTTTGGAATCAAAGGGACTCTTAAGGGTTTAATTTGACTAGGACTTAGGGAGGAAGGAAACTTTTAGGAAAAGGTGAGCTTATCTTTATCGTCTTCCATTTCTACGGCCGTCTCCTTCTTTTCTTTCGGCAAAAAAAATTTCATCTTTTCAATCCCATCCCTTATGTTATCCCTTTTATGCTCAAGCCGAAGCTCCGCTTCTCCGCGAGGCTCTAGGAGATTATCGTAGGCGAAGTTCTTCCTGTTGGTTCTTGGACCGACACCGTGCTGCTCTTCTCTTAATCCCTAGAGAGGTTTCAGAGATTATCAATTTGGAAAAGTTCAAGGTTATGGAATTCGTACCCAAGGCTGTGCTCCTCTTCTCGTTTCCCAATATAAGACCGGATTATCGTAGGAGAAGTTCACTTCGAGGTGCTCCTCTTTCCAGCCGTTCTGACGAGCATACGAGATTATCGACGGAGAAGTTCACTGCAGGATCCATGCCTTCTTTTGATAGTTTGAAAAGCATGTTCATTTGGTCTGTTTTTGTGCGTTGAGCATTGCCTTCTTTAGTCATCTTCTCGTTTTCTTTTACTTTTCTCCCCCTATTTTCTTGTTTGAAAATAGAATCGGTTGAAGGTTGAAATGGGTTTCAGATGAAGAAAAGGAAGTCGGAGAAGGCCCAAAGTGGATGACTAAGAGCTATGATATGGAAAAGGATTGTAAAAGGCCGAGCGAGAAATTGCCTAAATGCCCCAAATCATTTTCCTGATGATCTAAAGACGGGCGGGTATGAAGCCGAGTATCACTAGAAAAGACATTTAATTGAAGTGTGACTTCAATCGAGAGATAGATCCAAGGAGAGAAAAGTTGAAGGGCTAGAGTCCTTACACTTGAAAGGTGACTTTATGTCTAGTGGAACAAACTTAAGACCTTTAGACACAGGAATGTGGCTTAGACTGACAGAATTAAGCAGTTGAATCAATCGTACGTCGGCGAAAATTCTAAGTGACTTAGACATATGTATAGTTTTTTCTATTTTAATATATTTTTTTATCATCACACAAGATAAGACAAGTGAGCATGGAAAACACATAGAATAGAGCATGTGATAGCACAGAAGATCAGGTAATGCACATATCACGGGAGATTCAACATGCCTACTTTTCCGACAAGGAATTGGAATCGTTTTTCATCCAATGCCTTGGTGAAAATGTCGGCTAGTTGATATTCTGTGTTCACAAAGTACATGTCAATGGTGCCTTTTTCTACGTGATCTTTGATAAAGTGATATCTAATGTCTATGTGTGTTGTGTGTGTATGGTGAATAGGATTGCACGTAATCGCAATGGCACTTTGACTATAACTATATATGGGTATATTATTTAAATTGTACCCATAGTCGCAAAGCTGAGTCCGCATCCATAGCATCTGGGAGCAACAGCTGGCAGCTGCGACGTATTTAGCTTCAGCCGTCGAAGTTGAGATGCAATTTTGCTTTTTGGATGACCAGCATACTAGCTTTTAGCCTAGAAATTGAGTGACACCTGAGGTACTTTTCCTGTCCATTCGGCAACCTGCATAATTAGCGTCATTATAGCCGATAAGTTTGAAATTCGTACCTTTAGGAGACCATAGTCCTAAGGTAGATGTGCCCTTAAGGTAGCGAAGAATGTGCTTCACCGCGAGCATGTGGGATTCTTTGGGATCGGCTTGGAAGCAGGCACAAAGACAAGTGGCAAACATGATATCGGTATCCAACTTGCAGCTTGTTGACATGGGAGTGCTGAGGGGCTTGCTCTGCTCTTGATGGAACTTTTTCAGAATGTCCTTAATGTATTTTGATTGACTGATAAATATCCCATCATCAAGCTGCCTGACTTGAAGTCCTAGGAAGAATTGCATCTCTCCTATGTGGCTCATTTCGAATTTACTCTTCATGAGATCTCCAAACTTCTTGCAAAGCCGTGGATTTGTTGAACTGAAAATGATGTCGTCGACGTAAACTTGAACGACCATCAGATCATTGTCTTGCCATTTGATGAAGAGGGTCGTATCGATTGTTCCTCGAATAAATCCAGACATTACGAGGAAGTCGCTCAAGACATCATACCAAGCACGCGGGGCTTGTTTTAGTCCGTAGAGAGCTTTATCCAATCGATAGACGTGATCGGGATGTTCTTGATCAACGAAGCCGTCTGGCTGAGCGACATAGACTTCTTATTTAAGTACGCCATTGAGAAAGGCGGTTTTAACGTCCATTTGATAGACCTTGAAGTCTTTATGAGCCGCGTAAGCCAATAAGAGACGAATGGCTTCAATTCGGGCAACAGGAGCATACGTTTCGTCGTAGTCAATGCCTTCCTGTTGGTTGTATCCCTTGGCAACTAATCGTGCCTTGTTCCGGATCACTTCGCCATCTTCTTTCTTCTTGTTCTTAAATACCCATTTTGTCCCGATGATAGTTTTTCCATGCGGACAGGGTACCAATTTCCACACTTGAAGACGTTCGAATTGATTGATTTCCTCTTGCGTTGCAATTATCCAATCCGGGTCTCGTAGTGCATCTGCTACTTTAGTAGGCTCGTTTTGGCTTAAGAAGCAGCTAAGAAGACCGCTTTGATGTCGTGTCCTTACTCCGCTCGAAGGATCGTCAATTATCTGATCAACCGGGTGAGATCTAGTCCACTTGCGCTCATGTGCCAAAGCTGAAGATGAAGCATCAGCCATTTGTGGATCTAGATTACCAATGATCTCCGATTGTTCATTTGTGTGAGGAAGTTCCATATCTGCACTGGGAGGGAGCGACTCTGATGATTCTTCCTCAACACCCACGGTAGGTTCTTCAAAGTGCTGTGGCAAATCCGAATCAGGTGAGGTAGGGACTGTTGAAGAACTTGGTACATAGGCCTCGTCGGGTATAGTATTAACGGTGAGAGGCTCAAAGAGGTAATCCAAGTCTTCTAACACAAGACTTAGCACTTAGTCTGGCGTTGATTGCTGAATTGGTGCCATCTTCTATTGGTTTTGTGCCAACACAGCAGTGAATATGGGTTCTGAGATGTTGTCTTCAGAAGCCAACAGTTTGAGCACGGGTCCTGAACTATTTAGTTCAGAAGCCATCCACTTCGTGAAAAGTGACGTTGTAGCTTTCCATGATCGTGCTGTTGGACTGGATGTATACTCGGTACGCTTTTGATGTTGAAGATACCCGGCGAAAGTTGCTTCGAATGCTTTAGGGTTGAACTTTGCACGTTGCTCTCTGTCGTTCGCCACAAAACACTTGCACCCGAACACTTTAAAGAATAAGATGTTGGGTACATTGAAAATCTCGTACGGAGTCTTGTTGGATCGTTTGCGAACCACCGTCCTGTTTTGGGTAAAACAGGCGGTATTTACTGCTTTAGCCCAAAGAAACTGTGGAAGGCCGGAGTGGATCAGCATTGCACGAGCGGCTTCCACTAGGGTTCTGTTTTTCCTTTCAACGACCCAATTTTGTTGAGGTGTTTTTGCGGCTGAGAATTGTTGACTAATTCCAAGTTTCTGATAAAATGCACTGAGATTTTAATTCTTGAACTCAGTGCCGTTGTCTGTTCGAATAACTTGAATAATCTGTTGCAGCAGATTCTGAGTAGTGTTCACAAAGTCAAGTACCCTGTCTCATCTTTGGTTCGGAGGAACTTTGTTCAAGTATAATGAGAGAAGTCAGCGACGATAACTAGCACGTACATGCGTCCACTGATACTATGTGTCTGCATTGGCCCACAGAGGTCCATGTGGATTAGTTCCAATGGGCGTGAGGTAGACGCAATTTGCTTGATATGATGAGACGCTCGCTTCATTTTTCCTAATTGACATGCCGCACACTGATGCTCCTTCTGTAGTAGTATAGTTGGAAGACCGTGAACCAACTTTTTCGTAGAAAGGCGTTGGAGAGCTTTTATATTCAGATGAGAAATTCGTTGATGCCATAAGCTGTTCCTCTGTACGACAGTCTGAGAAATAAGGCATACAGTTGTCGAGGGCCGCACGGACGTCAGGTTGATCGTGTAAAGATTCGATTTCCGAAATCGGTAGAGGAGTTCAGTGTCCCGACTATCAAAAATTCTGCACCGGTCAGCATGAGAGACCACTTGAAATCCTTTATCACAGAATTAACCTATGTTGAACAAGTTATGGCGGAGGCCTTCAACATAAGAGACATCTTTTATCGTCAGAGTCGAGGTACCACACATGATGGATCTGCAAAAACAAGTTAGGGAGCTTCAGGTACCCACTTAAGCACGGGTCCTCTCAGATTGCAGATACAGTTTTAGGTTCAGATATGATTCCTAAATTTTTACTTGAGGGTGTTTTAGTAACCCATTTCACTTTCGGAGAAGTGGGTTTAGGTTTTGCCTCTTTAGGTGATTTGGCCTTTTCGGTTTTTGTCGTCCTAGGCGGAGATTTAGAAGCCCATTTGGGTTTAACCTTGCAGGGAAGGTTAATTTCAGCACGTACAAATGCTTTGGTAGGCTTGACCGATGAAAAGATCTTTTCTTTTGATAATCTCCTAAGGTGCTTGGGGGACTCAATCTTTACGAGATACCTTAGGTGAGAACAGGCATGTTCAGCGCCATAAGCTTTCTTTATGGATGGATCTTTTTTCCTACAGGTCTTCCTTGTGGCATTTGTTTCAGAATGATTATGTATAATTTGTGAAGTAGAGCCTATTTCGTAGTTATTGCTTCTAATAGTGATAGGCTGAAGTGAACAAGTAGAAGCAACTGTTTGAAGCGAAGAAATGGCTCTTTTATTTCCACGAGTGTCATTTATTTGTACAGAAGGATCAACATTCTTAGGCATACTTAAATCAACTAGCTCATTCTTAATACTAGACACTCTCGCCTTCGGTTCTAGTGCTTGCCCTACGCTCCTTGTAGACGTAGGTAAACTAGATTTAGTCTTAGCACTTTTAACAGAATTATTAATGCACTTTTGATCTTTTGAAGGCGAGTTTTCATTTTTTCACGATTTTCATAATAGCGTGTGAAGTAGTTTGGGAGGATGAGGAAGCTTTGAGATTTTCCATCTCTTTTAAGAACTTTTTCTTTTCAGCTTCGAAATTCTCTCTTTCTTTATCTAATGTTGCTTGTCTATCTGTTTTATTATAGGAGCTATGTAGAGAGAATGTTCATAATTAACAATTTTGACTTCTTCGTAGTGTGTTGAGATTCAGGGGGTTGAAGTATATTCGCATATAACTTATTACGTTCCTCACTTAGGAAAGCATAATTATTTTCAATCGTCAGTTTAGCGACTTGACAGGCATCTAGTTCTTTACTAAGCTCACTAACCTTGGAATTTGATATTTCTAATTGAGCTTCTAAGTTAGTGATCTTAGTGGTAGCTTCGGTTATTCTACAATTTAGGGTAGCTTTCTCATTGAGATACCTAACCAAGCAATTGTAGTTATTTGCTAGCCTATCTTCTAATTCCTTAATCTTTTCGCTATGTTGTCCAAATCTGAGGTTGACTAGTCTCTCTAGAATGTAAGCTCTTAGTAAGTTCTTCTATTTTAGCCTAGAGCTTCTAAGTTCTTATTTGAGACTATCTATTTTCTCCTGATCGAAAGTTTATCCTCTACTTCCTTAATAATTTTCTGCTCACGTTTCATGTTAGTATATTGTTCTTAATATGATTCTAACATGGTCAATAATGTCTAAGACGAGACTACCTCTAGTGAAGAGATGGATGCGTCGTCATCGTCCGTCTGGTTTGAAGTTTCGGCATCCAGGGTGTCGTCCAAGCGGGCCATGAGGGCTAAATTCTCCTCTTCGGAGTTGGACGTGTCCTCGAGCCAGTGGCCCTGTTCTGCCATGAGGCTACTCCAGCTTCCTTCTGCTTTGAAATTTGAAGCTTCTGGAGTAGTAATTAGCATCTTTCTTCTTGGGAAGAGTGCATTCTCTGGCAAAATTACCAGGCTTGCCACAGTTGTAGCACTTGTTGGGCTCTTTCGTGTTTTTGATTTCGGAGCTCTTTGGTGCACGTTTTTTATTCTTAGAGCTTGAGGTCCGAAGTCGGTTGGCCGAAGATGATGACTTCTTTTTGAAGTACGTCTTGCTCATCAATTTGTCGATTAGAGCCAACTGCTTCCATAGTGCTTTCATGATTGGCTCATCGTCTGTCTCCGAATCTTCTTCTGACTCTGATGGGGAGGGAGGCCTAACGATCTTCTCTTTGCGAGACCTTGTTCCACGCTTTTCTGAGACAAGGGCAACAGTGTCTTCAATCTGCTTGCCCTTTTGCTCCTTTTGAATCTCGCTAATATGTTCCTCATGTTGGGCGAGATTGTCAAAGACTGTATAGATAACCAACTCCTCCAAATCTTTGTTTTGCCTAAGTTGAGTGGATATCTTTTTCCAGTCTGAGGGCAGGGAGGATAGAAACCTGATGTTTGTTTCCATGTTTGTTTTAGAGATTTCTATTTTCCTCATCTCATTAGGAATGGTGAGGAACCTTTGATATACGTCACATAGGCTCTCCTCCGGCTTTTCTTTGAATGAGTCATAAGCCGTGAGAATATTTGCCTTTTTGGCCTTGATGCCCACTTCCGTCCTTTGCATCATTCTATGCAGTTCATCCCACATCCCCTTAACCGTTGGGAGGCTATCTATCCACCTATAGATGTCGTTGGGGATGCCTTGCATGAGTGTGTTCATGGCTATCAGATCTGCCTTAGTGCGGGGCCTTTCCTCGATGGAATATTCCCTAGGCTCCTTCAGTCGCCTAGTAGCGGGAATATGAGGAGTAACCGTGTCATCACCGGCTACAGTGACCCAGAATTATGCGGGCCCTTCCTCGAGTGAACTTAGCAGGTTTTTGGCTTGATCTTTCAAGGCTATGAAATTTAGGAAGCGGCTTCTCCAAACTGTTTATTCGCCGCGTTGCAAGATCGGCGAACGATTGTCGTTTCCTAGTGAGTAAGCATCAATTTTTTCTTTGTGGTGGAGTTGATGAAGGATCTTCGTTAGTTTGATGAGTAGACTTTGATGTAATATGCTTCACAAGTAGCAAATTTGTTAGTAGCGTTTGATTTTAAAACAATGATCGAGAATTATTTTTGATTCAATCGTTACCGTTTGATCAAAAATAATTTCGTTGAGTTAAACGTAAAATTGATGTTCTCCGCGTCTGGTACGGTAGACGAGAAGTTTGACGAGCGATAAAAATTAGCCTAATGTCTTTCGGTCGAAAAACTTTTTCAGTGTGTGAATTTATTTCGATCGTTAAGAAACAGTACAGTCAGTATGTTTCTCGCGAAGTCAAAATAAATTGTTTGACCGAAAGAGTTTTGCGATCCTAAAAGATTTTCGTTTGGTCAAACTAGAGAGTCTGACATAGAAGTTTTTCGATTGGAAAAATTTCGCATGCAAAAGTCTATTAAAAATCTCACGAAAACAATTCTCGCTGAAATTAACACTTGTAAAACTTTAACACTCAATCGTCTTTAGCAGTAGCGACTTCTGTTTCTAATTTGTATCCTAATTGAGAAATTTTTCGTGCGTTGTTTTTCAATCAAGAAACTATTCCGATCGAAAAACTTAGCGAGAAAAATTGAAATTAGGCAACAGTTCACAGAACACAAATTTAACACAGAATTCAAGCAACACTGAAAATTGATCGTTGAAATTTCGGGTATGTGCTCGAAATTGGCTACTGACCCTAACGAACAAATGATTAAACATGTTTTGAAGCAAATGATATTCAATTTTGCAAAAATCAGAACACATTCAAACTGTTCTTCGCGCAAACAGTAAAATCTCAGAATCAAAATTCGGTCTAAATCCTGATTCTGAATGCTACTTTTCTAATCGCGATTGATCTAACCTACTTACGCGAGCACAGAAACATCAAAATCGGATCAAATAAGCACATAATTTAGACTATCAAATCGGAATCAATTTTCGCGCTTAAACTGTTCTTCGCAGGGAACAGTTCCAAAAACAATTCGATCTGATTTCTAACAATTTCGATTCAAAGCAGAACGAATCTGCTCTGATACCAATTGGTAGGTCCTCAATTATCAACTCCTATGATCCTAGACTCAAATCCTAAGGAATTCGATTAGAATTGAATGGGTTGAATTTCGATCGAAAACCTTCGATGAAGAACCGGGAGAGAATTCGAGTAGTGAGAGACAGAATTCTGAGTTTCTCTCTCTAGAATTGGATCTGGCAGCCTTTCTGATCAATTCTCTTATTTTATGTATTAAGCGCAATGTGTGTACAACTATTATACCAAACACACTTGGTATAAATATCATACTAGTCCTAATATAAGGACTACTATACAAAATCCCCTAATTACAAGGACAATAATGAAATCAAGCACAATTAAAATTGATACTCTACAATTTGCGTCCGAGAAACTTTTCAGTCAACGAATTTATTTTGACTTAGCGAGAAACTTATTAAATGTGTTATTCTTTGCGATCGAAATAAATTCACGATTAAGAGATTTTCTCGACCGAAAGATTTCGAACGTTTTTTTTTTTGCTCGTAAAATCTTGCGCAGACAAAGAATTTCTTGCACGAGAACAGTAATCAATACATTTTATCTCGACACAATTATTCTCGATCAAACTCTGAAGATTGAATCGAAAATAATTCTCGACTGCTTTAGAATCAAACGCTACTGACCAATTTGCTACTTGTGAAGCACGTAACATTAGTTCAAGACATTAAACAACAAATGAATATCCTTCATCAACTCGATTAAGAAATGGATGCATATGCTCTAGGAGATGACAATCGACCTCCAATTCTAAAAAGGAGCGAATATACAGTATGGAAAAGTCGGTCCTTAAACTTCATCGAACTCAAAGATCAGGCTGAAGATCTACTCAAATCATTTCATGAGGGACCAGAAATATTTTACATATATCAAGAAGGTGATAGCTCAAACAACCCTAAGTCGAACCCACTAGGTGTGTGAAATTACCTAGCGAGTACAACGATGCTGAGAAAAGAAGAGCATGGGCAGATCTGATTGCCAAAAATACACTAATGCAGGGCATCCCTAACGATATATATAGGGAAATAGATAGCATCCCAACGGCTAAAGGGATGTGGGATGAACTGGAGAGGATGTGCAAAGAACCGAAGTCGGCGCTAAAGCTAAGAAAGCTAACATACTCACAGCGTATGAATCCTTCAAGGCTAAAACTGAGGAGAACTTGCACGATCTTCATCAGCGGTACCTCACTCTTCTCAATGAAATGAGAAAGATTGACATCAAAAAGACAAATATGGAGATGAATTCGATTTCTGTCGGCACTGCCCACCAATTGGAATAATATCTCTACTCAACTCCGACAAAATAAGGACTTGGATGAGATGGATATTCACGCTGTTTTTAATTTCCTCGCAAGGCATGATGAAGACATAGGCGAGTTACAAAAAGAGCAAAAGGGTAAACAAGTCGAGGACTCCATAGCTCTAGTTTCAGAGAAGAAGAACTCCCGATCAAGCAAAGGAAAGCATGTCAAGCTCCCTAGCTCCTCAGAGGATGTAGGACCCGAGTCCTCGTAAACTAGGTCGGCCAATAAATTATGTGTACGACCTAAGTGTCATATGTTTAATTTCGTACATGTTATATGCTTATGTGATTTTACGAATTTCGTGCTCGTGATTTTCATGTGAATTACGTGCATTACGTGCCAACTAGGATGTGCTTACGATAACCCTTAGTTTATGTAAGGGATATTCGAAACTAGCAAATGGAAGAAACTTAATAATAATTAAGATTTGGACTAGGAAATGGTAAATGGGCTAAAGCATGGAAATTAGGCCCAATATGACCCAAGTCAAAATAAGAAGACAACATTCCTTGGTTTAATGAATACCCACGCCTAAGCAATGTTCCATCAACCTTATATAAAGGAAAATATCTAATCTAACAAATCAAAACCCCATAAACTCACTTAAGAAAAATCCAACGAAAATCCCAAGTGAAGAAAAAGAAGAAGGAACCAAGAGAAGTTCGAAACAAGAATTTTCCCAACTAGCTTAGGATTTCGAATTTGGTAAGTGAAACATCCTCTCTAAGCTTTGTAATTTCGTAGCCTTGGTAGTGTTGGATGCATTAATATCAGTAAAAGCAAATTAGTTTTAAGAAGGATGCGAAAAACCATTGGTAGGGAACATAGATTCGTATTTAGGTCGTTACTTAGGGCAAATCATGATAGAATAATTTAATGTATGACTCATGGACTTATGATGTTACTTCTAAGAAGGAGCCACATGATTTAAGGTAGAAGAAGGGATGGGATTGAGGTAGTTTCGATTTGATGAACCTTTGTGTTTCGATCGAAAGTATGAAAATCATTTTTAGGGTTGGGCGATAATTAGAAGCCGCAAATTTAGTTTCGATCGAAACAATTTTAAATAGTAAATTGAATAATTTAGGGGTTTCGACCGAAACTCATTTCAATGCATGAGTATCGATCGAAACTCATACCAAATCCATGCCATCGATCGAAAGTGGTGAATCACTTTGCATGGTTTCGATCGAAACCTAACATGACATCATGATGACATAAGAACACGGCGAAACACTAATCGATCGAAAGTGGAATCGATCGAAACACTAAAATTGATCGAAATGTGATCTTCTAATGTGTATGGTTTCGATCGAAACTGAGGTGCCGCCATGCTTACGTCAGGCACGGCGAAACTCACACGATTTCGGGCGAAACCCTCGTGATGTTCATGGTTTCGGGCGGACGGATGATGTCATGGTGATGAAATGGCACGACGAAACTCATCTCATAATACATCTCATCCGATCGAAAATGAGTAAAATCGAGTGATTCACAAGTTCCGACCGAAACTAACCCTAATGATTTGTATCTGGCGAAACTAACCAATGATTGCTACCAATTGAAATTAGGGTTTGATATAAATGAGTTTTGATGGCCACTACGAGTTCCTGGTTATGCCATTCGGATTGACTAACGCACCAGCGGTCTTCATGGATTTAATGAACCGAGTGTTCAAGCCATACCTGGATAGGTTTGTCATCGTCTTCATTGATGACATCCTAATATACTCAAGGACGAAGGAGGAACACGAAAAACACTTAGGGATTGTCCTGGGTATACTACGGGAGAAGCAACTATATGCCAAGTTCAAAAAGTGCGAGTTTTGGCTGCACCAAGTCGCCTTCTTGGGGCATATAGTATCCGTAGACCCGAACAAGATAGAAGCTATCAGCAATTGGGCCCGACCGACCAATGTGACGGAAGTGCAAAGTTTCCTCGATCTGGCAGGCTATTACAGGAAGTTCATCAAGGACATCTCGAAAATAGCGTCGACACTGACGAGGTTGACCAGGAAGAATACGCCATTTCAATGGACCACGGAATGTGAACGGAGCTTCCAAGAACTGAAGGAGCAGCTTACAACAGCCCTAGTTCTCACAATACCCTCAGGAACTGGAGGGTTTACTGTTTACAGTGATGCATCGAAGAACGGGTTAGGGTGTGTGCTAATGCAGAACGGGAATGTAGTAGCATACACCTCTCGTCAACTAAAAGAGTACGAGAAGAATTACCCGACGCACGGCTTAGAGCTCGCGGCAGTGGTCTTTACTCTCAAGATCTGGAGGCATTACCTCTATGGAGAGCGGTGTGAAATATACACGGACCACAAAAGTCTCAAGTATTTCTTCACGCAAAAGGAGCTGAACATGAGGCAAAGGAGGTGGTTAGAACTAGTCAAGGATTACGACGCATAATCAACTACCACCCAGGCAAGGGGAATGTAGTAGCCGATGCCTTAAGCCGAAAAGCAGTGAGTGCAGAACTGCAATTATTGGAAGAAGAAGTTGTACGTTTAGGCGAAGTTGAGATGCAACTAGCAGCTCTGACCTTGCAGCCTACACGGTTAGAGCGAATCAGGACGGGCGCAAGGAACATACGAATTTTATACGAAGATCAAGGAAGCACAACCGGAACAACTGACAGGAGACTTCATGATACGAGAAGACGGAAGGTTGTACTTCAAAGATCGATTGTATGTGCCAGATGACGCTGAACTACGAAGGACGATTATGGTGGAAGCACATGCCACCGCATACACCGTTCATCCAGGAACCACCAAGATGTACAGAGACCTACGGGAAAACTATTGGTGGCGAGGCATGAAGAGGGACATAGCGATGTTCATTAGTCAATGTCTGACATGCCAGCAGATAAAAGCCGAGCACCAAAGGCCGGCGGGAATGCTACAACCGTTACCCATTCCTTAGTGGAAATGGGACAACATCACCATGGACTTTGTTGTCGGGCTACCAAAGAATGTGAAAGGGCACGACGCAATCTGGGTGGTCGTCGACCGACTAACCAAGTCTGCCCACTTTCTAACGATTAGCACGACATTCTCTATGGAGCGCTACGCAGAGCTTCACATCCAGGAGATAGTACGACTGCACGGAATTCCATCGTCAATAGTTTCGGATCGCGACTCCAGATTTCTGTCGAATTTCTGGACGAGTCTGCAAAAGGCGATGGAAACGAAGCTTTCATTTAGCACCGCCTACCATCCGCAAACGGACGGTCAATCAGAACGGACGATTCAGACATTGGAGGACATGCTACGAGCATGCGTACTCAATTTCAAAGGAAATTGGAGTAAGTACCTCCCACTTATTGAGTTCACGTACAACAACAGTTACCATGTCACTATCGGATGGCACCGTACGAAGCGCTATACGGGCGTAGGTGCAGATCCCCAGTGCATTGGGACGAGGTTGGGGAAAGGGCAAGGCTAGGCCTAGACATAGTGCGAGAAATGACGGAGGCCATTTCCGTAAAACGAGAAAGAATGCGAACGGCGCAAAGTCGCCTGAAGAGCTACGCAGACCAAAGGCACCGACCACTAGAATTCGAAATAGGCGACCAGGTGTTCGTAAAAGTATCGCCAATGGAGGGCGTGAAAAGATTTGGAAAGAAAGGGAAACTAAGCCCTAGGTACATTGGCCCACTTCGAATAGTAAAGAGAGTTGGTGAGGTAGCCTATCAACTAGAGCTGCCAGCGCCATTATCGCAAGTGCATGACCTATTCCCTGTCTCGATGCTACGGAAGTACATAGCCGACCCGAGTCATGTTATAGGGAACGAATCCCTACATCAACAATTGAAACCGGATCTGAGCTACGAAGAGATTCCGGTGGAGATATTGATGTACGAAACCAAGAGAATTAGGAATAAAGATATCCCTTTAGTGAAAGTGTTGTGGCGGGACCAGTCTACGGAAGAAGCCACATGGGAACGGGAGGACGAGATGAGAACTCGTTATCCTGAGTTGTTCCACACAGGATGATTTCGGGGGCGAAATCCTCTTTAAGGGGGGAGGATGTAGGACCCGATTTCTCGTAAACTAGGTCGGCCAATAAATTATGTATACGACCTAAGTGACATATTTCGTACATGTTATATGCTTATGTGATTTTACGAATTTCGTGCTCGTGATTTTCATGTGAATTACGTGCAATTACGTGCCAACAAGGATGTGCTTACGATAACCCTTAATTTATGTAAGGGACATTCGAAACTAGCAAATGGAAGAAACTTTATAATAATTAAGATTTGGACTAGGAAATGGTAAATGGGCTAAAACATGGAAATTAGGCCCAATATGACCCAAGTCAAAATAAGAAGACAACATTCCTTGGTTTAAGGAATACCCACGCCTAAGCAATGTCCCATCAACCTTATATAAAGGTAAAATATCTACTCTAACAAATCAAAACCCGATTAACTCACTTAAGAAAAATCCAACGAAAATCCCAAGTGAAGAACAAGAAGAAGGAACCAAGAGAAGTTCGAACCAAGAATTTCCCCAATTAGCTTAGGATTTCGAATTTGGTAAGTGAAACATCCTCTCTATGCTTTGTAATTTCGTAACCTTGGTAGTGTTGGATGCATTAATGTCAGTAAAAGCAAATTAGTTTAAGAAGGATGCGAAAAACCATAGGTAGGGAACATAGATTCGTATTTAGGTCGTTACTTAGGGCAAATCATGATAGAATAATTTAATGTATGACTCGTGGAGTTATGATGTTACTTCTAAGAAGGATCACACGATTTAAGGTAGAAGAAGGGATGGGATTGAGGTAGTTTCGATTTGATGAACCTTTCTGTTTCGATCGAAAGTAGGAAAATCATTTTTTGGGTTCGGGCGATAATTAGAAGCCACAAATTTAGTTTCGATCGAACCAATGTTAAATAGTAAACTGAATAATTTAGGGGTTTCGACCGAAACCCATTTCAATGCATGAGTATCGATCGAAACTCATACCAAATCCATGCCATCGATCGAAAGTGGTGAATCACTTTGCATGGTTTCGATCGAAACCTAAGATGACATCATGATGACATAAGAACACGGCGAAACACTAATCGATCGAAAGTGGAATTGATCGAAACACTAAAATTGATCGAAATGTGATCTTCTAATGTGTATGGTTTCGAACGAAACTGAGGTGACGCCATGCTTACGTCAGGCACGGCGAAACTCACACGATTTCGGGCGAAACCCTCGTGATGTTCATCGTTTCGGGCGAACGGATGATGTCATGGTGATGAAATAGCACGGCGAAACTCATCTCATAATACATCTCATCGATCGAAAGTAAGTAAAATCGAGTGATTCACAAGTTTCGACCGAAGCTAACCCTAATGATTTCTATCGGGCGAAAATAGCCTAGCTACCAATTGAAATTAGGGTTTGATATAAATGAGTTTTGATCGAAACTAGGAATTATTGTATATCAATTGGACGAAATCGAATCGGGCGAAATCAATTCTAGTAACTAATCACTTTCGCCGAGCTTATCATGTTAGGAGTTTCAATATCCCAACTTAGAATTATTTGGGGTTAGCAACTTAAGTGGAATTGAATAATTGGAAGTATCGAAACCTAACCCTAAATTAACACACCTTCGCCGAGGTATATATGTAAAGACCGAAATTGAATTATAACATAAGCTAGGATCGAAACCAAATGACTTAGGAAAATTCAATAAGGCAAGTCAAGTGGTTTGAAGTCTAGGGAATTAGTACAAGTCTAAATAATTAACACGACGAAAATTAATTGTTTCGACGAATTAGCTAAAGAAAGCAAAGTACTAATACTCTAACATTTTTATGAAAAGGTCGGACGTTAGGGACCTCCCGAAACAATACGCTAACTTAAGCTTGCACGACAGGTAAGTAGAAACGCAACTACGACACGTAACCTGCCTGTGTGACTAAGTGATTACGTGCTTATGTGACCTTATGTGAATTTTGCACGATATGACATTTATTATGCATGAATTCATGAAATGCATATTTATGTGAACATGACATGAGCATCTGCACGCATGAGTAGTACGTATGACATGAGGTACGAGCGTGCATAAGATCGTCTGTGTGCGATGTATATTCGCCGATTTTGGCATCTATGTCGACTCAATGAAGAGTCACGGCTCTTCTATGCGATCATGGCGTTATGATGCCGATTTGCCTGTTATGAGAGGCAGGGGGAATACCCCATTTGCGGGAGATGCAACCTGGAGGATGCGACACGAGGCATGCACTACCCAGAGGGAACCTCTGAGGTTAGTGACCTCGGTGTTGGCTACCAGTGAGAGGCGTCCGCGTGGAGGCCACACTGAGTAAGGGAAGATTCCTTCGGGTGACCTTCTAGTGTGTGAACCTCCACATATGTAAGAATCCCTCGTGGATTAGAGCTCTATGAAAGGGCGCATAGTAAGATGGAAAGTCGAGGGCCCATATGACGTATGTGTCTAAAAGAGTATGAGTCCAAAAGAGTATGAGCGTTAGTAAGCGACGGCGTGGATTGCTGATCGTTAGGACATGTGCATACATGCATCATTTCTGCTTACTGAGCCTCGGTGGCTCATCCCTTACGTTACGTGTTGTAGGTACTAGTGATCACGGTACGTGATCTGTTCGGGGCGCATGGCCTATCTTTTGGAGCTTCTGGCTGCTTTTGAGGTGGAGGTGTGTGTTTGGATGACAACCTGTGAAGGCTGGGCGCATAGGAGTTTTTGTTGTGCATGTACACGACTTCTCTGAAAATAGGACTTGAATGAATGTAGAACGACTTAAGGAAATTCTTTTGACTTGTATGTATGACTTACAAGTTGTAAATGAAAAAATTATTGCACATTTTCACGTATCTATTCAAATAAATGCATGCTTAACACTTGAGACTAATAGAAAGCACGATTGGGAACACCGGGTCCCGACGGAAGATGGAGATACATCTGATTCAGAACTTCCCTCTGAGTTCAAAGAATTTGAGAAACAGCTGGCTTTAGTCGTTAAAATTATGACGAAGAAATACTTCAAGAAGAAGTTGTCATCCTCTGCTAACAGACTTCGAACTACTAGCTCGAAAAATAAAGAGAAAGCCAACTGAAACCTCAGAAGCCACAACACCCAAAGACACACAAAAATGTTTTAATTGTGGAAAAACAAGTCACTTTGCCAGGGAATGCACCCTTCCAAAGAAGAAGTATGCTAACTACTACTCCAAGAAGCTTCAATCAAACAAAAGAAGCTGGAGTAGCTCTAATGGCGGAACAGGCCCACTGGCTAGAGGACAGCTCAGATTCTGCTGCCGAAAATCTTGTTCTAATGGCAAGCCTCGAGAATGAAGAGGAAGATGGAACTCACGTGGATACGGACAAAGACAGTGCATCCACAACATCTCAGGAGGTAGGAACCTCTGACTCTACACATTCTGACCTGTTAGCTGAGTTAAGTTCTAAATTTGCTAACATGGTAATTAAGCAAAATTGAGGAATAAAGGTAGAAAAAAAGCTTCTTAAGTCTAAGAAAACCATAGCTAGTCTCGAAGAAAATGTTAGGAGTTCTAGCCTCAAAATAGATGAATTAACTAAGAAACTCCAATCATAGGACTAAGCACATCTCATTAGAAAAGCATAGTTCGGTAGTAAAGGTGTTGGGGATATGCCCTCTGAATGCCATTCGAGGATGTAATGAATAGGGCATAAACATGAACCTGTTATTCACACTTTAATATTTGGATATTGTATTCAAATATTTATTTATGGAATTTACAAAAGGCATATTATTTATTTACCTATAGTCTTACTAGGCATCCGGTGAGACGGTAAATAAATAAATCCCATATATACGAGTTTAGTCACCGATTATCATGGGATGAGAGAGGGGGCACCGGTGAGCTATTATTCTCGTATATTAAATTAGTCCATAAGTCTTAGACATCAGTAGGGTGACTGAGTGTCGATCATGACTTATTTGTTGACGACTCTAAATGGTTGTGCCAACCATTCACTTGGGAAGCGGGAGCCGTAACATTGGTATGAGTTGAATCAGGGGATTAACTTGTATTTGGACACGACTCGTAATCGACGATCACATGGATAATTACTCGTTGAGTGTCAATGATCGATCGATTGACTATAGTAGTATACGTGGACCTTAGACCGAAGGGTCATTGACAGAGTTGGTTTCGGGGTCCTGACTTGTCACTAGTTTGCTAGGTCCGCCTTGTTCAAGGCTGAACATGGGTCAGCAGCAACATGCGGTCTTGACAACGAAGTGCAACTACTGGGCATTGACAGTCGTGAGGGATTCACAACCTTGGAAGTAATCGATGTATATGTCCTATGCGTATTCAGGGACGAGGTATTACAGAATCTTTGAAAAGTATAAAAATTAACTCACGTGGGACGTGGAGTGTAGTTTAGTAATTTCACCGTCACGAATTAGACATAGTGTTGGGTTAGTGAGTTTGACATTACCATGGCTCTCACTCGACCGGGACACAAGTGAAGGGTTTATACGTATTACGACAATCTATAGTCGGTTCGTAAAATACAAAGATCGTACTCAACACGGGATCTATTCGGTACCACAGGATTGGCTAGGTGCTTACAGAATTCTTGGATTCCTCCCTTGCCGGGTTGAGACGAACCAAGAGAGTTGGGGCTTAAAAAGGATCACCGAGGCAGTATCTACTAAAGTGAGATGTGTTATTACATAATGGTCTTGGAGACGTTAATAAAACATTTAATATTAGTTTAGAAACTATAATTATTTGAAATAAGATTCCGGAATGAAACAACAAAGAATGGACCGAAAATAGGGTTCACAACCATGAGCAAGGCACGTCAAGGTCCTGAAGCCCGCCTGAAAAGTAGCAACTGATTCCAAAATTCATTTCTCACAATGTAGACCTCGGATTGAGAATCCCTTTGGTCGGAATCGAGATAGGTGAGTCTCCTATCTGTGGTTAAAATTTCAGGTCAATCGGACATCGTTTACACCTTGAACGGATGGAGAAACAAAACTGTCCCAAAGCTGTTGCAAGTCACGGCCGTGACACATGCGTGCCGTGGCCGTGACTCACAGCAGAGGCCGAGTTTTTGGCCTCGACATGGTCACGGCCGTGACCATTATGACCCAGGCCATGAAGGGTGTTGTCACGGCCGTGAATAGGCTTGTTTCAGGCCGTGACGGGCGTCGGTTGGGCCAAATTTAATCCAAATCAAGTCCAAATCCATTCCTTGTTCTTAAGTGAGACATATGGGACATGTCTAGCCATTTGATGACTTTATACAAAGGAACCAAACAAGAAATGAGTCATGTAGGACATGATTCAATTAAAAGTCTTTCTCAAAGGTTGAAAGATGATCTTTATGTTTTGGCATTGTGCAATTTCGTCAATGAGAGTTTTAAGCTTAATTCGCTTATACATTCAGGTCGCACCCTCCAGGCCGCACGTTACTGCCACGAGCCAAGCCCAAATCACATCCCTAGGATGTCAACATATATTTATTTACATAATATTACGACGATGCTAAACGCCGCCCTGGTAGCATAGTAGACAGCCCCTACATCAACTGAGTCGACACTCCTGCCCACATCGGCAAGTCTTCGTCGCGTACAAGCGACATATGATCATGCACACTTAGTCCCACGACCCTCCCCCATGAGTCGTGCGTGCACATGAATATGCATATGCAAATAAGTGCAATATAAGTTTACCTCATGAGAGCGCTATAGACCATTCACGTAGTAATAAAGGCACGTAGGCAAAACATGTAACACACAGGTTATATGTTGTAGTTGGATTTCTACTTACCCGTCGTCCGCAGATTAGTTGCTACCTGACGGGGTATTCTCCTAACTCTCGACCTTAGGCATAAAATATTCATATCAGTAAGCTATCTGATTTATCTAAGTTAGTTGCGTACTCGAAATTCCTACTCATTGAGGCATATTATTTTAGACGTCGTAGTTATGATAATAATTATTAATGTAGACTCGTAAGAGACCCGATTTAATAAAATGTCCTAAGTTTATTTTCCCACAATCGCTAAGTTCTAACTCTAATTCGCAATATATAAAGCTTCACTATTAATTCATGGATCGTCCTAGTTCGCAAGCTAGGGTCCGTGAAATGTCGGCTCGTGACTTAGTATGTGGGGGATCGATTCGCCAATCTGGGATGGATTCGCAAAATGGATGAGTTCGTCAACCCCAATTCGCAGCTTAGTTCGATTCGCGAAGTGATGGAGTCCGCGAAGCATGCCGAGTTTGCCAAATTGATGGTTCGCACTTTTATGGTTCGCAAAATTTGGGCTCGTGATACCACATTGGACCCGTAAAGTGTGTGAGTTCGCAGAGTGAGATCGTAAAACTCTTGATTCACCAATAGTTAGGGTTCACTGGGTTCGAGGATTTGGATTCGCCAATCCCGAGTTCGCCAATTTCAGGGAGGTCAGGTTCGCGCTTGGGGAGTTTCCATAACAAGATCCGCGAACCTCGATGGATTCGCAAAACTCGTTTGAGTTTGCAAATTTGATGGTTCGCGAAGTTGGACCCGCGAAGTGGGTGAGTTCGCGATGTGGCCACAGCCCGCAAAACGTCTCCAATTCACCAAAGGCTTGTCGCATGGGGTTCGTGATCCTCAAGGAGTTCGCCAATTGCAGGGATTTGCGAATCGCTTCTTGCTTAGCTTGAGTTCGCGGAATATTAGGGTTCGCTAACCCTTATCGACCCACAAAGGGTAGTGTATGAGTTCGCAACTTCTCCTGACTGAGATTCGCGACTTTTGGGTTCGTGAAACTCATGTTTTGCGAATCCGGTCTCACCAAAAACATCTTTCATTTCACAAGGTTCGGCACTTAAAGATCAAAAAGTCATTTTCTCTAAGAACACCACGAAGACCGTTTGAACTCGCAAAACCCTAGGTCCGAGTCTTAATGATAGTGCACGCTTAAGCTTATTTTTCATGCCTAAAAATCACTAAAAGTGTTAACATAATCTTGAAATACCTATACTAAATTTCAATATGCCTTCGAGCCCTAAAATCGCACAACCCTTAATATGAAATTCTTATTTTCGTGTTTAAACCCCTAAGGTACTGTATTACGTAAACAGGCACGAAGTTAGGGTGAGGTCTTATACCTAGTTCGAGCTGGGTGATTTCCTTAATCGGCTTCTCCTCCTTCCTCGCTTTGAGCTTCCGTTGTTCTTCTTGCTATGGGGTTCGTGGACTTCAAATGGACTTTAGCTAAGTGTTAATTTGTTAAATAGGGGTGATAGGACTTATTGGCGTAAATATCCCTCATTTTAAGGGAAGTGTTCTAAGATTTTTCTTAAGAAATTTGGGCCTAAGTCAAATTCCTAGCCCAATTAATCATTTTAATTGTCTTTGGGGTCTCATCCTTTAAACGTAGCTTATTAATAACCTTGGCCCAATTCTTAGCCTTGGCCCAAATTTACCTCTGCCTATTTCTCGAGAATTCCCAACTAAATCAGGGGTCCCTTGGCACAAATAGAAATCATGACCTCCATGAGCAAATTAAGTACGCATCTTAGCACATAATTTACACGAGCACACAATTAATGCACAGAGCGCACATAATTGCATTCCACATTTGTGCAAATTTATTGGACTATTTTAAGGACTCGGGTGGTACAATTTATTTATTTACCGTCTCACCGGATGCCTAGTAAGACTGGACAGGTAAATAAATAATATATGACTTTCGTCAATTCATAAATAAATATTTGAAAACAATATCCAAATATCAAAGTGCGAATAATAGGTTCATATTTGTGCCCTATTCATTACATCCCCGAATGGCATTCCGAGGGCATATCCCCAACAATCTCCCACTTGCACTCGGTGCCATATGCTGTTTGTATCTAATACTCGTCTTCTAAAGACGTTATTCAACACTGCCTTTATAAAAGGCACAATGAATAGGCCGGCCACGTTTTCACGACGCTACTCCTGCACGGCTAAACAGCCATTTTTCAATGATACATGCAACATGTAATATTCCTTTCGTTTATTTTGTCTGGATTAACTGTGAGACAAAGGTTCATTGGCTAAAATGATCATTTTGTTATTGTAGCACCACAATGGCAGCAATAGACCCACAATGCATGGAACTATTTGAAATTCTTCCAAGAAGACTTCAATATCCAAACTGATCCCTTACCTTGCAGGTAATTATCTGCGCTAGTGCGCTTGGTTGACTTGGAATTCGATCTCACAATGCTCATGCACTAAAAATAAGTGCTTCCCTGAAACCATTTCAAGTACGGTTCCACCATTATTCTTTGTAGACCAAACCCTATGTGGATTTCCGATCACCCACGTCAAACTGGAGTTCAAAAATAAGTCTAACTGTCCACATATATTTCTCGATTCGAATAGACCAACATCTTGAACTATTGCAATTACTTAGGTAGCCTAAATTTTGACAAACGCTCTCAGAGTATTTATCTTTTCTCAAAAGGGCGAGTCAAACTCGGCATATATAAGGCCACTGATTATAAGTGTATATGGTACTCAATTTAGCTTTTCTATCTGTCTCGCAACGATAATATTGAAAACTAAGTCGTAGGTAAGAACCATTTTTCTTGTAATTGACATTGTCTTTCCAAGTAAAGGGCCTGAGATAAACCTACCATTCTGTACTAAACACTATCTCCAAATAGATTGTTCCGTGAATGTAGATTTTTGATCCCATGTCGTTTATGGAGAATTGGTCAAAGCCCCGCTTTTACCATTCGGAGTATTTCGATATCGTTTCCTTTCTTAAGGGCAACATCTCTCATACAATACGAAGATTATATCTAACTCCCACTGGTTCAATTACGATACAAAAGGATATATATGTACTTATGAATCCATAGTTCCCAACTATTTCATCAAACAAAAGGCACCAACACCTGTAGGCTTAATTAAGTCTGTACGACTTCTTTTCTATAATTTCGCATACTATGAGCATCTACTTGCGATATAAAATCGTTGGGCTTTTCATTTTACGTCTCCTAGAGAAATACGATTTTCACATCCCTCTGACAGATCTCATAAAAGCGTGCATCTGTGTGAGTAAGATTTAGTGAACTTCATTGGAACAATAAAAAAGGTTTCCTCATAGTCAAAGCCCATCATTTAAAACTCAACCTTTTACATACAAGCCTTATTTCGTATGTTTCAACAAGTTTGTTAGATCTAATCATGACATGGTTGTTGAGCATAGAGTTCATCTACTCCCACAGAATAAGCCGTCTCAGCGAGTTTAACCATTATTGATTGGTCAGCGAGTTTGTTAGATCTAATCATGACATGGTTGTTAGATCTAATCATAACATATCCCTTCATCGCAGCAACCCCTGTGCTCGACATGTATTATACAGTATCTCTCATGCTGGCGAGACACTCAACCTGACCTATGTAACTATGGGTGTATCTCTGACTTTTCTTTAAGGTGTTTCGGTCAACACTCCCATTCTTCGTTCTCAAATAAACCATTTTTCCAAATCCGTGAGCCTCTTGATGTTTTTCAAAAATTGTCGAAATAGAGGTTGTCAATGTTGAGTCCCAAGACAACAACGACCTTAACATTCTCATTTTTGTAGAATACAATCTTAATTGTGCTTTGATTTAATTACCTGTCCTTGTAATTAGGGGCTTTTATTATATTTATCCTTAGTTTAGGACTTAGTTTGATATTTATACAAAGTAAGTTTGGTATAAATTGATGTACAAAAATTGTGCTTAATGAGAATATTTTAGAAAATTGATCCAAAAGGCATGCAATTCGATTTCTAGAGAGACAAACATAAGAAATCTTCGCACACTAAGCGAAATTCTCCCTCGAGCTCTCAACGAAGGTTTTCGATCGAAATCTTAATTTCCACAATTCTAATCGATTGCCTAAGAATTCGAGTCTAGGATCATAGAGTTGATAATTTAGGACCTAACAATTGGTATCAGAGCAGATTCGTTCTGTTTTGAATCGAAAATTGTTAGAATTGGATCAAAATTAAATTCTGGTACTGTTCCATCGAAGAACAGTTTCGCGCGAGTTCTAATTTCGATCTAATAGCTCAATTTAGTGCTTAATTAGTTTGAATTTGATGTTTCTGTGCCGTTTTAGTGATGTACATTGATTGCCACTAGATTTGTAGCAGTTTGAACTTTGATTTCAGAGTCGATCGGATTTGAGTGATTACTGTTCGTGCGAAGAATTGTTTAGAACACATTCTGATTTTGATCAAAATCGACATGTTTTGCTTTCTAATGTGTTTAATTGTGTGTTCGTGCGTATTCATCATCTGATTATGAGCAATTACCTGTAATTTTATAGTCAATTTTCCTTGAGTCAGTGTTAAGTGTATTCTATGATTTTTTGCGATAATTTCAATTTTTCTCGCTAGGTTCTGCGATCAGGTTAATTTCTCGATCGAAAAACCCAACGCGAAAATTTTTCTCTGTCGGAATACAAAGTCAGACTTAAAGTCATCTTTACCAAGAACGACTTTAGTAGTTTCGGGCATTACTAAGCAAAAATCTTTTCCGATGAAGACCAATTTTGACCTTTGTGCGCGCAAAACTTTCTGTCTAAAAACATTTTCGGTTAGACTTTCTAAGTTTGACTAAGCGAAAATCATTTGTGTTAGGTCCTCAATTATCAACCCCCATGATCCTAGACTCAAATCCTAAAGAATTCGATTAGAATTGAATGGATTGAATTTCGATCAAAAACCTTCGATGAAGAACACAAGAGAGAATTCGAGTAGTGAGAGACAGAATTATGAGTTTCTCTCTCTACAATTGGATTTGGCAGCCTTTCGGATCATTTCTCTTATTTTCTGTATTAAGCGCAATGTGTGTACAACTATTTATACCAAACACACTTGGTATAAATATCATACTAGTCCTAATCTAAGGACTACTATCCAAAAGCCCCTAATTACAAGGACAAATTATGAAATCAAGCACAATTAAAATTGATACTCTACAATCTACCCCTTTCTGCTTGATTGCTCTTCCGCGCTATTTGTCCTCGTCGGCCGTAGTATGACCTGCGCAAGCCCAGCGCATACTCGAAGTTCCTCAGCGTTTCCCTTAGCTTCTCGATGTCTTCGAGTAATTCCATCAGGAGCGGCTGTTCTCTCACGAATCGATGAATTCTCAGCATCGTCCTCTCTCGGTTGATTTCTTCCAACCTTTGCTCGACATTTCTCCTGACGACCTTGAGTGTTCCGTCGCAAAAAACTTATGGATCTTAGTCTTCAGCATCAACCTAGTCTTCTTGGCCATTGGATTATGGTAGGTGACGCCTATGACTGAGCTGATTTGCACATGATTGCTTGGAAGCCCTTCGATCTCAGGTCCTTTGTTGAGCTGCGCGGTCATGTTGACCTTCTTCATGTTGCTCTCCAGAGCCATCTGAAGGTCATGTGCGGCGAAGTACTTGACTTGGCGCATCATGAACCGGTAGAGCCCTTCGAGGCCTTCTTTCTTGATGAAGCCTTGAGGACCTTTGTACTTCTCCACGTATAGCAGATAGAGGTTGTATACCTCGTCGGCAGGGAGATATGGTAGGTCGCTCTCCCTTACTTCCTCTCGGGTTCTGTCCACTCGCTCGATAATGTAGGTTGGGGTTGGAAGACCTCCTTTAGCACTGTAGACGCTGAGAAACTGGCAAATCGGGGAGAGACTCTTATAGTGGCTCTTGACTTGTCCTTTAGTCATCCCCAACCTTACATCAGGTCCAAGTTGAGTCATCATCCAGATGTTGGTCATCCTCTTCTTCTGATCCCAGTGAGAGATCCCTCTTGCTCAAACTCGTCCGGCTTCTTGACTATGTCCGGTGACCTCCAAATATTGTCACGGACTTCTTCAAGGAAGGGTATCTCTATTCGAATATTCTCCCACGGCGTGTCGATTCGAACGGTCCCTGGCATTTGTCTTGTGGGGGAACCGCTCGTTGTGTGATCAGCTCCGAAAGCCCTATGGGATCTTGTTCATGGTCTACACCTTCCTGAAGTTCGTCGTATTCTATCAACACGAGGTCTACCGAAGCTTGTTGCAAAATTTGTCGAACTTACTTGAGCCGTTGTACTTGATGCTCCTCGGACATATAATGGGTCGCCCACTGTCCTTCAAATATAAATTTGTCGAGGAACTCATGTGGATTGACGCCATGTCCTGAAGGGCCCGGTTGGTCTGGAGCAGTTGAGTGAGTCACCTGAGTCTGCGCTAGGGCGACGAGCATGGCAGCATTTCCTTCTTCTTCCAGAAGCAAGGGGCTTGTGAAGGTCGGTGGTATGGATGGAGGAGTCCTTAGGTGAAATGTTGGTGGGTCGATTTGGGTTAGAGTTGTGGTAGGGCGGTGCGTGGTGTGGGTAGTTTGGGTGGTTTGTGTTTCACCTGCTCCAGCGCCTGTTTGCGTTGTACCTGAGCCTAGTCCTTGGCCACTTGTCGTAGATGTCCCTGGCCTCTTCTCCCCCTCATGAGGATATTGATCATCAGGGTCGTCATGTGGTCGTCTGGAGTGAGAGCTTTGGCCTCGGCACGTTTGGGTAGGTGGCTCAGGATGGTCCACCAGTCGCCTATAGAGGCGACCGGATGGTAAGACCAATGAGGCGGGCTAGAAGAATGTCGTGGAGCTCGGTGATTGGGATGGTGTATGGATTGATTAGGATGGATGAGTTTTGTAGAGGGTCGGTGGGAGTGGGTTGAGAGGTTGTGAGGTCGGCTTGTGCTAAAGTTGGCTCCGAGACGGGTGCTTTCCCTCGATCCTGACGGGACGTCTCAATTGTCGTACGCACGCTCTCCATAATTTTATCTTCGAAAGATTTGAATGCTGCTGTGAGAGCGGCCTTGAGGTGGTCTTCAGTCACAAACGGAGCGGACGCCTCCGTAGATGTACCAGGACGACAGATCGCCTGTTGACAACCCTTGAGCAGACACCGGCTCCTCAGGTTGGCTCGTAGTCACTAGAGGTTGTGACTGTCCGAGACTTCCATCCAATCGTTGAGTTGAATCTATAAGATTTGCGTCTATGGATGTTGCGGCAGGCTCGGTTTGGGCCTGCGAACCAGACACCGGTAGATTGTGTTGCGGCTCAAGATTGAGCGAAGTAGTGGCCGCAGCACTTGAAGAGATGATCGACGCGGTATCTGGTGCGGTGGTCGGCGGTGAAGAGGGACTCGATTTGTATGCTAAGTCGTCTGGGAGTCCGTCTTATCAAGCTGATCTCCTCAACGGACTCTGTGTCCGATGAGGTGGCTGTGTGAGGAGTAGGGTCACGTTCAACGTCCTCAAGAGCCTGATCAGTCACCAGTGGAAGTGAGCTTTGCCCATTTCTGCCTCGGGCTGTGCTACTTGTTGAAGAACCTCCTCAATGGTTTCTTCGAGCAAGCCAACATGGACGGGCACTTCCACTTGGAATGATTCTTCTGGAGCTTCTTGTTCCAACTCTGCCGGCACAGCATCGATCAACGTGGCGTCTATATCAGGAATTTGTTCGTCCTGAGTTGGAAGCTCCTGCTCTAGCTCCTGAGCCACTGCATCAATCATCATGGCCTCAAGACTTGAGTGTTGTAGAGGGCTCACTTGGAAATCTGTCGAGGGCCCTCGAATCATCTGCTTAGTGAGATGGTGTTCCCGACAGTATCTTTGGTATTCGTCTCCCGCGGGGTCGGCAAGACGAAGAAGGTCGAGTGGAATGGCCATCGATGGCTGATCTAGATCCACCAGCCTTGGTTTGTGGAGAACTTGAGCCTTGGTGGCTGATAGTTTCCTCCCGGAGGCAGGCGAGGAATATTTCTCTCGTACATCTCCATTTGCTGACGGATGATGACGGAGAACCATCTCGCATACGGCACATTTTTGGACCGTTTCTTCTCTTTCTGTCTGATCTGTTCTGCGAGGTCGTTCCAGATAAGTTGAGCGAAGTCGTAGTTTCACGTGAACACTACTCCGTGAAATATCCGGAGGATGGGCCGTTGCCTTCTTCGAAACCGTTGTACTTCGGGGACAGACACTTATTGATTATTCCGAAAAGTGTCTTCCACGGATGTGGTTGCTCTGCATCTGAGCTAGCTTGGTGAGCGGCGAACGGTACCCCATTTGGAGGAAATCATGCACCATTTCTGCATCTGATGGGAGGGGGTCGTAGTTTGGCTGTGAGGGAGGTCGAGCAGAAGTCTGAAATCGTTCTTGTTCATACAGACGTGCCTCGTCCCTACAACTGTGGTAAAATGATACGCCCCGTCCAAGATGAGGCTCTTGATCATGCCCCAAAATGGCTGGAGGTAGACCATCGGCACTGAGGCCGTCACCTTAAGAGCATGCCATAGTGGATGGCCTTGCAGTATGGACATGATGATGTCGTTTGGACACCGGAAGGTGGTCAGATCTAATTGGAAGTTCGTGTCGTGTACATTGAGGTACACAACGTTCTCGTAGATGTGGTTGTAGGTAGGGTAGTGATCCATCTGAAATACAAAGTTAAGTCATTAGCTAGTATTAAAATGTAGTCGAAATTAGTTTTTATCAAACCATAATGATAAAGCTATTAATAACATGTTTGATAAAATTGTAGTGGAAATATGAATGCACATATAGGTCATATAGAGTGAAATTTTGAAGTTGTAATTTTATTTCAACATATGTATGTTAGTTCAAAGAAGATTTGATCGAAATTTTACTGTTTTAAAAACACTTTTCACTCCGTGCTTTTTTATCGCGCGAGAATTGAAATTCTCAATTGAATTCCCTATATGTGATTTTGAACTGGATTTTTGCGATCGAAAATTTTGAACTGTAGCCGAGAAATTTTACGATCGAGAAAAATTTCCGTGTAGATTTACGATCGAAAAATTTTTCGCGCGTGAATAAAAATTTTCACTATGAAAGTTATCGAGCGAGAAAGAATTTCTGTTTAAAAGAGGTTTTTCGCTGCGAAAATTTACGATCGAGAAAATTGCCAACGATAGACTAAGTCAACCATTGAGAATATTTTCAACTGATCAAAATTTCGAGGCGTGTTTCTACTATCGAGAAATTTTATTGTCGAAAAAAATAATTTTTCGCCATTAAAATTTTCGACCGATAACAAAATTGAAGTCCAAATTTACGACTGTAAGTTTTGCGCTCGAAATTTTAAAGGGATTGCATCTATTTTAACTATTCCTCTCATAATATTTCGCTTAACTATTCCTCTCATAATATTTCGCTCAAATAAAATCAAAATTGTGTTTTTCGTTTGTAAGTAATTTTTTATCTACGTTATTAATCTTAATGACTAAATCAAAAGGTTAGCGATCGAAAATTTTTACGATGCAAACAATGACTGAATCAAATTGAGATTCAATTTTCACTGTTTGTGAGCGAGAAATTCTTCGACGCATTTAACAGTTTAGACCTCAGTTAGTCTTATAGAACACCAATAACGCAGAAAATCGAAGTTATATTCACTCAAAATGACCCAGAAACGTCGAAACTAGCTTATTATGCAGTTTTTAACCTAGATTATACTCAGAGATGGTCTAAAATACTGCATACAAGTGTTCGAGTTCTCAGAAATGACCAGTCGAGAAACAAACACAGAATCATGCGTTTCCAAAATACAGATGCAAATCTAGTTTAAATGCACGATAAACTCAAACAGAAGTCAAATCTACCTTCTAAAGACGAAAATCAGATGAAAAATCGAAAGATTTTGAAGATTTTGATGTTCGTCTTTGAGAGAAGAAGTTTTTTCGCACGAGAAATATGACTGTTGAATTTTGCGATCGATGGTTTTTAGCGTGTATTTATGGATTTTCCGACTGCAAGTAATGGTTTGTTTAATTTGGGCTGATTAGACGTTTTTGTGAGACTTAGCGAATTTGAGCCCATTACTATTTGCGATCGAGAAACTTACGATCGAGAAACCATCTTTGTGTACTGTTTAAATTTTCGCTCGACGAAATCCAATCCAAAATTTACATTTGATTCCTGTTTAATTTTCGCTCGTCAATTTTGAGAGCGTAAATTAACACTTGGTCCCAAATCAATTTTCGCTCGAGAAACTGTGATTGAAAATTACCAAATTCACCCGAGTTTCACGATAGTAAGTTTTTATTGATTTTTCAGATCGATCCTAACTTTTAAGAGTAAACCTCAAATTACTTCTTCTAAGTATAAACGAAAGTGCAATTAACTCCCTGTATTTTTTAAGAAATGACATGTGGCTCCAAGATTGGTCTTCGATAATTCTGCAATACTTAGAGCAAAATGTCGAGAATTTTTAGAGTTAATTAAGAAGTAATTTTTGTAATAAGGTCCCCCCGTATTGTTTTACCAATGTCTTGAGTCCTCAGTCATGAAGATTTGTGAAGTCCTCCTTATTTAAGCATTGTCCAAGGCGATTCCAAATGAAAATTTCTGCAACACTTAAAGAGAGAACATAAAAAATATTTGGATCTCAAAACATGGAATCATTGTAGATGCTCCCCCTCAAATAGTGACATGTATCGATGTATCACGTAATTATGCAAATCAATACAAGTAACAATCATATATCACACAATTAATCACTTTAGACTAGTTACATGTTCCCCTAATCATGTAATAAAGATTTGCGCGAGGGTATGAGCAAAAACAGATATTCACATTTTAATCAATTTCATGCCAATGCAGGTTAAATATGCATTCAAAATGTGCGAAATATATATATATTTTAATATTGTATATATATATATATGTATGTATGTATAATTTTCATATGTATATTAATATTATTACTAGTATGGGGTGACACTTGAAGGACACACCTAAGTTTTTGTGTGATACTTGAAAGACACACTGCCGTCAAGTCTAGTCATCAAACTGAAGTCCTAAGATCATGGAGTGATCCATTTCGACAACTCTCACTAAGTTCACTCTAGCGCTCTTATAATTTTTGACTCGGGGATTTTATATATATATATATATATCGCTCAAGTCAACACAAGCAATATTAAGTCAATTTTCCTATGATCAAGGCATAATTAATCATTTCACCTAAGTTAGAGATCGTCGTTTGGAATCAAAGGGACTCTTAAGGGTTTAATTTGACTAGGACTTAGGGAGGAAGGAAACTTTTAGGAAAAGGTGAGCTTATCTTTATCGTCTTCCATTTCTACGGCCGTCTCCTTCTTTTCTTTCGGCAAAAAAAATTTCATCTTTTCAATCCCATCCCTTATGTTATCCCTTTTATGCTCAAGCCGAAGCTCCGCTTCTCCGCGAGGCTCTAGGAGATTATCGTAGGCGAAGTTCTTCCTGTTGGTTCTTGGACCGACACCGTGCTGCTCTTCTCTTAATCCCTAGAGAGGTTTCAGAGATTATCAATTTGGAAAAGTTCAAGGTTATGGAATTCGTACCCAAGGCTGTGCTCCTCTTCTCGTTTCCCAATATAAGACCGGATTATCGTAGGAGAAGTTCACTTCGAGGTGCTCCTCTTTCCAGCCGTTCTGACGAGCATACGAGATTATCGACGGAGAAGTTCACTGCAGGATCCATGCCTTCTTTTGATAGTTTGAAAAGCATGTTCATTTGGTCTGTTTTTGTGCGTTGAGCATTGCCTTCTTTAGTCATCTTCTCGTTTTCTTTTACTTTTCTCCCCCTATTTTCTTGTTTGAAAATAGAATCGGTTGAAGGTTGAAATGGGTTTCAGATGAAGAAAAGGAAGTCGGAGAAGGCCCAAAGTGGATGACTAAGAGCTATGATATGGAAAAGGATTGTAAAAGGCCGAGCGAGAAATTGCCTAAATGCCCCAAATCATTTTCCTGATGATCTAAAGACGGGCGGGTATGAAGCCGAGTATCACTAGAAAAGACATTTAATTGAAGTGTGACTTCAATCGAGAGATAGATCCAAGGAGAGAAAAGTTGAAGGGCTAGAGTCCTTACACTTGAAAGGTGACTTTATGTCTAGTGGAACAAACTTAAGACCTTTAGACACAGGAATGTGGCTTAGACTGACAGAATTAAGCAGTTGAATCAATCGTACGTCGGCGAAAATTCTAAGTGACTTAGACATATGTATAGTTTTTTCTATTTTAATATATTTTTTTATCATCACACAAGATAAGACAAGTGAGCATGGAAAACACATAGAATAGAGCATGTGATAGCACAGAAGATCAGGTAATGCACATATCACGGGAGATTCAACATGCCTACTTTTCCGACAAGGAATTGGAATCGTTTTTCATCCAATGCCTTGGTGAAAATGTCGGCTAGTTGATATTCTGTGTTCACAAAGTACATGTCAATGGTGCCTTTTTCTACGTGATCTTTGATAAAGTGATATCTAATGTCTATGTGTGTTGTGTGTGTATGGTGAATAGGATTGCACGTAATCGCAATGGCACTTTGACTATAACTATATATGGGTATATTATTTAAATTGTACCCATAGTCGCAAAGCTGAGTCCGCATCCATAGCATCTGGGAGCAACAGCTGGCAGCTGCGACGTATTTAGCTTCAGCCGTCGAAGTTGAGATGCAATTTTGCTTTTTGGATGACCAGCATACTAGCTTTTAGCCTAGAAATTGAGTGACACCTGAGGTACTTTTCCTGTCCATTCGGCAACCTGCATAATTAGCGTCATTATAGCCGATAAGTTTGAAATTCGTACCTTTAGGAGACCATAGTCCTAAGGTAGATGTGCCCTTAAGGTAGCGAAGAATGTGCTTCACCGCGAGCATGTGGGATTCTTTGGGATCGGCTTGGAAGCAGGCACAAAGACAAGTGGCAAACATGATATCGGTATCCAACTTGCAGCTTGTTGACATGGGAGTGCTGAGGGGCTTGCTCTGCTCTTGATGGAACTTTTTCAGAATGTCCTTAATGTATTTTGATTGACTGATAAATATCCCATCATCAAGCTGCCTGACTTGAAGTCCTAGGAAGAATTGCATCTCTCCTATGTGGCTCATTTCGAATTTACTCTTCATGAGATCTCCAAACTTCTTGCAAAGCCGTGGATTTGTTGAACTGAAAATGATGTCGTCGACGTAAACTTGAACGACCATCAGATCATTGTCTTGCCATTTGATGAAGAGGGTCGTATCGATTGTTCCTCGAATAAATCCAGACATTACGAGGAAGTCGCTCAAGACATCATACCAAGCACGCGGGGCTTGTTTTAGTCCGTAGAGAGCTTTATCCAATCGATAGACGTGATCGGGATGTTCTTGATCAACGAAGCCGTCTGGCTGAGCGACATAGACTTCTTATTTAAGTACGCCATTGAGAAAGGCGGTTTTAACGTCCATTTGATAGACCTTGAAGTCTTTATGAGCCGCGTAAGCCAATAAGAGACGAATGGCTTCAATTCGGGCAACAGGAGCATACGTTTCGTCGTAGTCAATGCCTTCCTGTTGGTTGTATCCCTTGGCAACTAATCGTGCCTTGTTCCGGATCACTTCGCCATCTTCTTTCTTCTTGTTCTTAAATACCCATTTTGTCCCGATGATAGTTTTTCCATGCGGACAGGGTACCAATTTCCACACTTGAAGACGTTCGAATTGATTGATTTCCTCTTGCGTTGCAATTATCCAATCCGGGTCTCGTAGTGCATCTGCTACTTTAGTAGGCTCGTTTTGGCTTAAGAAGCAGCTAAGAAGACCGCTTTGATGTCGTGTCCTTACTCCGCTCGAAGGATCGTCAATTATCTGATCAACCGGGTGAGATCTAGTCCACTTGCGCTCATGTGCCAAAGCTGAAGATGAAGCATCAGCCATTTGTGGATCTAGATTACCAATGATCTCCGATTGTTCATTTGTGTGAGGAAGTTCCATATCTGCACTGGGAGGGAGCGACTCTGATGATTCTTCCTCAACACCCACGGTAGGTTCTTCAAAGTGCTGTGGCAAATCCGAATCAGGTGAGGTAGGGACTGTTGAAGAACTTGGTACATAGGCCTCGTCGGGTATAGTATTAACGGTGAGAGGCTCAAAGAGGTAATCCAAGTCTTCTAACACAAGACTTAGCACTTAGTCTGGCGTTGATTGCTGAATTGGTGCCATCTTCTATTGGTTTTGTGCCAACACAGCAGTGAATATGGGTTCTGAGATGTTGTCTTCAGAAGCCAACAGTTTGAGCACGGGTCCTGAACTATTTAGTTCAGAAGCCATCCACTTCGTGAAAAGTGACGTTGTAGCTTTCCATGATCGTGCTGTTGGACTGGATGTATACTCGGTACGCTTTTGATGTTGAAGATACCCGGCGAAAGTTGCTTCGAATGCTTTAGGGTTGAACTTTGCACGTTGCTCTCTGTCGTTCGCCACAAAACACTTGCACCCGAACACTTTAAAGAATAAGATGTTGGGTACATTGAAAATCTCGTACGGAGTCTTGTTGGATCGTTTGCGAACCACCGTCCTGTTTTGGGTAAAACAGGCGGTATTTACTGCTTTAGCCCAAAGAAACTGTGGAAGGCCGGAGTGGATCAGCATTGCACGAGCGGCTTCCACTAGGGTTCTGTTTTTCCTTTCAACGACCCAATTTTGTTGAGGTGTTTTTGCGGCTGAGAATTGTTGACTAATTCCAAGTTTCTGATAAAATGCACTGAGATTTTAATTCTTGAACTCAGTGCCGTTGTCTGTTCGAATAACTTGAATAATCTGTTGCAGCAGATTCTGAGTAGTGTTCACAAAGTCAAGTACCCTGTCTCATCTTTGGTTCGGAGGAACTTTGTTCAAGTATAATGAGAGAAGTCAGCGACGATAACTAGCACGTACATGCGTCCACTGATACTATGTGTCTGCATTGGCCCACAGAGGTCCATGTGGATTAGTTCCAATGGGCGTGAGGTAGACGCAATTTGCTTGATATGATGAGACGCTCGCTTCATTTTTCCTAATTGACATGCCGCACACTGATGCTCCTTCTGTAGTAGTATAGTTGGAAGACCGTGAACCAACTTTTTCGTAGAAAGGCGTTGGAGAGCTTTTATATTCAGATGAGAAATTCGTTGATGCCATAAGCTGTTCCTCTGTACGACAGTCTGAGAAATAAGGCATACAGTTGTCGAGGGCCGCACGGACGTCAGGTTGATCGTGTAAAGATTCGATTTCCGAAATCGGTAGAGGAGTTCAGTGTCCCGACTATCAAAAATTCTGCACCGGTCAGCATGAGAGACCACTTGAAATCCTTTATCACAGAATTAACCTATGTTGAACAAGTTATGGCGGAGGCCTTCAACATAAGAGACATCTTTTATCGTCAGAGTCGAGGTACCACACATGATGGATCTGCAAAAACAAGTTAGGGAGCTTCAGGTACCCACTTAAGCACGGGTCCTCTCAGATTGCAGATACAGTTTTAGGTTCAGATATGATTCCTAAATTTTTACTTGAGGGTGTTTTAGTAACCCATTTCACTTTCGGAGAAGTGGGTTTAGGTTTTGCCTCTTTAGGTGATTTGGCCTTTTCGGTTTTTGTCGTCCTAGGCGGAGATTTAGAAGCCCATTTGGGTTTAACCTTGCAGGGAAGGTTAATTTCAGCACGTACAAATGCTTTGGTAGGCTTGACCGATGAAAAGATCTTTTCTTTTGATAATCTCCTAAGGTGCTTGGGGGACTCAATCTTTACGAGATACCTTAGGTGAGAACAGGCATGTTCAGCGCCATAAGCTTTCTTTATGGATGTATCTTTTTTCCTACAGGTCTTCCTTGTGGCATTTGTTTCAGAATGATTATGTATAATTTGTGAAGTAGAGCCTATTTCGTAGTTATTGCTTCTAATAGTGATAGGCTGAAGTGAACAAGTAGAAGCAACTGTTTGAAGCGAAGAAATGGCTCTTTTATTTCCACGAGTGTCATTTATTTGTACAGAAGGATCAACATTCTTAGGCATACTTAAATCAACTAGCTCATTCTTAATACTAGACACTCTCGCCTTCGGTTCTAGTGCTTGCCCTACGCTCCTTGTAGACGTAGGTAAACTAGATTTAGTCTTAGCACTTTTAACAGAATTATTAATGCACTTTTGATCTTTTGAAGGCGAGTTTTCATTTTTCACGATTTTCATAATAGCGTGTGAAGTAGTTTGGGAGGATGAGGAAGCTTTGAGATTTTCCATCTCTTTTAAGAACTTTTTCTTTTCAGCTTCGAAATTCTCTCTTTCTTTATCTAATGTTGCTTGTCTATCTGTTTTATTATAGGAGCTATGTAGAGAGAATGTTCATAATTAACAATTTTGACTTCTTCGTAGTGTGTTGAGATTCAGGGGGTTGAAGTATATTCGCATATAACTTATTACGTTCCTCACTTAGGAAAGCATAATTATTTTCAATCGTCAGTTTAGCGACTTGACAGGCATCTAGTTCTTTACTAAGCTCACTAACCTTGGAATTTGATATTTCTAATTGAGCTTCTAAGTTAGTGATCTTAGTGATGCTTCGGTTATTCTACAATTTAGGGTAGCTTTCTCATTGAGATACCTAACCAAGCAATTGTAGTTATTTGCTAGCCTATCTTCTAATTCCTTAATCTTTTCGCTATGTTGTCCAAATCTGAGGTTGACTAGTCTCTCTAGAATGTAAGCTCTTAGTAAGTTCTTCTATTTTAGCCTAGAGCTTCTAAGTTCTTATTTGAGACTATCTATTTTCTCCTGATCGAAAGTTTATCCTCTACTTCCTTAATAATTTTCTGCTCACGTTTCATGTTAGTATATTGTTCTTAATATGATTCTAACATGGTCAATAATGTCTAAGACGAGACTACCTCTAGTGAAGAGATGGATGCGTCGTCATCGTCCGTCTGGTTTGAGGTTCGGCATCAGGGTGTCGTCCAAGCGGGCCATGAGGGCTAAATTCTCCTCTTCGGAGTTGGACGTGTCCTCGAGCCAGTGGCCCTGTTCTGCCATGAGGCTACTCCAGCTTCCTTCTGCTTTGAAATTTGAAGCTTCTTCCGATAAAGACCAATTTTGACCTTTGTTCTCGCAAAATTTCTGGCTGCCACATTTTCGGTTAGACTTTCTAAGTTTGACTTTCGAAAATCTTTGTGTTAGGTCCTCAATTATCAACCCCCAGATCCTAGACTCAAATCCGAAGAATTCGATTAGAATTGAAGGATTGTCTTCGCTCATCAATTTGTCGATTAGAGCCAACTTCAAGAGAGTTTCATGATTGGCTCATCGTCTGTCTCCGAATCTTCTTCTGACTCTGATGGGGAGGGAGGCTAACGATCTTCTCTTTGCGAGACCTTGTTCCACGCTTTTCTGAGACAAGGGCAACAGTGTCTTCAATCTGCTTGCCCTTTTGCTCCTTTTGAATCTCGCTAATATGTCCTCATGTTGGGCGAGATTGTCAAAGACTGTATAGATAACCAACTCCTCCAAATCTTTGTTTTGCCTAAGTTGAGTGGATATCTTTTTCCAGTCTGACAGGGAGGATAGACCCCTTGTTTGCATGTTTGTTTTAGAGATTTCTATTTTCCTCATCTCATTAGGAATGGTGAGGAACCAGCGATATACGTCACATAGGTCTCCTCCGGCTTTTCTTTGAATGAGTCATAAGCCGTGAGAATATTTGCCTTTTTGGCCTTGATGCCCACTTCCGTCCTTTGCATCATTCTATGCAGTTCATCCCACATCCCCTTAACCGTTGGGATTTCTTCCAACCTTTGCTCGACATTGGGGATGACGACCTTGAGTGTTCCGTCGCAAAAAACTTATGGATCTTAGTCTTCAGCATCAACCTAGTCTTCTTGGCCATTGGATTATGGTAGGTGACGCCTATGACTGAGCTGATTTGCACATGATTGCTTGGAAGCCCTTCGATCTCAGGTCCTTTGTTGAGCTGCGCGGTCATGTTGAAATTCTTCATGTTGCTCTCCAGAGCCATCTGAAGGTCATGTGCGGCGAAGTACGTTGACTTGGCGCATCATTTTCGGTAGAGCCCTTCGAGGCCTTCTTTCTTGATGAAGCCTTGAGGACCTTTGTACTTCTCCACGTATAGCAGATAGAGGTTGTATACCTCGTCGGCAGGGAGATATGGTAGGTCGCTCTCCCTTACTTCCTCTCGGGTTCTGTCCACTCGCTCGATAATGTAGGTTGGGGTTGGAAGACCTCCTTTAGCACTGTAGACGCTGAGAAACTGGCAAATCGGGGAGAGACTCTTATAGTGGCTCTTGACTTGTCCTTTAGTCATCCCAACCTTACATCAGGTCCAAGTTGAGTCATCATCCAGATGTTGGTCATCCTCTTCTTCTGATCCCAGTGAGAGATCCCTCTTGCTCAAACTCGTCCGGCTTCTTGACTATGTCCGGTGACCTCCAAATATTGTCACGGACTTCTTCAAGGAAGGGTATCTCTATTCGAATATTCTCCCACGGCGTGTCGATTCGAACGGTCCCTGGCATTTGTCTTGTGGGGGAACCGCTCGTTGTGTGATCAGCTCCGAAAGCCCTATGGGATCTTGTTCATGGTCTACACCTTCCTGAAGTTCGTCGTATTCTATCAACACGAGGTCTACCGAAGCTTGTTGCAAAATTTGTCGAACTTACTTGAGCCGTTGTACTTGATGCTCCTCGGACATATAATGGGTCGCCCACTGTCCTTCAAATATAAATTTGTCGAGGAACTCATGTGGATTGACGCCATGTCCTGAAGGGCCCGGTTGGTCTGGAGCAGTTGAGTGAGTCACCTGAGTCTGCGCTAGGGCGACGAGCATGGCAGCATTTCCTTCTTCTTCCAGAAGCAAGGGGCTTGTGAAGGTCGGTGGTATGGATGGAGGAGTCCTTAGGTGAAATGTTGGTGGGTCGATTTGGGTTAGAGTTGTGGTAGTGCGGTGCGTGGTGTGGGTAGTTTGGGTGGTTTGTGTTTCACCTGCTCCAGCGCCTGTTTGCGTTGTACCTGAGCCTAGTCCTTGGCCACTTGTCGTAGATGTCCCTGGCCTCTTCTCCCCCTCATGAGGATATTGATCATCAGGGTCGTCATGTGGTCGTCTGGAGTGAGAGCTTTGGCCTCGGCACGTTTGGGTAGGTGGCTCAGGATGGTCCACCAGTCGCCTATAGAGGCGACCGGATGGTAAGACCAATGAGGCGGGCTAGAAGAATGTCGTGGAGCTCGGTGATTGGGATGGTGTATGGATTGATTAGGATGGATGAGTTTTGTAGAGGGTCGGTGGGAGTGGGTTGAGAGGTTGTGAGGTCGGCTTGTGCTAAAGTTGGCTCCGAGACGGGTGCTTTCCCTCGATCCTGACGGGACGTCTCAATTGTCGTACGCACGCTCTCCATAATTTTATCTTCGAAAGATTTGAATGCTGCTGTGAGAGCGGCCTTGAGGTGGTCTTCAGTCACAAACGGAGCGGACGCCTCCGTAGATGTACCAGGACGACAGATCGCCTGTTGACAACCCTTGAGCAGACACCGGCTCCTCAGGTTGGCTCGTAGTCACTAGAGGTTGTGACTGTCCGAGACTTCCATCCAATCGTTGAGTTGAATCTATAAGATTTGCGTCTATGGATGTTGCGGCAGGCTCGGTTTGGGCCTGCGAACCAGACACCGGTAGATTGTGTTGCGGCTCAAGATTGAGCGAAGTAGTGGCCGCAGCACTTGAAGAGATGATCGACGCGGTATCTGGTGCGGTGGTCGGCGGTGAAGAGGGACTCGATTTGTATGCTAAGTCGTCTGGGAGTCCGTCTTATCAAGCTGATCTCCTCAACGGACTCTGTGTCCGATGAGGTGGCTGTGTGAGGAGTAGGGTCACGTTCAACGTCCTCAAGAGCCTGATCAGTCACCAGTGGAAGTGAGCTTTGCCCATTTCTGCCTCGGGCTGTGCTACTTGTTGAAGAACCTCCTCAATGGTTTCTTCGAGCAAGCCAACATGGACGGGCACTTCCACTTGGAATGATTCTTCTGGAGCTTCTTGTTCCAACTCTGCCGGCACAGCATCGATCAACGTGGCGTCTATATCAGGAATTTGTTCGTCCTGAGTTGGAAGCTCCTGCTCTAGCTCCTGAGCCACTGCATCAATCATCATGGCCTCAAGACTTGAGTGTTGTAGAGGGCTCACTTGGAAATCTGTCGAGGGCCCTCGAATCATCTGCTTAGTGAGATGGTGTTCCCGACAGTATCTTTGGTATTCGTCTCCCGCGGGGTCGGCAAGACGAAGAAGGTCGAGTGGAATGGCCATCGATGGCTGATCTAGATCCACCAGCCTTGGTTTGTGGAGAACTTGAGCCTTGGTGGCTGATAGTTTCCTCCCGGAGGCAGGCGAGGAATATTTCTCTCGTACATCTCCATTTGCTGACGGATGATGACGGAGAACCATCTCGCATACGGCACATTTTTGGACCGTTTCTTCTCTTTCTGTCTGATCTGTTCTGCGAGGTCGTTCCAGATAAGTTGAGCGAAGTCGTAGTTTCACGTGAACACTACTCCGTGAAATATCCGGAGGATGGGCCGTTGCCTTCTTCGAAACCGTTGTACTTCGGGGACAGACACTTATTGATTATTCCGAAAAGTGTCTTCCACGGATGTGGTTGCTCTGCATCTGAGCTAGCTTGGTGAGCGGCGAACGGTACCCCATTTGGAGGAAATCATGCACCATTTCTGCATCTGATGGGAGGGGGTCGTAGTTTGGCTGTGAGGGAGGTCGAGCAGAAGTCTGAAATCGTTCTTGTTCATACAGACGTGCCTCGTCCCTACAACTGTGGTAAAATGATACGCCCCGTCCAAGATGAGGCTCTTGATCATGCCCCAAAATGGCTGGAGGTAGACCATCGGCACTGAGGCCGTCACCTTAAGAGCATGCCATAGTGGATGGCCTTGCAGTATGGACATGATGATGTCGTTTGGACACCGGAAGGTGGTCAGATCTAATTGGAAGTTCGTGTCGTGTACATTGAGGTACACAACGTTCTCGTAGATGTGGTTGTAGGTAGGGTAGTGATCCATCTGAAATACAAAGTTAAGTCATTAGCTAGTATTAAAATGTAGTCGAAATTAGTTTTTATCAAACCATAATGATAAAGCTATTAATAACATGTTTGATAAAATTGTAGTGGAAATATGAATGCACATATAGGTCATATAGAGTGAAATTTTGAAGTTGTAATTTTATTTCAACATATGTATGTTAGTTCAAAGAAGATTTGATCGAAATTTTACTGTTTTAAAAACACTTTTCACTCCGTGCTTTTTTATCGCGCGAGAATTGAAATTCTCAATTGAATTCCCTATATGTGATTTTGAACTGGATTTTTGCGATCGAAAATTTTGAACTGTAGCCGAGAAATTTTACGATCGAGAAAAATTTCCGTGTAGATTTACGATCGAAAAATTTTTCGCGCGTGAATAAAAATTTTCACTATGAAAGTTATCGAGCGAGAAAGAATTTCTGTTTAAAAGAGGTTTTTCGCTGCGAAAATTTACGATCGAGAAAATTGCCAACGATAGACTAAGTCAACCATTGAGAATATTTTCAACTGATCAAAATTTCGAGGCGTGTTTCTACTATCGAGAAATTTTATTGTCGAAAAAAATAATTTTTCGCCATTAAAATTTTCGACCGATAACAAAATTGAAGTCCAAATTTACGACTGTAAGTTTTGCGCTCGAAATTTTAAAGGGATTGCATCTATTTTAACTATTCCTCTCATAATATTTCGCTTAACTATTCCTCTCATAATATTTCGCTCAAATAAAATCAAAATTGTGTTTTTCGTTTGTAAGTAATTTTTTATCTACGTTATTAATCTTAATGACTAAATCAAAAGGTTAGCGATCGAAAATTTTTACGATGCAAACAATGACTGAATCAATTGAGATTCAATTTTCACTGTTTGTGAGCGAGAAATTCTTCGACGCATTTAACAGTTTAGACCTCAGTTAGTCTTATAGAACACCAATAACGCAGAAAATCGAAGTTATATTCACTCAAAATGACCCAGAAACGTCGAAACTAGCTTATTATGCAGTTTTTAACCTAGATTATACTCAGAGATGGTCTAAAATACTGCATACAAGTGTTCGAGTTCTCAGAAATGACCAGTCGAGAAACAAACACAGAATCATGCGTTTCCAAAATACAGATGCAAATCTAGTTTAAATGCACGATAAACTCAAACAGAAGTCAAATCTACCTTCTAAAGACGAAAATCAGATGAAAAATCGAAAGATTTTGAAGATTTTGATGTTCGTCTTTGAGAGAAGAAGTTTTTTCGCACGAGAAATATGACTGTTGAATTTTGCGATCGATGGTTTTTAGCGTGTATTTATGGATTTTCCGACTGCAAGTAATGGTTTGTTTAATTTGGGCTGATTAGACGTTTTTGTGAGACTTAGCGAATTTGAGCCCATTACTATTTGCGATCGAGAAACTTACGATCGAGAAACCATCTTTGTGTACTGTTTAAATTTTCGCTCGACGAAATCCAATCCAAAATTTACATTTGATTCCTGTTTAATTTTCGCTCGTCAATTTTGAGAGCGTAAATTAACACTTGGTCCCAAATCAATTTTCGCTCGAGAAACTGTGATTGAAAATTACCAAATTCACCCGAGTTTCACGATAGTAAGTTTTTATTGATTTTTCAGATCGATCCTAACTTTTAAGAGTAAACCTCAAATTACTTCTTCTAAGTATAAACGAAAGTGCAATTAACTCCCTGTATTTTTTAAGAAATGACATGTGGCTCCAAGATTGGTCTTCGATAATTCTGCAATACTTAGAGCAAAATGTCGAGAATTTTTAGAGTTAATTAAGAAGTAATTTTTGTAATAAGGTCCCCCCGTATTGTTTTACCAATGTCTTGAGTCCTCAGTCATGAAGATTTGTGAAGTCCTCCTTATTTAAGCATTGTCCAAGGCGATTCCAAATGAAAATTTCTGCAACACTTAAAGAGAGAACATAAAAAATATTTGGATCTCAAAACATGGAATCATTGTAGATGCTCCCCCTCAAATAGTGACATGTATCGATGTATCACGTAATTATGCAAATCAATACAAGTAACAATCATATATCACACAATTAATCACTTTAGACTAGTTACATGTTCCCCTAATCATGTAATAAAGATTTGCGCGAGGGTATGAGCAAAAACAGATATTCACATTTTAATCAATTTCATGCCAATGCAGGTTAAATATGCATTCAAAATGTGCGAAATATATATATATTTTAATATTGTATATATATATATATATGTATGTATGTATAATTTTCATATGTATATTAATATTATTACTAGTATGGGGTGACACTTGAAGGACACACCTAAGTTTTTGTGTGATACTTGAAAGACACACTGCCGTCAAGTCTAGTCATCAAACTGAAGTCCTAAGATCATGGAGTGATCCATTTCGACAACTCTCACTAAGTTCACTCTAGCGCTCTTATAATTTTTGACTCGGGGATTTTATATATATATATATATATATCGCTCAAGTCAACACAAGCAATATTAAGTCAATTTTCCTATGATCAAGGCATAATTAATCATTTCACCTAAGTTAGAGATCGTCGTTTGGAATCAAAGGGACTCTTAAGGGTTTAATTTGACTAGGACTTAGGGAGGAAGGAAACTTTTAGGAAAAGGTGAGCTTATCTTTATCGTCTTCCATTTCTACGGCCGTCTCCTTCTTTTCTTTCGGCAAAAAAAATTTCATCTTTTCAATCCCATCCCTTATGTTATCCCTTTTATGCTCAAGCCGAAGCTCCGCTTCTCCGCGAGGCTCTAGGAGATTATCGTAGGCGAAGTTCTTCCTGTTGGTTCTTGGACCGACACCGTGCTGCTCTTCTCTTAATCCCTAGAGAGGTTTCAGAGATTATCAATTTGGAAAAGTTCAAGGTTATGGAATTCGTACCCAAGGCTGTGCTCCTCTTCTCGTTTCCCAATATAAGACCGGATTATCGTAGGAGAAGTTCACTTCGAGGTGCTCCTCTTTCCAGCCGTTCTGACGAGCATACGAGATTATCGACGGAGAAGTTCACTGCAGGATCCATGCCTTCTTTTGATAGTTTGAAAAGCATGTTCATTTGGTCTGTTTTTGTGCGTTGAGCATTGCCTTCTTTAGTCATCTTCTCGTTTTCTTTTACTTTTCTCCCCCTATTTTCTTGTTTGAAAATAGAATCGGTTGAAGGTTGAAATGGGTTTCAGATGAAGAAAAGGAAGTCGGAGAAGGCCCAAAGTGGATGACTAAGAGCTATGATATGGAAAAGGATTGTAAAAGGCCGAGCGAGAAATTGCCTAAATGCCCCAAATCATTTTCCTGATGATCTAAAGACGGGCGGGTATGAAGCCGAGTATCACTAGAAAAGACATTTAATTGAAGTGTGACTTCAATCGAGAGATAGATCCAAGGAGAGAAAAGTTGAAGGGCTAGAGTCCTTACACTTGAAAGGTGACTTTATGTCTAGTGGAACAAACTTAAGACCTTTAGACACAGGAATGTGGCTTAGACTGACAGAATTAAGCAGTTGAATCAATCGTACGTCGGCGAAAATTCTAAGTGACTTAGACATATGTATAGTTTTTTCTATTTTAATATATTTTTTTATCATCACACAAGATAAGACAAGTGAGCATGGAAAACACATAGAATAGAGCATGTGATAGCACAGAAGATCAGGTAATGCACATATCACGGGAGATTCAACATGCCTACTTTTCCGACAAGGAATTGGAATCGTTTTTCATCCAATGCCTTGGTGAAAATGTCGGCTAGTTGATATTCTGTGTTCACAAAGTACATGTCAATGGTGCCTTTTTCTACGTGATCTTTGATAAAGTGATATCTAATGTCTATGTGTGTTGTGTGTGTATGGTGAATAGGATTGCACGTAATCGCAATGGCACTTTGACTATAACTATATATGGGTATATTATTTAAATTGTACCCATAGTCGCAAAGCTGAGTCCGCATCCATAGCATCTGGGAGCAACAGCTGGCAGCTGCGACGTATTTAGCTTCAGCCGTCGAAGTTGAGATGCAATTTTGCTTTTTGGATGACCAGCATACTAGCTTTTAGCCTAGAAATTGAGTGACACCTGAGGTACTTTTCCTGTCCATTCGGCAACCTGCATAATTAGCGTCATTATAGCCGATAAGTTTGAAATTCGTACCTTTAGGAGACCATAGTCCTAAGGTAGATGTGCCCTTAAGGTAGCGAAGAATGTGCTTCACCGCGAGCATGTGGGATTCTTTGGGATCGGCTTGGAAGCAGGCACAAAGACAAGTGGCAAACATGATATCGGTATCCAACTTGCAGCTTGTTGACATGGGAGTGCTGAGGGGCTTGCTCTGCTCTTGATGGAACTTTTTCAGAATGTCCTTAATGTATTTTGATTGACTGATAAATATCCCATCATCAAGCTGCCTGACTTGAAGTCCTAGGAAGAATTGCATCTCTCCTATGTGGCTCATTTCGAATTTACTCTTCATGAGATCTCCAAACTTCTTGCAAAGCCGTGGATTTGTTGAACTGAAAATGATGTCGTCGACGTAAACTTGAACGACCATCAGATCATTGTCTTGCCATTTGATGAAGAGGGTCGTATCGATTGTTCCTCGAATAAATCCAGACATTACGAGGAAGTCGCTCAAGACATCATACCAAGCACGCGGGGCTTGTTTTAGTCCGTAGAGAGCTTTATCCAATCGATAGACGTGATCGGGATGTTCTTGATCAACGAAGCCGTCTGGCTGAGCGACATAGACTTCTTATTTAAGTACGCCATTGAGAAAGGCGGTTTTAACGTCCATTTGATAGACCTTGAAGTCTTTATGAGCCGCGTAAGCCAATAAGAGACGAATGGCTTCAATTCGGGCAACAGGAGCATACGTTTCGTCGTAGTCAATGCCTTCCTGTTGGTTGTATCCCTTGGCAACTAATCGTGCCTTGTTCCGGATCACTTCGCCATCTTCTTTCTTCTTGTTCTTAAATACCCATTTTGTCCCGATGATAGTTTTTCCATGCGGACAGGGTACCAATTTCCACACTTGAAGACGTTCGAATTGATTGATTTCCTCTTGCGTTGCAATTATCCAATCCGGGTCTCGTAGTGCATCTGCTACTTTAGTAGGCTCGTTTTGGCTTAAGAAGCAGCTAAGAAGACCGCTTTGATGTCGTGTCCTTACTCCGCTCGAAGGATCGTCAATTATCTGATCAACCGGGTGAGATCTAGTCCACTTGCGCTCATGTGCCAAAGCTGAAGATGAAGCATCAGCCATTTGTGGATCTAGATTACCAATGATCTCCGATTGTTCATTTGTGTGAGGAAGTTCCATATCTGCACTGGGAGGGAGCGACTCTGATGATTCTTCCTCAACACCCACGGTAGGTTCTTCAAAGTGCTGTGGCAAATCCGAATCAGGTGAGGTAGGACTGTTGAAGAACTTGGTACATAGGCCTCGTCGGGTATAGTATTAACGGTGAGAGGCTCAAAGAGGTAATCCAAGTCTTCTAACACAAGACTTAGCACTTAGTCTGGCGTTGATTGCTGAATTGGTGCCATCTTCTATTGGTTTTGTGCCAACACAGCAGTGAATATGGGTTCTGAGATGTTGTCTTCAGAAGCCAACAGTTTGAGCACGGGTCCTGAACTATTTAGTTCAGAAGCCATCCACTTCGTGAAAAGTGACGTTGTAGCTTTCCATGATCGTGCTGTTGGACTGGATGTATACTCGGTACGCTTTTGATGTTGAAGATACCCGGCGAAAGTTGCTTCGAATGCTTTAGGGTTGAACTTTGCACGTTGCTCTCTGTCGTTCGCCACAAAACACTTGCACCCGAACACTTTAAAGAATAAGATGTTGGGTACATTGAAAATCTCGTACGGAGTCTTGTTGGATCGTTTGCGAACCACCGTCCTGTTTTGGGTAAAACAGGCGGTATTTACTGCTTTAGCCCAAAGAAACTGTGGAAGGCCGGAGTGGATCAGCATTGCACGAGCGGCTTCCACTAGGGTTCTGTTTTTCCTTTCAACGACCCAATTTTGTTGAGGTGTTTTTGCGGCTGAGAATTGTTGACTAATTCCAAGTTTCTGATAAAATGCACTGAGATTTTAATTCTTGAACTCAGTGCCGTTGTCTGTTCGAATAACTTGAATAATCTGTTGCAGCAGATTCTGAGTAGTGTTCACAAAGTCAAGTACCCTGTCTCATCTTTGGTTCGGAGGAACTTTGTTCAAGTATAATGAGAGAAGTCAGCGACGATAACTAGCACGTACATGCGTCCACTGATACTATGTGTCTGCATTGGCCCACAGAGGTCCATGTGGATTAGTTCCAATGGGCGTGAGGTAGACGCAATTTGCTTGATATGATGAGACGCTCGCTTCATTTTTCCTAATTGACATGCCGCACACTGATGCTCCTTCTGTAGTAGTATAGTTGGAAGACCGTGAACCAACTTTTTCGTAGAAAGGCGTTGGAGAGCTTTTATATTCAGATGAGAAATTCGTTGATGCCATAAGCTGTTCCTCTGTACGACAGTCTGAGAAATAAGGCATACAGTTGTCGAGGGCCGCACGGACGTCAGGTTGATCGTGTAAAGATTCGATTTCCGAAATCGGTAGAGGAGTTCAGTGTCCCGACTATCAAAAATTCTGCACCGGTCAGCATGAGAGACCACTTGAAATCCTTTATCACAGAATTAACCTATGTTGAACAAGTTATGGCGGAGGCCTTCAACATAAGAGACATCTTTTATCGTCAGAGTCGAGGTACCACACATGATGGATCTGCAAAAACAAGTTAGGGAGCTTCAGGTACCCACTTAAGCACGGGTCCTCTCAGATTGCAGATACAGTTTTAGGTTCAGATATGATTCCTAAATTTTTACTTGAGGGTGTTTTAGTAACCCATTTCACTTTCGGAGAAGTGGGTTTAGGTTTTGCCTCTTTAGGTGATTTGGCCTTTTCGGTTTTTGTCGTCCTAGGCGGAGATTTAGAAGCCCATTTGGGTTTAACCTTGCAGGGAAGGTTAATTTCAGCACGTACAAATGCTTTGGTAGGCTTGACCGATGAAAAGATCTTTTCTTTTGATAATCTCCTAAGGTGCTTGGGGGACTCAATCTTTACGAGATACCTTAGGTGAGAACAGGCATGTTCAGCGCCATAAGCTTTCTTTATGGATGAATCTTTTTTCCTACAGGTCTTCCTTGTGGCATTTGTTTCAGAATGATTATGTATAATTTGTGAAGTAGAGCCTATTTCGTAGTTATTGCTTCTAATAGTGATAGGCTGAAGTGAACAAGTAGAAGCAACTGTTTGAAGCGAAGAAATGGCTCTTTTATTTCCACGAGTGTCATTTATTTGTACAGAAGGATCAACATTCTTAGGCATACTTAAATCAACTAGCTCATTCTTAATACTAGACACTCTCGCCTTCGGTTCTAGTGCTTGCCCTACGCTCCTTGTAGACGTAGGTAAACTAGATTTAGTCTTAGCACTTTTAACAGAATTATTAATGCACTTTTGATCTTTTGAAGGCGAGTTTTCATTTTTTCACGATTTTCATAATAGCGTGTGAAGTAGTTTGGGAGGATGAGGAAGCTTTGAGATTTTCCATCTCTTTTAAGAACTTTTTCTTTTCAGCTTCGAAATTCTCTCTTTCTTTATCTAATGTTGCTTGTCTATCTGTTTTATTATAGGAGCTATGTAGAGAGAATGTTCATAATTAACAATTTTGACTTCTTCGTAGTGTGTTGAGATTCAGGGGGTTGAAGTATATTCGCATATAACTTATTACGTTCCTCACTTAGGAAAGCATAATTATTTTCAATCGTCAGTTTAGCGACTTGACAGGCATCTAGTTCTTTACTAAGCTCACTAACCTTGGAATTTGATATTTCTAATTGAGCTTCTAAGTTAGTGATCTTAGTGGAAGCTTCGGTTATTCTACAATTTAGGGTAGCTTTCTCATTGAGATACCTAACCAAGCAATTGTAGTTATTTGCTAGCCTATCTTCTAATTCCTTAATCTTTTCGCTATGTTGTCCAAATCTGAGGTTGACTAGTCTCTCTAGAATGTAAGCTCTTAGTAAGTTCTTCTATTTTAGCCTAGAGCTTCTAAGTTCTTATTTGAGACTATCTATTTTCTCCTGATCGAAAGTTTATCCTCTACTTCCTTAATAATTTTCTGCTCACGTTTCATGTTAGTATATTGTTCTTAATATGATTCTAACATGGTCAATAATGTCTAAGACGAGACTACCTCTAGTGAAGAGATGGATGCGTCGTCATCGTCCGTCTGGTTTGAGGTTTCGGCATCCAGGGTGTCGTCCAAGCGGGCCATGAGGGCTAAATTCTCCTCTTCGGAGTTGGACGTGTCCTCGAGCCAGTGGCCCTGTTCTGCCATGAGGCTACTCCAGCTTCCTTCTGCTTTGAAATTTGAAGCTTCTGGAGTAGTAATTAGCATCTTTCTTCTTGGGAAGAGTGCATTCTCTGGCAAAATTACCAGGCTTGCCACAGTTGTAGCACTTGTTGGGCTCTTTCGTGTTTTTGATTTCGGAGCTCTTTGGTGCACGTTCTTTATTCTTAGAGCTTGAGGTCCGAAGTCGGTTGGCCGAAGATGATGACTTCTTTTTGAAGTACGTCTTGCTCATCAATTTGTCGATTAGAGCCAACTGCTTCCATAGTGTTTCATGATTGGCTCATCGTCTGTCTCCGAATCTTCTTCTGACTCTGATGGGGAGGGAGGCCTAACGATCTTCTCTTTGCGAGACCTTGTTCCACGCTTTTCTGAGACAAGGGCAACAGTGTCTTCAATCTGCTTGCCCTTTTGCTCCTTTTGAATCTCGCTAATATGTTCCTCATGTTGGGCGAGATTGTCAAAGACTGTATAGATAACCAACTCCTCCAAATCTTTGTTTTGCCTAAGTTGAGTGGATATCTTTTTCCAGTCTGACGGCAGGGAGGATAGAAACCTGATGTTTGTTTCCATGTTTGTTTTAGAGATTTCTATTTTCCTCATCTCATTAGGAATGGTGAGGAACCTTTGATATACGTCACATAGGCTCTCCTCCGGCTTTTCTTTGAATGAGTCATAAGCCGTGAGAATATTTGCCTTTTTGGCCTTGATGCCCACTTCCGTCCTTTGCATCATTCTATGCAGTTCATCCCACATCCCCTTAACCGTTGGGAGGCTATCTATCCACCTATAGATGTCGTTGGGGATGCCTTGCATGAGTGTGTTCATGGCTATCAGATCTGCCTTAGTGCGGGGCCTTTCCTCGATGGAATATTCCCTAGGCTCCTTCAGTCGCCTAGTAGCGGGAATATGAGGAGTAACCGTGTCATCACCGGCTACAGTGACCCAGAATTATGCGGGCCCTTCCTCGAGTGAACTTAGCAGGTTTTTGGCTTGATCTTTCAAGGCTATGAAATTTAGGAAGCGGCTTCTCCAAACTGTTTATTCGCCGCGTTGCAAGATCGGCGAACGATTGTCGTTTCCTAGTGAGTAAGCATCAATTTTTTCTTTGTGGTGGAGTTGATGAAGGATCTTCGTTAGTTTGATGAGTAGACTTTGATGTAATATGCTTCACAAGTAGCAAATTTGTTAGTAGCGTTTGATTTTAAAACAATGATCGAGAATTATTTTTGATTCAATCGTTACCGTTTGATAAAAAATAATTTCGTTGAGTTAAACGTAAAATTGATGTTCTCCGCGTCTGGTACGGTAGATGAGAAGTTTGACGAGCGATAAAAATTAGCCTAATGTCTTTCGGTCGAAAAAAAAACTTTTTCAGTGTGTGAATTTATTTCGATCGTTAAGAAACAGTACAGTCAGTATGTTTCTCGCGAAGTCAAAATAAATTGTTTGACCGAAAGAGTTTTGCGATCCTAAAAGATTTTCGTTTGGTCAAACTAGAGAGTCTGACATAGAAGTTTTTCGATTGGAAAAATTTCGCATGCAAAAGTCTATTAAAAATCTCACGAAAACAATTCTCGCTGAAATTAACACTTGTAAAACTTTAACACTCAATCGTCCTTAGCAGTAGCGACTTCTGTTTCTAATTTGTATCCTAATTGAGAAATTTTTCGTGCGTTGTTTTTCAATCAAGAAACTATTCCGATCGAAAAACTTAGCGAGAAAAATTGAAATTAGGCAACAGTTCACAGAACACAAATTTAACACAGAATTCAAGCAACACTGAAAATTGATCGTTGAAATTTCGGGTATGTGCTCGAAATTGGCTACTGACCCTAACGAACAAATGATTAAACATGTTTTGAAGCAAATGATATTCAATTTTGCAAAAATCAGAACACATTCAAACTGTTCTTCGCGCAAACAGTAAAATCTCAGAATCAAAATTCGGTCTAAATCCTGATTCTGAATGCTACTTTTCTAATCGCGATTGATCTAACCTACTTACGCGAGCACAGAAACATCAAAATCGGATCAAATAAGCACATAATTTAGACTATCAAATCGAAATCAATTTTCGCGCTTAAACTGTTCTTCGCAGGGAACAGTTCCAAAAACAATTCGATCTGATTTCTAACAATTTCGATTCAAGCAGAACGAATCTGCTCTGATACCAATTGGTAGGTCCTCAATTATCAACTCCTATGATCCTAGACTCAAATCCTAAGGAATTCGACTAGAATTGAATGGGTTGAATTTCGATCGAAAACCTTCGATGAAGAACCGGGAGAGAATTCGAGTAGTGAGAGACAGAATTCTGAGTTTCTCTCTCTAGAATTGGATCTGGCAGCCTTTCTGATCAATTCTCTTATTTTATGTATTAAGCGCAATGTGTGTACAACTATTATACCAAACACACTTGGTATAAATATCATACTAGTCCTAATATAAGGACTACTATACAAAATCCCCTAATTACAAGGACAATAATGAAATCAAGCACAATTAAAATTGATACTCTACAATTTGCGTCCGAGAAACTTTTCAGTCAACGAATTTATTTTGACTTAGCGAGAAACTTATTAAATGTGTTATTCTTTGCGATCGAAATAAATTCACGATTAAGAGATTTTCTCGACCGAAAGATTTCGAACGTTTTTTTTTTGCTCGTAAAATCTTGCGCAGACAAAGAATTTCTTGCACGAGAACAGTAATCAATACATTTTATCTCGACACAATTATTCTCGATCAAACTCTGAAGATTGAATCGAAAATAATTCTCGACTGCTTTAGAATCAAACGCTACTGACCAATTTGCTACTTGTGAAGCACGTAACATTAGTTCAAGACATTAAACAACAAATGAATATCCTTCATCAACTCGATTAAGAAATGGATGCATATGCTCTAGGAGATGACAATCGACCTCCAATTCTAAAAAGGAGCGAATATACAGTATGGAAAAGTCGGTCCTTAAACTTCATCGAACTCAAAGATCAGGCTGAAGATCTACTCAAATCATTTCATGAGGGACCAGAAATATTTTACATATATCAAGAAGGTGATAGCTCAAACAACCCTAAGTCGAACCCACTAGGTGTGTGAAATTACCTAGCGAGTACAACGATGCTGAGAAAAGAAGAGCATGGGCAGATCTGATTGCCAAAAATACACTAATGCAGGGCATCCCTAACGATATATATAGGGAAATAGATAGCATCCCAACGGCTAAAGGGATGTGGGATGAACTGGAGAGGATGTGCAAAGAACCGAAGTCGGCGCTAAAGCTAAGGAAGCTAACATACTCACAGCGTATGACTCCTTCAAGGCTAAAACTGAGGAGAACTTGCACGATCTTCATCAGCGGTACCTCACTCTTCTCAATGAAATGAGAAAGATTGACATCAAAAAGACAAATATGGAGATGAATTCGATTTCTGTCGGCACTGCCCACCAATTGGAATAATATCTCTACTCAACTCCGACAAAATAAGGACTTGGATGAGATGGATATTCACGCTGTTTTTAATTTCCTCGCAAGGCATGATGAAGACATAGGCGAGTTACAAAAAGAGCAAAAGGGTAAACAAGTCGAGGACTCCATAGCTCTAGTTTCAGAGAAGAAGAACTCCCGATCAAGCAAAGGAAAGCATGTCAAGCTCCCTAGCTCCTCAGAGGATGTAGGACCCGAGTCCTCGTAAACTAGGTCGGCCAATAAATTATGTGTACGACCTAAGTGTCATATGTTTAATTTCGTACATGTTATATGCTTATGTGATTTTACGAATTTCGTGCTCGTGATTTTCATGTGAATTACGTGCATTACGTGCCAACTAGGATGTGCTTACGATAACCCTTAGTTTATGTAAGGGATATTCGAAACTAGCAAATGGAAGAAACTTAATAATAATTAAGATTTGGACTAGGAAATGGTAAATGGGCTAAAGCATGGAAATTAGGCCCAATATGACCCAAGTCAAAATAAGAAGACAACATTCCTTGGTTTAATGAATACCCACGCCTAAGCAATGTTCCATCAACCTTATATAAAGGAAAATATCTAATCTAACAAATCAAAACCCCATAAACTCACTTAAGAAAAATCCAACGAAAATCCCAAGTGAAGAACAAGAAGAAGGAACCAAGAGAAGTTCGAAACAAGAATTTTCCCAACTAGCTTAGGATTTCGAATTTGGTAAGTGAAACATCCTCTCTAAGCTTTGTAATTTCGTAGCCTTGGTAGTGTTGGATGCATTAATATCAGTAAAAGCAAATTAGTTTTAAGAAGGATGCGAAAAACCATTGGTAGGGAACATAGATTCGTATTTAGGTCGTTACTTAGGGCAAATCATGATAGAATAATTTAATGTATGACTCATGGACTTATGATGTTACTTCTAAGAAGGAGCCACATGATTTAAGGTAGAAGAAGGGATGGGATTGAGGTAGTTTCGATTTGATGAACCTTTGTGTTTCGATCGAAAGTATGAAAATCATTTTTAGGGTTGGGCGATAATTAGAAGCCGCAAATTTAGTTTCGATCGAAACAATTTTAAATAGTAAATTGAATAATTTAGGGGTTTCGACCGAAACTCATTTCAATGCATGAGTATCGATCGAAACTCATACCAAATCCATGCCATCGATCGAAAGTGGTGAATCACTTTGCATGGTTTCGATCGAAACCTAACATGACATCATGATGACATAAGAACACGGCGAAACACTAATCGATCGAAAGTGGAATCGATCGAAACACTAAAATTGATCGAAATGTGATCTTCTAATGTGTATGGTTTCGATCGAAACTGAGGTGCCGCCATGCTTACGTCAGGCACGGCGAAACTCACACGATTTCGGGCGAAACCCTCGTGATGTTCATGGTTTCGGGCGGACGGATGATGTCATGGTGATGAAATGGCACGACGAAACTCATCTCATAATACATCTCATCCGATCGAAAATGAGTAAAATCGAGTGATTCACAAGTTCCGACCGAAACTAACCCTAATGATTTGTATCTGGCGAAACTAACCAATGATTGCTACCAATTGAAATTAGGGTTCGATATAAATGAGTTTTGATGGCCACTACGAGTTCCTGGTTATGCCATTCGGATTGACTAACGCACCAGCGGTCTTCATGGATTTAATGAACCGAGTGTTCAAGCCATACCTGGATAGGTTTGTCATCGTCTTCATTGATGACATCCTAATATACTCAAGGACGAAGGAGGAACACGAAAAACACTTAGGGATTGTCCTGGGTATACTACGGGAGAAGCAACTATATGCCAAGTTCAAAAGTGCGAGTTTTGGCTGCACCAAGTCGCCTTCTTGGGGCATATAGTATCCGTAGACCCGAACAAGATAGAAGCTATCAGCAATTGGGCCCGACCGACCAATGTGACGGAAGTGCAAAGTTTCCTCGATCTGGCAGGCTATTACAGGAAGTTCATCAAGGACATCTCGAAAATAGCGTCGACACTGACGAGGTTGACCAGGAAGAATACGCCATTTCAATGGACCACGGAATGTGAACGGAGCTTCCAAGAACTGAAGGAGCAGCTTACAACAGCCCTAGTTCTCACAATACCCTCAGGAACTGGAGGGTTTACTGTTTACAGTGATGCATCGAAGAACGGGTTAGGGTGTGTGCTAATGCAGAACGGGAATGTAGTAGCATACACCTCTCGTCAACTAAAAGAGTACGAGAAGAATTACCCGACGCACGGCTTAGAGCTCGCGGCAGTGGTCTTTACTCTCAAGATCTGGAGGCATTACCTCTATGGAGAGCGGTGTGAAATATACACGGACCACAAAAGTCTCAAGTATTTCTTCACGCAAAAGGAGCTGAACATGAGGCAAAGGAGGTGGTTAGAACTAGTCAAGGATTACGACGCATAATCAACTACCACCCAGGCAAGGGGAATGTAGTAGCCGATGCCTTAAGCCGAAAAGCAGTGAGTGCAGAACTGCAATTATTGGAAGAAGAAGTTGTACGTTTAGGCGAAGTTGAGATGCAACTAGCAGCTCTGACCTTGCAGCCTACACGGTTAGAGCGAATCAGGACGGGCGCAAGGAACATACGAATTTTATACGAAGATCAAGGAAGCACAACCGGAACAACTGACAGGAGACTTCATGATACGAGAAGACGGAAGGTTGTACTTCAAAGATCGATTGTATGTGCCAGATGACGCTGAACTACGAAGGACGATTATGGTGGAAGCACATGCCACCGCATACACCGTTCATCCAGGAACCACCAAGATGTACGGAGACCTACGGGAAAACTATTGGTGGCGAGGCATGAAGAGGGACATAGCGATGTTCATTAGTCAATGTCTGACATGCCAGCAGATAAAAGCCGAGCACCAAAGGCCGGCGGGAATGCTACAACCGTTACCCATTCCTTAGTGGAAATGGGACAACATCACCATGGACTTTGTTGTCGGGCTACCAAAGAATGTGAAAGGGCACGACGCAATCTGGGTGGTCGTCGACCGACTAACCAAGTCTGCCCACTTTCTAACGATTAGCACGACATTCTCTATGGAGCGCTACGCAGAGCTTCACATCCAGGAGATAGTACGACTGCACGGAATTCCATCGTCAATAGTTTCGGATCGCGACTCCAGATTTCTGTCGAATTTCTGGACGAGTCTGCAAAAGGCGATGGAAACGAAGCTTTCATTTAGCACCGCCTACCATCCGCAAACGGACGGTCAATCAGAACGGACGATTCAGACATTGGAGGACATGCTACGAGCATGCGTACTCAATTTCAAAGGAAATTGGAGTAAGTACCTCCCACTTATTGAGTTCACGTACAACAACAGTTACCATGTCACTATCGGATGGCACCGTACGAAGCGCTATACGGGCGTAGGTGCAGATCCCCAGTGCATTGGGACGAGGTTGGGGAAAGGGCAAGGCTAGGCCTAGACATAGTGCGAGAAATGACGGAGGCCATTTCCGTAAAACGAGAAAGAATGCGAACGGCGCAAAGTCGCCTGAAGAGCTACGCAGACCAAAGGCACCGACCACTAGAATTCGAAATAGGCGACCAGGTGTTCGTAAAAGTATCGCCAATGGAGGGCGTGAAAAGATTTGGAAAGAAAGGGAAACTAAGCCCTAGGTACATTGGCCCACTTCGAATAGTAAAGAGAGTTGGTGAGGTAGCCTATCAACTAGAGCTGCCAGCGCCATTATCGCAAGTGCATGACCTATTCCCTGTCTCGATGCTACGGAAGTACATAGCCGACCCGAGTCATGTTATAGGGAACGAATCCCTACATCAACAATTGAAACCGGATCTGAGCTACGAAGAGATTCCGGTGGAGATATTGATGTACGAAACCAAGAGAATTAGGAATAAAGATATCCCTTTAGTGAAAGTGTTGTGGCGGGACCAGTCTACGGAAGAAGCCACATGGGAACGGGAGGACGAGATGAGAACTCGTTATCCTGAGTTGTTCCACACAGGATGATTTCGGGGGCGAAATCCTCTTTAAGGGGGGAGGATGTAGGACCCGATTTCTCGTAAACTAGGTCGGCCAATAAATTATGTATACGACCTAAGTGACATATTTCGTACATGTTATATGCTTATGTGATTTTACGAATTTCGTGCTCGTGATTTTCATGTGAATTACGTGCAATTACGTGCCAACAAGGATGTGCTTACGATAACCCTTAATTTATGTAAGGGACATTCGAAACTAGCAAATGGAAGAAACTTTATAATAATTAAGATTTGGACTAGGAAATGGTAAATGGGCTAAAACATGGAAATTAGGCCCAATATGACCCAAGTCAAAATAAGAAGACAACATTCCTTGGTTTAAGGAATACCCACGCCTAAGCAATGTCCCATCAACCTTATATAAAGGTAAAATATCTACTCTAACAAATCAAAACCCGATTAACTCACTTAAGAAAAATCCAACGAAAATCCCAAGTGAAGAACAAGAAGAAGGAACCAAGAGAAGTTCGAACCAAGAATTTCCCCAATTAGCTTAGGATTTCGAATTTGGTAAGTGAAACATCCTCTCTATGCTTTGTAATTTCGTAACCTTGGTAGTGTTGGATGCATTAATGTCAGTAAAAGCAAATTAGTTTAAGAAGGATGCGAAAAACCATAGGTAGGGAACATAGATTCGTATTTAGGTCGTTACTTAGGGCAAATCATGATAGAATAATTTAATGTATGACTCGTGGAGTTATGATGTTACTTCTAAGAAGGATCACACGATTTAAGGTAGAAGAAGGGATGGGATTGAGGTAGTTTCGATTTGATGAACCTTTCTGTTTCGATCGAAAGTAGGAAAATCATTTTTTGGGTTCGGGCGATAATTAGAAGCCACAAATTTAGTTTCGATCGAACCAATGTTAAATAGTAAACTGAATAATTTAGGGGTTTCGACCGAAACCCATTTCAATGCATGAGTATCGATCGAAACTCATACCAAATCCATGCCATCGATCGAAAGTGGTGAATCACTTTGCATGGTTTCGATCGAAACCTAAGATGACATCATGATGACATAAGAACACGGCGAAACACTAATCGATCGAAAGTGGAATTGATCGAAACACTAAAATTGATCGAAATGTGATCTTCTAATGTGTATGGTTTCGAACGAAACTGAGGTGACGCCATGCTTACGTCAGGCACGGCGAAACTCACACGATTTCGGGCGAAACCCTCGTGATGTTCATCGTTTCGGGCGAACGGATGATGTCATGGTGATGAAATAGCATGGCGAAACTCATCTCATAATACATCTCATCGATCGAAAGTAAGTAAAATCGAGTGATTCACAAGTTTCGACCGAAGCTAAGCCTAATGATTTCTATCGGGCGAAAATAGCCTAGCTACCAATTGAAATTAGGGTTTGATATAAATGAGTTTTGATCGAAACTAGGAATTATTGTATATCAATTGGACGAAATCGAATCGGGCGAAATCAATTCTAGTAACTAATCACTTTCGCCGAGCTTATCATGTTAGGAGTTTCAATATCCCAACTTAGAATTATTTGGGGTTAGCAACTTAAGTGGAATTGAATAATTGGAAGTATCGAAACCTAACCCTAAATTAACACACCTTCGCCGAGGTATATATGTAAAGACCGAAATTGAATTATAACATAAGCTAGGATCGAAACCAAATGACTTAGGAAAATTCAATAAGGCAAGTCAAGTGGTTTGAAGTCTAGGGAATTAGTACAAGTCTAAATAATTAACACGACGAAAATTAATTGTTTCGACGAATTAGCTAAAGAAGCAAAGTACTAATACTCTAACATTTTTATGAAAAGGTCGGACGTTAGGGACCTCCCGAAACAATACGCTAACTTAAGCTTGCACGACAGGTAAGTAGAAACGCAACTACGACACGTAACCTGCCTGTGTGACTAAGTGATTACGTGCTTATGTGACCTTATGTGAATTTTGCACGATATGACATTTATTATGCATGAATTCATGAAATGCATATTTATGTGAACATGACATGAGCATCTGCACGCATGAGTAGTACGTATGACATGAGGTACGAGCGTGCATAAGATCGTCTGTGTGCGATGTATATTCGCCGATTTTGGCATCTATGTCGACTCAATGAAGAGTCACGGCTCTTCTATGCGATCATGGCGTTATGATGCCGATTTGCCTGTTATGAGAGGCAGGGGGAATACCCCATTTGCGGGAGATGCAACCTGGAGGATGCGACACGAGGCATGCACTACCCAGAGGGAACCTCTGAGGTTAGTGACCTCGGTGTTGGCTACCAGTGAGAGGCGTCCGCGTGGAGGCCACACTGAGTAAGGGAAGATTCCTTCGGGTGACCTTCTAGTGTGTGAACCTCCACATATGTAAGAATCCCTCGTGGATTAGAGCTCTATGAAATGGCGCATAGTAAGATGGAAAGTCGAGGGCCCATATGACGTATGTGTCTAAAAGAGTACGAGTCCAAAAGAGTATGAGCGTTAGTAAGCGACGGCGTGGATTGCTGATCGTTAGGACATGTGCATACATGCATCATTTCTGCTTACTGAGCCTCGGTGGCTCATCCCTTACGTTACGTGTTGTACGTACTAGTGATCACGGTACGTGATCTGTTCGGGGCGCATGGCCTATCTTTTGGAGCTTCTGGCTGCTTTTGAGGTGGAGGTGTGTGTTTGGATGACAACCTGTGAAGGCTGGGCGCATAGGAGTTTTTGTTGTGCATGTACACGACTTCTCTGAAAATAGGACTTGAATGAATGTAGAACGACTTAAGGAAATTCTTTTGACTTGTATGTATGACTTACAAGTTGTAAATGAAAAAATTATTGCACATTTTCACGTGTCTATTCAAATAAATGCATGCTTAACACTTGATACTAATAGAAAGCACGATTGGGAACACCGGGTCCCGACGGAAGATGGAGATACATCTGATTCAGAACTTCCCTCTGAGTTCAAAGAATTTGAGAAACAGCTGGCTTTAGTCGTTAAAATTATGACGAAGAAATACTTCAAGAAGAAGTTGTCATCCTCTGCTAACAGACTTCGAACTACTAGCTCGAAAAATAAAGAGAAAGCCAACTGAAACCTCAGAAGCCACAACACCCAAAGACACACAAAAATGTTTTAATTGTGGAAAAACAAGTCACTTTGCCAGGGAATGCACCCTTCCAAAGAAGAAGTATGCTAACTACTACTCCAAGAAGCTTCAATCAAACAAAAGAAGCTGGAGTAGCTCTAATGGCGGAACAGGACCACTGGCTAGAGGACAGCTCAGATTCTGATGCCGAAAATCTTGTTCTAATGGCAAGCCTCGAGAATGAAGAGGAAGATGGAACTCACGTGGATACGGACAAAGACAGTGCATCCACAACATCTCAGGAGGTAGGAACCTCTGACTCTACACATTCTGACCTGTTAGCTGAGTTAAGTTCTAAATTTGCTAACATGGTAATTAAGCAAAATTGAGGAATAAAGGTAGAAAAAAAGCTTCTTAAGTCTAAGAAAACCATAGCTAGTCTCGAAGAAAATGTTAGGAGTTCTAGCCTCAAAATAGATGAATTAACTAAGAAACGCCAATCATAGGACTAAGCACATCTCATTAGAAAAGCATAGTTCGGTAGTAAAGGTGTTGGGGATATGCCCTCTGAATGCCATTCGAGGATGTAATGAATAGGGCATAAACATGAACCTGTTATTCACACTTTAATATTTGGATATTGTATTCAAATATTTATTTATGGAATTTACAAAAGGCATATTATTTATTTACCTGTAGTCTTACTAGGCATCCGGTGAGACGGTAAATAAATAAATCCCATATATACGAGTTTAGTCACCGATTATCATGGGATGAGAGAGGGGGCACCGGTGAGCTATTATTCTCGTATATTAAATTAGTCCATAAGTCTTAGACATCAGTAGGGTGACTGAGTGTCGATCATGACTTATTTGTTGACGACTCTAAATGGTTGTGCCAACCATTCACTTGGGAAGCGGGAGCCGTAACATTGGTATGAGTTGAATCAGGGGATTAACTTGTATTTGGACACGACTCGTAATCGACGATCACATGGATAATTACTCGTTGAGTGTCAATGATTGATCGATTGACTATAGTAGTATACGTGGACCTTAGACCGAAGGGTCATTGACAGAGTTGGTTTCGGGGTCCTGACTTGTCACTAGTTTGCTAGGTCCGCCTTGTTCAAGGCTGAACATGGGTCAGCAGCAACATGCGGTCTTGACAACGAAGTGCAGCTACTGGGCATTGACAGTCGTGAGGGATTCACAACCTTGGAAGTAATCGAGGTATATGTCCTATGCGTATTCAGGGACGAGGTATTACAGAATCTTTGAAAAGTATAAAAATTAACTCACGTGGGACGTGGAGTGTAGTTTAGTAATTTCACCGTCACGAATTAGACATAGTGTTTGGTTAGTGAGTTTGACATTACCATGGCTCTCACTCGACCGGGACACAAGTGAAGGGTTTATACGTATTACGACAATCTATAGTCGGTTCGTAAAATACAAAGATCGTACTCAACACGGGATCTATTCGGTACCACAGGATTGGCTAGGTGCTTACAGAATTCTTGGATTCCTCCCTTGCCGGGTTGAGACGAACCAAGAGAGTTGGGGCTTAAAAAGGATCACCGAGGCAGTATCTACTAAAGTGAGCTGTGTTATTACATAATGGTCTTGGAGACGTTAATAAAACATTTAATATTAGTTTAGAAACTATAATTATTTGAAATAAGATTCCGGAATGAAACAACAAAGAATGGACCGAAAATAGGGTTCACAACCATGAGCAAGGCACGTCAAGGTCCTGAAGCCCGCCTGAAAAGTAGCAACTGATTCCAAAATTCATTTCTCACAATGTAGACCTCGGATTGAGAATCCCTTTGGTCGGAATCGAGATAGGTGAGTCTTCTATCTGTGGTTAAAATTTCAGGTCAATCGGACATCGTTTACACCTTGAACGGATGGAGAAACAAAACTGTCCCAAAGCTGTTGCAAGTCACGGCCGTGACACATGCGTGCCGTGGCCGTGACTCACAGCAGAGGCCGAGTTTTTGGCCTCGACATGGTCACGGCCGTGACCATTATGACCCAGGCCATGAAGGGTGTTGTCACGGCCGTGAATAGGCTTGTTTCAGGCCGTGACGGGCGTCGGTTGGGCCAAATTTAATCCAAATCAAGTCCAAATCCATTCCTTGTTCTTATGTGAGACATATGGGACATGTCTAGCCATTTGATGACTTTATACAAAGGAACCAAACAAGAAATGAGTCATGTAGGACATGATTCAATTAAAAGTCTTTCTCAAAGGTTGAAAGATGATCTTTATGTTTTGGCATTGTGCAATTTCGTCAATGAGAGTTTTAAGCTTAATTCTCACTCTAACTTTGAGTTTAGAGAGAGTTGAGAGCATATGAGTTTGTTCTTTGAGAAAAACTTAAGTGTGTTTGAGTTTTTAGTAAATCAAACACATAATTACAAACACAAACACATCTCTTCTAAAACATTTTCCCCACCTCTCTAGCCATCCTTGGGAGATGGTGGAATTTGGATACGTCCCGTGGTCGGCGTGACGATCTTGCCAAGGCGTTGGAGTTCGGAAAGGTCACGACGTTGCTCGGAGCGATCTACGACAACCGGGACGACAAGGCGAGAGCTAGGATCTTCGCTACGAGGGTAAGCTACGAAAACTCTTATTACGTGTCATGCATATTTTCTTTACATAACCAAGCGATCCGGGGCTCCTTGCGGGGAACTCGGGAAAAACTTTTAAACTTCCGCTGCGTCCGAGGTTAGATCTCGGGACACCGGGGTTCCCCAACAGTGGTATCAGAGCCATGCTTGGTTTTAAGAAATGACATAAATGAACCCGAAATGATCTCGGTTATGCAAATCATGAGTCACTCGAGCGTCATAGCATGTGTTGTTCTCGGTTCGAGTTTGCAAACCGAGCGCTTGCATGGTCGGAACGTCGTCTCGTTGTGAGTGATCCGGCGTATTGCAGCGTCGTGGTGAGAAACCGTAGTGGTTGTCTCGCCGTGGATTATAACTTTACTCTTGGAGATGAGTTTAAGGGTGTACTTTACTAAGATTGCTTAGATCTAGAGGTCTAGAGTAGATCTGCGTAAAATACGTTAGACGTGGTTTGAACGGAAATTTTCAGCGATACCTAAGACGAGAATAGTGAGGCTCATTGGCTCGGGGCGAAGCCTCGTTGCCAACGACTTCCTATTCGAGTTTGAGGGACTCGTCGAAAGCTCAAAAATGAGCGACTGCCCCTTGTCGTGCGTTAAATTACGCATTACTTTTATCGGGATTGTGATGTTCAACGGATCCGGATTTGAACACCGGTGATGGCGAAGTCCAACTTCGTGGAGTAGCGATAAGGGCCGGTGGCGTTGTTTTTGTGTTCCGGGCTGCTTTGAACATCCCGATGGGCCGATAAAGTTTTTGGCCCAATCCCATTCATTTTAGGACTTTAAATGATTGGGTCATGTTAATAGTTTTAATGGGTCTAAACCCAATAAGTAACCCTAATGGGCCTAATCGGTCTAGCCCAAGACAAGCCCAAATTTCGTTTCGGCTTCTTTGAGCGTTTGTTGTCGCATACGTATTTATGTTGTGTATGTATGATATGTTAATGACGTCAGCGTGGACTTAGGCTCTATTGCCGGGTGATATGTTAAGGGTGACAAGGTCCCCCCGGGTTGTACTTTATTTGATATTATACGGGTTGCCTGGGACAACTGATCCCCCGTTCTGTACTTTATTAATTTGTAGAAAAATTAGTTTAAGTATGGTGGCCGTACGAGTACGAGGCGAAAATACAATAGAAGTCGTTCGAGGACTTGGAGATTGCTTGAAGACATGGCGTTACCCCGAAGATGAAGAGATGTTATTTTTGTAAAAGTAGAGTAGAAATAGTCCGCGCTGGTCGTCTTGTAGGAAAACTAGGTTTACCGCAATTTCGTGCATGTTTGTTTGACGTAACGTGTATTATTAAGTGTTTGCATGTGAGACGTATTCTCCGGTTGGACAAAATACTAACTGAGTAAAGGGACTTGGTTCCTGTCTTCTATCAAGCTCGAAACCATTGCACTTGAGTGTCGTGTGAGGTTTGTTCCGATTTATCGGCGCCGATCATCTCACTCTTGTCGTAGTTGGTCCGAGTGCGTTGAGACAATAAAGTCAAGCTCGTTACTGAAACGACTTGGGTGTTTGTGCGGTTTGTTCCGAGTTATCGGCACCAAACATTTAGCTCTTGTCGTGGATATTTCGGATTACTGTCGAAACGCCGCTCTCCAAAACATATTCACGCCTTATAAAGTGTTATCCTACGGGCGGGAATTTCTAAATGTTAGGATTGAGCCAGACGTTGATAGGTCGCACTTAGACCGGTTATTTCCCAATTATTCCTGTTAGGGTGAGGGTTCCTAACCGGAGACGAAGTTGTTGAAACACTCATGAGATGGACTCGTGTGAGACACGAGGCCGTCTATGGGTTCGTGTGGGACACGACGCCGTCCGATTAATGGGCCAACACACTATTAGGTTGAGGCTTATTTCTGTGGAGCGGGGACCTCAACCCCACTTACCATCAACGAGATTTCCGAAATCTCTATCGGGAAAATGAGATTTTGAATAAAATAGTGGGAGTCAGGCCAAGAGAAAAGTCCTTTCAGTGCCTGACGAATAATACATTCGACCCAATAATTGTTATGTCTTCTGCATAATATTTCTTTCTATTATGATTGACAAACCCATTATATATATGTATACTGCTTTATTGTTTAGTGGGGCTGAACAACATGGATTTGATCCAATCTAAGCATGGTCCTAATATGGATTTTTCGAAAATACATATTCTCGTAAAATGGATTGTTTAGTAATAATGTGCAACTAGCCATTGTGGCATAAGTTGGCATAAAATTATTACTTCATAAAAGGGCTGTAAAACAGCAATCCTGGATAGCTTCATATTTGAGTCTATCGATCCAATACACATAAAGAATAAGAGAACGTAATAAAAGGGTCCAATTGGGTTGGACAAGTATTTCCAAGGGCGAGGCTTTGGAATTCGTACTTACCTAAACTTTGAGTTTGAGGGCCTTAAATTTTGAATAATATGTTTTTGAAACTAATTATTCTAAAACAATGACTGGGTTCTAGATAAGTTGAGATGGTACTCACTTATTAGTTGTGAATGTACTAGATTCCAATGGAATTTTTCAGCATTGAGAGATTATGATCAATGTTAAATGCTGACAAGGTGTCCAAATAATTACATTGCATCGATGTTTCTCCATTTAAATTTGTCACGTTTTCAATTACATAATTGCCTTAAAATATCCAAGGGGTTATTAGATACATCATTTTGAATAACTGTAAGTGATTTTATTTTTGAAATAAATTCGCTGGCAATTAATAGCTATTTGAAAATAATATTGTATTGTCCAAATTTAAAACTGTGAAATCAATTACCAACAAACGCAACTTTGAGTTGATAAAGAAGATTTTATTGACTCTTTGATTTAGTTATGCCGAAGTTCGAGATTCAAGTGTTAGATGAATACGACATTGTTAAGTCGTGGGAATCTCATAACATCAGCAAAAGGTAACAAATCACCCTTCATAGGGAATTAATAAAAGAGTCGTAAATCTTCTGGGTTTGACCCGCACTAATGTTTGTGGACAAAATATTGTATTTGCCCAAGGTAATTTCTATTAATTTGTAAACTTCACAATAATCACTTTTCTTAGAGATTAGTGTATGCGTTAAGTTACAAATTTTAAATCCTTGATAAGATCGAGGAAATTAATTTATAATAAACAGCGAGATAAAAGAAGCATTTGATTTGATCAAACTGGCTAATTATTCTCGAGTAGAATGAGTTCTTTGGAAAGAACGTCATCTTTTCACAGTTAACTAAGAACGCTGTTAATGATGTCTCGAGACGAGAAGTTAGACTTCATGCACGCGGACCATCATAGTCGATAGTCACGCATGCGCTTCAACAGTTGTAAGATATCAAACAATATTGGATAAAGTTTGATCATTGCTGAACTAAATTGTTCCCATATGGTGTGAGTTTGGTATGAAACGCAATGAACGTTCTATATAGAATTCTTTTGAGGTCAATTAATTCTGCACTTTACGAAATTTGGAATTAGTAAGTAACTAAGCTTAAATCATATAGTGGGGTTGCCCCATTTGAGTGAGAAAGTTTATGACAGTTGTGTATATAAAAAATGAGAATATTAAGGTTATTGTAACACTGGTAGCGTTGACCAAAACACCTTAAAAATGTTTTAGTGCTAGACCGCACTTAAAGAAAAGTGTGAGATACACCCATAGTTGCATAGGTCGGGTAGAGTGTCTCGCCAGCCTGAGAGATACTGTATAATACATGTCGAGCGCAGGGGTTGCTGCGAGCTGTATAATATACATTGAGCACGGGATTGCTACGATGAAGGGATATGTTATAATAATCCCAGTACCCTTGACCAAGCAATAATGGTTAAACTCGCTGAGGAGGCTTATTCTGTGGGAGTAGATGAACTCTATGCACAACAACCATGTCATGATTAGATCTAACAAACTGGTTAAAACATACGAAGCAAAGCTTGTATGGAAAAGGTTGAGCCTTAAATGATGGGCTTTGACTCTGAGGAAACCTTTTCGATTGTTGCAATAAAGTTCACTAAATCTTACTCACACAGATCTAGGCTTTTATGAGATCTGTCAGATGGATATGAAAATCGTATGTCTCTAGGAGACGTAAAATGAACAGCCCGACGATTTTATATCGCAAGCAGATGCTCATAGTGTGTGAAATTATAGAAAAGGAGTCATACAGAATTACTTAAGCCTTCAGGAGTTGATGTCTTTGGTTTGATGAAATAGTTGGGAACTATGAAATCATAAGTACAAAGATAGCCTTTTGTATCGTAGTAAAAGCAGTGGGAGTTAGATATAATCTTCGTATTGTACGAGAGTTGTTGCCTTTAGGAAACAGAACAATATCGAAATACTTCGAATGGTAAAAGCGGGGCTTTGACCAATTCTCCATAAATGACTTGGGATAAAAGACCTACACTCACGGAACAACCTATTTGGAGATAGTGTTTAGTACAGAATGGTAGGTTTATCCCAGGCCCTTTACTTGAAAAGACAAGGTCAATTACAAGAAAAAGGGTTATTACCTACGATTTAGTTTTCTATGTTCTCGTTGCGAGGTAGATCGAAAAGCTGAATCGAGTCACATATATAGTTATAATAAGTTGCCTTGTATATGCGGAGTTGACTCGCATTTTTGACAAAAGATAAATACGGTAAGAGCGTTTGTCAAAATTTAGGCTACCTAGGTTACAATAGTCCATAATGTGGGTCTATTCGAATGGAGAAATATAGGTGGACAATTAGACTTATTTTCGAACTCCAGTTTGACGTGGGTGATCGAAAATTCACTTTGGGTTTGGTTACAAAGTTTAATGGTAGAACAGTACCTTGAAATGGTTTCAGGGAAGCACTTACTGTTATTACATGGGCATCGTGATATCGAATCCCAAGTCAACCATGCGCAAGAGTGCAGATAATTACCTTGGAGCTAAGAGATCAGTTTGGATATTGAAGTCTTCTTGGAAGAACTACAAATAGTTCCAGGCATTGTGGGTCTACTGCTGCCATTGTGGTGTGACAATAGCAGAATGATCACTCTAGCCAACGAACCTTTGTCTCACAGTTAATGCAGACAAAAGAAAAGAAAGAAACATTACGTGTTGCATGTATCGTTGAAAAATGGCTGCTTAGCCGTGCAGGAGATAGTGCTGCAGAAACGTGGCTGGCCCATTTACTGAGTCTTTTATACAGGCAGTGCTGAATAACGTCTTTAGAAGACGAGTATTAGATACACACAGCATATGGCACCGAGTGCAAATGGGAGATTGTTGGGGATATGCCCTCGGAATGCCATTCGAGGATGTAATGAATAGGGCATAAACATGAACCTGTTATTCACACTTTAATATTTGGATATTGTATTCAAATATTTATTTATGGAATTTACAAAAGGCATATTATTTATTTACCTATAGTCTTACTAGGCATCCGGTGAGACGGTAAATAAATAAATCCCATATATACGAGTTTAGTCACCGATTATCATGGGATGAGAGAGGGGGCACCAGTGAGCTATTATTCTCGTATATTAAATTAGTCCATAAGTCTTAGACATCAGTAGGGTGACTGAGTGTCGATCATGACTTATTTGTTGACGACTCTAAATGGTTGTGCCAACCATTCACTTGGGAAGCGGGAGTCGTAACATTGGTATGAGTTGAATCAGGGGATTAACTTGTATTTGGACACGACTCGTAATCGACGATCACATGGATAATTACTCGTTGAGTGTTAATGATCGATCGATTGACTATAGTAGTATACGTGGACCTTAGACCGAAGGGTCATTGACAGAGTTGGTTTCGGGGTCCTGACTTGTCACTAGTTTGCTAGGCCCGCCTTGTTCAAGGCTGAACATGGGTCAGCGGCAACATGCGGTCTTGACAACGAAGTGCAACTGCTGGGCATTGACAGTCGTGAGGGATTCACAACCTTGCAAGTAATCGAGGTATATGTCCTATGCGTATTTGGGGACGAGGAATTACGGAATCTTTGCAAAGTATAAAAAGTTACTCACGTGGGACGTGGAGGTGGAGTGTAGATTAGTAATTTCACCGTCACGAATTAGACATAGTGTTGGGTTAGTGAGTTTGACATTACCATGGCTCTCACTCGACCGGGACATAAGTGAAGGGTCTATACGTATTACGACAATCTATAGTCGGTTCGTAAAATACGAAGATCGTACTTAACACGGGATCTATTCGGTACCACGGGCTTGGCTAGGTGCTTATCGAATTCTTGGATTCCTCCCTTGCCGGGTTGGGACGAACCAAGAGAGTCGGGCTTAAAAAGGATCACCGAGACAGTATCTACTAAAGTGAGATGTGTTATTACATAACGGTCTTGGAGACGTTAATAAAACATTAAATATTGGTTTCAGAAACTATATTTATTTGAAATAAGATTCCGGAATGAAACAACAAAGAATGGACCGAAAATAGGGTTCACAACCATGAGCAAGGCTCGTCAAGGTCGTGAAGCCCGTCTGAAAAGTAGCAACAGAGTCCAAAATTCATTTCTCAGAATCTAGACCTCGGATTGAGAATCCCTTTGGTCAGAATCAAGATTGGTGAGCCCTCTTTCTGTGGTTAAAATTTCAAGCCAATCGGACTACGTTTACACCTTGAACGGATGGAAAACCCAAACTGTCGCAAAGCTGTTTCAAGTCACGGCCGTGACACATGCGTGCCGTGGCCGTGACGCACAGCAGAGGCCGAGTTTTTCGCCTCGACATGGTCACGGCCGTGACCATTATGACCCAGGCCGTGAAGGGTGTTGTCACGGCCGTGAATAGGCTTGTTTCAGGCCGTGACGGGCGTCGGTTTGGCCAAATTTAATCCAAATCAAGTCCAGATTCATTCATTGTTCTTATGTGAGACATATGGGACATTGTCTAGTCATTTGATGACAAAGGAACCAAACAAGAAATGAGTCATGTAGGACATGATTCAATTAAAAGTCTTTTCCAAAAGTTGAAAGATGATCTTTATGTTTTGGCATTGTGCAATTTCGTCAATGAGAGTTTTAAGCTTAATTCTCACTCTAACTTTGAGTTTAGAGATAGTTGAGAGCATATGAGTTTGTTCTTTGAGAAAAACTTAAGCGTGTTTGAGTTTTTAGTAAATCAAACACATAATTACAAACACAAACACATCTCTTCTAAAACATTTTCCCCACCTCTCTAGCCATCCTTGGGAGATGGTGGAATTTGGATACGTCCCGTGGTCGGCGTGACGATCTTGCCAAGGCGTTGGAGTTCGGAAAGGTCACGACGTTGCTCGGAGCGATCTACGACAACCGGGACGACAAGGCGAGAGCTAGGATCTTCGCTACGAGGGTAAGCTACGAAAACTCTTATTACGTGTCATGCATATTTTCTTTACATAACCAAGCGATCCGGGGCTCCTTGCGGGGAACTCGGGAAAAACTTTTAAACTTCCGCTGCGTCCGAGGTTAGATCTCGGGACATCGGGGTTCCCCAACAGTGGTATCAGAGCCATGCTTGGTTTTAAGAAATGACATAAATGAACCCGAAATGATCTCGGTTATGCAAATCATGAGTCACTCGAGTGTCATAGCATGTGTTGTTCTCGGTTCGAGTTTGCAAACCGAGCGCTTGCATGGTTGGAACGTCGTCTCGTTGTGAGTGATCAGGCGTATTGCAGCGTCGTGGTGAGAAACCGTAGTGGTTGTCTCCCCGTGGATTATAACTTTACTCTTGGAGATGAGTTTAAGGGTGTACTTTACTAAGATTGCTTAGATCTAGAGGTCTAGAGTAGATCTGCGTAAAATACGTTAGACGTGGTTTGAACGGAAATTTTCAGCGATACCTAAGACGAGAATAGTGAGGCTCATTTGCTCGGGGCGAAGCCTCGTTGCCAACGACTTCCTATTCGAGTTTGAGGGACTCGTCGAAAGCTAAAAAATGAGCGACTGCCCCTTGTCGTGCGTTAAATTACGCATTACTTTTATCGGGATTGTGATGTTCAACGGATCGGGATTTGAACTCCAGTGATGGCGAAGTCCAACTTCGGTGGAGTAGCGATAAGGGCCGGTGGTGTTCTTTTTGTGTTCCGGGCTGCTTTGAACATCCCGATGGGCCGATAAAGTTTTTGGCCCAATCCCATTCATTTTAGGACTTTAAATGATTGGGTCATGTTAATAGTTTTAATGGGTCTAAACCCAATAAGTAACCCTAATGGGCCTAATCGGTCTAGCCCAAGACAAGCCCAAATTTCGTTTCGGCTTCTTTGAGCGTTTGTTGTTGCTTACGTATTTATGTTGTGTATGTATGATATGTTAATGACGTCAGCGTGGACTTAGGCTCTATTTCCGGGTGATATGTTAAGGGTGACAAGGTCCCCCCGGGTTGTATTTTATTTGATATTATACGGGTTGCCTGGGGCAACTGATCCCCCCGTTCTGTACTTTATTAATTTGTAGAAAAATTAGTCTAAGTATGGTGGCCGTACGAGTACGAGGCGAAAATACAATAGAAGTCGTTCGAGGACTTGGAGATTGCTTGAAGACATGGCGTTACCCCAAAGATGAAGAGATGTTATTTTTGTAAAAGTAGAGTAGAAATAGTCCGCGCTGGTCGTCTTGTAGGAAAACTAGGTTTACCGCAATTTCGTGCATGTTTGTTTGACGTTACGTGCATTATTAAGTGCTTGCATGTGAGACGTATTCTCCCGGTTGGACAAAATACTAAGTGAGTAAAGGGACTTGGTTCCTGTCTTCTATCAAGCTCGAAACCATTGCACTTGAGTGCCGTGTGAGGTTTGTTCCGATTTATCGGCGCCGATCATCTCACTCTTGTCGTAGTTGGTCCGAGTGCGTTGAGACAATAAAGTCAAGCTCGTTACTGAAACGACTTGGGTGTTTGTGCGGTTTGTTCCCGAGTTATCGGCACCAAACATTTAGCTCTTGTCGTGGATATTTCGGATTACTGTCGAAACGCCGCTCTCCAAAACATATTCACGCCTTATAAAGTGTTATCCTACGGGCGGGAATTTCTAAATGTTAGGATTGAGCCAGACGTTGATAGGTCGCACTTAGACCGGTTATTTCCCAATTATTCCTGTTAGGGTGAGGGTTCCTAACCGGAGACGAAGTTGTTGAAACACTCATGAGATGGACTCGTGTGAGACACGAGGCCGTCTATGGGTTCGTGTGGGACACGACGCCGTCCGATTACTGGGCCAACAAACTGTTAGGTTGAGGTTTATTTCTGTGGAGTGGGGACCTCAACCCCACTATGAAACCATCAACGAGGTTTCCGAAATCTCTATCAGGAAAATGAGATTTTGAATAAAATAGTGGGAGTCAGGCCAAGAGAAGAGTCCTTTCAGTGCCTGACGAATAATACATTCGATCCAATAGTTGTTATGTCTTCTGCATAATATTTCTTTCTATTATGATTGACAAACCCATTATATATATGTATACTGCTTTATTGTTTAGTGGGGCTGAACAACATGGATTTGATCCAATCTAAGCATGGTCCTAATATGGATTTTTCGAAAATACATGTTCTCGTAAAATGGATAGTTTAGTAATAATGTGCAACTAGCCATTGTGGCATAAGTTGGCATAAAATTATTACTTCATAAAAGGGCTGTAAAACAGCAATCTTGGATAGCTTCATATTTGAGTCTATCGATCCAATACACATAAAGAATAAGAGAACGTAATAAAAGGGTCCAATTGGGTTGGACAAGTATTTCCAAGGGCGAGGCATTGGAATTCGTACTTACCTAAACTTTGAGTTTGAGGGCCTTAAATTTTGAATAATATGTTTTTGAAACTAATTATTGTAAAACAATGACTGCGTCCTAGATAAGTTGAGATGGTACTCACTTATTAGTTGTGAATGTACTAGATTCCAATGGAATTTTTCAGCATTGAGAGATTATGATCAATGTTAAATGCTGACAAGGTGTCCAAATAATTACATTGCATCGATGTTTCTCCATTTAAATTTGTCACGTTTTTTCAATTACATAATTGCCTTAACATATCCAAGGGGTTATTAGATACATCATTTTGAATAAATGTAAGTGATTTTATTTTTGAAATAAATTCGCTGGCAATTAATAACTATTTGAAAATAATATTGTATTGTCCAAATTTAAAACTGTGAAATCAATTAGCAACAAACGCAACTTTGAGTTGAAAAAGAAGATTTTATTGACTCTTTGATTTAGTTATGCCGAAGTTCGAGATTCAAGTGTTAGATAAATACGACATTGTTAAGTCGTGGGAATCTCATAACATCAGCAAAAGGTAACAAATCACCCTTCATAGGGAATTAATAAAAGAGTCGTAAATCTTCTGGGTAGGACATGATTCATGTAGGACATGATTCAATTAAAAGTCTTTTCCAAAAGTTGAAAGATGATCTTTATGTTTTGGCATTGTGCAATTTCGTCAATGAGAGTTTTAAGCTTAATTCTCACTCTAACCTTGAGTTTAGAGATAGTTGAGAGCATATGAGTTTGTTCTTGAGAAAAACTTAAGTGTGTTTGAGTTTTTAGTAAATCAAACACATAATTACAAACACAAACACATCTCTTCTAAAACATTTTCCCCACCTCTCTAGCCATCCTTGGGAGTTGGTGGAATTTGGATATGTCCCGGGGTCGGCGTGACGATCTTGCCAAGGCGTTGGAGCTCGGAGAGGTCACGACGTTGCTTGGAGCGAACTACGACAACCGGGACGGCAAGGCGAGAGCTAGGATCTTCGCTACGAGTGTGAGCTACGAAAACCCATATTACGTGTCATGCATATTTTCTTTACATAACCAAGCGATCCGGGGCTCCTTACAGGGAACTCGGGAAAAAATTTTAAACTTCCGCTGCGTCCGAGGTTAGATCTCGGGACACCCGGGGTTCCCCAACAAAAGGAACTAGAAGACATGCTAGACAATAATCACAAATGTCTACTAAGGAACTTAGAAGAGAAGAGTCTTGTTAAAAGTAGACTTGAAGCAGCAACTAAGAAGCTCACTAGTCTCGAAGAGGAATTAACTAAGTCAAATTCTAAGATTAGTGAATTAGGAAAGAGTCTAGACGCCTGTCAAGCCGAAAAGAGCACAGCTCAAAATAACTATTGTTAGGTCATATGATTAACAACTCAATGATCCTAGGCATGAATTCTAAGTAATTCGATGATAATGGTAGACATTGAAATTCGATCGAAAAACTCAAATGAAGAACAAGAGAGAGAATTCGAGTAGAGTGAGAAAGTTATTGTTTCTCTCTATAGAAATTGAATTGCAAGCCTTTCGGATCAATTTCAAAAACTTTCTCTATTTAGCTCAATTCCTTTACATGTATTTATACCAAATAAACTTGGCATAAATATCAAACTAGTCCTAATCTAAGGACTACTATACAAAAACGCCCCTAATTACAACGACAACTAATAAAATCAAGCACAATTAAAATATATACTCTACAATCTCCCCCTTTGTGCTTGATTGCGTTTCCGCACCGTTTGTCCTCGTCGGGCGTAATACGATCTGCGCAATCCCAGCGCATACTCATAGTTTCTAACTGCTTCCCTCAGCTTCAGACGCTCCTCGACATCATCTAGCAATTCCATCAGGAGCGGCTGTTCTTTCACGAACCTGTGGATTCTCAGCATTGTCTCTCGGAGATTTCTTCCAACCTCTGCTCGATATTCCTTCTGATGACCTTGAGCGTTCCATCGCAAAACTTATGAATCTCTGTCTTCAGCATCATCCTGGTCTCCTTGGCAATTGGATTGTTGTAGGTGATGCCGATGACTGAGCTGATGTGCACATGATTTCTTGGAATCCCTTCCATCTCAGGTCCTTTGTTGAGCGGTTCGGCCATGTTGACCTTCTTCATGTTGCTCTCCAGAGCCATCTGAAGGTCATGCGCTGCAAAGCATTTGACTTGGCGCATCATGAACCGGTAGAGCCCTTGTACTTCTCCACGACAGCTGATAGAGGTTGTACACCTCATTGGCAGGGAGGTCCGGTAGGTCGCTCTCGCTCAGTTCCTCTCGGTTTCTGTCCACTCGCTTGATGACATAGTGAGGTGTTGGAAGTCCTCCTTTTGCACAGTAGACGCTGAGGAGTTGGCATATTGGGGATAGCTCCTTGAAGTGACTCTTCAGTCGTTCCTTCGGGATCCCCAGCCTTACATCTGGTCCAAGTTGAGTCAGCATCCAGAGATAGGTCATCCTCTTCTGCACATCCTAGTGAGAGATCCCTCTCAGCTCAAATTCGTTCGGTTTCTTGATTCTGTCCGGCGACCTCCAAATATTCTCACGGACTTCTTCGAGGAAGGGTATCTCTACTGGGATATTCTCCCACGGCGTGTCGATCCGAACGATCCCTGGCATTTGTCTTGTGGAGGAAACCGCTCGCTGCGTGATCAGCTCTGAAAGCCCTGTGGGATCTTGTTCGTGGTCTACACCTTCCTGAAGTTCGTCGTCTTCTATCAGCACGAGGTCCACCAAAGCTTGTTGCAAAATTTGTCGAACTTCCTTGAGCTGTTGTACTTGATGCTCCTCGGACATATAATGGGTTGCCCACTGTTCTTCAAATATGAATTTGTCGAGATATTCATGTGGGTTGACGCCGTGTCCTGAAGGTCCCGGTTGTTCTGGAGCTGTTGAGGGAGTAGCTTGGGTTTGTGCCAGAGCTACGAGCATGGCCGCACTTGCTTCTTCTTCCGGAAGCAAGGGCTTGTCAGAGTCGGTGGTGTGGGCGGAGGCGTCCTGAGGTGAAAGGTTGGTGGGTCGATATGGGTTAGAGTGGTGGTGCGGTGCGTGGTGTGGGTGGTTTGTGTTTGGGTTTGGATTTCACCTGCTCCGGCGCTTTTTTGCATCGCGCCCGAGCCTTGTCCTTGGCCAGTTGTAGATGTCCGTGGCCTCTTCTCCCCCTCACGAAGGTCCTGATCGTCAGGATCGTCATGTCTGCGCCTTGAGTGGGAGCTTTGGCCTCGGCAAGTTTCAGTAGGTGGCTCAAGATGATCCACCAATCGCCTATAAAGAGATTCTTCTTGAGGCGATCGAATGGAGAGGACTATCAAGCGGACGTTTAGTATGTCGTGGAGCTCGGTTATGGGTATGGTGTATGGATTGATGAGGATAGATGAAGTGGCTAAAGGGTCGGTGGGTGTGGGTTGTGGAGGTGTGATGATGGTTTGTGACGAAGGGCCTTCAGAGATAGGTGCTTTCCCGGTATCTCTTCGGGATGTCTCGATGGCGTGGAGTACTCTCTCCATGATCTTATCTTCCATGGATTGTACAGCGGCAGAGAGAACGGCCTGGAATTCCTCGTTCGTCACAAAAGGTGCGGACGCCTCCTTGGATGTTCCAGGACGACTCATGTCGCCTGTTATCAACCCTTGAGCAGACACCGGCTCCTCAGGTTGGCTCACAGTCACTTGAGGTTGTGACTGTATGAGACATCCGTCCAATCCTCGACTTGAATCTAGAAGATTCGCGTCTATGGATGTTGTGATAGGCTCATATTGAACCTGTACGTCAGATATTTCGACGTCGCAGCCGGTAGTGATAGTCTGATCCTCGGTCCCGACCGCCGCTGTGATAGTGGGCTGCAGCTCTAGATTGAGAGACGAAGGGTCCTCAGCCCTAGAAGGTACGACCTGCGGCGTGTCTGGCGTGGTGGAGACGACGGTGAAGAGGGACTCAATCTGAAGGCTCAGTGGATGTGGAGTCCGTCTTAGAAGTTGGATCTCCTCATCAGACTCAGTGTCTGACGAGAAAGCCGTTTGAGGAGTCGGTTCACGTGCTGTTTCCTCGCTGGCGTGTTCCATCGTCTTAGGTGGTGAGATGTGCCCCGTTTCCGCCTTGGGCTGTGCCTCCTGAAGTAGAACCTCCTCAATAGGCTCTTGGAACACGCCTCCATGGACGGGCACCTCCATCTGATATTCATGTACAGGAGCCTCGAGCGCCATCTCAGTAGCCACGATGTCTATTAGTGTATCATCTACGTCGGACATTTGCACTTCGACCAATGGAGACTCCTGTTGAAGCTCCTGAGTGACAACATCTATCATCGTGTCGTCGGGGCTTGGTTGGTGTTGCGGTTGGGGAGGGCTAACTCCAAAAACTGGCGGGGGCCCTCGAATCATCTCCTCGGTATGGTGATTCTCCCGGCAGTAAGTTCGATATACGTCTTCCTGGGGGTTGGCGAGACGTAGCAGCTCAAAAGAATCGGCATCGACGGTTGGTCCAAGTCCGTGAGCCGTGGATTGTGAAAGAATTTGAGCTTGGGTGGTTGATAATTTCCTCCCGGAGGCAGGCGAGGAATGTTCTGCTCGTGCATCTCCATATATTGGCGGATGATGACATTAAACCACCGAGCATAGGGCACATTCTTCGATCTCCGATTCTTCTTTAGCCTAATCTGGTCTGCAAGAGCATTCCAGATCAGCTGCGTGAAATCATAGTTCTTGGAGAATGCGATTCCGTGAAAAATCCACAGGATGTTGGCATTGCCCTTGCCGAAGCCGGAATGCTTGGGCGATAGACACTTGTTCACAATCCCGAACAGTGTCTTCCACGGATGAGGGATACAGCTGTTCTGGACTTGAGCTAGCTTGGTGAGCTGCGGTTGATATCCCATCTGCATGAAATCATGCAGCATTTCTGCGTCTAATGGAGCGGGTCGTATTTTGCGCGTATGGCAAGTCAAGAATCATCCCGAACTGGTTCTTGTTCATAGTAATGTGCTGCATCCCAATTATGGTTGAGATGAGAAGGCCCCATTTTCCACTGCTCCTCGAATGCATCCCCAGAATTGCTGGAGATAGACCATTGGCACCGAGGCGGTGACCGTCAATGCATGCCAGATGGGGTGACCTTGCAGAATTGATATGATGATATCATCTGGACACCAAAAGGTGGTCAGATCGAGTTGAAAATTTTTTTGGACCTTCAGGTACAAATTAGGTCGTAGATGTGATTGTATCGTGGGTAGCGATCCATCTGAAGCATAAAAGATATAAAAGTTCATTAGTTCAAAATTTATTTTTAGTCGAAAATTGATTTAATTTCATCAAACTACAATATTGTAACAAGTCATGACATGTTTGATAAATTTTGAATTGAAATCGTGTAGTATGCATATAGTATAATTGATTTTGAAGAATGTAATGGCATGTTCGTAATTTCAAATGAAACATATAACGCGTGAAAAAACTTTTTAACTTTCTAAGTGTTTGATCGTGAAAAATGTCACTGTTCATGCCGAGATATTTTACGCTCGGAAAATTTGATTTTCAAATTGATTTCCTATGCATTGATTTCAATTGAAATGACTCCCCTTAATTTGCGATCGAAAAATTTTTATTCGCTTAATGTTCGCTACAGTGTAAAAGACTTAGAAAAAAACTTCTAAATGTTGAAGTTGGAATCGTGGACTGTAGCCGACCAATTTTACGATCGAGAAAAATTCCGTAGGATCGATAAATTATTTCTCAGGTAAATTTACTGTCGAAAAAATTTCCTCGATTGAATAAAATATTTCGATTTGAAATTTGTCGAGCGATACGTGATTTCCGATCCTAAGTAAAATTTTCTCTGCGATATTTTTCTATCTAGAAATTAGTCGACGAAAGAAAACTAAGTCAATCGTTGAAAAACTTTTCGATCAATTAATTCCTAAGCGGCGAATTTTACGATAGAAAAATTATGCGTTGAAAAATTAATTTTTCACTTTGCGACCGAAATGAAATGAAATCGAAAATTCTATTTTGCGGTAGTAAGTTTTACGCTCGATCTAATTTGCATCTAAATTGTCTATTCAGCGCTTAAATTTTTCGCTCGCAGATAATCTTAATTAGATTTCTCGACGGTAAGTGATTTTTCGGTCAAAATCTTCTTTTTATCGACTAAGTCAGAATTTAGCGATCTAAAACTAATTCGATACAAACAGTATCTCAATTGAATCGGAATTCAATTAAGACTCTTTGCGATCGACACAGTTCTTCGACGGCTTCAAACATTCAAATACCCAGTTTCTTTCAAAACTCAACTTAGTGGTCTAAGATGCAGATTTTTCGAAAGTTTAAACTACCAGATTCATAGAAAACATCGAAACTATCTTAAGTGCCGGCAACCCAGATTAAACTCGTAAACATGCCTAAATCACTATAAAATGGTATACGGTTTTCTCAGTTTGAAGAACAGTCGAGAATCTAATCCTAATCATGCGAAAAACTATAAAATGCAGATGCTAATGGAGTTAAATCGCACGCAAATATCAAATGAATCTCATTTCTACCTTAAACAGACAATTTTGTGTTGAAAACCGAAAGATTTGTGAGAGATTTGAACTGTTTGTGAAAGTTTATTGTAGAATATCATTTGTAATTGTGCTTGATTTCATTAGTTGTCCTTGTAAGTAGGGGCTTTATTTGTATGAGTCTTTTTATTAAGGACTGGCTTGATATTTATACCAAGCTTGATTGGTATAAATACTTGTAAATGAATTGAGCCGAATAGAGAAAGTTTAGAGAATTGATCTGAAGGGCTTGCAATTCGATCTCAAAGAGAAACAACAATAACTTTCTCACTCTAATTGAATTCTCTCTCGTGTTCTTAACTTGAGTTTTTCGATAGAATTCAATTGATTATCTAAACGATCGAATTACTATGGATTCTAGCCTAGGATCGTAGAGTTGTTAATCTGAGGACCTAACAACTGGTATCAGAGCAGATTCGTTCTGTTTTGAATCGTAAATTGTTAGAATTGGATCGAAATTTTATTTCGAACACTGTTCCATCGAAGAACAGATTTGGCGCGAAAAGTTTTTCGATCCAATAGCTTAATTCTGTGCTTAATTGACTTGAATTTGATGTTTCAGTGCTAGATTAAGTGATAAATGATCATTGCGACTAGATCAGTAGCAGTTTGATCTTCGAATTTTGATTAATTTGATTCTGAAATTTTACTGTTGACGAAGAACCTGAAGAACACGTTTTGATTTTGATCAAATTCGATAAATTTTGCTTCATAACGTGTTTAATTGCTTGTTCGTGCGTGATTAGTACTTGATTGTGAGCAATTACCTCAAACTTCACTATCTGATTATTTGTTTTTGCTCGAATCTGTGTTAATCGTATTCTGTGAATATTTCTCGATTGCTCAAATTTTTCTCGCTAGGTTTTGCGATCGGATTAGTTTCTCGATCGATAAACTTAGCGCGAGAATTTTTCGCGAGAATTTTTCTCGGTCAGAATACGAAGTCAGCGCTAGAATCATCATCAACAGAAACGATTTTAGTTAGAAATATTTCTCGAGCATTATCCAGCGAAAAACTTTTTCGAGTGAGACCAATTTTGACCTTGCATGCGTAATAACTTCCACTCGAAAAACTTTTTCAGTCAAACCTTTTAACGTTTGACCAGGCGAAAAGCATTTATACGCGAGAAACTTTTCTAGTCAACGGAATTATTTTGACTTGTCGAGAAACTTACTAACGTACTGTTTCTTTACGATCGAAATAAAACGATCAGGAAACTTTTCTCGACTGAACAATTTTGGGCAATTTATTTCGCTCGTAAAATATTTCGCTGACAAAATTTCTCGCACGAGAACAGTCAATACATTCTATATCGACGAAATTAATTTTGATCATACTTTAAAGATTGAATCGAAAATAATTCTCGAACTAATCTTCGAGTCAAACGCTACTAACAAATTTCATCACTTGTGAAGCACTTTACATTGTCTTCAACTCTCAAAACAATCAACGAAGATCCTTCAGCAACTCGACTACTATAATACAAACATGGATGCATACTCACTCGAAAATGACAACCGTCCGCCGATCTTGCAAAGAGGCGAATACACAGTGTGGAGAAACCGCTTCCTGAATTTCATAGCTCTAAAGATCAAGCCGAAAATCTACTGCAGTCCCTTGAAGAGGGACCGGCACAGTTTTGGGTTCGTGTACCCGGGGACGAATCAGCTACTCCAGTAATTCCAGCTTCTAGGCGACTAAAGGAGCCTAGAGAATACTCTCTGGAGGAAAGAGCTCGAGCTAAGGCTGATCTAGTAGCCATGAATACCCTTATGCAGGGCATCCCCAACGATTTATACAGACAAATAGACAGCCTTAAATCGGCTAAAGGGGATGTGGGATGAGCTGCATAGGATGATGCAAAGGACGGAAGTTGGCGTAAAGGCCACGAAGGCGAACATTCTCACTGCTTACGACTCTTTCAAAGCAAAGCCGGAGGAGAGTCTATATGAAATTTACCAACGATACCTCACTCTTCTCAACGAGATGAGGAAGATAGAAATAACAAAGACAAACATAGAAACAAACATAAGATTTCTATCTTCTCTGCCCACGGAATGGAAGGAAATATCCACACAAATACGACAAAATAAAGATCTAGAGGAGTTGGATGTCCATGCTGTGTTCGATAATCTCGCTCAGCATGAGGATGATATCCACGAGATTATGGAAGAGCAGAAAGGCAAACAAACCGATGACACGGTTGCCTTAGTCTCGGAGAAGAGGAGCACAAGATCAAGAAAGGAAAAGATTGTTAGGCCACCTTCATCATCAGAGTCAGAAGGAGAATCGGACTCCGACATCGAGCCGAACATGAAAGCCCTTGGAAAGCAGTTAGCTCTCATTGGACAAATGATGAGCAAGAAGTACTTCAAGAAGAAGTCTTCAACCTCAGCCAACAGACTTCGGACTACAAGCTCCAAGAACAAAGAACGTGCTCCGGAGAGTTCCGAGGTCAAGAATCCCAAAGAGAAACAAATGCTTTAACTGTGGCAAAGCAGGTCAGTTAGCCAAAGAGTGCACTCTCCCGAAGAAGAGAGATGCAAACTACTACTCCAGGAAGCTTCAATTGACAAAATAGAAAGAAGTTGGAGTAGCTCTCATGGCCGAACAGGACCAATGGCTCGTGGACACGTCGAGCTCCGAAGAAGAGAACTTAGACCTCATGGCCCGTCTCGACAACGAATTGAACGCCGAAACATCCACTCATACGGACGACGACCGCATCCACGTCGCCAAATGAGGTAGTCACTCCTTCCACATTATTGACCATGTTAGAATCATATCAAACGCAATATGCTAACATGAAACGTTAGCAGAAAAGTATAAAGGAAGTAGGGAACAAACTTGAGAGAGCTCAGGAGAATATATATAGTCTCGAATCAGAACTTAGAAGCTCTAGTGCAAAAATAGAAGAACTTACTAAGAGTCTACATTCTAGAGAGACTAGTCAACCTCCTTTAGGACAGCATAGTGAAAAGATTAAAGAATTAGAAGATAGGCTAGAAAATAACTACAATTGTTTGGTTAGGCATCTCAACGAGAAAGCTACCTTAATTTGTAGGATAACCGAAGCTACCTCTAAGATCACTGACTTAGAAGCTCAATTAGAAACATCTAACGCTAAGGTTAGTGAGCTTAGTAAGGATCTAGACACCTGTCAAGCCGCCAAACTGACGGTAGAAAATAATTATGCTCTCCTAAGAGAGGAACGCAGGAAGTTGTATGCAAAAATTAAAATATTAGATGATCTTCTTACGTGTAGGGGACACTCTGAATAGACGATATTCTTAAACAAGCCCAAGGATATAGAGTTTTATAATCCAATAGAAGGCATAGGTTACACTAACCCACGTATTTTACGGAAGAAAGAAATGCATGACATTAAGAACATGGGCTTAGCTGCAACCTCTCTTAGGAACATTACGGAATCGATATGAAAATGCGTTTGATTCATCCATCAAACAAGCCTCACATGGGCCTGAGATCCCCTTTAACTACAATGAACTATTTGAAAAGGACAAAATAGGAAACCATCCTTAACACCTGTCAGTGATTTAGCTCAAGTCTTACCTCCTGACTCTAAAGAACACTACGAGGAAGTAAAAAAGGTTAATTATCAAAATTCTCTCTACAAACCCCCTATCATAAAACAGATAGAGGAGTCACAGGCGAAACTAGACAAAGAAAGAGAGAATTTCGAAGCTGAAAAGAAAAAATTCTTTAAAGAGATGGAAAATCTCAAGGCTTCCCTGTCCTCCCAAACTTCCTCACACGCTATCATAAAAAGCGTGAAAATAGAAAATCGCCTTCAAAAGATCGTAAGAGCATTAATAATTCTACTACAAGTGCTAAGACTGATTCTACTTCACCTACGTCCACAGGGAGCGTAGTGCCAGCACCGACTGCGAAGGCGAGAGTATCTAGTCCTAAAATAAAGAAGGAGCTAGTAGATCTAAATGTTTCTGAACATGTTATTCTTTCTGTCAAAATAAAAGACACTCGTAGTAATAAAAGAGCCATTTCTACGTTCAAGATAATTGCTTCTACATGCTCACTTCAGCCTATCACCTATAGAAGTGGAAATCTCGAAATAGGCTCTACCTCGAAAATTACTACTAATCATTCTGAAACAAATGCCATAAGGCAGACTCGTAGGAAACAAGATCCAGCCACAAAGAAAGCTTATGGCGCCGTACATGACTGTACTCACCTAAGGTATCCCGTAGAAGTTAAATCCCTCAAGCACCTTAGGAGACTATCACAAGAAAAGATCTTTTCCTCAGTCAAACCTTCCAAGGCATTGGTACGAGCTGAAATTAACCTTCCCTGTAAGATTCAACCCAAATGGGTTCCTAAATCTCCGCCTAGGACGACAAAAGCCAAAATGGCCAAGTCTCCTATAGAGGCAAAACCCAAACCCACTTCTCCAAAAGTGCAATGGGTTATTAAGACTCTTCCAAAAATAGATTTAGGAGTCATATCTGAGCCCAAAATTAAATCTGCTAATCCGAGAGGGACCCATGCTTAAGTGGGTACCTACAGCTCTCTAAATTGTTTTTGCAGATCCATCATGTGTGGTACCTCGACTCTGGTTGCTCCACACACATGACTGGTAAACAAGAGCTGCTGAGCAACTACAATGACCGACCAAACGACAAAGTCAGATTTGGGAACAACGATTCAGCCCCGATTCTAGGGCTTGGGAATATCATTCTGAAGAATCTGACCATCAAAGATGTCTCATACGTCGAACGCCTCCGCCATAACTTGTTCAGCATAGGCCAATTCTGTGACAAAGGCTTCCAGGTGGTCTTCCATGCTGACCGGTGCAGAATTTTGAATAGTCAGGACACAGAACTCCTTCAAGGACTTCAGAGATCCAATCTTTACACGATCAACCTGACGTCCATGCGGCCCTCGACAGCTGTATGCCTCATTTCTCAGATTGATTTACGGAGGAACAACCTATGACATCAACGACTATCTCATAAACATGAATGCTCTCCAACGTCTTTCTACGAAAAAGTTGGTTCACGGTCTTCCAACTATACAACTACAAAGGGAGCATCATTGTTCGGCATGTAACCTAGGAAAAATGAAGCGAGCATCTCATCACGTCAAGCAAATTGCGTCTACTTCTCGACCATTGGAACTAATTCACATGGATCTCTGTGGCCCGATGCAGACTCAGAGTATCAATGGAAGAAAGTATGTCCTAGTGACTGTAGATGACTATTCTCGCTACACGTGGACAAAGTTCCTCCGAACGAAAGATGAGACCGGTGACTTGATTATCAATTTTGTGAACACAACTCAAAATCTGCTGCAACAGACTGTTCAATAACAATCACCTCAGTGAGTTTTATCAGAAACTTGGAATAAGTCAACAATTTTCAGCCGCAAAAACACCTCAACAAAATGGGGTCGTTGAAAGGAAAAATCGAACACTACTGGAAGCCGCTCGTACAATGCTGATCCAATCGGGACTTCCACACTTTCTATGGGCTGAAGCAGTCAATACCGCTTGTTTCACTCAAAACAGGACGGTGGTTCACAAACGGTTCAACAAGACTCCGTACGAGATTGTGAATAACAGAGTGCCCAACATCTCTTTCCTTAAAATCTTCGGGTGCAAGTGCTTTGTGGCGAACGACCGAGAGCAACCTGCAAAGTTCGACCCTAAAGCATTCGAAGCTACATTTGTCGGGTATTCTTCAACATCAAAAGCGTACTGAGTATACATCAAGTCCAATCAAACTATTAAGGAAAGCTATAATGTCACTTTCCACGAAGTAGCAGAAATGGCTTCTGGTCAACTCAGTCCAGGACCCGTGCTCGTTGGCTTCTGAAGACAACATTTCAGAACCCGTAATCACTAGTGTGTTGGCACAAAACCAACAGAAGATGGCAACTACTTCAGGATCAGTGTCAGACGAAGCAACGAGACTTGCAATAGACGACTTGGACTCTCTCTTCGAACCGGTATATCGGTCATACACGACTACACCTACAATGGATTCTCCACTGAATGAGACCGACGTACCAAGTTCATCTCACACCTCTACCACACCTGATTCAGAATTGCCACAGAATATCGAAGAACCTACAGTGGTCATCGAGGAAGTATCATCAGAGACGATCAATCCAAGTGCATTATTGGAACTTCCTCAGACAAATGATCAATCGGAGACTATAGGCAATCTAGATCCACAGATGGTTGACGCAATGACTTCAGCCTTGCCTCATGAGCACAAGTGGACGAGAGGCCACCCGGTTGTTCAGATAATTGGCGATCCTTCGGTTGGTGTGAGGACACGTCGTCAACACAGTCTTTTCAGTTGCTTCCTGAGCCAAAACGAGCCTACCAAAGTAGCAGACATACTTCGAGACCCGGATTGGACAATTGCAATGCAAGAGGAAATCAATCAATCCGAACGTCTTCAAGTGTGGACCTTGGTATCCCGTCCACATGGAAAAACAGTGGTCGGAACTAAATGGGTTTTCAAGAATAAGGAAAATGAAGATGGTGAAGTGATCCGGAACAAAGCAAGGCTAGTTGCTAAGGGATACAATCAACAGGAAGGCATCGACTACGACGAGACTTATGCTCCTGTTGCCCGTATCGAAGCTATCCGCCTCCTGCTGGCTTATGCGGCTCACAAAGACTTCAAAGTCTATCAGATGGGTGTTAAAACCGTCTTTCTCAACGGCGTGTTAAAAGAAGAAGTCTACGTCGCTCAGTCGAAAGATTTCGTTGATCAAGAACATCATGATCACGTCTATCGCTTGGACAAAGCTCCTTATGGACTAAAACAAGCCCCACGTGCTTGGTACGATGTCCTGAGTGATTTCCTCGTGAAGTCTGGATTCATACGAGGTGCGATAGACACAACCCTCTTTATTAAATGGCATGAAAAAGATCTGATGGTCGTCCAAGTATACGTCGACGACATCATCTTTGGATCAACAAATCCTCGGCTCCGCAAGAAGTTTGGAGATCTCATGAAGAGCAAGTTCGAGATGAGTCACATGGGAGAGATGCAATTTTTCTTAGGCCTTCAAGTCAGGCAGCTCAATGATGGAATTTTCATCAGTCAGACAAAATACATCAAGGATATTCTGAAGAAGTTTCATCAAAACCAGAGCAAGCCTCTCAGCACTCCTATGTCACCAAGCTGCAAGTTGGATGCCGATCCCTCTAGTAAATCGGTCGACATCACACTGTATAGTAGTATTATTGGATCTCTTCTCTACCTCACTTCGAACCGCGGATATCATGTTTGCCACCTGCTTGTGTGCCCGTTTTCAAGCTGATCCCAAAGAATCCCATATGCTCGCGGTCAAAAGAATTCTACGCTACCTTAAGGGCACCTCTACATTTGGCCTATGGTATCCAAAGGGTATGAATCTCAAACTTATCGGCTACACTGACGCTGACTATGCAGGTTGCCGAATGGACAGGAAAAGCACGTTCGGCGGCGCTCAATTTCTAGGAGAAAAGTTGGTCTGCTGGTCATCCAAAAAGCAGAACTGTGTGTCCACTTCGACGGCCGAAGCAGAATACGTAGCTGCCGCCAGTTGTTGCTCACAGATGCTGTGGATGCGGACACAGGTTCGCGACTATGGGTACAATCTAAATAATATACCCATATATAGTGATAGTCAAAGTGCAATCGCCATTACTTGCAATCCTGTTCATCATTCACGCACAAAACACATAGACATTAGATATCATTTTATCAAAGATCACGTAGAAAAAGGCACGATAGAGATGTACTTTGTGAACACGGAGTTTCAACTAGCCGACATTTTCACCAAGGCCTTGAATGAGAAACGATTCCAATTCCTTGTCGGAAAATTAGGCATCCTGAATCTTCCGTAATATGTGAATTACCTGATCTTCTGTGCTATCACATGCTCTATTCTATGTGTTTTCTATGCTTATTTGTCCTTACTTGCGTGATAAAAATAATAATAATAATAATAATAATAATAATAATAATAATAATAATAATAATAATAATAATAATAATAATAATAATAATAATAATAATAATAATAAATAATAATAAATAATATATATATATATATATATATATAAATATAATATAAGGGAGTATGACGAAATCCTTTAGGATGCTTTGATCTAAAGTCACCAAGAATTTTACCCCGACATGCGATCGATTTAATTGCTTAAATTTTGTCAGTCTAAGTCACATTCTTGTGTCTAAAAGGTCATTTGATTGTTCCACTAGACACAAAGTCACTCTACATGCGGGAGGATTCAAGCCTTGTTCCTTTTTCATTTCTTTGATCTACTTCTCGAGTGAGTCACACATAAATTACTTTTCTTACCTAGTGATTCTTGGTGTCATACTCATCTTGCGTTAGATCGTTAGGAAAATGATAAGTGATTCTTTAGTGTATCACACATTCTAAATGCAATTTTAGATTTCATTGGTACTGAATTGTTAAAATGCGATAAATTTTTTTCTTCCACCCTCACACAATATTTTGAAGTACATGTTTTCGGGGACCATGTATACGTACTTACTTGGTAGATTTGTGTGTTATATGCTCGTGACTTGAATTGATTTAATATGCTTGCATAATTAGCCAATTCTTGTGCATCATTTGAGGGGGAGCAAGTATAAAAATCGTTGTTTAGCTCCATATATTTTTTACGTTTTTCTCTGTGTATTTCAGTTCTTTTAAAATTAAGGAGTGAGACGTCGACACTACAAAGAGACACAAGACCAGATATTTCAAAGATAACATTGCTAAAATTAATTGTTGATTAACTCCATTATTACTAACGTTTATCTCTAAGTGGTACAGATTTTTCAATTTATGCCAGGGGAGCTAGACGTTACTACATAGAAAAATACAGAGAGTTAATTGCATTTATGATTACTAAGGGTGAGCCTTACACTGGGTTTTATTTTGAAATAGGGGTCAATCTGAAATTCCTTAGAGAACTTACCATCGAGAAACTGAATATTAGAATTAATTCGCAATCTAAGGTTTCTCGATCGTAAACAATGTCTGGATCGATTTTGATTAACTGCGATAATTTGAGATCGAAAAATTAGAATTTTTCGTGTGCAATTGTAATGGGCCTGATCCCTTATATTGCAAAATTTCAAATCACAAGCCCGGCAACAAATTAATGCTAGTTAATAAAAGTTTAACTTTTGTCAGTCGAAAAACTTTTTCTCACGCAAAACCTAATCGAAAAAAAACTCTCTCTCGCAAAACTTTCTCAGACAGTACAAAATCCTTCAAAAATCTTTCAATTTTTCACTCCAAACCATCTGATTAAGGTAGAAATTCGATTCGGTTAACGATTGCGTATGTTATTATGTAGTTTTTCGCATGTTTAGTTAAGATTTTTCGACTGTTCTTCAAAAACCATTTAAACGTATACTGTTTCACTAAATTTAGGCATGCTTCTTGGATTTTCTGAGTTAAATGCCTGTTGTTTAGATAGATTCGAGGTTTTTGATGAAACAGATAGCGTAAATCGTTGGAAAATTTCCATCTGTGATGATAAAATGAGTTTCGATGAAACTGGGTATTTTGAAGTTTTGAAGCTGTCGAAGAACTTTGTCGATCGCAAATTATCTTAATTGGATTTCAATTCAATCGAGATACTATTTGTGTCGATTTAGTTTTTGATCGCCAAATTTGACTTAGTCATCACGATAAAATATTATAACCGTTACACTTACCATCGAAAAATCCAATTATGATTTTCTGCGAGCGAAAAACTTATGCACTGAATAAATAATTTAGATGCAAATTCAAATCGAGCGTTAAACTTACCATCGCAAAATTAAAATTTCGATTTCACTTTATTTCGGTCGCAAAAATTTTAGCAGCGAGAAATTTATTTTTCAATGCTTAACTTTTTCGATCGTAAAATTCGCCGCTTAGAATAAATTGATCGAAAAATTTCTCGACGATTGACTTAGTTTCGTCGTTGACCAATTTCTCGATAAATAAGTTCAGTAGCGAAAATTTCAATTAGAATCGAAAAATAAATATCGCTCGACAATTTTTTCAAATCGAGAATTTTATTCAATCAAAGAAAAATCTCCGACAGTAAATTTACCTAAGAAATACCTTCTCGATCGTAAATTTACACGAAATTTTTGTCGATCGTCAAATTGATTGACTACAGTCTAGCTACGAACTTCAATACTTAGAAATTTGTTTTCAAAGGCTTTTACACTGTAGCTAACAATAGCGGATAAAATTCTTCGATCGCAAAATTTAGACGGAATTCTTTCAATTGAAATCAATATATAGGAAATCAAATCGCAATTCAATTTTATCGACCGAAAATTTTCTCGGCATGAACAGTGACTTACTGATTTAACACTTAGCGAAATTTCGAACAACTTTTCACGCGACATATGTGTCATTCGAAATTACATTCATGCCAACACGATTTTTGAAATTGAACATACACTATGCATTTGATATGATTTCAATTCAAAATTCATCAAACATGCTATTATTTGCAATATTACTATAGTTTGATGAAATTTGTTCATATAAATAAAATTGATCTAAAAAACTTTTTTTTCAGATTGATCGCTACCCATCTGTACTTGAAGGTTCAAGATACGAACTTTCAGCTCGATCTGAGCACATTTCGGTGCCCGGACGAGATCATCGTATCCATCCTCAGAGGCCACCACATCTGGCATGCGTTAACGGTCACCGCATCAGTGCCGATGGTCTATCTCCAGCAATTCTGGGGATATATACAAGGAGTTGTAGCAAATGGGGCATTCTCCTTCACAACAAAACTCGGGACGCGGCATATTCTTATGAGCATGAGCCAGTTCGGGGTGATGCTGGACTTGCCCACAACGACAACTACGACCCGCTCCCGACGGACGCAGGATGATTCAGGACTTCCTGCACATGGGATACCAACCGCCGCTTACAAGATTAGCTCAGGTCCAGAGCAGCGGTATCCCTCACCCCTGGAAGACATTGTTCGGAATAGTGAAAGTGTCTATCACCCCATGCTGGATTCGACAAGGGCAACGGCAATATACTGCGGATCTTTCACGGTCTCGCCTTCGCCAGAAACTACGACTTCGCACATCTGATCTGGAATGATCTAGCTGAACAGATTCGGCTGAAGGAGAAGAAGGTCGAAGAACGTGCCCTATGCTCGATGGTTTGATGTGATCATCACGGAGTTCATGGAGTTAAATGCGGAGAACATCCCTCAGCTACATCCTGGTGGAAACTACCAGCCGCCAAGGCTTAAGTTTTTCCACAACCCACGGCTCACGGACCTGGACCAACCGTCGATGCCAATTCCACTCAACTTACTCAGGCTCGCCGACCCCGCGGGAGCTGAGTATCAGAGATTCTGCCGGGAACACAACTTAACGGAAGAAATGATTAGAGGGCCCCCGGCAGATCACCATGTGAGCCCTCCCCAACACCAACCAAGCCCTGACGACGTGATGATAGGTCGTCGATCAGGAGCTTCAACAGGAGTCCTCTTTGATCGAAGAGCCAATGCCCGACGTGGAAGATACCCTAATCGACGTCGTGGCTACAGAGATGGGGCTCGAGGCTCCTGCACTCGAATTACAAGTGGAAGTGCCCGTAAATGTTGGCGTACTCGAAGAAACTTTTGAGGAAGTCCTTCAACAAGAAGCACAGCCCGAAACGGAAATGGGGCACACTTCAGTTCCACTGGTGACAGATCAGACATTGGAGAACGTGGATCGAGACCTTACTCCTCACACCGCCACCCCGTCTGACACAGAGTCTGACGAGGAAATCAGTCTGATCAGGAGGACTCCCACAGACTCAGTATTCAGTTGGAGTCGCTCTTTCCAGCAGTCACCACCGCACCAGATACTACGCTGACCACAACGACAAGTGTTGCCGGCACTTCATCGCTCAATCTTGAGCCGCAACCATCTCACGTAGTCTCTGGTTCGCAGGCACAACCTGAGCCTGCCATAACACCCATAGAGGCGAATCCTCAGGATTCGACTCAAGGAATGGGTGGAAATCTCATACAGTCACAAGCTCAAGTGACTGTGAGCCAACCTGAAGAGTCGGTGTCTACTCTAGGGTTGATAACAGGCGACATCAGTCGTCCTGGTCAATCCACGGAGGCGTCCACTCCCTTTGTGACGATGGAGCTGTTCCATGCCGCTCTCTCTGCCGCTGAACTATGGAAGACACAATCACGGATAGAGTGTTACATGCCATCGAGACATCCCGACGAGATACCGGGAAAGCACATGTCTCAGAAGGGCCTTCGTCACAAATCAACCCCACACCTCCACAACCAACACCCACCTACCCTCTAGCCACTTCCTCCATCCTCATCAACCTATACACAATCCCCATCACCGAGCTCCACGGCATTCTCCTCGCCGTCTGATAGGCATTTCCATCCGGTCGCCTCAAGAATAATCCCTTTGTAGGCGATTGGTGGATCATCCTGAGCCACCGACTGACACCTGCCGAGGCCAAAGCTCCCACTCACGGCACATACATGACGATCCTGACGATCAGGACCTTCATGAGGGGGAGAAGAAGCCGAGGACATCTACATCCGGCCAAGGACAAGGCTCGGGCGCTACGGAGACAAGCGCTGGAGCTGGTGAAACCCAAACACAAATCCAAACACAAACCACCCACACCACGCACCGCACCGCCACTCTACCACATATCGACCCACCAACCTTTCACCTCAGGACGCCTCCGCCCACACCGCCGATCTACTCAAGCCCCTTGCTTCTGGAAAAAGAAGCAAGTGCTGCAATGCTTGTAGCTCTGGCAGCTACCCAAGCTACTCCCTCCGTTGCTCCAGCCAACCGAGACCCTCTGGACATGGCGTCAATCCACACGAAGTATTAGACAAGTACATTATCGAAGGCCAGTGGATGACCCATTCCATGCCCGAGGAGCATCAGAGACAACAGCTTCAGGACGTACGCCACTTCTTACAACAAGCATCCTTGGACCTCGTGATCATAGAAGACGACGAACTTCAAGAAGGTATAGACTACCAAAGTGAAATCCCAAGGCTACCGGACTTGATCGCACAACGAGCGGCCTCCCCAACGAGACAGATGCCAGGGACCGTTCGGATCGACACGCCGTGGGAGAACATTCACATAGAGATACCTTTCCTTGAAGAAGTCAGGGAAAACATTTGGAGGTCACCGGTTCGAATTAAGAAGCCGGATGAGTTCGAGCTGAGAGGGATCACTCACTGGGATCAGCAGAAGAGAATGACATATCTGTGGATGCTGACCCAACTAGGACCGGACGTGAGGCTGGGGATCCCGAAGGATCGACTGAAGAGTCACTTCAGGGAACTCTCCCCAATTTGCCAACTCCTCAGTGTCTATTGTGCCAAAGGAGGACTTCCAACACCTCACTACATCATCGAACGAGTGGACAGGACCCGAGAGGAACTGAGCGAGAGCGACCTACCGTACCTCCCCGTCGATGAAGTGTACCATCTTTATCAGCTATACATGGAGAACTACAAAGGTCCTCAGGGCTTCATCAAGAAAGAAGGCCTCGAAGGGCTCTACCTGTTCATGATGCGACAAGTCAAGTACTTCGCCGCTCATGACCTTCAAATGGCGCTTGAGAGCAATATGAAGAAGGTCAACATGGCCGAACCACTCTTCAAAGGACCTGAGATCGAGAGGCTTCCAAGCAATCACGTGCATATCAGCTCTGTCATCGGCATCACCTACAACAACCCAATTGCCAAGAAGAATATGTTGATGCTGAAGACAGAAATTCACAAGTTTTGCGACGGAACCCTCAAGATTGTCAGGAGAAATATCAAACAGAGGTTGGAAGAGATAAATAGAGACACGATGCTGAGGATCCACCGGTTTGTGAGAGAACAGCCGCTCCTGATGGAATTGTTGGATGACATCGAGGAGCGCCTGAAGCTCAGGGAGACCCTTAGGGACTACGAGCATGCGCTGGGCTTGCGCAGATCGTACTATGCCCGACAATGACGAACAGCGCGGAGACGCAATCAAGCACAAAGGGGGAGATTGTAGCATATCATTTGTAATTGTGCTTGATTTCATTAGTTGTCCTTGTAATTAGGGGCTTTAATTGTATTAGTCTTTTTATTAAGGACTGGCTTGATATTTATACCAAGCTTGTTTGGTATAAATACTTGTAAATGAATTGAGCCGAATAGAGAAAGTTTAGAGAATTGATCCAAAGGGCTTGCAATTCGATCTCTAGAGAGAGAAACAACAGTAACTTTCTCACTCTAATTGAATTCTCTCTCGTGCTCTTAACTTGAGTTTTTCGATCGAATTCAATGGATTATCTAAACGATCGAATTACTATGGATTCTAATGGATTCTAGCCTAGAATCGTAGAGTTGTTAATCTGAGGACCTAACATTTATCGAGAGAGAAATTTTTGTGATTTAGGTTTGCGTGAGATAAAGTTTTTCGACTGACAAAAAAGTGAACTTTTATTAACTCACTGTAAGTCAATGTTGGGTCTGCGATTGGACGTTTTGCGATTAAATGGATCAGGCCCATTACTATTTGCGCTCGAGAAATATTGATTCGAAAATTTATCTTCAATTCAATTTATCGATCGCAAATTATCGCGGCCAATCAATATCGTTCCCAACCTTGTTTACGATCGAGAAACATATGATTGCCAATTATCTTATATCCAATTTCTCGATTGTAAGTACTTCTAAAATTTTCAGATTGATCCTCATTTCAATTAAAATCACATTGTAATCATAGTTTTTAAAGGCGCGGGGCGCAAAAAGGCGACGAGGGCTTCGCCTCGCCTCTTGAGGCGAGGCGCAGTCGAGGCGCTCGCCTCAATCATCGAGGCGCAATATGAATGTAAATAATATATATATATATATATATATCAAAGTAACATATATGAAATTATATTGTACTTATTAAAAGGAGTTTAATAAAATACATATCATAATTCATGATAAAAATGAATGTTGCAAAGTTTGGAAATGACATATTACTTACATGATGATTGTACTTAGAATTTATGATGGCTTCAAAATATATAAATTATGAGTTTAATTGCAAGATACTTTTAAATTCATAATATGATTTTAAAAAGTAGTTAATGAATAAGATTAAATTATTTAACTTAATCGATCGATATCAAGTGTGTTTTAATGTAAATAGAACAAAACTAAAATACCAAAACTGAATATCTATCAATTTCAAAATATGTGTGTCTAACTAGTTATTTCTAATTTCATATTTTTAACTATATAAAAGATAAATAAAATACACACGTTAAAATCGATTAAGACTTTCAAAAAGAAATTCGATTAGACCACTACAATATTTTTATATTAGATTTACTAACATTAATTTGAAAAGCCCAAGCCCATTAAATGAAAGTTTCATCATCTTCCCCAAGTCATCGGCACCTCACACACGCCCATCCATCCATTCTCCTCCATTCAGCTGCCGTGAAGCCAATATATCAGCTGCTCCGGCCCGACCCTACCAAAATCTCACCGATCCGGCGCAGAAGCCAGTGATTTCGACCTGAAACGGCCCCAATTGTGGACAGTGGTGGTGAGGCGAGAGAGGCGCACGCCTCAGTCGACGTCGCCTCGGTACGAGGCGCTCGCCTGAGGCGCGCCTCAGTGAAACGAGGTGAGGCAGGGCGAGTTGAGGCAAAATGCCATCGCCTCACCTCGCCTCTCGCCTTAGGCGCGCCTCACGTCGCCTTTTAAAACTTTGATTGTAATGCTCCCCCTCAGAATTAAAATAAAAGCAATTAACTCCCTGGATTTTCTGTGTAGTAACGTCTAGCTCCCCTGGCAGAACAAAATCTGTACCACTTAGAAAAAAAAATGTTAGAAATAACAGAGTTAATCAACAATTATTTTTGGCGTGTTTTCCTTTTAAATATTTGGTCTGTGACAATAGCTCCTTGTCTTGTAGTGTCGACGTCTCATTCCTTTATTTAGTTTGAAGAAATCTGAAATACTTAGAAAAAAACGTAAAAAATATTTGGAGCTAATGCACGATTTTTATATTTACTCCCCCTCAAATAATGCGCAAGAATTGACTTAACAAACATATGAAATCAATTCAAGTAACAAGCAAAAAATACGCAATTTACCTAGTAAGCACATATACATGGTCCCCAAAAACATGTATTGAAGATATTGCGTGAGGGTAAGAGCAATGAAAAATTTATCGCATTTTAAACAATTTAGTACCAATGCAATCTAAAATTGCATTTAGAATGTGCGACAAACTAAAGAAATTCGCATTTATTCAATTCAACGCATATAAAACTTAACATTTCATGTCAAAATGTGCGAAATATTTCCTTTCACGTTGTTTTTTTTTTTCAGAAATTAAAACATTATTTTTCTGTATATATGTATATAAAAATTTTTATTATTATTTATTTTTTTATAATTTTTTTCGTATTTTACTTTTATTATAGTATGGGGTCAGATTATATTGCTTCGATCAATCGTCACACCTAAAATTTTACGAGACATTTGAAAGAAGAAAATGCCGTCAAGTCATGTCGTCAAACTAAAGTCCTAAGTTCACAGACTGGTCCATTTCGACAACTCTCACTAGGTTCGCTCTTGCACTCAATTATTTCTAACATGGGATTTTTATATTTATATCACTCAAGTCAACACAAGCAATTTTAAGTCAATTTACCTGTGATCGAGGCATTTTTTAATCATTTAACCTAAGCGAGAGACCGTCGATTGGAATCAATGGTTTGTAAGGGTTATAGTTTGGCTAGGACTTAGAAGGGAAGGAATTTAGTGGAAAGTGAGCTTATCTCTTCGTCATCTTCCATTTCTACGTCCGTCTCCTTTTCTTTTCTTTTTTTGGCGTCTTTCTTCTTTTCAATCTTTTCTCCCTCTTTATCTTTTAAGAACAATCCCTTTTTATGCTATGCTCAAGCTGAAGCTCCGCTTCTCCACGAGGCTATAGGAGATTATCGTAGGCGAAGTTCTTCTTGTTGGTTCCTGGGCCGATACCGTGCTCCTCTTCTCTTAATCACTAGAGAGGTTTCAGAGATTATCAATTTGAAGAAGTTCACGGTTATGGAATTCGTACCCAAGGCTGCGCTCCTCTTCTCGTTTCTCGATATAAGACATGATTATCGTTGGAGAAGTTCACTTCGTGGTGCTCCTCTTTCCAGCCGTTCTGACGAGCGTACGAAATTATCGTTGGAGAAGTTCACAGCAGGATCCATGCCACCTTCTAAGAGATAGTCGGAAGGCAGGTTCCTTTGGTCTGATTTTTGCGCTTTGAGCAATGCCTTCTTTTGTCATCATCCTCCTTATTTTCTCCCCCCCCCCTTTTCTTATTTGAACAACCATCTGAAGAGTATAGAATACGGTTGAAGGCTGGGAATGGGATTCAAAGGAAGAAAAGGACGTCGGAGAAGGCTCAAAGTGGATGACTAAGGGCTAAGAGAGAAAGAAAAAATTTTGTAAGGCCGAGTGAGGAATAACCTAAGCGCCCTTATCATTTTCCTGACGATCTAAGGCAAGGTGAGTATGAAGCCAAGTATCACTAGTTAAGACAAGTAATTGATGTGTGACTCACTCGAGAAATGATCCAAGGAAAGAAAAAGGAACAAGGTTTAATCCACACATATGTATAGTGGTTTTGTGTCTAGTGGAGCAACCTAATGACCTTTAGACACAAGAATGCGACTTAGACTGACAAAATTAAGCAATTAAATCGATCGCATGTTGGGGTAAAATTCTAAGTGACTTTAGATCAAAGCATCCTGAATGATTTCGTCATTCCCCAAAATTATATATATTTATAATGTTTTTTTAAATCTATCTATTTCACGCAAGATAAAGCAAATAAGCATGGAAAACACATAGAATAGAGCATGTGATAGCACAGAAGATCAGGTAATGCACATATTACGGAAGATTCAACATGCCTAATTTTCCGACAAGGAATTTGAATCGTTTCTCATCCAAAGCCTTGGTGAAAATGTAGGCTAGTTTAAACTCCATGTTCACAAAATACATATCTATGGTGCCTTTTTCTACGTGATCTTTGATAAAGTGATATCTATTGTCTATTTGTTTTGTGCGTGAGTGATGAATAGGATTGCAAGTAATAGCAAATGGCACTTTCACTATCACTATATATGGGTATATTATTTAAATTGTACCCATAATCGCGAAGCTGAGTCCTCATCCACAGCATTTGGGAGAAAAAACTGGCGGCAGCAACGTATTCCGCTTCGGCCGTTGAAGTTGACACACAGTTCTACTCTTTGGATGACCAGCAGACCAGCTTTTCGCCTAGAAATTGAGCGCCACCGGACGTGCTTTTCCTGTCCATTCGGCAACCTGCATAATCAGCGTCAGTATAGCAGATAAGTTTGAAGTTCCTACCCTTTAGATACCATAGTGCAAGGGTAGAAGTGCCCTTAAGGTAACGCAATATCCTTTTAACCGCGAGCATATGGGATTCTTTGGATCGGCTTGAAAAGGGGTACATAAGCAGGTGGCAAACATGATATCCGGCCGGCTCGAACTGAGGTAGAGAAGAGATCCAATGATGTTGCGATACAGTGTGACGTCGACCTACTTGCCAGAGGGATCGGCATCCAACTTGCAGCTTGGTGACATAGGAGTGCTGAGAGGCTTGCTCTGATCTTGATGGAATTTCTTCAGAATATCCTTGATGTATTTTGTCTGACTGATGAAAATCCCATCTTCGAGTTGCCTGACTTGTAGTCCTAGGAAGAACTGCATCTCTCCCATGTGACTCATCTCGAACTTGCTTTTCGTTAGATCTCCAAACTTCGTGCAGAGCCGTGGATTAATTGATCCGAAGATGATGTCGTCGACGTATACTTGAACGACCATCAGATCTTTGTCTTGCCAATTGATGAAGAGGGTTGTGTCTATCGTTCCTCGTATGAATCCAGACTTCACGAATAATTCACTCAGGACATCGTACCAAGCACGTGGGGCTTGTTTTAGTCCATAGAGAGCTTTGTCCAATCGATAGACGTGATCTGGATGTTCTTGATCAACGAAGCCTTCCCGCTGAGCGACGTAGACTTCTTCTTTTAACACGCCGTTGAGAATGGCGGTTTTAACATCCATCGGATAGACTTTGAAGTCTTTGTGAGCCGCATAAGCCAAGAGAAGACGGATAGCTTCGATTCGGGCAACAGGAGCATATGTCCCGTCGTAGTCGACGCCTTCCTGTTAATTGTATTCCTTCGCAACTAGCCTTGCTTTGTTCCGGATCACTTCACCATCTTCATTCTTCTTGTTTTTGAATACCCATTTAGTTGCGACAATTGTTTTCCCATGCGGACAAGGTACTAAGGTCCACACTTGAAGACGTTCGAATTGGTTGATTTCCTCTTGCATCGCAATTATCCAATCCGGGTCTCGTAGTGCGTCTGCTACCATAGTAGGCTCATTTTGGCTCAGGAAGCAGCTGAAAAGACTGTGTTGATGCCGTGTACTTACTCCTCTCGAAAGATCGTCAATTATCTGATCAACCGGGTGGGCTCTAGTCCACTTGCGCTCATGTGGCAAGCCTGAGGAAGATGCATCAGCCATCTGTGGGTCTAGATTTCCAACGATTTCCGATTGTTCATTTGTGTGAGGAGGTTCCATATCTGTACGGGGCTCCGATGATTCTTCCTCAACCCTCACGGTAGGTTCTTCATTATTATGAGGCAAATCTGAATCGGGTGAGGTAGGGATTGTTGAAGAATTTGGTACATCGGCCTCATCGGGTGTAGGATTGACGGTGGCTGGCGGATGTAAGGGCTCAAATAGCGAATCCAAGTCTTCTAACACAAGTCTCAGAGCTTCATCTGGCGGTGATTGCTGATTTGTTGCCATCTCCTGTTGGTTTTGTGCCAACACAACAGTGAGTACGGGTTCTGAGATGTTGTCTTCAGAAACCAACGGGTTGAGCACGGGTCCTGAACTGAGTTGTGCAGGAGCCATCTGGTTAGGCACGGGTCCTGGACTGAAGTGACCAGAATCCATCTCGTTCAATTCGTGAAAAGTGACGTTATAGCTTTCCTTAATTGTGCGGTTGGACTTGATGTATACTCGGTAGGCTTGGTATGCCTTGGATGTTGAAGAATACCCGACGAAGGTTGCTTCGAATGCTTTAGGGTCGAACTTAGCACGTTGCTCTCTGTCGTTCGCCACAAAGCACTTGCACCCGAAGACTTTAAAGAATGAAATGTTGGGTACTCGTTTGTTGATAATTTCGTACGGAGTCTTGTCAAAGCGCTTGTGAACCACCGTACTATTTTGAGTGAAACAGACGGTATTTACTGCTTCCGCACAGAGAAAATGTGGAAGACCAGAGTGGATGAGCATCGTACGCGCGGCTTCCACTAGAGTTCTGTTCTTTCGTTCGACTACCCCATTCTGTTGAGGAGTCTTGGCGGCTGAAAATTGTTGACTTATTCCAAGTGTCTGATAAAACTCACTGCGGTGGTTGTTCTTGAACTCAGTGCCGTTGTCTGTTCGAATAACTTGAATATTCTGTTGCAGCAGATTTTGAGTAGTGTTCACAAAGTTTATAATCAAGTCACCGGTCTCATCTTTGGTTCGAAGAAACTTTGTCCATGTGTAGCGAGAGTAGTCATCGACGATAACTAGCACATACTTGCGTCCATTGATACTCTGTGTCTGCATTGGCCCACAGAGGTCCATGTGGATTAGTCTGGGCAAGAAGTTGACGCAATTTGTTTGGCATGATGAGACGCTCGCTTCTTTTTCCTAATTGACATGCCGAACATTGATGCACCCTTTGTAGTAGTATAGTTGCAAGACCGCGGACCAACTTTTTCGTAGAAAGGCGTTGGAGAGCTTTCATATTCATATGAGACATTCGTTGATGCCATACGTTGTTCCTCTGTAAAACGGTCTGAGAGATGAGGCATACAGCTGTCGAGGGCCGCACGGATGTCAGGTTTATCGTGTATAGATTTGATTTCCGAAGTCCTTGAAGGAGTTCTATGTCCTGACTATCCAAAATTCAGCACCGGTCAGCATGAAAGACCACTACGAACCCTTTGTCACAGAATTGGCCTATGCTGAAAAGTTATTGCGGAGGCCTTCGACATACGAGACATCTTTTATCGTCAAATTTCCAAATTGATATCTCTGCATCCAAGAATGGGAGCTGAGTCGTTGTTTCCGAATCTGACTTTCCCGTTTGGTCGGTCTTTGTAGTTCCTCAACAGCTCTTGATTACCAGTCATGTGCGTGGAGCAACCACAGTTGAGGTACCACACATGATGGATCTGCAAAAACAATTTTGAGAGCTTTAGGTACCCACTTAAGCATGGGTCCTCTCTGATTAGCAGATATAGTTATGGGTTCAGATAGGAGACTTGGCCTTTTCGGCTTTTATCGTCCTAGGCGGAGATTTAGGAACCCGTTTAGGTTGAACCTTGCAGGGAAAGCTAATTTCAGCACGTACAAATGCTTTGGAAGGTTTGACCGAGGAAAAGATCTTTTCTTCTGATAATCTCCTAAGGTGCTTGGGGGACCCAATCTTTACGGGATACCTTAGGTGAGTACAGGCATGTACAGCGCCATAAGCTTTCTTTATGGCTGGATCTGGTTTCCTACGGGTCTTCCTTGTGGCATTTGTTTCAGAATGATTATTGGTAATTTTTGAGGTAGAGCCTATTTCGAAATTGTCGCTTCTAAAGGTGATAGGCTGAAGTAAACAAGTAGAACCAATTATTTAACGTAGAAATGGCTCTTTTATTACTACGAGTGTCTTTTATTTTAACAGAAGGAGTAACATTCTTAGAAACATTCAAGTCTACTGGCTCCTTCTTTATCTTAGCACTTTTAATAGAATTATTAATGCACTTTTGATCTTTCGAAGGCGATTTTTTGATTTTCACGCTTTTCGTAATAGCGTGAGAGGTAGTTTAGGAGGATGAGAAAGCCTTGAGATTTTCCATCTCCTTAAAGAACTTTTTCTTTTCAGCTTCGAAATTCTCTCGTTCTTTATCTAATGTAGCTTGAGATTCCTGTATCTGTTTTATTAGAGGAGGTATGTAGAGAGAATTTTTATAATGAACGTCTTTGACTTCCTCGTTGTGTGCTTGAGATTCAGGAGGTAGGACTTGAACTAAATCACAGACAGGTGTTAAAGAATGTTTCATTTTTCTGTCTCTTTTATTTACTTCAGTGTGTCAAAGTGGATCCCAGGCCCATGTGAGGCTTTTCTCATAGATGAATCATAATTATTTTGGTACGTCGATTCAGTGAACTCTCTATGAGAGGTTAATCCTAAACCCATGTGCTTAATATCATATATTTTTTTCTTCCGAAGAACACGTGGGTTAGTAAAACCTATGCCTTATTTTCATTATAGAACTCTATATCCTTGGGCTTGTTCAAAAATATCGTCTGTTCTGATTGTCCCCTGATATCATCTAATTTCTTAATTTTAGCATATAGTTTCTTGCGTTCCTCACCTAGGAGAGCATAATTATTTTCTACCGTCAGTTTGGCCGCTTGACAGGCATCTAGATCCTTACTAAGCTCTCTAACCTTAGCATTTGATATTTCTAATTGAGCTTCTAAGTTAGTGATCTTAGTGGTAGCTTCAGTTATCCTACAACTTAGGGTAGCTTTCTCACTGCGATTCCTAACCAGACAATTGTAGCTATTTGTTAGCCTATCTTCTAATTCCTTAATCTTTTCACTATGCTGCCCATTTGAGGTTGACTAGTCCCTCTAGAATGTAGGCTCTTAGTAAGTTCTTCCATTTTAGCACTAGAGCTTCTAAGTTCTGATTCGAGGCTATCTGTCTTCTCCTGAGATCTCGCAAGTTTATCCTCTACTTCCTTAAAACTTTTCTTCTCACATTTCATGTTAGCATATTGTGTTTGATATGATTCTTACATGGTCAATAATGTGGAAGAAGAGACTGCCTCTTTGACGAGGTGGATGCGTTGTCTTCGTCCGTTCGATTGGATGTTTCGGCGTCCGATCCATTGTCGAGACGGGACATGAGGGCTAAATTCTCTTCTTCAGAACTCGACGTGTCCTTGAGCCATAGGTCTTGTTTGGCCATGAGAGCTACTCCAGCTTACTTCTGTTTAGTAAATTGGAGCTTCCTGTAGTAGTAGTTGGCATCTCTCTCCTTTGTAAGAGTGCACTCTCTGGCAAAGTGACCTGGCTTGCCATAATTGAAGCATTTGTTAGCCTCTTTTGGGTTCTTGACTTCGGAGCTCTCTGGTGCACGTTCTTTGTTTTTAGAACTTGTAGTCCGAACTCTGTTGGCCGAGGTTGAAGATTTCTTCTTGAAGTACTTCTTACTCATCATTTTTCCAATTAAGGCCAACTGCTTCCCTAGGGCTTTCATATTTGGCTCAACGTCGGAGTCCGATTCTTCTTCCGACTCTGAAGGAGATGGAGGCCTAAAGATCTTTTCTTTTCTTGATTTTGAGCTCCTCTTCTCCGAGACTAAGGCAACAGTGTCTTCGATTTGTTTGCCCTTCTGCTCCTTTTGAATCTCGCTTATATCATCGTCATGTTGTGCGAGATTGTCAAACACGGCATGGATATCCAACTCCTCTAGATCTTTATTCTGTCGAATTTGAGTGGATGTTTTCTTCCATTCCGCGGGCAGAGAAGAGAGAAATCTGATGTTTGTCTCCACATTGGTCTTCGTGATTTCTATCTTCCTCATCTCGTTGAGAAGAGTGAGGTATCTTTGGTAGATCTCATATAGACTCTCCTCCGGCTTTGCTTGGAAAGAGTCGTAAGCAGTGAGAATGTTCGCCTTTTTGGCCTTTGCCAACTTCCGTCCTATGCATCATCCTATGCAGTTTATCCTACATTCCTTTTGCCGATGAAAGGCTATCAATCTGTCTATATATGTCGTTGGGAATGCCCTGCATGAGGGTACTCATGGCTACTAGATCAGCCTTAGCTCGAGCCCTTTCCTCTATAGAGTATTCCCTAGGCTCCTTTAGTCGCCTAGAAGGTGGAATTGGACGAGTAGCTGTTTCATCACCAGGTACATGGACCCAGAATTGTGCCGGTCCCTCTTAAAGGGACTGCGGTAGATTTTCAGCTTGATCTTTTAGAGCAATGAAATTGAGGAAGCGGCTTCTCCAAACGGTATGTTCGCATCGTTGCAAAATCGATGGACGCTTGTCATTTCCGAGATAATAAGCATCCATTTTGTGTTTTAGTTGAGTTGTTCAAGGATCTTCGTTAAGTGTTTTGAACGTTTGAAGATGGATGTAATGTGCTTCACAAGTGACAAAGTTCGTTAGTAGCGTTTGATTCGAAAATGATCGAGAATTGATTTCGATTCAGTCTTTTAAAGTTTGATCGAAATTAATTTCTTCGATTTGAAAAGATGGTACTGTTTTCGCACGTCAGGTACTGCTCAAAAATTTTCGAGCGGAAAATATTTCGACTTGAACATAATTTTACGCTGAGAAATTGTGCAAACAATGAGATCAATCGTAAAATTATTGAGTGAGGTTTCGCGATTGAAAATTTTAAGCGTCGAAAAATTTTGTTGACCAGAATCCGCAATGTAGAGACTCGAAAAATTGACCAGAATTTTCGAGCGTAAAATTTCTTTTTATTGATTTTGGTCGTAGAGGTACAGTACCATACGGAGTTTCTCGTTGAGTCAAATGTAAATGGTTGACCGAAAAAGTTAACGGGCGAGAATCAAATATGTGTGAACAACTAAGTTTTTCGAGAGAAAAAGTTTTGCGCGGGGGTCAAAATAGTCAATTCTCGTCGAAATTTTATCGCTTGTAAATTTTTCTAAACACGTTCTTGACAACAGCGACTTCAGTAACTAATCCGTATTCTAATTGAGCAAAATTTCTCGCACAGAGGTTTTCGATCGAGAAATTAATTTCGATTGGAGACTTAGCGAGAAAAATTACAATTCACAGTTTAAAAGCAGAATACGATTTTAACACAGATTCAAGCAAATACAGGAAATTAATCGATGAAATTACAGGTATATGCTCGGAATCAGCTACTGAGTATTCACGAACAGAAGATTAAACATGTTTTCAAGCAAATAATGTTCAATTTGACAAAAATCAAAACATGTTCATACTGTTTCGCACGAACAGTAATCTCACAGAATCAAAAATTCTACTCAAATCATGATTCTGAGTGCTAGCGATCTAATCCTGATTGATTAATACTACTTATGCGAGCACATAAACATCAAAATCAGATCAAATAAGCACATGATTAAGCTATTGGATCGAAAATAAGTTTTCACGCGAAACTGTTCTTCGATGAACAGTAATCGGAAAATGATTTCCAATCCAATTCTAACAATTTTCGATTCAAAACATAACGAATCTGCTCTGATACCAATTGTTAGGTCCTACGATTAACAACTCAATGATTCTAGGCATGAATTCTAAGTAATTCGATGATAATGGTAGACATTGAAATTCGATCGAAAAAGTCAAATGAAGAACAAGAGAGAGAATTCGAGTAGAGTGAGAAAGTTACTATTGTTTCTCTCTCTAGAAATTGAATTGAAAGCCTTTCGGATCAATTCCAAAACTTTCTCTATTCAGCTCAATTCGTTTACATGTATTTATACAAAACAAACTTGGTATAAATATCAAACTAGTCCTAATCTAAGGACTACTATACAAAATGCCCCTAATTACAAGGACAACTAGTAAAATCAAGCACAATTAAAATATATACTCTACAACTATGCTACCTTAGACAATGAACGTCAGAAGCTGTATACTAAGATTAAAAAATTAGAAGATCTTACAGTAACAAAGGGACATACTGAACAGACCATATTTTTTAATCAACCCAAGGACCTAGAATTTTATGATTATAAGTAGGGCTTAGGTTTTGAGAATCCGCGTAAATTGAAGAAAGTTGACTGTAAATAGCTTTACGATACCAAGTACATTGGTCTCGGACGAACCTCTCTCATGGTTTTTATTAGTGCAAAAGAAACTAATGAACTATAAGAAGCCAACAGAAAAGCCGAAACTAGGGCTGCGATTCCCTTTTCTTACACTTAACTGAATTAACACGACAAAATTAGGGAACCTCCCAAGGATTGGAGCCTTGAAACAGTTGACTTTCTTTAAGACCATTCAGTACAAAATCATCATTCTAAAAATTCTCTCTATATACCCCCTATTGTTAGTAAAATAGAAGGGTTAAGAGCTTCATTAGAAAACGAAAGAGATGATTTTGAAGCTGAAAAAGCAAAGATTCCTAAAAGAGATGGAAAATCTTAAAGCTTCTTCTATCTCACAATTACTTCTCACGGAATTCCATCAAAGGATAAAATCATTTTGAAAAGCGTGAAGAAAGAAAAACTGCCTTCCAAAGATCAAAAACCTAAAAATAATATTTTGAAAAATTCTAAATATAACTCTATTTCACAAATGTCTACAGGGACCGTAGGGCCAGCATTAGAGTTGAAGGCGAGAGTGTCTAGTATTAAAATAGAGAAGGGGCCCGTAGATTTGAATGTTTCTAAGAATATATCTCCTTCTGTAGAAATAAAAGACAGATTGCCAACTAGGAAAAATGAAGCGAGCATCTCATCACATAAAATAGATTGCCACTACTTCACGTCCTTTGGAATTGCTTCACATGGACCGCTGTGGACCGATGCAAACACAGAGTATCAATGGATGCAAGTACGTTCTAGTCATTGTTGATGATTTCTCTCGCTACACATGGACAAAGTTTCTCCGAACTAAAGATGAGACAAGGGACTTAATAATTAGTTTTGTGAACGCCACTCAGAATTGGCTGCCACAAACCGTCGAAGTCATCAAAACGGATAACGGCTTGAGTTCAAGAACAAGTACCTTAGTGCATTTTATCAAAAACTTCGGATTAGTCAGCAAATCTCAGCCGCCAAGATGCCTCAACAGAAAGGTCTCGCTGAAAGGAAGAACCGAACTCTAGTGGAAGCTGCACGTACGCGGTTGATTCATTCTGGCCTCCCACACTTCCTTTGGGCTGAAGCAGTAAATAACGCCTGTTTCACTCAGAACAGGGCGGTGATTCACAAACGCTTCGATAAGACTCCGTACGAAATAATAAATAAGCGAGTACCCAATATTACGGGTGAGCGCGATGCGGTTTGGGCGGTTTTTTCTCTATAATTTAAGCCGAGCCGATGTATTGCGGTTTTTTAAAATATACCCCAAACCCATCGTAAAAATCTTAACCCGATAGCTTGCGGTTTGCTTAAGTGCAGTTGGATTGGGGCAGTTTTTGCGGTTTAATATTTATTTTCTCACAACGAAATTAAGTAATATTCTAAAGTATAGATAGAGCAAAAAGGTATACCATTAACCTATTTACAAATATAAAAGTATATATACAGAAATGTTATCATCATAGTATAAATAATACTAACAGATATAATCCGATAAGAAGCTTGTTAGAAGCTCGTATTCCATGCCAAACCCGACGGCTCTCGAGTAGGACAGTTCTGACTCCGTGATCACTGGTGTGTTGGCTCAAAACCAACAAAAGATGGCAACAACTCAGGATTCAACGTCAGAAGAAGCTGTGAGACGTGTGTTGGAGGACATGGACTCTCTCTTTGAGCCCGTATATCGGCCAGGCACCATTACCTCTACACCTTTAGTGGATCCCCCACTCGACGAGTCGATGTACCAAGCTCCTCAAATGTCCCCACCTCACCCGATTGAGAATTACTACAGATCACTGGAGAACCTACCATAGTCAATGAGGAAGTCTCATCAGAACCGCTCAACTCAAGTGCAGACTTACCTCAACCTAATGAACAACCTGAGATTATTGGAACTCTCAGTCCACAAATGGCCGATGAATCTACTTCAGCCATGCCACATGAGCGAAAGTGGACTCGAGCACATCTGATTGATCAGGTTATTGGTGATCCTTCGAGTCGAGTACGGACATATCATCAACATAGTCTCTTCAACTGCTTCTTAAGCCAAAATGATCCACCCAAGGTAGCAGACGCACTAAAAGACCCGGATTGGGTAATAGCAATGCAAGATAAGATCAACCAATTCGAGCATCTTCAAGTGTGGACCTTAGTACCCCGTCCGCATAGTAAAACAATCATCGGGACGAAATGGGTGTTTAAGAACAAGAAGAATGAAGATGGAGAAGTGATTAAGAACAAAGTAAGGTTGGTTGCGAAGGGGTATAACCAACAGGAAGACATTGACTATGACGAGACATATGCTCCTTTTGCCCGAATCGAAGCCATTCGTCTCTTCCTGGCTTATGCGGCCCATAAAAAGACTTCAAAGTCTACCAAATGGACTTTAAGACCGCTTTTCTCAACGGCGTGTTAAAAGAGCAAGTCTACGTCACTCAGCCAGAAGGCTTTGTTGATCAAGAGCATCATGATCATGTCTATCGATTAGATAAAGCTCTCTACGGACTAAAACAAGCCCCACGTGCTTGGTATGATGAGCAATTTCCTCGTAAAGTCTGGATCCATCCGAGGAACGATCGATACGACCCTCTTCATAAAATGGCAAGACAAAGACATGATGATCGTCCAAGTTTATGTAGACGACATCATCTTCGGATCAACAAATCCACGGCTATGCAAGAGATTTGGAGATTTGATGAAGAGAAAGTTCGAAATGTGTCACATGGGAGAGTGTACTTCTTCTTAGGACTTCAAGTCAGGCAGCTCGATGATGGGATATTCATCAGTCAGACAAAATACATCATCAAGATCATAGCAAGCCTCTCAGCACTCCTATGTCCACAGGCTGCAAATTGGATGCCGATCCCACTGGAAAAGCGGTCGACATCACACTTTATCGTAGCATCATCGGCTCTCTTTTCTATCTCACTCAAGTCGGCCGGACATCATGTTTGCCACATGTCTATGTGCCCGTTTCCAAGCCGACCACAAAGAATCTCACATGCTTGCGGTCAAGCGGATTCTGCGCTACCTCAAGGGCACCTCAACCTTATGTTTATGGTATTCTAAGGGCACAAATTTCAAATTAATTGGTTACACTAACGATTATGTAGGTTGCCAAATGGACAGGAAAAGCACATTAGGTGGCGCTCAATTTCTAGGAGAAAAGCTAGTATGTTGGTCATCAAAGAAGCAGAACTGTGTTTCGACATCGACGGCCGAAGCAGAATACGTCGCCGCAGCCAGCTGTTGTTCGCAAATACTATGGATGCGGACTCAGCTTCACGATCATAGGTACAATTTAAATAATATACCCATTTATAGCGATAGCCAAAGTGCCATTGCGATTACGTGTAATCCTGTTCACCACTCATGCACAAAACACATAAACATAGCATATCACTTATCAAAGAGCACGTAGAAAAAGGCACCATTGACATGTATTTTGTGAACACGGAATATTAACTAGCTGACATTTTGACCAATGCATTGGATGAAAACGGTTCCAATTCCTTGTCAGAAAATTAGGCATGTGCTGTAATCTCTGCTTTACCTGCTCCTATGTGCTCTCACATATTCTATGCAATGTGTTTTCTAGACTTGAATAATCCATGTTGCTTGAAATATTTCATTATAATAAAAATACAAAAATCTAATGAAAATCCAAAAATACTATACATATAAGTATACTATTAGGGGATTGACGATACCTTTAGGATGCTCAATCTATGTCACGTATGAATTTCCCTGACATGTGACTGATTAATTTCTTAATTCTGTCAGTCTTAAGTCGCATTCTTGTGTCTAAAGCTCTTTCGTAGACTCCACTAGACACAAAGCCACTTTATATGATTGAGATTTCTAGCCTTTTATTTCTTTCCACGGATCTATTCTTGAGCGAGTCACACAATCATTGCTTGTCTTAACTAGTGATTCTTTGTCTCATACTCGCCTTGCGTTAGAACGTTAGGAAAATGATTAAGGCACTTAGGAAATTCCTCACTCGGCCAAATATATACCTTTCAATCCTTTAACATAGCCTTTAGTCATCCATTTTGAGCCTTCTCCAAATTCCTTTTCTTCATTTGAAAATCCTATGAGCCTTCAACCGACAATCAAACGTTCGGCAGGATGTTCAATTGAGAAAAGGAGGGGAAGGAAAAGATAACAAAAGAAGGTGGAAAAAACGCACACGAGGAATGCTCAACGCAGAATAAATAGTCCAAAAGAACCTGTCTTCCTAATTATTGAAATCTTTTAGAAATAATAAGAAGAGGGCATGGATCTTGCTGTGAACTTCTCCTTCGATAATCTCGTAAACTCGTTAGAACGGCTGGAAGAGGAGCACCACGAAGTGAACTGCTCCAATGATAATCTGGTCTTATATCGAGATAACGAGAAGAGGAGCATGGCCTTGGGTTTGAATTTCATAATTGTGAACTCTTCAAATCGATAATCTCTGAAACCTCTCTACGGATTAAGAGAAAAGGAGCACGGTATCGGCCCAATAACCAACAAGAAGAACTTCCCTTTAGATAATCTCTCAGCCTCGTAGAGAAGCGGAGCTTCAGCTTGAGCAAGTGCAGAAAAATTTATAAAAGACAAAAGGATGAAAAAGACAAAAAGACGAAAGAGAAAATGCCGGAGAACAGGAGAACGAAGAAGGGACGGAAGATGACATAAAGCTCACTTTTCCCAAAAGTTCTCTTCCCTTCTTAGTCATAACCAAATTGAAGCCTTCGAAGTCCTTAATTCCGAATCGATTGTCTCTCGCTCAGTGAAATGATTAAAAGCGTCTCGATCACAGGTAAATTGACTTAATATGATTTGTGTTGACTTGAGTGATATAAATATAAAAATTCCTAGTCAAAAATAAATGAGCGCTCGAGCGAACCTAATGAGAGTTGTCGAAATGGAGCCTACTTTGAACTTAGGACTTCAGTTTGCTGACGTGACTTAACGGCATAAAATCTTTCAAGTGTCTTCTGAATTTTTAGGCGTGACAATGGTCGAAGCAAAATATTCTGACCACATACTATTAATAAAATTAGTATATAAATAAATATATATATATAATATAATAATATGAATAATAAAAAATTATATATATAAAAATTTTTTTCGTCGCACATTTTAATATGCAATCTTAATTTGCATTTACACGGAATTGATTACATGCGATATTTGTTTTTGCTCACACACCCTCATGCAAGAGTATAGTTACATGTTTAGGGAACCCATGTATCTAGGCTAATCTTGATCAATCGCATGATTTTTAATAATTGTCACTTAGATTGATTTATGACTTGTTTGATAAATCAATTAAGGTGCATAATTTGAGGTGGAGCATTTACAAAGTTTATGCCTTGAGCTCCAAACTACTTTGATGATGTTTCTCTAAGTGTTGCAAAATCAATGAGGAAGACTTCACAAATTAAATCTCGACTTGGAGTGCACGGCATTGGTTCAAATTTTGGATGATTAAATATTTCGATCGTTAACGTGCTTTATGAATTTGAATTTAACCAACTTATCTTTAAAATGTTTCTGGGGAGCCTAAATAGAAAAATTGCTTCCAAAAAATTAACTCTAATATTCTCGACATTTTTGCTCTAAGTTTTGCAGATATACGAAATTTGACTATGGAGCCAGATGTAATCAACCTGAATTACAAGGAGTTAATAGCAGTTATTTTCATACATAGGGGGCAATTATGTGGTGTTTACTTGAACTTAGGGTCAATCTGAAAACATAGAAAAAGTTACTATCTGAGTTTCTCGAGCGAAAAACTCAAAAGTGGGCATGTATCATTTGCGAACTTAAAAAGTACAATGAACCAAATTAGAAAAAGTAAATTTTGCAGTCGAAAATCCCTAATTACACGCATAAACCCTTAATCGCAAAATTTAATAGTCGAAAAATTTTTCTCTCACGCAAAATTCTTGTCAAAAAGACGCAATCATAATCTCTCAAAACTTTAAATCTTTCACAAGTTTACGTCTTTTTAAACTCTCGTCTGCTCCAAATATAAAAACTCGAGTGCTATTTTGCAGTATTTGTGACCATTTGTTTTGTATAATCTGGGTTAGAGTCTGCATTTAAAATAGTTTCGGAGTTTTTAATCATTGTAGGAGCATATTTCTTCGATCATTTGCGTTCTTAAAGTTCTGGGTTTAAATGTTTGAAAGCGTCGAAAGCTTTTTCGCTCGCAAACAGTGTCAATTGAATTTTTATTTGATTGAGTTATTGTTTGCATCGTAAAAGATATTCGATCGTTAAATTTATGACTTAATTGATAAGTTAGATAATGTAGATCGAAAAATAATTACAATCGAGAAATAGAAGTTTGATTTTATGCTAGCGAAAAGATTACTGGACGGAGCTGGATAAATAGATGACATTAAGTTTCGTGCGAAAAATTACAATCGAAAACAATGATTTCGATTTCAATTTTGTAGTTAGTTGTATACTTTGACGGAGATAAAATTTATTTTTCGTCGATAAAATTTCTCGATCGAAGTAGCAATGATTTTCATCGATCGACAATTTTCTTGGCGAGTCACCAAGTTTCTCGCTGTCAATTTAGTCGATCGAAAAATTTCGCAGCGAAAAACCATTTTAAAATCGAAATACTTTCTCGCTCGATAATTTTCATGACGAAAATTTTATTAACGCGCGAAACATTTCTCGATCGTAAATTTATATGGAAATCAATTTTCTCGACCGTAAATTTACGCGGAAATTTTTCTCGATCGTAAAATTTCTTGGCTACATAACCATGCTTATAACGATTCAGTACTTAGTAAAATTTTCGAAGTCTTTTTCCACTGTAGCAGACCTTAGCGAATAAAATTTTCGATCGCAATAATAAACGGAGATCTTAATTAGAAATCAACACTTAGGAAATCAAAATTGAAATTTCAATTTTGTGTGCGAAAATTTCACGAAGTGAACAGTAGTATTAAACACTTAGAAAAATTTTCGACTAAACTTTCACATGACCTATATACAAATGTCGAAATGTCATTATCTCTTCAATATTCACTTTCGTATACCTATGTGCGGATTCATATATTCTTCAAGTTATTCTCGACTCAATTTAAAAGCTTTGAACTAATGATCCTTTGTCTAATTGATTTTCAGATGGACCAGTATCCTGCGTATAACCACATTTACGACAAGAACTTATATCTCAAGGTTCAGGACACCAACTTTCAACTTGACCTGACCACTTTCAGGTGTCCAGATGAGATCATCGTGTCCATATTGCAAGGCCATCCCCCATGCAACGCACTAACGGTGACAGCCTCGGTGCCGATGGTCTATCTCTAGCAGCTTTGGGGAATGATTAAGAGTCACGTAGTTGAAGGAGCATACTGCTTCACTTCGGTGATTAGGACGAGGCATATCAGCATGAAGAAGAACGACTTTGGACTTTCCATCGACCTCCCTTTCAGCCACAACTACGATCCCTTGCCCACAGCTACTGAGTTGGTGCAAGATTTCCTCCAAACGGGATACCTACTTTAAGTACTGTTTCTTGCGATCGAAATAAATTCCCGATTAAAGGGTTTTTCTCGTCGAAAGTTTTTGAACACATTTTCCCGCTCGTAAATTTTCTCGCTGACACACTTTCTCGTACGAGAACAGTAACATATATTTTAATCTGGACTGAATCATTTTCGATCGAAAATCTAAAGATAGAATCGAAAATAATTCTCGACTGCTTTAATATCAAACGCTGTTAGGTCCTCAGATTAACAACTCTAAGATCCTATGCAGGAATTCTAAGTAATTCGGTGAATATGATTGACATTAATAATCGATCGAAAAACTCTAATGAAGATCGAGAGAGAGATTTCAAGTAGAGTGAGAAAGTTACTGTTGTTTCTCTCTCTAGAAATTGAATTGCAAGCCCTTCGGATCAATTCTCAAAACGTTTTCTATTCAGCTCAATTCATTTACAAGTATTTATACCAACAATCTTGGTATAAATATCTAACTAGTCCTTAATCTAAAGACTAATACAAGTAAAGCCCCTAATTACAAGGACAACTAATGAAATCAAGCACAATTACAAATGATATTCTACATTCTCCCCCTTTGTGCTTGATCGCGTCTCCGCGCTATTCGTCCTTGTCGGGCATAGTACGATCTGCGCAAGCCCAACGCATGCTCGTAGTCCCTAACGGTCTCCCTGAGCTTCAGGCGTCCTCGATGTCATCCAATAATTCCATCAGGAGCGGCTGTTCTCTCACAAACCGGTGGATCCTCAGCATTGTGTCTCTGTTTATTTCTTCCAACCTCTGTTCGATATTTCTCCTAACGATCTTGAGGGTTCCGTCGCAAAGCTTGTGAATTTCTGTCTTCAGCATCAACCTATTCTTCTTGGCAATTGGGTTGTCGTAGGTGATGCCGATGACAGAGCTGATGTGCACGTGATTGCTTGGAAGCCTCTCGATCTCAGGTCCTTTGAAGAGTGGTTCGGCCATGTTGACCTTATTCATATTGCTCTCAAGCGCCATTTGAAGGTCGTGAGCGGCGAGTCGCATCATGAACCGGTAGAGCCCTTCGAGGCCTTCTTTCTTGATAAAGCCCTGAGGACCTTTGTACTTCTCCACGTATAGCTGATAAAGACGGTAGACTTCATCGGTGGGGAGGTACGGAAGATCTCTCTCGCTCAGTTCCTCCCGGGTCCTATCCACTCGTTCGATGACGTGGTGAGGTGTTGGAAGTCCTCCCTTGGCACAGTAGACACTGAGGAGTTGGCAAATTGGGGCGAGTTCCCTGAAGTGACTCTTCAGTCGATCCTTCGGGATCCCCAGCCTCACGTCCGGTCCTAGTTGGGTCAGCATCCACAGATATGTCATTCTCTTCTGCTGATCCCAGTGAGAGATCGCTCTCAGCTCGAACTCATCCAGATTCTTAATTCGATCCGGTGACCTCCAAATGTTTTCCCTGACTTCTTCAAGGAAAGGTATCTCTATATGAATGTTCTCCCACGGCATGTCGATCCGAATGGTCCCTGGCATCTGCTTTGTAGGGGAGGCCGCTCGCTGTGCAATCAACTCCCGTAGCCTGGGGATTTCATTTTGGTAGTCTACACCTTCTTGAAGTTCGTCGTCTTCAATGATCACGAGGTCCACGGATGCTTGTTGTAAGAAGGGGCGTACGTCCTGAAGCCGTTGTCTCTGATGCTCCTCGGGCATGGAATGGGTCATCCACTGGCCTTCGAAGATGTACTTGTCCAATACTTCGTGTGGATTGACGCCATGTCCAGAGGGTCCCGGTTGGTCTGGAGCTACAGAGGGAGTAGCTTGTGTAGCTGTCAGAGCTACAAGCATTGCAGCACTTGCTTCTTATTCCGGAAGCAAAGGGCTTGAGTAGATCGGCGGTGTGGGCGGAGGCATCCTGAGGTGAAAGGTAGGTGGGTCGATATGTGGTAGAGTGGCTGTGCGGTGCGTGGTTTGGGTGGTTTGGGTCTGGATTTGGGTTTCACCAGCTCCAGCGCTTGTCTGCGTAGCTCCCGAGCCTTGTCCTTGGCCAGATGTAGATGTCCTCGGCCTCTTCTCCCCCTCATGAGGGTCCTGATCGTCAGGATCGTCATGTCTGCGCCGGGAGTGGGAGCTTTGGCCTCGGCAGGTGTCAGTCGGTGGCTCAGGATGATCCACCAATCGCCGATAGAGGGATTCTTCTTGAGGCGATCGGATGGACAGGCCTATCAAACGGGTGAGAAGAATGTCGTGGAGCTCGGTGATGGGGATGGTGTATGGGTTGATGAGGATGGATGAAGTGGCTAAAGGGTCGGTGGGCGTGGGTTGCAGAGGTGTGGGGTGGGTTTGTGACGAAGGGCCTTCAGAGGCAGGTGCTTTCCCGGTATCTCTTCGGGATGCCTCGATTACTTGAAGTACTCTCTCCGTGATCTTGTCTTCTATAGACTGTACAGCGGCAGAGAGAGCGGCCTGGAACTGCTCGTTCGTCACAAATAGTGTGGACGCCTCCATTGATAGACCAGGACGACTGATGTCGCCTGTTATCAACCCTAGAGTAGACACCGACTCCTGGGGCTGGCTCACAGTCACTTGAGGTTGTGACTGTATGAGACTTCCACCCAATCCTCGAGTCGAATCCTGAGGATTCGCCTCTATGGGTGTTAAGGCAGGCTCAGGTTGTGCCTGCGAACCAGATACCACGTGAGATGGTTGCGGCTCAAGATTGAGCGAAGATGTGCCAGCAACACTTGTCGTCGTGGTCAGCGTAGTATCTGGGGCGGCAGTGACGGCCGGGAAGAGGGACTCCAGCTGAATGCTTAGTCGTCTGGGAGTCCTCCTTATCAGGCTTATTTCCTCGTCAGACTCCATGTCAGACGGGGTGGCTATGTGAGGAGTGAGGTCACGATTGACGTCCTCCAATGCCTGATCCGTCACCGGTGGACGAGAGCTTTGCCTCATTTCAGTCTCGGGCTGTGCTTCTTGTTGAAGAACCTCCTCAAAAGTTTCTTCGAGCACGCCAACATGTACGGTCACTTCGACCTGGAATTCATGTTCAGGAGCCTCGAGCGCCATCTCGGTAGCCACGACGTCTATCAAGGTATCTTCTACGTCGGGCATTGGCTCTTCGATCGAAGGAGACTCCTGTTGAAGATCCTGAGCGACGACGTCAATCATAGCGTCGTCAGGGCTTGGTTGGTGTTGGGGAGGCTCACATGGTGATCTGCCGGGGGCCCTCTGATCATATCCTCCGTTAAGTTGTGTTCCCGATAGAACCTCTGATACACAGCTCCCGCGGGGTCGGCGAGCCTGAGTAGGTTGAGTGGAATCGGCATCGACGGTTGGTCCAGGTCCGTGAGCCGTGGGTTGTGGAAGAATTAAGCCTTGGTGGCTGATAATTTCCACCAGGAGGCAGCTGGGGAATGTTCTGGTGCAGCGCCATGATCTCCCTGATGATGACATTGAACCACCGAGCATAAGGCACGTTCTTCGATCGCCGGTTCTCCTTCTGTCGAATCTGGTCCGCAAGGTCGTTCCAGATCAGCTGTGCGTAGTCGTAATTTCTTGAGAAGGCGATGCAGTGGAAGATCCTCAAAATATTGCCGTTGCCCTTATCAAATCCTGCGTGCTTGGGCGACAAACACTTATTCACTATTCCGAATAGTGTCTTACACGGGTGTGGGATTCCGCTGCTCTGGACCTGAGCTAATCTTGTGAGCGGCGGTTGGTATCCCATGTGTAAGAAGTCCTGGATCATCTCAGCATCCGATGGGAGCGGGTCGTAATTATTGCTGTGGGGCAAGTCCAGTACCATGCCGAACTAGTTCTTGTCCATGCTGATATGCCGCGTCCCTATCCTTGTTGAGAATCTGAAGGCTCCATCGTTCACGTCTCCTTGTATGCAGCCCCAGAACTGCTGGAGATAGACCATCGGCACCGATGCGGTGACCGTTAATGCATGCCAGATGGGGTGGCCTTGCAGGATTGATACGATGATCTCGTCTGGACGCCTAAAGGTGCTCAGATCGAGCTGGAAGTTCGTATCTTGAACCTTTAGATAAAGGTTGTGATCGTAGATGTGGTTGTATTTCGGGTAGCGATCCATCTGAAAAATAAGATATATAAAAGTTTATTAGTTCAATTTTATTTTCAGTTGAAATATGAACATATTTCATCAAACTATAGTAATTTTGCAAATAATAGCATGTTCGTTGAATTTTGAATTGAAATCATATCAAATGCATAGTGTATGTTTAATTTCAAAAATCGTGATGGCATGAATGTAATTTCGAATGAAATATTTGTCGCGTGAAAAATGGTTCGAAATTTCGTTAAGTGTTAAATCAGTAAGTCACTGTTCATGCCGATAAAATTTTCGCTCGAGAAAATTGAATTGCAATTTGATTTCCTATACACTGATTTCAATTGAAACGTTTCCGTGTAATTTTTCGATCGAGAAATTTTATTCGCTGATAGTCGCTACAGTGCAAAAGACTTAGAGAAAATTTACTAAGTGTTGACGATGAAATTTAGACTGTAGTCGATCAATTTTACGATCGAGAAAAATTCCGCGTAAATTTACGATCGAGAAACTAATTCTCAGGTAAATTTACTGTCGAGAAATTTTCTTCGATTGAATAAAATTTTTCGATTTGAAATTTGTCGAGCGGTATGTGATTTTCGATTGTAAGTAAAGTTTTTCGCGGCGAAATATTTTTATCGAGAAATTAGTCAACGAAAGACTAAGTCAATCGTCGAGAAATTTCTTGATCAATTAAATCCTAAGCGGCGAATTTTTTGATCGAAAAATAAAGCATTGAAAAAAATAAATTATTCGTTGCTAAATTTTTGCGACCAAATTGAAATTAAATCGAAAATTCTATTTTGCGATAGTAAGTTCTTCGCTCGATAAAATTTGCATCTAAAATATCTATTCAGTGTATAAGTTTTTCGCTCGCAGAAAATCATAATTGGATTTTTCGATGGTAAGGGTGGCGGTTATAATCTTTTTATCTTGATGACTAAGTCAAAATTTTGCGGTCGAAAACTAAATCGACACAAATAGTATCTCGATTGAATTGTAATCCAATTAAGATAATTTGCGATCGACAAAGTTCTTCGACAGCTTCAAAACTTCAAAATACCCAGTTTCATCGAAACTTATTTTATCATCACAAATGGAAATCTTCCCACGATTTATGCTATCGGTTTCGTCAAAAACATCGAATCTATCTAAACAACAGGCATTTAACTCAGAAAATCCAAGAAGAGAGCCTAAGTTTAGTAAAGCAGTATACGTTAAAATGGTTTTTGAAGAACAGTCGAAAAATCTTAACTAAACATGCGAAAAACTACACAATTGAAATGCAAATCAAGTTATAACTTGCGCAATCGTTAACCGAATCGCTACCTTAATCAGACGATTTGAAGTGAAAATTAGAAGATTTTTGAAGAATTTTGTATCATCTGAGAAAGTTTTTTGCGAGAGAAATTTTTTCGATTAGGGTTGCGTGAGAAATAGTTTTTCGACTGACAAAAAATTAAATTTTAATAACTCGCTGTAAATCAATGTTGGGTTTACGATTGGACGTTTTGCGATTAAATGGATCAGGCCCATTACTATTTGCGCTCGAGAAACTTTTGATTCGAAAATTGCTTCTCAATTCAAATTTTTCGATCGCAAATTATCACGGCCAATCAAAATCGTTTCCAACACTGTTTACGATTGAGAAACTTATGATCGTGAATTTAGTCTTCTATCTAGTTTCTCGATTGTGAGTACTTCTAAAATTTCAGATTGACCCCTATTTCAAAATAAAACCTATTATAAGGCTCCCCCTTAGTAATTAAAATATGTGCAATTAACTCCCTGTATTTTCCGAGTAGTAATGTCTAGCTCCCCTGGTAGTAGTTTAAAAATCTGTACCACTTGGAGATAAAAGTTAGTAATAATGGAGTTAATCAACAATTATTTTTGGCAATTTTATCTTTGAAATATCTGGTCTTGTGTCTAGCTCCTCTCTTTGTAGTGTCGACGTCTCACTCCTTAATTTTGAAACATCTGAAATACTCAGAGAAAAACGTCAAAAATATTTGGAGCTAAACCACGATTTTTATCCTTGCTCCCCGTCAAATGATGCACAAGAATTAACTAATTATGCAAGCATATTAAGTCAATTCAAGTCACGAGCATAAAAAACACACAAATTTACCAAGTAAGTATGTGTACATGGTCCACGAAAACATGTACTTCAAAATATTGTGCGAGGGTTAGAGCATAGAAAAACTTATTGCATTTAAACAATTCAGTGCCAATGCAATCTAAAATTGCATTTAGAATGTGCGACATACAAAAAAAAATCGCATTTATTCAATTCAACGCATATGAAACATAACATTTCATGTCAAAATATGCGAAATTTATTATTTAATATTTATATATATAATTTTTTTCGTATTTTACTATTATTATAGTATGGGGTCAGATTATTTTTCTTCGATCAATCGTCAAGCCTACAATTTTCCGAGACATTTGAAAGAGAAAATTGCAGTCAAGTCACGTCGGCAAACTATAGTCCTAAGTTCATAGACTGCTCCATTTCGACAACTCTTACTAGGTACGCTCTTGCTCTCAATAATTTCTAACTTGGGATTTTTATATTTATATCACTCAAGTCAACACAATCAGTTTCAAGTCAATTTGCCTGTGATCAAGGCGTGTTTAATCATTTCACCCAAGCGAGAGACCGTCGATTGGAATCAAAGGGGTGTAAAGGTTTTAGTTTGGCTAGGACTTAGAAGGGAAGGAATTTAGATGAAAGTGAGCTTATCTCTTCGTCATCTTCCATTTCTATGTCAGTCTCCTTTCTTTTCGGCATCTTTCTTCTTTTCTCCCTTATTCACTGTCCCTTAATCAGTTATGCTCAAGCTGAAGCTCCGCTTCTCCATGAGGCTATAGGAGATTATCGTAGGCGAAGATCTTCTTGTTGATTCTCGGGCCGATACCGTGCTCCTCTTCTCTTAGTCCCTAGATAGGTTTCAGAGATAATTTGTTTGGAAAAGTTCACGGTTATGGAATTCGTACCCGAGGCTGCGCTCCTCTTCTCGTTTCCCGATATAAGACCGGATTATCGTTGGAGAAGTTCACTTTGTGGTACTTCTCTTCCAGCCGTTCTGACGAGCGTACGAGATTATCGTTGGAGAAGTATGCAGCAGGAACCACACCACTTTCTACAAGGTAGTCTGAAGGCCGGTTCCTTTGGTCTTTGCGCGTTGAGCAATGCCTTCTTTTGTCATCATCCTACTTTTCTTTTGTTATCCCCCCCTCATTTTCTCGTTTGAACAACCATTCGAAGAGTATAGAATTCGGTTGAAGGCTGGGAATGGGTTTCAAATGAAGAAAGGACGTCGGAGAAGGCTCAAAGTGGATGACTAAGAGCTAATGTGGGGAAAATTATATGAGCCGAATGACGAATATCCTAAGCTCCCTATCATTTTCCTAACGATCTAACGCAGAGTATGACACCAAGAATCACTAGGTAAGACAAGTAATTAATGTGTGACTCACTCGAGAAGTAGATCCGAAGAAAGGAAAAAGGAACAAGGCTTGAATCCTCACGCATGTAGAGTGACTTTGTGTTTAGTGGAACAATCAAGTGACCTTATCGACACAAGAATGATACTTAGACTGACAAAATTTAAGCAATTAGATCTATCGCATGTCGGGGTAAAATTCTAAGTTACTTTAGATCAAAGCATCCTAAAGGATTTCGTCATACCCCATTATGTTATATATATATATATATGTATATATATTTATTATTGTTATGTTTTTTAATATCACGCAAGATAAGGACAATAAGCATAGAAAACACATAGAATAGAGCATGTGATAGCACAGAAGATCAGGTAATGCACATATTACGGAAGATTCAACATGCCTAATTTTCCGACAAGGAATTGGAATCGTTTCTCATCCAAGGCCTTGTGAAAATGTCGGCTAATTGAAACTCCGTGTTCACAAAGTACATCTCAATCGTGCCTTTTTCTACGTGATCTTTGATAAAATGATATCTAATGTCTATGTGTTTTGTGCGTAATGATGAACAGGATTGCAAGTAATGGCAATTGCACACTGACTATCACTATATATGGGTATATTAGTTAGATTGTACCCATAGTCGCGAAGCTGTGTCCGCATCCACAGCATCTGTGAGCAACAGCTGGCAGCAGCTACGTATTCCGCTTCTGCCGTCGAAGTGGACACACAGTTCTGCTTTTTGGATAACCAGCAGACCAGCTTTTCGCCAAGAAATTGAGCGCCACCGGACGTGCTTTTCCTGTCCATTCGGCAACCTGCATAGTCAGCGTCAGTGTAGCCAATAAGTTTGAAATTCGTACCCTTTGGATACCATAGGCCAAGGGTAGAGGTGCCCTTAAGGTAGCGAAGAATTCTTTTGACCGCGAGCATATGGGATTCTTTGGGTTCGGCTTGAAAACGGGCACACAAGCATGTGGAAAACATGATATCCGGCCGGCTCGAAGTGAGGTAGAGAAGAGATCCAATGATACTACGATACAGTGTGATGTCGACCGATTTACCAGAGGGATCGGCATCCAGCTTGCAGCTTGGTGACATAGGAGTGCTAAGAGGCTTGCTCTGGTCTTGATGAAACTTCTTCAGAATATCCTTGATGTATTTTGTTTGACTGATGAAAATTCCATCATTGAGCTCCCTGACCTGAAGGCCTAAGAAAAATTGCATCTCTCCCATGTGACTCATTTCGAATTTGCTCTTCATGAGATCTCCAAACTTCTTGCAGAGCCGAGGATTTGTTGATCCGAAGATGATGTCGTCGACGTATACTTGGACGACCATCAGATCTTTGTCATGCCATTTAATGAAGAGGGTTGTGTCTATCGTTCCTCGTATGAATCCAGACTTCATGAGGAAATCACTCAGGACATCGTACCAAGCACGTGGGGCTTGTTTTAGTCCATAGAGAGCTTTGTCCAAACGATAGACGTGATCGGGATGTTCTTGATCAACGAAACCTTCCGGCTGAGCGATCTTCTTTTAACACGCTATTGAGAAAAGCGGTTTTAACATCCATCTGATAGACTTTGAAGTCTGTGTGAGCCGCATATGCCAGCAGGAGGCGGATAGCTTCGATACGGGCAACAGGAGCATAAGTCTCGTCGTAGTCGATGCCCCGGTTGATTGTATCCCTTAGCTACTAGCCTTGCTTTGTTCCGGATCACTTCACCATCTTCATTTTTCTTATTCTGGAAAACCCATTTAGTTCCGACCACTGTTTTCCCATGTGGACGGGGTACCAAGGTCCACACTTGAAGATGTTCGAATTGATTGATTTCCTCTTGCATTGCAATTGTACAATCCGGGTCTCGAAGTGCGTCTGCTACTTTGGTAGGCCCGTTTTGGCTCAGGAAGCAACTGAAAAGACTGTGTTGACGACGTGTCCTCACACCATCCGAAGGATCGCCAATTATTTGATCGACCGAATGACCTCTAGTCCACTTGCGCTCATGAGGCAAGGCTGTAGCAGATGCGTCAGCCATCTGTGGATCTAGATTGCCTATAGTCTCCGATTGATCATTTGTCTGAGGAAGTTCCAATTCTGCACTTGGATCGATCGTCTCTGATGATACTTCCTCGAGGACCACTGTAGGTTCTTCGGTATTCTGTGGCAAATCTGAATCGGGTAGGGTAGAGGTGTGAGATGAACTTGGTACGTAGGTCTCGAACGGTGGATAATCCACTGTAGGTGCAGAGGTGCAAGACCGATATACTGGTTCGAAGAGAGAATCCAAATCGTCTATTGCAAGTCTCGTTGCTTCGTCTGATATTGACTTTGATGTTGTTGCCATCTTCTGTTGGTTTTGTGAAATGTTGTCTTCAGAAGCCATCGGGTTGAGCACGGGTCCTGAACTGATTTGAGTAGGAACCATCGGGTTAGGCACGAGTCCTGGACTGAGTTGACCAGAAGCCATTTCTGCCACTTCGTGAAAAGTGACATTATAGCTTTCCCTAATAGTTCGGTTGGACTTGATGTATACTGGGTACGCTTTCGAAGTTGAAGAATACCCGACAAATGTAGCTTCGAATGCTTTAGGGTCGAACTTTGCACGTTGTTCTCGGTCGTTCGCCACAAAGCACTCGCACCCGAAGACTTTAAAGAAATAGATATTGGGCACTCTATTATTCACAACCTCGTACGGAGTCTCCGTTTGTGAACCACCGTCCTGTTTTGAGTAGAACAAACGGTATTGACTGCTTCAGCCCATAGAAAGTGTGGAAGTCCTGACTGGTTCAGCATTGTACGAGCGTCTTCACTAGTGTTCGATTTTTCCTTTCGACGACCCCATTTTGCTGAGGTGTTTGGCGGCTGAAAACTGTTGACTTATTCCAAGTTTTTGATAGAACTCACTGAGGTGGTTGTTTTTGAACTCAGTGCCGTTGTCTGTTCGAACAACGTGAGTAGTCTGTTGTAGCAGATTTTGAGTTGTGTTCACAAAATTGATTATCAAGTCACCGGTCTCATCTTTCGTTCGGAGGAACTTTGTCCACGTGTAGCGAGAATAGTCATCTACAATCACTACGATATACTTTCTTTCATTGATACTCTGAGTCTGCATCGGACCACAGAGATCCATGTGAATTAGTTCCAATGGTCGAGAAGTAGACGCAATTTGCTTGACGTGATGAGATGCTCGCTTCATTTTTCCTAGGTGACATGCCGAACAATGATGCTCCCTTTGTAGTTGTATAGTTGGAAGACCATGAACCAACTTTTTCGTAGAAAGACGTTGGAGAGCTTTCATGTTTAGATGAGACAGTCGTTGATGCCATAGGCTGTTCCTCTGTAAGTCAATCTGAGAAATGAGGCATACAGCTGTCGAGGGCCACACGGACGTCAGGTTGATCGTGTAAAGATTGGATCTCCGAAGTCCTTGAAGGAGTTTTGTGTCCTGACTATCCAAAATTCTGCACCGGTCAGCAGGGAAGACCACCTGGAAGCCTTTGTCACAGAATTGGCCTATGCTGAACAAGTTATGGCGGAGGCCTTCGACGTATGAGACATCTTGGTCAGATTCTTCAAAATGATATCCCCATGTCCTAGAATCGGGGCTGAATCGTTGTTCCCAAATCTGACTTTGTCGTTTGGTCGGTCTTTGTAGTTGCTCAGTAGCTCTTGTTTACCGGTCATGTGTGTGGAGTAACCAGAGTCGAGGTACCACACTTGATGGATCTGCAAAAACAATTTAGAGAGCTTTAGGTACCCACTTAAGCATGGGTCCCCTCAGATTAGCAGATTTAATTTTGGGTTCAGATATGACTCCTAAATCTATTTTTGGAAGAGTCTTAATAACCCATTGCACTTTTGGAGAAGTGAGTTTGGATTTTGCCTCTGTAGGAGACTTGGCCATTTTGGCTTTTGTCGTCCTAGGCGGAGATTTAGGAACCCATTTGGGTTGAACCTTACAGGGAAGGTTAATTTCAGCTCGTACAAATGCCTTGGAAGGTTTGACTGAGGAAAAGATCTTTTCTTGTGATAGTCTCCTAAGGTGCTTGGGAGATTTAATTTCGACAGGATGCCTTAGGTGAGTACAGTCATGTACGGCGCCATAAGCTTTCTTTATGGCTGGATCTTGTTTCCTACGATTTTTCCTTTTGGCATTTGTTTCAGAATGATTAGTAGTAATTTTCGATGTAGAGCCTATTTCGATATTTTTACTTCTATAGGTGATAGGGTGAAGTTAGCACGTAGAAGCAATTATTTTGAACGAAGAAATGGCTCTTTTATTACTACGAGTGTCTTTTGTTTTGACAGAAGGAATAACATGTTCAGAAACATTTAAATCTACTCGCTCCTTCTTTATTTTAGGACTAGACACCGTCGCCTTCGTAGTTGGTGCTGGCTCTACGCTCCCTGTGGACGTAGGTGAAGTAAAATTAGTCATAGCACTTTTAACATAATTTTTAATCCTCTTTTGATCTTTCAAAGGCGATTTTTCTATTTTCACGCTTTTTATAATAGCGTGTGAGGCAGTTTGGGAGGACGAGGAAGCCTTGAGATTTTCCATCTCCTTATAGAATTTTTTCTTTTCAGCTTCGAAATTCTCTCTTTCTTTGTCAAGTTTCGCCTGTGACTCCTCTATCTGTTTTATGATAGGGGGTTTGTAGAGAAAATTTTGATAATTGAACTTTTTGACTTCCTCGTGGTGTGTTTGTGATTCACGAAGCATATTAATTTTAGCATGTAACTTATTGCGTTCCTCGCTTAGGAGTGCATAATTATTTTCTACCGTCAGTTTGGCGGCTTGACAGGCATCTAGATCCTTACTAAGCTCTCTAACCTTAGCGTTAGATTTTTCTAATTCAGCCTCTAAGTTAGTGATCTTAGTGGTAGCTTCGGTTAGTCTACAATTTAAAGTAGCTTTCGCATTGAGATTCCTAACCAGGCAATTGTAGTTATTTGCTAGCATGTCTTCTAACTCTTTAATCTTTTCACTATGCTGTCCTAAAGGAGGTTGACTAGTCTCTCTAGAATGTAAGCTCTTAATAAGTTCTTCTATTTTTGCACGAGAGCCTCTAAGTTCTGATTCGAGACTATCTATCCTCTCCTGAGCTTTTTCAAGTTTAATCTGTACTTCCTTTATACTTTTCTGCTCACGTTTCATATTAGTGTATGCTAATTGATACGAATCTAACATGGTCAATAATGTGGAGTGAGAGACTACCTCATTTGAAGATGTGGATGCGTTGTCGTCGTCCGTACGAGTGGATGTTTCGGCATCCAATTCGTTGTCGAGACGAGCCATGAGGGCTAAGTTCTCTTCTTCGGAGCTCGACGTGTCCTCGAGCCATTGGTCCTGCTCGGCCATGAGAGCTACTCCAGCTTCTTTCTGTTTTGTCAATTGAAGCTTCCTGGAGTAGTAGTTTGCATCTCTCTTCTTCGGGAGAGTGCATTCTCTGGCGAAGTGACCTGCTTTGCCAGAATTAAAGCATTTGTTAGTCTCTTTGGGGTTCTTGACCTCGGAACTCTCCGGAGCACGTTCTTTGTTCTTGGAACTTGTAGCCTGAAGTCTGTTGGCTGAGGTTGAAGACTTCTTCTTGAAGTACTTCTTGCTCATCATTTGTTCAATGAGAGCTAACTGCTTTCCAAGGGCTTTCGTGTTCGGGCCGATGTCGCAGTCCGATTCGCCTTCTGACTCTGATGATGAGGGTGGCCTAGCGATCTTTTCCTTTCTTGATCTTGTGCTCCTCTTCTCCGAGACTAAGGCAACCGTGTCATCGGTTTGTTTGCCATTCTGCTCTTTGATAATCTCTCGGATATCATCCTCATGTTGAGCTAGATTATCGAACACGGCATGGACATCCAACTCTTCTAGATCTTTATTTTGTCGTATTTGTGTGGATATTTTCTTCCACTCCGTGGCAGAGAAGATAGAAATCTAATGTTTGTTTCCATGTTTGTTTTTGTGATTTCTATCTTCCTCATCTCATTGAGAAGAGTGAGGTATCGTTGGTAGATTTCGTATAGGCTTTCCTCCGGCTTAGCTTTGAAGGAGTCGTATGCAGTGAGAATGTTCGCCTTCTTGGCCTTTATGCCAACTTCCGTCCTTTGCATCATCCTATGCAGCTCATCCCACATCCCCTTAGCCGATGAAAGGCTGTCGATTTGTCTGTATATATCGTTGGGGATCCCCTGCATAAGGGTATTCATGGCTACTAGATCAGCCTTGGCTCGAGCTCTTTCCTCCAGAGAGTATTCTCTAGGCTCCTCTAGTCGCCTAGAAGCTGGAATTACTGGAGTAGCGGTTTCGTCCCCGGGTACATGAACCCAGAACTGTGCCGGTCCCTCTTCAAGGGACTGCTGTAGATTTTCGGCTTGATCCTTTAGTGCTATGAAATTCAGGAAGCGGCTTCTCCATACTGTGTATTCGCCTCTTTGCAAGATCGGCGGACGGTTGTCGTTTCCGAGCGAATAAGCATCCATTTTTGAATAGTAGTCGAGTTGTTTGAAGGATCTTCGTTGATTGTTTTGAAGGTTGAAGATGATGTAAAGTGCTTCACAAGTGATGAAATCGGTTAGTAGCGTTTGATTCGAAGATTAGATCGACAAGTAATTTCGATTCAATCTTTACAGTATGATCGAAATTAATTTTGTCGATATAGAATGTATTTACTATTCTCGTGCGAGAAATTTTGTCAGCGAAATATTTTAGGAACGAAATAAATTGCCCAAAATCGTTCAGTCGAGAAAAGTTTCCAGATCGTGAATTTATTTCGATCGTAAAGAAACAGTAGTAAGTTTCTCGACAAGTCAAAATAAATCTGTTGACTAGAGAAGTTTCTCGCGTGTAAATGATTTTCGTCTGGTCAAACGTTAAAGGTTTGACCGAAAAAGTTTTTCGAGAGAAAGTTTCTACGCATGCAAGGTCAAAATTGGTCTCTCTCGAAAAAGTTTCTCGCTGAATAATGCTCGTGAAATATTTCGAACTAGAATCTTTCTGCTGATGACGATTCTAGCTCTGACTTCGTATTCTGACCGAGAAAAATTCTCGCGCTAAGTTTATCGATCGAGAAACTAATCCGATCGCAAAACCTAGTGAGAAAAATTTCAGCAATCGAGAAAAATTCACAGAATACGATTAACACAAATTCGAGCAAAAACAAAGAATTAGACAATGAAATTTCAGGTAATCGCTCGCAATCAAGTACTAATCACGCATGAACAAGCAATTAAACACGTTATGAAGCAAAATATATCGAATTTGATCAAAATCAGAACGTGTTCTTCATGTTCTTCGTCAACAGTAAAATTTCATAATCAGATTAATCAAAATTCGAAGTTCAAACTGCTACTGATCTAGTCGCAATGATCATTTATCACTTGATCTAGCACTGAAACGTCAAATTCAAGTCAATTAAGCACAGAATTAAGCTATTGGATCGAAAAAACTTTTCGCGCCAAATCTGTTCTTCGATGGAACAGTGTTCGAAATAAAATTTAGATCCAATTCTAACAATTTTCATTTTAAAACAGAACAAATTTGCTCTGATACCAATTGTTAGGTCTTCAGATTAACAACTCTAAGATCCTAGGCAGGAATTCTAAGTAATTCGATGAATATGATTGACACTAATAATCGATCGAAAAACTCTAATAAAGATCGAGAGAGAGATTTCGAGTAGAGTGAGAAAGTTACTGTTGTTTCTCTCTCTAGAAATTGAATTGCAAGTCCTTCGGATCAATTCTCAAAACTTTCTCTACTCAGCTCAATTCATGTAGAAGTATTTATACCAACAATCTTGGTATAAATATCTAACTAGTCCTTAATCTAAAGACTAATACAAGTAAAGCCCCTAATTACAAGGACAACTAATGAAATCAAGCACAACTACAAATGATATTCTATAAACGCTACTAACTAATTTGCTACTTGTGAAGCACACAACACTCAAATCATCAAAACAACAAATGAAGATCCTTCATCAACAAAAAAAAGGGAAAGAAGAGATGGATGCATACTCGCCAGGAAACGACAATCGTCCGCCGATCTTGCAACACGGTGAATATACAGTCTGGAGAAGCCGCTTCCTAAACTTCATAGCTCTGAAAGATCAAGCTGAAAATTTACTGCATTCACTAGAAGAGGGTCCTGCACGTTTTGGGTCACCGTAGCCGGTGATGACACGGCTACTCCTCCAATTCCCGCTATTAGGCGACTTAAGGAGCCTAGGGAATACTCTATCGAGGATAAGGCCCGCGCGAAGGCTGATCTGATAGCTATGAAAACACTCATGCAAGGAATCCCCAACGACATCTATAGACAGATAGATAGCCTCCCAACGGCTAAAGGAATGTGGGATGAGTTGCATAAGATGATGCAGAGAACGGAAGTAGGCATCAAGGCTAAAAAGGCGAATATTCTCACTGCATATGACTCCTTCAAAGCAAAGCCAGAGGAGAGCCTATATGATGTATATCAAAGATACCTCACTCTTCTCAACGAAATGAGGAAGATAGAAATCTCAAAAACTAACATGGAAACAAATATTAGATTTCCATCCTCTCTGCCCTCAGACTGAAAAAAGATATCCACTCAACTTATACAAAACAAAGATCTGGAGGAGTTGGATATCCATGCAGTCTTTGATAATCTCGCCCAACACGAGGAAGATGCTTGCGAGACTCAGAGAGCAGAAGGGCAAGCAGTTTGAGAACACCGTTGCTCTAGTATTAAAGAAGCGTGGAACAAAGCCTCGCAAAGAGAAGATCGTTAGGCCTCCCTCGTCATCTGAGTCAGAATAAGATTCAGAATCAGACGTCTATCCGAGCATGAAGGCACTGGGGAAGCAGTTAGCTTTAATCGGAAAAAATGATGAGCAAGAAATACTTCAAGAAGAAGTCCTCATCCTCGGCCAACAGACTTGGGACCTCAAGCTCTAAGAACAAGGAACATGCACCAGAGAGCCCCGGAGTCAAGAAAACTAAAGAGCCCAACAAGTGCTTCAACTGTGGCAAGCCCGGTCATTTTGCCAGAGAATGCACTCTTCCCAAGAAAATAGATGCTAATTACTACTCCAAGAAGCTTCAACTCACGAAGCAGAAGGAAGCAGGAGTAGCCCTCATGGCAGAGCAGGACCACTGGCTCGAAGACACATCTAGTTCTGGAGACGAGAATCTCGCCCTCATGGCACGTCTTGACAACGACAGTGACGCCGAAACATCCAACCAAACGGACAAAGATGACGCATCCACCTCATCACAAGAGGTAGACTCTTCTTCCACTTTATTGACCATGTTAGAATCATATCAAAACAATATGCTAACATGAAACGTGAGCAAATAAGTATTAAGGAAATAGAGGATAAACTTTCTAGGTCTCACGAGAAGATATATAGTGTCGAATCAGAACTTAGAAGCTGTAGTGCCAAAATAGAAGAACTTACTCACAGTCTACATTCTAGAGATACTAGTCAACCTCAAATAGGACAGCATAGCGAAAAGATTAAGGAATTAGAAGCTACCACTAAGATCACTAACTCAGAAGCACAATTAGAAATATCACCAAGGTTAGTGAGCTTAGTAAAGAAGTAGAAGCCTGTCAAGCCGCTAAACTGACGGTAGAAAAGAATTATGCTCTCCTAAGTGATTATATGCGAATTTAGTTCAACACCCTGAATCTCAAACACACTGCAAGGAAGCCTAAAACGCTCATTATAAAAATTCTCTCTACAAACCTCCTATAATAAAACAGATAGAGGAATCTCAAGCAAAATTAGCTAAAGAAAGAGAGAATTTCGAAACTGAAAAGAAAAAGTTCTTAAAAGAGATGGAAAATTTCAAAGCTTCCTCATCCTCCCAAACTACCTCTCACGCTACAATGAAAAGCGTGAAAATCAGAAAATCACCTTCAAAAGATCAAAAGTGCATCGATAATTCTATTAAAATTGCTAAGGCTAAATCTATTTTACCTACGTCTACAAGAAGCATAAGGCAAACACTAGATCCGAAGGCGAGAGTGTCTAGTAGTAAGAAGGAGCCAGTAGATTTGAGTATGTCTAAGAATGTTGATCCTTCTGTACAAATTAATAACACTCGTAGAAATAGAAGAGCCATTTATTCTCTTCGCATAATTGCTTCTACATGTACTCTATAGCCTACCATTTTTAGAAGCACTAATTTCAAAATTGGCTCTACATCTGAAGCTAAAAGTAGTCATTCTGAAACAAATACCACTAGGAAGACCCGTAGGAATTTATGGTCGATAAATTAGATTTTTGCATAAATTTACGGTCGAGAAATTATTTCCGCATAAATATATGGTCGAGAAATTTTTCGCGCACGAATAAAATTTTCGCTGTGAAAAGTTACCGAGCGAGAAAGTATTTCGATTTTAAAATGAAGTTTTCGCTGCGAAATTTTACGATCGAGAAAATTGTCAACGAGAAACTAAGTCGAACATCGAGAAAATTTTCGAATGATCAAAATTGTCGCTGCTTGCTTTTACGAGAGAAATTTTAACGTCGAAAAATTAACTTTATCGCCGCTAAAATTTTTGACCGAGAACAAAATTGAAATCGAAATTATTGTTTTCGATTGTAAGTTTTGCGCTCGAAACTTAAAGACATCTATTTAAATTATTCTGTTCAGTAATCTTTCCGCACGCATAAAATCAAATTGGAATTTCTCGATGGTAATTATTTTTCGATCTTCGTTATTTATTTAAACGACTAAGTCAAAAGGTTTTGCAATCGAGATTCTTTTCGATGCAAACAGTAACTCAATCAAATTAAAATTCAATTATTACTGTTTGCGAGTGAGAAAGTTCTTCACGCATTCAAACGATTAAAACCCAGTTTCGTCTAACTGTCAATCGAACTTTAATAACGCAGAAAATCGAAACAATCTCCACTGAAAACAATCAGGAAACTTCGAAACTATCTTAAATGCAGTTTTTAACCTAGATTATACTTAGAGACTGGTCTTAAACGCTGCAAACTATCATTCGGGTTTCCATATTATGGACAGATGAGAAATTTTCATAAAATCATGCGAAAGATTGCAGAAAACAGAGGTAAACGGAGTTCAAACACACCCTAAACGTTGTCGAATCAACCTCTCAAAGACGAAGACTAATGAAAGTGCAAGATTTTGTAAGATTTCGACTTCCGTCTTTGCGGAAAAAGTTTTTCGCGAAAGAAAAATTATCGATTGTTGAGTTTTGCGATTGAGGATTTTACGTGTATTTGGGGATTTTCGACTGCAAGCATTAGTTTCATTAAATGGGCTGATTAGACATTTTCGATACTTATCAATTTCTAGGCCCACTACTGTTTACGACCGAGACGCTTACGATCGAGAAATTTCCTTTGGTTACTATTTAGTTTTCGCTCGACAAATTCCGATCGAGAATATTCATTTGGTTCCTGTTTAATTTTCGCTCGTCAATATGAGAGCGAAAATTACCACTTGGTCCCAAATCAATTTTCGCTCGAGAATCTGCGAATGAAAATTATGAAATTCGCCGAATTTCTTGATAGCAAGTTTTTCTATGTTTTCAGATAGACCCTGAGTTCAAAAATAAACCATATAATTGCTCCTCTATGTATGACAATAAATGCAATTAACTCCCTGTAATTTAAAACTGTAAGGCTCCATGGTCAACTTTAGTAAATCTGCGAGACTTGGAGCAAAGATGTCGAGAAAATTAGAGTTAACTTGGAAGCAATTGTACTAATTTGGATTCCCCTGATTTGTTATACCAATATCGTGAGTTCCAAAACGCAAAGATTTGTGAAGTCCTCCTCTGAAGTGCGTTGTACAAGGAAAATCAAATTGGAATTTTCTGCAACACTTAGAGAAAGATCATCAAAATTGTTTGGAGTTCACGGCATAAATGTTGTAAATGCTCTCTTAAAATTATGCAACTTAGTTGATTTATCGAACAAGTACATAAATCAATCTAAGCAACAATTATTAGACACATGCGATTTTATCAAGATTAGCCTAGACACATGGTCCCCTAAACATGTAACTATACTTTCGCATGAGGGTATGAGCAAAAACAGTATTCTTATTTTTAACAATTCAGCTCAAATGCAAAGGAAAATTGCATATCAGAATATGCGATTTTTTTTTTATAGAATTAAAAGTTAGAAGATAAACGAGAAAACAATTATTTACCTTATATAAAATTTTCGTATGAATATTTGTATTATTGATAGTATGGGGTCAGATTATTTTGCTTCAATCATTGTCACGCCTAAAAATTCACACGACACTTGAGAATTTTATGCCGTCAAGTCACGTCAGCAAACTAAAGTCCTAAGTTCAAAGTACGATCAATTTCGACAACTCTCACTAGGTTTGCTCTAGCGCTCATTTAATTTTGACTAGGGATTTTATCTTTAAACCGCTCAAGTCAACACAACTCATATTAAGTCAATATACCTGTGATCGAGGCGCTTTTAATCATTTCGCCTATGCAAGAGACCGTCGATTTGGAATCAAAGGGACTGAGGGAGTTCTGACTTAGAGAGGAAGGGAACGTTTGGGAAAAGTGAGCTTTATGTCATCTTCCGTTCCTTCGTCGTTCTCTTTTTCTCCGGCATTTTTCTCTTTCGTCTTTTTATCTTTCTTCTCCTTTATTTTTTTCGTATTAGTCTGCACTTGCCCAAGCTGAAGCTCCGCTTCTAAACGAGGCTGAGAGATTATCTAAGGCGAAGTTCTTGTTGTTCGTTCTCGGGCCGATACCGTGCTCCTTTTCTCTTAATCCCTATAGAGGTTTCACAGATAATCGATTTGAAGAAGTACACGGTTATGGAATTCGAACCCAAGGCCGTGCTCCTCTTCTCGTTGTCTCGATATAAGACCGGATTATCGTTGGAGAAGTTCACTTGTGGTGCTCCTCCTTGCAGTCGTTCTGACGAGTGTACGAGATTACCGATGGAGGAGTTCACAGCAAGACCCAAGCCCCCTTCTAATGATTTTGAGATTGTGATAGTCGAGAGACTGGTTCTTTTGGTCTGCTTTTTGTGCGTTGAGCATTCCTCGTGCGTTTTCCACCTTGTTTTGTCATCTTTTTCTTTGCCCTCTCATTTTCCTCCCCCTCCTTTTCTTGATTGAACATCCCGTCGAAATTTTATATTGTCGGTTGAAGGCTCAAAGGGTTTTCAACTGAAGAAAATTGATTTGGAGAAGGCTCAAAATGGATGACTAAAGGCAATGATAAAGGAATGAAATTTTATATTTGGCCGAGTGAGGAATTTCCTAAGTGCCCTGATGGTTTTCCGAACGATCTAATACAAGGCAAGTATGAGGCCAAGAACCACTAGTTAAGACAAGAAATTAAATTAAAGTGTGACTCGCTCAAGAATAGATCCGTCAAAAGAAATAAAAGGCTAGAATCCTCACTTATGTAAAGTGGCTTTGTGTCTAATGGAGCCTACTAAAGAGCTTTAGATACAAGAATGCGATTTAAGACTGACAAATTAAGAAGCAGTCGCATGTCAGGAAAATTTATACGTGACTTAGATCGAGCATCTTAAAATATCCTCATTCCCCTAATATTATACTTATATGTATAATATTTTTGGATTTATTATTTTTTTCTTTTATTATAAAGAAATATTTCACGCAAGATATAGCATTAAAGTATAGAAAACACATAGCATTGAATATGTGAGAGCACATAGGAGCATGTAATGCACAGTTTACGGAAGATTCAACATGCCTAATTTTTCGACAAAGAATTAGAATCATTTTTCATCCAATGCCTTGGTGAAAATGTCAGCTAGCTGATATTCCTTGTTCACAAAATACATGTCAATGGTGCCTTTTTCTACGTGATCTTTGATAAAGTGATATCGTATGTCTATGTGTTTTGTGCGTGAGTGGTGAACAGGATTACACGTAATCGTAGTGGCACTTTGGCTATCGCTATAAATGGGTATATTATTTAAGTTGTACCCATAATTGCGAAGCTGAGTCCTCATCCATAGCATTTGCGAGCAACAGCTGGCAGCTGCGTCGTATTCAGCCTTGACCGCCGACGTTGAAACGCAGTTCTGCTTTTTTTTATGACCAGCAGACTAGCTTTTTGCCTAGGAATTGAGCGCCACCAAATGTGCTTTTCCTGTCCATTCGGCATCCTGCATAATCAGCATCAGTATAGCCAATTAGTTTGAAATTTCTGCCTTAGGGTACCATAAACCTAAGGTCGAGGTTCCATTGAGGTAGCGAAGAATCCGCTTGACCGCGAGCATGTGAGATTCTTTGGGTTCGGCTTGGAAACGGGCGCATAGACATGTGGCAAACATGATATCCGGTTGGCTTGAGGTGAGATAGAGAAGAGAGCCAATGATGCTGCGATAGAGTGTGATGTCGACCACTTTTCCTGTGGGATCGGCATCCAACTTGCATCTAGTTGACATGGGAGTGCTGAAAGACTTGTTGTGATCTTGACGAAACTTCTTCAGAATGTCCTTGATGTATTTAGTCTGACTTATGAAGATCCCATCATCGAGCTGCCTGACTTGAAGTCCTAAGAAGACCTGCATCTCTCCCATGTGACTCATTTCAAATTTGCTCTTCATTAAATCTCAAAATCTCTTGCATAGCCGTGAATTTGTTGATCCAAAGATAATGTCGTCTACATAAACTTGGATGATCATCAAGTCTTTGTCTTGCCATTTTATGAAGAGGGTCGTATCGATCGTTCCTCAGATGAATCCAGACTTTACGAGGAAATCGTTCAAGACATCATACCAAGCACGTGGAGCTTGTTTCAGTCCATAGAGAGCTTTGTCCAATCGATAGACGTGATCAGGATGGTCTTGGTCAACAAACCCTTCTGGTTGAGCGACACTGACTTCCTCATTTAACACACCGTTGAGAAAGTCGGTCTTAACATCCATCTGATAGACGTTGAACATGGGAGCCGCATAAGCCAAGAGAAGGCGGATGGCTTTGATTCGGGCAACAGGAGCATAGGTCTCGCCGTAGTCAATGCCTTCCTGTTGATTATATCCCTTCGCAACCAGCCTTGCTTTATTTTGGATCACTTCCCCATCTTCATTCTTCTTGTTCTTAAACACCCATTTCATCCCGGTGATTGTTCTCCCATCTGGGCGGGGTACTACAGCCCACACTTGAAGACGCTCGAATTGGTTGATCTTATCTTGCATTGCTATTACCCAATTCGGGTCTTTTAGTGCGTCTGCTACCTTGGTTGGCTCATTTTGGCTTTAGAAGCAGCTGAAGAGATTGTGTGGATGACGTGTTCGTATTCCACTCGAAGGATCACCAATAATCTAATCAACCGGATGTGCTCGACTTCACTTTCGCTCATGTGGCAAGGCTGAAGTAGAAGTATCGGCCATTTGTGGACTAAGATTTCCAACAGTCTCAGATTGTTCATTAGGTTGAGGTAAGTCTGATTCTGCACTTGAATTGAGCGATTCTGATGAGACTTCCTCATTGACTGTGGTAGGTTCTTCAGTGATCTGTGGTATTTCTGAGCCAGGTGAGGTGGGGACATTTGAGAAGCTTGGTACATCGGCCTCGTAAAGTGGGGAATCCACTAAAGGTGTAGCAGTAATGGTGCATAGCCGATATACGGGCTCAAAGAGAGAGTCCAAGTCCTCCAAAGCAAGTCTCAGAGCTTCTTCTGACGTTGAATCTTGAGTTGTTGCCATCTTCTGTTGGTTTTGTGCCAACACACCAGTGACCACGGGTTCTGAACTGTCGAATTCAGAAGCCATCTGGTATGGCACGGGTCCTGAACTAAGGTGTCCAGGAGCCATTTGGTTTAGCACGAGTTCTGGACTGATGTGACCAGAAGCCATTTCTGCCACTTCGTGTAAAGTGACATTGTAGCTTTCTTTGATTGAACCGTTAGACCTGATGTATACTCGGTGCGCCTTTGAAGTTGATGAATACCCGACGAATGTGGCTTCAAATGCTTTAGGGTTGAACTTAGTACGTTGCTCTCTGTCATTCGCCACAAAGCACTTGCACCCGAAGACCTTGAAGAAAGAAATATTGGGTACTCACTTGTTTATTATTTCATACGGAGTCTTATTTAAGCGCTTGTGAACCACCGTCCTGTTCTGAGTGAAATAGGTGGTATTTACTGCTTCAGCCCAAAGGAAGTGTGGGAGGCCGGTGTGAATCAGCATTGTACGGGCGACTTCCACTAGAGTCATGTTCTTCCTTTCAACAACCCCATTCTGTTGAGGCGCCTTAGCGGCTGAGAATTGCTGACTAATGCCAAGTTTATAAAAATCACTGAGATACTTGTTCTTAAAATCGTTGTCCGTTTGGATGACTCGGATGGTTTGTTGCAGCAAATTCTGAGTAGGGTTCACGAAATTTATTATCAAGTCCCATGTCTCATCTTTAGTTCGGAGGAACTTCATCCATGTGTAGCGAGAGCAATCATCAACAATGATCAGAACGTACTTGTGTCCATACTCTGTCTTTGCATCGGTCCACAGAGGTCCATGTGAAGCAATTCCAAGGAAAGTAAAGTAGAGGCAATCTGTTTTATGTGATGAGATGCTCGCTCATTTTCCCTAGTTGACACGCCGAACATTGATGCTCTTTCTGTAATACTATAGTTGGAAGACCGTGAACCAACGTTTTCGTTTTATTTAGATGAGACACTCGTTGATGCCATAAGGTTTTCCTCTGAATCACATTCTGAGAGATGAGGCAAACAACAATCGAGATCCGCAAGGATGTCAGGTTTATCGTGTAAAGATTTGATTTCAGAAGTCCTTGGAGGAATTCTTAGTCCTAACTATCCAAAATTCTGCGTCGTTCAGCATGAAAGACCACCTGGAATCCTTTGTCGTAGAACTGGCCTATGCGGAACAAGTTATTGCGGAGACCTTCGACGTAGGATACATCCTTTATTGTCAGATTTTCCAGAATGATATCCTCTAATCCGAGAATGGGGGCTGAGTCGTTCCCGAATATGACTTTTTCCATTTGATCGGTCTTTGTAGTTGCTCAGCAGCTCTTGATTTCCCATCATATGTGTGGAGCAACCAGAGTCGAGGTACCACACATGGTGGATCTGCAAAAACAATTAGAGAGCTTTAGGTACCCACTTATAAATGGGTCCTCTCAGATTAGCAGATTTAGATGTGGGTTCAGATATGGTTTCTAAGTTTTTAGCAGTTGGAACTTTAGCGACCCAAACCATCTTTTAAGAAGTTGATTTGGGTTTGCCCTTTGAAGACGACTTGGCCTTTCCGATTTTAGTTTTCTTAGGCGGAGATTTAGGAACCCATTTAGGTTGAACCTTACAGGGAATATTAATTTCAGCACGAACAAATGTTTTTGTAGGCTTGACCGAGGAAAAGATCTTTTCATGGGATAGTTTCCTAAGGTGCTTGGGGGATTCGATTTTTACAGGATACCTTAGGTGAGAGCCAGCATGAATAGCACTATAAGCTTTCTTAACGCTGGATCTTGTTTCCTATGGGTCTTCCTAGACGCATCTGTTTTAGACTGAGGGGTTTTTATTGCTGAAGTAGCCTGTTTCGAACTTAGTGCTTCTAAAAGTGGTTGGCTGAAGAGAACTTGTATACGCAATTATTTGAACGGATGAAACATCTCTTTTATTTCTGCGAGTGTCTTTTTTCTTTACAGAATGAGATATATTCTTAGAAGCATTCGAATCTACCGGCTCCTTCTCTAATTGTAAACAAGACACTCCCGTCTTTGACTGTAGTGCTGGCCCTAGCTCCATGTAGACGTAAGCGAAACATAATTAGATTTAGAATTTTTCAAAAAATTGTTTTTAGGTTTCTGAACTTTTGGAGGCGCTTTTTCTTTCTTCACGCTTTTCAGAATGATATTGTCCTTTGAGGGAGATGCGTGAGAAATGGCTTGTAAGATGGAGGAAGTTTTGATATTTTCAATCTCTTTTAGAAATATTTTCTTTTCAGCTTCAGAGCTCTCTTTCTCCTTTTATAGTAAGGCTCGTGACTCTTCAATTTTCTTAACTACAGAAGAAATGAGATTTTTTGGAATTATTATTTTGTACTTCCTCATTTGTAGAATGATCTTCAATAAATTCAACTGTTTCAAGGCTCCAGCCCTTGGAAGGTTTCCAAGTTAAGTCACGTTGATACGGTTCGGTGTAGGAGAAGGGAACTTCAACCTAGTTTTGGCTTGTCTCTTGGCTTCTTCTTTCTCATAGGTTACTTTTGCGTCAGTAAAACGCATGAGAGAAGTCAGTCCGAGACCCATGTACCTCATATTGTAGAGTTGTTTGCAGTTAACTTTCTTCAAGTTACGTGGATTCTCAAAGCCTAAGCCAAACTTATAATCATAAAATTCTAAGTCCTTGGGCTGATTCAAATATATAGTTTGTTCCGAATGTCCCTTTCTCACTATTAGATCTTCCAATTTCTTAATCTTGGTGTATAGCTTCTTACGCTCGGCGTCTAAGGTGGCATAGTTGTTTTAAACGGTGCTCTTTTCAGCTTCACAGGCGTCTAGACTCTTTTTTAATTTTCTAATCTTAGAATTTGTCTTAGCTAATTCCTCCTCAAGACTAGTGTTCCTAGTTGCTACTTCAAGTCTACCTTTAACAAGACTCTTTTCTTCTAAGTTCCTTAGTAGACGTTTGTGATTATTGTCTAGCATGTCTTCTAGTTCCTTAACTACCGAACTATGCTTTTCTAATGAGATGTGCTTCGTCTCATATGATTGGAGTTTCTTAGTTAATTCATCTATTTTGAAGCTAGAACTCCTAATGTTTTCTTCGAGTCTAGCTATGACTTCCTTAGACCTAAGAAGCTTTTTCTCTACATGTCGTTTCTGCTCAAGTACCAAGTTAGCAAATTTTGAGTTTAATTCAGCTAACAGGTCAGAATTTGTAGGGACAGAAAGTTCTACCTCCTGAGAAGATGAGGATGCCTTGTCATCGTCCGTCTCTGCAGATGTTCCATCTCCCTTCTTATCATCGAGGCGCGCCATTAGAGCGAGATTTTCGGCGTCAGAATCTGAGCTGTCCTCTAGCCAGTGGTCCTGTTCCGCCATTAGGGCTACTCTAGCTTCTTTTTGTTTGATTAGTTGAAGCTTTTTGGAGTAGTAATTAGCATCCTTCGTCTTTGGAAGGGTTCATTCCCTGGCAAAAGTGACCTGTTTTCACAATTAAAACAGTTTAGTGTGTCTTTAGGTGTTGTGGCTTCTGAGGTTTCAGTTGGCATCTCTTTATTCTTCGAGCTAGTAGTTCGAAGTCTGAATCATTTCTTAGTCATCATTTTAGTGACTAAAGCCAGCTGTTTCCCAAATTCTTTGATCTCAGAGGGAAGTTTTCAGTCAGATGTGTCTTCGTCCTCTGAGGAGCTAGGGAGCTTGACATACTTTTCCTTGCGTAAGCGGGAGCTCTTCTTGCCCTTTTGCTCTTCTTGTAACTCGCCTATGTCTTCTTCATGTCGTGCGAGATTATCAAAACAGCGTGAATATCCATCTCTTCAAGTCCTTATTTTGTCGGAGTTGGGTAGAGATCTTCTTCCAATCGGTGGGCAGTGCTGAGGGAAACCGAATGTTCATCTCCATGTTTGTCTTTGTGATGTCGGTCTTTCTCATTTCGTTGAGAAGAGTGAGGTACCGCTGATAAAGATCGTGCAAGCCTCTTCATTTTTAGCCTCGAAGGAGGCATACGCTGTGAGTATGTTAGCCTTCTTAGCTTTAGCGCCGACTTTGGTTCTTTGCATCATTCCCTCCAGTTCATCCCACATCCCTTTGGCAGTTGGGATGCTATCGATTTGTCTATATATACCGTTAGGATGCCCTGCATCACGTGTTCTTAGCTATAAGACCTGCCCTTGCCCTTTTTCTCTCGGCTTCATCGTACTCGCTAGGTAATTTGACTCGCCTAGTAGATTCGACTGGAGGATTGTTCGAGCTATCACCTTCTTGGTTTATATAGAATATTCCCGGTCCCTCATGAAGTGATTTGAGTAGATCTTCAGCCTGATCTTTAAGTTTTATGAAGTTTAAGAGCCGACTTCTCCACACAGCGTATTCGCTTCTTTTGGGAATTGGAGAATGATTATCGTTTCCGAGAGCATATGCATCCATTGCTTCTTCGAGTTGATGTAGGATCTTCGTTTGTTGTTTTGTTGGTTTGAATTTCGGTGTAATGTACTTGACAAGTAGCAAATTTGTTAGTAGCGTTTGATTAAAAAAATGATCGAGAATAAATTATTTTCAACTTGAATGTAATTATGCGACGAGAAGATGTGTAAACAGTGAAATGAATCGTAAAATTATTCAGTGGAGTTATGCGATCGAAAATTGTAAACGCCGAGAAATGTTATTGACCAGAATCCACAATATAGACTTTTAAAAGTGCTGACTCGAAAAATTGACTAAGTTTCTCGAGCTTAAAATTTCTTTAATTGATTTTGGTCGTCGAAGAATAGTACCCAAAGAAGTTTCTTGCTGAGTCAAATCTAATTGGTTGACAGAAACCTTTACGAGCGAAAATCAAATATGTCTGACCGACAAAGTTTTCGAGAGAAAAAGTTTTGCGCGGGGGTCAAAATAGTCAATTCCGGTTGAAATTTTAATGCTTGAGAATTTTTTTAAACACGTTCTTGACAACAGCGACTTCAGTAACTAATAGTATTTTCTAGTTGAGCAAAATTTCTCCCACAAATTCACAGCTTAAACATAGAATACGATTTGAACAAAGATTCAAGCAAATACTGGAAATTAATCAATGAAAATGCAGGTATATGCTCGAAGTAAGCTACTGAGTACTCACGAACAGACGGTTGAACATGTTTTGAAGCAAATGATGTTCAATTCGACAAAAATCAGAACATGTTCATACTGTTTCGCGCGAATAGTGAAATCACAGAATCGAAAATACAGCTTAAATCATGATTTTGATTGCTACCGATCTAATCCTGTATGATTTACAATACTCAGACTAGCTGTTAGGAAATATTTTGTAGTGTTCAATTTCATTGTATTATCTTTGTTGATTTGCTATATTAAACTTTGGGCTAGTCCTTAGTTGGGTTAGTTCTTAGTTATTCATGTAATGGGCCTTCACAAGAAGCCCACCTATTATATACCAACTTGTGGTATGAATAGGAAAACCCTAACACATAGTTAGGGGTGCTTGTGTGTGTATCAATGAAACAATTTTAGAGTGAGAGAGCCTCCTCAAGAACAGCACCAAGCCCCACACGCCCCGTTCTTAAATCTCGATCATTTGGCGTGTTTAATCCGTCCTAAGTCGTATTGTTGGTGAAATCTCGGACCAACAATTGGTATCAGAGCCCAACGCGACCAGATTTGCGTGTTTTGAGCAAGATTTGAGTGAAAAATTGCTTGAAAAATTATTTTCGTCCATTCTCTGTTTTTGGGTGATTTCGACCTCGAGTTGTTGCTTTTAGACATCCCAAAGGTTGATTATGTGTTTAGGAATGTTTTTCTGAAGTTTTGGAACAAGTTTCGTCGATTTTGAGTGAGATTTGAGCAAAAACGAGCCATTTTTCTGGTAAAAGTCGCGTTGCCCATGCCTTGTTCTTGGCCGAGAAATTTTCTTACCCGAGAAAATTCCTAGCCGAGAAAATTTAGGTGGCCGAGAAACTTTCACTGGCCGAGAATTTTCTTACCCGAGAAAATTCTTAGCCGAGAAAATTTTGCTGGCCGAGAAATTTTCACTGCCCGAGAAAGTTTTGCAAAACCTGAGAAAATTTTTATACATGCGAAAATTTCTATACATGCGAAATTTTTATGCATGCGAAATTTTACTTTAAATGTGAATTTTCTCTCGACATGCGAAATTTTTATACATGCGAAAATTTTTATACATGCGAAAATTTCTATACATGCGAAATTTTTATACATGCGAAATTTTACTTTAAATGTGAATTTTCTCTCGACATGCGAAAATTTGCAGTACATGCGAAAAATTTCAGTACATGCGAAAATTTCCTCTGAATCTGCGAAAATTTCTCACGACATGTCTATGTGCTATAACTTGCGAAAATTTGCAGTACATGCGAAAATTTTCAGTACATGCGAAAATTTCCTCTGAATCTGCGAAAATTTCTCACGACATGTCTATGTGCTATAACATGCGAAAATTTGCAGTACATGCGAAAATTTTCAGTACATGCGAAAATTTCCTCCGAATGCGAAATTTCCGTGCTATATGCGAAAATTCACTCTGAATGCGAAATTTCCTTATTTTCGCGACTCACTCTCACAACGAAATTTCTCGGGACAACATTTTTCGCACATTTTCACACACCATTTTTTCGCACCCCCCGAGAAATTTGCACCCAACCTTTAAACTTGATCCAAACACACCTTTTAGCTTCAAATCTTGCAAAAATCACTCTTTAAAATTACACTTAAACGTTTTTGACCACGAAAAATTTTCTGGCCCCCCCTCGGACTAAATAAGGTTTTAAGGAGCAAAAAAAAAAAAAAAGGAAGAAAATTTTTCTCTATGCCTAAGGAAAATTTATATCATTGGATAGAGAAAAATTTTCTAAGCCCTTTGGACTTTGTCTATTTTTACACTTTTAAAATTTTCCGAAATAAATTTTTTAGGGCCAAAATTTTCGGTATAGACGACGTTTTTTGTGAAATTTTAAAGGCAAATCCAAAACGCGGCAACGATCACCGTACCCAACGATCGACCTAAGACGGTATTGGCACATTATAGAAAAAGTTTAGGTCACCCCCAAACTTTTCGGAGCAGAATTTCCAAATGCCAATTTCACCTCCCAGCATGGGTAGGTACAAGAGAGCTGCTCCACACCCATGACTGTTATGCGATGAGAGCAGCCAAGTCCTCCCAGCATGTATGGTACCTGGGTTGCTCGACATACATGACTGGTACACGACGTGAGCAACCACCCCCGGCAAGAATGGTACATGGGTTGCTCCACATTCATGACCGGTATGCACTGCGAGCAACCAACCCCATCATGCACGTTACACGGATTGCTCCACGTGCATGAAGGGATGTCAGAGAAGCGAGCAATCATCATGGCTTCTGTACAAATCCGTGCAGAACCTGGACCTACAAAGAAGGGTTGACAAGAGATCAACCAACCATCAGTGGGCGCGCCATCCAATCTCGATGCTTAGGCGATGTGGATCTCATGTACCAGACTCCACTGTCCACCCACTGCCATCCATTCCACCATGGTGCGCTACATGGAGACGTCCTAAGCCACCGTGATCCTCCGCCATCGCCACCACCACCACCTGACGAGTCTCAGAAGTGTCTGATCAACAGTTTTGGGTCACCCTCGTCGACATCACTCGTGGTTGCCTTTCAACGCGATCACGCCACGCCACCATAGTTCCCATGGATCAGTGAAACCCCCCTGATCCTAACCCAGGAACGAGCCTACCCTAGCCTCTCTAGTCTAGGTCTAGGTCGCGCGACATCCTCCTCCACGCAAAGATCCAATCAATGATCTCGGGAGGATGACGTAAGTCGCTTGCAGGAGTTGCGAACCAACGACGACATGATCGCACTCCTCTATCATATCTCACCACAACCCGGACCTCGCCCATAGGTACAGGAGACGACTCGTTCGTTTCCCGAGTAGAAGTCGCGGCATCTGGTCCAACCGCGCAATTAACCCCTCCCAACCATTCAGCTATCCTTTCGCAGATAGCTGTTTCATTTCCACAAGAGGAACCACGTTAGCCATCACCGCCCCACTTGGAGACGATTGATGTTGAACATGCAGTGCCCCTCCTCTCACTGCACCTCTTCCACCCACGTCGAGTCTAGTGTCCTTACCCACCAAAATTTTCCAATTTCTAGGACACAAACACTCTTTACGCACCGCAGGTTCTTCGTGAACTTGCCCGAACGCTTGATGACGTCCTTGTGACCGAGAGCGGAAGACCCACGACAGCCACCCTCACCACAACTGTCGATGGGCCACGGATACGAGCTTGTCTCATTGTCCGTGCGAACGGAAAGCCTTTGTGGCTCTCTGGTTCTTTCTGTCCTGTGCAAACAGGCGGCACATCGGACACATGTTTCGATGTTGTGACGACGGAGCGTCTTTGTGACCCCCGTCTGGTTAGTTACCCCGTTCATGATGGAGCCCCGACTCATAGCAATCAGCGAGGAACTTACACATTCCATGCCGCGCTCAACGAGGATCTATGAAGGAAAAGGTCCCATCACCGACACCACTCCACCACGCCTACGCCTACGCCACCACATGCTGCTCCGTCTCTCCAGTGTTCAAAACTGAACCCGGAGGAACACCAATTGCTGCTACTCCTGAGAATCCCACTTGATTGTCTCACTCAACACCACACCACACCATCATCACCACCATCAACACCAGAGGCAGACTCGTCCCTCGGACGACGTGACGATCCCGAAGATGGAGATCATCTCAAGGGGGAGTAAAGGAGAAGAAATGAGTTGAAGATCGTAAAGCAGCATCAGCGGCAACCATCATCCACGCCACCTCCACCAACTACGCCCCGCCGGAGGCTTCCACTACCTCCGCGCACATTCTTATGTGTCAGGCTATTATGTTCATAATGGAACACTCGAAGGAGTCATGGCACATCTCACCCACCACATTCCGCCACTACTGCGCTAACCACTCTGAAGACCGGGCTCCCTGCTCTTGAAAGTCACATTTCAATGGAGCCTTGGCACATTTTGTTTACGCCCCATGCCAACCTTCTTTTGGAGCCAGACGAGTCAGCTTCGAGGCCGACCAGACAACTTCCATTCGAAGACGACAAATCCGGCGCCAAGAAGAAGAAGATTGGAGAATCTTAACAAGTGAGTCCTAGCCGAGCCATCAATGCCTCCGCAAGAAGAGGAGATATCCCTTGTAGGGGGAGTTTGCTAGGAATCGAGATCTCCAATACGCCCAACAAAGATATCCCGCGCTGAACTGAAGATTGAACACTAAGGGGGAGATTGTTAGGAAATATTTTGTAGTGTTCAATTTCATTGTATTATCTTTGTTGATTTGCTATATTAAACTTTGGGCTAGTCCTTAGTTGGGTTAGTTCTTAGTTATTCATGTAATGGGCCTTCACAAGAAGCCCACCTATTATATACCAACTTGTAGTATAAATAGGAAAACCCTAACACATAGTTAGGGGTGCTTGTGTGTGTATCAATGAAACAATTTTAGAGTGAGAGGGCCTCCTCAAGAACAGCACCAAGCCCCACATGCCCCGTTCTTAAATCTCGATCATTTGGCGTGTTTAATCCGTCCTAAGTCGTATTGTTGGTGAAATCTCGGACCAACACTAGCACAGAAACATCAAATTCAGATCAATTAAGCACATAATTAAGCAAATCAGATTGAGAATCGTTTTTCTCGCCAAACTGTTATTCGATGGAACAGTACCAGAATTCGAAATCGATCCAATTCTAACAATTCAGCTTCAAAACTGTTAGGTCCTCTGATTAAAAACTCTAAGATCCTAGGCAGGATTGCAAAGTAATTCGACAGTTATGATGATCAATTAAGTTAGATCGAAAAACTCAAGTTAAGAATCGAGAGAGAGAATTCAAGTAGAGTGACAAAGTTACTGTTGTTTCTCTCTCTAGAAATCAAATTGCAAGCCTTTCGGATCAATTCTCTAAACTTTCTCTATTCATCCCGATTTCTTTACATGTATTTATACCAAACAAGCCTGGTATAAATATCAAACTAGTCCTAATCTAAGGACAACTATACAAAACGCCCCAAATTACAAGAACGACTAATAAAATCAAGCACAATTAGAAATGGTATTCTACATTCTCCCCCTGTGTGCTTGATTGCGTCTCCGCGCTGTTTGTCCTTGTCGGGCGTAGTACGATCTGCGCAAGCCCAGCGCATGCTCATAATCTCTAACTGTTTCCCTGAGCTTCAGGCGCTCCTCGATGTCATCCAGCAATTCCATCAGGAGCGGCTGTTCTCTCACGAACCGATGGATCCTCAGCATAGTGTCTCGGTTGATTTCTTCCAACCTCTGCTCGATATTTCTCCTGACGACCTTGAGCGTTCCGTCGCAAAACTTATGAATTTCGATCTTCAGCATCATCCTATTCTTCTTGGCAATTGGGTTGTTGTAGGTGATGCCGATGATAGAGCTGATATGCACGTGATTGCTTGGAAGCCTTTCGATCTCAGGTCCTTTGAAGAGTGGTTCGGCCATGTTGACCTTCTTCATGTTGCTCTCCAGAGCCATCTGAAGGTCGTGAGCGGCGAAGTACTTGACTTGTCGCATCATGAACCGGTAGAGCCCTTCGAGGCCTTCTTTCTTGATGAAGCCTTGAGGACCTTTGTACTTCTCCGCGTACAGCTGATAGAGGTGGTACACCTCGTTGGCAGTGAGGTACGGTAGGTCGCTCTCGCTCAGTTCCTCCCGGGTCCTGTCCACTCGTCGATAACATAGTGAGGTGTTGGAAGTCCTCCTTTTGCACAGTAGACACTGAGGAGTTGGCAAATTGGGGAGAGTTCCCTGAAGTGACTCTTCAGTCGTTCCTTCGGGATTCCCAGCCTCACGTCCGGTCCTAGTTGGGTCAGCATCCACAGATAAGTCATTCTCTTCTACTGATCCCAGTGAGAGATCCCTCTCAGCTCGAACTCATCCGGCTTCCTGATCCGATCAGGTGACCTCCAATTGTTTTCCCTGACTTCTTCAAGGAAGGGTATCTCTATGTGGATGTTCTCCCACGGCGTGTCGATCCGAATGGTCCCTGGCATCTGTCTTGTAGAGAAAGCCTTGGGATATCTCTTTGGTAGTCTATAACTTCCTGAAGTTCGTCGTCTTCTATGATCACGAGGTCCACGGATGCTTGTTGTAAGAAGTGGCGGACGTCCTGAAGCCGTTGTCTCTGATGCTCCTCGGGCATGGAATGGATCATCCATTGCCCTTCAAAAATATAGACCTCATGTGGATTGACGCCATGTCCAGAGGGTCCCGGTTGGTCTGTAGCGACGGAGGGAGTAGCTTGGGTAGCTGCCAGAGCTACAAGCATCGAGCACTTGCTTCTTCTTCCAGAACCAAGGGGCTTGAGTAGATCGGTGGCGTGTGCGGAGGCGTCCTAAGGTGAAAGGTTGGTGGGTCGATATGGGCGGTGCGGTGCGTGGTGTGGGTGTGGGTTTGGGTGGTTTGGGTAGTTTGGGTTTTACCAGCTCCAGCGCTTGTCTGCGTAGCATCCGAGCCTTGTCCTTGCCCACTTGTGGATGTCCTCGGCCTCTTCTCCCCCTCATAATGGTCCTGATCGTCAGGTTCGTCATGTCTGTGCCGTGAGTGGGAGCTTTGGCCTCGGCAAGTGTTCGTCGGTGGCTCAGGGTGATCCACCAATCGCCGATAGAGGGATTCCTCTTGAGGCGACCGAATGGACAGGCCGATCAAGCGGGCGAGTAATATGTCGTGGAGCTTGGTTATGGGTATGGTGTATGGATTTATGAGGATAGAGGAAGTGGCTAAAGGGTCGGTGGGTGTGGGTTGTCGAGGTGTGGGATTGGTTTGTGACGAAGGGCCTTCAGAGACAAGTGCTTTCCCGGTATCTCTTCGGGATGTTTCGATTGCTTGAAGTACTCTCTCCGTGATTTTGTCTTCCATAGACCGTACAGCGGCAGAGAGAGCGGCTTGGAACTGCTCGTTCGTCACAAAGGGTGCAGGCACCTCCTTTGATGGACCAGGATGACTGATGTCGCCTGTTATCAACCCTTGACTAGACACCGACTCGTCAGGTTGGCTCACAGTCACTTGAGGTTGTGACTGTATGAGACTTCCACCCAATCCTCGAGTCGAATCCAGAAGATTCGTCTCTATGGGTGTTAAGGCAGGCTCAGGTTGCGCCTGCAAACCAGACACCACGTGAGTTGGTTGCGGCTCAAGATTGACCGAAGAGTGCCAGCAACACTTGTCTATGTGGTCAGCGTAGTATCTGGTGCGGTAGTGACGGCCGGGAAGAGGGACTCCAGCTGAATGCTTAGTCTTCTGGGAGTCCTCCTTATCAGTCTTATTTCCTCGTCAGACTCCGAGTCAGACGGGGTGGCCGTGTGAGGAGTGAGGTCACGATTGACGTCCTCTAGTGCCCGATCAGTCACTGGTGGAAGAGAGCTTTGCCCCATTTCTGTCTCAGGCTGTGCTTCTTGTTGAAGAACCTCCTCAAAAGTTTCTTCGAGCACGCCAACATGTACGGGCACTTCTACTTGTAATTCATGTGCAGGAGCCTCGAGCGCCATCTCTGTAGCCACGACGTCTATCAAGGTATCATCTATATCGGGCATTGGCTCTTCGACCAAGGGAGACTCCTGTTGAAGCTCCTGAGCGACAACATCTATCATCGCGTCGTCAGGGCTTGTCTGGTGTTCTGTTGGGGAGGGCTCATATGGTAATCTGCTGGGGGTCCTCTGATCATTTCTTCCATTAAGTTGTGTTCCCGGAAGAATCTCTGATACTCAGCTCCCGCGGGGTCGGCGAGCCTGAGTAGGTTGAGCGGAATCGGCATCGACGGTTGGTCCAGGTCCGCGAGCCGTGGATTATGGAAAAACTTTATCCTTGGCGGCTGATAGTTTCTACCAGGAGGCAGCTGGGGGATGTTCTGGTGCAACGCCATGATCTCCCTGATGATGACGTTGAACCACCGAGCATAAGGCACGTTCTTTGATTGCCGGTTCTCCTTCTGCCGAATCTGGTCCGCGTGGTCGTTCCAGATCAGCTGAGTGTAGTCATAATTTCTTGAGAAGGCGATGCCGTGGAAGATCCTCAAAATATTGTTGTTGCCCTTATCGAATCCTGCGTGCTTGGGCGACAGACACTTATTCACTATTCCGAATAGTGTCTTCCACGGGTGTGGGATTCCGCTGCTCTGGACCTGAGCTAATCTTGTGAGCGGCGGTTGGTATCCATGTGCAAGAAGTCCCGAACTATCTCAGCATCCGATGGGAGCGGGTCGTAATTATTGCTGTGGGGCAAGTCCAGTACCATGCCGAACTGGTTCTTGTCCATGCTGATATGCCGCGTCCCTATCCTTGTTGCGAATCTGACGGTTCCGTTGTTCACTTCTCATTGTATGCAGCCCCAGAACTGCTGGAGATAGACCATCGGCACTGATGCAGTGACCGTTAACGCATGCCGGATGGGGTGGCCTTGTAGGATTGATACGATGATCTCGTTTGGACACCTAAACGTGCTCAGATCGAGCTGAAAGTTCGTATCATGAACCTTTAGATAAAAGTTGTGATCGTAGATTTGGCTGTATTTCGGGTAGCGATCCATCTGAAAAATAAGATATATAAAAGTTTATTAGGTCAATTTTATTTTCAGTCGAAATATGAATAAATTTCATCAAACTATAGTAATATTGCAAGTAATAGCATGTTCGATGAATTTTGAATTGAAACGTATCAAAAGCATAGTGTATGCTCAATTTTGAAAAATCGTAATGGCATGAATCTAATTTCGAATGAAATATATATCGCGTGAAAAATAGTTCGAAATTTCGCTAAGTGTTTAATAAAAAAATATGTCACTGTTCATGCCGAGAAATTTTTTGGTCGATAAAATTGATTTTCAATTTGATTTCCTATACATTGATTTCAATTGAAAGAATTCCGTCTAATTTTGCGATCGAAGAATTTTATCCTCTATTGTTATCTACAGTGTAAAAGACTTAGAGAAAAATTTAAGTGTTGAAGTTGAAAGCGAGACTGTAATCGATCAATTTTATGATCGAGAAAATTCCGTGTAAATTTACGATCGAGATATTATTTCTCATGTAAATTTACTATCGTAAAATTTCTTCGATTGAATAAAATTTTTGATATGAAAAATTGTCGAGCGGTAGATAGTTTTCGATTTTAAGGGAAATTTTTGCTGTCGAGAAATTGGTCAACGACAAAACTAACTCAATCGTCGAGAAATTTTTCGATCAATTTAATCTAAGCGGCGAATTTTACGATCAAAAAATTAAGCATTGATTTTAATTTTAATTTTGCGATAGTAAGTTTAACGCTCGATTTTAATTTGCATCTAAATTATCTATTCAGTGCATAAGTTTTTCGCTCGCAGAAAATTATAATTGGATTTTTCGATGGTAAGTTTAACGGTTAAAATCTTTTATCGTGATGATTAAATCAAAATTTTGCGATCGAAAACTAAATCGACACAAATAGTATCTCAATTGAATTGGAATTCAATTAAGATTACTTGCGATCGACAAAGTTCTTCGACAGCTTCAAAACTTTAAAACCCAGTTTCATCGAAACTCATTTTAACGTCACAGATGCAGATTTTTCCGAAGATTTAAACTATTTGTTTCATCGAAAACATCAAATCTATCTAAAATCAGGCATTTAACTCAGAAAATCCAAGAAGCATGCCAAAATTTAGTGAAACATTATGCGTTTAACTATTTTTTGAAGAACAGTCGAAAAATCTTAACTAAACATGCGAAAAACTACAGAATGTAAATGCAAATCAAGTTATAACATTCGCAATCGTTAACCGAATCGAATCTCTACCTTAATCAGACGATTTGAAGTGAAAAAATCGAAAGATTTGAAGGTTTTCGAATCGTCTGAGAAAGTTTTGCGAGAGAGGTTTTTTTCTTCGATTAGGTTTGGCGTTAGAAAAAGTTTTTCGAACTGACAAAAGTTAAACTTTTCTTAACTAGCATTAATTCGTTGTAGGGCTTGTGATTTGACATTATGCGATTTAATGGATCAGGCCCATTACTATTTGCAAACGAAAAATTCAATTTTTTCGATCGCAAATTATCGCAGTTAATCAAAATCGATCCCAACACTGTTTACGATCGAGAAACTTTAGATTGCGAATTAATTCTAATATCCAGTTTCTCGATAGTAAGTTCTTCTAAAGAATTTCAGATTGACCCCTATTTCAAAATAAAAACCCATTGTAAGGCTCCCCCTTAGTAATTAAAAGAAATGCAATTAACTCCCTGTATTTTCTGTGTAGTAACGTCTAGCTCCCCTGGCAGAAATTTAAAAATATGTACCACTTAGAGATAAACGTTAGTAATAATGGAGTTAATCAACAATTATTTTTGGCAATTTATCTTTGAAATATTTGGTCTTGTTTCTAGCTCATCTCTTTGTAGTGTCGACGTCTCACTCCTTAATTTTGAAAAATCTGAAATACTAAAAGAAAAACATCAAAAAATTTTGGAGCTAATGTATTATTTTTAGATTTGCTCCCCCTCAAATAATGCGCCATAATTGACTAAATATGCAAGTATATGAGATCAGTTCAAGTCACGAGCATGTAATACACAAATTTACTAAGTAAGCACGTATACATGATCCCCGAAATCATGTACTTAGGATATTGTGTGAGGGTTAGAGCATAGAAAAATTTATCGCATTTAAACATTCAATACCAATGCAATCTTAAATTAAAAATGTGCGACACACTAAAGAAATTCGCATTTATTCAATTCAACGCATATGAAACATAACATTTCATGTCAAAATGTGCGAAATTTTTCTTTTCAAGTGTTTTTTTATGTATTTTACTATTACTATAGTATGGGGTCAGATTATTTTGCTTCGATCAATCGTCACACCTAAAATTTTACTAAACATTTGAAAGAAGAAAATGCCGTCATGTCGTCAAACTAAAGTTCTAAGTTCATAGACTGGTCCATTTCGACAACTCTCACTAGGTTCGCTCTTGCACTCAATAATTTCTAACTTTGGGATTTTTATACTTATATCACTCAAGTCAACACAAGCAATTTTAAGTCAATTTACCTGTGATCGAGGCATTTTTTAATCATTTCACCTAATCGAGAGGTCGTCGATTTGGAATCAAAAGGAGTCGAAGGGTTTTAATTTGGCTAGGACTTAGAAGGGAAGGAATTTAGATGAAAGTGAGCTTATCTCTTCGTCATCTTCCATTTCTACGGCTGTCTCCTTAATTTTTTTTCAGCGTCTTTCTGCTTTTCAATCATTTCTCCCTCCATTTCTCTTAAGAACTATCCCTTTTTATGCTATGCTGAAGCTGAAGCTCTGCTTCTCCACGAGGCTATAGGAGATTATCGTCGGCGAAGTTCTTCTTGTTGGTTCTCGGGCAGATACCGCGCTCCTCTTCTCTTAATCCCTAGAAAGGTGATTATCTATTTGGAAAAGTTCACGGTTATGGAGTTCGTACCCAAGGCTGCGCTCCTCTTCTCGTTTCCCGATATAAGACCGGATTATCTTTGGAGAAGTTCACTTCGAGGTGCTCCTCTTCCAGCCGTTCTGTTGAGCGTACGAGATTATCGTTGGAGAAGTTCACAGCAGGAACCATGCCACTTTCTACAGGTAGTCGGAAGGCCGGTTCCTTTGGTCTGATTTTTGCGCGTTGAGCAATGCCTACTTTTGTCATCATCCCCTTTTTATTTCTTTTGTTTTCTCCCCCTCCTTTTCTCTTGAACAACCATTCGAAGAATATAGGATTCGGTTGAAGGCTTGGAATGTGTTTCAAAGAAAGAAAAAGACATCGGAGAAGGCTCAAAGTGGATGACTAAGGACTAATGTGAGGGAAAATTATATAAGGCCGAATGAGGAATATCCTAAGCTCCCTTATCATTTTCCTAACGATCTAAGGCAAGGTGAGTATGAAACCAAGAATCACTAGGTAAGACAAGTAATTGATGTGTGACTCACTCGAGAAGTAGGTCCAAAGAAAGGAAAAAGGAACAAGGCTTGAATCCTCACGCATGTAAAGTGACTTTGTGTCTAGTGGAACAATCAAATGACCTTTTAGACACAAGAATGCGACTTAGACTGACAATATTAAGCAACTAAATCGATCGCATCTCGGGCTAAAATTCTAAGTGACGTTAGATCAAAGCATTCAAAGGATTCCGTCATACCCCTTTATATTATTATTTATTATTTTTTTATTACTTTTATTAATATTGGTTATCACGCAAGATAAAGACAAATAAGCATGGAAAACACATATAATAGAGCATGTGATAGCACAGAAGATCAGGTAATGCACATATTATGGAAGATTCAACATGCCTAATTTTCCGACAAGGAATTGGAATCGTTTCTCATCCAAAGCCTTGGTGAAAATGTCGGCTAGTTGATACTCCGTGTTCACAAAGTACATCTCTATCGTGCCTTTTTCTACGTGATCTTTGATAAAATGATATCTAATGTCTATGTGTTTTGTGCGTGAATGATGAACAGGATTGCAAGTAATGGCGGTTGCTCTTTGACTATCACTATATATGGGTATATTATTTAGATTGTACCCATAGTCGCGAAGCTGTGTCCGCATCCACGGCATCTGTGTTCAACAACTGGCGGCAGCTACGTATTCTGCTTCGGCCGCCAAAGTGGACACACAGTTCTGCTTTTTGGATGACCAGCAGACCAGCTTTTCGCCTAGAAATTGAGCGCCACCGGACGTGCTTTTCCTGTCCATTCGGCAACCTGCATAATCAGCGTCAGTGTAGCCAGTAAGTTTGATATTCGTACCCTTTGAATACCATAGTCCAAGGGTAGAAGTGCCCTTAAGGTAACGTAGAATTCTTTTGACCGCGAGCATATGGGATTCTTTGGGATCGGCTTGAAAACAGGCACACAAGCAGGTGGCTGATATCCGGCCGGCTCGAAGTGAGGTAGAGAAGAGATCCAATAATGCTGCGGTACAGTGTGATGTTGACCGATTTACCAGAGGGACCGGCATCTAACTTGCAGCTTGGTGACATAGGAGTGCTGAGAGGCTTGCTCTGGTCTTGATGGAACTTCTTCAGAATATCCTTGATGCATTTTGTCTGACTGATGAAAATTCCATCATTGAGCTGCCTGACTTGAAGGCCTAAGAAAAATTGCATCTCTCCCATGTGACTCATCTCGAATTTGCTCTTCATGAGATCTCCAAACTTCTTGCAGAGCCGAGGATTTGTTCATCCAAAGATGATGTCGTCGACGTATACTTGGACGACCATCAGATCTTTGTCTTGCCATTTAATGAAGAGGGTTGTGTCTATCATTCCTCGTATGAATACAGACTTTTTGAGGAAATCACTCAGGACATCGTACCAAGCACGTGGGGCTTGTTTTAGTCCGTAGAGAGCTTTGTCCAAGCGATAGACTTTGAAGTCTTTGTGTGCCGCATAAGCCAGCAGAAGGCGGATAGCTTCGATTTGGGCAACAGGAGCATATGTCTCGTCATAGTCGATGCCTTCCTGTTGATTGTATCCCTTCGCAACTAGCCTTGTTTGTTCCGGATCACTTCACCATCTTTATTTTTCTTGTTCTTGAAAACCCATTTAGTTCCGACCACTGTTTTCCCATGTGGACGGGGTACCAAGGTCAACACTTGAAGATGTTCGAATTGATTGATTTCCTCTTGCATTGCAATTGTCCAATCTGGGTCTCGAAGTGCGTCTGCTACCTTGGTAGGCTCGTTTTGGCTCAGGAAGCAACTGAAAAGACTTAGTTGACGACGTGTCCTCACACTATCCGAAGGATCGCCAATTATCTGATCAACCGGATGACCTCTAGTCCTCTTGCGCTCATGAGGCAAAGCTGAAGTTGATGCATCAGCCATCTGTGGGTCTAGATTTCCTATATTCTTTGGTTGATCAATTGTCTGAGGAAGTTCCATTTCTGCACTTGGTTCGATCGTCTCTGATGATACTTCCTCGAGGACCGCTGTAGGTTCTACGTTGTTTTGTGGTGATTCTGAATCGGGTGGGGTAGAGGCGTGAGATGAACTTGGTATGTCGGTCTCGTTGGGTGGAGAATCCACTGTAGGTGTAGTAGTGTATGACCGATATACCGGTTCGAAGAGAGAATCCAAGTCGTCTAATGCAAGTCTCGTTGCTTCTTCTGACACTGATTTCGAAGTTGTTGCCATCTTCTGTTGGTTTTGTGCCAACACACCAGTGATTACGGGTTCTGAAATGTTGTCTTCAGAAACCAACGGGTTGAGCACGGGTCCTGAACTGAGTTTAGCAGGAACCATCGGGTTGGGCATGGGTTCTGGACTGAGTTGACCAGAAGCCATTTCTGCCACTTCGTGGAAAGTGACATTATAGCTTTCCTTAATAGTTCGGTTGGACTTGATGTATACTCGGTACGCTTTTGATGTTGAAGAATACCCGATAAAAGTTGCTTCGAATGCTTTAGGGTCGAACTTGCACGTTGCTCTCTATCGTTCGCCACAAAGCACTTGCACCCAAAGACTTTAAGGAAAGAGATGCTGGACACTCTATTATTCACAATCTCGTACGGAGTCTTGTTAAACCGTTTGTGAACCACCGTCCTGTTTTGAGTAAAACAAGCGGTATTGACAACTTCAGCCCATAGAAAGTGTGGAAGTCCCGAATGGATCAGCATTGTACGAGCTGCTTCCACTAGTGTTCGATTTTTCCTTTCAACGACGCCATTTTGTTGAGGTGTTTTGGCGGCTGAAAATTGTTGACTTATTCCAAGTTTCTGATAAAACTCACTGAGGTGGTTATTCTTGAACTCAGTGCCGTTGTCTGTTCCAACAACTTGAACAGTCTGTTGCAGAAGATTTTGAGTTGTGTACACAAAGTTGATAATCAAGTCACTGGTCTCATCTTTGGTTCGGAGGAACTTTGTCCACGTGTAGCGAGAATAGTCATCAACGATCACTAGCACATACTTTCTTCCATTGATACTCTGAGTCTGCATCGGACCACAGAGATCCATGTGTATTAGTTCCAATGGTCGAGAAGTAGACGCAATTTGGTTGACGTGATGAGATGCTCGCTTCAATTTTCCTAAGTGACATGCCGAACAATGATGCTCCCTTTGTAGTAGTATTGTTGGAAGACCGTGAACCAACTTTTTCGTAGAAAGACGTTGGAGAGCTTTCTTGTTTAAATGGGACAGTCGTTGATGCCATAGGCTGTTCCTCTTCAAATCAATCAGAGAGATGAGGTATACAGTTGTCGAGGGCCGCACGGACGTCAGGTTGATCGTGTAAAGATTGGATCTCCGAATTCCTTGAAGGAGTTCTATGTCCTGACTATCCAAAATTCTGCACCGGTCAGCATGGAAGACCACCTGGAATCCTTTGTCATGGAACTGGCATATGCTGAACAAGTTATGGCGGAAGCCTTCGACGTATGAGACATCTTTTATGGTCAGATTCTTTAGAATGATATCCCCAAGTCCTAGAATCGGGGCTGAATCATTGTTTCCAAATCTGACTTTGCCGTTTGGTCGGTCTTTGTAGTTGCTCAGCAGCTCTTGTTTACCAGTCATGTGTGTGGAGCGACCAGAGTCGAGGTACCACACATGATGGATCTGCAAAAACAATTTAGAGAGCTTTAGGTACCCACTTAAGCATGGGTCCTCTCAGATTAGCAGATTCAATTTTGGGTTCACATATGATTCCTAAATCTATTTTTGGAGGAGTCTTAATAACCCATTGCACTTTTGGAGAAGTGGGTTTGGGTTTCGCCTCTATAGGAGACTTGGCCCTTTTGGCTTTCGTCGTCGTAGGCGGAGATTTAGGAACCCGTTTGGGTTGGACCTTGCAGGAAAGGTTGATTTCAGCACGTACAAATGCTTTGGAAGGTTTGACTGAGGAAAAGATCTTTTCTTGTGATAGTCTCCTAAGGTGCTTGGGGGATTTAATTTCTACGGGATACCTTAGGTGAGTACAGTCATGTACGGCGCCATAAGCTTTCTTTATGGCTGGATCTTGTTTCCTACGGGTTTTCCTTGTGGCATCTGTTTCAGAATGATTAGGAGTAATTTTCGAGGTAGAGCCTATTTCGAGATTTTCGCTTCTAAAGGTGATAGGCTGAAGTGAACACGTAGAAGCAATTATTTTGAACGTAGAAATGGCTCTTTTATTACTACGAGTGTCTTTTATTTTAACAGAAGGAATAACATGCTCAGAAACATTCAAATCTACTAGCTCCTTCTTTATCTTTGAACTAGACACTCTCGCCTTTGTAGTCAGTGCTGGCCCTACGCTCCCTATGGACGTAGGTGAAGTAGAATTAGTCTTAGCACTTTTAATAGAATTATTAATGCTCTTTTGATCTTCCGAAGGCGATTTTTCTATTTTCACGCTTTTTTGATAGCGTGTGAGGTAGTTTGGGAGGACGAGGAAGCCTTGAGATTTTTCATCTCCTTAAAGAATTTGTTCTTTTCAGGTTCGAAATTCTCAAGTTTTGTCTAGTTTTGCCTGTGACTCCTCTATCTGTTTTATGATAGGGGTTTGTAGAGAGAATTTTGATAATTAACCTTTTTGACTTTCTCGTAGTGTGTTTCACAGTCAGGAGGTAGAACTTGAACTAATTCACTGACAGGTGTTAAGGACGCTTTCCTATTTTTGTCCTTTTCATTTAGTTCGTTGTAGTCTAAGGGGATTTCAGGCCCATGTGAGGTTTGTTTAATGGATGAATCGAAGGCATTTTCATATGTCGATTCCTTAAAGTTTCTAAGAGAGGTTGCAGCTAAACCCATGTTCTTAATATCATTTCTTCCGCAAACATGTGGTAGTGAAACCTATGCCTTCTATTGGATTATAAAACTTTATACCCTTGGGCTTGTTTAAAAATATCGTCTGTTCAGAATGTCCCCTACGCGTAAGAAGATCATCTAATTTTTAATTTTTGCATATAACTTCCTGCGTTCCTCACTTAGGAGAGCATAATTATTTTTTACCGTCAGTTTGGCGGCTCGACAGGCGTCTAGATCCTTATTAAGCTCACTAACCTTAGCGTTAGATATTTCTAATTTATCTTCTAAGTCAGTGATTCTAGAGGTAGCTTCAGTTATCCTACAATTTAAGGTAGCTTTCTTATTGAGATTCCTAACCAAACAATTGTAGTTATTTGCTAGCCTGTCTTCTAATTCTTTAATCTTTTCATTATGCTGTCCTACTTGAGGTTGACCAGTCTCTCTAGAATGTAAGCTCTTAGTAAGTTCTTCTATTTTTGCACTAGAGCTTCTAAGTTCTGATTCGAGACTATCTATCTTCTCCTGAGCTCTCTCAAGTTTATTCTCTACTTCATTTGTACTTTTCTGCTTACGTTTCATGTTAGCATATTGCGTTTGATGTGATCCTAACATGGTCAATAATGTGGAAGGAGTGACTACCTCATTTGAAGAAGTGGATGCGTTTTCGTCATCCATACGAATGGATGTTTCGGCGTCCAATTCGTTGTCGAGACGGGCCATGAGGGCTAAATTCTCTTCTTTGGAACTCGACGTGTCCTCGAGCCATTGGTCCTGTTCGGCCATGAGAGCTACTCCAGCTTATTTATGTTTTGTCATTTGGAGCTTCCTGGAGTAGTAGTTTGCATCTCTTTTCTTCGGGAGAGTGCACTCTCTGGCGAAGTGACCTGCTTTGCCACAGTTAAAGCATTTTTTAGTCTCTTTACGATTCTTGACCTCGGAGCTCTCCGGTGCACGTTCTCAGTTTTTGGAGCTTGTAATCCGAAGTCTGTTGGATGAGGTTGAAGACTTCTTCTTGAAGTACTTCTTGCTCATCATTTGTCCAATGAGAGCTATCTGCTTTCCAAGGGCTTTCATGTTTGCCTCGATGTCGGAGTCCGATTCATCTTCCGACTGTGATAGTGAAGGAGGCCTAACGATCTTTTCCTTTCTTGATTTTGAAGTCCACTTCTCCGAGACTAAGGCAACAGTGTCTTCGGTTTGTTTGCCTTTCTGCTCTTTGAGAATCTCGCGGATATCATCCTCATGCTGAGCGAGATTGTCGAACATGGCATGGACATCCAACTCCACTAGATCTTTATTTTGTCGAATCTGAGTGGATATTTTCTTCCATTCCGTGGGCAGAGAAGATAGAAATCTGATGTTCGTCTCCATGTTGGTCTTAGTTATTTCTATCTTCCTCATCTCATTGAGAAGAGTGAGGTACCTGTGGTATATTTCGTATAGATAGACTGAAGGAGTCGTAAGCAGTGAGAATGTTCGCATTTTTGGCATTTATGCCAACTTCAGTCCTTTGCATCATCCTATGCAGCTCATCCCACATCCCTTTAGCCGATGAAAGGTTGTCGACTTGTCTGTATATGTCGTTGGGGATGCCCTGCATGAGGGTATTCATGGCTACTAGATCAGCCTTAGCTCGAGCTCTTTCCTCCAGAGAGTATTCCCTAGGCTCCTTTAGTCGCCTAGAAGGTGGAATTACGGGAGTAGCCATTTCGTCCCCGGGTACATGGACCGAGAATTGTGCCGGTCCCTCTTCACGAGACTGCAGTAGTTTTCCGGCTTGATCCTTTAGAGCGATGAAATTTAGGAAGCGGCTTCTCCATACGGTGTATTCGCCTCTTTGCAAAATCGGCGGACGGTTGTCATTTCCGAGCGAGTATCATACATTTTTGTATTGTAGTCGAGTTGTTGAAGGATCTTCGTTAATTGTTTTGAAGGTTGAAGATGATGTAATGTGCTTCACAAGTGACAAAATTCGTTAGTAGCGTTTGATTCGAAAATTAGATCGACAATTATTTTCGATTCAATCTTTGAAGTTTGATCGAAATTAATTTCGTCGAGATAGAATGTACTTACTGTTCTCATGCGAGATTGTCAGCGAAATATTTTACGAGAGAAATAAATTGCCCAAAATCGTTCAGTCGAGAAAACTTTCCTGATCGTGAATTTATTTCGATCGTAAAGAAACAGTACGTTAGTAAGTTTCTCGACAAGTCAAAATAAATCTGTTGACTAGAAAAGTTTCTCGCATGTAAATGATTTTCGTCTGGTCAAACGTTAAAGGTTTTACCGAAAAAGTTTTTCGAGAGAAAGTTTTTACGCATGCAAGGTCAAAATTGGTCTCTCTCGAAAAAGTTTTTCGCTGAATAATGCTCGAGAAATATTTCTAACTAAAATCATTTCTGCTGATGACGATTCTAGCGCTGACTTCGTATTCTGACCGAGAAAAATTCTCGCGCCAAGTTTTTCGATCGAGAAACTAATCCGATCGCAAAACCTAGCGAGAAAAATTAGAGCAATCGAGAAAAATTCATAGAATACGATTAACACAGATTCGAGCAAAAACAAAGAATCAGATAGTGAAATTTTAGGTAATTGATCGCAATCATGTACTAATCACGCACGAACAAGCAATTAAACACGGATGAAGCAAAATATATCGAATTCGATCAAAATCACAACGTGTTCTTCATGTTCTTTGTCAACAGTAAAATTTCAGAATCAAATTAATCAAAAATCGAAGTTCAAACAGATACTGATCTAGTCGCAATGATCATTGTACACTTAATCTAGCACGGAAACATCAAATTCAAGTCAATTATGCAAAGAATTAAGCTATTGGATCGAAAAACTTTTCGCGCCAAAACTGTTCTTCGATGGAACAGTATTCGAAATAAAGTTTCGATCCAATTCTAACAATTTTCGATTCAAAACAGAACGAATCTGCTCTGATACCAATTGTTAGGTCCTCTGATTAACAACTCTAAGATCCTAGGCAGGAATTCAAAGTAATTCGACAGTTATGATGATCAATTAAGTTCGATCGAAAAACTCAAGTTAAGAATTGAGAGAGAGAATTCAAGTAGAGTGAGAAAGTTACTGTTGTTTCTCTCTCTGGAAATCGAATTGCAAGCCTTTCGGATCAATTCTCTAAACTTTCTTATTCAGCCCAATTTCTTTACATGTATTTATACCAAACAAGCTTGGTGTAAATATCAAACAAGTCCTAATCTAAGGACTACTATAAAAAACGCCCCAAATTACAAGAACGACTAATAAAATCAAGCACAGTTAGAAATGGTATTCTACAAAAACAGATACAAATCTGTTGTGATACCAATTGTTAGGTCCTGAATTATCAACTATATGATCCTATGCAGGAATTCTCAAGTTTACGATTAGAATTGTTTACATTTACCTCACGATCGAAAACTCAGTATTGAGAGCTCGAGAGAGAATTCGCTTAGAGTGAGATGATTTATTGTGTTTCTCTATCTAGAAATCGAACTGCAAGCCTTGCGGATCAATTTTTCAAATCTTCTCCTTTGGCTCAATGTTAGTACATCTATTTATACCAAACAAGCTTTGTATAAATAACAAACTAAGTCCTAATCTAAGGACAATTACAATAAACGCTCCTAATTACAAGGACAGCTAATTAAATCAAAGCACAATCTAAAATCGTATTCTACACTATCTAATTGTGCTTCTAGGTTGATGACCTTTGTTGTTCCATCTGATATCGTACAATTGAGGCTGCCTTTCTCGTTTAGATTCCTAACCAAGCCATTATAGTTATTCTCAAGACTGCCTTTTAATTCTTTTACGATCAAATTATGCTTCTCTAAGGAATATACTTAGTCTCGCTAATAATGGGGCTCTTTATAATTCTTTATTTTGACATTAGAGCTCTTAAGTTCCGCCTCAAGACTAGCTATCCATTCCTGGAACTTAGTTAATTCTTCTATACTTCTTTTACGCTTTTCTGCTCACGTTTCATGTTAGTGTATGCTAGTTGATACGATTCTAATGTGATCAATAATGTGGAAGAAGGATCTACCTCTTGTGATGAGGTGGATGCGTTGTCGTCATCCGTCTGATTGAGTTTTCGGCGTCGGAGTTGTCGTCTAGGCAGGCCATGAGGGAGACATTCTCTTCTTCAGAACTTGAGGTGTCCTCGAACCAGTGGTCTTGTTCTGCCATGAGAACTACTCAAGCTTCCTTCTGCTTTGTCAGTTGAAGCTTCTTGGAGTAGTGGTTGACATCTCTTTTTTGGGAGAGTGCACTCTCTGGCATAGTATGGTTTGCCGCAGTTAAAGCACTTGTTCGGCTCTTTGGCGTTCTTGACTTCGGAGGGCTCGGGTGTACGTTCTTTATTCTTTGATCTTGAGGTTCGATGTAGGTTGGCCGATGATGAGGACTTCTTTTTGAAGTATTGCTTGCTCATCATTTTTCCAATTAAGCCAACTACTTTCCTAGCGCTTTCATATTTGGCTCCACGTCTGAGTCTGATTCATCTTCTGATTCTGATGGGGTAGGAGGCTAGATGATCTTTTCTTTCCTTGACTTTGAACTCCGCTTTTCTTAGACTAGAGCAATTGTGTCTTCGTTCAGATTGCCCTTCTGCTCCTTCTGAATCTCGCTTACATCTTCCTCGTGCTGTGCGAGATTGTCGAATATGGCACGAATATCCAACTCCTCAAGTGTTTGTTTTGTCTATTTGAGTGGATATCTTCTTCCGTTCTGAGGGAAGAGAGGATAGAAATCGAATGTTGGTTTCCATGTTAGTCTTGGTGACTTCAATTTTCCTCATCTCATTTAGCAGTATGAGATATCTCTAATAGTGATCATGTAAGCTCTCCTCCAATTTTGCTCTGAAAGAGTCGTAGGCTGTGAGAATGTTTGCCTTCTTGGCCTTGATGCCTACTTCCGCTCTTTGCATCATCTTATGTAGTTCATCACACATCCCCTTAGCCGTTGGAAGGCTGTCGATCTGTCAAATAGATGTCATTTGGGATGCCCTGCATTAGAGTGTTCTTGGCTGTCAGATCAGCCTTTGCTCTAGTTCTTTCCTCCTCTGTGTATTCCCTAGGCTCTTTGAGTCGCCTAGAGACAGGAATTGGAGGATTTGCTGTGTTGTCCCCGGGTACATTTATCCAAAACTGAGTTGGACCTTGCTCAAGTGACAAGAGAAGGTTGCCTGCCTGATCCTTTGACTAGAAGAAATTCAGAAAGTGGCTTCTACCATACAGTGTATTTTGCCGCTTTTAAGGATAGAAGGACGGTTGTCATTTCCTAGCGCATATGCATCCATTTTGTAGTAAAGTTGATGAAGGATCTTCGCTATTTGTTTTGATGATATGATTTGATGTAACAAGCTTCACAAGTGACAGATCTGTTAGTAGAATTTGATTCGAAAGCAGTGTCGAGAATAATTTTTGACAATCTTTAAAGTTTGATCAAAAATCAATTCGTCGAAGTAAAATATAATTATTACTGTTCTCGTGCGAGAAAGTCTATCAGCAAAAAATTTTACGAGCGAAATAAATTCCTCAAAATCTTTCGGTCGAGAAAAATTTCTCGAGCGTGAATTTATTTCGAACACAAAGAAACAGTACGTTTAGTAAGTTTTTCGCTGAGTCAAAATAAATCCGTTGACTGTAAAAGTTTCTCGGACGCAAATGATTTTCGCTTGGAAAACCTAAAAGTCTGACCGAAAACCATTTTCGACAGAAAGGTTTGCGCATGCGCAAAGGTCAAAATAGGTATCGTCGAAAAAGATTTTCGCTTAATTATGCTCGAGAAATTTTTTCTACTAAAATTGCTTCTAGTGACGGCGACTTTAGCGCTGACTTAGCGTTCTAACGAGAAAAATTATCCCACGAAGTTTTTGATCGAGAAATTAATTCGATCGAAGACTTTAGCGAGAAAAATTAAAATCACGCAAACAGTCGTAGAGCCCTAATTAACACTGATTCAAGCAAAAACACCAAATTAGGAAGTGAAATTGCAGGTATTTGCTCACAATCAGCTACTTAGCACACACGAACAAGCAAGTAAACACGTTATGAAGCATATTATGTAGAATTTAAGCTAAATCATCAAACGATTCTTCACACGAACAGTAACTTCTCAAATTCAATCAAATTGCTAAATTAATATTCTAAACGCTACCGATCTAATCGCAAACGATTTATAGCACCTAAGCGAGCACAGAAACATCAAATTCAAGTAAATTAAGCACAGAATTAAGGATATCTGATTGGATTCAACTTTTGCGCCAAAACTGTTCTTCGAGCGAAAACAACTTTAGAATTTAAATTCGATCAGATTCAAACAATTTTCGATTCAAAGCTGAACGAATCTTCTCTGATACCAATTGTTAGGTCCTCGATTATCAACTCCTATGATCCTAGGCTTCAATCCTAAGTAATTCAACTAAGATGATTGCATTAAGATTCGATCAAAAAACTATTTGAAGAATGCTAGAGAGAATCGATTAGAGAGAAAATATTTGAAGAAATTAATTGGCAGCCTTTCGGATCAATTGACTAATTTTCTCTATTAAGCACAATGTGTACAGTCCTATTTGTACCAAACAGACTTGGTATAAATAGCAAGCAAGTCCTAAACTAAGGACAAATACAAATAAAACCCCAAATTACAAGGACAGCTAATAAAATCAAAGCACAATTACAAATGATATTCTACACATGGCAATCAACAGAATCTATATCCTAAGCTCTGATACCACCTATGACAACCCTCACTTGCTAATCGCTAGTTAGTGATAACTCACGTCGGGTTTAGCAGTGAAATCCGCGGAGAACCCATTCATAAAAACAATTGTTTATACGAAACGTCAATACAAGCGGTCCGTAGGCCCATATCATCCTATCACTCGCCCACATATCGTCATTCAGGTACAACCCCGCCCTCAAAAGCCCATGGAAGCTCCGATAGCCAACCTCGATTCGTCGATTACCTACAACACGTAACGCTGAACTATTGCCTAGTAGGTGAAATAGGGCACATGCACGTGTGACTCACTCACGTTCACTCACACTCAATTCTCACCAATGCAATGTCACTCATCATCACTCATGACAACCGGGAGACACTCACTACCTCCCAACGCGCCCTGGGCTCATTCTGTGCACCGTCACGCGAAATCAGTATCACGATCACGAAAACAACCACAACACTATCACGACGGCAGTGGCATATGCTGGGCAGCCTCCCTTAGTCGTATTAGGTCTCACACTCACAGGTCGCCCTCTTCTGCCCAAATGTAGTGCCTACGCCGGTAGCCTACACTAGGTCCCGTAAGGGTACCCAGGTCGCCTCCTTCCGCAAGCGCCAGCGTGGCCTACACTAGATATACTACTTGGGGATGTCCCAAGTCACCCGTAGTCTGCTGCATAATGTCCAACGGGCCAATGGCTCACTGTCACACACGCTGGTGCACAAGCAGATGCCCAAACTCACATGACTCCTCTAGGGTCGACAGCCAATATCGACTGCACGCTCAATAGGCACAATACAGTGCCCACCGTTCCAACACATTATACTCCGTGATATGATATGAGATGTAATGTGCATGCATGCATATAACGTGGTAATACAAGGTAACGTGATGCCACATGAACCGTACGTAAAACACGCAAATCACATATTCATCGAAGCACATAAAAGCACATAATTATCAAATAGGTGTTTACGCGTTGTGGAAGAAAAATTCACCTACCTGTCCTCCTGGTACCGTCAGCCAAGAGATCCGGTGAATTCCCTAAATGTCGAACCTCTGAAGATATAAATATTATTAGTAGGTAAACTAATTCTCGAACTGTACTTGCTTAAAATAACTTAACACTAGTCTAGAGGTCAATGGTCAACCAGCGAAAACCCTCAGTAACTCTCGAAACCGTTTGGTTCGCGAAAGGTTCGTAATTCGCGAAAGCTTAGGGTTCGCGAAATCCATTCGGTGCAAAGAGATTATGATTCGCGAAACCCTCAGACTCGCGAAACTCATTCCTCTCTTTCACAAATAGAATTCACGAACTTAGGCCCGCGAACTAAGCTGACCCGTGAAAACCTCATATCCTAACCCAATTCGCGAATCTCTCATGCCCGCGAAATAAAATTTCGGCCCAAATTCATCTCCCATTTGCAAAAATCAGATCGGCCCACGAAATCAATTTAAGTCCTCGAAACCTCACTCTCTCACAATTCGCGAACTCCCCTGGCCCGCGAAAACTTCACACTCTCATAATTCGCGAAGCTCAATTTGCGAAACTTTTACTCACTCACAACCCGCGAAACGTTTAAAATTCATGAAATCCTATTTCAAAGTTCATCCTAAACCTAGAAATTAATGTACTATAAAAACATCAAACTCTTATGAACACTTCATTTGTCGAAAAACATTTTAAGTTCAAAAAGTAGTGGTTCTTTTGAAAATAATCCCAAACCCAGAAAAGGGTACGGTCTAAATATATTAAGCCCTCATGAACTTTTTAGATTTCGAAAATCATAAAACCCTTAGGTGAGTAAAGACTTAAAAACCTAAGATCTTTGTCATAAACCTAGCAAGCTTGGAACTTCTCGTGACTAACATCTAATTACTCAAGTTAAGGATTCATATAAACAAATAAATATTTCTATTAGTATAGGAGAGTTATAAAAACAAGGATCTTTACCTTCTTCTCTCCAAATTCTTTGAATGTTTAATGGCCTTACACTCGTTGGAAGCTTTCTTTTCTTTGTTATTTTTGTTCTCTTTCTTGTATTTTTCGTTCTTGCCATGTATTATTGTCAATTGATTTCTTTTATCGTGGTTAAGATTGTTAAGTGGTGATTAGAAGGTGGTGGGTGCTCGAGTTTTCCCCAAGAATTAAGCAACCTACTTACATAATTGTTGTAGGTTTTATTCAATTATTTAAATTTTGGGCATTTCTTTATTAGATCTTTGCGCTTTAATCATTAGGTTCCTTAATATTGTTTCAACCTTTATTTGGGCTACACTTTTATTCAAACCCAAAATTTTATTATTTATTTGGTTCGATTATTAAACCTAAAATTTTATTATTTACTGGGTCGATTATTAAAATGAGGCCCGTTCAAATACTTTCTGGAAATATTTTATTATTTTAGTTTCGTCCGGATTTTTGTTCACAAATGTTTTCTTAGGAATTTTATTCCTCATATTTTCTTCGATAATTATCTTAAAATTTTCTATCGTACAGCGACGAATTTCCTACAGGTACTTTATGTGACACTATTTTATCAACAAAAAATTTCGGTTCGAAATCCGTAAAAATAAATCACACAATAACGAATTTATTACCGTCCCGTCAATCGCTATATATAGTTATTATTTTGTAGTATTTGATTATCGGATAAAACGTGAACTACTTGAGATTATTATCTCCAAAAACAAGATACTAGATTCCATGCATAAATGTTTCATACCTTAAAAAGCCCAAATGTCAATCAAAACGAGCGGACGATAGAAAAAAAAGTTCATGGTGCTTCCGGAAGAAAGAGCTAAAAAGAAAAAGAAAAACATGACACCAAAGCAATAGCAGTAGATCCCATCTAATCAGATGATCAGTAGGGTTTCATGGCCTCGTCTATCGCATGTATGTTTTCCTTAATAATTTTCCACTGCTCGGGCGTCAGATTGATACCTGCGATCTCGAATGCGACGATTTGTAAATAGACTGAATACGTCGAAAAAAATAACAAATTCAAAGAGCACCACAGAATTCATGGAATATGAACCAAAACGTGGACCAAGGAAGTTATGTTACGGTTCCATGATGTCATCGCAAACAGTTTGAACCCCTCTAAACATGTAAAGAACCTAAACCTAATTTTAGTTCCATGTGTTTAGATATATATTTATGTAAACATTACATAAAAATGTGAAAGATTGTCAATTAGTTACAATAGTAACCCAGCTCATATCACCAAACATTCCGCAATTTCAATGCACTGAGAATGATACAGAATTACCTTTAGCCGAAGGATGATGTTTGCCGCCTTTGAAGTAAAACTCCCTAATGCAGAGATACTTTTTACTTTTATAGTAACTTGTCGTCACCCTTCTATTGCGCGATAGCTAAACAATACATTGCAAAGTGGAAAAATCACAAGATATGTCTTCAACAAAAGAAACCCCCAATTTCCAAACCAAACAACAGCAGAAATTAAATTAAGTCAACTTACGTGGCAAATAGTATGGTCATTTAATTGTTTATCTTCATCTTTTTCTTCGACTTCTTCAGCTATTTTTTCCTCCTCGTCTTGCTTTTCCTCCTCTTCAGCTGTTACCTTAATGAAATACGAATCAACGATTTCTTTTACGAAGTTTTTTTCATCGGGTTTAGAAAGATCAATCTTCAGCTTTTCAGACGCAGAATCCCGAACACTCTTCATGTTTGCCGTATCCCAGTCGGAACTCTGCAGAATCTCTATAACGGTCTCCTCAATCCTATTGCGGGTTTCCAAATCCATTTGACTCTACGAAATAGAAACGTGGAAATATAAAAAAAAAATGATGATGGTCGAGCAATCGTATTTCATAACAATATAAATAATACTTTGTTTGAACAGAGATTTACTAAATATAAAATCTGGTAAGTATTATATCCAACCATGAAAGTATATCAAACCACGATTACACTAGCACGCCCTGAAGCAACCAAGCTTGTACGCTGGTTTAACAAAGAAAGGCAATGGGACTTTTAGGCTACCTTATTATAAGAATGCATTAGAAAACGAGGACAGAAGCTTCCCTCGACTCAACGAACTCATCAAAAAGGAAACTTATGCAAGAACAACATCGTCACAGTTAAAGAGGTTCCATTTTTTATTTTCTTTTGGCTTTAGGGTTAAAAAAAGTTTAAGAGGCAAGCACAACGCATAGAAATTGATTAACATGCTCCATCTATAGGCTACACGTATAGAGAAAATACAGATATGATCATTTCAATCGGAATAAGAAAACTACATAAAAAATCGTTAACCTTGATCAATCGGAATGAAAAATACAGAGATGAGACACAATGCCAGTTTGACTTAAATATACCATTTAAGACACAAGAAAAGGTAAGACGAAAAGCCTGGTACAGTAATTTGACGCTTTGAGAGGGAGCAGCTTTTATTACAATGACGCTTCGTATACCATATTAAGGAAAAGAAAGAATCCAAGTCATTGGGTAAATCAAATGCGTGCCAAAGATTTTTCCATTGCCAGTTTGTTTTTGTCTGCCCTATGTTTATTATTATTTTATTAAATAACACCGATGAGGAGGATCATAAATATTACGTGTAGGTTACGTTTGAAGTATTCCTAATTGATAAATAGAAGATTGTGAGTAAAGTTAGGGAGGCTTTGATTTCTCATCATGAACTGAGCAGAGTCCCCATAAAGAATGGGAAATCTACGATTTTTGGTTGTCGACATTTATTGTAAAACCTAGTTCGTAATATACGTAGGGTATATAGTGACCAATATATTCTATTAATATATATGTTCGCTGGGATTTGAGAATGTGTATAGGGAAAGAAGAAAGACTTTATTGTTGGGAGTCGATCGGACAATTCGCACAGATATCGATGTTTTCTTCCGGCTTCCTCAATGCATATACCCAAAAAGCATGTTTTTTGCGTGTCACATCAGCGCCACCTCAAAAGTATACCTCTAAAATAAAACTCCTCTCCAACCATAAACCCAAAAAAGGAGTTTTTTTGGGGATTCACCTCAATTTCATTTAATTTTATTTAATTTGTCAATTATATTTATTCAATTTTGTAAAATAATTTATAAATAATTGTGTCATATTATTTAATTTGTTAAATTTAAGAAAAAATTAATAACTATATATTTTTTCACTACATAATAAAATTTTACTTTTAAATATAAAATAAATAAAATATTTTAATACATTAAAAATTATTGGTAAAAATAAATATATATTAATATATAAATATTAATAGATGAGGATAAAAAGGAAATAAAGTAATTAAAAAAGAAAAAGCTTACACTTAAAGCAAAAAACCTAGGTTTATTCTACTAAACCCAACAAAAAACCTATCACCCTTTCCAATGGTGAAAACCTATAGCCATAGGTTTTTTCCTTTGTCCATCTCATCAAAAAACCTTAAGGCCTCAGAGCTGAGCCAAAGAACACAAAAAACTTCTGCATTGGTTTTGATTGGACTGATGACACGTCTACTCACGTGCTTTTGCTGTGATATTATTATTTAGAGTTAATTTCTTTTCAGACCCTCTTAAGTAAGTTTTATTTGAATTTATGTCCCATTACTTTTAAATTTCAGTTTCAAAGATCCATTTCAAGTTTGTCTTAGAGTTAAGGATCCATTTGTGCTAAAAAGACCAATTCGCCCTCGACTATTACAAAAAATTACGTCTCTGTGTCATCATCCCTCACATCCTAGGTTTGTCCATCGATGATTCTTCCAACACCCAAAACACGCGGAAATCTCAGAAATCTTCGACTTCATTGAGCGAAAAAGGTAAATCGAGCTCCATTTCTCATGGGTCCTCGTAACCAACGAAAAATTTCGAGGTTATGTTGGAATAACTTCAAACTCAATTCGAAAATTGGTACAAACGCGAGTATAATCTTGACTTTGTGCTCGAATAATGTGGATTCATACCAATTCGGTTGTGAGTCTTAGTGATCGACACGAAATAACAACGAATCTTTCGCGACCTAAGATCCAAACATTTTCAATTTTAGTAACAAATCACTTTATCTGGGTACCATTTTCTGCTCGTACGGAAACTCTACCATCAAAATATATACCGAATTCTTAACATTGACGAATAAATGTTGCCTCAGTAATAACAAATAATTAGAAAATAATAATAATGTGTCACGAGTAAGATAAAAATTTCAGTAACACATCACTTCATCGTGGTACCACTTTCTGCTGTTTAGGAAACCCCATCCTCAGCACTATGCCAAACATTGAGGATTAAATGTTGTCTTACCTATAAGAAACAATGAGAAAACAAAAACGATTTATTTCCTATAATAACTATATGCAACTAGACTCGCCGAGTTCGCAAAAGGTTTCGAAGACTCAATCATGACCCGCGTGTACGACGCCATTGGCACATCAACTCGCGATAAAGGCAAAGCCCCCGTCGCCGAAGAGGAATTTCCTCGCCCTGATTTGTCCGCTGATCCCGAAGGAGGCCCATGGAATTTTCCTATAACGGAACTCATTGATGTCGTGATTGCCAGACTCCGCACTGCACCCAAACTCACCGAATATGAAGCGGAGGTCCTTCGACGTCTTGAGCTTCCGTTCACCTGCCGAGGCGAGGCTCGACCATCTGGTCTGCCACGTGATGACCCAAACGACGAGGGTCGTCCCGAGGGGGAGAGGACGCAAGACAAAGAGCCTCAGCCTCAACAGTCGCAGTCACGAGTCACAAGAGTACTTACACCCACACAAACAAAAAAGGTGAACTACTACCAAAACAACCCAACAAGTCTCCTCACCAGATATAAGCCTTTCACTTCTTAGTCCCACAAGTCAAAAAAGCCCCTCAAATCCTTCATTCTCACCTACTCTATCCATTCAGCCGAATGAACCCATCCTATCTCTCGAAACTCTACACAATCCTCACACAACCGTAGAAAAGTACATCTTCAACGATGACTGGTTAACAATGTCGATGGATCCAGTCATGGCCAAGTACTTAATTGAGAATCCTCCTAATGAACGCAAACATGAGCCTGGCTCTTATCGACGATGATGAGCTTGAGGAAGGTGAAGACTACGAAGCCGAAATTCCACAACTTCCTGAGCTTATCAAATACACCGTTATAGATGATGAGTGCCCTCCCTTGAAGTCGAAGATAAGAGAAGAATTGAATCTACCATGGGAAAATGCCAAAGTGATTGCTCTTTATCCAGAAGAGATGCGAAGGAGAATCTGGAGGAAGGAAAATAGGATCAAGAAGTTAAACGAGCTTGAACTCAGAGGCTCACTCATCTCTCAAGAACTACCGCTGTTCGATACCTGCTCTCTCTCCGACGAGGACTTATATTCAAAGGGAAAGGAACTGATGTTGATACTCTTCGAAGAGAAGAGAAGGAAAGAGCCAGAATCAGTGCAGTCGTGGGAGTGCGACGCGCTCGGCTTGACTTCTGCGAATTCCCTATCTACAAGGTACTGCGAGAAGATGGAGCGGTCGAAGAACTGACTGAAAGCAATCCCTCCTACATCAGAAGTGGGGACATTGATCAGATGCTGGGAAGCTACAGGCTGTTTGGAACACTTCAGAATCCAGACCTCAAGGTTGGATACGTCGCTCTTAAGTGATTTATGATGCGCCACGTCAAATTCAACGCAACCCACGACCTCCAAGTGGCAGTATAAAGCAACATGAAGAGGGTAAATCTCACGAAGCCGTCCTTCGAAGTCCCAGACCCAAGTTTTGGAGAAGGCCACATAATCAATGAAGACGACGATCCGTCAGTGGTCTACATTAACTACAAGGGAGAGAAGAGGCTAATAAAAACGTCAGAGATTAACAAGTTCAGCGACGGAACCCTTCTAATCATTCGAAACAAACTCAGAAGCATTATCGAGCAGCTAAGATACTAAGAACACGAAGTCCAAGCAAAATACATGAAGCTAATTGATACCATCTCTAAGAGAGTATCCTTTCGAAGATGTTCGGTCGTATGAGCATTTCTTAGGACTTAGAAAATCTCTATACATGCTGGTGAGCCACAAGAAAAAGAAGACCCAGAGGACATCAACAAGAGGACGAGGACACTAAGGGGGAGATTGTTAGGAACTAATTCTAGTGTCCTCTAATTATTTAAGTCTTCGGGCTATATTTCTATGTTTATGGATTGTAGTTTGGGGAGATGATTTGTAATATGTAGAAGTTTGGTACTTGGGCTTTAATATACCAAAGAGTTGTGGTATATAAAGCCCATAATTACCCCTGTTAGGGTTTATCAAAAGAATTTTTCTTTGAAGCCAATCTCGTTAAACACACACGCAAACACACACTAAAAGGTGCTTCATACGCTTTAATTTTTCTAATAATCTTTTGATCCTTATTTGGTAACTAGTGGACCAACACCATCTACAAGTCCAAAACTCTACCTCCAAAAACTGTAGATGATTACTAATAAATGGTAACAAATCTTGCCTCACGTATAACAAATAATAAAAACAATAACTGTTCGTTTCTACAATAACTACATGCACCTGGTACGGACTAAGGTGTCAAGAGGAAAATAAAAAATTCGTATGCTACCCAATCCCTGAAATTGAAGAATTCTTCAATGTTAGTAGTTAAAAAAGGTTCCCCAATCTCAATTTTTCATGGGTCCTCATAAACAAGGAAATTTTCGATGTTATGTTGGAAAAATGCTTCAGACCCAAATTCAAAAATTTGGTAAAAAAAAACTAGTGAAATCACGACTTTTATGCTCCAATAATGTGGATTCACACCAATTCGGATGTGGGTCTTAGTATGACAATAATTATCGAAGCAAATCACGGAATACCGACAAATTTTGATGCAACCTAAGATCGAAACATTTTTAATTTCTGTAAGTTTATTGGCTACCTAAGATCGAATGTTGATGTTAATAGTTTGATTATCTACCTTAATAAGGAACGAAAAATTTTGATGCTAATTATAGAATAATACAAAACTTACCTTTTTTCTAACTGAATAATACTTCCTGGAACATATATACCACATGTACATGCAAAGAGAACACTTTTAAGAATATTCTAGAAAGTTCTGGACTGCCAGATAAGCTAACAGAAACGGCAGAAAATTACAACAGGATTTTTTTAGAATATTACCACAACAACTGCAAATAATACTACATGTCTGATATAAAGAAACAAGACCAATCGAATTTACGACACAATGTTCGGTATAGATACCACATAATACGCTTTACAGTATAACATCATTAATTAGACGAATTTTGTTCGTAAATCACTTTTTCCGAATGTATAAGATTTATGTTCATGTAATTATGTGATTTCACTAAGTTAACAAACCAAATTTCCCTTAAAAAACATGTTATGCGAATGTTGATATCAATATGTGAAAGTTGAGATCACAAATCATGTAAACACATAGCTCTTCTTTCACAAAATACACTGGTATCCCTTTTGATTAGACATAACATTATGAATTCCATCACAAACGTATTCAAACTTCAACATTAAAGCACGGACAACATTTAATAGATCATAAACTCAAAATTCGAGACCCCAAACCTTAAATAATCGAAATAAGATATGGATTTGTGAGCGAGATTAATGAAATTTTTATTGTGGTATGCAACTTATTATACAGTATCAGTATCTACAATAGTGGTGAAGATTGGATTGTACTGTTGTTTTATATCGGACATTCGGTAATATTGGCAAGTAATGTGGTAATATTCCTTGACAATATAGAACATTCCTAATAGAGTTTTCTCTTTTATATATAAATGTGTTATTTTATTTGCAGAATGTGTTACTTACCTTGAAAAGGCTTCAATTCGAGAAAAAAAAAACAAATTGGCAGTCTTCCATTAAAATATATGATTTGGTGAAGCTAAATACAGAATTCATTGGAAAGTCATGTTATGCAAACATTGAGGTTAGTAGTCCAATATTGATATCACTAGTATTGTAATCAAGATGATCACCTCCATTGGAATGTATCTACTACACGCTATCCTTATGTTGTTAATAAAGATCCATTGTATACGTTTCACATTAAAACGTTATTAATATCAGTATATCCTCCGAGAACTACCGAGGAGCCATTGACGTTAAAACCATAAAATTAAACCCGTAAGTCGAAAACGTACTGCGAAATGAATGATCTGGTACCAGATAAGCCATGTTTTATACCTTTTAACTAGAGGGATGCACCACATTATTTGACGAGCTCCTTTATTGCCAAATAGTAACATTCCTGCCTAAATTATTGAAATTCCGCCTAAACTTAATAACACAAGTTACACAAAGAGTAACAATTACTAACTTACTGGTACCACTTTCTTATTTCTAAAAATTAGGCAAATATCCGGCGATTGTATTTAAATATTGCCAACATTGAGCGACGAACAATAGAGCCGACACGGTGTCTCGGTGCTTTGATCAGGATATGGGTCTCTCGAATGTGTATGAAGTATCTTCAATTACTACCGAATGGGGATTCAATTTCACCGATTTTCATTTGCGTCAAAATAATTCCGAAAATTCATAAAAGCGAACATTTCGAGACCTCATAACATAATAAACCGTCTAGGACACACTCAACTTGGTGTGGTGCAGGATGTATGTTCGTGCATATGGAAATAATATATACGATAATTGTTCCGATCGAGTTTCCATTGTTATAGTGATACCAGATAATAGGATCTGGTACCTAATACAGCTTACTGCTACCTTTATATCTAGACATATACCAAATGAGAGTTTTTCAATACCTATTAACTGTTTTACTAGGACAGATGCTTGACAGTCCATACCACGTTTCCAGAATAGTGGTTTATGTTGGTCCCGATTGCACCAAACAAGGAATCAAAGAGGCTTTGATTGAATGAAAAAGGGAGAGTTCCACCTTCAAGTGTGTGTATTGTGTGAAAAATAGGGTTAGCCTTTTGATCTATGATTACTTTAAAATGAGATGGTAAAACCTTACATACCACATTAACCCTAGGTATGTTAAGGCCCAAACACTAAAGATTAACTAATTACATTCTAGTCCAAAGCACAAGCGAAAAGGATAATTACAAAATATAACCCAAGACTTAAACTATTGACACAATCTATAAATATCCTAACAATCTCCCCCTTTGTGTCAATTGTTGAGAGTCTTGGATCTTGGGCGTTGTGATGGTGGATTAGCGAGTGTGTGTTTCGCGAAGTCCTAGCTTGAACTCGAAGGCGCGGAGATTCCTTCGAAGCACGATTCGATCAGCTATGGCGTCAATGAACTTCGCGAACTTGGATCGGCAGTGTGGGTCTTCTTCCGAAAGGATGCGGCAAATTCTCATGAGCTTTTCTTGGATGTGGTGAGTGTCCCATCCGAGAACTTTGCCACTTCGGAGCAGCGTAATAGCCTCATCTTTCCCTTGTAGTTCGAGTAGGCGACCGCCGGATCATCTCCGTCGATCACATCGCCCTCTGAATAGTCGTCCACATTCTTGAAAGATGGGCGAGTCAGGTTCACCTTCTTTAGGTTGTGCTCCACCGCATCTGCAGATCGTGGGAGGCGAAGAATCTGACCTGTCGGAGCATGTGCTTGAGTGCCACATAACCCATCGTGACTGGTTCAGCCCGTACAAGATGTCCAGAACTTCTGACGACGAGTCTGAACTGCTTCATGGATTCCAGCAAGCTGTACAGATCACCCAGGCGCAGAAACTTGAAGTCCGCCTCGCTCACTTCACTCTAGCTCTCATCCTGCCTCATTACCGTGAACACTGGATAGTGGACACGTCCTTTCGACTCCTAGCGAAGCTCAGTGACTTAGCAGATGGGGGCCCGATTCATTTCCAGAGCGATGTTTTCCTCATCGGACAGCGTCCGCTTTGTGCACTTGTGGCAAAGAAGGCTCCATCGGTAGAGCTTCTTATTTTCCTCGCTCCAATTTTGGATGTTCATCAGCTCGTATTCATCGAAGGCCGTGATGATCTGCTCCTTGCGCCGCCAGATCCTCTTCCTGATCTCTTCTTGGAATGGTGCGGTGATCTTCTTGTTTTCCCACGGTGCTTCCGGTATATCCGCCGTGGGCACATCCGATTGAGCAGCAGGAGCCTCAGCTTGCTGCGCTTGCAATTGTAGGATGTTCTCGAGCTCGGCGGGTTCAGCATCGTACTCCTCCCCGTTCTCGTTGTCTGCAGTATTGATCAGCGTAAGCGAAGCTTCCTTTAGCAGACGTCGAGCATTTTCCACCAACTTCCTGGCTGCTACTGCATCGACGGGTGTGTAAAGCCATTCATCGTTGAAAATGTAGGCCTCGATCTCATTCTGCGCGCAGTAGAAGTCCTCGGAAGCCACGTTGGAGTCGGTATTGAGAGGGGTATGGCTGTGTGATGGCGAGGGTGTTGCGTCGGAGGAGTTTGTGGATTGTGAGGATGGTTGTGGTGGAGATTCTGGTGGTTCGGTTGAGGTGATGGTTTTTGCGAGGATGATTTGGGTGTCGGGTGGTGTAGATGTGGTGGTGGCCTCTAATGTCGATGTGACAGTTAGAGGTTCCGAAATGGTGGGTGGAGAAGGTGTGGTCGTGGTCTCTAACGCCGGTGTGACGATTAGAGTTTCGGAGACGTTAGTAGTTGGTGGTGAGGGTGATTTGGCTAGTGAGTCGGGGTTAATAGAGTGGGATTTTTGGCTGGTGGGGTGTGAGGTTTCTGTTGCGGGCGTCGTTTCCGGTGCAGAGGAGGAAGGCGGCGTCGATTGCACGGGTCCTCGAAATTGTGAGCCTTGCTACCTATTCTCCCCCTCGCGTTGATCAGGATCATCGTCTTGATCGTCGCGTCTGATCCCGCTAGACTCGCCTTGAGCGCGGCAAGTCATTGGTTGAGTCATGATGTTCTTCATTCGCTGTTCCTCCTCATCGAGTTCCGTCATAGATTCGAATCGGGCTCGGAGGATGTAGAAGAGCTCCTTGGTGGAAATGGAGGAGAGAACAGCTTCTGCATCCACATGTTGCGGTGGTGGTGGCGTCTCCGGGGCCACACCTTTGCCTTTGTCGGGGGTGGACGCATCGAGACGCACATAGACGTTATCGAGGATGGACGCCTTAAGAGTCTTTGCAAACTCTTGAAGACGAGCCTCTAGCGCGGTCTCGGTGACGAATTGGGGTAAGGTTAACGAGTTGGAGTCACGAAGAAATCCAACTGACACCGAATCGGAGAAGATAGCCGATCGGCCGCCCATTTGCACAGGACGGGAAATGACGGGGTCACTAAGACTTCCCGTTGGCATCATCGAAGAGACAGACTCAAACGAATGATGGCCTAGGCTCACGGTTGTGGTGATGTTGGCCGTGCTAGGTCTTCCGCTCTCAGTCACAGAGACATCACCGAGCATTCCGACAGAATCACGAAGACTCTGTAGTGCAGTAAAAGGTGTATGTGTCCTAGAAACATATGAAATTATGGGGAGTGAGGGCACTATACTCGATGTGATTGAAGAGGATGCAGTCTGAGGCGAAGGACTGCTTGTTTCAACATCGACTATCTCCAAGTGGGATGTCGATGGCATACGTGGCTCCTCGTGGAATGAAGTATCTTCCTGTAGAGAGGAAGATAAGTGGATTGGTGGGGTCGTTTGCGTGGTTGAGCCAAATGCCACGTCTTCTACTCGGGAGGTGAACACATCACCTCCTGTACCTATGGGTTGGGCTCGGCTTGTCTGTGACTGAGGAGGTCGATCGTGTTTCTGTTTTGATCGATGCTCCGTGGTGCGACTTACGTCATCCTCACGCGACCGTTTTTCGGTACGCGGGTGGAAGAGGATGCGGCGCGACCCGATGACTTTTTAAAAGTGATGGTGGGGTTTTAACTAGTCCCGGGGTTAGGAGCTGTGGGGTTGGTCTGCTCCGTAGGGACAATGGATCGTGGACGAGGACTCTCGCGGAATGAAGCGGTGGAGGCGCGATAGGCTCGAACATGCGGGTTTGTCGGGTCGGCATAGGCGAGGACTTCGTCTGGGATGATCATGGCGCGTCGATCTTTCGCCGTAGTATTTTTCTTGGCGAATTTCTCGACAACGGGAATTATGAAGTGCTCACTCGCCGGGCGGATGCGGATGTTGGTGGAGAACAGGCGGAAGTGTTCGATGATCGCTGGGAGCCACCGCATGTAAGGTACGAAGCGATTTTTGATGTCCTTGGCGACTTCCCGATCGCGATGTTGAATCATGGATACGAGATCCATCCAGATGATCTCAATGTAGTTGTATTTGCGTTGTGTGCGATGCCGGTTAGGATGGTGAGGATTTGGTGGTTCCCGCGGTCCTGACCAGCATGCTTCCCTGACATGCATTTGTTCAGCAGTAGGTACAGTGTTCGCCAGGGTTGAGGTAGATTGCGTGTGGTGACTTCACTGAGAACAAGTGGGCCCTTCTTCTTCTTGTTTTCAGGTTGATAGCCAATCAATCGATGTCTTCAATGAGTTGTTCGTGCGTCGGTAGTGGATCGTAGGTTGAGTAGACATGGAGTTGGAGTACTTCTTGGACAATCTTACGGGTGAGGACTACTGTTTCTTGATCGATTTCGGCGAACATTGCTGAAGCAAGGTAGTGTGGTCCAGCAATCTGCAATGTGTGCCAGAACTGCTGGAGGTAGACTTGCGCTTCTGGCTCGCCATGAGTGAGGGCGTGTCGGAGGGGATGCCCTTTGAGGATCTCTATGATGATGGGAGCATCGCACCGGAAGTTGTCCAAGTCCACCATGTGGTTGTTTGGTATCAAGGCAGCCCATCGACTTGTTGGGAATACCTGCTCGATCGGTGGAACGAACGCCAGTGTATTGAGTTCGATGCGAGCGACGTCCCTTTGAATTGCGGCAGCCTCAAGTGCTTCAAGTGCTTCTCGGTTTGTGTTAGTCATATCTGTGCTCGACAGAAAATATACCATGATTAGTACGGACTAAATTGCGAGAAGATGGATTATAAGTAAGTCATGGGTGAAACAATAAACGAAGCATAAAAGTGCCCAAAATCATAAAGATAAAAGTAAAATTAAAATTAAAGCTAACTTAGAGTCCTTTTGAAGTTAAGTTGTTAATATTGAATGATGGTCAGGTAATGGCGATTTCGACAATTTTCGGAAATCAAACGAATATTTTAAGAAAATTTTCAGGATTGAAAATGTTTATGTGATATGAGAAAACTTTGGTACATGAGCAAAATTTTGTAGTGTAGAGAAAATTTTCGCATGTGATGTGAAATTTAGCTGATTATAACACATAGGCAAGCCGAGAGAAATTTTCGCAGATGTTGTAAAAATTCGCCTGTAGTGTTAAATTTTCGCAAGTAGTGGAAAATTTTCGCAGATTATGGAATTTCACAAGTTATCAAAAATTTTCGCATGTAATGGAAATTTCGCATTCTGAGTAAAGTTTCGCATGTAGTGGGAAATTTTAGAATTCATGCTATCCAAGAATTTTCGCATGTAATGGGAAATTTCGCAGATTATCACACATAAACAAGTCGAGAGAAAATATTCGCATTTAGAGCAAAATATCGCATGTAGTGGAAGATTTTCGCATGTAGTGGAATATTTTCGCAAGTTATGGAATTTCATAAGATATCCAAAAATTTTCTCGGTTAAAATATTTTCTCAAAAGGTATTAAAATTTTTCCGCAAGTAGAGAAATTTTCGCAAGTAGAGAAATTTTCGCAAGTGATATGAAAGTTTCGCGGAGTGTTAAAGCTTTAAAGAAAATCTGCTCAAGTGATAAAATTTCACGGGTTGAAATTTCTCTGTTTGACAAGTGAAGAGAAATTTCTCGGATTGACAATTTTCTCAGATTGAGAAAGTTTCGTGATCCGCGAAAAGATGATGCATGTAAGGGTTGAGAAATTACTGAACCACTGTAGCTGCGAAAGAATTGATCAGCATGGATCCGAGAAAATTTCAAGTTTATGGATTGAGAAATTTCTTGGGTCACTGTGGTTGCGAAATAGTGAAGATGCGAAAAGATGTAATATGAAGTGAGGTGTATGAAATTTCGCGGGGCATGACTTCACTGTAGAAAAAAATTTAACGTAAGGGAAAAAATTTCTCGGATGAAAGCTTTCGCGGGACTCCCGCCACTGTAGCAGCGAAAATTTTTAACGCAAGAAATTTCTCGGATAAAAGCTTTCACGGGACCTCAGTCACTGTAGCAGCGAAAATCCATCGTCAAAGTATTTTCTCTCAAAAATTTTCTCGGCGGAGAACACTGTGCGAAAACGTACGAAACGACGCTATAATTTTTGCCTTAGAACCACTCAAATCTTAACCAAAATGCAATAAACTGGACTCAATCGACTCGAAATTGGACGGGCAATACACATTTGGGGGTTTTAAACACCAAAATCCTAACATGCGTCCGAATTAAAGCCGAGAAAAATTAATTTTAAACCTAAAAAAATTAAAAACGGGGCAAAAACAGAGTTCGAACGGAAATTGGTTTTTTGCGATGTATTCATACCGAAAAGCTGATTTTGACGACGGAGTACGCAGAAAAACGGATAGTGAATGCAGATTTGAAGAAGACGATGACGCGAGTGGTTGAGAAATTTTCGAAGAGTAAGGTGCGAAAATTTTGAATTTTTCTCGGGAGTTTGTAAGATTGTGAAAAAAGTTAAGTGTTTTAGGGTTTTGTGACTGTTCATGCGAGATTTTGAGTTAATGGGCTGAAATTCGCGGGCTTGGTCAAAGTTGGGTACTGGGCCCGAATTTCGCGGGCTTGGTCAAACTTGGGTCCAATTGGTGTTCAATTGGTCCAATTTTGACTCCGTTTTGACCAAAAATTAAACTTTCAACCGAAAATTCAGTTGGTCCAGTTTTGACTTCGTTTGACCAGAATTCAAAATTTCAACCCAATTTTTTTTTTTTAAATAGGCAAAATCAGAAACTCCCCCTTAATGTAAAACTCCCTTTTTAAATAAAGAAAAAAGCAGAAACTCCCCCTTAATCGAAAACTACCCCTTAAGAGACATAATTCAGAAGACATAGAAAATGGAGTAAAGTGAAAATAAATATGCACTTTATCAAAGTTCATGTAGGGTCGATTGATCACAACTGAAGATTCAACATGCCCAACATAGTCACAAGGTGTTGGAATCGTTTGACGTCCAACGGTTTCGTGAAAATGTCGGCCAGTTGATCTTCGGTAGTGACGTAGTGCAATTCAATCGTCCCTTGTTCGACATGTTCTTTGATGAAGTGGTGACGAATATCTATGTGTTTCGTTCTCGAGTGATGTACCGGATTACTTATCATCGCAATTGCACTCTTCGAGTCACAATAAATGGGAATTTTATCAACATGAAAATTAAAATCTCGTAGTTGGGTTCTCATCCACAAAAGCTGTGAACAACAACTAGCGGCGGCGACATATTCTGCCTCCGTCGACGAAGTTGAGACACAGTTTTGTTTTCGAGAAGACCAACTCACGAGTTTACCGCCCAAGAAGTGTGCAGCTCCAGAGGTGCTTTTCGGATCCATCTTGCATCCTGCGTAATCCGAGTCAGAGAATCCAACCAGTTTGAAGTCCGAGTCGATATACGTGATGAGGAAACTCTTCGCTAAAGAACCCTTCAGGTTGATCAACGTACACTTCTTCTTTGAGAAATCCATTCAGAAATGCAGTCTTCACGTCCATTTGGTAGACTTTGAAGTTCTTGTGAGCAGCAAATGCAAGAAAGATTCGTATAGCTTCGATCCTGGCAACGGGGCGAAAGTTTCATCGTAGTCGATGCCTTCTTGTTGATTGTACCCCTTGGCCACAAGTCTTGCTTTATTGCGGATGACAACACCGTCTTCATCCTTTTTGTTCTTGATGATCCATTTCGTGCCGATAATGGATCTGTTGTGAGGGCGTGGTACGAGTTCCCAGACTTGTAAACGTTCGAACTGATTTATTTCCTCCTGCATTTCAATCAGCCAATCAGGATCGTTGAGAGCTTCAGCTACTCGTGATCGTTCGGCTTGACTGAGATAGCAAGCGAGCAGACTTTCATTCATCATAGCCGAACGCATCGATACACCGGATGTGGGATCCCCAATAATCTGATCCGTAGGATGAGAGCGAGCCCAAAGTGGTACATTGGTCTGTGAGGAGCTAGCTGCATTTGTGTCAATTAGAGGCTCATTAGATTGGGGTCCAGTGTTCGAAGAAGAGATCTCAACCGTAGTAGATTGAGAGGGTTCGGCATCAGGATCAGCAATGTTCCCAGGGTTGGGTAAAATGTCGTCTTCGTTGAGAATGAGATCATCCAAGTTTGGAGGGACGACATCATCGCCGATAGCCGGTGGTGTAGGTGGGGTGGGTGCAGCGGTAGGTTGAGTGGTGGCGACGGGAGTCTTGGGGACTGGATAGAAGTACTCGAAGAGTAGATCGAGATCCAGTTCGCCAGAGTTGACCTCAGATGAGGAAGTTCCCGTCGATGATGGTTGACCTTTTGTCAACGACTATATAAGACCTGGTTCTGCACTGATATGAACAGAAGCCATGAGGTCGCCTTCGCTTTCGTCAAAGGTGACATTTGTGCTCTCTATGACTGATCATTTCTCCTTAAGATAGACTCTGTATGCCTTCGAGTTCAGCGAATATCCAACAAAGATGCCTTCAAGTGCTTTTGGATCGAGCTTCCCAAGATGTTGGCGATCATTGGCAACAAAACATCGGCAACTGAAGACCCTTAGATAAGATATATCCGGGATACGACGGTTATTCAGCATCTCGTATGGGATGCGGTTGAATCTCTTGTGGATGGAAGCCCGGTTCTGCGTGTAGCAAGCCATTTGAATAGCTTCGCCCCAAAGAGAGTGAGGAAGGCCGGATTGGATGAGGAGAGTCCTAGCTGCTTCGACTAGTGTCCTATTCTTCCGTTCAACTGTTCCGGTGTCTTCACAGCTGAGAACTGTTGGGTGATGCCCTGAGTGGCATAGAAATCACTGAGCTTCTTGTTCTTAAACTCAGTTCCGTTGTCTGTTCTGATAATCCGAACCTTCTGTTGATGAAGAGTTTGGGACATAACAACAAACTCGATAATTACATCAGGAACTTTATCCTCTGTACGAACGAGTTTCGTCCACGTGTAGCGTGAGAAATCATCGACAATCACAAGAATATACCGTCTTCCTCCGAGTGTAGCTGTAGGCATTGGGCCACATAGATCCATGTATAAGAGCTCGAGGATGAGCTTAGAGGATGGTGTTTCCTTGGAGATGTGAGACGAGCGCTTCATCTTCCCCAATTCGCAGGCAGAGTAGAGGTGTTCCTTATGATAGGACAGCTGGGGTAGACGGTTGACGAGTTTATTCTGATGCAGTTTGTTGATAGTCTTGAAACTGAGATGTGAAAGACGCCGGTGCCATAGATCGTTCAACTTGGGTGCAGCACGAGAGAAAAGGCATATTGGTCGAGAGGTCGTAAGATTGAGTACGTAGAGGTGAGACGTGCGCGTTCCAGAAGGCAGTCCCGAGGCATCGATAATGCTGCAGATGTCAGATTCGAAGAGAACCTTGTATCCTTTGTCGCAGAAACGACCAATGCTGAAGAGATTGTAGCTTAAACCCTCGACGTAAGAGATGCCCTTGATCGTCAGTTTGTATTGGATGAGATCGCCAGTTCCGAGAATTGGCGCCATTTGACTGTTTCCGAAGGAGACCCTTCCGAGATAGCGCTCGGAGAAGTTGCTCAACAGCTCCTTGTTCCACGTCATGTGTGTGGAGCAACCTGAGTCTAGATACCACACATGACAGACCTGCAATCATCAACGAACGTTGGGTCCCCGTTTACGGACGGGACCTTCTTGTGATACAAGTAAAATTTTTATGCGCTTAACGGGAAATGTGGGGTCTAAATCAGGTTGCGCTAGATCTAATTTAGATATCCCGTCGTGATTTGTTTGATGGGGCGGGATTACGGTTTTTCTAACCCATATTTTCCTAACTTGTGCTTGCATGTACGGTGCCTTCTTCATGAATTGGCGTGGGGATTTTGGTTGTTGCTGTCGTCCTTCGGTTTTAGTCGTCTTTTGCTTGCGAGCAGTAGGTGACTTTGTATTTAGCGTCGGAAGGCGTTTTCGCTTAACCGTAGGCTTAGACGAACTGGGAGAATGCAAAGGCGTCGTAGGGGAGGTTCGCTTGCTTGGTCGGAGTGTTGCGTGTTCGTGTGCTTCATATTCATGAAAGCGTGGAAGAATAAAATCATTGCAGCAACACATAGACATAAGTTTCGCAAAGGAAAGATACGTTTTGGCAACATCATTGTCTACGTCCTTAAGATATTGGGATTCAGTACATAAAGAGGAAAGACGAATATAGGATGGTCTTTTCTTCTTGTCATCGAAGAGCGGGTTCTCCTTTATTTCAAACGAACTCCCTTCCAGAGACGTCAAACTCACATTCCCTGTATCCATAAGAATACGAGAGTTAGTGTTAGAACAAGTTTCAGCTTCAGGAGTCATCTTCACCGTCCTCTTACATTTGTATGTTTGAGAATCGGGTACTTGACTCGGCGTAGAGGGTTTGTTCGTATTGTGAGATTGCTCTAGGGTAAAGATTTTGCTAAGTAGATCATCTCGCTCCTTTGCAAAGGCTTTCCGCTCTAATTCTAGGGTTCGTTCTAGTTCTGCTATGACCAGAAGTTTCTCTGGGATATAGATGCGAGAAAGTGCTTCTCGGAAGGCAATTTCCTGTTCTTCGGTCGGGAATTGAGTCGTGATGTCCTCAGAGAGTGAAGGTTTTTTAGTCTTATAACTAGCATTCAATTCTGTGTAGGCATACGCGATTTCCGCCCAAAGAATTTCTGTTCCCTCTTTTCTTCCGAAAGGACAACGGAGGAGGATCTTACAAATGGCATGAGCTGTGAGGGAGTACCCTTCCCTCGTTGGATCGCAGTTGCTGGCTAGGCCGATTCCCATCCGGGCGTCGTAGAATTCTGTTTCAACTGGTTGATTCAATAGGCATAAGATGCGTTCGTTTTTGTTTCTAAGGTGAAGTTGCTCTTCACGTTCTTTCACCTTTCGGTACAGCCTAACTCTTTCCTTTATAAGCAGTTCATATTGGGAGGCCGTCAAGAGACGAGATGTTTCACATGAACTGATGGCCAGTTCTGTTTCCTTAACCTTAGTCTCACTTTGTTTATTCTTGCTTTGCAGACGTTTGACTAACGCTTCAGAGGCCATTAGTCGTTCGTTTGCGCAAGCGAGCTCTTCTACTTTTAAACTAAGTAAGGCATAGTTGTTTTCAAATTTTAGTTTAAGTTCATCATAATCCCTAGCGTCTATGGTGGATTTCTTAATGGCGTGACGGTGATTAAACACATCATCGAGTTGTGAAATTCGTAGCTCAGACTCGGCGTTGGTAGGAGTCTTAGCTGTGTTCTCACCGGTGTTAACCATCTCCTCGTCCTCGTCATGTTCGGCCAGCCTTGCCATGCAGCAATCTTGACTTTTGTGCTCGAATAATGTGGATTCATACCAATTCGGTTGTGAGTCTTAGTAATCGACACGAAATAACAACGAATCTTTTCGCGACCTAAGATCCAAACATTTTCAATTTTAGTAACAAATCACTTTATCTGGGTACCATTTTCTGCTCGTACGGAAACTCTACCATCAAAATATATACCGAATTCTTAACATTGACGAATAAATGTTGCCTCAGTAATAACAAATAATTAGAAAATAATAATAATGTGTCACGAGTAAGATAAAAATTTCAGTAACACATCACTTCATCGTGGTACCACTTTCTGCTGTTTAGGAAACCCCATCCTCAGCACTATGCCAAACATTGAGGATTAAATGTTGTCTTACCTATAAGAAACAATGAGAAAACAAAAACGATTTATTTCCTATAATAACTATATGCAACTAGACTCGCCGAGTTCGCAAAAGGTTTCGAAGACTCAATCATGACCCGCGTGTACGACGCCATTGGCACATCAACTCGCGATAAAGGCAAAGCCCCCGTCGCCGAAGAGGAATGTCCTCGCCCTGATTTGTCCGCTGATCGCGAAGGAGGCCCATGGAATTTTCCTATAACGGAACTCATTGATGTCGTGATTGCCAGACTCGCACTGCACCCAAACTCACCGAATATGAAGCGGAGGTCCTTCGACGTCTTGAGCTTCCGTTCACCTGCCGAGGCGAGGCTCGACCATCTGGTCTGCCACGTGATGACCCAAACGACGGGGGTCGTCCCGAGGGGGAGAGGACGCAAGACAAAGAGCCTCAGCCTCAACAGTCGCAGTCACGAGTCACAAGAGTACTTACACCCACACAAACAAAAAAGGTGAACTACTACCAAAACAACCCAACAAGTCTCCTCTCCAGATATAAGCCTTTCACTTCTTAGTCCCACAAGTCAAAAAAGCCCCTCAAATCCTTCATTCTCACCTACTCTATCCATTCAGCCGAATGAACCCATCCTATCTCTCGAAACTCTACACAATCCTCACACAACCGTAGAAAAGTACATCTTCAACGATGACTGGTTAACAATGTCGATGGATCCAGTCATGGCCAAGTACTTAATTGAGAATCCTCCTAATGAACGCAAACATGAGCCTGGCTCTTATCGACGATGATGAGCTTGAGGAAGGTGAAGACTACGAAGCCGAAATTCCACAACTTCCTGAGCTTCTCAAATACACCGTTATAGATGATGAGTGCCCTCCCTTGAAGTCGAAGATAAGAGAAGAATTGAATCTACCATGGGAAAATGCCAAAGTGATTGCTCTTTATCCAGAAGAGATACGAAGGAGAATCTGGAGGAAGGAAAATAGGATCAAGAAGTTAAACGAGCTTGAACTCAGAGGCTCACTCATCTCTCAAGAACTACCGCTGTTCGATACCTGCTCTCTCTCCGACGAGGACTTATATTCAAAGGGAAAGGAACTGATGTTGATACTCTTCGAAGAGAAGAGAAGGAAAGAGCCAGAATCAGTGCAGTCGTGGGAGTGCGACGCGCTCGGCTTGACTTCTACGAATTCCCTATCTACAAGGTACTTCGAGAAGATGGAGCGATCGAAGAACTGACTGAAAGCAATCTCTCCTACATCAGAAGTGGGGACATTGATCAGATGCTGGGAAGCTACAGGCTGTTTGGAACACTTCAGAATCCAGACCTCAAGGTTGGATACGTCGCTCTTAAGTGATTTATGATGCGCCAGGTCAAATTCAACGCAACCCACGACCTCCAAGTGGCAGTATAAAGCAACATGAAGAGGGTAAATCTCACGAAGCCGTCCTTCGAAGTCCCAGACCCAAGTTTTGGAGAAGGCCACATAATCAATAAAGACGACGATCCGTCAGTGGTCTACATTAACTACAAGGGAGAGAAGAGGCTAATAAAAACGTCAGAGATTAACAAATTCAGCGACGGAACCCTTCTAATCATTCGAAACAAACTCAGAAGCATTATCGAGCAGCTAAGATACTAAGAACACGAAGTCCAAGCAAAATACATGAAGCTGATTGATACCATCTCTAAGAGAGTATCCTTTCGAAGATGTTCGGTCGTATGAGCATTTCTTAGGACTTAGAAAATCTCTATACATGCTGGTGAGCCACAAGAAAAAGAAGACCCAGAGGACATCAACAAGAGGACGAGGACACTAAGGGGGAGATTGTTAGGAACTAATTCTAGTGTCCTCTAATTATTTAAGTCTTCGGGCTATATTTCTATGTTTATGGATTGTAGTTTGGGGAGATGATTTGTAATATGTAGAAGTTTGGTACTTGGGCTTTAATATACCAAAGAGTTGTGGTATATAAAGCCCATAATTACCCCTGTTAGGGTTTATCAAAAGAATTTTTCTTTGAAGCCGAGCTCGTTAAACACACACACCAACACACACTAAAAGGTGGTTCATACGCTTTAATCTTTCTAATAATCTTTTGATCCTTATTTGGTAACTAGTGGACCAACACCATCTACAAGTCCAAAACTCTACCTCCAAAAACTTAGCTGATTACTAATGTAGGACCCAGGTCCCTGGAAATTTGGTCGGCCAATAAATTACGTGTATGACTTACGTGATTTTGTGTTAATTACGTATATGTTCTATGTTTATGTGAATTCATGAAATTCATGCTCGTGACTTCTATGAGAATTACGTGCAATTACGTGCCAAGGATTGTGTGTTCAATATAGTCCTAATTTAGGAAGGATGATTTTCGGAAATGATAAAGGAAATGGCTAATGATAGTTGGGCTTAGAATGGAATATAGAATGTGGGCTAGGATTTTATTTGGGACATGAACCCATTATGATAGGAATTATCAAGTGGGCTAAGAGTGGAATTAGGCCCAACTCAAGAAATAGCAACTTTGGAGACAAGTTCCCCCAAAATAAGGGAAACCCACGCTAACTCTAAACTACACCGTCAAACCTATGAAAATATCATAGTAAATAACCCAAAAAACTCGACAAACACACCCAAGAAACCACGAAAGAAGAAGCAACGAAGAAGTCGAAGCAAGGCTCAAAGCAACACCCTCAAAACCGCTTAGGAATTCGATGTTAGTAAGTTAAACACCCTCCTTAAACTATTAATTCTTTATCTTGGAAGTAGTTAAGAGCATTAAATGGCGTTAAATGCAAAGTGGTTGGAGAAAACCACGAGAAACCCTAAATACCGAGTTTAAGTTCGCAATAAGGGTTTCGGGGTGGCAAATATGGGTTAAGTAGCTTAGTATGTGGTTTAGAGCTTAAAATTCTAGGGAGAACAAGCTAAGAATCTCGTTCGGTAGGCATAAAGAATCGAAGATGATGAAAATGCCGAAAACACAATGTCGAATGGTTAGGAAAAATGTCGATATAAAAGTCGAGGCAAATAGTAAATGTCGAGGTTGAGATTTAAAATGCATGTCGACATTTCCATTGTACAAAATGTCGAAGCATAAATGTCGAGGTCTCTATCCGGGTAAATGTCGAAATGAAAGGAATAAAATGTCGAGCTAGAAGTTGATATAAATGTCGAAACCCTCATAGGAAAAAGATGTCGAGACATCCTAAGGTAAAATGTCGAGATGTTAAAACAAGATGTCGAGCTTCATAAAATGTCGAGACCTCTAACTGAGTTAAATGCCGAGCTCATGAACATACACAAAATGCCGAGGTACAATGTCGAGTCCATGCATAAAATGTCGAGACCCAAGACAAAAATGTCGACATGTTGAATAAGATGTCGACTTAGCATGTCGATATTTTACACTATATAAATGTCGAGACCTTCACATAAGTTGTATCGAGGGTTAGGGTTAATAGTATGTCGAATGATAGAAGGCCGAGTAAAATGTCGAGAAGCTATGGCAAAATGTCGAGACCTCTAATTGAAATAAATGTCGAGTTCTTAAATCATTTAAATGTCGAGTCCTTTCACCTAGGCGAATAGTCGAGTGGAAATTGAGCATGAAATGTCGAAATACATGTTTGAAATTTATGTCGACATCTTATGTTCTAAAATGACGAGGTAAATGTCGAAAACCCTAAAAATGCCGAAGTGTTAAGAAAAGATGTCGAGATATCCTAAAGTAAAATGTCGAAACGTTAAAAAGGGAATGTCGAACTGTTAGGATAAATGTCGAATGATAGATATAATGTCGAGCCAAATGTCGATGTTAAAATCAGGATCAAAATGTCGAGATCTTTAAACAATTCAAAATGTCGAAGTTAGGAAAATACCGAAGTCTTCACATACAATATTAAGCAAAATATTTCAACACATTTCAAGTACATAGATAACCAATATTCTAGAAAACGTACTGACATAAGAATTTTATGATTAATGTCGAAAATTAGGAATTTCGCCGAACCAGTAGCAGCTATTCTACGGACTCCAGGTAAGTAGAAATTCAACTACGATACGTAACTTGCCTGCGTCCGATGATGTGAATTTACGTGCTCGTGTATTTTACGTGAAAACGTGCATGTTACGATAAGATTATTTTATGTGCATGATAGCATGATCTGCATATTTACATGAGCATGACATGAGCACTTGCACGCATAAGTAGTAAGTATGACGCGAGGTAAGAGCGTGCGTAAGATCGCCTTTGTGCGATGTATACTCGCCGATATTGGCGTTTGTGTCGACTCAATGAACAGTCACGGCTCCCCTATGCAGCCATGGCAAAAGAAGCCATAAGGCCTGTATAAGAGGCTGGGGAAATACCCCGTATGCGGGAGATGCAACCTGGAGGATGCGGCCCGGGGCACGCACTGAGTAAGGGAAGATTCTTGTGGGTGACCTTCTAGTGCGTAAAGCACTAACCGGGAGGGAAGATTCCTTCGGGTGACCTCCGCGGTTAGTGGCCTCGGTGATGGCTACCAGTGAGAAGCGTCCGCGTGGAGGCCACACTGAGTAAGGGAAGATTCCTTCGGGTGACCTTCTAGTGTGAGAACCTCCACACATGAGATCTCTATGAAATGGCGCATAGAGGGATAGAAAGCCGAGGGCCCGTACGAAGTAAGAGTATAAGAAAATGAGTATGAGTCAGAAAAAAAAAAAAAAACAAGAAAATGAGAAGGAGAGTATGAGCATTAGATAACGACGATGTGGATTGTCGATCGTTAGGACACGTGCATACAAGCATAATTTCTGCTTACTGAGCCTCGGTGGCTCATTCTTTATGTTTCGTATTGTAGGTACTGACGATCACGGTACGTGATCCGACCCATATGCGAGGCCGACCTTTTGAAGCTTTCCGGCTGCTTTTGAGGTGGAAGTGTGTGTATGGATGACGACCTGTGAAGGCCGGGCGCATAGGAAGCTTTTGGCTGCACACACACACACGCACTTGTATATCGTGTGGATAGGGATACGATGAAATGTAGACGAATCACGAACATTCTTTTGACATGTGTATAACACTTCCGCACGAATGTTTTAAAATGAAAAAAAAAAAATTTATTCGAATTTTTACGTTGTTGCGCGATAGCAAAGCACTAGATAATTAATATTAGAACGGAAATGCGAGGTCGGGACGACGGGTCCTGACAACTAATAAATGGTAACAAATCTTGCCTCACGTATAACAAATAATAAAAACAATAACAGTTCGTTTCTACAATAACTACATGCACCTGGTACGGACTAAGGTGTCAAGAGGAACATAAAAAATTCGTATGCTACCCAATCCCTGAAATTGAAGAATTCTTCAATGTTAGTAATTAAAAAAGGTTCCCCAATCTCAATTTTTCATGGGTCCTCATAAACAAGGAAATTTTCGATGTTATGTTGGAAAAATGCTTCAGACCCAATTCAAAAATTTGGTAAAAAAAACTAGTGAAATCACGACTTTTATGCTCGAATAATGTGGATTCACACCAATTCGGATGTGGGTCTTAGTATGACAATAATTATCGAAGCAAATCACGGAATACCGACAAATTTTGATGCAACCTAAGATCGAAACATTTTTAATTTCTGTAAGTTTATTGGCTACCTAAGATCGAATGTTGATGTTAATAGTTTGATTATCTACCTTAATAAGGAATGAAAATTTTGATGCTAATTATAGAATAATACAAAACTTACCTTTTTTCTAACTGAATAATACTTCCTGGAACATATATACCACATGTACATGCAAAGAAAACACTTTTAAGAATATTCTAGAAAGTTCTGGACTGCCAGATAAGCTAACAGAAACGGCAGAAAATTACAACAGGATTTTTTTAGAATATTACCACTGCAACTGCAAATAATACTACATGTCTGATATAAAGAAACAAGACCAATCGAATTTACGACACAATGTTCGGTATAGATACCACATAATACGCCTCACCGAGCTGAGTGCGAGTTTAGGGTAACAGTTCCGAACGGGAATCCCACCCAAACCAATCAGGTTTTACGGGATTGTCCAATAGTAATCGGGGACAAGGAACTGCCCATAGACCTCATAATAATTCCCATGAATGATTATGAGGTGATCCTTGGAATGGATTGGCTATCGAAATACGGAGCTGTCATAGACTGCCACCGCAAGATAGTCACGCTCAATACGGGCGGGGATGACCCCCTTAAGTTCGTAGGAACCAGCAAGGGGACCATGATCTCAAAGATATCAGCGTTAAAAGCCCAACGACTGATCAGATCAGGGTGCGAAGCCTACCTGGTATTCGCCGTCAAGTCAGAAGGGAATGTCTCCCCGAAATTCGAGGAAGTGCCGGTAGTGAAGGACTTCCCTGATGTATTTCCCGAGGAGTTACAGGGACTACCACCCGATCGGGAAGTAGAGGTCGCTATAGATCTGGTACCTGGAGCGGCACCAGTATCGAAGGCACCATATCGGCTAGCACCGACGGAAATGAAGGAGTTAAAGGACCAACTCGACGAACTCCTGCAGAAAGAGTTCATACAGCCGAGTTTCTCTCCCTGGGGAGCGCCGGTGCTATTCGTGAAAAAGAAGGATGGGTCCATGCGACTATGCATAGACTATAGAGAGTTGAACAAGCTAACGATTAAGAACAAGTACCCGCTCCCTAGGATAGACGATCTGTTCGATCAACTACAGGGTGCAACGGTCTTCTCTAAAATCGACTTGAGATCGGGCTATCATCAATTAAGGATTCGGAAGGAAGATGTCCCGAAGACGGCCTTTAGTACCCGTTATGGCCATTACGAGTTCCTAGTGATGCCATTCGGGCTGACTAATGCGCCCGCAGCCTTTATGGACTTAATGAACCGTGTGTTCAAAACCTATCTAGATAGGTTTGTCATCGTCTTCATTGATGACATCCTAATTTACTCAAGGACGAAGGAGGAACACGAGGAACATCTGAAAATAGTTCTGAGTATATTACGGGATAAGCAACTTTATGCCAAGTTCAAGAAGTGTGAATTTTGGCTTGACCAAGTCACCTTCTTGGGGCATATAGTATCAGGAGCAGGAATTTCCGTAGACCCGAACAAGATAGAAGCCATGTAACGGAAGTACGAAGTTTCCTCGGTCTGGCGGGTTATTACAGGAAATTCATCAAGGACTTCTCAAAGATAGCGTCTACGCTGACGAAGTTGACCAGGAAGAATACGCCATTTCAGTGGACCGCGGAATGCGAACGGAGTTTCCAGGAGCTGAAGGAAAGGCTTACGACGGCCCCAGTTCTCACAATACCATCGGGAACTGGAGGGTTTACGGTGTATAGTGATGCGTCGAAGAATGGGTTATGGTGTGTGCTAATGCAGAACGGGAATGTAGTAGCATACGCCTCTCGTCAACTAAAAGAGTACGAGAAAAACTACCCGACGCACGACTTAGAACTGGCAGCAGTGGTCTTTGCTCTCAAGATATGGAGGCATTACCTCTACGGAGAGCGGTGTGAGATATACACTGACCACAAGAGCCTCAAGTACTTCTTTACGCAAACGGAGTTGAATATGAGCCAGAGGAGGTGGTTAGAGTTAGTTAAGGATTATGACTGCGTAATCAACTACCACCCAGGCAAGGCGAACATAGTAGCCGATGCCTTAAGCAGAAAAGCAGTCAGTGCAGAACTGCAACTGCTGGAAGTCGAAGTCGTAAGGTTAGGCGAAGTTGAGGCGCAGCTAGCAGCCTTAACTTTGCAACCAACGTTGCTGGAGAAAATTAAGACAGCGCTAGGAACAGACGAACTGTACGCGAAAATTAAGGAGGCACAGCCGGAACAAACAACCGGAGACCTCATGGTACAGGAAGACGGACGACTGTACTTCAAGGATCGGTTGTATGTACCAGACAACGCTGAGCTAAGAAGGACGATAATGACGGAAGCCCATGCTACCGCATACTCAGTACATCCAGGAGCAACGAAGATGTACAGAGGTTTAAAGGAGAACTACTGGTGGCCAGGCATGAAAAAGGACATCGCAACTTTCGTGAGTCAGTGCCTGACGTGCCAGCAGATAAATGCCGAGCATCAAAGGCCGGCGGGAACCCTACAACCGTTAGCCATTCCGGAATGGAAATGGGATAACATTACCATGGATTTCGTAGTAGGACTTCCGAGGAACAAGAAGGGGCACGACGCGATTTGGGTGATTGTCGACAGACTCACCAAGTCCGCCCACTTCTTACCCATTAGCACGACGTTTTCCATGGAACGGTACGCTGAGCTCTATATCCAAGAAATAGTGCGACTGCACGGCGTTCCATCCTCAATAGTCTCGGATCGCGACTCCAGATTTCTGTCGAAATTCTGGACGAGCTTGCAAAAGGCGATGGGAACGAAGTTGTCTTTCAGTACCGCCTACCATCCGCAGACGGACGGTCAATCCGAGCGAACCATCCGGACCCTGGAGGACATGCTCCGAGCGTGTGTACTCGATTTCAAAGGGAATTGGAGTAAGTACCTCCCACTCATCGAGTTCTCCTATAACAATAGCTACCACGTCACCATTGGGATGGCACCGTACGAAGCGCTATACGGGCGAAGGTGCAGATCCCCAGTACATTGGGACGAGGTTGGCGAACGGGCAGTGTTAGGCCCTGACATAGTACGGGAAATGACGGAAGCTATCACAACCATACGAGAAAGAATGCGGACGGCGCAGAGCCGACAGAAAAGCTACGCGGATCGAAGACGTCGACCATTAGAATTTGAAGAGGGAGATATGGTGTTCGTGAAAGTATCACCGATGAAGGGCGTGAAAAGATTTGGGAAGAAAGGAAAGCTAAGTCCTAGGTATATAGGACCATTTAAGATACTGAAGAGGGTAGGCGGGGTAGCATACCAGCTGGAGCTACCTGCGTCATTACCGCAAGTGCATGACGTGTTCCACGTCTCGACACTGCGAAAATACATAGCTGACCCGAACCACGTTCTAGGAAACGAATCTCTACATCAACAATTGAAACCGGATGTAAGCTACGAAGAGACTCCGGTGGAGATATTGATGTACGAGACCAAAAGACTTAGGAACAAAGACATTCCTTTAGTGAAAGTGTTGTAGCGGAACCAGTCCACGGAAGAAGCCACATGGGAACGGGAGGACGAAATGCGAATTCGTTACCCCGAATTGTTCCACACGGGTTGATTTCGGGGGCGAAATCTTCCTAAGGGGGGGAGGATGTAGGACCCAGGTCCCTGAAAATTTGGTCGGCCAATAAATTACGTGTATGACTTACGTGATTTTGTGTTAATTACGTATATGTTCTATGTTTATGTGAATTCATGAAATTCATGCTCGTGACTTCTATGAGAATTACGTGCAATTACGTGCCAAGGATTGTGTGTTCAATATAGTCCTAATTTAGGAATGATGATTTTCGGAAATGATAAAGGAAATGGCTAGTGATATTGGGCTTAGAATGGAATATAGAATGTGGGCTAGGATTTTATTTGGGACATGAACCCATTATGATAGGAATTATCAAGTGGGCTAAGAGTGGAATTAGGCCCAACTCAAGAAATAGCAACTTTGGAGACAAGTTCCCCCAAAATAAGGGAAACCCACGCTAACTCTAAACTACACCCTCAAACCTATGAAAATATCATAGTAAATAACCCAAAAAACTCGACAAACACACCCAAGAAACCACGAAAGAAGAAGCAACGAAGAAGTCGAAGCAAGGCTCAAAGCAACACCCTCAAAACTGCTTGGGAGTTCGAAGTTAGTAAGTTAAACACCCTCCTTAAACTATTAATTCTTTATCTTGGAAGTAGTTAAGAGCATTAAATGGCGTTAAATGCAAAGTGGTTGGAGAAAACCACGAGAAACCCTAAATACCGAGTTTAAGTTCGCAATAAGGGTTTCGGGGTGAGCAAATATGGGTTAAGTAGCTTAGTATGTGGTTTAGAGCTTGAAATTCTAGGGAGAACAAGCTAAGAATCTCGTTCGGTAGGGATAAAGAATCGAAGATGATGAAAATGTCGAAAACACAATGTCGAATGGTTAGGAAAAATGTCGAAATAAAAGTCGAGGCAAATAGTAAATGTCGAGGTTGAGATTTAAAATGCATGTCGACATTTCCATTGTACAAAATGTCGAAGCATAAATGTCGAGGTCTCTATCCGGGTAAATGTCGAAATGAAAGGAATAAAATGTCGAGCTAGAAGTTGATATAAATGTCGAAACCCTCATAGGAAAAAGATGTCGAGACATCCTAAGGTAAAATGTCGAGATGTTAAAACAAGATGTCGAGCTTCATAAAATGTCGAGACCTCTAACTGAGTTAAATGCCGAGCTCATGAACATACACAAAATGTCGAGGTACAATGTCGAGTCCATGCATAAAATGTCGAGACCCAAGACAAAAATGTCTACATGTTGAATAAGATGTCGACTTAGCATGTCGATATTTTACACTATATAAATGTCGAGACCTTCACATAAGTTGTATCGAGATTTAGGGTTAATAATATGTCGAATGATAGAAGGCCGAGTAAAATGTCGAGAAGCTATGGCAAAATGTCGAGACCTCTAATTGAAATAAATGTCGAGTTCTTAAATCATTTAAATGTCGAGTCCTTTCACCTAGGCGAAATATCAAGTGGAAATTGAGCATGAAATGTCGAAATACATGTTTGAAATTTATGTCGACATCTTATGTTCTAAATGACGAGGTAAATGTCGAAAACCCTAAAAATGCCGAAGTGTTAAGAAAAGATGTCGAGATATCCTAAAGTAAAATGTCGAAACGTTAAAAAGGGAATGTCGAACTGTTAGGATAAATGTCGAATGATAGATATAATGTCGAGCCAAATGTCGATATTAAAATCAGGATCAAAATGTCGAGATCTTTAAACAATTCAAAATGTCGAAGTTAGGAAAATACCGAAGTCTTCACATACAATATTAAGCAAAATATTTCAACACATTTCAAGTACATAGATAACCAATATTCTAGAAAACGTACAGACATAAGAATTTTATGATTAATGTCGAAAATTAGGAATTTCGCCGAACCAGTAGCAGCTATTCTACGGACTCCAGGTAAGTAGAAATTCAACTACGATACGTAACTTGCCTGCGTCCGATGATGTGAATTTACGTGCTCGTGTATTTTACGTGAAAACGTGCATGTTACGATAAGATTATTTTATGTGCATGATAGCATGATCTGCATATTTACATGAGCATGACATGAGCACTTGCACGCATAAGTAGTAAGTATGACGCGAGGTAAGAGCGTGCGTAAGATCGCCTGTGTGCGATGTATACTCGCCGATATTGGCGTTTGTGTCGACTCAATGAAGAGTCACGGCTCCCCTATGCAGCCATGGCAAAAGAAGCCGTAAGGCCTGTATAAGAGGCTGGGGAAATACCCCGTATGCGGGAGATGCAACCTGGAGGATGCGGCCCGGGGCACGCACTGAGTAAGGGAAGATTCCTGTGGGTGACCTTCTAGTGCGTAAAGCACTAACCGGGAGGGAAGATTCCTTCGGGTGACCTCCGCGGTTAGTGGCCTCGGTGATGGCTACCAGTGAGAAGCGTCCGCGTGGAGGCCACACTGAGTAAGGGAAGATTCCTTCGGGTGACCTTCTAGTGTGAGAACCTCCACACATGAGATCTCTATGAAATGGCGCATAGAGGGTAGAAAGCCGAGGGCCCGTACGAAGTAAGAGTATAAGAAAATGAGTATGAGTCAGAAAAAAAAAAAAAATGAGAAGGAGAGTATGAGCATTAGATAACGACGACGTGGATTGTCGATCGTTAGGACACGTGCATACATGCATAATTTCTGCTTACTGAGCCTCGGTGGCTCATTCTTTATGTTACGTATTGTAGGTACTGACGATCACGGTACGTGATCCGACCCATATGCGAGGCCGACCTTTTGAAGCTTTCCGGCTGCTTTTGAGGTGGAAGTGTGTGTATGGATGACGACCTGTGAAGGCTGGGCGCATAGGAAGCTTTTGGCTGCACACACACACACGCACTTGTATATCGTGTGGATAGGGATACGATGAAATGTAGACGAATCACGAACATTCTTTTGACATGTGTATAACACTTCCGCACGAATGTTTTAAAATGAAAAAAAAAATTTTATTCGCATTTTGACGTTGTTGCGCGATAGCAAAGCACTAGATAATTAATATTAGAACGGAAATGCGAGGTCGGGACGACGGGTCCTGACAGAGTGGTATCAGAGCTTCGGTCACAGGTCCTGTAGACTGTCCATACACACACACTCAAAAGCGCGGAAGCGGCCTTGCTAGTAAGTACTATGTTATGTGAATTGCTTGTATAGTTTAATCTATTGGCCTTAGGAATTATCAGGATAGGTTGAGAAGATGGTTAGACTTAGGGGCGAAGGAAGTAGGGAGTCTGATCAGGGTAGGGATACTAACAACCCTCCTGATAGCCGGGATGCTACCATCCTGCAACTAACTGAACTGGTCCGGCAACAATCGGCCCAGATTCAGCAGCTGATTCAGCAGCAAAACGCTGGCGGACCATCACCCAACCTACCTCCCCCGCCCGAACGAATTGAGATGATCGGGGAGAGGTTCAGGAAGCTTAATCCTCCACTGTTTGAGGATGTTGTAGACCCCACGTCCGCCGAGGACTGGCTGAGGACGCTGGAGAACATGTTCCAGCACAGCCGCACCCCGGAGGCGGAGAAGGTCATGTGCGCTGCCTACCTGCTAAGGGGGAGCACTGGACACTGGTGGGAAACCGTCTCAGCCGTCGAAAACCCCCTAACGATGAGCTGGGATAGGTTTAAGGAGATCTTCAGGGGAAAGTATTACACTGCCCCTGTCAGAGCACAGCGGATGAATGAGTTCATCAACCTCCGCCAAGGAGCAATGACAGTGGCGGAGTACATCAGGAAGTTTGAGCAGCTTTCAAGGTTCGCTGCTCATATGGTTAGTACGGACGCGCTCAAGATCGAGCGGTTCATGGAAGGGTTGAAACCCGAGCTGTACAGAGACGTGAGTATGGCCGGAATACAAGGAGCCACGTACGCCCAAGTGGCTGAGAGAGCGCTGGTGGCGGAGCAAGCCGAGGCAAGGATTGCTCGCGCTCAAGAAGCAAAGCGCAAGTTCATGCAAGGGCCGCAAGGGAGCGGAGGCAACCCAAAGAGGCAGTTCGTGGCCAAGGGTGGAAAACCAAATTTCCCAAATCGACCTAGACCACCCCCACAGTTCAACCCAAACCAGGGTAGACCCCAGTTGGACCTGCCCGTATGCCCAAAGTGTGCACGGAGGCACACGGGAGTCTGCCACTCCCAGAATGCCGTTTGCTTCAAATGTGGCAAGACGGGCCACTATGTGAGGGCATGTCCGGAAGGTGGATCCGGAAGTCAAGCTGGGAACCAGGCAGCACCACCAAGGGTACCGGCACGGGTCTACACTATAACCTCTGAGGATGCGGAGAATAACCCGGCCGTAGTGACAGGTACCCTCCTCGTCTACGAAACCCCCACTTGCATCCTAGTCGACTCAGGAGCGACACACTCGTTCGCGTCTACTAAGTATGTCATGAGGGTAGGAGTCACGCCTCACCGAGCTGAGTGCGAGTTTAGGGTAACAGTTCCGAACGGGAATCCCACCCAAACCAATCAGGTTTTACGGGATTGTCCAATAGTAATCGGGGACAAGGAACTGCCCATAGACCTCATAATAATTCCCATGAATGATTATGAGGTGATCCTTGGAATGGATTGGCTATCGAAATACGGAGCTGTCATAGACTGCCACCGCAAGATAGTCACGCTCAATACGGGCGGGGATGACCCCCTTAAGTTCGTAGGAACCAGCAAGGGGACCATGATCTCAAAGATATCAGCGTTAAAAGCCCAACGACTGATCGGATCAGGGTGCGAAGCCTACCTGGTATTCGCCGTCAAGTCAGAAGGGAATGTCTCCCCGAAATTCGAGGAAGTGCCGGTAGTGAAGGACTTCCCTGATGTATTTCCCGAGGAGTTACAGGGACTACCACCCGATCGGGAAGTAGAGGTCGCTATAGATCTGGTACCTGGAGTGGCACCAGTATCGAAGGCACCATATCGGCTAGCACCGAGGGAAATGAAGGAGTTAAAGGACCAACTCGACGAACTCCTGCAGAAAGAGTTCATACAGCGAGTTTCTCTCCCTGGGGAGCGCCGGTGCTATTCGTGAAAAAGAAGGATGGGTCCATGCGACTATGCATAGACTATAGAGAGTTGAACAAGCTAACGATTAAGAACAAGTACCCGCTCCCTAGGATAGACGATCTGTTCGATCAACTACAGGGTGCAACGGTCTTCTCTAAAATCGACTTGAGATCGGGCTATCATCAATTAAGGGATTCGGAAGGAAGATGTCCCGAAGACGGCCTTTAGTACCCGTTATGGCCATTACGAGTTCCTAGTGATGCCATTCGGGCTGACTAATGCGCCCGCAGCCTTTATGGACTTAATGAACCGGGTGTTCAAAACCTATCTAGATAGGTTTGTCATCGTCTTCATTGATGACATCCTAATTTACTCAAGGACGAAGGAGGAACACGAGGAACATCTGAAAATAGTTCTGAGTATATTACGGGATAAGCAACTTTATGCCAAGTTCAAGAAGTGTGAATTTTGGCTTGACCAAGTCGCCTTCTTGGGGCATATAGTATCAGGAGCAGGAATTTCCGTAGACCCGAACAAGATAGAAGCCATCAGCAACTGGCCCAGACCGACCAATGTAACGGAAGTACGAAGTTTCCTCGGTCTGGCGGGTTATTACAGGAAATTCATCAAGGACTTCTCAAAGATAGCGTCTACGCTGACGAAGTTGACCAGGAAGAATACGCCATTTCAGTGGACCGCGGAATGCGAACGGAGTTTCCAGGAGCTGAAGGAAAGGCTTACGACGGCCCCAGTTCTCACAATACCATCGGGAACTGGAGGGTTTACGGTGTATAGTGATGCGTCGAAGAATGGGTTAGGGTGTGTGCTAATGCAGAACGGGAATGTAGTAGCATACGCCTCTCGTCAACTAAAAGAGTACGAGAAAAACTACCCGACGCACGACTTAGAACTGGCAGCAGTGGTCTTTGCTCTCAAGATATGGAGGCATTACCTCTACGGAGAGCGGTGTGAGATATACACTGACCACAAGAGCCTCAAGTACTTCTTTACGCAAACGGAGTTGAATATGAGCCAGAGGAGGTGGTTAGAGTTAGTTAAGGATTATGACTGCGTAATCAACTACCACCCAGGCAAGGCGAACATAGTAGCCGATGCCTTAAGCAGAAAAGCAGTCAGTGCAGAACTGCAACTGCTGGAAGTCGAAGTCGTAAGGTTAGGCGAAGTTGAGGCGCAGCTAGCAGCCTTAACTTTGCAACCAACGTTGCTGGAGAAAATTAAGACAGCGCTAGGAACAGACGAACTGTACGCGAAAATTAAGGAGGCACAGCCGGAACAAACAACCGGAGACCTCATGGTACAGGAAGACGGACGACTGTACTTCAAGGATCGGTTGTATGTACCAGACAACGCTGAGCTAAGAAGGACGATAATGACGGAAGCCCATGCTACCGCATACTCAGTACATCCAGGAGCAACGAAGATGTACAGAGGTTTAAAGGAGAACTACTGGTGGCCAGGCATGAAAAAGGACATCGCAACTTTCGTGAGTCAGTGCCTGACGTGCCAGCAGATAAAAGCCGAGCATCAAAGGCCGGCGGGAACCCTACAACCGTTAGCCATTCCGGAATGGAAATGGGATAATATTACCATGGATTTCGTAGTAGGACTTCCGAGGAAAAAGAAGGGGCACGACGCGATTTGGGTGATTGTCGACAGACTCACCAAGTCCGCCCACTTCTTACCCATTAGCACGACGTTTTCCATGGAACGGTACGCTGAGCTCTATATCCAAGAAATAGTGCGACTGCACGGCGTTCCATCCTCAATAGTCTCGGATCGCGACTCCAGATTTCTTTCGAAATTCTGGACGAGCTTGCAAAAGGCGATGGGAACGAAGTTGTCTTTCAGTACCGCCTACCATCCGCAGACGGACGGTCAATCCGAGCGAACCATCCAGACCCTGGAGGACATGCTCCGAGCGTGTGTACTCGATTTCAAAGGGAATTGGAGTAAGTACCTCCCACTGATCGAGTTCTCCTATAACAATAGCTACCACGTCACCATTGGGATGGCACCGTACGAAGCGCTATACGGGCGAAGGTGCAGATCCCCAGTACATTGGGACGAGGTTGGCGAACGGGCAGTGTTAGGCCCTGACATAGTACGGGAAATGACGGAAGCTATCACAACCATACGAGAAAGAATGCGGACGGCGCAGAGCCGACAGAAAAGCTACGCGGATCGAAGACGTCGACCATTAGAATTTGAAGAGGGAGATATGGTGTTCGTGAAAGTATCACCGATGAAGGGCGTGAAAAGATTTGGGAAGAAAGGAAAGCTAAGTCCTAGGTATATAGGACCATTTAAGATACTGAAGAGGGTAGGCGGGGTAGCATACCAGCTGGAGCTACCTGCGTCATTACCGCAAGTGCATGACGTGTTCCACGTCTCGACACTGCGAAAATACATAGCTGACCCGAACCACGTTCTAGGAAACGAATCTCTACATCAACAATTGAAACCGGATGTAAGCTACGAAGAGACTCCGGTGGAGATATTGATGTACGAGACCAAAAGACTTAGGAACAAAGACATTCCTTTAGTGAAAGTGTTGTGGCGGAACCAGTCCACGGAAGAAGCCACATGGGAACGGGAGGACGAAATGCGAATTCGTTACCCCGAATTGTTCCACACGGGTTGATTTCGGGGGCGAAATCTTCCTAAGGGGGGGAGGATGTAGGACCCAGGTCCCTGAAAATTTGGTCGGCCAATAAATTATGTGTATGACTTACGTGATTTTGTGTTAATTACGTATATGTTCTATGTTTATGTGAATTCATGAAATTCATGCTCGTGACTTCTATGAGAATTACGTGCAATTACGTGCCAAGGATTGTGTGTTCAATATAGTCCTAATTTAGGAAGGATGATTTTCGGAAATGATAAAGGAAATGGCTAGTGATAGTTGGGCTTAGAATGGAATATAGAATGTGGGCTAGGATTTTATTTGGGACATGAACCCATTATGATAGGAATTATCAAGTGGGCTAAGAGTGGAATTAGGCCCAACTCAAGAAATAGCAACTTTGGAGACAAGTTCCCCCAAAATAAGGGAAACCCACGCTAACTCTAAACTACACCCTCAAACCTATGAAAATATCATAGTAAATAACCCAAAAAACTCGACAAACACACCCACGAAACCACGAAAGAAGAAGCAACGAAGAAGTCGAAGCAAGGCTCAAAGCAACACCCTCAAAACCGCTTGGGAATTCGAAGTTAGTAAGTTAAACACCCTCCTTAAACTATTAATTCTTTATCTTGGAAGTAGTTAAGAGCATTAAATGGCGTTAAATGCAAAGTGGTTGGAGAAAACCACGAGAAACCCTAAATACCGAGTTTAAGTTCGCAATAAGGGTTTCGGGGTGAGCAAATATGGGTTAAGTAGCTTAGTATGTGGTTTAGAGCTTGAAATTCTAGGGAGAACAAGCTAAGAATCTCGTTCGGTAGGGATAAAGAATCGAAGATGATGAAAATGTCGAAAACACAATGTCGAATGGTTAGGAAAAATGTCGAAATAAAAGTCGAGGCAAATAGTAAATGTCGAGGTTGAGATTTAAAATGCATGTCGACATTTCCATTGTACAAAATGTCGAAGCATAAATGTCGAGGTCTCTATCCGGGTAAATGTCGAAATGAAAGGAATAAAATGTCGAGCTAGAAGTTGATATAAATGTCGAAACACTCATAGGAAAAAGATGTCGAGACATCCTAAGGTAAAATGTCGAGATGTTAAAACAAGATGTCGAGCTTCATAAAATGTCGAGACCTCTAACTGAGTTAAATGCCGAGCTCATGAACATACACAAAATGTCGAGGTACAATGTCGAGTCCATGCATAAAATGTCGAGACCCAAGACAAAAATGTCTACATGTTGAATAAGATGTCGACTTAGCATGTCGATATTTTACACTATATAAATGTCGAGACCTTCACATAAGTTGTATCGAGATTTATGGTTAATAATACGTCGAATGATAGAAGGCCGAGTAAAATGTCGAGAAGCTATGGCAAAATGTCGAGACCTCTAATTGAAATAAATGTCGAGTTCTTAAATCATTTAAATGTCGAGTCCTTTCACCTAGGCGAAATATCGAGTGGAAATTGAGCATGAAATGTCGAAATACATGTTTGAAATTTATGTCGACATCTTATGTTCTAAATGACAAGGTAAATGTCGAAAACCCTAAAAATGCCGAAGTGTTAAGAAAAGATGTCGAGATATCCTAAAGTAAAATGTCGAAACGTTAAAAAGGGAATGTCGAACTGTTAGGATAAATGTCGAATGATAGATATAATGTCGAGCCAAATGTCGATATTAAAATCAGGATCAAAATGTCGAGATCTTTAAACAATTCAAAATGTCGAAGTTAGGAAAATACCGAAGTCTTCACATACAATATTAAGCAAAATATTTCAACACATTTCAAGTACATAGATAACCAATATTCTAGAAAACGTACTGACATAAGAATTTTATGATTAATGTCGAAAATTAGGAATTTCGCCGAACCAGTAGCAGCTATTCTACGGACTCCAGGTAAGTAGAAATTCAACTACGACACGTAACTTGCCTGCGTCCGATGATGTGAATTTACGTGCTCGTGTATTTTACGTGAAAACGTGCATGTTACGATAAGATTATTTTATGTGCATGATAGCATGATCTGCATATTTACATGAGCATGACATGAGCACTTGCACGCATAAGTAGTAAGTATGACGCGAGGTAAGAGCGTGCGTAAGATCGCCTGTGTGCGATGTATACTCGCCGATATTGGCGTTTGTGTCGACTCAATGAAGAGTCACGGCTCCCCTATGCAGCCATGGCAAAAGAAGCCATAAGGCCTGTATAAGAGGCTGGGGAAATACCCCGTATGCGGGAGATGCAACCTGGAGGATGCGGCCCGGGGCACGCACTGAGTAAGGGAAGATTCCTGTGGGTGACCTTCTAGTGCGTAAAGCACTAACCGGGAGGGAAGATTCCTTCGGGTGACCTCCGCGGTTAGTGGCCTCGGTGATGGCTACCAGTGAGAAGCGTCCGCGTGGAGGCCACACTGAGTAAGGGAAGATTCCTTCGGGTGACCTTCTAGTGTGAGAACCTCCACACATGAGATCTCTATGAAATGGCGCATAGAGGGATAGAAAGCCGAGGGCCCGTACGAAGTAAGAGTATAAGAAAATGAGTATGAGTCAGAAAAAAAAAAAACAAGAAAATGAGAAGGAGAGTATGAGCATTAGATAACGACGACGTGGATTGTCGATCGTTAGGACACGTGCATACATGCATAATTTCTGCTTACTGAGCCTCGGTGGCTCATTCTTTATGTTACGTATTGTAGGTACTGACGATCACGGTACGTGATCCGACCCATATGCGAGGCCGACCTTTTGAAGCTTTCCGGCTGCTTTTGAGGTGGAAGTGTGTGTATGGATGACGACCTGTGAAGGCCGGGCGCATAGGAAGCTTTTGGCTGCACACACACACACGCACTTGTATATCGTGTGGATAGGGATACGATGAAATGTAGACGAATCACGAACATTCTTTTGACATGTGTATAACACTTCCGCACGAATGTTTTAAAATGAAAAAAAAAAAAAATTATTCGCATTTTTACGTTGTTGCGCGATAGCAAAGCACTAGATAATTAATATTAGAACGGAAATGCGAGGTCGGGACGACGGGTCCTGACAACTAATAAATGGTAACAAATCTTGCCTCACGTATAACAAATAATAAAAACAATAACAGTTCGTTTCTACAATAACTACATGCACCTGGTACGGACTAAGGTGTCAAGAGGAACATAAAAAATTCGTATGCTACCCAATCCCTGAAATTGAAGAATTCTTCAATGTTAGTAATTAAAAAAGGTTCCCCAATCTCAATTTTTCATGGGTCCTCATAAACAAGGAAATTTTCGATGTTATGTTGGAAAAATGCTTCAGCCCAATTCAAAAATTTGGTAAAAAAAACTAGTGAAATCACGACTTTTATGCTCGAATAATGTGGATTCACACCAATTCGGATGTGGGTCTTAGTATGACAATAATTATCGAAGCAAATCACGGAATACCGACAAATTTTGATGCAACCTAAGATCGAAACATTTTTAATTTCTGTAAGTTTATTGGCTACCTAAGATCGAATGTTGATGTTAATAGTTTGATTATCTACCTTAATAAGGAACGAAAAATTTTGATGCTAATTATAGAATAATACAAAACTTACCTTTTTTCTAACTGAATAATACTTCCTGGAACATATATACCACATGTACATGCAAAGAAAACACTTTTAAGAATATTCTAGAAAGTTCTGGACTGCCAGATAAGCTAACAGAAACGGCAGAAAATTACAACAGGATTTCTTTAGAATATTACCACAGCAACTGCAAATAATACTACATGTCTGATATAAAGAAACAAGACCAATCGAATTTACGACACAATGTTCGGTATAGATACCACATAATACGCTTTACAGTATAACATCATTAATTAGACGAATTTTGTTCGTAAATCACTTTTTCTGAATGTATAAGATTTATGTTCATGTAATTATGTGATTTCACTAAGTTAACAAACCAAATTTCCCTTAAAAAACATGTTATGCGAATGTTGATATCAATATGTGAAAGTTGAGATCACAAATCATGTAAACACATAGCTCTTCTTTCACAAAATACACTGGTATCCCTTTTGATTAGACATAACATTATGAATTCCATCACAAACGTATTCAAGGTTCAACAATAAAGCACGGACAACATTTAATAGATCATAAACTCAAAATTCGAGACCCCAAACCTTAAACAATCGAAATAAGATATGGATTTGTGAGCGAGATTAATGAAATTTTTATTGTGGTATGCAACTTATTATACAGTATCAGTATCTACAATAGTGGTGAAAATTGGATTGTACTGTTGTTTTATATCGGACATTCGGTAATATTGGCAAGTAATGTGGTAATATTCCTTGACAATATAGAACATTCCTAATAGAGTTTTCTCTTTTATATATAAATGTGTTATTTTATTTGCAGAATGTGTTACTTACCTTGAAAAGGCTTCAATTCGAGAAAAAAAAAAACAAATTGGCAGTCTTCCATTAAAATATATGATTTGGTGAAGCTAAATACAGAATTCATTGGAAAGTCATGTTATGCAAACATTGAGGTTAGTAGTCCAATATTGATATCACTAGTATTGTAATCAAGAGATCACCTCCATTGGAATGTATCTACTACACGCTATCCTTATGTTGTTAGTAAAGATCCATTGTATACGTTTCACATTAAAACGTTATTAATATCAGTATATCCTCCGAGAACTACCGAGGAGCCATTGACGTTAAAACCATAAAATTAAACCCGTAAGTCGAAAACGTACTGCGAAATGAATGATCTGGTACCGGATAAGCCATGTTTTATACCTTTTAACTAGAGGGATGCACCACATTATTTGACGAGCTCCTTTATTGCCAAATAGTAACATTCCTGCCTAAATTATTGAAATTCCGCCTAAACTTAATAACACAAGTTACACAAAGAGTAACAATTACTAACTTACTGGTAGCACTTTCTTATTTCTAAAAATTAGGCAAATATCCGGCGATTGTATTTAAATATTGCCAACATTGAGCGACGAACAATAGAGCCGACACGGTGTCTCGGTGCTTTGATCAGGATATGGGTCTCTCGAATGTGTATGAAGTATCTTCAATTACTACCGAATGGGGATTCAATTTCACCGATTTTCATTTGCGTCAAAATAATTCCGAAAATTCATAAAAGCGAACATTTCGAGACCTCATAACATAATAAACCGTCTAGGACACACTCAACTTGGTGTGGTGCAGGATGTATGTTCGTGCATATGGAAATAATATATACGATAATTGTTCCGATCGAGTTTCCATTGTTATAATGATACCAGATAATAGGATCTGGTACCTAATACAGCTTACTGCTACCTTTATATCTAGACATATACCAAATGAGATTTTTTCAATACCTATTAACTGTTTTACTAGGACAGATGCTTGACAGTCCATACCACGTTTCCAGAATAGTGGTTTATGTTGGTCCTGATTGCACCAAACAAGGAATCAAAGAGGCTTTGATTGAATGAAAAAGGGAGAGTTCTCACCTTCAAGTGTGTGTATTGTGTGAAAAATAGGGTTAGCCTTTTGATCTATGATTACTTTAAAATGAGATGGTAAAACCTTACATACCACATTAACCCTAGGTATGTTAAGGCCCAAACACTAAAGATTAACTAATTACATTCTAGTCCAAAGCACAAGCTAAAAGGATAATTACAAAATATAACCCAAGACTTAAACTATTGACACAATCTATAAATATCCTAACAATCTCCCCCTTTGTGTCAATTGTTGAGAGTCTTGGATCTTGGGCATTATGATGGTGGATTAGCGAGTGTGTGTTTCGCGAAGTCCTAGCTTGAACTCGAAGGCGCGGAGATTCCTTCGAAGCACGATTCGATCAGCTATGGCGTCAACGAACTTCGCGAACTTGGATCGGCAGTGTGGGTCTTCTTCCGAAAGGATGCGGCAAATTCTCATGAGCTTTTCTTGGATGTGGTGAGTGTCCCATCCGAGAACTTTGCCACTTCGGAGCAGCGTAGTAGCCTCATCTTTCCCTTGTAGTTCGAGTAGGCGACCGCCGGATCATCTCCGTCGATCACATCGCCCTCTCAATAGTCGTCCGCATTCTTGAAAGATGGGCGAGTCAGGTTCACCTTCTTTAGGTTGTGCTCCACCGCCATCTGCAGATCGTGGGAGGCGAAGAATCTGACCTGTCGGAGCATGTGTCGCTTGAGTGCCACATAACCCATCGTGACTGGTTCAGCCCGTACAAGATGTCCAGAACTTCTGACGACGAGTCTGAACTGCTTCATGGATTCCAGCAAGCTGTACAGATCACCCAGGCGCAGAAACTTGAAGTCCGCCTCGCTCACTTCACTGTAGCTCTCATCCTGCCTCATTACCGTGAACACTGGATAGTGGACACGTCCTTTCGACTCCTAGCGAAGGTCAGTGACTTTGCAGATGGGGGCCCGATTCATTTCCAGAGCGATGTTTTCCTCATCGGACAGCGTCCGCTTTGTGCACTTGTGGCAAAGAAGGCTCCATCGGTAGAGCTTCTTATTTTCCTCGCTCCAATTTTGGATGTTCATCAGCTCGTATTCATCGAAGGCCGTGATGATCTGCTCCTTGCGCCGCCAGATCCTCTTCCTGATCTCTTCTTGGAATGGTGCGGTGATCTTCTTGTTTTCCCACGGTGCTTCCGGTATATCCGCCGTGGGCACATCCGATTGAGCAGCAGGAGCCTCAGCTTGCTGCGCTTGAAATTGTAGGATGTTCTCCGAGCTCGGCGGGTTCAGCATCGTACTCCTCCCCGTTCTCGTTGTCTGCAGTATTGATCAGCGTAAGCGAAGCTTCCTTTAGCAGACGTCGAGCATTTTCCACCAACTTCCTGGCTGCTACTGCATCGACGGGTGTGTAAAGCCATTCATCGTTGAAAATGTAGGCCTCGATCTCGTTCTGCGCGCAGTAGAAGTCCTCGGAAGCCACGTTGGAGTCGGTATTGAGAGGGGTATGGCTGTGTGATGGCGAGGGTGTTGCGTCGGAGGAGTTTGTGGATTGTGAGGATGGTTGTGGTGGAGATTCTGGTGGTTCGGTTGAGGTGATGGTTTTTGCGAGGATGATTTGGGTGTCGGGTGGTGTAGATGTGCTGGTGGCCTCTAATGTCGATGTGACAGTTAGAGGTTCCGAAATGGTGGGTGGAGAAGGTGTGGTGGTGGTCTCTAACGCCGGTGTGACGATTAGAGTTTCGGAGACGGTAGTAGTTGGTGGTGAGGGTGATTTGGCTAGTGACTCGGGGTTAATAGAGTGGGATTTTTGGCTGGTGGGGTGTGAGGTTTCTGTTGCGGGCGTCGTTTCAGGTGCAGAGGAGGAAGGCGGCGTCGATTGCACGGGTCCTCGAAATTGTGAGCCTTGCTGCCTATTCTCCCCCTCGCGTCGATCAGGATCATCGTCTTGATCGTCGCGTCTGATCCCGCTAGACTCGCCTTGAGCGCGGCAAGTCATTGGTTGAGTCATGATGTTCTTCATTCGCTGTTCCTCCTCGTCGAGTTCCGTCATAGATTCGAATCGGGCTCGGAGGATGTAGAAGAGCTCCTTGGTGGAAATGGAGGAGAGAACAGCTTCTGCATCCACATGTTGCGGTGGTGGTGGCGTCTCCGGGGCCACACCTTTGCCTTCGTCGCGGGTGGACGCATCGAGACGCACATAGACGTTATCAAGGATGGACGCCTTAAGAGTCTTTGCAAACTCTTGAAGACGAGCCTCTAGCGCGGTCTCGGTGACGAATTGGGGTAAGGTTAACGAGTTGGAGTCACGAAGAAATCCAACTGACACCGAATCGGAGAAGATAGCCGATCGGCCGCCCATTTGCACAGGACGGGAAATGACGGGGTCACTAAGACTTCCCGTTGGCATCATCGAAGAGACAGACTCAAACGAATGATGGCCTAGGCTCACGGTTGTGGTGATGTTGGCCGTGCTAGGTCTTCCGCTCTCAGTCACAGAGACATCACCGAGCATTCCGACAGAATCACGAAGACTCTGTAGTGCAGTAAAAGGTGTATGTGTCCTAGAAACATATGAAATTATGGGGAGTGAGGGCACTAGACTCGATGTGATTGAAGAGGATGCAGTCTGAGGCGAAGGACTGCTTGTTTCAACATCGACTATCTCCAAGTGGGATGTCGATGGCATACGTGGCTCCTCGTGGAATGAAGTATCTTCCTGTAGAGAGGAAGATAAGTGGATTGGTGGGGTCGTTTGCGTGGTTGAGCCAAATGCCACGTCTTCTACTCGGCTTAGCTTCCTCCGTAGGGGTGGTCTTTTCAAATACTCATTTTGAAAAAAAAAATTAAAAAAACAAATAAATTTATAATAAATTAGAAATACTTTGGCGACGGCTTCTACGCAACAACCGTCGCCCATACTCATGTTAAAAAAAATAACAAACAAATAAAATTTATAAAAATAAATTAAAAGTACATAGGTGACGTTTTCTCATATCATCGAAGAAACCGTCGCCCAAGCTTGTATTTTAAAAAAGATATTAAATTAATAATGTATATAGGCGACGGTTATTTTAGAGGAAACCGTAGCCGGAGTCTTTCGTCAATTATAGGTAGAGATGGCAATGGAGCGGGTCCGGACCCGGACCCGCCTTGGACCCGCCCCGAAAAAACCGGGTTTTACCCGATAATCCAGGTCTCGGGGCGGCTCTCGGGTCTCAAAAGAAGAAACCCGACCGTGTCAGGGGCGGGTCCCGGGTCTGGCAAACCCTGCCCCGAGACCCGGCCCGAAACCCGCCCCGAAAATATATATATATATATATTATAATTCAATTCGTAATTACGTTATATAGAATTATTGCTAATATTATGAATAGAAAATCTGTTGGTCTTATGGTAGATGTTTGGTATTACAAACGTAAGGTCGCGGGTTCGTCTCAAGACTATACTATCCATTTTATCTTTTAAAAAATAAAGCGAAAAGAAAAAAAAAATAAAAAAATCAATATAACCGCTTATGGCGGGTTGCACCCGCCCCGCTCGGGTCTGACCTGGGGCGGGGCGGGTCTAGACCCGAAGCGGGGCGGGGCTGGTCCCGGGTCCGGGGAAAAGTAACCGGGCCGGGTCTCGAGTCCGGAAAAACCCGCCCCATACCCGCCCCATTGCCATGCCTAATTATAGGCGACGATTTTGTACAAGAAACCGTCGCCTATGATGAACAAAAACTAAAAAAATTTACGAAAGTGCCACCGCATCCACTATAGGCGACGGTTTTTGTGGAACCGTCGCCGAAGGTGCCGTCGCTTATTTATCATTTTTCTACTAGTGAATCCTGTCCTTGGGGTTCGTACTCTCGCTAGAGTTCAAGTCAATCACAACCGTTTAGGTTACAAAATAATCGACCGTTACATAATCGAAGCACTATAGAAACTAGACATCCACCTAGGCTGCCGCACACCAAGTTTCGTTCCTTTCCCAGGAAATCTATTCCCCGACTGGACACAGCTTGCTATCGAATTGCCACCAAATTCACCAAATTCGTCCCTCCACGTGCAGAAGACTCCACTCGTGCTCCTTTGTGCGCTCAACATGTCCGAAGACAAGGGTTTTAGAGTAAGGTGTTGCTAAAGATCGCTCAAAGGTACAGATTACGCAAATGTAGGCTCAAACAAAACAAGCTGGAGTAGCCCTAATGGCGGAACAGGACCACTGGTTAGAGGACAGCTCAGATTCTGACGCCGAAAATCTTGCTCTAATGGCAAGCCTCGAGAATGAAGAGGAAGCTGGAACTCACGTGGATACGGACAAAGATAATGCATCCACAACATCTCAGGAGGTAGGAACCTCTGACTCTACACATTCTGACCTGTTAGCTGAGTTAAGTTCTAAATATGCTAACATGGTAGTTAAGCAAAATTGAGGAATAAAAGTAGAAAAGAAGCTTCTTAAGTCTAAGAAAACCATAGCTAGTCTCGAAGAAAACGTTATGAGTTCTAGCCTCAAAATAGATGAATTAACTAAGAAACTCCAATCATAGGACTAAGCACATCTCATTAGAAAAGCATAGTTCGGTAGTAAAGGAACTAGAAGACATGCTAGACAATAATCACAAATGTCTACTAAGGAACTTAGAAGAGAAGAGTCTAGTTAAAAGTAGACTTGAAGCAGTAACTAAGAAGCTCACTAGTCTCGAAGACGAATTAACCAAATCAAATTCTAAGATTAGTGAATTAGGAAAGAGTCTAGACGCCTGTCAAGCCGAAAAGAGCACCGCTCAAAATAACTATTGTTAGGTCATACGATTAACAACTCAATGATCCTAGGCATGAATTCTAAGTAATTCGATGATAATGGTAGACATTGAAATTCGATCGAGAAACTCAAATGAAGAACAAGAGAGAGAATTCGAGTAGAGTGAGAAAGTTATTGTTTCTCTCTCTAGAAATTGAATTGCAAGCCTTTCGGATATTTCCAAAACTTTCTCTATTCAGCTCAATTTGTTTACATGTATTTCTACAAAACAAACTTGGTATAAATATCAAACCCTAATCTAAGGACTACTATACAAAACGCCCCTAATTAAAACAACAACTAATAAAATCAAGCACAATTAAAACATATACTCTAAATCTCCCCCTTTGTGCTTGATTGCGTTTCCGCACTGTTTGTCCTCGTCGGGCGTAATACGATCTGCGCAAGCCCAGCGCATAGTCAAAGTTTCTAACTGCTTCCCTCGGCTTCAGACGCTCCTCGACATAATCTAGCAATTCCATCAGGAGCGGCTGTTCTTTCACGAACCTGTGGATTCTCAGCATTGTCTCTCGGTTGATTTCTTCCAACCTCTGCTCTATATTCCTCCTGATGACCTTGAGCATCCCGTCGCAAAACTTATGAATCTCTGTCTTCAGCATCATACTAGTCTTCGTGGCTAGTGGATTATTGTAGGTGATGCCGATGACTGAGCTGATGTGGACATGATTTCTTGGAAGCCCTTCCATCTCAGGTCTTTGTTGAGCGGTTCGGTCATGTTGACCTTCTTCATGTTGCTCTCCAGAGCCATCTGAAGGTCATGCGCTGCAAAGTATTTTACTTGGCGCATCATGAACCGGTAGAGCCTTCGAGGCCTTCCCTTTTGATGAAGCCTTGAGGACCCCTGTACTTCTCAACGTACAGCTGATAAAGGTTGTATACCTCATCGGCAGGGAGGTACGGTAGGTCGCTCTCGCTCAGTTCCTCTCGGTTTCTGTCCACTCGCTCGATGACATAGTGAGGTGTTGGAAGTCCTCCTTTTGCACAGTAGACGCTGAGGAGTTGGCATATTAAGGATAGCTCCTTGAAGTGACCCTTCAGTCGTTCCTTCGGGATCCCCAGCCTTACATCTGGTCCAAGTTGAGTCAGCATCCAGAGGTAGGTCATCCTCTTCTGCTGATCCCAGTGAGAGATCCCTCTCAGCTCAAATTCGTTCGGCTTCTTGATTCTGTCCGGCGACCTCCAAATATTCTCACGAACTTCTTCGAGGAAGGGTATCTCTATTCGGATATTCTCCCACGTCGTGTCGATCCGAACGGTCCCTGACATTTGTCTTTTGGGGGAAACCGCTCGTTGCGTGATCAGCTCTGAAAGCCCTGTGGGATCTTGTTCGTGGTCTACACCTTCCTGAAGTTCGTCGTCTTCTATCAGCACGAGGTCCATTGAAGCTTGTTGCAAAATTTGTCGAACTTCCTTCAGCCGTTGTACTTGATGCTCCTCGGACATATAATGGGTCGCCCACTGTTCTTCAAATATGAATTTGTCGAGATATTCATGTGGGTTGACGCCGTGTCCTGAAGGGCCCGGTTGTCCTGGAGCTGTTGAGGGAGTAGCTTGGGTTTGTGGAAGAGCTACGAGCATGGCCGCACTTGCTTCTTCTTCCGGAAGCAAGGGCTTGTCAGAGTCGGTGATTTGGACGGAGGCGTCCGGAGGTGAAAGGTTGGTGGATCGATATGGGTTAGAGTGGTGGTGCGATGCGTGGTGTGGGTGGTTTGTGTTTGGGTTTGGGTTAGGATTTCACCTGCTCCAGCGCTTGTTTGCATCGCGCCCGAGCCTTGTCCTTAGCCACTTGTAGATGTCCGTGGCCTCTTCTCCCCCTCATGAGGGTCCTGATCGTCAAGATCGTCATGTCTGCGCCTTGAGTGGGAGCTTTGGCCTCGGCAAGTTTCAGTAGGTGGCTCAGGATGATCCACCAATCGCCTATAAAGAGATTCTTCTTGAGGCGACCGAATGGAGAGGCCTATCAAGCGGACGAGTAGTATGTCGTGGAGCTCGGTTATGGTATGGTGTATGGATTGATGAGGATAGATGAAGTGGCTAAAGGGTCCGTGGGTGTGGGTTGTGGAGGTGTGAGGATGGTTTGTGACGAAGGGCCTTCAGAGACAGGTGCTTTCCCGGTATCTCTTCGGGATGTCTCGATGGCCTGGAGTACTCTCTCCATGATCTTATCTTCCATGGATTGTACAGCGGCAGAGAGAACGGCCTGGAATTTCTCGCTCATCACAAAAGGTGCGGACGCCTCCTTGGATGTTCCAGGACGACTCATGTCGCCTGTTATCAACCCTTGAGCAGACACCGACTCCTCAGGTTGGCTCACAGTCACTTGACGTTGTGACTTGAGACTTCCATCCAATCCTCGACTTGAATCTAGAAGATTCGCGTCTATGGATGTTGTGACAGGCTCAGATTGAACCTGTACGTCAGATATTTCGATGTCGAGGCCGGTAGTGATAGTCTAATCCTCGGCCCCGACCACCGCTGTGATAGTGGGTTGCAGCTCTAGACTAGAGACGAAGGGTCCTCAGCCCTAGAAGGTATGACCTGCGCCGTGTCTCGCGTGGTGGAGACGACGGTGAAGAGGAACTCGATCTGAAGGCTCAGTCGACGTGGAGTCCGTCTTAGAAGTTGGATCTCCTCATCAGACTCAGTGTCTGACGAGGAAGCCGTGTGAGGTGTCAGTTCACGTGCTGTTTCCTCACCGTCGTGTTCCACGTCTTAGGTGGTGAGATGTGCCCCGTTTCCGCTTCGGGTTGTGCCTCCTGAAGTAGAACCTCCTCAATAGGCTCTTGGAGCACGGCTCCATGGACGAACACCTCCACCTGATATTCATGTTCCGGAGCCTCGAGTGCCATCTCAGTAGCCATGACGTCTATTAGTGTATCATCTACGTCGGGCATTTGCACTTCGACCAATGGAGACTCCTGTTGAAGCTCCTGAGCGACAACATCTATCATCCTGTCGTCAGGGCTTGGTTGGTGTTGCTGTTGGGGAGGGCTAACTCCAAAAACTGCCGGGGCCCTCGAATCATCTCCTCGGTGAGGTGATTCTCCCGGCAGTAAGTTCAATATACGTCTCCCTGGGGTCGGCGAGACGTAGCAGCAAATCGGCATCGACGGTTGGTCCAAGTCCGTGAGCCGTGGATTGTGAAAGAATTTGAGCTTGGTGGTTGATAATTTCCTACCGGAGGCAGGCGAGGAATGTTCTGCTCGTGCATCTCCATATATTGGCGGATGATGACATTAAACCACCGAGCGTAGGGCCATTCTTCGATCTCCGATTCTTCTTTAGCCTAATCTGGTCTGCAAGATCATTCCGGATTAGCTGCGTGAAATCATAGTTCCTGGAGAACGCGATTCTGTGGAAAATCTGCAGAATGTTGGCATTGCCCTTGTCGAAGCCGGCATGCTTGGGCGATAGACACTTGTTCACAATCCCGAATAGTGTCTTCCACAGATGAGGGATACCGCTGCTCCGGACCTGAGCTAGCTTGGTGAGCTGCGGTTGATATCCCATCTGCATGAAATCATGCACCATTTCTGCGTCTAATGGTAGCGGGTCGTAGTTTGGGCTGTGTGGCAAGTCCAGAATCATCCCGAACTGGTTCATGTTCATAGTAATGTGCCGCGTCCCAATTATGGTTGAGAATGAGAAGGCCCCATTTCCACTGCTCCTTGAATGCATCCTCAGAATTGCTGGAGATAGACCATTGGCACCGATGCGGTGACCGTCAATGCATGCCAGATGGGGTGACCTTGCAGAATGGATATGTGATATCATGGACACCAAAAGGTGGTCAGATCGAGTTGAAAATTTGTATCCTGGAACTTCAGGTACAAATTATGGTCGTAGATGTGATTGTATCGTGGGTAGCGATCCATCTGAAGCATAAAAGATATAAAAGTTCATTAGTTCAAAATTTAATTTTAGTCGAAAATTGATTTAATTTCATCAAACTATAATATTGTAACAAGTCATGACATGTTTGATGAATGTTGAATTGAAATCGTGTAGTATGCATATAGTATAATTGATTTTGAAAAATGTAATGGCATGTTCGTAATTTCGAATGAAACATATAACGCGCGAAAAAACTTTGAAATTTTCTAAGTGTTTGATCGTGAAAAATGTCACTGTTCATGCTGAGATATTTTACGCTCGAAAAATTTGATTTTCAAATTGATTTCCTATGCATTGATTTCAATTGAAATAACTTCGCTTAACTTTGCGATCGAAAAATTTTTATTCGCTTAATGTTCGCTACAGTGTAAAAGACTTAGAAAAAAAACTTCTAAGTGTTGAAGTTGGAATCGTGGACTGTAGCCGACCAATTTTACGATCGAGAAAAATTCCGTATAAATTTATGATCGAGAAATTATTTCTCATGTAAATTTACTGTCGAAAAATTTCCTCGATTGAATAAAATATTTCGATTTGAAATTTTTCGAGCGATACGTGATTTCCGATCCTAAGTAAAATTTTCACTGCGATATTTTTCTATCGAGAAATTAGTCAACGAAAGAAAACTAAGTCAATCGTCGAAAAATTTTTCGATCAATTAATTCCTAAGCGGCGAATTTTACGATCGAAAAATTATGCGTTGAAAAATTAATTTTTCGCTGCTAAATTTTTGCGACCGAAATGAAATGAAATCGAAAATTCTATTTTGCGATTGTAAGTTTTACGCTCGATCTAATTTGCATCTAAATTGTCTATTCAACGCTTAAATTTTTCGCTCACAGAAAATCCTAATTAGATTTCTCGACGGTAAGTGATATTTCGGTCAAAATCTTCTTTCTTAGCGACTAAGTCAGAATTTAGCGATCTAAACCTACGATATAAACAGTATCTCAATTGAATCGGAATTCAATTAAGACTCTTTGCGATCAACAAAGTTCTTGATGGCTTCAAACATTCAAATATCAAGTTTCTTTCAAAACTCAACTTAGTGGTCTAAGATGCAGATTTTTCGAAAGTTTAAACTACCAGATTCATAGAAAACATCGAAACTATCTTAAGTGCAGGCATTAACCCAGATTAAACTCGTAAACATGCCTAAATCACTATAAAATGGTATACGGTTTTCTCAGTTTGAAGAACAGTCGAGAATCTAATCCTAATCATGCGAAAAACTATAAAATGCAGATGCTAATGGAGTAAAATCGCAAGCAAATATCAAATGAATCTCATTTCTACCTTAAACAGACAATTTTGTGTTGAAAACCGAAAGATTTGTAAGAGATTTTAACTGTTTGTGAAATTTTATCGAGAGAGAAATTTTTGCGATTTAGGTTTGCGTGAGATAAAGTTTTTCGACTGACAAAAAAGTGAACTTTTATTAACTCGCTGTAAGTCAATGTTGGGTTTGCGACGTTTTGCGATTAAATGGATTAGGCCCATTACTATTTGCGCCCGAGAAATATTGATTCGAAAATTTCTCTTCAATTCAATTTCTCGATCGCAAATTATCACGGCCAATCAAAATCGTTCCCAACCTTGTTTACGATCGAGAAACATATGATTTCCAATTAATTCTTATATCCAATTTCTCGATTGTAAGTACTTCTAAAATTTTCAGATTGATCTCCATTTCAAATAAAATCACATTGTAATGCTCCCCCTCAGAATTAAAATAAATGCAATTAACTCCTTGGATTTTCTGTGTAGTAACGTCTAGCTCCCCTGGCAGAAAAAAAATCTGTACCACTTAGAGAAAAAATGTTAGAAATAATAGAGTTAATCAACAATTATTTTTGGCGTGTTTTCCTTTGAAATATTTGGTCTGTGACAATAGCTCCTTGTCTTGTAGTGTCGACGTCTCATTCCTTTGTTTAGTTTGAAGAAATCTGAAATACTTAGAAAAAAACGTCAAAAATATTTGGAGCTAATGCACGATTTTTATATTTACTCCCCCTCAAATAATGCGCAAGAATTGACTTAACAATCATATGAAATCAATTCAGTAACAAGCAAAAAATACGCAATTTACCTAGTAAGCACATATACATGGTCCCTAAAAACATGTATTGAAGATATTGCGTGAGGGTAAGAGCAATGAAAACTTTATCGCATTTTAAACAATTTAGTACCAATGCAATCTAAAATTGCATTTAGAATGTGCTACAAGCTAAAGAAACTCGCATTTATTCCATTCAACGCATATAAAACTTAACATTTCATGTCAAAATGTGCGAAATTTTTCCTTTCACGTTGTTTTTTTCAGAAATTAAAACATATTATTTTTCTGTATATATATGTATATAAAATTTTTTATTATTATTTATTTTTTTATAATTTTTTTCGTATTTTACTTTTATTATAGTATGGGGTCAGATTATTTTGCTTCGATCAATCGTCACACCTAAAATTTTACGAGACATTTGAAAGAAGAAAATGCCGTCAAGTCATGTCGTCAAACTAAAGTCCTAAGTTCATAGACTGGTCCATTTCGACAACTCTCACTAGGTTTGCTCTTGTACTCAATTATTCTAACTCGGGATTTTTATATTTATATCACTCAAGTCAACACAAGCAATTTTAAGTCAATTTACCTGTGATCGAGGCATTTTTTAATCATTTCACCTAAGCGAGAGACCGTCGATTGGAATCAAAGGGTTGTAAGGGTTATAGTTTGGCTAGGACTTAGAAGGGAAGGAATTTAGTGGAAAGTGAGCTTATCTCTTCGTCATCTTCCATTTCTACGTCCGTCTCCTTTTCTTTTTTTTTTGGCGTCTTTCTTCTTTTCAATCTTTTCTCCCTCTTTTTCTTTTAAGAACGATCCCTTTTTATACTATGCTCAAGCTGAAGCTCCACTTCTCCACGAGGCTATAGGAGATTATCGTTGGCGAAGTTCTTCTTGTTGGTTCTTGGGCCGATACCGTGCTCCTCTTCACTTAATCACTAGAGAGGTTTCAGAGATTATCAATTTGAAGAAGTTCACGGTTATGGAATTCGTACCCAAGGCTGCGCTCCTCTTCTAGTTCTCGATATAAGACAGGATTATCGTTGGAGAAGTTCACTTCGTGGTGCTCCTCTTTCCAGCCATTCTGACGAGCGTACGTGATTATCGTTGGAGAAGTTCACAGCAGGATCCTTGCCACCTTCTAAGAGATAGTCGGAAGGCAGGTTCCTTTGGTCTGATTTTTGCACGTTGAGCAATGCCTTCTTTTGTCATCATCCTCCTTATTTTCTCCCCCTCCTTTTCTCATTTGAACAACCATCCGAAGAGTTTAGAATACGGTTGAAGGCTGGGAATGGGATTCAAAGGAAGAAAAGGACGTCGGAGAAGGCTCAAAGTGGATGACTAAGGGCTAATGAGAGAAAGAAAAAATTTTATAAGGCCGAGTGAGGAATAAAACTAAGCGCCCTTATCATTTTCCTAAAGATCTAAGGCAAGGTGAGTACAAAGCCAAGTATCACTAGTTAAGACAAGTAATTGATGTGCGACTCACTCGAGAAACAAATCCAAAGAAAGAAAAAGGAACAAGGTTGAATCCTCACATATGTATAGTGTCTTTGTGTCTAGTGGAGCAACCTAATGACCTTTAGACACAAGAATGCGACTTAGACTGACAAATTTAAGCAATTAAATCGATCACATGTCGGGGTAAAATTCTAAGTGACTTTAGATCAAAGCATCCTAAATGATTTCGTCATTCCCCAAAATTATATATATTTATAATGTTTTTTTTTAAATTTATCTATTTCACGCAAGATAAAGCAAATAAGCATGGAAAATACATAGAATAGAGAATGTGATAGCACAGAAGATCAGGTAATGCACATATTACGGAAGATTCAACATGCCTAATTTTCCGACAAGGAATTGGAATCGTTATCATCCAAAGCCTTGGTGAAAATGTCGGCTAGTTGAAACTCTGGATTCACAAAATACATATCTATGGTGCCTTTTTCTACGTGATCTTTGATAAAGTGATATCTAATGTCTATGTGTTTTGTGCGTGAGTGATGAACAGGATTGCAAGTAATAGCAAATGGCACTTTCACTATCACTATATATGGGTATATTATTTAAATTGTACCCATAGTTGCGAAGCTGACTCGTCATCCACAGCATCTGGAGCAACAACTGGCGGCAGCCACGTATTCCGCTTCGGCCGTCGAAGTTGACACACAGTTCTGATTTTTGGATAACCAGCAGACCAGCATTTCGCCTTGAAATTGAGCGCCACCGGATGTGCTTTTCCTGTCCATTCGGCAACCTGCATAATCAGCGTCAGTATAGCCGATAAGTTTGAAGTTCGTCCCCTTTGAATACCATAGTGCAAAGGTAGATGTGCCATTAAGGTAACGCAGAATCCTTTTAACCGCGAGCGTATGGGATTCTTTGGGATCGGCTTGAAAACGGGCACATAAGCAGGTGGCAAACATGATATCCGGCCGGCTCGAAGTGAGGTAGAGAAGGGATCCAATGATGCTGCGATACAGTGTGACGTCGACCGACTTGGCAGAGGGATCGGCATCCAACTTGCAGCTTGGTGACATAGGAGTGCTGAGAGGCCTACTCTGATCTTGATGGAATTTCTTCATAATATCCTTGACGTATTTTGTCTGACTGATGAAAATACCATCTTCGAGTTGCCTGACTTGTAGTCCTAGGAAGAACTGCATCTCTCCCATGTGACTCATCTCGAACTTGCTTTTCATTAGATCTCCAAACTTCGTGCAGAGCCGTGGATTAGTTGATCCGAAGATGATGTCGTCGACGTATACTTGAACGACCATCAGATCTTTGTCTTGCCATTTGATGAATAGGGTTGTGTCTATCGTTCCTCGTATGAATCCAGACTTCACGAGGAATTCACTCAGGACATCGTACCAAGCACGTGGGGCTTGTTTTAATCCATAGAGAGCTTTGTCCAATCGATAGACGTGATATGGATGTTCTTGGTCAACGAAGCCTTCCGGCTGAGCGACGTAGACTTCTTCTTTTAACACGCCGTTGAGAAAGGCGGTCTTAACATCCATCTGATTGACTTTGAAGTCTTTGTGAGCCGCATAAGCCAGGAGAAGACGGATAGCTTCGATTCGGGCAACATGAGCATATTTCTCGTCGTAGTCGACGCCTTCCTGTTGATTGTATTCCTTCGCAACTAGCCCTGCTTTGTTACGGATCACTTCACCATCTTTATTCTTCTTGTTTTTGAATATCCATTTAGTTGCGACAATTGTTTTCCTATGCGGACTGGGTACTAAGGTCCACACTTGAAGACGTTCGAATTGGTTGATTTCTTCTTGCATCACAATTATCCAATCCGGGTCTCGTAGTGCGTCTGCTACCTTAGTAGGCTCATTTTGGCTCAGGAAGCAGCTGAAAAGACTGTGTTGATGCCGTGTACTTACCCCTCTCGAAAGATCGTCAATTATCTGATCAACCGGGTGTGCTCTAGTCTACTTGCGCTCATGTGGCAAGGCTGAGGAAGATGCATCAGCCATTTGTGGGTCTAGATATCCAACGATCTCCGATTGTTCATTTGTGTGAGGAAGTTCCATGTCTGCACGGGGCTCCGATGATTCTTCCTCAACACTCACGGTAGGTTCTTCATTATTATGAGGCAAATCTTAATCGGGTGAGGTAGGCACTGTTGAAGAACTTGGTACATCGGCCTCGTCGGGTGTAGGATTGACGGTGGCTGGCGGATGTAAGGGCTCAAAAAGCGAATCCAAGTCTTCTACACAAGTCTCATAGCTTCATCCGGCGGTGATTGCTGATTTGTTGCCATCTCCTGTTGGTTTTGTGCCAACACAATAGTGAGTACGGGTTCTGAGATGTTGTCTTCAGAAGCCAACGGGTTGAGCACGGGTCCTGAACTGAGTTGTGCAGGAGCCATCTGGTTAGGCACGGGTCCTGGACTGAAGTGACCAGAAGCGATTTCGTTCACTTCGTGAAAAGTGACGTTATAGCTTTCCTTAATTGTGCGGTTGTACTTCATGTATACTCGGTACGCTTTGGATGTTGAAGAATACTCGACGAAGGTTGCTGCGAATGCTTTACGATCGAACTTAGCACGTTGCTCTCGGTCGTTCGCCACAAAGCACTTGCACCCGAAGACTTTAAAGAATGAAATGTTGGGTACTCGTTTGTTGATAGTTTCGTACGGAGTCTTGTCAAAGCGCTTGTAAACCACCGTCCTGTTTTGAGTGAAATAGACGGTATTTACTGCTTCCGTCCAGAGAAAATGTGGAAGACCAGAGTGGATGGGCATCGTACGCGCGGCTTCCACTAGAGTTATGTTCTTTCGTTCGACTACCCCATTCTGTTGAGGAGTCTTGGCGGCTGAAAATTGTTGACTTATTACAAGTTTCTGATAAAACTCACTGAGGTGGTTGTTCTTGAACTCAGTGCCGTTGTCTGTTCGAATAACTTGAATAGTCTGTTGCGGCAGATTTTGAGTAGTGTTCACAAAGTTTATAATCAAGTCACCGGTCTCATCTTTGGTTCGGAGGAACTTTGTCCATGTGTAGCGAGAGTAGTCATCAACGATAACTAGCACATACTTGCGTCCATTGATACTCTGTGTCTGCATTGGCCCACAGAGGTCCATGTGGATTAGTTTGGGCGAGAAGTTGACGCAATTTGATTGACATGATGAGACGCTCGCTTCATTTTTCCTAATTGGCAGCCGAACGTTGATGCTCCCTCTGTAGTAGTATAGTTGGAAGACCGTGGACCAACTTTTTCGTAGAAAGGCGTTGGAGAGCTTTCATATTCATGAGACATCCGTTGATGCCATAAGTTGTTCTTCTGTAAAACAGTCTGAGAGATGAGGCATACAGCTGTCGAGGGCCGCACGGATGTCAGGTTTATCGTGTATAGATTTGATTTCCGAAGTCCTTGAAGGAGTTCTGTGTCCTGACTATCCAAAATTCTGCACCGGTCAGCATGAAAGACCACTTGGAACCCTTTGTCACAGAATTGGCCTATGCTGAATATGTTATGGCGGAGGCCTTCGACATTCGAGACATCTTTTATCGTCAGATTTTCCAAATTGATATCTCCGCATCCAAGAATGGGAGCTGAGTCGTTGTTTCCGAATCTGACTTTCCCGTGTCGGTCTTTGTAGTTCCTCAACAGCTCTTGATTACCAGTCATGTGCGTGGAGCAACCAGAGTCGAGGTACGACACATGATGGATCTGCAAAAACAATTTAGAGAGCTTTAGGTATCCACTTAAGCATGTGTCCTCTCAAATTAGCAGATATAGTTATGGGTTCAGATATGATTCCTAAATTTTTGTTTGGAGAAGTTTTAATAACCCATTCCACTTTCGGAGAGGTGGGTTTGGGTTTTGCCTCTATAGGAGACTTGGCCTTTTCGGCTTTTATCGTCCTAGGCGGAGATTTAGGAACCCGTTTGGGTTGAACCTTGCAGGGAAGGCTAATTTCAGCACGTACAAATGATTTGGAAGGTTTGACCGAGGAAAAGATTTTTTCTTTTGATAATCTCCTAAGGTGCTTGGGGGACTCAATCTTTACGGGATACCTTAGGTGAGTACAGGCATGTACAGCGCCATAAGCTTTCTTTACGGCTGGATCTTGTTTCCTACGGGTCTTCCTTGTGGCATTTGTTTCAGAATAATTATTGGTAATTTTTTAGGTAGAGCCTGTTACGAAATTGTCGCTTCTAAAGGTGATAGGCTGAAGTGAACAAGTAGAAGCAATTATTTTTAACGTAGAAATGGCTCTTTTATTACTACGAGTGTCTTTTATTTTAACAGAAGGAGTAACATTCTTAGAAACATTCAAATCTACTGGCTCATTCTTTATCTTAGCACTTTTAATATAATTATTAATGCACTTTTGATCTTTCGAAGGTGATTTTTCGATTTTCACGCTCTTCGTAATAGCGTGAGAGGTAGTTTGGGAGGATGAGGAAGCCTTGAGATTTTCCATCTCCTTAAAGAACTTTTTCTTTTCAGCTTCGAAATTCTCTCGTTCTTTATCTAATGTAGCTTGAGATTCCTATAACTGTTTTATTAGAGGAGGTATGTAGAGAAAATTTTTTATAATAAACGTCTTTGACTTCCTCGTTGTGTGCTTGAGATTCAGGAGCTAGGACTTGATCTAAATCACAGACAGGTGTTAAAGAACGTTTCATTTTCTGTCTCTTTCATTTAGTTCAGTGTGTCAAAGGGGATCCCAGGCCTGTGAGAGGCTTTTCTCATAGATGAATCATAATTATTTTGGTACGTCGATTCAGTGAATTCTCTAAGAGAGGTTACTCCTAAACCCTTGTACGTAATATCATATATTTCTTTCTTCCGAAGAACACGTGGGTTAGTAAAACCTATGCCTTATTTTCATTATAGAACTCTATATACTTGGGCTTGTTCAAAAATATCGTCTGTTCGGATTGTCCCCTATGCGTAACTATATCATCTAATTTCTTAATTTTAGCATATAGTTTCTTGCGTTCCTCACCTAGGAGAGCATAATTATTTTCTACCGTCAGTTTGGCGGCTTGACAGGCATCTAGATCCTTACTAACCTCTCTAACCTTAGCATTTGATAAATCTAATTGAGCTTCTAAGTTAGTGATCTTAGTGGTAGCTTCAGTTATCCTACAATTTAGGGTAGCTTCCTCACTGAGATTCCTAACCAGACAATTGTAGTTATTTGTTAGCCTATATTCTAATTCACTAACTTTTCACTATTCTGTCCTATTGAGGTTGACTAGTCCCTCTAGAATGTAGGCTCTTAGTAAGTTCTTCTATTTTAGCACTAGAGCTTCTAAGTTCTGATTCGAGGCTATCTATATTCTCCTGAGATCTCGCAAGTTTATCCTCTACTTCCTTAAAACTTTTTTGCTCACATTTCATGTTAGCATATTGTGTTTGATATGATTCTAACATGTTCAATAATGTGGATGAAGAGACTACCTCTTTTGACGAGGTGGATGCGTTGTCTTCGTCCGTCCGATTGGATGCTTCGGCGTCCAATTCATTGTCGAGACGGGACATGAGGGCTAAATTCTCTTCTTCAGAACTCGACGTGTCCTTGAGCCATTGGTCTTGTTTGGCCATGAGAGCTACTCCAACTTCCTTCTGTTTAGTCAGCTTCCTGGAGTAGTAGTTGGCATCTCTCTTCTTTGGAAGAGTACACTCTCTGGCAAAGTGACCTGGCTTCCCATAGTTGAAGCATTTGTTAGCCTCTTTTGGGTTCTTAACTTCGGAGCTCTCCGGTGCACGTTCTTTGTTTTTAGAACCTGTAGTCCGAAGTCTGTTGGCTGAGGTTGAAGACGTCTTCTTGAAGTACTACTTACTCACCATTTTTCCAATCAAGGCCAACTGCTTCCCTAGGGCTTTCTTATTTGGCTCAACATCGGAGTCAGATTCTTCATCCGACTCTGAAGGAGAGGAGGCCTAACAATGTTTTCTTTTCTTGATTTTGAGCTCCTCTTCTCCGAGACTAAGGCAACAGTGTCTTCGATGTGTTTGCCCTTCTGCTCCTTTTGAATCTCGCTTATATCATCGTCATGTTGTGCGAGATTGTCAAACACGGCATGGATATCCAACTCCTCTATATCTTTATTCTGTCGAATTTGAGTGGATATTTTCTTACATTCCGCGGGTAGAGAAGAGAGAAATCTGATTTTTGTCTCTGATAAACGTATTGTAGTACGTTTATCATAGTATTTAATTGGCTCATAATAAAGTTTTCGTAGTCATTTTATGCACTTATTAACCCTATTTCTGCTTGTTTTGGTATTATAAGGCTTTAGGACAAGTTTCGGGCGAAAAGGAGCGAAAACGAGGCAAAACGGCGCGAAAACGATGAAAACTGGTGAAGGTCACGGCCGTGACACATAGTGCACCTGGCCGTGACACTTGGCAGAGAGTTAGACTGAAGATGGTCACGGCCGTGACACTTCTTGCACTAGGCCGTGACCCATAGCAGCAGCAGTATTAGAAAATTCTTATCTCTCAATCCAGACCTCGGATTGAGAATTCCTTTTGTCAAAGTCAAGATTGGCGAGTCTTCTATCTATGGTTAAAATTTCAGGTCAATCCGACATCGTTTACCCCTCCATCCGAGAGAAATACGAAACTACCGCAAAGCTGTTGAGGGGGTCACGGCCGTAACGCTGCTGCACCAGGCCGTGACGAACGGCAGTGAGCTCATTTTTTGCCCCGAGAGTGTCACGGCCGTGACCTATCTTGTCCCAGGCCGTGACCATGTCGAATTTCACTATAAAAGCCCGATTTCGATCCAGAAAAGGGGGATTCTCACCAGATATCAACCCTAACTCATAAGAGACGAATTACAAACGCCAGAAACGCAGAATTTCATTGGAGAAGAGCGAGAGACGGATCAACGACGCAATCACACCAAATTAAACGCAGAACGAAGATTCATCTGTGCCACCATCCCAGATCATCAGTATTCAAGATCATGAATTCTTCTTCTTCGTGTCTTATTTCTTTCGTTGTTTTCCCGTAAATTATGCGTAGCTAAATCCCGTTTGTGTTTGGGATTAGATGAACGCTACGATATTTTGTAGTTAAGACGTATATCATCGTGACTTCGTGTTTTTGACTATTTATCGTTCTATGAATATGATTCGTCGCTTTAATATGTCTATGTGTTGAAGTGATCGTGTGGATAAACGTTTAAGGCGACAGCTAAGAAACGTTTAGGCCGTTCATAGAAGATAGGATTCGAGTATAGGGCGAAAGCAAATACTCGATCCTCGCCTTTAGTAATCACTGAACCTTAGATCCCCGCGAGCGTTTAGGGCGACAGCAAACTCGTGAGCGGGTAGGAAATTACTGCGATCTAGTCAGAATCACGTAGGAGCGAGAATTCAGTGTCTTAACCGAGAGTACCTAGCGGGATACGAATCCCGAGCACATCTTTATTATCTGAAAGCTCCTTTACCAGTTTTAGGCGTATTCTCTTAGTTTCTTGTTGATTTAGGAAACAATCTGTTAGGATAATTCGTAACACCATCTGCGTATTTTATTTAGGCTAAATATCGAGTCGATAGGTCATTACTAGTACTTGATTTATTCCTCGTGTTCGATACTCGTCTACTCACTCTACTGCACTACAAACGGTAGGTCCACTGCCTATCGCACGTCGGTGATAGTAATTAGGTATTCGTTTTAATTATTACTTGTCGCACTTTTCATTCACACACCACGTGTCGATCAAGTTTTTGGCGCCGTTGCCGGGGAATAAATTGATATTAGGAACACCGTAGTTCGGTAATTTAGCCATTTTTATTTGAAGTTTTCCTTTTTTTTCTTTATTACTATTTGCGTTATTTGTTCTTTTAGTCATTGTTATTTTCGTTATTTCTTTTACGGGTCGATTTCTTTTAGTCCAGATAAAGAAGTAGATATGGCGGACCACAGAGTGCCCGTCCACGGGGAGGAGCCATCACTACAAGATCTCCTCAAGAATGCCGCGCTAGGCGGTACTGAGTCGGCAATTATCATCCCGCCGATCGAGAACAATAATTTCGAGCTGAAGCACTCTTGGCTTCAGATGATCTTCCAGACGGCTCAGTTTGAAGGCAACCCCGACGACGATCCCTACTCCCATCTGAAGGCCTTTCTGACGGTGACCGACACCATCAGGATCAATGGTGTCTCGGGCGATGCAATCAAGCTGATGCTATTCCCGTTCTCGTTGAAGTTTAGGGCGAAGGACTGGTTGGAGATGTTGCCGCCCAGATCGATCACCACGTGGCAAGAGATGCGAGCCGCCTTCATTGGTCACTACTTCCCACTATCAAAGGTTCTAAGGCTGAAGATGGAGATATCACTATTTCACCAAAAGGACTCAGAAAATCTCTACGAGGTATGGGAGCGTTACAAAGCGCTACTGAAGAGGTGCCCACAACACGGAATGTCGAAGGCAGCTCAGATCAACCGATTTCACGAGGGGCTCAATGACCAGACTGTCCATATGCTAGACGGAGCCGCAGGAGGAGGACTCGTGAAGCTCATGGTACCGACGCTTCGAATCTGATCGAGGACTACTCGAGGAACAGCTTCATGAGGGGCAATACCAGGATGAAGACACCCGGTGTGTTCGGAGTGAGCGAGGAGACGGCCACTAGCGCTAAAATCGAGGCACTTCAGCAACAAATCGCCTCGACGAACTCCCAGTTGCAGACGGTGATTGGCGCATTACTTCCCAAGTCCGGGCAAACTCAGCCCGTGAACGCCGTGGCCACCATCGCACCGACGCAGCACACGTCTTACGTGCCATTGTGCGGAATTTGTGGCGCAGCCCACGAGACATCAGAATGCCAACTTGGGCAGCCGCTGGAGCACGTAGACTATATGGGCAATTACCAAGGTGGCCAGCGAAGCTTCCAGCCTCGGGCACATCCAATCCTGGCGTACGGAATCAGAACCATCAGGGCCAAGGACCGCCAGGATTTCAGCCCCGACCGTCCGGATTCCAAAATGGGCCACCACGACAGTACCAGAACGCGCCCACAGGAGGATCCGATGACATGAGGGAGATGAAGGACATGATGAAGGCACTTCTCACGAATTTCAGTAGCACCACCGCAGCCCACGAAAGCCGAATGACGAAGATGGAGGAGTACATGGAGGCAAACGACTTGCGTGCTCAGAATACAGATGCCTCAATCAAGAGGTTGGAGCAGCAAGTGGGGCAATTAGCAAAGCAAATGGCGGGGCGAAATCAAGGATCACTCCCGAGCTACACCGAGACAAACCCCAAGGAGTATTGCAATGCGGTAATCCTGAGGAGCGGGAGAGGATTACAAGAAGCTCCCACCAAGCAGAATTTAAAGGAGAAAGTCGATTTCGAGGGCCACGACGAGCCAGAAGTGGAGGAAAGCAAGGGCGACGGAGTCGAGAAGGTCAAGGATAACGAGAGAAAGACGCGACCATTCGTGAAGCCGTATCAACCAAAGATCCCGTACCCAGTTCGGTTGAGGGGAGCTGCACCTGAAAAAGAGAAGGTTCAACCTAAAAAGGAGGAGGCTGCACCCGAAATAAAAAAAAGCGAGGGAGAATGAGCGGCCACCAGTGATGCCGTACCAGCCGAAGATTCCCTATCCAGCACGGTTGAAGAAGGACAAAGACGAGGCACTAATTGGCAGATTTATGGGTATGTGCAAAGAATTACATATTAACTTACCGTTTATTGAAGCTATTGTGCAGATGCCCAGTTTCGTTAAGTTCCTGATGGACTTGCTGAGGAACCGACGGAAGCTCGAACATGTCTCCACAGTATACCTACGAGGAGAGTGCTCAGCGATACTCCAGACCAAGATACCGAAAAGGCTCAAGGACCCAGGGAGTTTTACTATTCCATGTTTGATAGGTGATTTAGTTGTTGAGCATGCTTTAGCTGATCTAGGTGCTAGTATAAATTTAATGCCGTACTCCATATTTAAGCGTTTAGAATTAGGTGAACCACGACCCACTAGAATGAGTATTCAACTGGCCGATAGATCGTTAAAATACCCTATAGGTGTTATCGAGGATGTTCTAGTTAAGGTCAATAAGTTCGTTATCCCTGCTGATTTTGTGATCTTAGACATGGACGAGGATGAAAATGTTCCATTAATTCTAGGTAGACCATTCTTAGCTACAGGCGAGACCATGATAGATGTTAGGAATGGAACATTAACCTTGACAGTAGACGGCGAAAAAGTTACATTCAATATGGCTGATTCGATGAAAAAGAGCAACGAGCAAGATGATAAATGCTATTTCTTAGATGTCTTTGAGCGCGATTTTCTCTTTTCTATGCAAGGTCTATCACAGGTCAGCAAGCATGATAGGCACACGATTATGGAAATCGATAAGTGTGGGGAGGAGATCGACGAACCCATCATAACCATCGACGAGAGCAGCGAAGAAGTTAAGGACAAGAGCCCAGTCGAGGAGCGAACGCCACTAGAGTTGAAATCGCTGCCCGGTGAAAGGAGACACCGCCAAGGTATGGATGTAGGCGAGGAAAACTTAAGCAGAAAAGAGATGCTGTACCTCGACTTCCAGCCACCCTAAGCGAACGAAAGCACGTCCGGCTAAAGACGGTAAAGGAAGCGCTTCTTGGGAGGCAACCCAGGTTTATCTATCTAGTATTTTTTTTTATTATGCCTATTATTATTACAATCCATGTTTTTTCTGTTACGTTTAGTTTTCCTTTTAGTCATGTCAGGCATCACGCGTCACGATTTGACAACCATCACGCGTCTAGTCACGACCACGTCAATATTTTCCGTCAGGGAAGTTTCGTTCTCTTACACCTACTTTTCCCTTTCGTTTATTCAATTTTTACGTTGGGGACAACGTACGGCTTAAGTGTGGGGATGGGAATTTAGGTTGAGAATGTACGTGAATTTTTTTTATGACGTGTCCGTGAAAATGTGCGTGAAATATTTTTATGACGTGTCCGTGAGCTATCAATTTTGTTAGAAATGCATGAATTATTAAAATCAGGCATGGTTGTTTGCGTTTATCTCGAGTTGGTTTGCATGTTATGAAATCCTTGTGAGCAATTCGGATATGCATGACTGATTGAATCATGTTTGTCTGAATAGATATAGCACTGTTTTGAGAGATTCGTACACATAACCCTGTTTCATGTGAGAGTTTGAGCCTGACGAGCTTATGCTCATTTTTCTTGGTTGTGTGACGTGCCTAGTCTACATCTCTCTAGAACTTGCCTGTCTGATGCGTGTTGAAACTGTTTTTGGTGTCTTAGTGTGAAGATGATGAGGGCATTAGGAATTAAGTCCAAAGCCAAAATTCCCCACCATGACTAACCCCACTAGTTAGCCACTTTGAGCCTGAGCCAATTCGTTGCTTACCTCATATGATATGAAATGCCCTTGACCCATATAAGCCTCCAGAGATTATATGGACCCAAATTCATTAGAACAGAGCAGAAGTCGAACTTGAGAGTTACTATTTCAATGTACGATTTGATGTTCTTCTCTGCTATTCGTGAAATGACTCGCCCCTGACTTGACCGTTTCCTGAAATGACCCGATCCCTTTCATAAGCATGCCCATAAACCTTTTGGGAAGATATAGGTTTTGGTAATAAGTATCCCTAGGTACAGGCATTCGCTGTGACGATGTATTCTTTGCGACAAAAACCGAACCTTGATGTTTTAGGGAATAAGGCAGTGCACTAGAGCGTAATTAAGGGGAAAGGGCAGAAAATGAAAGGGAACTGAGTTGTCAGGGGTCGGGCAGAAAAGTCTAGGATTTCGGAGCGAGAATGTTGAGTCTTATGCTGGGGCATGTGACTATCAATTTGATCATGCTATATTCTTTGAATTTTCGCTTATGTGTCCTAGCTTTAAGATTACATGTTCAATATCTATGCTTGTCAAGTCATTATTATTTGACCCGAGAAGACCCAAGAAGATCCTCAGATTTATGCTTGACACTTTAAGTAGTAGATATGCGATTTGCTTGCAAGCCTATGGTAGGGGTCGGACTAGTGCACGATTTGAGTGATTCACTATATGTTAACCTATACACTGAGTGATTTGAGCGAATCCCTGTGAGGTATGAGTCTCGATTGACAGTGCGAAGGAAGTTTAGGTCAACAAGTTCAAGTCATTAGTGCGATGTCCATGATTGTTTGCTTGATTCCGTTTTGTGCTTTCTAGCTTTGTTGATAAATTGCGAACAATCGTGCCGTTATCTTGATCTGATGCCTTTTTCTGACTTCTAATTTACTTGAGGACAAGCAAATGCTTATGTGTGGGGAGGTTTGATAAACGTATCGTAGTACGTTTATCATAGTATTTAATTGGCTCATAATAAAGTTTTCGTAGTCATTTTATGCACTTATTAACCCTATTTCAGCTTGTTTTGGTATTATAAGGCTTTAGGACAAGTTTCGGGCGAAAAGGAGCGAAAACGAGGCAAAACGGCGCGAAAACGATGAAAACTGGTGAAGGTCACGGCCGTGACACATAGTGCACCTGGCCGTGACACTTGGCAGAGAGTTAGACTGAAGATGGTCACGGCCGTGACATTTCTTGCACTAGGCCGTGACCCATAGCAGCAGCAGCATTAGAAAATTCATATCTCTCAATCCAGACCTCGGATTGAGAATTCCTTTGGTCAGAATCAAGATTGGCAAGTCTTCTATCTATGGCTAAAATTTCAGGTCAATCCGACATCGTTTACCCCTCCATCCGAGAGAAATACGAAACTGCCGCAAAGCTGTTGAGGGGGTCACGGCCGTGACACTGCTGCACCAGGCCGTGACGAACGGCAGTGAGCTCATTTTTTGCCCCGAGAGTGTCACGGCCGTGACCTATCTTGTCCCAGGCCGTGACCATGTCGAATTTCACTATAAAAGCCCGATTTCGATCCAGAAAAGGGGGATTCTCACCAGATATCAACCCTAACCCATAAGAGACGAATTACAGACGCCAGAAACGCAGAATTTCATTGGAGAAGAGCGAGAGACGGATCAACGACGCAATCACACCAAAATAAACGCAGAACAAAGATTCATCTGTGCCACCATCCCAGATCATCAGTATTCAAGATCATGAATTCTTCTTCTTCGTTTCTTATTTCTTTCGTTGTTTTCCCGTAAATTATGCGTAGCTAAATCCCGTTTGTTTTTGGGATTAGATGAACGCTTTGATATTTTGTAGTTAAGACGTATATCATCGTGACTTCGTGTTTTTGACTATTTATCGTTCTATGAATATGATTCGTCGCTTTAATATGTCTATGTGTTGAAGTGATCGTGTGGATAAACGTTTAAGGCGACAGCTAAGAAACGTTTAGGCCGTTCATAGAAGATAGGATTCGAGTATAGGGCGAAAGCAAATACTCGATCCTCGCCTTTAGTAATCACTGAACCTTAGATCCCCGCGAGCGTTTAGGGCGACAGCAAACTCGTGAGCGGGTAGGAAATTACTGCGATCTAGTCAGAATCACGTAGGAGCGAGAATTAAGTGTCTTAACCGAGAGTACCTAGCGGGATTCGAATCCCGAGCACATCTTTATTATCTGAAAGCTCCTTTACCAGTTTTAGGCGTATTCTCTTAGTTTCTTGTTGATTTAGGAAACAATCTGTTAGGATAATTCGTAACACCATCTGCGTATTTTATTTAGGCTAAATATCGAGTCGATAGGTCATTACTAGTACTTGATTTATTCCTCGTGTTCGATACTCGTCTACTCACTCTACTGCACTACAAACGGTAGGTCCACTGCCTATCGCACGTCGGTGATAGTAATTAGGTATTCGTTTTAATTATTACTTGTCGCACTTTTCATTCACACACCACGTGTCGATCAGTCTCCATATTGGTCTTCGTGATTTCTATCTTTCTCATCTCGTTGAGAAGAGTGAGGTATCTTTGGTAGATCTCATATAGACTCTCCTCCGGCTTTGCTTTGAAGGAGTCATAAGCAGTGAGAATGTTCGCCTTTGCCTTTATGCCAACTTCCGTCCTCTGCATCATCCTATGCAGTTCATCCCAAATTCCTTTTGCCGATGAAAGGCTATCAATCTGTCTATATATGTCGTTGGGAATGCCCGGCATGAGGGTATTCATGGCTACTAGATCAGCCTTAGCTCGAGCCCTTTCCACTATAGAGTATTCCCTAGGCCCCTTTAGTCGCCTAGAAGGTGGAATTGGAGGAGTAGCTGTTTCATCACCGGGTACATGGACCCAGAATTGTGTCGGTCCCTCTTCACGAGACTGCGGTATTTTCAGCTTGATCTTTTAGAGCGATGAAATTGAGGAAGCGGCTTCTCCAGACGGTATATTCGCATCCTTGCAAAATCGGCGGACGGTTGTCATTTCCGAGAGAATAAGCATCCATTTTGTGTTTTAGTTGAGTTGTTCAAGGATCTTCGTTAAGTGTTTTGAACGTTTGAAGATGATGTAATGTGCTTCACAAGTGACAAAGTTCATTAGTAACGTTTGACTCGAAAATGATCGAGAATTGATTTCGATTCAATCTTTAAAATTTGATCGAAATTAATTTCTTCGATTTGAAAAGATGATACTGTTTTCACACGTCAGGTACTGTTCAAAAATTTTCGTCGCGGAAAATATTTCGACTTGAACGTAATTTTACGCTGAGAAATTGTGCAAACAGTGAGGTCAATCGTAAAATTATTGAGTGAGGTTTTGCGATTGAAAATTTTAAGCGTCGAAAAATTTTGTTGACCAGAATCCACAATGTAGAGACTCGAAAAATTGACCAGAATTTTCGAGCATAAAATTTCTTTTAATTGATTTTGGTCGTAGAGGTACAGTACCCTACGGAGTTTCTCGCTGAGTCAAATCTAAATGGTTGACCGAAAAAGTTTACGGGCGAGAATCAAATATGTGTGAACAACTATGTTTTTCGAGAGAAAATGTTTTGCGCGGGGGTCAAAATAGTCAATTCTCGTCGAAATTTTATCGCTCGTAAATTTTTCTAAACACGTTCTTGACAACAGCGACTTCAGTAACTAATCAGTATTCTAGTTGAGCAAAATTTCTCGCACAGAGGTTTTCGATCGAGAAATTAATTTCGATCGAAAACTTAGCGAGAAAAGTTACAATTTACAGTTTAAACGCAGAATACGATTTTAACACAGATTCAAGCAAATACTGGAAATTAATCGACGAAAAACAGGTATATCCTCGGAATCAGCTACTGAGTATTCACGAACAGAAGATTAAACATGTTTTGAAGCAAATAATGTTCAATTTGACGAAAATCAAAACACGTTCATACTGTTTTCGCACGAACAGTAATCTTACAGAATAAAAAATTCTACTCAAATCATGATTCTGATTGCTACCGATCTAATCCTGATTGATTAATACTACTTATGCGAGCACACAAACATCAAAATCAGATCAAATAAAGCACAGGATTAAGCTATTGGATCGAAAACAATTTTTCGTGCGAAATTGTTCTTCGATGAACAGTAATCGGAAAATGATTTCTAATCCAATTGTAACAATTTTCGATTCAAAACAGAACGAATCTGCTCTGATACCAATTGTTAGGACCTATGATTAACAACTCAATGATCCTAGGCATGAATTCTAAGTAATTCGATGATAATGATAGACATTGAAATTCGATTGAAAAACTCAAATGAAGAACAAGAGAGAGAATTCGAGTAGAGTGAGAAAGTTACTTTTGTTTCTCTCTCTAGAAATTGAATTGCAAGCTTCTCGGATCAATTCCAAAACTTTCTCTATTCAGCTCAATTCGTTTACATGTATTTATACCAAACAAACTTGGTATAAATATCAAACTAGTCCTAATCTGAGGACTACTATACAAAACGCCCCTAATTACAAGGACAACTAATAAAATCAAGCACAATTAAAATATATACTCTACAACTATGCTACCTTAGACAATGAACGTAAGAAGCTGTATGCTAAGATTAAAAAATTAGAAGATCTTATAGTAACAAAGGGACATACTGAACAGACCATATTTTTTAATCAACCCAAGGACCTAGAATTTTATGATTATAAGTAGGGCTTAGGTTTTAAGAATCCGCGTAAATTGAAGAAAGTTGACTCTAAACAGCTTTACGATACCAAGTACATGGGTCTCGGACGAACCTCTCTCATGGTTTTTACTGGTGCAAAAGGAACTAATGAACTATAAAGCCAAGAGAAAAGCCAAAACTAGGGCTGCGATTCCCTTTTCTTACACTTAACTGAATTAACACGACAAAATTAGGGAACCTCCCAAGGATTGGAGCCTTGAAACAGTTGATTTTCTTGAAGATCATTCTACAAATGAGGAAGTACAAAATCATCATTCTAAAAATTCTCTCTATATACCCCCTATTGTTAGTAAAATAGAAGGGTTAAGAGCTTCATTAGAAAAAGTAAGAGAGGATTTTGAAGCTGAAAAGCAAAGATTCCTAAAAGAGCTGGAAAATCTCAAAGCTTCCTCTATCTCACAAGTACTTCTCACGCAATTCCATCAAAGGATAAAATCATTTTGAAAAGCGTGAAGAAAGAAAAACTGCCTTCCAAAGATCAAAAACCTAAAAACAATATTTTGGAAAATTCTAAATATAACTCTATTTCACAAATGTCTACTGGGACCGTAGGGGCAGCATTAGAGTTGAAGGCGAGAGTGTCTAGTATTAAAATAGAGAAGGGGCCCGTAGATTTGAATGTTTCTAAGAATGTATCTTCTTCTGTACAAATAAAAGACAGATTGCCAACTAGGAAAAATGAAGCGAGCATCTCATCACATAAAATAGATTGCCTCTACTTCACGTTCTTTGGAATTGCTTCACATGGACCGTTGGACCGATGCAAACATAGAGTATCAATGGACGCAAGTACATTCTGGTCATTGTTGATGATTTTTCTCGCTACACATGGACAAAGTTTCTCCGAGCTAAAGATGAGACAGGGGACTTGATAATTAGTTTTGTGAACGCCATTTAGAATTGGCTGCAACAAACCATCCAAGTCATCAGAACGGATAACGGCACTGAGTTCAAGAACAAGTACCTAAGTGAATTTTATCAAAAACTTTGGATTAGTCAGCAAATCTCAGCCGCCAATACACCTCAATAGAAAGGTGTCGCTGAAAGGAAGAACCGAACAGTGGAAGCCGCACGTACGCGGCTGATTCATTCTGGCCTCCCACACTTCCTTTGGCCTGAAGCAGTAAATAAAGCCTGTTTCACTCAGAACAGGACGGTGATTCACAAACGCTTCGATTAGACTCCGTACGAAATAATAATAAGCGAGTACCCAATATTAGGGGTGAGCGCGGTGCGGTTTGGGCGGGTTTTCTCGATAATTTAACCCGAGCCGATGTATTGCGGTTTTTTAAAATATACCCCAAACCCGATCATAAAAATCATTCCGGTAGATTGCGGCTTAAGTGCAGTTGGGCTGGGGCAGTTTTTGCGGTTTTAATATTTATTTTCTCATAACGAAGATTAAGTAATATTCTAAAGTATAGATAGAGCAAAAAGGTATACCATTAACCTATTTACAAATATAAAAGTATATATACAGAAATGTTATCATCATAGTATAAATAATACTAACAGATATAATTCGATAAGAAGCTTGATTAGAAGCTCATATTCCGTGCCAAACCCGATGGCTCTCGAGTAGGACAGTTCTGATCCCGTGATCACTGGTGTGTTGGCTCAAAACCAACAAAAGATGGCAACAACTCAGGATTCAACGTCAGAAGAAGCTGTGAGACGTGCGCTGGAGGACGTGGACTCTCTCTTTGAGCCCGTATATCGGCCAGGCACCATTACCTCTACACCTTTAGTGGATCCCCACTCGACGAGTCGATGTACCAAGCTCCTCAAATGTCCCCACCTCACCCGATTGAGAATTACCACAGATCACTGGAGAACCTACCATAGTCAATGAGGAAGTCTCATCAGAATCGCTCAACTAATGTGCAGAATCAGACTTACCTCAACCTAATGAACAACCTGAGATTATTGGAACTCTCAGTCCACAAATGGCCGATGCATCTACTTCAGCCATGCCACATGGGCGAAAGTGGACTCGAGCACATCCGATTGATCAGATTATTGGTGATCCTCCGAGTCGAGTACGGACATGTCATCAACATAGTCTCTTCAGCTGCTTCTTAAGCCAAAATGATCCAACCAAGGTAGCAGACGCACTAAAAGACCCAGATTGGGTAATAGCAATCCAAGATAAGACCAACCAATTCGAGCGTCTTCAAGTGCGGACCTTAGTACCCCGTCCGCATAGGAAAACAATCATCGGGACGAAATGGGTGTTTAAGAACAAAAAGAATGAAGATGGAGAAGTGATTAAGAACAAAGTAAAGTTGGTTGCGAAGGGATATAACCAACATGAAGACATTGACTATGACGAGACATATGCTCCTTTTGCCCGAATCGAAGCCATTCGTCTCTTCCTGGCTTATGCGGCCCATAAAGACTTCAAAGTCTACCAAATGGATGTTAAGACCGCTTTTCTCAACGGCGTGTTAAAAGAGCAAGTCTACGTCACTCAGCCAGAAGGCTTTGTTGATCAAGAGCATCCTAATCATGTCTATCGATTAAATAAAGCTCTCTACGGACTAAAACAAGCCCCACGTGCTTGGTATGATGAGCAATTTCCTCGTAAAGTCTGGATTCATCCGAGGAACGATCGATACGACCCTCTTCATAAAATGACAAGACAAAGACTTGATGATCGTCCAAGTTTATGTAGACGACATCATCTTCGGATCAACAAATCCACAGCTATGCAAGAGACTTGGAGATTTGATGAAGAGCAAGTTTGAAATGTGTCACATGGGAGAGATGTACTTCTTCTTAGGACTTCATGTCAGACAGCTCGATGATGGGATATTCATCAGTCAGACAAAATACATCAAGGACATTTTGAAGAAATTCCATCAAAAGTGGCTTAATCAGCTCACATGATTTCTAGCCTTTTATTTCTTTCCACGGATCTATTATTGAGCGAGTCACACAATCATTGCTTGTCTTAACTAGCGATTCTTTCTCTCATACTCGCCTTGCGTTAGAACGTTAGGAAAATGATTATGGCACTTAGGAAATTCCTCACTCGGCCAAATATATACCTTTCAATCCTTCAACATAGCCTTTATTCATCCATTTTGAGCCTTCTCCAAATTCCTTTTCTTCATTTGAAAACCCTATGAGCCTTCAACCGACAATCAAAACTTTCGGCGGATGTTCAATCGAGAAAAGGAGGGGGAGGAAAAGATGACAAAAGAAGGTGGAAAAAACGCACACGAGGAATGCTCGACGCAGAATAAATAGTCCAAAAGAACCTGTCTTCCTAATTATTGAAATCTTTTAGAAATAATAAGACGAGGGCATGGATCTTGTTGTGAACTTCTCCTTCGATAATCTCGTAAACTAGTTAGAACGGCTGGAAGAGGAGCACCAGAAGTGAACTTCTCCAACGATAATCTGGTCTTATATCGAGATAACGGGAAGAGGAGCATGGCCTTGGGTTTGAATTCCATAATTGTGAACTTCTTCAAATCGATAATCTCTGAAACCTCTCTAGGGATTAAGAGAAAAGGAGCACGGTATCGGCCCAAGAACCAACAAGAAGAACTTCCCCTTAGATAATCTCTCAGCCTCGTAGAGAAGCGGAGCTTCAGCTTGAGCAAGTGCAGAAAAATTTACAAAAGATAGAGGGATGAAAAAGACAAAAAGACGAAAGAGAAAAATGCCGGAGAACAGGAGAACGAGAAGGGACGGAAGATGACATAAAGCTCACTTATCCCAAAAGTTCTCTTCCCTTCTTAGTCATAACCAAATTGAAGCCTTCAAAGTCCCTTAATTCCGAATCGACTGTCTCTCGCTCGGTGAAATGATTAAAAGCGTCTCGATCACAGATAAATTGACTTAATATGACCTGTGTTGACTTGATTGATATAAATATCAAAATTCCTAGTCAAAAACAAATGAGCGCTAGAGCGAACCTAGTGAGAGTCGTCGAAATGGAGCCTACTTTGAACTTAGGACTTCAGTTTGCTGACGTGACTTGACGGCATAAAATCTTTCAAGTGTCTTGTGAATTTTTATGCGTGACAATGGTCGAAGCAAAATATTCTGACCCCATACTATTAATAAAATTAGTATATAAATAGAAATATATATATAATAATATAAATAATAAAAAATTATATATATAAAAATATTTTTTCGTCGCACATTTTATTATGCAATCTTAATTTGCATTTACACGGAACTGATTAAATGCGATATTTGTTTTTGCTCACACCCTCATCCGAAAGTATAGTTACATGTTTAGGGAACCCACGTATCTAGCTAATCTTAATCAATGGCATGATTTTTAATAATTGTCACTTAGATTGATTTATGACATGTTTGATAAATCAATTAAGGTGCACAATTTGAGATGGAGCATTTAAAAAATTTATGCCTTGAGCTCCAAACTACTTTGATGATGTTTCTCTAAGTGTTGCAAAATCAATGAGGAAGACTTCATGTTAGGTCCTCTGATTAACAACTCTAAGATCCTAGGCAGGAATTCTAAGTAATTCGATGAATATGATTGACATTGATAATCGATCGAAAAACTCTAATGAAGATCGAGAGAGAGAATTCAATTAGAGTGAGAAAATTACTGTTGTTTCTCTCTCTATAAATCGAATTGCAAGCCTTTCGGATCAATTCTCTAAACTTTCTCTATTCAGCCCAATTTCTTTACATTTATTTATACCAAACACTTGGTATAAATATCAAACTACTCCTAATCTAAGGACTACTATACAAAACGCCCCAAATTACAAGAACGCCTAATAAAATCAAGCACAATAAGAAATGGTATTCTACATTCTCTCCATTTGTGCTTGATTGCGTCTCTGCGCTGTTCGTCCTTGTTGGGCGTAGTACGCGGCATGCTCATAGTCTCTAACCGTTTCCCTGAGCTTCAGGCGCTCCTCGATGTCATCCAGCAATTCCATCAGGAGCAGCTGTTCTCTCACGAACCGATGGATCCTCGGCATCGTGTCTCTGTTGATCTCTTCCAACCTGCTCGATATTTCTCTTGACGACCTTGAGCGTTCCATCGCGAAACTTATGAATTTCTGTCTTCAGCATCAACCTATTCTTCTTGGCAATTGGGTTGTTGTAGGTGATGCCGATGACAGAGCTTATATGCACGTGATTACTTTTAAGCCTTTCGATCTCATGTCCTTTGTTGAGTGGTTCGGCCATGTTGACGTTCTTCATATTGCTCTCCAGAGCCATCTGAAGGTCGTGCGCGGCGAAGTACTTGACTTGTCGCATTATGAACCGGTAGAGCCCTTCGAGGCCTTCTTTCTTGATGAAGCCCTGAGGACCTTTGTACTTCTCCACGTACAGCTGATAAAGGTGGTATACTTCTTCGGCGGGAAGGTACGGCAGGTCGCTCTCGCTCAGCTCCTCTCGGGTTCTGTCCACTCGCTCTATAACATAGTGAGGTGTTGGAAGTCCTCCTTTGGCACAATAGACACTGAGGAGTTGGCAAATTGGGGATAGTTCCTTGAAATGACTCTTCAGTCGTTCCTTTGGGATCCCCAGCCTTACGTCTGGTCCTAGTTGGGTCAGCATCCACATATAAGTCATTCCCTTCTGCTGATCCCAGTGAGAGATCCCTCTCAGCTCGAACTCATCCGGCTTCTTGACTCTATCCGTGACCTCCAAATATTTTCCCTGACTTTTTCTAGTAAAGGTATCTCTATTCTGATGTTTTTCCACGACGTGTCGATCCGAACGGTACCTGGCATCTCTCTGGTGGGGGACACCGCTCGTCGTACGATCAACTCTGGTAGCCTTGGGATGTCTCTTTTGATAATCTTCACCTTCCAGAAGTTCGTCGTCTTCTATGATCACGAGGTCCACGGATGCTTGTTGTAAGAGTGGCGGACGTCCTGAAGCTGTCGTCTCTGATGCTCCTCGGGCATGGAATGGATCATCCACTGTCCTTCGAAGATATATTTATCTAGGACCTCGTGTGGATTGACGCCATGTCCTGAGGGGCCCGGTTGGTCTGGAGCGACTGAGGGAGTTGCTTGGGTAGCAGCTAGGGCCACGAGCATTGCTCCACTTGCTTCTTCTTCCGGAAGCAAGGGGCTTGAGTAGATCGGTGGCGTGTACGGAGGCGTCCGCAGGGTAAAGGTAGGTGGGTCGTTATGTGGTAGAGTGGCTATGCAGTGCGTGGTGTGGGTGGTTTGGGTTTGAGTTTCACCAGCTCCAGCGCTTGTCTGCGTAGTGCCCGAGCCTTGTCCTTGGCCAGTCGTAGATGACCTTGGCCTCTTCTTCCCCTCATGATGGTCCCGATCGTCAAGATCGTCATGTCTGCGCCGTGAGTGAGTGGCCTCGGCAAGTGTTCATCGGTGGCTCAGGGTGATCCACCAATCGCTGATAGAGGGATTCTTCTTGCGGCGACCTGATGGAAAGGCCGATCAAACGGGCGAGGAGTATGTCGTGGAGCTCGGTGATGGGTATTGTGTATGGGTTGATGAGGATGGAGGAAGTGGCTAAAGGGTCTGTAGGTGTGCGTTGTGGAGGTGTGGGATTGGTTTGTGACGAAGGGCCTTCTGAGACAGGTGCTTTCCCGGTATCTCTTCGGGATGTCTCGATGGCTTGTAATACTCTCTCCATGATTTTGTCTTCCATGGATTGTACAGCGGCAGAGAGAGCGGCTTGGAATTGCTCGTTCGTCACAAAGGGTGCGGACGCCTCCGTGGATGGACCAGGATGACTGATGTCGCCTGTTATCAACCCTTGAGTAGACACCGACTCTTGGGGTTGGCTCACAGTCACTTGAGGTTGTGACTGTATGAGACTTCCACCCAATCCTCGAGTCGAATCCAGAGGATCCGTCTCTATGAGTGTTAAGGCAGGCTCAGGTTGCGCCTGCGAACCAGACACCACGTGAGTTGGTTGCGGCTCAAGATTGAGCGAAGACGTGCCAGCAACACTTGTCGATGTGGTCGGCGTAGTATCTGGTGCGGCAGTGACGGCTGGGAAGAGAGACTCCAGCTGAATGCTTAGTCTTCTGGGAGTCCTCCTTATCAGGCTTATTTCCTCGTCAGACTCCGTGTCAGACGGGGTGGCCCTGTGAGGAGTGAGGTCACGATTGACGTCCTCTAGTGCCTGATCCGTCACCGGTGGAAGAGAGCTTTGCCCCATTTCTGTCTCGGGCTGTTCCTCAAAAGTTTCTTCGAGCACGCCAACATGTACGGGCACTTCCACTTGTAATTCATGTGCAGGAGCCTCGAGCGCCATCTCTGTAGCCACGACGTCTATCAAAGTATCTTCTACGTCGGGCATTGGCTCTTCGACCAAAGGAGACTCCTGTTGAAGCTCCTGAGCGACGACATTGATCATCGTGTCGTCAGGGCTTGGCTGGTGTTCCGGTTGGGGAGGGCTCACATGGTGATCTGCCGTGGACCCTCTGATCATTTCCTCCGTTAAATTGTGTTCCCGGCAGAACCTCTGATACTCAGCTCCCGCGAGGTCGGCGAGCCTGGGTAGATTGAGCGGAATCGACATCGACGGTTGGTCCAGGTCCGTGAGCCGTGGATTGTGGAAAAACTTTAGCCTTGGCGGCTGATAGTTTCCACCAGGAGGCAGCTGGGGGATGTTCTGGTGCAGCGCCATGATCTCCCTGATGATGACGTTAAGTCACCGAGCATAAGGCACGTTCTTTGATCGCCGGTTCTCCTTCTGCCGAATCTGGTCCGCGAGGTCATTCCAGATCAGCTGTGCATCATAATTTCTTGAGAAGGCGATGTCGTGGAAGATCCTCAAAATATTGTTGTTGCCCTTATCGAATCCTGCGTGCTTGGGCGACAGACACTTATTCACTATTCCGATTAGTGTCTTCCACGGGTGTGGGATTCCCCTGCTCTGGACCTGAGCTAATCTTGTGAGCGCTTGTTGGTATCCCATGTGCAAGAAGTCCTGAATCATCTCAGCATTCGATGGGAGCGGGTCGTAATTATTGCTGTGGGGCAAGTCCAGTACCATGCCGAACTGGTTCTTGTCCATGCTGATATGCCGCGTCCCTATCCTTGCTGCGAATCTGAAGGCTCCATTGTTCACGTCTCCTTGTATGCAGCCCCAGAACTGCTGGAGATAGACCATCGGCACTGATGCAGTGACCGTTAACGCATGCCAGATGGGGTGGCCTTGTAGGATTGATACGATGATCTCTGGACACCTAAACATGCTCAGATCGAGCTGGAAGTTCGTATCTGGAACCTTTAGATAAAGGTTGTGATCGTAGATGTGGTTGTATTTCGGGTAGCGATCCATCTGAAAAATAAGATATATAAAAGTTTATTAGTTCAATTTTATTTTCAGTCGAAATATGAATAAATTTCATCAAACTATATTAAGATTGCAAGTAATAGCATGTTCGATGAATTTTGAATTGAAATCGTATCAAAAGCATAGTGTATGCTCAATTTCGAAAAATCGTAATGGCGTGAATGTAATTTCGAATGAAATATATATCGCGTGAAAAATAGTTCGAAATTTCGCTAAGTGTTTAATAAAAAAATATTTCACTGTTCATGCCGAGAAACTTTTTTGGTCGATGAAAATTGATTTTCAATTTGATTCCCTATACATTGATTTCAATTGAAAGAATTCCGTCCAATTTTGCGATCGAGAAATTTTATTCGCTAACATTCGCTACAGTGTAAAAGACTTAGACAAAAATTTGTAAGTGTTGAAGTTGAAATCTAGACTGTAGTCGATCAATTTTACGATCGAGAAAAATTCCGTGTAAATTTACAATCGAGAAATTAATTCTCAGATAAATTTACTGTCGAGAAATTTTCTTCGATTGAATAAAATTTCGATTGAAATTTGTCGAGCGGTAGATAGTTTTCGATTTTAAGGAAAATTTTCGCTGCTGTACTTATTTATCGAGAAATTGGTCAACGACGAAACTAAGTCAATCGTCGAGAAATTTTTCGATCAATTTAATCTAAGCGGAGAATTTTACGATCGCAAAAATTAAGCATTGAAAAATTAATTTTTCGCTGCTAAATTTTTGCGACCGAAATAAAATGAAATCGAAATTTTAATTTTGCGATAGTAAGTTTAACGCTCGATTTGAATTTGCATAAATTACTATTCAGTGCATAAGTTTTTCGCTCGCAGAAAATTATGATTGGATTTTCGATGGTAAGTTTAACGGTCAAAATCTTTTATCGTGATGACTAAATCAAAATTTTGCGATCGACAACTAAATCGACACAAATAGTATCTCAATTGAATCGGAATTCAATTAAGATTATTTGCGATCGACAAAGTTCTTCTACGGCTTCAAAACTTCAAAACCCAGTTTCATCGAAACTCATTTTAACGTCACAGATGCAGATTTTTCCGAAGATTTAAACTATTTGTTTCATCAAAAACATCAAATCTATCTAAAAAACAGGCATTTATCTCATAAAAACCAAGAAACATGCCATAATTTAGTGAAACAGTATGCGTTTAACAATTTTTGAAGAACAGTCGAAAAATCTTAACTAAACATGCGAAAAACTACAGAATGTAAATGCAAAACAAGTTATAACATTCGCAATCGTTAACCGAATCAAATTTCTACCATAATCAGACGATTTGAAGTGAAAAAAATCGAAAGATTTTGAAGGTTTTTGAATCGTCTGAGAAAGTTTTGCAAGAGAGTTTTTTTTTTCGATTAGGTTTTTCGTGAGAAAAAGTTTTTCGACTGACAAAAGTTAAACTTTTATTAACTAGCATTAATTCGTTGTTGGGCTTGTGATTGACATTTTGCGATTTAATGGATCAGGCCCATTACTATTTGCACATGAAAAATTCAAGTTTTCGATCGCAAATTATCACGGTTAATCAAAATTGATCCCAGCGCTGTTACGATCGACAAACTTTAGATTGCGAATTAATTCTAATATCCAGTTTCTCGATAGTAAGTTCTTCTAAAGAATTTCAGGTTGACCCCTATTTCGAAATAAAACCCATTGCAAGGCTCCGCCTTAGTAATTAAAATAAATGCAATTAACTCCCTGTATTTTCCGTGTAGTAACGTCTAGCTCCCCTGGCAGAATTTTAAAAATCTGTACCACTTAGAGATAAACGTTAGTAATAATTGAGTTAATCAACAATTATTATTGGCAATTTATATTTGAAATATTTGGTCTTGTGTCTAGCTCCTCTCTTTGTAGTGTCGACGTCTCACTCCGTAATTTTGTTTGAAGGAATCTGAAACACTTAGAGAAAAATGTCAAGAATATTTGGAGCTAATCCACGATTTTTATATTTGCTCCCCCCTCAAATAATGCGCAATTCAAGTCACAAGCATATAACACACAAATTTACTAAGTAAGCACGTATACATGATCCCCGAAAACATGTACTTAAGATATTGTGCGAGGGTTAGAGCATAGAAAAATTTATCTCATTTAAATAATTCAATACCAATGCAATCTTAAGTTGCATTTAGAATGTGCGAAACACTAAAGAAATTCGCATTTATTCAATTCAACGCATATGAAACATAACATTCATGTCAAAATGTGCGAATTTTGTGAGTTTAAATTTTTCCAATTTTTTTATTATTATTTACCTATATATATTTATATATTTTTTATTATTATTTTTTTGTATTTTACTATTATTATAGTATGGGGTCAGATTATTTTGCTTCGATCAACCGTCACGCCTAAAATTTTACGAGACATTTGAAAGAGAAAAATGCTGTCAAGTCATGTCGTCAAACTATAGTCCTAAGTTCATAGACTGGTCTATTTCAACAACTCTTACTAGGTTCGCTCTTGCTCTCAATAATTTCTAACTTGGGATTTTTATATTTATATCGCTCAACTCAACACAAGCAATTTTAAGCCAATTTACCTGTAATAGAGGCATTTTTAATCATTTCACCTAAGCGAGAGATCGTCGATTGGAATCAAAGGGTTGTAAGGGTTAGAGTTTGGCTAGGACTTAGAAGGGAAGGAATTTAGAGGAAAGTGAGCTTATCTCTTCGTCATCTTCCATTTCCACGTCCGTCTCCTTTTTTTTCGGCATCTTTCTTCTTTTCAATCATTTCTCCCTCCTTTTCTTTTAAGAACTATCCCTTTATATGCTATGCTCAAGCTGAAACTCCGCTTCTCCACGAGGCTATAGGAGATTATCGTCGGCGAAGTTCTTCTTGTTGGTTCTCGGGCAGATACCACGCTCCCTTCTCTTAATCCCTAGAAAAGTTTCAGAGATCATCTATTTGGTAAAATTCACGGTTATGGAGTTCGTACCCGAGGCTGCGCTCCTCTTCTCATTTCCCGATATAAGACCGGATTATCGTTGGAGAAGTTCACTCGGGGTGCTCCTCTTCCAGCCGTTCTTGTTGAGCGTACGAGATTGTCGTTGGAGAAGTTCACAGCAGGAACCATGCCTCTTTCTTCAAGGTAGTTGGAAGGCCGGTTCCTTTGGTCTGATTTTTGCGCGTTGAGCAATGCCTACTTTTGTCATCATCCCTTTTTATTTATTTCTTTTGTTTTCTCCCCCTCCTTTCCTCGTTTGAACAACCATTCCAAGAATATAGGATTCGGTTGAAGGCTTGGAATGGGTTTCAAAGAAAGAAAAGACATCGGAGAAGGCTCAAAGTGGATGACTAAGGACTAATGTGAGGAAAATAATATAAGGCCGAATGAGGAATATCCTAAGCTCCCTTATCATTTTCCTAACGATCTAACGCAAGGTGAGTATGAAACCAAGAATCACTAGGTAAGACAAGTAATTGATGTGTGACTCACTCGAGAAGTAGATCCAAAGAAAGAAAAAATGAACAAGGCTTGAATCCTCGCGTATGCAAAGTGACTTTGTGTCTAGTGGAACAATCAAATGACCATTTTTTAGACACAAGAATGCGACTTAGGCTGACAATGTTAAGCAATTAACTCAATCGATATCGGGGTAAAATTCTAAGTGACGTTAGATCAAAGCATCCTAAAGGATTTCGTCATACCCCGTGATATTATATATAATTTTATTATATATTTATATATATGTGAATTTTTTTAATTTGTTTTTATTTTTTTTAATATCACGCAAGATAAAGACACATAAGCATAGAAAACACATAGAATAGAGCATGTGATAGCACAGAAGATCAGGTAATGCACATATTATGGAAGATTCAACATGCCTAATTTTCCGACAAGGAATTGGAATCGTTTCTCATCCAAACCTTGGTGAAAATATCGGCTAGTTGAAACTCCGTGTTCACAAAGTACATCTCTATCGTGCCTTTTCCTACGTGATCTTTGATAAAATGATATCTAATGTCTATGTGTTTTGTGCGTGAATGATGAACAGGATTGCAAGTAACTGGCGATTGCACTTTGACTATCACTATATATGGGTATATTTATTTAGATTGTACCCATAGTCACGAAGCTGTGTCCGCATCCACATCATCTGTGAGCAACAACTGGCGGAAGCTACGTATTCTACTTCGGTCGTCGAAGTGGACACACAGTTCTGCTTTTTGGATGACCAGCAGACCAGCTTTTCGCCTAGAAATTGAGCGCCACCGGACGTGCTTTTCCTGTCCATTCGGCAACCTGCATAATCAGCGTCAGTGTAGCCAATAAGTTTGAAATTCATACCCTTTGGATACCATAGTCCAAGGGTAGAAGTGCCCTTAAGGTAACGTAGAATTCTTTTGACCGCGAGCATATGGGATTCCTTGGGATCGGTTTGAAAACGGGCACACAAGCAGGTGGCAAACATGATATCCGGCCGGCTCGAAGTGAGGTAGAGAAGAGATCCAATAATGCTGCGATACCGATTTGCCAGAGGGATCGGCATCCAACTTGCAGCTTGGTGACATAGGAGTGCTGAGAGGCTTGCTCTGGTCTTGATGGAACTTCTTCAGAATATCCTTGATGTAGTTTGTCTGACTGATGAAAATTCCATCATTGAGCTGCCTGACTTGAAGGCCAAAGAAAAGTTGCATCTCTCCCATGTGACTCATCTCGAACTTGCTCTTCATGAGATCTCCAAACTTCTTGCGGAGCCGAGGATTTGTTGATCCAAGGATGATGTCGTCGACGTATACTTGGACGACCATCAGATCTTTGTCTTGCCATTTAATGAAGGGGTTGTGTCTATCGTTCCTCGTATGAATCCAGACTTTACGAGGAAATCACTCAGGACATCGTACCAAGCACGTGGGGCTTGTTTAGTCCATAGAGAGCTTTCTCCAAGCGATAGACGTGATCGGGATGTTCTTGATTAACGAAACCTTCCGGCTGAGCGACGTATACTTCTTCTTTTAACACGCCATTGAGAAAGGCGGTCTTAACATCTATCTGATAGACTTTGAAGTCTTTGTGAGCCGCATAAGCCAGCAGAAGGCGAATACCTTCAATTCGGGCAACAGAAGCATATGTCTCGTCGTAGTCGATGCCTTCCTATTGATTGTATCCCTTCGCAACTAGCCTTGCTTTGTTCTGGATCACTTCACCATCTTCATTTTTGTTGTTCTTGAAAACCCATTTAGTTCCGACCACTATTTTCCCATGTGGACGGGGTACACTTGAAGACGTTCAAATTGATTGATTTCCTCTTGCATTGCAATTGTCCAATCCGGGTCTCGAAGTGCGTCTGCTACCTTGGTAGGTTTGTTTTGGCTCAGAAAGCAACTGAACAGACTGTGTTGAAGACGTGTCCTCACACCATCCGAAGGATCGCCAATTATCTGATCAACCGGATGACTTTTAGTCCACTTGTGCTCATGAGGCAAAGCTGAAGTTGATGCATCAGCCATCTGTGGGTCTAGATTTCCTATATTTTTTTGATTGATCAATTGTCTGAGGAAGTTCCATTTCTGCACTTGGATCGATCGTCTCTGATGACACTTCCTCGAGGACCGCTGTAGGTTCTACGTTGTTACAGTGAACTGAGTTGAGCAGAAACAGTCGGGTTGGCACGAGTTCTGGACTGAGTTGACCAGAAGCCATCGGGTTAGGCACGGGTCCTGGACTGAGTTGACCAGAAGCCATATCTGCTACTTAGTGGAAAGTGACATTATAGCTTTCCTTAATTGTTCGGTTGGACTTGATGTATACTCGGTACGCTTTTGATGTTAAAGAATACCCGACAAAAGTTGCTCCGAATGCTTTAAGGTCGAACTTTGCACGTTGCTCTCTGTCGTTCGCCACAAAGCACTTGCACCCGAAGACTTTAAGGAAAGAGATGTTGGGCACTCTATTATTCACAATCTCGTACAGAGTCTTGTTGAACCGTTTGTGAACCACCGTCCTGTTCTGAGAAAAACAAGCGGTATTGACTGCTTCAGCCATAGAAAGTGTGGAAGTCCCGAATGGATCAGCATTGTACGAGCTGCTTCCACTAGTGTTCGATTTTCCTTTCAACGACCCCATTTTGTTGAGGTGTTTTGGCGGCTGAAAATTGCTGTCTTATTCCAAGTTTCTGATAAAACTCACTGAGGTGGTTGTTCTTGAACTCAGTGCCGTTGTCTGTTCGAACAACTTGAATAGTCTGTTGCAGCAGATTTTGAGTTGTGTTCACAAAGTTGATAATCAAGTCACCGGTCTCATCTTTGGTTCGGACGAACTTTGTCCACGTGTAGCGAGAATAGTCATCAACGATCACTAGCACATATTTTCTTCCATTGATACTCTGAGTCTGCATCGGACCACAGAGATCCATGTGTATTAGTTCCAATGGTTGAGAAGTAGACGCAATTTGCTTGACGTGATGAGATGCTCGCTTCATTTTTCCTAAGTGACATGCCGAACAATGATGCTCCCTTTGTAGTAGTATCGTTGGAAGACCGTGAACCAACTTTTTCATAGAAAGACGTTGGAGAGCTTTCATGTGTAGATGAGACAGTCGTTGATGCCATAGGCTGTTCCTCTATAAATCAATCTGAGAGATGAGGCATACAGCTGTCGAGGGCCGCACGACGTCAGGTTGATCGTGTAAAGATTGGATCTCCGAAGTCCTTGAAGGAGTTCTGTGTCCTGACTATCCAGAATTCTGCGCTGGTCAGCATGAAAGACCACCTGCAATCCATTGTCACAGAACTAGCCTATGCTGAACAAGTTATGGCGGAGGCCTTCGACGTACGAGACATCTTTTATTGTCAGATTTTCCAGAATGATATCCCCAAGTCCTAGAATCGGGGCTAAATCTTTGTTCCCAAATCTGACTTTGCCGTTTGGTCGGTCTTTGTAGTTGCTCAGCAGCTCTTGTTTACCAGTCATGTGTGTGGAGCAACCAGAGTCGAGGTACCACACATGATGGATCTGGAAAAACAATTTAAAGAGCTTTAGGTACCCACTTAAGCATGGGTAGCAGATTTAATTTTGGGTTCAGATATGATTCCTAAATCTATTTTTGGAGGAGTCTTAATAACCATTGCACTTTTGGAAGAGTGGGTTTGGGTTTTGCCTCTATAGGAGACTTGGCCCTTTTGGCTTTTGTCCTCCTAGGTGGAGATTTAGGAACCCATTTGGGTTGAACCTTGCAGGGAAGGTTAATTTCAGCACGTACAAATGCTTTGGAAGGTTTGACTGAGGAAAAGATCTTTCTTGTGATACTCTCCTAAGGTGCTTGGGGGATTTAATTTCTACGGGATAACTTAGGTGAGTACAGTAATGTACGACGCCATAGGCTTTCTTTATGGCTGGATCTTGTTTCCTACGAGCTTTCCTTGTGGCATTTGTTTCAGAATGATTAGGTGCAATTCTCGAGGTAGAGCCTTGTAGAATATCATTTGTAATTGTGCTTGATTTCATTAGTTGTCCTTGTAATTAGGGGCTTTACTTGTATTAATCTTTAGATTAAGGACTAATTAGATATTTATACCAAGATTGTTGGTATAAATACTTGTAAATGAATTGAGCTGAATAGAGAAAGTTTTGAGAATTGATCCGGAGGGCTTGCAATTCGATTTCTAGAGAGAGAAACAACAGTAACTTTCTCACTCTACTCGAAATCTCTCTCTCGATCTTCATTAGAGTTTTTCGATCGATTATTAATGTCAATCATATTCATCGAATTACTTAGAATTCCTTCCTAGGATCTTAGAGTTGTTAATCTGAGGACCTAACAATTGGTATCAGAGCAGATTCGTTCTGTTTTGAAACGAAAGTTGTTAGAATTGGAACGAAATTTTATTTCGAACACTGTTCCATCGAAGAACAGATTTGGCGCGAAAAGTTTTTCGATCCAATAGCTTAATTCTGTGCTTAATTGACTTGAATTTGATGTTTCAGTGCTAGATTAAGTGATATATGATCATTGCGACGAGATAAGTAGCAGTTTGAGCTTCGATTGTTGATTAATTTGATTCGAAGTGTTACTGTTTGCGAAGAACATGAAGAACACGTTCTGATTTTGCTCAAATTCGACATATTTTGCTTCATAACGTGTTTAATTGCTTGTTCGTGCGTGATTAATACATGATTGCGAGCAATTACCTAAAATTTCACTATCTGATTCTTGCTCAAATCCGTGTTAATCGTATTCTGTGAATTTTTCTCGGTTGCTGAAATTTTTCTCGCTAAGTTTTGCGATCGGATTAGTTTCTCGATCGATAAACTTAGCGCGAGAATTTATCTCGGTCAGAATACGAAGTCAGAGCTAGAATCGTCATCAGCAGAAACGATTCTTGTTAGAAATATTTCTCGAGCATTATTCAGCGAAAAACTTTTTCGAGTGATACCAATTTATTTCGCTCGTAAAATTTTTCGCTGACACAATTTCTCGCACGAGAACAGTAAATACATTCAGTATCGACAAAATTAATTTCGATCATACTATAAAGATTGAATCGAAATTAATTGTCAATCTAATCTTCAAATCGAACGCTACTAACCGATTTCATCACTTGTGAAGCACTTTACATTATCTTCAACCTTCAAAACAATCAACGAAGATCCTTCAAACAACTCGACTACTATTCAAAAATGGATGCTTACTCGCTCGGAAACGACAACCGTCCGCCGATCTTGCAAAGAGGCGAATACACAGTATGGAGAAGCCGCTTCCTGAATTTCATAGCACTAAAGGATCAAGCCGAAAATCTACAGCAGTCCCTTGAAGAGGGACCGGCACAGTTCTGGGTTCATGTACCCGGGGACGAAACCGCTACTCCAGTAATTCCAGCTTCTAGGCGACTAAAGGAGCCTAGAGAATACTCTCGGGAGGAAAGAGCTCGAGCCAAGGCTGATCTAGTAGCCATGAATACCCTTATGCAGGGGATCCCCAACGATAGATACAGAAAATCGACAGCCTTTCATCGGTTAAGGGGATGTGGGATGAGCTGCATAGGATGATGCAAAGGACGGAAGTTGGCATAAAGGCCAAGAAGGCGAACATTCTCACTGCATACGACTCCTTCGAAGCTAAGCCGGAGGAAAGCCTATACGAAATCTACCAACGATACCTCACTCTTCTCAACGAGATGAGGAAGATAGAAATCACAAAGACAAACATGGAAACAAACATTAGATTTCTATCTTTCTGCCACGGAATGGAAGAAAATATCCACACAAATACGACAAAATAAAGATCTAGAAGAGTTGGATGTCCATGCCGTGTTCGATAATCTAGCTCAACATGAGGATGATATCCGAGAGATTATCAAAGAGCAGAATGGCGAACAAACCGATGACACGGTTGCCTTAGCCTCGGAGAAGAGGAGCACAAGATCAAGAAAGGAAAAGATCGCTAGGCCACCCTCATCATCAGAGTCAGAAGGCGAATCGGACTGCGACATCGAGCCGAACACGAAAGCCCTTGGAAAGCAGTTAGCTCTCATTGGACAAATGATGAGCAAGAAGTACTTCAAGAAGAAGTCTTCAACCTCAGCCAACAGACTTCGGACTACAAGCTCCAAGAACAAAGAACGTGCTCCGTAGAGTTCCGAGGTCAAGAACCCCAAAGAGACTAACAAATGCTTTAATTGTGGCAAAGCAGGTCACTTCGCCAGAGAATGCACTCTCCCGAAGAAGAGAGATGCAAACTACTACTCCAGGAAGCTTCAATTGACAAAACAGAAAGAAGCTGGAGTAGCTCTCATGGCCGAGCAGGACCAATGGCTCGAGGACACATCGAGCTCTGAAGAAGAGAACTTAGCCCTCATGGCTCGTCTCGACAACGAAATGGACGCCGAAACATCCACTCGTACGGACGACGACAACGCATCCACGTCTTCAAATGAGGTAGTCTCTCACTCCACATTATTGACCATGTTAGATTCGTATCAATTAGCATACACTAACATGAAACGTGAGCATAAAAGCATAAAGGAAGTAGAGATTAAACTTGAAAAAGCTCAGGAGATGATAGATAGTCTCGAATCAGAACTTAGAAGCTCTCGTGCAAAAATAGAAGAACTTACTAAGAGCTTACATTGTAGAGAGACTAGTCAACCTCCTTTAGGACAGCATAGTGAAATGATTAAAGAGTTAGAAGACAGGCTAGCAAATAACTACAATTGTCTGGTTAAGAATCTCAATGAGAAAGCTACCTTAAATTGTAGGATAACCGAAGCTACTTCTAAGGTCACTGACTTAGAAACTCAATTAGAAATATCTAACGCTAAGGTTGGTGAGCTTAGTAAGGATCTAGACGCCTGTCAGGCCGCCAAACTGACGATAGAAAATAATTATGCTCTCCTAAGTGAGGAACGCAACAAGTTACACGCTAAATTAATCTGCTTCTTGAATCACAAACAAACCATGAGGAAGTCAAAAAGGTCAATTATCAAAATTCTCTCCACAAACCCCCTATCATAAAACAGATAGAGGAGTCACATGCGAAACTTGACAAAGAAAGAGAGAATTCGAAGCTGAAAAGAAAAAATTCTATAAGGAGATGGAAAATCTCAAGGCTTCCTCGTCCTCCCAAACTACCTCACACGCTATTATAAAAAGCGTGAAAATAGAAAAATCGCCTTCGAAAGATCAAAGAGCATTAATAATTCTGTTAAAAGTGCTAAGACTAATTTCACTTCACCTACGTCCACAGGGAGCGTAGAGCCAGCACCAACTACGAAGGCGAGAGGTGTCTAGTCCTAAAATAAAGAAGGAGCGAGTAGACTTAAATGATTCTGAGCATGTTATTCCTTCTGTCAAAACAAAAGACACTCGTAGTAATAAAAGAGCCATTTTCTCGTTCAAAATAATTGCTTCTACGTGCTCACTTCAGCCTATCACCTATAGAAGTAAAAATCTCAAAATAGGCTCTACATCGAAAATTGCTACTAATCATTCTGAAACAAATGCCAAAAGGAAAAATCGTAGGAAACAAGATCCAGCCATAAAGAAAGCTTATGGCGCCGTTCATGACTGTACTCAACCCAAATGGGTTCCTAAATCTCCGCCTAGGACGACAAAAGCCAAAAGGGCCAAGTCTCCTACAGAGGCAAAACCCAAACTCACTTCTCCAAAAGTGCAATGGGTTATTAAGACTCTTCCAAAAATAGATTTAGGAGTCATATCTGAACCCAAAATTAAATCCGCTAATCCGCGAGGACCCATGCTTAAGTGGGTACCTAAATCTCTCTAAATTGTTTTTGCAGATCCATCATGTGTGGTACCTCGACTCTGGTTGCTCCACACACATGACTGGTAAACAAGAGCTGCTGAGCAACTACAAAGATCGACCAAACGGCAAAGTCAGATTTGGGAACAACAATTCAGCCCCGATTCTAGGACTTGGGGATATCATTTTGAAGAATCTGACCATCAAAGATGTCTATTACGTCGAAGGCCTCCGCAATAACTTGTTCAGCATAGGCCAATTCTGTGACAAAGGCTTTCAGGTGGTCTTCCATGCTGACCGGTGCAGAATTTTGGATAGTCAGGACACAGAACTCCTTCAAGGACTTCGGAGATCCAATCTTTACACGATCAACCTGACGTCCGTGCGGCCCTCGACAGCTGTATGCCTCATTTCTCAGATTGACTTACAGAGGAACAGCCTATGGCATTAACTCATCTAAACATGAAAACTCTCCAACGTCTTTCTACGAAAAAGTTGGTTCACGGTCTTCCAACTATACAACTACAAAGGGAGCATCATTGTTCGGCATGGCACCTAGGAAAAATGAAGCGAGCATCTCATCACGTCAAGCAAATTGCGTCTACTTCTCGACCATTGGAACTAATTCACATGGATCTCTGTGGTCCGACGCAGACTCAGAGTATCAATGGAAGAAAGTATATCCTAGTGATTGTAGATGACTATTCTCGCTACACGTGGACAAAGTTCCTGCGAACGAAAGATGAGACCGGTGACTTGATAATCAATTTTGTGAACACAACTCAAAATCTGCTGCAACAGACTATTCAAGTTGTTCGAACAGACAACGGCACTGAGTTCAAAAACAACCACCTCAGTGAGTTCTATCAAAAACTTGGAATAAGTCAACAATTTTCAGCCGCCAAAACACCTCAGCAAAATGGGGTCGTCGAAAGGAAAAGTCAAACACTAGTGGAAGCCGCTCGTACAACGCTGATCCAGTCAGGACTACCACACTTTCTATGGGCTGAAGTAGTCAATACCGCTTGTTTTACTCAAAACAGGACGGTGGTTCACAAATGATTCAACAAGACTCCGTACGAGATTGTGAACAATAGAGTGCCCAATATCTCTTTCTTTAAAGTCTTCGGGTGCAAGTGCTTTGTGGCGAACGACCGAGAACAACGTGCAAAGTTCGACCCTAAAGCATTCGAAGCTACATTTGTCGGGTATTCTTCAAATTCAAAAGCGTACCGAGTATACATCAAGCCCAACCGAACTATTAGGGAAAGCTATAATGTCACTTTTCACGAAGTGGCAGAGATGGCTTCTGGTCAACTCAGTCCAGGACCCGTGCCTAACCCGATGGTTCCTGTTCAAATCAGTTCAGGACCCGTGCTCAACTCGATGGCTTCTGGTCAACTCAGTCCAGGACCCGTGCCTAACCCGATGGTTCCTGCTCAAATCAGTTCAGGACCCGTGCTCAAGCCGATGGCTTCTGAAGACAACATTTCAGAACCCGTAATCACTGGTGTGTTGGCACAAAACCAACAGAAGATGGCAACAACATCAAAGTCAATGTCAGATGAAGCAACGAGACTTGCAATAGACGATTTGGATTCTCTCTTCGAACCAGTATATCGGTCTTGCACCACTGCACCTACAGTGGATTCTCCACCGTTCGAGACCGACGTACCAAGTTCATCTCACACCTCTACCCCACCCGATTCAAATTTGCCACCGAATACCGAAGAACCTACAGTGGTCCTCGAGGAAGTATCATCAGAGACGATCGATCCAAGTGCAAAATTGGAACTTCCTCAGACAAATGATCAATCAGAGACTGTAGGCAATCTAGATCCGCAGACGGCTGATGCATCTGCTACAGCCTTGCCTCATGAGCGCAAGTGGACTAGAGGTCACCCGGTCTATCAAATAATTGGCGATCCTTCGGATGGTGTGAGGACACGTCGTCAGCACAGTCTTTTCAGTTGCTTCCTGAGCCAAAACGAGCCTACCAAAGTAGCAGACGCACTTCGAGACCCGGATTGGACAATTGCAATGCAAGAGGAAATCAATCAATTCGAACGTCTTCAAGTGTGGACCTTGGTACCCCGTCCACATGGGAAAACAGTGGTCGGAACTAAATGGGTTTTTAAGAATAAGAAAAATGAAGATGGTGAAGTGATCCGGAACAAAGCAAGGCTAGTAGCTAAGGGATACAATCAACAGGAAGGCATCGACTACGACGAGACTTATGCTCCTGTTGCCCGTATAGAAGCTATCCGCTTCCTGCTGGCTTATGCGGCTCACAAAGACTTCAAAGTCTATCAGATGGATGTTAAAAACACTTTTCTCAATGGCGTGTTAAAAGAAGAAGTCTACGTCGCTCAGCCGGAAGGTTTCGTTGATCAAGAACATCCCGATCACGTCTATCGTTTGGACAAAGCTCTCTATGGACTAAAACAAGCCCCATGTGCTTGGTACGATGTCCTGAGTGATTTCCTCGTGAAGTCTGGATTCATACGAGGAACGATATACACAACCCTCTTCATTAATTGGCATGACAAAGATCTGATGGTCGTCTAAGTATACGTCGACGACATCATCTTCAGATCAACAAATCCTCGGCTCTGCAAGAAGTTTGGAGATCTTATGAAGAGCAAATTCGAAATGAGTCACATGGGAGAGATGCAATTTTTCTTAGGCCTTCACGTCAGGCAGCTCAATGATGGAATTTTCATCAGTCAAACAAAATACATCAAGGAAGTTTCATCAAGACCAGAGCAAGCCTCTCAGCACTCCTATGTCACCAAGCTGCAAGCTGGATGCCGATCCCTCTGGTAAATCGGTCGACATCACACTATATCGCAGTATCATTGGATCTATTCTCTACCTCACTTCGAGCCGGTCGGATATCATGTTTGCCACCTGCTTGTGTGCCCGTTTTCAAGCCGAACCCAAAGAATCCCATATGCTCGCGGTCAAAAGAATTCTTCGCTACCTTAAGGGCACCTCTACCCTTGGCCTATGGTATCCAAAGGGTACGAATTTCAAACTTATCGACTACACTGACGCTGACTATGCAGGTTGCCGAATGGACAGGAAAAGCACGTCCGGTGGCACTCAATTTCTAGGCGAAAAGCTGGTCTGCTGGTCATCCAAAAAGCAGAACTGTGTGTCCACTTCGACGGCAGAAGCGGAATACGTAGCTGCCGCCAGCTGTTGCTCACAGATGCTGTGGATGCGGACACAGCTTTGCGACTATGGGTACAATCTAACTAATATACCCATATATAGTGATAGTCAGAGTGCAATTGCCATTACATGCAATCCTGTTCATCATTCACGCACAAAACACATAGACATTAGATATCATTTTATCAAAGATCACGTAGAAAAAGGCACGATAGAGATGTACTTTGTGAACACGGAATTTCAACTAGCCGACATTTTCACCAAGGCCTTGGATGAGAAACGATTCCAATTCCTTGTCGGAAAATTAGGCATGTTGAATCTTCCGTTATATGTGCATTACCTGATCTTCTGTGCTATTACATGCTCTATTCTATGTGTTTTCTATGCTTATTTGTCCTTATCTTGCGTGATATTAATAAAAAAATAATAATAATAAATAATAAAAGAACAATAATAAAAATATATATATATATATATAATATAAGGGGGTATGACGAAATATTTTAGGATGCTTTGATCTAAAGTCACTTAGAATTTTACCCCGACATGCGATCGATCTAATTGCTTAAATTTTGTTAGTCTAAGTCGCATTCTTGTATCTAAAAGGTCATTTGATTGTTCCACTAGACACAAAGTCACTCTACATGCGTGAGGATTCAAGCCTTGTTCCTTTTCCTTTCTTTGGATCTACTTCTCGAGTGAGTCAGACATTAATTACTTGTCTTACCTAGTGATTCTTGGTGTCATACTCTGCGTTAGATCGTTAGGAAAATGATAAGGGAGCTTAGGATATTCCTCATTCGGCCCTATATAATTTTCCCCATATTATCTCTTAGTCATCCACTTTGAGCCTTCTCCGACGTCCTTTTGTTCATTTGAAACCCATTCCCAGCCTTCACCGAATTCTATACTCTTCGAATGGTTGTTCAAACGAGAAAATGAGGGGAAGATAACAAAAGAAAAGTAGGATAACGACAAAAGAAGGCATTGCTCAACGCGCAAAGACCAAAGGAACCGGCCTTCCGACTACCTTGTAGAAAGTGGTGTGGTTCCTGCTGAGAACTTCTCCAACGATAATCTCGTACGCTCGTCAGAACGGCTGGAAGAGGAGCACCACGAAGTGAACTTCTCCAACGATAATCCGGTCTTATATCGGGAAACAAGAAGAGGAGCGCAGCCTTGGGTACGAAGTCCATAACCGTTAACTTTTCCAAACAGATAATCTCTGAAACCTATCTAGGGTCTAAGAGAAGAGGAGCACGGTATCGGCCCGAGAATCAACAAGAAGAACTTCGCCTACGATAATCTCCTATAGTCTCATGGAGAAGCGGAGCTTCAGCTTGAGCATAACTGATTAAGGGATAGTAAATGAGGGAGAAAAGAAGAAAGATGCCGAAAATAAAGGAGACAGACATAGAAATGGAAGATGACGAAGAGATAAGCTCACTTTCCCCTAAATTCCTCCCTTCAAAGTCCTAGCCAAACTAAAACCTTTACTCCCATTTGATTCCAATCGACGGTCTCTCGCTTGGGTGAAATGATTAAACACGCCTCGATCACAGGTAATTGACTTGAAACTGCTTGTGTTGACTTGAGCGATATAAATATAAAAATCCCAAGTTAGAAATTATCGAGAGCAAGAGCGAACCTAGTAAGAGTTGTCGAAATGGAGCAGTCTCTGAACTTAAGACTATAGTTTGCCGACATGACTTGACTGCAATTTTCTCTTTCAAATGTCTCGGGAAATTGTAGGCTTGACTTTGATCGAAGCAAAATAATCTGACCCCATACTATAATAATAGTAAAATACGAAAAAAATTATATATATATATATATAAATATTAAATAATAAGTTTCGCACATTTTGACATGAAATGTTATGTTTCATATGCGTTGAATTGAATAAATGCGAATTTTTTTTGTATGTCGCACATTCTAAATGCAATTTCAGATTGCATTGGTACTGAATTGTTTAAATGCGATAAGTTTTTCTATGCTCTAACCCTCGACAATATTTTGATGTACATGTTTTCGGGGACCATGTTTTCGGAAAATACAGGGAGTTAATTGCATATATTTTAGTTACTAAGGGGGAGCCTTATAATGGGTTTTATTTTGAAATAGGGGTCAATCTGAAATTTTAGAAGTACTCACAATCGAGAAACTAGATAGAAGACTAAATTCACGATCATAAGTTTCTCAATCGTAAACAGTGTTGGAAACGATTTTGATTGGCCGTGATAATTTGCGATCGAAAAATTTGAATTGAGAAGCAATTTTCGAATCAAAAGTTTCTCGAGCGCAAATAGTAATGGGCCTGATCCACTTAATCGCAAAACGTCCAATCGCAAACCCAACATTGATTTACAGCGAGTTATTAAAAGTTCACTTTTTGTCAGTCGAAAAACTTTTTCTCACGCAACCCTAATCGAAAAAATTTCTCTCGCGAAGAACTTTCTCAGACGATACGAAATTCTTCAAAAATCTTCTAATTTTCACTTCAAATCGTCTGATTAAGGTAGAAATTGATTCGGTTAACGATTGCGCATGTTATAACTCGATTTGCATTTCAATTCTGTAGTTTTTCGCATGTTTAGTTAAGATTTTTCGACTGTTCTTCAAAAACCATTTCAACGTATACTGTTTTACTAAACTTAGGCATGCTTCTTGGATTTCTGAGTTAAATGCCTGTTGTTTGGATAGATTCGATGTTTTTGCCGAAACAGATAGCATAAACCGTTGGAAGATTTCCATCTGTGATGATAAAATGAGTTTCGATGAAACTGGGTATTTTGAAGTTTTGAAGCTGTCGAATAACTTTGTCGATCGCAAATTATCTTATTTGGATTACAATTCAATCGAGATACTATTTGTGTCGATTTAGTTTTCGATCGCAAAATTTTGACTTAGTCATCACGATAAAAAGAATATAACCGCTACACTTACCATCGAAAAATCCAATTGTGATTTTCTGCGAGCGAAAAACTTATGCACTGAATAGATATTTTAGATGCAAATTTTATGGAGCGAAAAACTTACTATCGCAACAGAGAATTTTCGATTTTAATTTCAATTTGGTCGCAAAAATTTAGCAACGAATAATTAATTTTTTCAACGCTTTATTTTTCGATCGAAAAATTAGCCGCTTAGGATTTAAATTGATCGAAAAATTTCTCGACGATTGACTTAGTCTTTCGTTGACTAATTTCTCGATAAAAATATTTCGCCGTGAAAAAACTTTACTTACAATCGAAAATCACATACCGCTCGACAAATTTCAAATCGAAAAATTTTATTCAATCGAAGAAAATTTCTCGACAGTAAATTTACCTCAGAATTAGTTTCTCGATCGTAAATTTACGCGGAATTTTTCTCGATCGTAAAATTGATCGACTACAGTCTAAATTTCATCGTCAACACTTAGAAAATTTTTCTCTAAGTCTTTGACACTGTAACGACTATCAGCGAATAAAATTTCTCGATCGAAAAATTACACGGAAACATTTCAATTGAAATCAATGCATAGGAAATCAAATCACAATTCAATTTTCTCGGGCGAAAATTTTCTCGGCATGAACAGTGACTTATTGATTTAACACTTAGCGAAATTTCGAACCATTTTTCACGCGACAAATATTTCATTCGAAATTACATTCATGCCATCACGATTTTTGAAATTGAACGGGCACTATGCATTTGATATGATTCCAATTCAAAATTCATCGAACATGCTATTATTTGCAAAACTACTATAGTTTGATGAAATTTATTCATATTTCGACTGAAAATAAAATTGAACTAATAAACTTTTATATATCTTATTTTTCAGATGGATCGCTACCCGAAATACAACCACATCTACGATCACAACCTTTATCTAAAGGATCAAGATACGAACTTTCAGCTCGATCTGAGCACCTTTAGGTGTCCAGACGAGATCATCGTATCAATCCTGCAAGGCCACCCCATCTGGCATGCATTAACGGTCACCGCATCGGTGCCGATGGTCTATCTCCAGCAGTTCTGGGGCTGCATACAAGGAGACGTCAACGATGGAGCCTTCAGATTCTCAACAAGGATAGGGACGCGGCATATCAGCATGGACAAGAACCAGTTTGGCATGGTACTGGACTTGCCCCACAGCAATAATTACGACCCGCTCCCATCGGATGCTGAGATGATCCAGGACTTCTTACACATGGGATACCAACCGCCGCTCACAAGATTAGCTCAGGTCCAGACCAGCGGAATCCCACACCCGTGGAAGACACTATTCGGAATAGTGAATAAGTGTCTGTCGCCCAAGCACGTAGGATTTGATAAGGGCAACGGCAATATTTTGAGGATCTTCCACGGCATCGCCTTCTCAAGAAATTACGACTACGCACAGCTGATCTGGAACGACCTTGCGGACCAGATTCCGCAGAAGGAGAACCGGCGATCGAAGAACGTGCCTTATGCTCGGTGGTTCAACGTCATCATCAGGGAGATCATGGCGCTGCACCAGAACATTCCCCAGCTGCCTCCTGGTGGAAATTATCAGCCACCAAGGCTTAAGTTCTTCCACAACCCACGGCTCACGGACCTCGACCAATCGTCGATGCCGATTCCACTCAACCTACTCAGGCTCGCCGACCCCGCGGGAGCTGAGTATCAAAGGTTCTGCCGGGAACACAAATTAACGGAGGATATGATCAGAGGGCCCCCGGCAGATCACCATCTGAGCCCTCCCCAATACCAACCAAGCCCTGAAGACGCGATGATTACGTTGTCGCTCAGGAGCTTCAACAGGAGTCTCCGCCGATCGAAGAGCCAGTGCCCGACGTAGAAGATACCTTGATAGACGTCGTGGCTACCGAGATGGCGCTCGAGTCTCCTGAACACGAATTCCAGGTGGAAGTGCCCGTACATGTTGGCGTGCTCGAAGAAACTTTTGAGGAGGTTCTTCAACAAGAAGCACAGCCCGAGACTGAAATGGGGTAAAGCTCTCTTCCACCGGTGACGGATCAGGCACTGGAGGACGTCAATCGTGACCTCACTCCTCACACAGCCACCCCGTCTGACATGGAGTCTGACGAGGAAATAAGCCTGATAAGGAGGACTCCCAGACGTCTAAGCATTCAGCTGGAGTCTCTCTTCCCAGCCGTCACCACCGCCCCAGATACTACACTGACCTCGACTACAAGTGTTGCTGGCACATCTTCGCTCAATCTTGAGCCGCAACCGTCTCACGTGGTATCTGCTTCGCAGGCACAACCTGAGCCTGCCTTAACACCCATAGAGGCGAATCCTCAGGATTCGACTCGAGGATTGGGTGGAAGTCTCATACAGTCACAAACTCAGGTGACTGTGAGCCAGCCCCAGGGGTCGGTGTCTACTCTAGGGTTGATAACAGGCGACATCAGTCGTCCTGATCCATCCATGGAGGCGTCCACACCATTCGTGACGAACGAGCAGTTCCAGGCCGCTCTCTCTGCCGCTGTACAGTCTATGGAAGACAAGATCACGGAGAGAGTACTACAAGTAATCGAGGCATCCCGAAGAGATACCGGGAAAGCACCTGCCTCTGAAGGCCCTTCGTCACAAACCCACCCCACACCTCCACAACCCACGCCCACCGACCCTTTAGCCACTTCCTCCATCCTCATCAACCCATACACTATCCCCATCACCGAGCTCCACGACATTCTCCTCGCCCGTTTGATAGGCTTGTCCATCCGATCGCCTCAAGAAGAATCCCTTTATAGGCGATTTGTAGATCATCCTGAGCCACCGACTGACACTTGCCGAGGCCAAAGCTCCCACTCCCGGTGCAGACATGACGATCCTGATGATCAGGACCCTCATGAGGGGGAGAAGAGGCCGAGGACTTCTACAGCTGGCCAAGGACAAGGCTTGGGCGCTACGCAGACAAGCGCTGGAGCTGGTGAAACCCAAACCCAAACCACCCATACTACCCAAACCACCCAAACCACGCACCGCACAGCCACTCTACAACATATCGATCCACCAACCTTTCACCTCAGGACGCCTCCGCCCACACCGCCGATCTTCTCAAGCCCCTTGCTTCCGGAAGAAGAAGCAAGCGCTGCAATGCTTGTAGCTCTGGCAGCTACCCAAGCTACTCCCTCCGTCGCTCCAGACCAACCGGGACCCTCTGGACATGGAGTCAATCCACACGAAGTATTAGACAAGTACATCTTCGAAGGCCAGTGGATGACCCATTCCATGCTCGAGGAGCATCAGAGACAACGGCTTCAGGACGTACGCCACTTCTTACAACAAGCATCCGTGGACCTCGTGATCATTGAAGACGACGAACTTCAAGAAGGTGTAGACTACCAAAATGAATTCCCAAGGCTACCGGAGTTGATCGCACAACGAGCGGCCTCCCCTGCAAGACAGATGCCAGGGACCGTTCGGATCGACACGCCGTGGGAGAACATTCATATAGAGATACCTTTCCTTGAAGAAGTCAGGGAAAACATTTGGAGGTCACCGGATCGAACTAAGAAGCCGGATGAGTTCGAGCTGAGAGGGATCTCTCACTGGGATCAGTAGAAGAGAATGACATATCTGTGGATGCTGACCCAACTAGGAGGGGATGTGAGGCTGGGGATCCCGAAGCATCGACTAAAGAGTCACTTCAGGGAACTCTCCCCAATTTGCCAACTCCTCAGTGTCTACTGTGCCAAAGGAGGACTTCCAACACCTCACTACGTCATCGAACGAGTGGATAGAACCCGAGAGGAACTGAGCGAGAGCGACCTGCCGTACCTCCCCGCCAATGAAGTCTACCGTCTTTATCAGCTATACGTGGAGAAGTACAAAGGTCCTCAGGGCTTTATCAAGAAAGAAGGCCTAGAAGGGCTCTACCGGTACATGATGCGACAAGTAAGGTACTTCGCTGCTCACGACCTTCGAATGGCACTTGAGAGCAATATGAAGAAGGTCAACATGGCTGAACCACTCTTCAAAGGACCTGAGATCGAGAGGTTCCCAAGCAATCACGTGCACATTAGCTCGCTCATCGGCATCACTTACAACAACCCAATTGCCAAGAAGAATAGGTTGATGCTGAAGACAGAAACTCACAAGTTTTACGACGGAACCCTAAAGATCGTCAGGAGAAATATCGAACAGAGGTTGGAAGAAATAAACAGAGACACAATGCTGAGGATCCACCGGTTTGTGAGAGAACAGCCGCTCCTGATGGAATTATTGGATGACATCGAGGAGCACCTGAAGCTCAGGGAGACTGTTAGGGACTACGAGCATGCGCTGGGCTTGCGCAGATCGTACTATGCCCGACAAGGACGAATAGCGCGGAGACGCAATCAAGCACAAAGGGGGAGAATGTAGAATATCATTTGTAATTGTGCTTGATTTCATTAGTTGTCCTTGTAATTAGGGGCTTTACTTGTATTAGTCTTTAGATTAAGGACTAATTAGATATTTATACCAAGATTGCTGGTATAAATACTTGTAAATGAATTGTGCTGAATAGAGAAAGTTTAGAGAATTGATCCGAAGGGCTTGCAATTCGATTTCTAGAGAGAGAAACAACAGTAACTTTCTCACTCTACTCGAAATCTCTCTCTCGATCTTCATTAGAGTTTTTCGATCGATTATTAATGTCAATCATATTCATCGAATTACTTAGAATTCCTGCCTAGGATCTTAGAGTTGTTAATCTGAGGACCTAACAAGCCTATTTCGAAATTGTCGCTTCTAAAGGTGATAGGCTGAAGTGAACACGTTTAGCCGCAATCCCCAAGTTCAAGCACTAATCAAAGAAATTTACATTGTCCGACATGTAATCCTCGAAGAAATGCACCTATCCAAGCCCTAAGCTCTACACTAACCCCAAATGCCAAAACAATCGAAAAAAAACCGAAATTTACAGTCGAAACTTGCTCTCTCTGTCTCGTCTCGTTCTCTGTCTCGTTTCGTTCTCTGTGTCGTGCTCTGCCTCGTTCTATCGTTCTCTGCCTCGTTCTAACGTTCTCCGCCCCGTTCTATCATTCTCATCCTTATTCGATCTTTCACTGATTTTGAAGTGAAAGAGATGGGTTTGGGTGTTCAATGGTTTTTTAGTAATATTGTTGTTTTTATAAGGCTAAAATTGTCCATTAGGTAGCTATATGAGTTAATTGTTTGAAATGGGGAGTTTGATGATAAATGAAACGGAAGGGGGAGTTAGTTTATGGATAATTTGGGGTGTAGGAATTTATGTGTAGATTTGCCATAGTTTTTGTTCCTTATGTCTACTTTGTAAATGTTTAATTTGGATGATAGCTTTATTCTTCGGATTTTTCTACAAGCATTAATTAACATTATAAAACTTTCTAATGTTACATATTAAATGAAATAAATAGAGAAAAATAAGTTCACAACTCACAAGTAAACATCAACCAAAACAACCTTAAGTTACAAAAGCAAACTACAAAGGTTAGTAAGAGCATCTTCAACCCACGTCATAAAAGTATATTTAATTTTACAAAATATTACAGTTGCTACATTGGTTTTACTCCAACCCATAAACTCTATTTCTACACTAGTTTTACTCTAACCCATTATTAACTCTACTCTAAAAATTAAAGTCATATATTAACGTTTATATGATAATAAAAGGCAATAAATAATAAGAATTAATATTTAAAATTAGTTAAATTTTAAAATTAACATATTATTTATATATAAATTAAATTAAAAGAACAATATCAGTAAGTTAAAGGAAACTAACATTATTTTTAGGCAAATCTACACATAAATCCCCCTTACCCAAACTATGTATCAACTTACTCCCCCCTCTCAATTCATTTATCACTAAACTCCCTATTTGAAACTATTATATCACATAGCTACTTAATCGACAAATATACCCCTGTAAAACATAAATATTGCAAAATAACCAATTGAACTCATATACTAAGGACGACGAAGAACGAAAGCAGACGACGAGGAACGAAAAGCAGACGAACGAAAATCGGAACGAAAACGATACAGAGCAGTCGTCCGATTCTCAGCTTCGCCTCCATAACGATCAGCGAACGAGATAGGGCTTCACGCGTCATCTAACGGTACGGCCGCTTCACATCTTCGTTCGACTTTAAATTTTTTCGATTTTTGTGGCATTTTGTGTTAATGTAGAGATTAGGGCTTTCATAGTTGCATTCCTTGAAGGATTTCATGTCGGGCTATGTTTGATTTTGTGATTACGGCTCGAATTTGGGGTTTATGGCAAAATTAGTGATTAATTATTTCATTTTTCGAATTGGGAACTTGGTATTATTCAAATTAGGGTTGTTAGCTTCTAAATTCCCTGCTCGATGTAAAGGTATTGCATTTTTTTACTGTCTTGGTACGAATCTTGGTTGTTTTTGGTTACGATAATTGAATTGGTGCTTATATATCTTTTTTTGGTACCGTACTACATAGTTAATTGGTACCGTAAAGACGATTTTACCTACGAGGTTCGCTGAAGCACAATCACATGAAATGGGCGACAATATCATTTGTAAGTTTGAGTTTTATTAAATTAAATGATTTATCGTGTTCTTAACTTCGGTATATTGTTACAGGCTCGTTTTCTGTCGACCTATTGGACTTGGAGGTGGGACTATAAGCCCAAGTCGATCATGTCAGAGTCTGAGTCCACGAGGGAGCAGAGTCCAGATGGCATGGATTGCGGCGTACGTTCTGCAATATCCATGGATCGATACATCGTTGGACCGATGGCCCGGGGAGGTATCTTGACGAAGTTGACGTCGAATTGTATCGTGGCTTCATGGCTGCCACGATACTTACGGACGATCTTAGTTGCATGTTCTACTTGTTTGAATGATATTTATATGTGTTTGGAGACTGATATGCTGTTGATCCTCATATTTTTGTGACGTGTTTATGTTTCTGTTCCAGGTATTTTTGTAGTATCTGAACAAACAGATATGTAGTACCAATATCGCTAGCTTGCAGTACCAACAGTTTCTTTACTGTAGTATCATACGTAGATCATTTGTAGTATCTTTTAGTACCATGCGAGCGGATTCGAAATACACCGACTCTAATTTGTGTACCAATATAAAGACTTTTGTAGTACCTACATGTGGACAGTTGTGGTATCATATTATATGCTTTGTAGTACCATAATAAGGTTATATGTAGTATCTTTTACGTACTGTGTGCACGGAGTCGAAATATGCCGATTCTAATTTGCGGTACCAATATATAAACATATGTAGTACTTACATGTGGACAGTTGCAGTACCATGTTATATGTTTCTGTAGTACCATAATTAGGTTGTTTGTAGTAATTTTTATGTACCGTGCGAGCGGCCTGGAAATACGGCGACTCTAATGTGTGGTACAAATATAAAGACGTTTGTAGTACCTACATGTGGACAGGTGCAGTACCCAGGTATATGCTTTTGTAGTGTCAAAATTGGGTTGTTTGCAGTATGTTTTACGTGCCGTGCTAGCGGCTTTGAAATACGCGCTCTAATTTGTGGTACCGATATAAAGACGTTTGTAGTACCTATATGTGGATAGTTGCAGTACCAAACCACGTACTTTTGTAGTACCATAGTTGGGTTGATTGTAGTATCTTTAACGACCGTGCTAACGGCTTCGAAATATGTAGATGTTTGTGGTACCACAACATAAGCTAGTGCGGTATCATGAGTAGGTTACTTGCAGTATCTTTTTCGGTACCACGTTTTTAATTATCAAAAACGCGTAGATTATTGTCCAAACAAGGCATGAGAACTTCCAAATACGGCATATGATAAAATTAACACACGGTAGCATAAAATGTAAACACTAACTTTCAATCGATCAACTCTAAACTATGTAGTTAGATGTTCTTACTAGTATCATAACAAGTAGAAAGAAAGTTGGGATTTCAATGTAATAATCCCTAATTCTAAGTATTCACCCACCAATATTGATACCAAATCATTAGTAAAGTATTTATAACTATGGTAACATAATCAAGGACCAAAAATAACTCGGACCGCGTCAAAAATTTACTCCCAAATTTGTAGTACTATATACATATATTTGTAGTTCCAATATCTAGATGTTCGTAGTACCATACCCTACCATAGCGTAGTACCATACGTATGTTACTTGTAGTATCTTTTTCGCACCATGTTTCTAACAATCGAAATTCCTACCCCAAATTTGTAGTAGCAATATACATATATTTGTAGTTCCAATATGTAGATGTTTGCGGTACCATAACATAAGCTAGTGTAGTACCACGGGTAGGTTACTTGTAGTATCTTTTTCGTACCACGTTTCTAGCAATCGAAAACCCTATCCAAATTTGAAGTACCAGTACATATGTTTGTAGTTCCAATATATAGATGTTCGCGGTACCATACCCTACCATAGTGTAGTACCATATGTATGTTACTTGTAGTATCTTTTTCGTACCATTTTTATACAATATACATATGTTTGTATTTCCAATATATAGATGTTCGTAGTACCATACCGTACCATAGTGTAGTACCATAAGTATGTTACTTGTAGTATCTTTTTCGTACCACTTTTCTAACAATCGAAATTCCTTCTCCAAATTTTTAGTACCAATATACATATATTTGTAGTTCCAATATATAGATTTTTGCGGTACCGCAACATAAGCTAGTGTAGTACCACAAGTAGGTTACTTGTAGTATCTTTTCCGTACCACGTTTCTAGCAATCGAAATTCCTAGCCAAATTTGTAGTACCAATATACATAAGGTTGTAGTTCCAATATATAAATGTTCGAAGTACCTTACCCTATGATAATGTAGTACCATATGTATGTTACTTGTAGTATCTTTCTCGTACCACGTTTCTAGCAATCGAAATTTCTACCCAAATTTGTAGTACCAATATACATATGTTTGTCGTTACAATATATAGATGTTCGTGGTACCGTACCCTACCATAGTGTAGTACCATACGTATGTTACTTGTTGTATCTTTTTTCATACCACGTTTCCAGCAATCGAAATTCCTATCCAAATTTGTATTACCAAATAAAATATGTTTGTAGTTACAATATATAGTTCGTAGTATCATAACCTACCATAGTGTAGTACCATTGGTATGTTACTTGTGGTATCTTTTTCGTACCACGTTTCTAGCAATCGAAACTCCTACCGAAATTTGTAGTACCAATATACATATGTTTGTAGTTCTAATATGTAGATGTCCGTAGTACCATACCCTATCATAGTGTAGTACCATACATATGTTACTTGTAGTATTTTTTTCGTACCACGTTTCTAACAATCGAAATTCTACCCCAAATTGTATATACTTATATGTACAGTACCACTATACAGATTTTTGCAGTACCATATCATAATCAAGTGTAGTACCATGAGTTGGTTTCTTGTAGTATCCTTTTCGTAGCACGTTTCTAACAATCGGAATTCCTACCCCAATTTGTAGTACTAATATTCATATGTTTAGAGTACCAATACATAGATGTTCGTCGTACCATACCCTACGATAGTGTAGTACCATAGATCTGTTACTTGTAGTATCTTCTTCGTACCATGTTTCTAACTCGGAATTCCTACCCCAATTTGTAGTACAAATATATATATATATATATATATATATATATATATATATATATATATATGTTTATAATACCAATATATAGATGTTCATTGTACCATATACTACGATAGCGTAGTACCATACGTATGTTACTTGTAGTATCTTTTTCATACCATATTTCTAACAATCGAAATCCCTACCCAAATTTGTAATACCAATATACATATATTTGTAGTTCCAATACATAGATGTTCGTAGTACCATTACCTTACGAAATTCTGGTACCATACTTCTGTTAGTTGTAGTATCTTTTTCGTACCACGTTTCTAACAATCAGAATTCCTATCCCAACTTGTACTACCAGTATACATATATTTATTTTATCAATATATAGATGTTCGTAGTATCATACCCTACGATAGCGTAGTACCATACGTATGTTACTTGTTGTATCTTTTTCGTACCACGTTTCTAACAATCAAAATTCCTACACCAATTTGTAGTACTAAAGTACATAGGTTGTAGTACCAATTGATAGATATACGTGGTACCATACATTTAGCGGTTGTAGTACCATACGTAGGATACTTGTAGTATTTTCCTGTACCATGTTTTTAACTATCGAAACTCCTACCCCAATCTGTAATACCAATAACATATTGGAACACCGACAATAACACGACATCATTCACAGTATTAACATTATTCATCCAATAGTAGTATTGATATCAATATATCGACAATACTAATATCATCACACACCAACAATATTACTATTAAACATATCGACAATATTAATATTATTTGTCCACCAACATCGTACTAAAATACATATCGACGTAAAAATGTGCGATCACTTATCGGCAACCTACTGAAGGAAGAATGTGTCATAACCTATGGTTTCATCGATCAAACAAGAAATATCTGTTCTTCTTATAATTACATATGGAAACGTGAGTCCACCAAAGACATTTGTAGACAACATAGCTTCGTAAATAGGACCTGTAAAACAACAAACCATTACCATATGATACTGCTAGAGAGCTTCAAATATACTTCGTAGAAGAAAATGTGGGTACTGTAATTCAATATACTTCGGTACTGCATATAATAAATTGCTTAAACAATAAATTAGCCAAAATTTAACCAAATACTAACCTCGGTCGACACCCACAGTATGCTAATTTGTAGAAAACATGAGGAAAATTCAATTTTTTTTACAGCTACACACCTAAATCGCAACACCCACACCTCGACACCTAATCTCGATACCCACAACTCGATACCCAATATAGGTCGATGCTATTGCCACGGACGTTCATTGTAAAACCCACCGGAGTGTTCCCTAACTCAAAATCGTTCAATCAATGTCAAGAATATCGAAAGGGGTAACCTACAGTTAAAAAAAACCAACAAAAACCTACCTAAACTTACCTAGATCGAGAAGCCCAAGGTAAATTAGGCAAGCTCGGAGCTTTTCCGGCGTGGGCAAGGGCTGTTATGTCGCCGGCGACAGCTTTACCAGTTCAGGGTTGTTTACGCGGTGCTTCAATTAATGTGTTGGAGAAGAAAGATAAATAAAAGAGGGGTAAAATCGTCCATAGGGAGTTTTGCGTAAGATAGTTTTGAGTTAGGGAGTTTGCTAATAAGTGATATGTAATGGGGAGTTAGTTGATAGAAAATAAGGGAATGAGGATTTAGTTGATGTTACCCCTTATTTTTACTTTATTATAATAAAAATATCAAATATTTATATATAATTAAAATATTTTTATTAAATAAAATATCAATAAATAAAAAGTACAACACAATTTCAGTGTTGAAAATTGTATTTACTCTACGCTAGAGTATCTCTGCTATTCGTCACAATATAATGTTGGGAAATTCCATGTGGTAACCTCCAGTTTTCGACTTTTTCAGTTGGTATCCAAAGCTGTTTTTTGATTCCGGGTGGTATCCTCGAAGTTTCGATTTTTCCAGTTGGTAGCCAAAGCTTGTTTTCGATCCGACTGGTACCCCTGAGGTTTTATGAAATATAATTTGGTACCCCTGAATTACCAAAACTTGGATTTAAAATACTTAAAGTAATCACAAATTTAGAAATAAATTATTTCTTATTTAAAAAAATAATTTTAATTATAAAAAATAGTATATAGTTGGGAAAAGTTATAATATTTTTAAAAGTAGAAAAATATATTTTCCGAATCCTGCACGAACGTTGAGATCGAAAATATTTTAAAATGTAATCAAGAAAAAAATTGTGTACCAAGTGCAAAAGTCCAACTTGGTACCCATGGGGTTTTGTGAAATGTAATTTGGTACCCCTGAATTACCAAAACTGTATTTAATACTTAAAATAATCAAAGATTCAAAAATAATTTTTTTATTAAAAATCATTTTAATTATATAAAATAGCATATAGTTGGGAAAAATTATATAAATATTTTTAAAAATAGAAAATTATGTTTATCGAACCCCAAATCCACAGTGTTTCAATTGGGTTGTACTTTGGTCACGATCTTTCACGGTAATTAGTAATAATAACAACAAAAATATATAGTCCATGATAAAAGTATGTTTTTTTATTTAGAAATATTTATAACTTTTTCCAAACTATATACTATTTTTTATAATTAAAATTATTTTTTTAATAAAAAATAATTTATTTTTGAATTTGTGATTATTTAAGTATTTTAAATCCAGTTTTGGTAATTCAGGGGTACAAAAACACATTTCGTAAAACCTCAGGGGTACCAGCCGGAATCGAAAACAAGCTTTGGGTACCAATTGGAAAATCGAAACCTCGAGGTTACCAGCCGGAATCGAAAAACATCTTTACGTACCAACTGGAAAAGTCGAAAACTCGAGGTTACCACATGGAATTTCCCTATAATGTTTGATAAAGAATCCCACCAAAGTACAAACGTTACACAAAACCGGTTGGAGGTGCTCTAAATATGAAATGTACGTTATACTCAAGTCATAATCTTACGACACAAAAAGAAAACACAAGAGAGAAAAGACATCTCACTCCCTAACAGTAAGCTCAGCCCTGAGATACAAAACACCATTAACAAAATAAGGGCTATCATCAGCAACAAAAGCATTCCAAGGCATCCCAAAAAGGTTCCTATAGCCCACAGCTTTCCCACCCACAAAAGTATAACTCACTTTGTACCTAGGGATGCACTAGATAAGGCTGAGGGCAGCTGGGTAGGTTCTACAATGAGTGTATAACTAGTCTAGTGAACCTTCCTTGCCAGGAAGAAAGGGAGACGTAGGAGATTTAACTCCGGACTTCCATAAACAAATCGTTGTTTTCCTTACACACACATGATAACACATCACACCTACCATCGGTCTTGGTTCAAAACCGAACGACTTGCTTCCGTACAAATCATACTTAGAAAAATATCAAGTATCGGTATTAGCCATATCCGGTTAACTACCAAAAGGCGACAAGCGTTTATTCACCCCCTCTAAACTCATCTATCGATCCTAACATTTTCCCTCGTGTACATAAATAAATAATGAATTTACAGTACCATTAATTATGTAATGCAGTACCAAAAAACAATGAACAAACAATACCAATCCAATTATCGGTATCAAGACAACAAGCAATTAACCTACAATTGGAACTTGTTATGCCTCTCTCTCGTTCAACAGATGTGTTGGAAAATGAAAGCCTTCAGCTCGTTCTCTGTCTTGAAACCCTACTTTGAAAGTATCAAAACACCAAATCGAACAACGAAAAATAAAACTATGATTAGAAGCAATTATTTTAAACGTAGAAATGGCTCTTTTATTACTACGAGTGTCTTTTATTTTAATAGAAGGAGTAACATTTTTAGAAACATTCAAACTACTAGCTCCTTCTTTATTTTAGGACTAGACACTCTCGCCTTCATAGTCAGTGCTGGCCCTACGCTCCCTGTGGACGTAGGTGAAGTAGAATTAGTCTTAGCACTTTTAATAGAATTATTAATGCTCTTTTGATCTTTCGAAGGCGATTTTTCTATTTTCACGCTTTTTATGATAGCGTGTGAGGTAGTTTGGGAGGACGAGGAAGCCTTGAGATTTTCCATCTCCTTAAAGAATTTTTCTTTTCAGCTTCGAAATTCTCTCGTTCTTTGTCTAGTTTTGCCTGTGACTCCTCTATCTATTTTATGATAGGGGGTTTGTAGAGAGAATTTTGATAATTAACCTTTTTTACTTCCTCGTGGTGTATTTGTGATTCAAGAGGTAGATTAATTTTTGCATGTAACTTGTTGCGTTCCTCGCTTAGGAATGCATAATTATTTTCTACCGTCAGTTTGGCAGCTCGACAGGCTTCTAGATCCTTACTAAGCTCACTAACCTTAGCGTTAGATATTTCTAATTGAGCCTCTAAGTTAGTGATCTTAGTGGTAGCTTCGGTTATCATACAATTTAAGGTAGCTTTCTCATTGAGATGCCTAGCCAAACAATTGTAGTTATTTGCTAGCCTGTCTTCTAATTCTTTAATCTTTTCACTATGCTGTCCTAATTGAGGTTGACTAGTCTCTCTAGAATGTAAGCTCTTAGTAAGTTCTTCTATTTTTGCACTAGAGCTTCTAAGTTCTGATTCGAGACTATTTATCTTCTCCTGAGCTCTCTCAAGTTTATTCTCTACTTCCTTTATACTTTTCTGCTCGCGTTTCATGTTAGCATATTGCGTTTGATATGATTCTAACATGGTCAATAATGTGGAAGGAGTGACTACCTCAGTTGAATAAGTGGATGCGTTTTCGTCGTCCGTACGAATGGATGTTTCGGCGTCCGATTCGTTGTCGAGACGGGCCATGAGGGCTAAATTCTCTTCTTCGGAACTCGACGTGTCCTCGAGCCATTGGTCCTGTTCGGCCATGAGTGCTACTCTAGCTTCTTTCTGTTTTGTCAATTGGAGCTTCCTGGAGTAGAAGTTTGCATCTCTTTTCTTCGGGAGAGTGCACTCTCTGGCGAAGTGACCTGCTATGCCACAGTTAAAGCATTTGTTAGTCTCTTTAGGATTCTTGACCTCGGAGCTCTCCGGTGCACGTTCTTTGTTTTTGGAGCTTGTAGTCCGAAGTCTGTTGGCTGAGGTTGAAGACTTCTTCGTGAAGTACTTCTTGCTCATCATTTGTCCAATGAGAGCTAACTGCTTACCAAGAGCTCTTTCATGTTTGGCTTGATGTCGGAGTCCGATTCATCTTCCGACTCTGATGGTGAAGGAGGCCTAACAATCTTTTCCTTTCTTGATCTTGAGCTCCTCTTCTCCGAGACTAAGGCAACAGTGTCTTCGGTTTGTTTGCCTTTCTGCTCTTTCTGAATCTCGCGGATATCATCCTCATGCTGAGCGAGATTGTCGAACACGGCATGGACATCCAACTCCTCTAGATCTTTATTTTGTCGAATCTGAGTGGATATTTTCTTTCATTCCGTGGGCAGAGAAGATAGAAATCTGATGTTCGTCTCCATGTTGGTCTTAGTTATTTCTATCTTCCTCATCTCGTTGAGAAGAGTGAGGTACTTTTGGTAGATTTCGTATAGACTCTCCTCCGGCTTTGCTTTGAAGGAGTCGTAAGCAGTGAGAATGTTCGCCTTTTTGACCTTTATGCCAACTTCCATCCTTTGCATCATCCTATGCAGCTCATCCACATCACTTTAGCCGATGAAAGGCTGTCGATTTGTCTGTATATGTCGTTGGGGATGCCCTGCATGAGGGTATTCATGACTACTAGATCAGCCTTAGCTCGAGTTCTTTCCTCCAGAGAGTATTCCCTAGGCTCCTTTAGTCGCCTAGAAGGTGGAATTACGGGAGTAGCTGTTTCGTCCCCGTGTACATGGACCCAGAATAGTGCCGGTCCCTCTTCAAGAGACTGCAGTAGGTTTTCGGCTTGATCCTTTAGAGCGATGAAATTCAGGAAGCGGCTTCTCCATACGGTGTATTCGCCTGTTCGCAAAATCGGCGGACGGTTGTCATTTTCGAGCGAGTATGCATCCATTTTTGTATTGTAGTGGAGTTGTTGAAGGATCTTCGTTAATTGTTTTGAAGGTTGAAAATGTTGTAATATGCTCCACAGGTGACAAAATTCGTTAGTAGCGTTTGATTCGAAAGTTAGATCGACGATTATTTTCGATTCAATCTTTAAAGTTTGATCGAAATTAATTTCGTCGAAGTAGAGTGTACTGGAATACTGTTCTCGTGCGAGAAATTTTGTCAGCGAGATATTTTACGAGCGAGATAAATTTCTCAAAATCATTCGGTCAAGAAAAATTTCTTGATCGTGAATTTATTTCGATTGTAAAGAAACAGTACATTAGTAAGTTTCTCGACAAGTCAAAATAAATCTGTTGACTAGAAAAATTTCTCGCGTCTAAATGATTTTCGCCTGGTCAAGCGTTAAACGTTTGAGCGAAAAAGTTTATCGAGAGAAAGTTTTTACGCATGCAAAGTCAAAATAAGTCTTTCTCGAAAAAGTTTTTTGCTGTATAATGCTCGAGAAATATTTCCAACTAAAATCGTTTCTGCTGATGACGATTCTAGCGCTGACTTCGTATTCTGACCGAGAAAAATTCTCGCGCCAAGTTTTTCGATCGAGAAACTAATCCGATCGCAAAACCTAGCGAGAAAAATTAGAGCAATCGAGAAAAATTCACAGAATACGATTAACACAGATTCGAGAAAAAACAAAGAATCAGATAGTGAAATTTTAGGTAATTGCTCGCAATCATGTACTATTCACGCACGAACAATCAATTAAACACGTTACGAAGCAAAATATATCGAATTCGATCAAAATCCGAACGTGTTCTTCATGTTCTTCGTCAACAGTAAAATTTCAGAATCAAATTTATCCAAAATCGAAGTTCAAACAGCTACTGATCTAGTCGCAATGATCATTTAACACTTAATTTAGCACAGAAAAATCAAACAAGTTAATTACGCAATCCTTAGACTTACTGACTTTTTATTTAATGCTGAGATTAAGGACTGTCCGGTGTCTCCTCCCTCGTCCCCACGAGAATCATACGTCCAACTCAAACATTCGGGTGTTATTTATTTATCGCACCGCCAGATGCCAAGCAGACTTTAAATTCGATAAGTAAAAAATAATGCCTTTATTATAATGAAAATAATATTTACTACTTTATTTTGACAGTATACACAATTTAAACTGTCTATCGACCTATACATCATTGTGCGCCCTATACTATTCCTAGTCCCCGTATGGCATTCCGAGGGCACACTCCCTAACAATACCAGGACCACCACTTAAGCAATATATATTTTAATTCAATGTTAATACTCTTAAATAATATCTTCGACCGCGTGAAGAAAGTCTTCACGCGGTTTTTTACACGCTTGTCCACAAAGATGAATTTATTAAGAGCAGCGTTAGTGAGTGTCATCGTCTTCTTCCTTGCGTTCTCTCATTTCTTTAGGGAAGAAGAATGACAAGTAATCCTTTTTTACATGGGGTGCATTTCCGTGGAGTTGTTGTCGCTTGACTTCAAGATGGTAAACATATATATATATATATATATATATATATATAAATATAAATATATAAAATACATCATCATGTGATATATATAAATATATATATATATATATTGATATACACTAGATTTGATATGATGAATTTCACAGAATCATTTGTGGTACTAATTTTTCAAGAAAAAAGAGAGTTATGTACAACTACTTGAGTAGCTTTTGGGGTTTCGCTGCTCATATGTCTGAGGTCGAGGTGACATCCATGGCGGAAATACTGGGAGTTGACTTGGTATCCCTACCAACTATAAACACATCACTGTTCGCTTGAGTTATTTTTTGTTGGGTTTAGAGCCTAATGGGCCATTGGACCAAGACCCAGTTAATAAAAGTTGTCCCAGCAATTAAATCAGGAAGTCATCGATTATTGATCGAAACGTGGTGTAATGTGCAAGTGCGACAAGTGATAAAATAAAACGTATACCTAATTACTATCACCGACTTGCGATAGGCAGTGGACCTATCGTGTAGTAAAGTGAGTAAACGAGTATTGAACATGAGGAATAAACTAAGTACTAGTATTAACCTATCGACTCGATCTTTAGCCTAAATAAAATACGCAGAGGGTGTTACGAATTATCCTAACAGATTATTTCCTAAATCAACGAGAAACTAAGAGAATACGCCTAAAACTGGTGAAGGAGCTTTTAGATAATAAAGATGTGCTCGGGATTCGACTCCCGCTAGGTATATCTGCTAAGACAATAAATTATCGTTCCTACGTGATTCTGACTAGATCGCAGTAATTTCCTACCCACTCACGAGTTTGCTGTCGCCCTAAACGCTCGCGGGGATCTAGAGTGCAGTAATTACTAAAGCGAGGATCGAGTATTTGCTTTCGCCCTATACTCGAATCCTATCTTCTACGAACGGCCTAATCGTTGTTTAGCTGTCGCCTTAAATGATTTTCCACACGATCACTTTAACACATATACATATTAAAGCGACGAAACAATTTCGTAGATAGATAAATAGTCATAAACACTAGTCACGATAACATATGTCTTAATTGCAAAGTAACCTAGCGTTCGTCTAATCCCAAACACACAGGGAATTTAGCTACTCATAATAGACGAGAAAACAACAAAAGAATTAGAGAACGGAGAAGGAAGACTCATGATCTTGAATACTGGCGAATTATCGGCACTAGCGTGATGAATCTTCGTTCTTTGATCAATTGGGCGTGATTGCATCGTTGCTCCGTCACTTACGCTCCGGGACGTAATTCTGCGTTCTTTTGGCTCTTCTTTCGTCTCTGGAGAGTTTAGGGTTGATATCTGGTAAGTATCCCCTTTTCTGGGTCGAAATTGGGCTTTTTATAGTGATTCCCGTAACGGTCACGGCCTGGGACATGGGCCGTCACGGCCGTGACGATCGCCGACTCAAGTTACTCAACTCTCGGCCTAGTGTCACGGCCAAGTGCATAAGGTGTCACGGCCGTGACCATCTTCAGTCGATCTCTCTGCCAAGTGTCACGGCCAGGTGCATTGGGTGTCACGGCCGTGACCATCATCAGTCCAACTCTCTGCCAAGTGTCACGGCCTAGTGCAAGGGATATCACGGCCGTGACCATAGGCAGTGTCTTCTATTTCGGCCTCTGGTGGGTGTCACGGCCAAGTGCATAGGGTGTCACGGCCATGACACCCGGCAGGGTTCTTCATTTTTGCACCGTTTTCCCTCGTTTTCGCTTGTTTTCGCCCGAAACTCGTCCTAAGCTCCTTCAATATAAGAGTAAGTGTAAATATGGCGAATAAATGCATAAAATGATTGCTAGAGCTCTATTATATCCTAATTTAATACTATGATAAACGCATTGAAATACGTTTATCAATTATCGAAACGAGAAACTATTGAAAGTTTACAAATCTATGCTTCGAGACAAATCTAACGAATATTAATACGCTCAAAACCAATTTCGGATGAATGAGAAATTTATTTTTGAAGTTACCCAATAAAAATGTATATTGTTTCGAAGTGTGGGGAATTTGTTCCACATAGGTTAAACACTAAGAAAATCTTCAATATAAAATAGAAACACTTGTGTGTTTATTGAAAAAGGCTTGCCTAGTTAATGGGCTTAAGTGGGCTTAAGAAGGTTAGGTGGATTTTGCCCAAATGATAGCACGGTTGCCAGGAGGTGCCTCACACCGAGCCGTCCAATACATCCGCTGATTGGCGGGAGGTCAGCAAGCTCAACACAAGCGGGTTAATTGAAACCGAGGCAAGGTAAGAAAACTTCTCCCATGGATATTCTTTTTTCAGTTTCTTCCTGTTGCTAATACGAATGTATTTCTTTCACGCTGTGCTTCGCAGAATTACAGTAACCAATAAGATTAGGGGTGTTCGTTCGGTACATACCGTACCGAACCGAACCGAAATTCGATACACCTACTTTGAATACCGAATACCGAACCGCGGTTTTAACGGAAATGTTTTTTGTAAATTCGGTTTTTACCTAAATATCCGAATTTCCGATAAAAAAAGTAAAAAAAACTAATTTCTGTAATAATTAAATCAATATATATAATTTAATATACTTATATTTTCAATATTAATATAATATAATATATTTTAATTTAAAAATTTCCGTAATTCGGTATATCGAAATTACCGAACCAAAAATTCTATACCGAACCAAACTACCGAAATTTATAAATTTATGTACCGAATACCGAACCGAATTTTTTGGTTCGGTTCCGTTTTGTACCGAATTTTCGGTATTTCGATTTTTTGGTCGGTATACCGAACTACAAACACCCCTAAATAAGATGAAGTGAAAAAATAGTGTTATACGATAGATAGATTCAAGAAACTAGCACTACAACAGACCTACTTGACAACCTGACGAGTTGAGGGGCGATTGGGTTGATATACATTAAACAAAGTGGACACTCGAATCTGCCGCCATACGCAAGGTGCTCCTAGTATTCTTTCCTACATAAACTCAACCAACTTGTTATAATTAAGTTGAATTTCCTATAGATATCAATCAAAACACATAAAGGTGTCATAAGGTGCAAGCTACAAATAGTCGCCTGTGGATTTGTTGACCCAAAAGAACACATAAGACCCGTGACTCGTAACACGACATCTTGTCCTTATCACCCTTGGCTATACGGACTTGTCAATACCCCGATGAAAGATAAACCACAAAAAGTAGCTCGCCTTAGCAACTTGTGGATTGGGTATTTGTTGAAGTTCAACGCCTCCAGTACAGCCAAGATAAAATCCCATTATACCCTATCATAGGCCTTCGCAAGGTCCACTTTAATAGCCACACGCTCAGGCAGCCCCACACTATTGTATCCATGGCATATTTCCTGCACTAAGAGGATGTTATCTGAGATGCGGCGCCCAGGAATAATACCGTTTGGGTAGGCTGAACAAGCATCCCTAAACAGCCCCGAATGCGGTCAGCAAGGACCTTCGAAATGGTCTTGTAGAGGACATCACAACATGAAATAGGTCTGAAGTCCTTCGCCATTCGAGGGGCATCATTCTTAGGAATTAGCATGATGAGTGTCGAATTAAGCTCCCCCGAGAGAGATCTCGTGCAAAAGAATTCCTGGATGGCATGTGTAACATCTGTGCCAACGATATCCCAAGCGTGCTTGTAGAAAACAGCAGAGAAGCCATCAGTGCCGGGTCATTTGTTGTCCCCAATAGAAAATAGTGCCTTTTTAATTTCCCCTTCCGTTATCGGCTAAATCATAGCGTTGGCATCGGCCGAGTTGAGTTGTCTTTTGATGAAGGGGGCAATGGCATCTGAATGTAAACTGCTACCACGTGTAGATTGCCCGAGGAGGTCCGTCTAAAGGCGATTAAGTTCAGATTTAAATTGACCATTGCCCTCGAATGTCTCTCCAGCATTCAAGTGAGAAAATGCGATTAACAACCTGGCGAGTAGCCACCTTCTTGAAGAAGAAAGCGGTGCATTGGTCCCCGTCCTTTCGCCACGCCACCTTGGCACGTTGGGCCAGGGCCGCCATCTCCAATTCAATTGCTCTAGCGTAGGCGAATCTACAATGTTTCTCAAGAAGCAGTAGCTGAGATAGGGGTGTTCATTCGGTAATAACCGAACCGAACCGAACCGAAACCGAAAGTTCGGTTCGAGAATTTCAAAAACCGGATTTCGGTTCGGTTTCGGTTTTTACCGAATTTTTTCCGGTTCGGTTCGGTTAACCGACCAAAAACCGAATTTTTAATAAAAAAAGTTTAAAAAACAATAATATTAATATGATTTTATTATATATTTTAATTATCATATTTTTATGTATAAAATTTTCATTTACCCCATATTTTCCATATTTTAGTAAATATATTAGTTTTATTTATATTATAAATATATATTATCATATATATATATATATATATATTTGAATAAATTTATGATTTACCTAATATTTTCCATATTTATTAAATACGGTGGGTATATTATTAATTTATTAAATAAGACATATAAAAATACATCATCATATATTTTATATAATAGTATATATGTACTAAAATTAAAAAAAAATGAATTCGATTATTCGGTCGGGTTCGGTTTACCGAGGTAAAAAATCGAAAACGAACCGAATCTTTTCGGTCCGAAAACCGAACCGAAACTCTTCGTTCGGTATTCAGTACGAACCGAAACTTGTTTCGGTTCGGTTCGGTCGAACCGACATTTGAACACCCCTAGCTAAGGATCCATAGGATGAAGGATGGCCAATTCTTGGGCTGTGACGAGGAAAAGCCGCGCCTCAAGGACGTTGCGGTTAAGATCGCCCTTATCCCGTCAAAGGGCTCGAAGTCCTTGTTTCATCATTTTAAGGCGTTTGACAATGGAGAACATGGGATATCCCCCAACGTGTTGGCTCCATGCACTTTCGACCATAGGGAGGAATCGGGGGTCCTGCGCTAAAAAATTATCGAAACAAAAGTTACCACACCTCTAACCTCCGATGGAGGGGGCATCCTCAAGGATGAGTGGCGTGTGGTCAAAGGTGACAGGTGTTGTACATCGATAGGCCATATCCCCAAAGCGGGAAAACCAAGGGGGGTTACCAAGAACTATCAAGTCGACACCAAATCCTAGAAGTTCCACTATGCTGGTTATACCATGTAAAGAAGGCGCCAACACGCGGTGAAGTAGTAAGATCTGAAGAGGTGAGATAGGTAATCATGTCACTGCAACCACTCGTGGCTGCCCCACCTCGTGCTTCTGTACCGTCAATAATCGCATTAAAATCCCTCATGACAGCCCAGGGGAGGTCTGCCCGAGAGAGCGAGGTAGCTGTAAGATCAGTCCAAGGCGCACTGTTCCGCTCGAGTATTATGGCCATACAAAAATGAGACGAGAAGTCCTGCCTCTCTTCTAGCACATGGATTTTATAGTGCACAACCTGAATAGTGAAAGCTCCGATCGTAACCACCACGTAGTGAGTCCCATCCTATCCATATACGGGATACGGGCCCATCGTCATAGTCGTAGAACCAACTCCACTGCATGATCGAGTCGGCAGTCGAGGATGCATTTTTTTCAGAGACTCTCGTCTCGATCAGCCCAATCACTCGCAAATTATTTCTCAAGATCAACTCCTTCGCCGCCCATCTATGGTTTAACCTTTTTAGACCACGTACATTCCATGTGGCGATAGGTCTCATGGGTAACCCGTAAGGGCTGCTTCAAGACCCTTATTATATGTACCTCCTCCTCAAGATCAGCAAGGACCTCAAACATGTTCGTGTTGCCGCTAGTTTGCACGTCACCTTTGCGAGTCGAGCATCCTCCATTCGGCTGCCGTGTCCACATCATGTGATCTTAAGGTGTGGGGCTGCCGATCCCTTTCCTCCATGTCCTTAGCCGCGGTGCTAGCCTCCTCGAGCACACCTTTGCCCTTGTCGTTGTTAGCCACTCTACGCCATTCACGCCGTGCTTGTCGGTCGAGTCTGATTGGTTGTTTGGCCGTGCGTATTGTACTATTGGGCTGGAGCTTGTGACTTCGTTTGCTCATCCGACCTTGTGGTAATCTTCTGGGCCAACTTCAGTGACTGTGGCCGATCTGGTCTAGCTGGTTTGGGTTGGTTTTTAGGGTAGGTCCCGGCTCCATATTTCCAAACGGTGCATGTCGTGCATCTCTTAGGTCGCCACTCGTATTCCACCCGAATGGGTACCATACTATAGTGTCCACCCTCCATACTTGGGATTCTAAAGTTGAATTGGTCGGCAAAAGGTTCCTCCAGTGACTTCTCAACGCATACCCTCGCATACTCGAGGCGTTCGGCCTTAGCTGTCATGGTGCCGGCCAATAACGGCTTGCGTATCATGCTGGCTACGATTCCCAGACCCTCTTGGGTCCATAATTCTGAAGGTACATTACGTAATTTAACCCAATGCGGGACGGCCTCATGCTGTTTTCTCTCGAAGGACATGCCAATCCTCCAAGCTTCGAGGAAGAGAGGTTGCCCTTGCATGAGCCAAGGCCCGCCTTCCAAGGTGGCTGCAGACGCCTCGGCAGTCGGAAACCAAAATTTGTAGAAGCCGTTGATTGTTGCTTGCACTTTGATTAGGTCTCTCCAAATAGACACAGCAAAACGCTCACTTTGAAGGAAGAACAGTTTTTCCCCAGAAAATACCCAAGAAGGGTATGGCCCATCTCGTCGTTCCTTTTTGGATAACATCCCAAGGAGGGCAGGCCTTGGCCACACCCTCAGTTATAGTAGGTGATGTATATGATAGAGAGAGGTGGGTCAAGTTTGTACGTCGTGGCTGATCGCGGTTGGTGTTGGCGCCTTGGATGATGGCAGCAAAGGAGGGTTTGGTGGCATCTCCGTTCGGTCACTGAGGAGGTGGCGTGAGGGTTCCTGAGGAGGGTTTTGTCGCAATCTCAGATCTGATACGGGCCACATTGGTTGAAACCCGATGCCCGTAAGAAGAATAGTCCGTCATGTAAACCCTAAACCCGGGAGGAGTGACTTCATCTGTCGTAATCCTAGGCGATCTTTCCATTGTTGGTACCGTCAGAGCCACCAACGTAGTCGATGTCATAATCGGCCCTGAACCCAAGGCGGAGGTGGCATGGCCCGGTGGGCAGGGAAACGGGCGATCAAGCTGAAACAATGGCTGGTCTTTATCCGAGGCATCCTCGACGATTGGGGGCAGTTTGGGAAGGGGCTTTAGCACTGCAGTGTCAGCCATTGATCAGGCCCAATAGGGGAAACCCAAGGCCCGATAGCATTAGATGGGGAATGAGCCGCAACCGATGAAACCCTAGGGCTATGAGCAGCCCCCATGGAAGCTGAAACGACGAGTGGGGATAGCTCATATTCAGTAGCGTGCTCCCTGTTCAGACTGGAGTTAGGTGGAGCCGGTGGTGTGCCTCGATGCATCAGGCTACGCGGTTCTTGTTCGAGTCCCGGAGTGGCACAATGGTGGAGGTGGAGCGTTGTTTACGGCGTTGAGGAATCCACAATAGAGCAGGGTGGTTGCGAGTGGGGGCAGGCCCACTTGGAAGGAGCTCCGACCAGCTTGGAGCTGGTGATGAGTGCACCGTTGGCGGAAGTGAGCCATTACGAGTGCCGCGGATGCGAACAAAAAGGGCCTCAAAGTCCGCGACGTCAAAATGCCCATCAAACTCGGGGATATTGTTCATAAGCAGCCCATAATCCGGAAGGGTCCGAGGGGTTCCAGATTATCAATCTCAACAGAATCCACGAAACGAGGAAGATGAAAGGGGAGGTGAACCGTCACTTTTGAAGAGGAAAGAAAGAAGGGGGGACGATGAAGGGTTAGAACCCTCCAATCGCCGTTTGAGCCCGGCGATGGAGGGAAGCGGGTTGGTTGGCGTCGGGTAAGAAGTGGCTTTGCGGGTCGCTGGCGCCGAGGTTGGTGGTCGGAGATGGTGAAGGATCGATTGGAAGTTAAAAGGTCGTGTGGTGTGGAGAGAGAGTTTGCTAGAGAGAGAAAAACTGTAATTTAAAAACGATGATATTTACAATAATTAGGATCATGAGTTCCCCCTGCTTCAACGGGCTGTTTCATTCTGGTAGGTCAATGAGATCTGTGCGCAAAAGTTCATCGAAGATTTCTGATTCTTCGGAGTGCAGAAACGGATAATCTTTGCCTAAAGCTCTTTAAGCATCAATTTCCTCTCTGCATTCTCTGGTGCCACATCACTTACCTTTGTTTTCTTGCCCTTTTCTCCGCCTCGAAGCTTGTGAGGTGTAATCTTTGTCGCCAAAGACTCATTGTTGTGGAGTTTTACAAATTGTCGACCCCCTTTCTTGACATCAGCTCTATCTTGGAACTTTCGAGCCTCTTGGACAGGTGGTCCATTTGCCCCACTTGTGGCTAGGGTGAATTCCATATCATGGGCGCGGGTAGCCAATTCTTCAAATGTTTCAGGGCTAATTCCTTGAAGGATATACCATAACCCCCATGTCATTTCCTGAATGCACATTTTGATTCCCGAGGCTTCAAATAAGCGGTCCTTGTAAGTAAGACATAGATTCCTCCAGCGATTAATATAGTCAATTACGGGTTCATCTTTCCATTGGTGAGCACTAGTGAGTTCAATCATGTTAACCGTGCGACAACTACCAGTTGAGGAATTCATGTTCCATTTGATCCTAGCTTTCGATTGAACCAGCTTCCATGTCAATGTACCAATCGAAAGGATTGCCCTTCAGCGAACAGACAAAGTGTTTGACGAGGCGGTCTCCATAAGTTCCTGAATCATTGCATGTCTCAACAAAGTGAGCCACATGTCGCTTTGGATTTTCTTTGCCGTGAAACTGCTGAAATTTTGGTGGTTGGTAACCACTTGGCATCTTCAAGTTATCAATTTTAACAGTATACGGTTTAGAATATGTCAACGAGGATTTGGACCCTCCGTCTTTCATTGTCCCAATAATGAACTCCTTCAGTTGGCTATCGGGAATCATCCCATCCTTGGAAACTTGGAAACTCCACGAAGGCTTCTCGAGTTCCCTTTGCTCTTCTTTTTCGGTTTCATCAGAAGATTCCTCCCGCTTCTCATATGCGCGGCTGTTATCAACGTTGTTGCTCTTGCTTGTCAACTTTGCAATCTGGGCATCTTGTTCTTGCATGTGATTCGTAAGCCCTTCGATTGCTCTCGTTAAACCAGCAATTTGCTCTTCCAGGGTCGTAGAATTCGTCCCCATGACTTCATCTCGCTTAGAAGAATTGCTTGAGGTCGAGTGCAGAGAGGGTATCGACGAGTACTCATTTTAGCTGATTAAACAGTTTGGGCCGAGACTTTTATGTTTCACAAAGCATTTTTTTTTCTTTTAAAGCCATATTAATCAAAGTCCAACAATGTTGTTATAATATTCCAATCTTGTTCTTCCTCTGTGTTGCAGTTTAGGCAGGAATTCCCGGTGTCCGAGGAAAAAAAAGAAAAAAAAACGAACAAACATAACAACACCAGCAGATCTCGCTTGCACAACATCTAATGGGTACCGATCAGAGACAACAACTAGCAACTGGACCTGAGCACCTTCAAGTGTCAGGACGGGATCATTCCATCCATTCTGAGAAACCACCATCTTGGATATGCTTTCTCGGCTTCAGTCCAAGTCCCTACAGTCTACCTTCAACAATTCTGGAGGACAATGAAGACCATGATAGCTTAGGATAACAGCACATACTATGAGGCCAAGATTGCAAACGAGATCGTCAGCATCACCAGGGAATTTGTTCGACAAAGCCTTCGGTTACCAAACCAACCAGAATATGAACATAAGGCATCCGAGGACAAGCTGATCGCGACATGCGAAAAATGGGTTACTACTCCTCACTTGAGTTTGTCTCCCGTTTTCAGCAATCAATGATTCCACATCCATGGCGGACTCTGTTTGCGATTGTCAACAAGTGTTTCTCACCGAAGCACTCAGGCTGGGACAGATGCAACACTACAATTCTTCGCATTTTCCATGGAATCATGTTTAGGAAAAACTATGACTATGCCAAGTTGATCATGTCGGACTTGGACGATCAAGTTACACAGCGAACAAAGTCAAAGTCCACGAAGACACAGAACCTGCCCTATCTCCGGTGGTTCTCACTAATGATCCACCACTTTATGACCACAACATCGGGGATACCACCACGACAAGAAGAAGAGAACTTCACCCCGCCCAAACTCAAATTTCTTCAGAAAGGGAAGACCGACGAGAAGTATTCGCGCACAGCTATGCCAATTCCGCGCGAGTTACTAACCCTAGCTAGTCCAGACAACATAGAAGCCTACTGTCAGAAATACAACGTCCCCCATCACACGACTTCAAGAAAACCCACCGAGTCCAATCCAGGGGTTAGTGAGAGTAATAGAGAGATAGAAGAGCCGGGACACAGCACCGAGACATTGATAATCCCTCAACAACCGCAACCTACCCCTCAACAAACCATCCCTGAACAACCACTCGAACAACCACCACAGCCTGAACAGATTGATCAATCGCAAATAGTTGTTCCCGAGATATCAACGTCGGAAGCCCCTCAGTCCGAACAGGCCAGGTCATGCCCTAGGATAGAAGACACCGAATCCGACCCAACGGCGCAAACACAACCCCGAACCTGACCATTCACTTGCCTCCAAGCAGGCAAGTGTCTCAACATCCTCAGAACCCCCCCAAATCACATTGTAAAAATATTTTATAATAAAAAAACTCAATAATATTAAAAAAACAATAATTCCCCCATAAGAACTCGGCTCTACCTAGCCAAACAATTCCTCAATGCTCCTAACTTTGTTGCTTGGTGTTTCTAGACACTAGTTACCCGAACCGAGTCGAATAGTAATAATGTCTTCATATTGAAAAATTTATCATTATCAAGTATATCACCTCAAAGAGAAAAATTAATTTGTATCATCTAACTGCTGTGCAAAACATTAATTATCGTATTTAAACATCATCACCCTACACATCAAGGTGAATGAATAAACACAATTGATATGTGAAATGAATTATCGCCGCAAAACAAACGCAGTGATGACATGCCACCTTGAACAACAATTTTTGTCAAGATGTGAATATAATCGTATTGTTGAATTACCTCAAACAAACACTTATTCGAGGCTACGACGACGTTGCTAATGAATTAAAAGTGGGGTTTATCTCATTATATTTAGTACAAGAGTTATCTTTAGTTTTTTTGACATAAGTTGCACTAAGTCGTACCTCAAAAGTGTTTTAATGGCGTTAGTTAATTAAAAAGCCGTCCTTTAATTTTCAAACAACCAAACAGTATCTAGATCTCTTTTGACTCGGTATTCCTCAATCTCTTGTCTTTCGCAAATAAATTCGTAGCTTTTTGAGTAGTGGTAGAAAGTTTCTATGATTCGGATATATTTATGTTTCTTTAATGTGCATATTGCGATTGCTTAAAATATATTTAGTCATTTCTACTGACCAACTAAGACTGTGTTGGTCCATGAATCACATAATGACTTCTTGTAGACTAGGTAAAGAAAGAAAGCATCATCATATGCACATGCTTACGTAATACTTAGTGCTTAGTTATTCTTTTCTTTTGGTTTCACTTATTGTTGGCACAAAATTGTCACACCTTTAGACTATCTCCAACCGAGAAACGCATTCCCAAACTGAAACGCATTCTCAAACTAAAAATGTAGTAATTCTTCTCCAATCGATCAACCCATTCTCAAACTCAATACACTATTTTGTAATATTCACTTCCACTAATTTTTACAAATTTCAATACTACCCACATATTTTACGACTTTACAAATTAGACTACAAATATTATTTAATAAAAAATAATAAGGTTAATAATAAAAATATATTTATAATATAAAAAAACAACATTAATGTTTATTAAAACACGACAAATGATCAACTAACAGATAATTTGTATTATTTAACTTAGGATTGTATTATAATAATGTTGATGCGGCACGTGATAATTATTAAGAGAACTTAGTATGAAATATGAGTTTCCTTGAGAAATACAATGTTAGATTGTGAAGGGAGACTTTTAGGGACCTCCGACGGGTTTTAGGGATCTCCAACAGGAAATAGGAAATAGGGGTTTTGGGGATCTCAAAGAAACTTTAGGGAACTAACGCCCATGCTAGGGAACTGTTTTGGGACCTATTGTGCTAAGCAGGTCCTGTCGTCCTGAGGAAGCGTCATAAGGAAGCCAAAGCCTGAAAGGACGTCTGACAACACTGAAAAGCTGTTCTGATAGTAGCTCTGCCAGCCGCCTGCTTTTTCTGACAGCACAGGACCAGTCCCATCTCCAGCCGTCTGCTGTTCCTAACAAGTACAGAAATAGCCCCATACCTCCTGACAGACAGCCTACAGTGCACCTCACTATTTTCCATGAAGGTCTTGTCTCCGGGAATACGGGGACATATGCCAGAACAGCTGTAGGAAGCTCCTATATAAAGGGGACTTCGCCAGTTCAACGATTCATTCACATTTTTCACATTATACCACCCTAAAAATACTCTCTCTCTCTCTACCAGAAAGACGTCCTTAAGTATTTTCTTAAGTGTTCTTTAGATAAATGTGAGAGAGTGAGTTGTTTGAGTGTGTAAATCATTAAATTATAGTGAAAGGAGGTTTTAGAGCGCCGTGGACGTAGGATCTGCAAAGGTCAAACCACGTAATTCCTTGTGTTATTTCGTTTACGTCCCAAACACGTCCCCAAGCAAGTCCCAACACGTCCCAAAGTCCCAACACATCCCAAACAGGTCCCAAACACGTCCTAACGTCCCAAACACATCACAAACAGGTCCTAAAGGCGTCCTAACGACCCAAATACGTCCATTTCAGTTTACTTACAAATAAGCACCTTACGCACATCTTAAACTTTGCGATAATTGCTTCTACCGCTATATAAATTTCCCCACACATATAAATTTTGTTGGTTGGAATAGCCCATATCATATGGCACCGTCTGTGGGAATATTCGGAGTTGAAGGCGTGAGTGATTTTGCCTATAGTGTGCGAAGCTGTGCTCAACATTCCTTATTCCTTTTTTCTTTTCTTTATATCCACTGGGATGAGAAGAAAGTCGCGAAGAACTGATGGAAGACCCTCTCTGACGAAGAATTTGGACCCATAACCCGCAGGAGCTGCCAAAGCACAACCGAAGCTCCTGAGACGTAAGGCTGTCTGCACCACCTTGATCGAGTGAAGGAAAAGGGCGAAGACGCGAAGCTCCCACTTCGGGACCTAAAGACCCAACTCCGCGCTGGCAAGAAGACCCGAAGCTCCTCCTTCGGGACCTAAAAGCCCAGCTCCGCGCTGGCAAGAAAACCCGAAGCTCCACCTTCGGGACCTAAAAGCCTAGCCTGCGCTGCTATGAAGACTTGAAGCTCCACATTCGGGACCTTCCAGCTCCTCGCTAGCGCGAAGCTCCGTGGAACCTAGAAGGAATCTCCACGTCCCTATCCAAGATAATTTGTATTATTTGACTTAGGCTTGTAGTATCTAGATTTATTCATTGTTACTGTTTCCCAAATTTTTCAATTACACCTTTAATTTTTTATCTTCATATTTCATTGATTACGTTATTGAGTCCTTTCTTTTCCATATTTTAATAAATAAAAAAACATTTCACCGCTCACCCGAAAATTACAGTACTGTCTATGTTTCTATTTTCCACATCTGCTTTTCAGCAGCTTTTCATCGGCAGCTTTTTTATACGGACAAACGCAAACATGCGTTTTTCAGGTGAGAGAAATTAAAATTCGCATTTTGAGTTTGGTTTTTGGTATCGGTTGGAGCAAATTTATGAATTGATTTTTCATTTGGTTGGAGATGCTCTTAAGACTCGTGAGTCGTGATTATTTATATTATCTTCTTGGGATATTTCATTACCTTAAAAGATTATTTTTTACACATATTTCGACCAAAAACTGGTTCATAGGAACTTGAATTCAACTTAGGTGTATAAATAGTGATCAGGTTAAAAAATAGTATCGATGTTTACAAGATGATGGAATTTAACCGTTAAACTTTATTGAATACAGAATTTGATTTATTCATAACTATATGAGATAGGCCCTCAGTTATGAGATTATTAATATATTACTCTTCCATTTTCTATTTTAAATGCTCGAAGTTATCTAGATTAAGAAGTTACCATAATCATCAATTAATTACCAACTCTCTCTCTCTCTCTCTCTCTCTCTCTCTCTCTATATATATATATATATATATATATATATATATATATATCGATGCATATATATATGTATATTTATTGTGATTAATATCATATTAAGATAAATTTATGTATATTATATTTTTTTTTAACTGACATGTATATTATGCTTATTTTGATAATAATATAAGGAAAGAATTTAGAGGGAGGTAATATAACTTCTGAACTTTTGGTGTATTTTCAATGTAACTCAAAACACATATTTATACTAAAATCATCCACTATAATACAATTTAGTCATCTATACAACACATGCAAAAGTTCAACCTTGTTATACATATCATTTTATCATAAATTTATGAGTCATTGATATCAAAAAACATCCACATTTAATCGCACAATTTTGATGATTCCTTATGATGAATCATGATTTAATTTTGATGATTCATTGTGATGAATCGTGATTTATTCATAATACTCCCCATTGGTTGTTTTTGAGAAAAAAGCTTTAGCTTGTTGCCTCATTAAAAACCTTACTCGGAAAACAACATGGGAAAAACCACAGTTAAGGGAAAATTGTACAACATGTTTTTACTTCCCCTGATGATGACATCATTTTAAATCCCTAATTCTTCGAACGCCAATTTCATATACTAACCTGATAATTATTGAGGAAAGTGCTTTTTGAACAAATCTGCAAGATTGTCATTTGATTGCACTTGTTGTACATCAATATCACTATTTTTGTCCAGCACATGTGGAAAGAAAAATTCTAGTGATATATATTTTGTTCTATCACTTTTGATATATTCATCTTTTAATTGGACAATGCATGCCGCATTATCTTCGTATAGTCATCGGAAGTAACTTTTCCGATAATAATCCACAACTTTGTTGTATATGTTGAATAATCGATCGCAGCCATACACATTCTCTGCTAGCTTCATGAATTGATATTACCTCAACGTGATTAGATGAAATGGCAATTATGTTTTGTTTAACTGCAATGAAATTGCAATTCTACTATACGTAAATAATAATCTGTTTGCGATCGTTCATTAAGTGGGTTGGATAAGAATCTAACCTCCGCATACCCAATTAAATCTGGTCTAATCTCATTAGAGTAGAACAATCCCTTATCAGTTGTCCCTTGAAGGTATCGAAATATTCCTTTTAACTCTGTTCCAATGTCCACGAGACATCGAAGAACTGTATCTTGCCAATAAATTTACTGTAAATACTATATCAGGTCGCGTATGACTTGTAGATACAATAGCGCTCTGGTAGCGCTAAGATATGGTAATTCAGGACCAAGTAACTCCTCATCATTTGCACGTGGTCAGAACGGATCTTCATTCACGTTTAACGAACGGACAATCATCGGAGTATCCAGTGGATTAGCTTTGTCCATGCAAAATCTTTTCAACATCGTGTAAGTTTCTTGATGTACAAATATCTCATTCTTTAAATATTCAATTTGTGGTCCTAGACAATATTCCGTTTTACTGAGATCTTTCTTTTTGAACTCACTTTTCAAACAGTTAAAACCGCTTTTGATAACTCTTCAGGAGTTCCCACTATATTGATGTCGTCAGCATATACTGCTATAATGACAAACTCGTTTTCACATCTCCTCATAAGTATACAAGGGCAAATTTGTCATTTTTATAGCCCTCTTTCAAAAATATTCAGTAGGCGATTATACCACATACGCCCGGATTGCTTCAATCCAAGGCGATTTATTTAGCTTAATTGAGTACTGATGTGGAACAATAACTTGGCTGGCTAAAAAGAGGAATTAAGAGATTAATTAGATTATTAAGAGAACTTAGTAAAAAATATGAGTTTTCTTGAAAAATATAAAAACAGATGGTGAAGAGAGACTTTTAGTGACATTTGACCGATTTTAGGGACGTCCGAAACGCTTTAGGGACCTAACGCCCCTACTAGGGAACTATTTTGGGACCTATTGTGCTAAGAAGGTCCTGTCGTCTTGAGGAAGCGTCATAGGGAAGCCATACTGAAGTGTGAAAGGACGTCTGACAACACTGAAAAGCTGTCCTGACAGCACCTATCCCATCTATCTGCTGTACCTAACAGCACAGAGCCAAGTCCCATCTCCAGCCGCCTGACATCCCTGACAGCACAGAAGCTGTAACTGCTGCAGGAGCTACATCTGATGGGCAACCTACCTACATTACATTGTTCCAGAAGGTCACATCCCCGGGACTTGGGATGCAAGCCAAGCAGGCCGTTGGGAGCTCCTATATAAAGGGACTTCATCATTTTCACATTCCATTCACATTTTCCACATTATAACACCCTAAAAATACTCTCTCTACCAGAAAAACGTCCTTAAGTATTTTCTTAAGTGCTCTTTAGATAAATGTGAGAAAGTGAGTTGTTCGAGCGTGTAAATCATTGAATTATAGTGAAAGTAGGTTTTAGAGCGCCGTGGACGTAGGATCTGCAAAGATCCGAACCACGTAATTCCTTTTGTTATTTCGTTTACGTCCCAACACATCCCCAGACGTCCCAACATGTCCCGACACGTCCTAAACACGTTCCGACACGTCCCTAACACGTCCCAAACACGTCCGAAGCAAGTCCCAATGTCCTAAACACGTCCATTTAGTTTCCTTACCAATAAGCACCTTACGCATGCTCTACAACTTTGTAATAATTAATTTTCCGGCTCTATAAATTTTCCCCTCACATAAAATTTCTTTGATTGGGATAGCCCCATATCAAGTACTCATCTCGCGGCCCTGAATTTTCAGGCAGCTAAAATCCTTCCGGATGCTTCATATAAATGTCACTATCAAGTGAGCCATATAGATAAGCAATTACAATATCCATTAGGTGCATATCGAGTCCTTCACGTACTGCCGGACTAATTATATAACGAAAAGTTGTTGTGTCCACCACAGGAGAATACATCTCATAATCAATACCACGTCTCTGCGAGAAACCTTGTGCGAGTCGTGCTTATCTTACAATTTCTCCATTTTAGTTTCGCTTTCTGATAAAAACCCATTTAAATCCAACCGGCCTTACATCTCTGGTATGCGGACTACAAGTCCGAAAGCTTTTTGTTTCTCAAGTGATTTTAATTCTGCCTCCATTGCTTTCCATTTTTGCCAATCTTTTCGTTGCCTGCATTCGTTTACAAACTTTGGTTCATGATCCTCATTCTCATTCATCTCATTCATTTCATGTGGCGCTACGTTAAATGAGAATTTATCATCAAGGTTGACTTTATCTCGGTTCCATCTAATTCCATTCTGGGTGTAGTTGGTTGATATCTCTCCATTATCAATTATTTCAATTTCTTCAGGTACCTGAGTTTCATTATTGCATTATTTGAGCCCATCGACTCTCTCTAGTCGATAAATATCACCATGTATACGTTCCAAATATACAAAATAGATTCATTCTTTGCTTCATTTGTAATGGCGAATAGCTAACTTCCCTTCAGAGCAAGCAAGACATGCTAGTTCGTTAGATTGAAAAAGTCTTTGGTTATTTATCGAATGTCCACGTGAATTTTCAATTATTCTTCGCATCACAGTTGAACCGGGCCGGGATGGCCCAACCAGTCATGCGAAACATTAAATATACTGTCATCAGTAAACTTCTGGTTTACGATATAGCATACGGTTCAGTTGTTCTCAGATATGTACAATTTAATCCAAACTCGAATGAAGGTAATATTTCCACAATTCTTTTATCATTCAAAATTACCTTTGTGATGTATAAATGTTCCACACCTCCATTTATCGCAGTCTCAACATGATATCCGTTATGTCGAATAGCTTTAAAGCTTAACAGATTTCTTTGTGGCTCAGGAGAATATAAGGCACTTTCGGTAACCAATTGGATTCCTCTGGGTAATAAGATACTAGCACTTCTGGAGCCTTTACATATATTTGTGCTACCCGATATAGTGATAACACTAGCTGCTTTCATATTGAGATGATCAAAGTATTTCTTATTCTTCAAAATCGTATGAGTCGTTGCACAGTCTGCAAGACATAATTCCCTATTGCACATGCCCATATGCATTAGATAAATATCCTTTTTATTTAAACATATCATAATCATCAATATTTATTTAAGAAACAAAACGATATATTACAAGCACACATATAAGTTTAAACAATCTTAAACACATAAACACACAATAGGAAAATATATAAAATAGAAAACATTATAACACATCATTCCTCATCTTCGACAAAATCTGCAGCCTCCAAATACGTATTATTTTTTATCGACACCAGAAGTAGATGCAATGTCATCTTGAAC